>JARFIW010001690.1:0-2400000 GCA_036346225.1 Platerodrilus igneus
TTATTACAAAAAGTTTTAAAATTGTTATACATACCCAAAATTATATAAAACTTTTTGATATTAATGAGTTTGCTATTAGGATGTGAACATTTTAGTCAGTTAGATAAAACACATTTATCGTAATTTATTGTACAATCCGGGTTTATCAGAAAAAATTAAAAATGCCTTAATGCCCACAATATACAAGTCATCCACAAACCCAACAACTCAACAAATCACTTTTTTACTAATCTTAAACCACAAATTCATTACAATAACCGAACCCACACTATTTATCAAATTAATTGTTTAGAATGCGAAGGATGTTACATCGGAAACTCAAAACAATATATTCACAAACGCATATATGAACACAAATACTCTATAAGAACAAACAATAACAAAATTAAAGCATTAGCGGCCCACGCAATCGAAAAACTCCACCTATTCGACTTTAATAATGTCAAAATTTTAGGTGTTGAAAATAACGATAAGAAAAGAAACATCTTAGAAACTATTAAAATACACAAACACCCGAACGCGATCAATTCAAAACTAGACCAGGATAATTTCATCAACATATATAACAATATAATTCGTTTTTAAAAAATGATTATGAAACTATTTCAACCTCAGATTCATTTGCTTAATACAACACTGTAAAGATTCATACACTAAATACAAGCCTGGTTTAAAACAAATGCACACACTGCCTGCGCTAAATATTTATCAATGATAACAATTAGTTTGTTGGTTACCTTAGCATAATAATTTAGTTTAAGCAATTTAGTTCTTAAAAGAAGATGTGATACATTGTTAAACTTTGTTTATTATTTGTCTATTTTTAATCTTAGTTATTTTTACGATAAATGTGTTTTATCTAACTGACTAAAATGTTCACATCCTAATAGCAAACTCATTAATATCAAAAAGTTTTATATAATTTTGGGTATGTATAACAATTTTAAAAACTTTTTTGTAATAACTATGTAATATTGTAGGTGCTTAATGATTATGGTAGTTTGTACCGAAACGCGTATAGCAATTATGTAATATATTCATATACGAAAAGTTGTAGTTTTCGTTTTTTGTCAAGTTATTTGATGACCAAGTTCCAGGAATAAGAAGAATATATATATATATATATATATATATATATATATATATATATATATATATATAAGCTCTATTGACTTCATTTTCATTTTGAAAATGAAAGTTGTATAACTTAACTTCACTTTTACCTGATTTAAGGATTTAAGTATTATCTTGTCATGAACGTAAACTTAAATTCATGTTTTTTTGGTGTTATTGCATTAGACAATCGAGCTGCTATTAGTAGACGCAGAATAGGGTTCCTACTCCCGCCGCCAAACGCCTCCGACCTTCCTTTTCCCACATCCCACCTCCAATCGCACACTTTCTAATTTCCATCTCCCAACGTCCAACACACACCGCTTATTGTTCATCTTCAACCTTCCACCTCCAATCTTCCACCAACCATCTTCCGCATTCTACTTTCCGCATTTTTCTTCCACTGTTTCCTTCCACCTTTGCCTTCCACATTCTAATTTCCATATTTTCTTTTCACATTGTTCACTCTACTCAACGCCTTTTTGCTTCTACATTTTCTTCAACAACTTACCTTCCCCTTCCTTCCACACTGCTTTTATACTTTAGGCGCCTGCATTGGCCAACAGAACTTATGGACTGAAAAATTTTAGGTTTAACTTTCTCTTAATTATTCAACCACTTTTTAGCACGTTAACGCCCATTTAAAGTGCGTGCGCCATTCTTCCTGTCTATACGTGGCAGTCACTATTTTTTAACTAAGTCACGAGCGTAATCTTTCAACTAACTAATTTCAGTTTGTTCGTGCCTTCCATGTTTTCGTTCTTGTGTAAATAAAATTCATATTCCCTACTGCATTCACGGTCATTTGCAAATTTTCTAAGCGTTTCCGACTTCCCTTTAAATTAAAATGATTACTTATTCTTCACCCTGTAGAATGTTATTAGTATATTTAGTATAAGTTAAAGTACTTTAATCTAACGCTATTGACGGTATAACATTGAAAATGTATTAGGTTATCAGCAACCTTTGCCTTCTGAAATGTTATGCTAGCATTATTTTAAGGTATTACCACAAGCTTTATATAAAATAGATTTTCTACATATGTGATTAGCGAGTGCGTATCAATTCGAATTTGCGGGTTCTCTATCTATATCTGGATATTTCTTGAAAAATAACATACATTGCAATAAAATAAAAATTATCAAATGGGTTTGCCGTTATAAATAGTTGTTGGCTTGAGTTTTCTAATGTGGTATTTTGTAGTTTTATTGTCAAACTATTATTTTTAAATCAATCTTACCACTTGTTGCAGTCCGATTTGCGAGATATTCTACGGAAATCACTAATGTATTTAACATGGAAATCATGCTAAGACAGAAGTAGTACGTTTTAGTCGCCAAGATACATAAGTGGGCTTCTATAGCTAATGCATCTATATCTTGGGATTCCGAATTTAACGATGCGTCGCCGAGCCTTACGGACTACTAGTTGATGACTAGGGACTTAGCCCTAGTGAAAAATGAAAAAACAATATATATATTACTCATATTTAGACCAGGGTAGGAAATTAAATAATCACATCAAATAATTTTAATCACCGTGTATAATGAATATTATTAGATAATACGCGTTATTAAAACCGTGAAGCATAAAAATTTATTAGTTTCATTAAACATAAGAGATTTATATCATGTACAAAACGCTTTATATCAAAAGAAGCAGTATTAAAAAGCTCTACGGGTAATGTAATTATTCCGAGGAAATAAACAAATGGAAATTACGTGCAAAATTTATATTAATTAAACCTATTTTAAGTAACCGGTAGTAAAACAAAGTGTACACATAATAATTAATATTTAACTTGTATTCGCTAAAAATGAAAGGATAGAAGTCAATTTTAACCCAGATAGTCCACATGGACTAAAATATAATCGATAATAAAGAATATCAATTTGCACCAATACGAACAGGTTAGAAAAGGAAAGAGAAAATGCGTCAAGCAAAGACACATATAGTAAAAGGCGTGATTTAAGCAACGTCACGAGGGTCACTATTGGTTGAAAATAGGATGCAAATATCAGAGGTAGAAACAACGATTTTTGTACAAAAATTAATTAGCTTTTCTCGGACATGTTTGCGTGCCGTGTGAGAATTTCTGAGTTTTAAACGGGGCGAGTGAAAAATTCGTAAAAACCGATGCGCGAGCGACGGACTGGGAACATGGCATGAGAAATTCTTTAGAATTACCCGTTTTGGGGAACAGACCGACAGACAGGCTTTTTGCTATATATACCAAGGTGAATATAAACAAGGCCTCTTAGACTTTTGACTATTCGATGCGTTAAAAGCTCTTACATCCGCTCGTATATTTTAGAGATTCAAAATAGTTTGTTATTTACGTGCTAACATGAATGTACTTCAGTGCACTTAGATACAAGGTAATAAAATTTAGTATCACTGTACCAATTAGCAAAATTTACAACGACAAATGTATACACAAAAGTAGGCAGTTTTGGCGTATATTGGTGAAAGACGCATGAATTTCTTTGCTATTTTTCGGGGGTGTTAATAATTAAATGGTTCAAATACGTGTCTGGATCCACGAAACAAGGGTCAGATATACACAGATGAGTTCCGGAAAAGCCCAGAAACAACTTTAAATAAATGGTGATGGAGAAAATTTTAAAAGCGTTGAGAATTAGAAGCCGTAAATATAATCCTGTTGGAATGGTGTGATTAACTAAAGGGACGATGTACATTGAAGCTACGAGTGCAAGTAACCTTCAGGTAAATTATACTATTTTGTTTGAACTTTGAGATGTTGGTGTGTGTTGAATAACTTTCTAATTTGTTTATTTAAAATGGACATTAGTGAAATTGTACTAACCGTAAAATTTTAATTTTAAGATGAAATTTGCTTGTTTAAGTAGAAAGGGGTATTTTGTATCGATGTTCTGAATTATGATGAAACTTTGGGTATGTCTTTGAGCTCAATTAGACGAACCTGGTTAATTAACGTAAAGGGTGGTAGATGCTCCTTTATACTCAGACTCCGGTCTGCTTATATTGTTATATTAATCAGTAGGCATCCAACAAGGACTTTAATTCTGGATGCACGTTAAAGTGATAATAAAATTAATCTTGAAATTCTTTTTAAAACTGAATTTTATGCTGAAATTTAATTTGAAAATTTAATGTATTCTGAATATTGATGTAAATAGAGTTAACGTTGATGTTTGTGGTAGGAATGTGTTGTTTAATTTTATGAATGAGGAGGTTTATAAAATTAGGTGAGCAGCCGAGGCGAAAACAGGATCACAGCAGTTTATGACGCCCAATCGGTGGGACTAGAATTTTTGTTGTTGAAAGGACCCAGTTCCCGCATTCGAAGGAGTATATCACAGCAATATATATATATATATATATATATATATGTATATATAAATATAACCTTTTTGGGGTCCAGCAAAAAGACACTCACCTTTAACCACTAATGATTGGTGGTGACTTTCAAGTTGGTCTGGCACAGGTCCAGACGGTATGGTCACAAGGTGTCGGTTCCAGGCTAATGCAGTATTGGATAAATCTTGTTCAACAATTGCGATCTGGTTGTCTCACTATTGGGATGGTTAACCCTATAGGGAGTTTTGTACTGCAATAAAACCCGATTAAGGAACAAAAGTTTTAAACAGCAGTCTCACCATCAACAACTTTCCAGCGTGCATATCTCGAAGTTGTAGTGAAAGTGAGCGGATTAAGGAAATTACTTCCCAGAACATTTCAAGTGGGGGAAGTCTTATCAGAACAAAATTTTCAATGCCTACGCGCCATGTGTATAAAATATGTTGGAAACTATGAGCTATTTCCTGAACCATAAGATGTTTACACAGGCTTTTGAAAGATTAAATTGTTATTTTTGACTTTACAAACCAGGTTTCATAACCGCTAGATTGTATTCTGCAAAATTGTGGATACGAAATGTTGAACTTAACCTTCTGATTGAATCAAATTAGAAAAAAACAAGCTTGTTGTTTTTCATATGGGACCAAGCACCTATTAAAAATTGAGGATCGACCTAATCCTGTAAATAAAAGGTCTAGACGGGTTTTTTCAATTTTTTTATAATTTCTTTCAACCAGCAGTTTCAAAAGAAATTGCTACACTATTATCACGTAATATGTATAGACATATATCCTAGGTTCGATAACAATTTATTACTAGTTATTGGTCAAAGGAATTTAAAAGAAAAGTATTTGACATGGTTCTTTGATTAAGGTTTTCAGTATTCTCATCGCACAACTGGATGTATTACGTTGTTGAAATTAAACTTATTACACTGAAACTGTCGAAATACGCTAATGAACATAGCTTTTTTTGTTTGTGTATTAACTATAAAATATAATTTTCTATCTATACAAAATTTAGAGTGCACTATGTTAAAGTGTGGCGTTTTTCTAATACCTTTTTCAGCTAAGAGGAAATGCATTTAGACCCGTAGAAAGTTGCATTTATAAATACTGTAATTTACGGTTACAATTCTTTTTTGTAATTACTTATCAAGAATTACTTGTGGTAAATATGTAACTTTTGTACGACTATTTTAATTGCGGTTTTATATAAATAGTAAGATTGAAGGTAAAAGAAATAGTCACTATATAAATTTTTTTAAATGCTGTTTTTTGTGAGTATTAGAACGGAGAGTAGTGACCAAAAGCTATTCACTATATTTTTATAGTTTCTGTTTTATATAAATATTAGGATTGAGGTAGAAAATTAGGTTAAGGTAATTAAGGAAGAGTATTAATTATTGCAAAGATTTCTGCACCATAAATTCTTCGGAATGCACTGGATAAATTTTTATAACGTGTTGATTTCGGTCTTTTTCAATTTTTAACTTGAACCAATTCTTGTCTTAAAATTTATTTATTATCCGTACACTTCTATTAGATGTTTTGCTAATCAGCTGTATTTTGAATTCTTGAGTCAATAACACCTTCTACACTAGCTAGTCCAATAGTCTGACGCGTTTTGAGTAATGAGCAAATTATCTAATTTTAAATTTCACTTAAAAATTGCAGCAATCTTCTTACTAAAAGTATCCCATTCTTACTGCGTAGCTTGTACACATTCAAGTACAGCAACCAACTTGGATAACGGGCTGAAGACAAACATATAAAGCCAATCTAGTTTCCATGATATGAAAGTGAGAATTTGATTTGAAGTCACTTAAGTACAACTTGTCTTACAAACTAATTTGTGAAGGTTTAATTGTGGCATTATTACATCACTTGAAGCCTCAACACAAGTTAAACTCCTCTACCCGATAGTATTTAATAGACTGAGAATCTACAAGTTATTCATCATTTTTATATGTTGATGAAAGGGTTGCGTAGTTAAATCCTTCACCATTCAAATTCTTAATTTCACATTTTCCTTTCACACATTTTCTTCCGCGTTATACCTTCCACATTTTAATTTCCACATTTTTACTTTCACATTTTACTTTTACATTTATACTTCCGTCTACTATCTTTCAGCTTCCTTACACAAAGGAGTAAAATCGAATAAATTAAACGGTTTTACACTACAAGTGTGTTTAGGAAAGTGTAGTGTCAACTTTAGTCCGTACAAGGTGTAACTGACAGATGTTAAATCGAAGATTTTGTTGGAAGAAGAGTCGGATATATTGGATCATCTCGAAAAAGAAGATTTTTAACCCTTGGATCTGGATATAACCCTAGCTTTAGATCAAATCTAATTAAAGAATATGTAATTACGGGACTAGAAACAACAATATATAACTACTTGATTTGAAATTGTCACATGGTAGATAGTATATAATCCATTAAAGGACTGTTTAGCTTTGTAGGACGATGCTAAATTATACCTCCCGACTGAGTCTATATAATCGGTGTCGATTGCAAGGATGTGGAGGAAGCTAACCGAAACTCTGCAAAATAGTTGCTCCATTGTATTTAATAACATCCTAAAACACGTTTATTGAGAATCGGTGTTCGGGAAAATTCACAATTTCTAGTTAAAAAAAAAGCTTGATACCTGGCCAATATAGTACAATCGGGTGGAGCATTAGAAAAGCTAAATATAGGAGAAAGAGGATATCCGAATATTTAGCTTCCATTACATCAAGTATTTTTTCTAAAGCGCAAGTTGTTTCAATATTATTTTATAGCATGCATATATCAAACCTTTTCTGAGACGTAGTAGTATTCAAAATAAATTTTAGTAACTCACAAATATAAACTTCAATATCTTTCCTACTAATACGTGCTTAATACTGTCTTTCGTTCTTTAATAATTCCCATCTACCGACGGAAAAGAGATGAAACTGCTCATCGGTTCAAGTGGGTTACTGGGTCAAAGTGGACCACTTTTGTGTTTCGTTCATTGGGTCAGTGGGTCATGTGTATCGACCCGCATTAAACCAGTGACCCAATTTGACCCAGTTACTCAAATTGGCCTAGTAACTCAAATTGATAGCGACAAATTAAACGATTTTCCTATCATATGAAAACGCAATTTTTAAATTTTTTTATCAAGTAACGTGCGGTGGCCCAAGAATACAGTAGTAAGCAATTATAGCACCTTGTATGATGTAATAATATAAAATAAATTTATCCAAATTCTTAAATTTTTGCTTCTAGTTTTCCACTAATATAGCAATAATAATATTTTTAAGGTCTTAAAGTTTGCATTATTGTAGATTGAAGTTGGACAATACTATTAAGAAAACAAAAACAATGACAATTAGAAACTAAGAAGGTAATCTTCATAGATTGCCAATAAAATTTTCTTTCACGTAAGGACTGAAAGAGTTTGTGGTAAAAGATCTAAATATTATGCTTCATTATGTTTGTAGTTTGTATATCATTAAGCAGTAGACATCACTTTAATTGTAATATAAACCTTAAACATAAGATGAGTGCCGACTTCTGTAAATCTCCGAGAAGCGGGGTTAAGTCATAATACAAATGCAATGGTTAGAATTATATGCAATTGGTATTACAAGTTGCGAATTTTTTACATTCTCTTGGAGGTCCACTCCTTCTCCGGTAGATAACCTGTGATTGTTATAAGACAACTGCACTTTGTTTAAAATTTTGGGAATGTGAGGACTGCAGTTTTGAGTGAAAAATGATGTGTTGGGTTGATTTGAAGACTTGATTACTAATATTTATTTTGTATGTTACATTGCTTAGCTATATTACAATTATACCTAATATACAGGATGTTTTAGAATAAAGTACCGTAAATTAAGGAATATATAGATCTTGACGAGTTATCAAAAAAGGTTAGATAACACTTTCCAGTAAATCCACCCGTTTCCAATATACGGGGTGATGAAGTGATATTGAAAAGTACATGTTTTTAGTGTTCCGTAACTTATAAGGTATAACGGAACCTTTATAAGATCACTTTTGTGTCCGTCCGTCCGTCTGTCACAGAGGTTTTTCTCGAAAACTATGTAACGTAGGAATTTGAAATTTGGCACAATGCTAGGTCTTTATGGCGCGCACATATAATGACAGTGACAAAATAGAAAAAAATATTTGTAGATTAAAATGGCGGGGGTTGATTCGGCAAAAGAGAAAAAGTTTTAATAAATATATATCGTGTGAGGTATCATTTGAAAGAGGATTCTAAAAGGCTTCTAAAAATATTTTTTTTATAATTTTCGGTCCACTTTTTATGATGCAGCTCAAAATGTGCCAAAATTGATCGTTCCCCCCCTGTTCTCCTACATTTCCAAAGCTAAAATTGTGATTTTAATAGAAATAGTAGCTATTGAGTCATAAATTATTGGAAAACTGCAGATTGTTTAGACAGTGTAATAGTTGCTGGGAATTTTTTTTTTAAACAAAGTAATAGACAACGTATTTACTAATGTATCAGTAGAATGTGGGACAATATATTCATTTTTCAGTTATCACAATCAAATTTGGATAAAATTTATATATACATAAAAAATAAAAACAGCTTAACTTGGTTTATTGATTGCTCACTGTAGTATTGGTACGGAACCCTAATAGTGCGAGCCCGACTCGCTCTTGGGTAACTTTTTTTAGAATATTTACATTTAGGGTAGAGGCTTTAACTTTAAAGTAGGTACACGTTAGTTGTTTATTAATACGAATTATTACACTTCACTTTGACAAAATAGGGTAATTTATTGGCGTAGAAAAAAGGGGTTATAGAACGGTTTTAACCTACACTTTTTGCACACCCTGTATTTCATAAAAATTAAAGCTCTGAAATATTCCTAATACAATTTGCCACAAAAAAAGGTACTTTTGGTTAATCTCTGTAGAGTTTTTCATGCAAAAGTTTATTTAAAGAATTTGAAACTGGTATCTGATTTAAATCAAATACATTTTGTAAAAAAAACGCATTTAATAAACTTGTCAGTGTTTACAAACTGAAGACTATTTGACCCTACAATCTAAAATGTATTTACTGAACCGCCACAAACTACAAAATAGAAATTAGCTCATATTGTAGCGTTTGACGTTACCACAAACTAATTGACTGTAATTATAATAATTTTGAACTAAGATGGACTAAAAATTACAAGTCAAAACACTGAACTCGGAGTGGTTGCCAAAGAAACTACAACTTACCTCTACATTCACAAAGTCCACGAAAAAGTAAAATAATCAGTTTAAATAACAATCTTTTGAATCTTCCGAACTAACTTGGAACTCTAACTTCCGCGGTTATTTTAAAAGACTACGGGGGGGGGGGGTATGTATTAACGGATAATTCCAAAGCGCCACTACCTTGTTAATTATTATTTCGAACGAGAAAGCACTAATAGGAAAAAATAGAAACCACTTAGTGTACAAACGCATCTGAGTACAAAAGCTCTGTTGTCACACAGCTAATCTTGTGCCTGCAAGAAAAGGTTAAATATTTAAATCACAAGAGATCGCTATTTGCGTCCCTGGACAATACATCAAAACTATGAAAAATATACCACTGTCTGCAATTGTGCTGGACTTAAATTTTATACACCTTTTTGTTCTGTAAATACGGTTAAAATTGGAATGACATTTTCAGGTTAGACTCAATACCTTTTAGATAAAATCTCATGACTGATAATTCCTCACTCATGAGTACTTCGTGTCGTTTATGGCACCAATAATAAGTGTTAATACAAGAATATTTACATTTATTATAACTGAAATGTTATCGTAACAATTTTTAGCTGATATTTACTTAGTTCAAATCTGGTGCTATTTCAATTAAATCTTGTAAGCTGACTTTTATATTTCAGAATCGGCCTTAATTAATTTTTGGGCATTTTATAAATTTTACTTACTTTATTCCTCAATATCATAGAGAGCTGATCTGAAATCTTCGATTTACACCAGTACCTGATTTAATATTAACATGGTATATAAAATTTACGTAATCAATAGTTAGTCAAGTTAAATGTTTATTTAATTTCTATTGAGAATTTATTCACACATCAAGTTCTAGTAAGTTTGAATATCTAATTAAACTATTCCTTTTCTTTAAGATGAAATTTTTACTCTCAATTAACCTTCAAAAGCAAAATCGCTGGGCCTGGACATCAGGAGGGAATTTAATTATCAACACTCACTGTCTGTTTTTTTACGGCACGGATTGTAACAAACACTTGAAGTACGGACGCACCATATAACATTACATTTGATTTTCCAATGCTCCACCCGAAGGTACTACATTGGCCAGGAAGCGAGTTTTTTTTACCTGGAAAATTTGGAATTTTGCCGAACCCTTGCTGTTCTAAGCAAGGTAGGGATCTTTAACGTGCGTGACAACACTCACACACGGGACCTCCATTTTACCTCTCATCCGAACGAGGGTGTATTTTTGTGAAAAATGCTCGCCTAACATTTTTCAAGCGGACCGTGTCGGGATTCGAACCCGGGACCTTGGGCGTAGTAGTCACACACATACCACTACGCCACGGAGCCGCCTGCACCATATAACAGCCGTATCTTATTAGGACCTCTTAGCATCAGTCTCGGATTTTAACGAAAGGGGTGGAACAAGTTTTCAGACCGATAATAACAAGTGACGTTGACGGTGAGTTCGCAAACAAATTGGGGTAAGAATCTTCTATCCGAATCACCAGATGGTTTACGCTTTCACATAAGTGTTATAAAAGAAATCTTGATACGATAAACTATCAGTTACAGTTGGAACATTTTTTAAATGTGTCTTCGAGTTGCAAAAATTTACCACATTATTAGCCGTATCGCTTTCGATGCCAATACGAAGAATTTAAATATAACTCTTGTTATTAAATCACGGAATTTAATATAGTTTAAATTAATTTTATATAATTGCGCTGCAAGAAAACGAGGAGATCAGAAAAGATATTTAAATAAAAAGTATACGAACCATTGAGTAATATCACCCAAGTTCTTTCTACACAAGCTGTAATTATGAAGGCCACAAACTCAATGTGATTCTCCAATCGCCGGAGCCTGAAGTCGGGAACGACATGCTTGCTATTTGACAGATAAAAAGCCACTTGTTAGTTTTTGAACGTTGCAGATGGGTGTCGCATAGCGAAACAAATAGCATCAGGCGTGACCTTGTATCGAAAACTACACGATTTCTGGCGTAACTTTATTTGAACTTGAACACAAATTAATCGTAAATTGAAGGTTTTACAAAAGCGAAACTTTGCTAATGAGGGACAAAAATATATCGGTTACTTTATAATTATATAGTATTAAATATTTTATCAAAACAAATATTTATGAAACTAAAAATGATTCTGAATCAAAAGTATTCAGTTATAAGGATTCGAAAAATAAACATGCTTCAGTGTCGCTCATTATTTAAGTAAATGTTCAAACTTAAATACATTTCCGGGCTCGTTTCTTAATCTGGTGAGTAGATTTTTGTAGAATATACCTAGAATTGGCTAAGTCCCTAAAAGCATTTCCCATTCTCTCTCTTAACTCCTGAACAGTATTAATGTGTTCAGTAAAACATTTTGCTTTAAAATACCCCAAGCTCCATAATCCATAGGATTTTAACTTAGTGGACCGAGGTGGCCAATTAACCGGAGCATTTATTTCACGTCCAATCCACATGCCAGGAAAATTGATATTTAGCGACTTCCTTGCAGTTAATGCAAAATGAGGTGTTGCCCCGTCATGCTTGAACCACATGTTAAGTAAATAAAATAGATTTTAAAAACAAGGAACATCTTCAAATAAACCTATTAAATGCTCTCTTAAAAAAGCTGTATATCGCTCTCTAGTTAAATTTTCTTCCTAAACTAGTGGTCCTATAAGCTGAATGTGTATTATTCCAGCCCAAACATTTATTTTAAATTTATACTGAAAACTGCTGGTTTTCGTGAAATGTAGGTTTTCATCTGACCACACATGCTCATTATGCATATTAAATATACCACTCCTGCTAAAGGTTGCTTCATCAGTAAAAAGAATATTGTTTACAAATTTATTATCTCTTCTAATTTATCTTAGAAACCGTTTGTTAAACTCGACTCTAGGTTGGTAGTCGGTTTCTAAAAAGTCCTGAACTTGTTGCAGATGATAGGGATACAGCTGTTGATCTTTTAGAATTCTTCAACATGTTACCTGAGAAATTCCCGTTTGTAGCAAAAGTTTTCTGGTACTTATTCCTGAGTTTTGTCCACTAAATTTAAAACATTTTTTTCATTTCTCAATGTGCGTTTTACTCTTTCACTTCCACAATGTTGAGCAGCAGGTAAAATAGTTTCACTTTCCCTTATCCGTCTATCTACTGCCAAAAAAGTTTTTCTATTGGGAACAATGCGTCCTGGATATTTCTCGGCATATCTTCTTACAGCGTTTTCAGAATTGCCTTGGCATTCTCCTAGTACCAAATGCATGTCAGCATATTCAGAGAATGTGTATTTTACTTTTTTTGTGTTTGATTATTAACAAAATAATAAGAAATAAGCAAACTGCAGTTACGTATTGAACAAGTATAACTTTTGACGACTACATCGAGTAAGAGAAGCATACTAGATTCAGCAACAGTTTGTAATTATTTGTATTTTAATATTAAAAATAATATGAATGAAACAATATTTTTACGAAATATGTACATGTTTGTTAACTTACTGTATTTGATGTAAATCAGATACTATAAATATTTATGGTTTCCAGTTGAGACCGTGTCATTTTATAAATGACACGGTCCCAACCCAGAACCATAAATATTTATAATGACTCCGGCCGTGAAAGCTTCAGACAATAAATCAGATACATGTCGAATTCATAAAATAATCCTTTGCATTTTTTGAAAGACTTAATAGTATATACTCCCTGTATGTTTGTTGTGGTTTGTTTAGCATTCTTCTTAATCTTTTTAAAATCTATTTTATTTACGTTTCGATCCATGACCTAGGATCGTTGTCAAAATAATAAAAACTTCAAGTTTGACGGTTATGACATAAATTGAAGGTTACTTTGATTTATTGATGTGCTGCCAAACTTGTTGTTTGACAATTTTCACATCTATCAGCGCCTCTCTTTTTTGCTATAGCGATTATGATGTTACGTTTGAAATCTTTTTGAATCTCGCTTCTCTCTCTCATAAGTTGGCAGAGACGTATAGTTCCTGTTTGTCCAGCAGCTTTTAGAGTTTCTGCTTGCACTTTATCTATACCCGGTGCCTTATCATTTTTCAGGCTTTTTAATGCTAATTCAAACGCATCTCTAAGTACAGGTTATCCCGGGTCACGTTTTCAATGTATGATTCATCTTCTAGTGCTGCTAGTACCACTTCTGCATATAAATTCTTAATATATTCTTGACATCTAACCACTTTCTCTACATTTTCTATAATGATGTCTCCTTCCGCTTTTACTGTACGGTTTTATATTTCTGAAATTCAATCTACTTTGTGTGCTTCATCTGTCTTTTCTTATTCCATCTTAGTTAGTACCTCTTTGCACTTTTCATTAATACATTGCTCTTTAGCTCTCCTGCATTTGCGTATAATTTCTTTTTTTATGGTTTTGTATTTCTTTTACAGCTTCTATTAAATTCAGGATATCCTTCGTTATCCATGGTTCCTTATTTTCTTTTTGTGTAAATCCCAGATTATCTTTGGCCGCCATGTCTAAGCTGGATTTAATGTTATTCCATTATGTTTCTACTTCCTTAGTATCAGAAATTTTCCCGATATCTTTCAGCAATCATTAGACTTTTTTTTTCAAATTTTTCTTGGATATCTTTATCTTTTAGTTTCCCAAATTTAGAGTACCTTTTTCCATTTTTAAATTTAAAAGCGGTTTCTTCATAATTACGATGTTATGTTCAGTGTGCGTAGCTTCTACGGTCTTTCACTTGATTCCTAAACCGACCATGTAATCTATTTGATATATTCCAATATCTCCTGGCACCCTCCACGTGTGTATCGTCTTCTAGCATCATGTTGAAATAATGTGTTTGTGATGGTTAAATTGCTTTTGTCCAAAATTCTTCCAGCCTATTTCCCCTGTCGTTTCTCGTGCTTAATCCAAATAAACCTACTACCGCTCCTTCCCTACCCTCACCTTCCATTGCATTAAAATCCCCCGTAATTATTAAATTTTCATGTCCTTATACGTATCTTAGTATATATTCGATATGTTTGTATAATTTTTATTATCATCATTATATTATATCAATAAAGAAATATTTAACGCATTTTAACTGTGTATAATTTGTCTGTGTTTTTAAGAAGCAGCCACCCATCGTTAGGACACGATTTTTTAATCTATAACTTAAAATGTATTTTAAATTTAGATCAAAATATAAATTGTTCTTCAATTTTTTGCCTGCTTTAAATTTAGTGTTCAAAACAGGCTTTACAGGAGCACATTTACAAACCTACTACTTAGTGCAGGATAAAAGAAAGCTACAGTGGACGGAGCCATCGTTACCTGGAGCCACAAAATTTATATTTTAATTTTCACATTCCCACGATCCTCACATTTTTAAAACCGAGTACAACACACTTTTGGCTGTATTTTTTTGACAAAATTGAAAAATTACTCGCTGCGCAAGGCAGTAATGGGGTTTTAATTAAACATGCCGTAGATTTACGTATAGACCACATTTGGTTGTTCTCCTTGGTTCATTTACAGAGTGTTTTCAAAGTAATGAATAATTATAGATTTAACATGCTTTTATTTTTTTTCAAGCATATGTAATTTCATGGTTATACGTAATTTATTTTTTCGTAAAAATAATTAACTAAAGAAATACTCAAAACAAAATAAATAAATGTGTCAGTATTAACTCAGGCGTCAGAAAACCGCAACTTTTGAATTTACAGTTCTGTTATTGAAAGATATTTGTTAAAAATTAATAACCAAATTTTGCTGTGATTTTAATTTTGCAGATTACAATTATTTCATAATTGGATATTCGATAATACTAGCCCACTAATTGAAGGCATCACAAAGGGCCAATTTTGTTTGGGGCAGTAAGAAGATTTTGGCTACTGGTTCAATTTGTGTCACCGCGTCAATTTTGTCACCGGGTCAATTTGGATCATTGGCTCAATTTGGATCATCTGGTGAATTTGAATCGCCGGGTCACGTTGGGCCACCGGGTTAATTTGGGCAACTATGCCAATTAGGGTCAGTGGGTCGTGGGTCATCTATTAGGTGACTTATTTCATCTATGCCACGGAAAGCTCTTTACAAAAAGCTATGCTCTACTACCTTCAACCGTGGCTGGTGGCAAATATTCAATTTTCCCACGATTGGCAATGTCTGAAACCTCATGTATTTTTTTAAACTGTGCCCAAAAAACTAGAACCCTTTAATATCTCCATCATGTGGTCTACACTTTATCACAGAAAGTTTAAATTTGCGTTTTCCACATTCATTGATAACTGCAGATCTATTCATTAATAGTTGTCTGTTACTAATTACAGATTTATTATCCTGTTTGATGCTTTCGTCGAAATGTCATCACAATTCAGCAAACTTCTTTTTGTGCACGCCTCACATGCATCGACTTCAGCAATAAGTAGTTCTTCACTGGCTTCATTCAATATCAACTCAAAAATCTCACAATCTAGCCCAACCAAGAGATAATAAATAATCAATTTCCATAAAGTGTGTACATTTCTTTACATTGATCGGTTTTTGGTCTAAAAGTTGCTCCAGTTCATTAGATGAACGCGTAAACTGCGCACCAGCAACTGCCCTACTCATCTTTTTAATTTCATCAAAGCTTACGAATTTACAAATCATTGCCGTTGACACTACTGGTTCCATTTATATACAAACAATCAACTCTTTGTGCTTTCCCGTCACAACTTTTGGTACTGATACGGAAAGCAATTCTAATGAGCAATACAAATAATCAGGAGCGAAATTGTAATCTGCCTATTTCAATAGTTCTTACAGAAATGGCATTTTTATTCCAGCATAACTTATCCCAAATTAATTATTTACAAACTTTAAATCCCATCAGGCTTATATTTGTTTAGAGATGGCGGTTAAATTTCTAGCAAACTTCTTTGATTAAATTTGTATAAACAAAACACGAAGTAGCGAAGGTTATCGAACTTCAAACGACCTACTTGTTTTTCAAAGTCTAGTAGTTTAGTATATTTGCTCACGAAGTATATTATCTAGGAAACTCAAAATAAATATGTAAGTAGATCAGAAGCTCTTAGCTGAAACTCGATACATACATTTACGGCTTATCCAAGGAATGAGATTAGAAAGGTTGAATAAATCCCCAGAGCTCTATCTGAAATCTTATATTCAGCCTTTATTATTAGTATAACTGAGTTTTGAACTTAATCTTTAAGGTGTCTATCCATTTACGTCCAAGAGCTCAATTTTTGTATAAATAAAATTTAATCAATGAGGAAAGCTGGTTTCATAGGATCGGATGAATTAGGTATAAAAGACACATTAAAAGGAAGCATTATAATTTCGTATAACTTTGATTGCTTGTGCTGTAAAATTTTACTTCGTTCTAGGAAAACTTGTAACGTTCCTTTGAAATGTTTAATCAATTTTTATAGTTTTTGTTAGTCCAGTCAATTTATACAAAAATATTGGATTTAATGCAAAAGCTCCAGTATTTATTATTCTTGGATATGTTGTAGGGACAAGTACCACTAGTAAAAATCCAAGTTTGCAGAATTCGAGACCCTGCGGAAGCAGAGTTATAGCTAAAAACATTGAAATTTTTACACTTTTTTCAATTTTTTGTCTATATCTCCTTTCCTGTGCATCTGAAAGGAAAAATGATTATAACCAATTTTGTAGATAAGAAAATTTACTAACATTTAATATATATATATATATATATATATATATATATATATATATATATATATATATATATAGCCTTTTCTCTACCGGCTATAGTTTTCTAATTAGAGAACATCGAAAATATGATAATTTGGAAGAAATACAAGAAATACACGTTATACAATAAAAATTTATGCGTTTATTGCATATTCATAAAAATATATTATTAACAACACATAATAATCTTTAAACACAATACGCCTGAAAGTAAAAACAACATATAAAAGTAAATTGAGTCCATATAGAACATACAGTAAGAGAGTCACCAATTCAATGTAAAAAAGTGGGGACAACAATGGCGGTTTAAAACGGTGGTGCCTCTAGTGACTACCGCCGAAAACGAGACTAATAGCGGGAAATTCAAAATAGTGACACTATAAGATTTACATAAAAACTTATTTTCAAAAACTTATTTTCAACAATATGTATTAACAGGTTGAATAAAAATGCATTTAAGCATATAAATGGTAAATAAATGAATTTTAATTCAATCTGTTTCATACATATTGTTGAGTTTTGAAAATAAGTTTTTTAGACAAATTTATTGATGGGAGCTAACAGAAAAATTAATAATAATGGTTTATTAATGTAAATATTCTTTATTATACATCGCACTTAGCAACAGTACAATATAACAAATCAATAAATAATCTTAATGTATCATAAACATAATACAGACGTACACATATCAAATTTAATTAAATAAATCATTAAACACAAATAATTACAATAGAAAGAAATTCTGTTTGTTAATTAATTAAATCTATTATGGCCATGCATTAGTCAATATCTATAAGAGCTAATTTTGCAGTTTCAAAAATGTTACTATAATTACCATTGTTTGTATCCTTCTTAATGGACTATTATAAATATAATTATGTGTGGAGTTAGTTATATATTTTAAATACTTCATTTTTTTCTAACTATCAGGTTTGTATTAAAATTAATTCTATGAAACAGATATAGGTAATCCAGAATACCGTGAATCAAGTTAAAGAAAAATACATCTGATTTTAAACGCTGACGTTCCAAAGTTTCGATATTCACAAGCGAAAGATCTTCCCTGTAACTGTGCTTTTTACTCCAAGTTTATATGCATGTTGTAGGGCAAACTTCTTATGGATTTTTTTCTAATGCATAACCAGTTATATTATAATACCGCACCAAGTTGATGAACAATATTCAAGCTCAGGTCGAAGAAGTGTTATTCTTATAAAAACTAAATTCATTAAAGCATTATTTTATTTATGCATTGTTGTACGCAGTCAAAGCTCAGTTAACATAATAACACGTATATAAAGCTACTATTAAGTAATACAATTATAATTATTTTGATTATAATATAAGTACAAAAAAATTTACAAAACCAGAACTGTCTAAACTTGACAAAGCCAACTTGAGTAATTTTTATTAACCAGCAAAAGACAAAGTATGCTGAACTCAATATATTAACACCCACTTGCAATTCTGCAATACTTATAAACAAATTAAAAAATTTAACAAATTTAAACACTTTCTAAATATTTGAAACTTGTTATAAGATAATGGCTTGGTTAACATATCAGCCAATTGTTCCATTGTAGGAACGTATAATAATTCATCTTTACAGTGGCGTAACTACGATTTTTGGGCCCCCCCGCAAAAATTTTAAAGTGGGCTTTCTTTAAAATGTATTACTTTTACTGGCTTATATTTAGCCATATTTTTAAATTATAGTACATGTAGAGAAGGAAGCAGTATAGAATTAAATACATATACTATATTAATCAAGTGCTTTATTAATTATAAAACCAAATTACATAAATTCAAACTTATAAGTTAATTAATATTAAATCTACATATTTATACGCCGCACAAAATTATTTACACCTAAAATTTGATACAGTAAAAACCTATGAGCTAGCAGACATTCCAAATCAAATTCAAAATTTTGTTTTTCTTGCATGTTTTGCTGCAAACGCGTTTATTGTATCCTCTATATTCATATTTTTGGCAGTGTCATGTTCTACTGCTAAGAGGGATAAATCGTCTAATCTATCTTGTGAAGTGCGGTTCCTAAGATAATTTTTAATAATTTTAATTTTGAGAAAGATCTCTCCGCACTTGCAACGCTAACGGGTAAAGTTAGGTATAACATTAAGGCTGTTATGGTGTTTGGAAAACTGCTAGAACCTGTAGATTTGGAAACTACTAGATATTCTAAAAATTGTAAGATACCGTTAACATTTTTAATTCATCACAAATAAGTCTATTATTTTTGAGTGTAGTAAGTTCTATACCTATAGCATCATTTAAATCTTTGTAGTAAAATTTTTGCAATTGTTTTGCCTTAGATAAAATATCGTCTGCAGTTAAATTCAAAAATACATTAGGTTCTAAGAAATTAAACTTTTCGTTTACATGAAAAGCGATTTAAAACGATTCGACAGCTGTGAAATTATAATATCCATTACGCGATAAAATACATTTATTTTAAATTTAAATTCTTCATCATTAAATCGATAATCATTGGATAATTCATCGTAATGCTTTTTATTTTTGGTTGCCTTTTTTATAAATTCCGGTTTAATATTCCATTGCCCTGCAACTTTCGCTGCTTCCTCCTTGATGTTGGAATAGTTATTTCTTGTTTCCTTGAAAAATTTTAAAGTTTTTGAAATAAGAGAGTTATCTGATTAATATTCGCCTTTTCACTCTGAGCAGTTTGTGAGAGCTTGTTAAGCTCTTCTAGAATTTGACTTAAAAACACTTAAAAAATAAAATTAAAATTATCCATGCTAGTTAATATTTGCTTTGCGTCATTTCGTTCATCTGTTTTTTGATATCATAATAATTTTATTAAGAGACATTACTATATCTTTATACCGAATTCTTATGGCAGCTAAAGATTTTACTCGATCCGCCCAACGTGTCGGATTTAAGCGTTTCAATTGTGTGAAATTTTCTTTAAAACAGAAAGCCAATTCCATCTTACTATACTATTAGCAAAAATGTATATATGTTTTCTAAAAGTAGAAAAACGATTCTATTTCTTTTATACCTTTAACGGCATCATTTATGACTAGATTTAAGTTATGGGCACTACAGTGCATATATAAGGCTGCAGGCTCTATGTTTAAAATTCTCTTTGCACGCCAGAATACGTACCGCTCATAACGTTAGCTCCATCGTAGCCCTGCCTCTACATTTATTTATATCTAATTGCATGTTGGTTAAATTGCTTAATATAGTATTACATAGTCCTTCAGCAGATTGGGACTCTACTTTTGTAAAACCCACAAAAGTTTCACAAATATCTATTTTGGTTACCTCTCCCAAGCTGTCTTTTTAAAATCAATATATCTTACAATTTTACTTAATTGATCAATCTTAGTTATATCCTGTGTAGTGTCTATTATGATTGAGAAAAAGGAGCGGATCTAATTTTATTTAATAAAATATTTGTTAAGTGTGCGCTTAAAGTATTAATAATATCGTTTTGAATTTTTGGGAAAGATATTTAATTGAACCTTTGGGTCGTTCAAGCACTTTTGTAATATAGGATCATAGTTACTAATTAAATGAACTAAACTTAAGAAATTACCGTTGTAACTGTCTTTTGAATCAGAAAAACTTTCTCTATGTCCTCGAAATGACAGCATGCGCTGGGATAGTGTTAAAGTAACATTGAAAAGTCTGTGTAAAACATTTTCCAAAATTCAGTTTCTTGTTTTAATAGTAGAGTATCTTTCTTATCTATGGTATAATTTTTTTCCACATATCGTAAATAAAACAACAAGTTAAATGAGATTGAGCAAGCAAATGCTCTTTAATTTTTTGATAAACCCTGCCAATCATTAATTCCGGTCGTCCAACTTGACCTTACTGAAGCAAACAGCCAACATGGTTGACAATAAACACAATTTTTAATTTAGAATAACACAACCACCCATTTGAATTGTGTGGTAAGTTTAACGTATTGCTTTTATTTTCGCTTGCAGTTATTAAGTAATAATAGTGAACTGAAAAACTTCTATTTTATTATCTTTAGGAAACGCACCATCTGGTCTACACAATCCGTAATTAATTATTTCTTTTCTTAAATTGTCATGTTGTAAAACATTGATTTTTAAAAATGTGCAAAATCGGTTGGATATTCTTTCGTCAGATCCATAGATAGTTCATTAAGTGAAAAGTACTACTCACATTTACCTCTGTAATTGTAGTGGTATCTAGTTCCAAATTTCTATCGCGGCCGTCATTATGTGATGTACTTGCGCCCTGGGTGAGAGTTTTAAAATTGTTGACGACTGCTGTTCGTCTGTAGCGGAACTAGTAGATGCTACTGTCGAAAGCCCAATTTCTTTCATAGATTGTTCTTGTTTTTCGGACTCTTTAGAAGTAAAAAGGAACTTATTTTGGAATCTTGCTCTTTGATTCTTCCAATAGTTTCCTTTTTCGTTTTTTGCAGCGCCGCTTGTAGTGCTCATTGTATATTATTTCCTGCAATTTTGAATGAAATTAATTAAAATGTAATTAGATAAGTAATAATTATTTAAAAGCCTTTTGAAATTACAAATAACACATACATACTTTGCTTTAAATGCTTTAATTAACAAAATATAAATGATTTTTATTGAATGCTTAAAGATTTATCTATATGTATTTCTCAGCGCGACTTCAACTATGATCAAATCAATAGTAGTTTAATAAAAATAGATATAAATACTTACGTTTAAATATGAAAGACCTCCTGTAATACGAACACAACACTATTGAGTAAAACGTACTGGAATGCTTTTTACTTCCTTTCCGTTATATATAATGCAGCTAATGCAAATACGTTGCAACCAGCTGACTAGAAACCACAAAATGAATTTCTTTCTAGTATTATATTTCTAGAAAGCGAAGGTTACTAAGCTACCTGCCATCCTGTGAATCTGTACTGTACAGACAATAGCCCTTTTATTCCTATTTAAAATCCCACAAACCAAACTAACCCTACTATACGTCGTTTAATAATGCTTTACCACTTTATACAACTTATCACTTAAGAATAATATAGACATCTTTGTTATTAAAGTTTACAGTCTCTTTCATCTGTTTATTAACCCTTACAAAATAGGACAGAACGGATAGAAAGAAGAAAGGATGCAGGCTGCAGGTGGTGTTCAGTATTTATCTTAATTATTATTTCTTGTATTTCAGCAGTTCCTAGTAGTAACATCAAGAAAACGTTCGTTAACCTGCGGTTTCTGAATTATCTGCAATATTTTCTTGACCGTTTCTTACCTGCCAAATACGTTGAAGATGAATAAGTTGAGTTTATTATCGATGGGCCTTCTTGCACTTGGGGCCCCCCCGCATAGCGGGGGCTGGCAGGGGTGTAGTTACGCCACTGCATCTTTACCAGACATTACGCAGTCTTTAACAAAATGAAATTTAACATCAATGTGTTTAGATCGTTTAGTTTCCAAAGTTGAAGACATTTTAATACATGATTGATTGTCTTCATATATGACGACAGGACCTAAACTAATAAATAACATTTCTGCAAGTTTTTGTGATAAATACAATCCTTCAGTTATACATAATAATAATGCAATAAATTTAGACTGTACTAGACAGTGCTACTAAATTCTGTTTCTTTGTTTTCCAAGAAACCACATTCTCATTAATCTTAATTATAAATCCAGATATACTTTTTCTGCCATTCTGACTATTTGCAAAATCTGAATCAACAAAGCAAATTAAATTAAGTTCAGGTTTATTACTTTTCACAAATTTTAGACAGAAATTTATAGTTTTGTTAAGGTACTTTAAAGGTGCTTTAGACCATTCCAGTGTTGCTTGGTGTAGCAATTTTGAAATTGACTGTAATAGGTAATAGAAAAACAAATCTGGACGTGAGCCTAACGTAATATACATTAATGAGCCTATGACTTCTCGATATGGTTATCTTTTGTTATTCAAATCAGAATCATTAGGATCTGTTTTGAAATTCGAATTCATTGGTATATCTATCCCTTTACAATCTTGCATGCCAGATTTATTCAATACCTTTTTAATTAACTCTTTTTGACTTATTAATAAGTCACCGTTATGTTTTACTATTTCTAAACCTAAAAATGTAACATTGTTATTTTGAAATTCAGTCATTTTAAAACATTTTGACAGTTCACCTTTAACGTAATTTATGTCTCTCAAAGTTTTGGAAAACATAATTATATCAACTACATAAATCAGCAAAAAGATGACGTTTTTAAAATATATACATGGATCTTTTATGGACCTTTGAAAACCTAATTCAATCAGTTTTTGATTTAGTAGCTCATACCAACATTTTTGAGCCTGTTTAAGTCCATATAAAGACTTATTAAGTTGGCAAATTAGATTTTTATTAGTTTCATTTAATCCTTCAGCCTGATACATATACACCGGTCGGTTTAAAGATCCATAAAGAAAAGCTGTTTGTACATCTAACTATTGAAGATACATATCATATTCAGTATACAAAGATAACAGAATTCTTATAGTTACAATCCTTGCAACAGGTGTATACACATTCTCAACCTGATGTTGAAATCCACGTGCCTCTAGATGAGCTTTTTTTTTCAAAACACCATCAACATGTTTTTCATGAAACACCCGCTTGGAATCAATCACTTGCACATCACTAGCTGATACCACTAATTTCCAAGTGTTGTTTTCCTTCACCGAGTTCGATTCCGCTTGTATCGCATCATTTCAACCTCCATCTTTTATAGCCTCTTGATAGTTTTGTGGTAATTCAGAGATTACATGACCAGCTGACAGTGCAGCCATTAAACTTTCGCCAAATTCAGGGGTTCTCCAAATTGTATACTGAATATTAATGCCATTACTTTTACAAGTGTTTTAAAACCTTTTGAAATATATTCGCCTCCGTTATCACGCCGAATTCTTTTGATCTTGCAATTAAATTTTGCGTTAACCATCATTAAATAATCTTTGAATTTTATGATTCGCTTTTTCGCTTTGTTAAATAGACCACGTAAAAATGAGAAAAATGATCAAAACTTACATGGCAATTATTACCATCATGTGTCATAGGACTGATTGGACCACAAACATCCGTAGAAACAAGTTCCAAAACTCGTTTTGGCTTTTTACTTTCCGGTATTGTTATATGTGGTAACCTTATTTGTTTTACCTTGATACATACTTCACATATTCCATTGACGGAGTACCTTGATGAATGTCCCATTTTTTGGTGAAGTAAATTTAAACTTTCTTTTGCAACACAAATTGATTCACTTATTGAAATTTTTAATGTAACTGTATACAGATTTCCGGTTAATTCTTCTTTTAATACTATAATGTTTCCTCTTTCATTAGTTGCCTCTTTATTTTTAAAATTCACTTCATATTCTAGTTGTTCCAATTTCCTTACCGATAGCAAGTTGCAAAGTAACCCTTTACATACCCACGCATCTTTAATTGTAACAGTTGTAGAATTTGTAGTGAATAACTTCATATTTCCTTGTTTAGTTGCTCTTATTGTTGAACCTAATTTGGCTAGATTAATGTTATGGCTTATATTCTTTTGATCAAAGACAAATTTTATAAAATCTAGTTTTATTAAATGCTTGGTTGCACCACTATCTATAACAAATTCAATTTCAGTACAGTTTGCCATACCGGCTTGATTTTCCGTCGTTAAAAACGATATTGCGTTGTCACTTTCAGTTTCGCTTGCCTGTTCCGCTATATTATGTAACATTATTTTGTAATGTTAACGATTAAATAAATTAATTAATTAAAAATTCAGTAACTTGAATAAAGTATAGACAAAATTCCCACAATAAATTACTTTACATTCAGTCAGGCTCCCTTGTAATAAAAGACCACATTTACCGATAGCTTCGGGTTAGTAAATTCCAGCGGCAGGTCATAATAATTTAAAGCTCTACCCTAATAAACCAAGTAACAATAAACTTCTTAAAAGTTTAGTACCTTTTTAGCGTAAATAAAGAAAACCAATTTCAGTTTGAAAAGCTTAACCTTTCGTTGACTGACAGCAGTTATACAAAAACGAAACCTTTTATAAATAGCGGAAACTGTTTCCAATTGATTTGTTCAAATATTACAAGTAATTTTAAGTAGTCTGGAGACATCCATTGTATTTAAAATCCATTTCGGCTCAAGTAGGTTAGCCGGTCTTTGTTAATGCCAGACTACGGCCGCCATAGGTAGATTCCACATTGCCATAATTCAGAGATTCGTAGAAGAAAAAAAGATAATTTAAATTCTTGGGAAAATAGTTGCTTCCGTGATTCTCATCTAAAAAGGGGTTGGATTTGGTTTCTGAAATTTTGTTTTGTGGGAGGTTCTGTTCAGTCATTGGATAACAGAAAATGACGCTTATAATTATTAGGATAGGAATAGTCTATATATTTGAAGGCTAGCCAAAGACGGAGAGTTCTTCCAATGGGGCCGACGGTGGTCAAGAAGTAGAGAGAAACGTAGTTTGCGGGTAGCGGTTCTCTGGCATGACATAGAATATTACACTTCGTATCACGTTAGTAAAAAAATTGGAAAGAAGTGTTACTCTTCCAGTTTCGCGAGGGTTATGCCCATATGTCGCGGATTTATAGTGATACAAGATAAATATTAAAAAACTTGTAGGCGTGTGACGCACAAGTAGGTGATATTGTCAAAATTCTGCCGAGTTCGTGTACCAGTCAATTTTCTTAAACATTACAAACAGAAGCAAGAAGCGAGATTCTCTTCCCAAAATTAAGAACTGCTCTACGTTGGAAAACAAACCCTCAAGCAATGGACAATTATTAGTAAGTAAGCTTTTATAGTTAAGTAGCATGACCAATTTTTAGTTAGTTTATTTGTTAGGACGTTTTGGCCATAAACCGTAGGATTAAATTAGTGTACGATTTATAATATAAGTTTCTTTCATATACAAGTGTTTGATAACTACTTATGTACTCAAAATTTTCATAAATTCCATAGTCACCTATTCACTTAAATTTATAAACTAAAATCAATGCATGTAAGAGGTTCACGTTTATTGCTCTGTGAATTAAATAGTTTTGTTTGCCGTTGATTAAGTCAATAGTTTTTCTTATTTTTATAAGTAGTAAAAGGTGAGGAATTGATTAAAAGAAACCATTGTCCTCCTTGGGATGACAAGTCTCTCAAGGTTTTGTACGAACATTTGGACATTCTCGACTTGTCTGGCGCCCTTGGCAATTGTCATTAAGCCACAATATTTTATGAAAGGTAAGTGCCACATTTTGTAGTATATTATAAATTAATTTAACCCTTTTTCAAAATTTTAACCCTCTATATGATCCACGACCTCCCGCTAGCTAGTGCCGGTGACCCCCTCTTTAATTTTTGTTTTACAGGCCGCCCCATTTTATATTTTGACTGGAAAAGATACACTTAGTAGCTTTTCCGCCTATAACAATTAGCTTGTCTTTCTTTTGCATACTGCCTTTCTTTCTGTAGAAATTTGCAATTAGAACGTTTGTGTCCACATTTTCCACAGTTATGACATTTGAATGGAAATTTATTATCTTAGTGTTAGAACTTCCACTACTTGTACCTACATTACTATTACTCCCTATTTGCATAGTTTTTGTACATGCTTTTGTTGTATCTTCCTCTATTGTTATAACCTGTAAATGCTACGTCAATGTCTCTTTCACTATCCTGTTTATTTTTATTTTGACGCGCTTCTTCTAATAGCATTTATTTTTGACAAAATCCAGACTTACTTTTGATACATCAGTGTAGAAGAAATATAGAGCAGAGATAGTAAGTAAGGTGGTAAAGAATTTTACAACTATTATACTACCGCTACATTTGCCTAATCTCTTTAGCTTAGTTAATCCTGTTCTGCTGTTGCTGATGTTCGCGATAAATATCATCACAATACTTTTTTATAACTAGGCTTATGCTATAGTCAAGAAAATCACTTAACACTACATTTAAATGTTCTTTACAGGAGTAAGTACCTTGTGAAATTAATATGATTCTTTAAAAATACCTTTAGCTTTGTAAGTATATTCGACACATGACCATACTGTGGCAAAATGTAGATAACTGAGTTATGAATATCTAATAATGCATTTAAAATTTCAGTTGTAACATAAATTAATCTTTGTTTTAGATCACAGTTTTCTTTGAATGCAGTGAATACGTGGTGAGGCTCGGTGGTGTCTGATATTAAATTGACTGCACACTGTTCACAATTTAAAGTGTAAAGCCGGTCACATATGATGCTATCTGTATATCGTAAGTGTCACTATGATCACGAGTAGGAACCTTAATGTCACAAAATTCGCTATCTTGAATTCCATACAATGGACTTAGATCTATGCAGTCATCTACTACAAAATCCTGTAAATTTTCCAAAATGCTACTTGAATCCTTTTCGCAATTACGTCCATGAGAATGTGGGTCAATCAAATTACTTATGACAGATGTCTTAAAACGTGAAACAAATTGGTAGCAATTTGGGTTTATGTTGGCTGCAGCAAAACTTCGCCATAATCCAAACTGATTTTCTAGACAGTCTTGATTTAAAGACCTAGTTCGCAGATTTTGAAAGCCTAGTTTCCTACATTTATCAAACAATTCCATTGTAGCTTGAATAGTTGTTATCCAACCAGCTTTAAGTGGCATATAATTTTTTTTAGTTCGTCCATTTTTGGATAAAAATACCCAATGTTTAATTGTTGACAAAAGTCTCAGCCACAATGCACGGTGAGGTGATTTTAGTGTCATACATTGACAGTAATGTTTTCCATGCTCTGGTTTTAGACTTCTTCCATTGAAACTATCAAACAGTGAATCTAAACTATGAATAAACTCTGCCGTATAGATAGCCACACGGTAAGTTGCTTCCAATCATACTTTCTATTGCAGAAGCCATGGTGTTACTAAAGATTCGTGCCGCTACACATACCTTCATTTTTAGCCGATTCTGCTTTAGAAGGTTCAGATATGATGAACTAATTTTCGTCAACCCTTGAAAGCGTTTTCGTTTATCTATAGCAAAGGTTCTTTGAACGTATTCTAATTTAGCTATGCGACCTTTGGCAAAGTGGATATAATATTTGAAAAATGCATTTCTGGTCGATTTTAATAAATGTGGAGGATCAAAAATTGTAAACACACGTTGGTTGTTAATAATCAAGAAAGGATGAAAATTATCACCAACTAACTGCTTTATAGCAGCGCGGTTTGTGCTTCCTTGGTCACAAATAGTAGCCATCGCCCTCAATCCTATACCTTGCAATGCCTCTATTACTTTTTTTAATAGAACCTTCAAGTGTTCCGTTTTAACCATATTTCTAGTAAAATAATAGGCCACAGGTTGCTTCCAAGTCTTTCGTAATCCGTGAATCATAAAAACAAGAGCATGATTGGCTTTTTCATTTCGCCGGCCCAATGTATCCAAATCTACATAACCCACAATTTTGTCGTGAAGTTTGTCAAACACCAGTTGTTCAGACAATGAAATTTCGTCAAATATTAATGTACACGATTTATCAAGAAGTTGCATTTTGGATACCCTCACTTTTAATTTTTGCAGAAGTAAATAGTTAAGTTCCAACCAGTCTCAAGAGGGATAAATTAATGACGAAGAAAGTAGCTGCACTTAAACATGATATTTATTATAAGCAACTACAAGCATTGGAGGGGCAATATTCTCGAATAATGGTAATTGCGTGAAAGCATTTACTGGAAAACTATTATTTCGGCAAATGTCTAAGTATTGGGGGATCTTGGCAGCCACAGGTTGCTTAACCCCCTTCAATAAATCTCTGTGAAATAGGGCATAATATTAGAAAACAATATAAAGGGAACCGAGCTGTATTACTGTGTGAGAATTTCAGGTAACCATGTGGGTTAGTTTAGAAAAGAAATAAGTGCAAGTACATGTCCAACCAGTTTTGAGACGGGAAACCCAATGACGAAAAAATAACCGCAGACAAATCTGATGATTATTATAAACAACTAGTTGTTTGTTGTGAAATATCTGCAACTAATGTTGACTGTGCGAAAAGACATATTGGAAAAAATATTAAATCAGTAAATGTTCAAGTGCTGGGGGAACTTGGCAGCCACAGGCTGCTTACCCCCCCTTCGCAACCACTGAATGTCGGAGAAATAGGGTATATAATTGTAAAACAATAGAAGGTGACCGAACTGCATCTAACAAGAAAGAACGGCGCCTATGATGAAAGACAACAAACATAGAACAAAAAGTTGTTGAAAGCGTATGTGTGGAGCACAGCACAGACAATATGCCTACGAAATACGAGCAGTTTGAAAAGCAGACAGAAGAACAGTAGCGGCCTTTGAAATGCCGTGCTTCAGATGTTTGAGGATGGACAGACAAAAATAATAACAAATAGGTTATAGAAACAGTAAGGGAACAAGGATATCTTTGGAAAAAAATATGAGAAATAGAAGGGCATAATACGTTCTAAAGCATTTTTGGGGAATAGTATGGGATATATGGCAAGCAGAGATAGGAAAAAAGAGGCGGATGTAGACCTAGATCAGATAGTGATAGATGCAGACTGTGCAAATTTCGGGGAAATCTGTAGGTTAGTTCAGAATAGGAAACAATGATGGTACGCGTCTAACCAGTTTCAGGACTGAAGACCCAATGATGATGATGAAATAGTTAAGGCCAGGTTCAAAAGGAATATTTTTAAAAGTTTATGTAATGTAGTTTCCGATGGCAAAGGAATACACTTTTTTAAAAGCCTATAACATTTTGGACCTCTTTTCTGCAAAGCCAAAGCAAAAACTTTATCCGAAGCTGTCCAAGTGTGTTTTTTCATTGTCAAAATTTTTAAAAGTGCTTTTAATAAAATTAGCAGCAACGAAATCTAAAGATGATTCTAATTTTCTAAACATTTTTGTTGTAGATATCTCAAATGCCTTTTTTATTTTGTTTTTTGAGTCCCGTAGGCGTAATTTTAGTTTAGCGATTGAACGTTTTTGTGTTTTATTGATTTCATAAAGTTTTTTCTTTTTCGGAGTTAAATTACCTACACGAGTTTCACCAATAGCAGACAACAGCGAATCATATCTCTTTTTGAGAGGAGTTACAAATGTAGAATCTTGTTTCCGTTTCTGACATAGTGGACTCGAAAATTCGCCACCAGCAGTTGATATATTATTGTAGTTTGCAGATAATGAAATAAAATTACCAGTAGGTGTATTCGATGAAATAGGTTTTAAAATATTAGTACTGGTGCTGGCATTTGATTGGGTATTTTTGGTAATGCAAACTTTAATAACCGAGTTGCCATTGTGCTGCTAAAGCTTTCTTTATCAGGAAATCGAAATTTTTTTATTTCTGTGGTTATTATCAGTTACTTTTGTAAAATATGCATTTTCACAACCTTTGGCAACCCAATGGTAATTCAATTTTCCAGTAGGCATTGCGGTCTTCTATTAATTGCAGTGTTATGCTGATGTATACTACAAAAATATTTAATTAATAATTTTAAACACCGATTTAAAAAAGGCCATGGTTAAAGTTACACACATTGTGTATCATTATATTTTTCTCTAACAAAAGTTGCAGGATTAAAGACCTAATGATTAGTTGTTACTTCTACACAAAAAGTATTTGATGAGATTCATGTTTATCTTGAGTGCATAAGCACTATTGCAGATTAAAAAGCTTCATACAAAGAAAATGTGGTTTTGTTCATACTGCCAATTTTAGATTTTGTGCTATTTACTAGTTTTCTTAAATAATAATGTAAATTAGTTATTTATAAGAAATAAGTATATATAAACATAAAGTTTAATGTTTATTAAAAATAAGTTGTTGAAGTTACTTTTATAGTATTTTATGTATTCCCACATTTACCAGGTAACATAAAAGAATATACAGTTATTGTTAAACTCTTGAATTATTTTATGTAAAAAGATGTATGTAAGAATAGTGTTTGGTACTAATGTCACACATGTGTAGGAATAGGAAATAATATAAAGATACACAAGGTGTGTAATTCTATCCAAGGCCTTTAAAAAAATAACATACTCTTTATGCCAATCGTTTGAAATTTTCCAATAATAATAATATTTATAATAAAGGAGAACTACACTAAAAGAACATTTAATTAGTAATTTTAAGCACCGATTTAAAAAGTAACGTACCTGCTAGTCAATCCTTAGAATTTAATAATTCACCAGTATTAATCCTACTAAACATACGAATCGCTGGGAAAAGGAGAACTATGCTAAAACCTTATTATAATTAGAAATTTAAACACTGACAAAGAATGGAATACCTGTAACATAAATTCCTTGAGTTTCGTAATAAGCAACAATACTATTACAATTATCTTCAAGATGGTGAAGGGCTTCCCAAACAAAACAAGTGGAATAGAGGTTAGGTTGTTTATACTTCTTCATACATAAGCGGAGACATATGAAGGCTAAATAAATATAGTTCCATAATACTGCAGCGCCTCTGTGCGCTACCGCATATGCGCGTAATTTAGTTCCCATTCTTCCCTATCCACCGGAGGATCTCCTCTTATTTATCTATGATTGAGTCGTATTATACGCGCGTTATTGGTTTCTGTAGAATAAAAGCTTTGAAGTGGGGAGGGTTGCCTTTATAATGGCCTCCCACCACCGTCGAATGCAGTCTCGTCCACACCATCTCACTTATCGGTCTAGCTGCTCTTAGCAAGTGATAGTTTACGCGTTTACCGTTTTTTTAAAGTAAAATGTCTGTTGTAGAATCTGGCCATTGTTTTATATGCCGTAATACTTTAGATGACAGTAAAGTTATAGTAATTAAAGAAAATGGTATAGCTACCTTGAATGCTGCAAGTGCTAAACGTGGACTTTATGACAATGTTTCTTTCCTAAAAGGTACGTAAGTATAAAGTTTATGTTGTTATTATAGTCACTGGCGCCATTATAATATTTGGGCAATAGCAATAGTCACTTTGGCCAGATATTTAACTTTTATTTATTTCTTCATTCTCTCACACGCTTCTCGCCTGTACAATTCCCACTTGAGACCAACGGTCAAAACTTGATAACTAAAAATATTTATTATAGTATAATAATATATTATAAATATTATAGTATGACAATTTTAATAGCATAAGTTTTAATAAAGCTAAATCATGCAATGTTTTCAAGAGAACTGGTATGTATCTTCAAAACGTCGCGTCAGAGAATCAGCAAATAAATAAAATTTAAAAAAGAAAAGCCGCCCCCGACCTGACCTATAAGTTTTTGAGATTATTTTTTTAGGTCAGAAACAGGTACACACACACGTCCATGACAATTGCCCGAAGAAATACACTGAGGAAAAGATGATTTTAGCTTCTGTTCGTCGTGGTGGTGATTGTAGACTTCCAATTTCTCGACGAAATCTTGTTCATTCGGGTGAGAAATTGGATATGCATAAAAGTGTACTAGCAGCTGCTGAACAACGAGGGGATGAATGGGCCCAGAGCATACTAAAGCGAATTGAAAATGTAAACGATTCAGTGGCGACAGATGCAAGGTATCACCACTGCTGCCAACAAAAATTGTACCAGACACCTACAAAAAGTAGTGAAAAAAGAGGTTATAGACCAACCACAAACGTTGACCATGCCATGGAAAGCATTTTCTTGTATATTACAAATAATAGTGAAGACTGCCAGTTTTACCTTGACGAATTAATGAGAGTAGTAGAAGGAGAATATCTTCCTGATCACAGGACAGTAAAAGGTTGTCTAAAAGCAGAGTATGGTGAGGATATTGTTATAGCACAGGTGTCCGCAAGAAAAACTGTTGTGTGTTTAAAAAACGTTGGACATAAAATATTAAATGATTCATGGTATGAAAATAAAAAGAATGATGCCCATGAAGAGCGACTGAGAGTCGTTGAAGAAGCAGCTGAAATTATATTGGAAGATATCCGGTCAGAAATCTACAATAACTCTGAATACCCTCCATCTGATGACTTTTTGCGAGACGCAAATTTTGTTATTTCGGATTCACTACGTATTTTTTGGAGAAGGTTATTTTAAAACACAAGCGAAATCCACTGCTTGCATGGAAAAATAAATGTGTAGCGTTGGCACATTGTATAATTTCTGCTGTTAGGCTAAGATCTTTCATTTCTTCGATCTTGACCGGGGTCAGCGCCTATCTGTATCGAAAATTTGGACCGAAACTGCTCGTCGAACTTTGCTCAGCATTAGGATTTGTTTCAAGCTACAATGAAGCAGCAAAACTTCAGGCCTCTACTATACTACAGTCAGAGACAGACACAAATATTGAGGAAGGTGCATTTCTGCTGTTTGTTTTTGACAATGCCGATTGTAAATGTTAACATGATTGCGGCCTAAATACATTCCACGAAATGGGTGGAGTAATGTGGGTAATTCCACATACTGCACTTTCAAAAGACAGCAACATTCCACGACTGAAAGAGTATGTCTCTGCCCATGCGGTAAGCTCTTTCGCTTTCTATTGCAATAAAACCGTGATACACACAGAAAAACTCAGGTTTGTCAGCTACATCAATTACTGACTCGCAGAGTGTTATGCCTCTTGATAGAGATATATTGCCATTGGCGCCAGACCTCATGTGGTTATTTGGGAAGTGGTCTAATATCCCTAATTTACCCGGTTGAAACGGTTTTATGGAGCAAGTCACTGATAATGTTGATAGTACGCGTTCAACAATTGTGTTGCTTCCTTTTATTAGATCTCCACCTGCTGATTATAATACTTTATTAACAGCTCTTTCTTCTGCCAGAGAGAAGAGCAACAAACATTCATTAAAAACCTGCTTTGTAACATTTGACCAACCGTTGTATATGAAATCTCGCGATATAATTGAAAGTGGAAGACATCATGAGTTAAGGAATGTTGAAATCAGGCTTGGTGGTTTCCATTTATTGATGTCCTTTATGGGCTCAATTGGCAATATAATGGCAGGGAGCGGATTGAAAGAAGTATTCGATACGATTTATGCAGAGAACAGCGTACACAAAATGCTATCTGGGCATGCATACTTACGGGCCCCGTACGAGCGCATCTTTAACAAATCTAGTTTTGGTTAGCATAGTCCTAAATGAGGTGCAGTTTACGGAGGACGAACGAGCTGGCATTGAAATTATGCTTAGCGATGGTGACAGATCTATGATTCTACTGATTGAGAAAAATGACAAATACCAAATATTTTTAACAAAGTTTAGCACTGCAGTAAACAATCTGAAAAATAGTAAACCCACTTCGAAGTTATGGATTCAATATATTCAAATGACAGTGCTTATAAAACATTTCATACAGGCAGAGCGTGTGGGAGACTGGAAGCTGCATATCGCCACAGTCAGTAAATGCTGCCCTTCTTTCATGCAGCAGGCCATTTTCTTTATGCAAAGAGCGCATATCTGTACCTACAGGATATGTTAAGCCTTGAAGAACGCATGGATCCAGCTGAATTCCACAAGTTTACTACAAATGGATGTTTTATTATTCTCTGATCCGATAAGTTCTGGTCGGGAATTTGGTCAGACATGACTATTGAGCAAGTTCTAATGAAATCCATGAAAAGTTAAGGTGGCCTGACTCATGAACATGGGATTACAAACAGTGTGCTTTTACGATGCATTATGCGCATGACTTTTATTCAGAACATTTGCGACGGTATTGAAACTTTTTGTAATCTCAACTCATCAACAACTGAGCAACATGTAGATATGAGGTTTTCTCGCATTGTTAGAGACGATGCTGATGCGCAAAAATTGAGAAATTGGTTTACAAATCATAATCTATTTCCAAATACTGATAAAATAATTTCGATCAGCAGTGGAGTTGGAGGTAAAAACATAAACTGCCATATGGCTCAACAAATTGGAATCGAAGGAATTTCCAGAATCGGTGGAAACAACTTTAAGAAAGTAAGTTTTAAAAGGAAGGACAAAGTGTTGATATTAATCGATTGAATTTGTCGTTGGTGTTCTTTAAGATGTTCTCCATTACACTTTTGTAGTTAAGCATTTCTATCGCGTATTCTTTTCCGAATTTGACTGTGTCCATTGATTGTTTCAGTCTGTAGTAATTGTCTCTAATTATATAAAATTCTTGTTTTAATTCAGTTAAATCAAATTTCTATGCAAAAGTCCAATAGTCTACTGTGTTTTGCATACTTCCCAATTTTACTGGTAGTATACCGGAGTTGTTTTTTATGTCTTCCACTATTATGTCGTTGTCGTCCGTTCTACATGGGTGGAGGTTGACGGCAAGGGTGATGGCTGTCCATCTGAAATTACAGGGTGTCTTAAATTCTATAAGTGAATGTATTATACGATTTTTCCGTTATCTACTACGGCTACATTTTTTTATTTTAAACGGACCTAAATTTCTGGGGGCCATTTTGTGTCTCTTAACTTTAAAATTCCTCTCGTACACGGTTTGTCCTACGGAAAATCTATTTATATTGGCGTTTTCGTTGCGGGTTTTTGTACACGTTCTTTATCGCTATCTAATTTACTTTTTACATTATTATAAGTAATTTTTAATTTTTCTTTGCGATCTTTTGCATACTGTTGGTTATACTTCTTTGTTATAGTGTATATCATACGGGTTGCGTGAATCTAAATGCTCTAATGTTAATTCGAGTGGTGTAAAATTAGTTGATGGGTGAATTGTGTTGTAAGCAATTAGTGCGTATGACATTAAATTAGTGATATGCTCTTTCTTATAGGTTGATCTTAACAGTCTAATGTGTTCTAATAATGGTAGGTGTAATCTTTCAATTAGTCCATTCGATTCCGGGTGATTTTCTGTTATAATATGAATTTTTATTTTATGAAGCTCTACGGTATTCTGTACCGTTTCGTTTCTGAATTTGCTTCCATTGTCTAGAATTATTGATTCGGGTGTGCCATTAAATGTAAAGTATTGTAAGAATCCTTGGGCTACATCAATATTATTTTTTGTAGTGATGGGTATCGCTTGGCCTACTTTGACGAATGCGTCTACGATTGTTAAAAAGTTTTGAGCTTCTACTACCAAAGTGTCTGCATGTAATTTTTGAAAAGGTTTATCGGGTGTTATGGTTAGCATTAAAGGTACTTTTGGTGGTGATTTGTCATATTTTGCTTTGTCACATAGCTTACATTTGTTGATAAAACCCGTGGTTAATTCTTTCATGTCCTTAAACTAATATCTTCTTACGAATTGATTTAATGTTTCGTTGATTCCACGATGGTTGGTTTTTATCTTCGTGTTGGTTTCGAATTACGTCATTTATTTCGCCTGGTTCATCAAAAGTTATTAATTTTTGTGTACATATGATAATCTCGGGTCCTGAATTATTGAATAATTTAATATATAATTCTGAAAATCTCTTGTACAAATGTTCTGTGGAAAATAAAAGTGGAAACGTTTTTTCGCTGGGCATATTCTTTCACAATTTTACTTATCTGCTCTTCGTTATCATCTTTCGTTATTTGAATTTGATATATTTTTTTATTATCTGTTTTTGTATATTTTACTGGATTGGGGTTGGTTAAAACTTCGGTAACTATGAATTGATGGTTTCGTGTCTATTGCTTCGTTTAAAATTTTAATTGCAATTTTCGGTTTGTCGTTTTGAGTTGAGATGTATGGTTTCTATTTCTTCTGGGTCCTCCCTAATCTCTGTTTCGTCTACGATACCTATAATTGACTGTGTCTCTATTGCGTTGAGTTGTATTCTGCTTAGTGGATCTGCGTTATTGTTATACATTCCTTTTTTATATATGATTTCATAGTCGTATTTTTCTAGTCTAATCCTCCATCTCTGTAATTTTGAATTCGGTCCTTTAAGTTTGCATAACCATACTAATGGTCTATGGTCGGTGTATATGTAGAATTTCCATCCATAAAGATATGGCCTAAAATATTATGTTGCCTAAATTATTGCTAATAGTTCTTTCTCTGTTCCGTTTCATTTAGTGTTCTTGACGCGTAGCCGATTGGTTTATCACTACCTACTTTTCCTTGACTCAATACTGCGCCTAAAGCAACGTTAGATGCGTCGGTTGTTAATACAAATGGTTTTGAAAAATCAGGTTATTCTAAAGTAAGGTGATCTGTAAGGATACATTTAATTTTTTCTAGTGTTTTAATAAATTCCGGGGTGTGTTCGATCTTATTACCTTTCTTTAAACAATTGGTCAATGGTTTGGTTATTTGTGCGTAACCTTTGATGAATTTTCGGTAATAACCACGGGGTCCTAAAAATCCTTTAAGTACTTTATTTGTTGTTGGTAAGGGGTAATTTAATACTGTATTTGTTTTGTCTGGATTTGGCATAACACCTTGTGGCGTTATTATGTGTCCTAAAAATGTTACTTTTTTTTTGTAAAAATTTACTTTTATCCAATTGAGCTTTTCCTAATCGTTCAAAAACTTCCTTTAATCTTTCGATGTATTCAGCTAGTGATGTTGAGTATACGATTATGTTGTCCAGGTACACATAATATTTTTCGTTGTGTATCTCTCTTAAAATGTTATCCATAACTCTCTGAAACGTAGCGGGTGCGTTTTTTAAGCCAAACGACATGCGTTTGTATTCATAGTGTTCTCTAGGTGTACTGAATGCTGTTTTAGTCGTGTCTATCTCGTCCATTTCCATTTGGTGGTATCCGGAGGCGAGGTTTAATGTTGAAAAATATCGACACTTTCCTAATTTGTCTAAAATCTCGGTGATATTGGGTAGTGGGAATTTATCGTCTACCGTTTTCTTGTTAAGTTTTCTATAATCGATAACTATTCGATAATTGCGTTTGCCTGAGGCGTTTAATTTCTTCGGTACTATTAACACGGGGTTACTCCATGGTGAATTTGAATGTTGAATATCTTGCTTTAATAGGTCTGCTACATGTCTATCTGCTTCTTTTTGACTCGCTTGAGGTAGTTTATATGTCTTGGTGAAAAATGAATTATTATCTGTTAGCTCCATATTGTGTTTGACTGTGTTGGTGAACGTTGAAGGTATTCTTTCGCAATGGAATATATCTCAATATTCGAAACATAAGCCTTTAATTGCTTTCTCCTCTTCGTTATTAATGTCGTTATTAAAACGAATGTTAATTAAATTTTCTTCTAATATCTTATCGTGTTCTGTAGGGTTGGAATTGTTTTCTGAGTTTTCGTCGATTTCCATCTCGCTAAAGTTTACTTCCTCTACGTCTATAGGTTTTGTTAATGATACTTCGATGGGGTAATCGTATTAGTTCAAAATTGTCGTAGTGGCGTAGTTGTCTTTTATTTATACTAACGCGGTGGGTGTTTCTACTCCGGATTGAAATGACATGTGATTTATAATTTCTATGTCGTTTTTTGAGTTTATTAAAACTTTTATTTGTTTTTCTGTCCTAGGCTCGATGGTGTATTTTGGTCGGTTCGAATGTTACTGTTTTAGAATTTAATGAGAATTTGTCAGTGTTTCGTTCTTAATAATCGGTTTTTCTGAATGACATGTTTATCGTCTGTACTCGGATTCGCATAATTATCCGTGTCTTGATTATTAAATCTTCCACTTCTTGGTGGAATAGTTCCTTGGAAGTGAAGTTTCGTTTTTGGGTGTAATCGGGTCCAATTTGAGATATTTTAGTATTCTATCTGGTGTTACCAGATGAAGTGGCCATAGGAGTTGGTTTGTAATAATTATTAGCGTTGTTGTTGTTATTCGTCATCGGTGTGTTTCAGTTGGGGTTTGCACCGAATGTTTGCCTTGGTTAATTTACGTTTTGATTAAACGGTGGTGTAAGTGTGGGTTTTGTAAGGTTTGAATTAAATGTTGGTCTTAGAAATTGTCTGAATTGGTTGTGGAAATTTGCGTTATTAAAATTTGAATTGTTAATTTGAAATTCGGTTGTGTTGGTCTTTGTTTCGCGGCTTGCATCGTTTTCATAGGTGAGTAATTTTTATTCGCGGTAGGATTATATAGTCTATTTCTGTAATACATAACGTTTTCTTCTTCTACAATCATGTTCATCGCTTCTTCTAAAGTTTAGAGATGTTGAAACCTTATTTTGTCCGATAGTCGTTCGGGTAACGCATTAATATATGTGTCTAAAGCCAATTCGTCGTACATTTTCGTCTATATTAAACGTATGTTTTGGTCGGGTTCTTGGTTTTTTTGGTTTGGTCAAAATTAAACTTTGTACGTCCTGACATCTCATACCGAATTGATAGGGTGATTTCATCCGTAAATTTATTAAATCTCGGATAACATTTGATATTTCTTTGATCTCCGAAATATGCTATTAATATTCGTTTAAAATCCTCCTTCTCTACAAGGTCATCGCGGCTCGCAATCAATGTTGATGCTGTGTTGGTTAATTGGCTGATTATTAGGCTTAAAAACAGAACGTTGCGTTCAACGTCGCCGTGTTTATAAAAAGATTTTAAAAATGTCTCGTAAACAGTAATAAAAATTCCTAATAGTGCCTGGTTTCCGCCATAAAATAGAATTGCATCTAGATACAGTTTCATGTTTTCAGAGTTCATTGTTTTTAAAAATTATTTTTCAGTCGAGTTTGTATTAAAGTTATTAAAGAATCACTCATCGATACGTATATTTTATGTAATTATAATAACCTTGGTTATAATTAGATCGGTTTCAGACGTCTACTGAATAATTATTTCATTAAATTGTTGCAATAAGACAGTACACAACAATGCGTTTATAATTGTATACCTTCGTTAATTTGTTGCAATGAAAATGTTTAATTATGAACCTGTATAATATCATTAAGTTTCAAATTTTCTGAATAAATTCGTTCAGTAATAATCGTTGTAATAAAATGGTACACGAATTGCGCTATAATTATACACAAAAGCTTCAGACTTTTGCTGAATAAATCGTTTCATTAAAAATCGTAATAAATTGTGCATAAATGCGTATATATAAAATTCCTTTGTTTCGTGTTTCTTTGTTTTCTAGCTAGTAAGCTAGTAAGCTAATATCATTATGCAATTGAAAATGGTTAGGAAAATGAACTTATGGTACTCACAAAAGTTTGATTGCCTGTTACATTATAGTCTTTCCTTTTTTGTTGGTAGATTTTTGTACTTCGTTTAATTGTTAGTTTTTCTTCCAGATGAAAAATTAAAATTCACGACCACCAGTTCCTTGATTTTGATTTGTTAGTGATCTTGTGCAATCCTACAATCGACATCGCCAGATAGGTTTTAGGTCTCTTGCAGCATCTTTTTAAAAAGAATTTCTTCCTATAAACTCTTCTATCAAATTTATTTATTCAGAAATTAGAAATGGTTTCAAAAAATAGGTACGTATTGAATCAAAATTATTCAAAGTTATTATTCACTAATTAATTTAATTAAAACTAGAATGAGTAGCTTAAATAACCAACAATGTTAAAGTTGTGATGCTCGAGACTGTCTAGCCATCTTGGGCTCTTAAGATTTATGCTATCCCTGCTCTTACATCACTTGTGGGAAATGTAGATCTCATGTCTGCTCTTTCTATTACATTTTAATAATCTTAATTCTAATAATTGCCGTCTTATAACCTACTGTGACCTGCACATGCAATGTAATATTACGTCTGGAATACATAGTAATTGTTTTACGTTATCATGTATGGTTTATGAACCTCCATTAACCTCATATTATGTCCTTCAATTATACAATGCTACAAACTACTTCTTAAGACTTAATAGTTTCATTTAAATATATATATATATATATATATATATATATATATTAATTTTGAGGTTATGTAACTCGCCCAGGGTTTTAAAATTTTTCTTTCGTTTTGCAACAGATATAAAAGTTATTTGTTTTGGATTAAAATTTATATTTTATACCAAACCAATACTTTTAAAATAACGACATATAAATTTAAAAAGAAACCAAAGTACCTTTTTGTATTTTTCAGTTATTTTACGACGAACATATTGTTTCTTCAAGTTGGTCCGATTAGAATGATTTGTGTAAACTATAAATGTTGAATACATTAGGAAAACAGCAAAAAAATTTAAGTGTATTATTAGCAATCAAAGTTTTTTTTTATTAACAGAGAAGTAACATCCATAACTAGGAATTGAACAGGGGTGATAAATAAAATCTAGCCAAATTATTTTTCTTACAATAAATGAATTTCAATTTTTGTTATATACGACTTTTAGATGGGACTAATTGGTGTAGGAACATTTATTCCAGTGTTGAATTTTCTAATTCTTCAAAATTAACGCAGTTATCCAAAATGTACCTTCTTTTTAAACTACTGAACAAGCTCTACACGGAATAACACCAAGACTATTAAATTGCACCAACTTTAAAAGTTAGTAAATTTTTGAAACATTAAAAAATATTATGCACACTTTACAGCCGTTTTTACATTTATTTATATCTCTAAAAAACAATTGAATTTTTACTTAGTACTACAGATTGTAATATTACAAAAGAAATCAAGCTTTGTAAAAGAAATTGTGAATAAAGCAAAAAAATAAGCATGCACCTCGTTTTATATTTGTATAAATTGAAAATGGAATAATCAAAGTCATCACCATCAATAGGTCTTCAGTCCTGAATCTGGTTAGACACGTACCCTCATTGTTTCATATTGTGAGCTAATCTACACATTTCTCTGAAATGTCTACAGTCTGCATCTTTCACTATCTGCGTGCTATAGTCTGATCTTGATGTACCCGTATCTCTTTTTTCCTATCTCTGCCTGCAATATACCCAGCACTATTCCACAAAAAGAACGTACCTTGCCATTCTACCTCTTTAATTTTTTGTTTTCCACAGATATCTTCATTCCTCTACTATTTCTATAACCTCTATGTTATTAACTTTGTCTGTCCATGCTATCATCTTCATACATCTGAAACACAACATCCCAAAAGGCTTCTACCGTTTTTCTGTCTGCTTCTCCTACTGCCCCTATTTCATAGACGTATTGTGTTGTGCTCTACATATATGCTTCAACAATTTTCTCCTTGTTTCTATGTTTGTTGTCTTCGAACATAGGCGCTGATCTTTCTTGTTAGATGCAGTTCGGAAGATGGCAGACGTGATTTTGCCCGAACATCGTCAAATTGACAGCGGTTTAGTTCAGGTCCAGCCAGTTATGCGGAATAATAACTGGAAAATTGACGAAGATTAACATATATATTTATATACATATTTATATACATTGCAGTGATAAGGGGTTGTTTAGGGGTGTATTGAGCAGTAAGGGTCGTGTAGTAACAATAAATTGCAATACGAATCAGAAAGCTGCATTTATTTAGCAGAAAATTATGTAATTCGTACATTATGTAAATAGCAAGCATTTAACACCCTGTATATAGACCGTAATTAGCTATAAGCAATGCAAGTAAGCATATCTTACAACAATAGAACGTGTATTTAGCAGAAGAATTGGTAATTCATACATTATGTAAATAGCAAGCATTTGACACTCTGTATATAGACCGTTATTAATTTTAAGTAATGCCAGTGAGAATATCTTTCAACAATAGAATGCGTATTCAGGAGAAATGATAGTACATGTAATTAAACACGCGTTGAGAAGTGTTCTAATTAGTTATAAAATAAAGATGCCGAAAATAAAAGATAAAACCTAACAAAGCTTTATGCAATTATGCTGAAACAATAAACATTTTTGATAAGAAAACGCAGAGACGCATAAAAATACATAACCGAAAACAGCATAAAGTTACATCACTTATTTTGTTAAATTATCCAAAAGGCGATATCTATACAAAACAACACACTTAAAGTTGAACGTCTGGCAAAGATAACAATGTATCAATAGCAAATAAACATTACACGGAAAACCGTAGAAATTACATCAGAAACCACTTCAAAATGCAGGGAATGTTGAAGACAGGGCCTGGTTGGTTGAGATCATCTGCAAAACTGCTTGAAAACCCAGCCCACATGTAAGTGGGAAGAGCTTATATAACACAGAGCAATGATAAGACGGGTCAGTTGACAACTCATGCACGCCGAAGCTGCAGCACTGTTAACCAGAAAGTCACGCGTAATTTAAATATAATAGAATATCAAGTGTATGTCACAGTGATAATAGTGCAACGATTACGAAGACTTTTTGCCGTTTTTTTGATAGAAAACGGCTTCAAGTTGCGTCGATAATAATACTTCAAGTTGCGTCGATGTAACACTTCAAATTTGTGGTGTATTTTTAAATAATTCAAGTTGCGTCGATGAAACATTGCAAGTTGCGTCGATAATAGTATTTCAAGTATGTGTCGACAAGAATAATTCAAATCTGGGTCAATATAATATTTCAAATCAGCGTCGACAATTATATTTTGGTACAATTCTGGTACAATTTTGATTTGCGTCGAAAGCATTGAAGGGAAGAGATTCAAGGCATATAAAATAAAGAAGCACGAAGTAATTTTTGGAAAACAACGGGTAACTGTACTCAAACATTGGTTCAACTAATCAGAGCATTGGTAGACGAATGAGGACAACAAAGGGTTGTTGATCCACAACACCAACAACATATCGCGTGTCAGATCTATTTAATTTTAAAATATTTTTCTATTTAAATTTTAATACTGAATTTATTCAATTTATATAAAACTTGTAATGAAGTCAACAACAAACATTGCATACGTTAAACTTACGTAATATATTATAGAGAGGTCTAGAACGTTCCAGGTTTCTTTGGTAAAGAGGTAGTTTTTGGTGACTTTAGATTGAATTCAAAGTATATAAATTTTGGAATAAATGATACATACGATATTAATTGATTGAGGAGTGTATTTAAAGAATTTCAAAAATTGTAAACAATAGTTTTTTTCATTATATGGAATTAATTGATTTCGTTTTATCAATTCAAACAAATAGGTAATCATAAAGGGGTGGAGAAGAGAAAATTGATCATCGTAACGTTGTGCACTCTGTGTAGATTAAAAAGGGCTAGCCGCGGCATAATAATAACGTTAGTAAAATTTAAAGTGAGAACACAGAGCGGTAGCGTTAAGTAGAAACGTTCATTACACGACTATGGCGTTATCATATCAATATATATATATATATATATATATATATATATATATATAAAATACTCATATTTAGACCAGGGTAGAAAATTAAATAATCACATCAAATAATTTTAATCACCGTGTATAAGGAATTTTATTAGATAATACGCTTTAGTAAAACACCGTGGAGAATAAAAATTTATTAGTTTCATTAAACATAAGAGATTTAAATCATGTACAAGACGCTTTATATCAAAAGAAGCAGTATTGGAAAGCTCTGCGTGTAATGTAATTATCCCTAAACAAATGGAAATTACGTGCAAAATTTATCTTAATTAACTCTATTTCAAGTAACCGGTATTGAATCGTTAGTAACAGATAATATCTATAGAAACTTGTAAAAACCCAATGAAATGCAAATCCTAGAAGGGTTAGTTAGAAGTAGGATGTTTGAACACACCTGCGTATTTTAAAAGGCAATTTCAGTTTAATTTGTTTAGATAAACATGTCGATTCTAAGGATATTGGAAACGGTCAGATGCTTTAGCACGAAATACAAAACAGGGTTTATTTAAAAGCTCTGAGAATTGGTATTATTTTGAACACCTGCGTGGTTTAAATATCACGTACGGCGAAAATTGTGTAGATAACAAATGGTTTCAAAGAATCTTGGAGAAACCGGGGCTTAATATTCACGAGAATGTGCGATACGGGGTTATTAAACCCAGATAGTCCACATGGACTAAAATATAATCGATAATAAAGAATATCAATTTGCACCAATACGAACAGGTTAGAAAAGGAAAGAGAAAATGCGTCAAGCAAAGACACATATAGTAAAAGGCGTGATTTAAGCAACGTCACGAGGGTCACAATTGGTTGAAAATAGGATGCAAATATCAGAGGTAGAAACAACAATTTCTGTACAGAGATAATTGGTTTTTCTCGGACATGTTTGCGTGCCGTGTGAGAATTTCTGATTTAAATGGGGCGAGTGAAAAATTCGTAAAAACCGACGCGCGAGCGACGGACTGGGAACATAGAATGAGAAATTCTTAAGAATTGTCTGTTTTGAGGACAAAAGCGACGTGCCGGCTATTCGCTATATATACCGGTGGTAATATGAATTTCGGCCTCTTAGACTTTTGACTATTCGATGCGTTAAAAGCTCTTACATCCGCGACTTGATTCAAGATGTTAAACAGTGCATTTTAGTTTGATAAAATAATTTAAAATTTTGCTCGTATATTTTAGTGATTCAAAATAGTTTGTTATTTACGTGCAAACATGAATGTACTTCAGTGCACTTAGATACAAGGTAATAAAATTTAGTATCACTGTACCAATTAGCAAAATTTACAACGACAAATGTATACACAAAAGTAGGCAGTTTTGGCGTATATTGGTGAAAGACGCATGAATTTCTTTGCTATTTTTCGGGGTGTTAATAATTAAATGGTTCAAATACGTGTCTGGATCCACGAAACAAGGGTCAGATATACACAGATGAGTTCCGGAAAAGCCCAGAAACAACTTTAAATAAATGGTGATGGAGAAAATTTTAAAAGCGTTGAGAATTAGAAGCCGTAAATATAATCCTGTTGGAACGGTGTGATTAACTAAAGGGACGATGTACATTGAAGCTACGAGGATAGTAACCTTCAGGTAAATTATACTATTTTGTTTGACATTTTGTGTGTGTTGAATAACTTTATAATTGATTTACTTTAAATGGACATTAGTGAAATTGTACTAACCATAAAATTTTAATTTTAAGATAAAATTTGCTTGTTTAAGTAGAAAGGGTATTTAGTATTGATGTTCTGAATTATGATGAAACTTTGGGTATGTCTTTGAGCTCAATTAGACGAAACCTGGTAACTTTAACGTAAATGGGTGGATAGAATTTCCGTTGATAACTCAGACTCCGATCAGACTTATATCTGTTATATTAATTAGTAGGACATCTGAACAAGGACTTTAATTCTGGATAGCATTAAAGTGATAATAAAATTAATACTTAAAATTCTTTTAAAACTAGAATTTGTATAGCCATGAAAATTTAATTTTTGAAATATTTGATTATGGATTCATGATGAATGTTATCTGATAGTTATAATACCGAGTTAACGTTGATGGTCTGTAGATCGAAACTAGTGATGATTTATATTCCCTTTATGAATCGAAGCAAATCAAATTTAGATGAAATCAGCTTGCTTTGTATAATTAATAACTTTCTTTACGATTTTTCGTAAAGTTTGTGATTGATTTACATCGTATATACTTATATATATATATATAAGAATTTTATGTGTAGATCATTATTTATAAATGGATAGTATAATGTTGTTTCGAAGCCAAACTCAAAAGCTTTATAATTATAAAATGTCCACGGTGATATTCGATTAGTTAACGTTTTCTTCGGAGGTAAAGTTTTTTGCAATTATCCATAACCAATTTTAATAATCTGTACATAGTGTGACAAACATAAGAAAGATTTGTGAGAAATTATATGCTAATCACCAGTAGTTGTGATTATTTTTCAGACTTAAGTTGTAAAATTGGTATGCTTTAGGATTAATATGTAAGTAACCAAAAAGTCACCAAAAACCTATTATCTTTATCAACGAAGTGTAGAACGTTCTAAACCTGTTATCATATTACTCACTTTATGCGTATGCAACTTCTTTTGTTGACTTTTTCACATTCATATTATATTAAGCAAATTCAATATTCAAAATAAAAAATATATAGAAAAATAAAATGTCTTATAACTAAAAAAATCTGACCTGGTATATTTTCTTCACATCGACGCTTCCATTTGAATAAAAATTATCTTCCCTCAATGTGGGATTATTACATGCCCATTCGAAATATACGTTTGAACCATTGCATTTAAATTATTCCCATCACCCACCCTCTGGACTACCATTAACTTATGCACCCCAATTTATTGTCGTTTCATATCAGACTTATTACTTCTTATCAATCAACTTAGAATAGAATTCTTATTATCATTGTCCTCCGACTTAAAATCGTAGTTTATTTTCTTCCCTTACTCAAATTGTATTATTCTTCCCCAGACTTAGAAATTGTATTACTCTTCCCCCAGACTTAGAAATTGTAGTCTATTTTCCCCCGGACTTAGAAATTGTAGTTTGTTTCCCCTGCCGTACTTCGAAGCCCTATTATTTTTATGTTTTAGTTTAAAATAAATTCACCAAAATGTACTTACGTTTAATCGGCAATTATAGTTTTCATCTTGGCACTTATTTTCTCTTTCACTTTTAAAATTATTACGTATCACTTTATTTCATAGCGGCGCACTTCGGCCTTTGTTGAGTTGCAAACTGACCTCGTTATCACTGTACCTGCTAATATATTATTCAGTTCCCACTCCGTCAGTGGGTATGGTCTAGAGCTCGTCGCTCATTTATAACCAATCAAATAATTACATTTAAAGCAGTTTCTGATGTAATTCTTTATGATTCCCAATAATTGTAACCTGCTTGCAGCTGTCTTCGTTATGAACATGCTGTGTTTTGATAGATCTAATTGCTTTTCCATAAACAACTGATGCAATTCAACTTTAAATTTTCATATTTACATGTTATTCACGCAATTTTTAATCTCCTTTCTTATCAAAAATGGTTAGCTATTTGCACGCATTTACCTATGCTTCCTGAAGCTCTATTTCTATCTCCGTATTAATCTAATTGTTTGGAACTCTTTGAATGCGTGTATAATTACACTTTATCGTTTACTTATAAATATACGAGAGCTTCCACTGAAAAATATCATTACTTGCTTTACCTAAATTAACTAAACTTTATCTACAGGGTATTAAATATTTACTATTTACCTAATGCATGTGTTCCTTGTTTCTACGCTAGCTATGCGTCTTCCTATGTTTATTTGCGTCGCCTAAAACTATTTATACTTTATATACAGGGTGTTGACTGCTTACTATTTACAAACTATCTCCATTTCTTAATTCTTTACTAAATAAATGCAGTTTTCTGCTGCCTATGGTAATTTCTCATTTCTAAATGACCTTTACTATAAAGTACACCCTTAAACAACCCCTTATCACAGCAATATATATAAATATTATAAGTAGTTTTTTACCTTGGACAAGGCCTTATATTTTCCTTCTTTCAATTACTAGCTCGATTTGAAATGATCATTTGGGCTTTACTTAAAAAGTTTAAGTTATTATTTCATCTTATTAATTTCAATACGTTAGTATTTATCAACTTACCTTGTGTAAAAAACTACTTACAATATTTATATATTAATACTTGGCTTATAGCCGTGATTTTGAGCGTTGCTTCCTGTCTATATCTGACATAAGTCAAAAAACTTGACAATTTCAGATATGATTGACAAAAATGCTAAACGTAATTGAAAGTTAGGTTTATATATGGTACTGTACACGATTTAAATTTGTAAATTTCCCAATTATAGCCATCGGCCTCGGTAGCGGAATTGGTAAACGCACAGTTGCGGCAAAACTGAGATGCAGGTTCAAATCCTGCCCAAGGCCTTATATTTTCCTTCTTTCAATTACTAGCTCGATTTGAAATGATCATTTGGGCTTTACTTAAAAAGTCTAAGTTATTATTTCATCTTATATATATATATATATATATATATATATATATATATATATATATATATAATATATATATATATATATATGTTGTCAAACCAGACTATTGGAACTATTTGATGATTACTATAAAACAACACCGTAAAAAAACTTATTGTTTTGGACTCTTACTAATATAAAACCCAAGTGGTATTACTAACCAAACCTGATAGGAAACACTGTAAAAATGATTACCGATACGTCACCACTAATATCTTACCTATTTAGCCATATTGATCAAAGATTCAAATTAAGTTTCCTACGTTTGGACGCATTTGTCCAAAATCAAACAGTAAATTTAGCTTAAATTATTTATTTATACATATTTATTCTTTTTTATTATTAATAATTTTATCTACAAAATATGCAACAAATATTCATAAACACAAAGGTTTTCAAAAAGTGATTGCGTATCTAATTTTAAGAGAATATCTTTTCTCTACTAAATTCATAAGAAAAAAAAACTTGTTATATAACATAATTTACGTAGTTCTTTAGTATCCAGATCTGTATGTTCAGGCTCACAACCTTGTTGATACAAGTACTAGTATGTTATATTTTAAGTTAAAAATATGCAATGCAAACGAATTTTACGTGTTAGGTATTACTTTAAATGTAAACAATTATACTTAGAAAAAATTCTTATTGCATAAACCAACATTTGCTAGGTTGATTTGCTCGCGTAAACATTATATTAATTTTATTATGAAACTTCAAAACGAGTAGGTCGCTGAAAAACATGAATAAAGCCAATCGCTTACCTTGAATTGTTTAGCAGCTGAAAGGTCACAAGACATACGACAAAGCCATGTTTCAAGTAAACTTCTTACAAAAATTTCCCGGTCCTGCATATTGTTAGGGAATTACTCTTTGAAGATGACATAGGACGAGTATACCTCGTCGCACTATAATCTTCTTAAAACTCTCCATAAAAAACGTTATAATCGAAATTAAATTAGAACTATAAAACCTTACTATCGTTAACAGTGACAGCAGAGCTTACACGGGACTTCTCATCTAGAGTGAAAATCTAAAATGGCTTCTCAGATATCAAGATGGGATGCCGTTTGGTTTGACCATCAATGAAACTTCCTGGTGTCGCTGACAATTGAACAGTGTTCAACAACCATACTATAAAGCATGCGGTTCTGTTAGTTGTTTTAAATCTTACTTGACTACCAATTGATAATGCTGCTAACGCTTGGGTAGTCATTAATATTAAGTAACCAGTTACTGAATCAAGCAACTGGCACACTAAGTGTAGTAAAGCAAGAAGACATGTTACAAATCATAAAATTCAATTTTTGTGTATTTTTGAATATTTAGCATAGGGCAGAATTTATTTCAAACATAACAAGTTGAAAATGCAAGGCATTGTCGCAACGAACTTCCAAATGTAGACTTACTTTAAAACAATTTAAAGAAATTAAAATTATTATGTTGTAATAATTATAAGTATTCAGATAAAATAAAAATTAATTCCGGGGGATCGGGTATCCGTGGTCAGATTTTGTGGGGGGTACCATATTTCGACTCAGCTATGTTAGGGGAGTCCAAATATGTATCGCACATTAATTTTGGACCTATTTGAAATTTTAATTTTCCGACGGAATATCGCGGGGCACGGCGTCCCCGTGGCCCGATTTCAACTGACATCAAAACTTAAGCTCAGGACACCGAGCTGAATCGATTGATGTATCACACATTGATGTCCGACCATTAGAAAGGCCTCGGACGGACAGACGGACAGACAGACGGACGACAAATCGATTTCATAAACGAACGAAGTTCGTTGAAAAGTCTTTTGTATGCATTATTAACAACTACATTTTGTGTATAGGATACAATTTTATATTTTGTTCTTGTGCTTTTACTACACATTTGTATGCGGAATAAAATAGATAAATAAAAGAAGCATATACAACATAAGCTATATTTTAAAAACATATTAAGAGTAACATGTTACAAATCCGTGTTAGTCAGTATTACGAAAGAAATCTGTAGGCAGATGCACATATCCGTAATCGTGTCATATGTCAAAAATTTACGACAAGACATAAACATATATTTTACACCGATAGTCATATTGTTTAATATAAAAAAAATAGGAGTATTAAAAATTATATTGCAGCTCTCAATAAATAAGGTCTGTAGAAAGTGTAAAACCACAACATCAAGACTATGTTATAAACTCGTTATTTAGAAGAATCATAAATAAATTACTAAAAGTGTATGTACTACACGCAAAATTGAAGATCGTTTTAAATGTTCGTTGACATAGCAGGGTCGCTATTTAAAAGTACTCTTATAGTTTGCAAGTTGGTTGCTTCAAGCAGGAAGCTCTGCTATAGAAGTAATTGCTACATGAACTACAACTACGCTTTCAAATTTATTCTAATTGAGCAAAGTTTTTACACACAGCGAAACATCTCAACCGTTACCAATTAAGTTAAGCAAACCTTTTGTTTCAAACTACACAAGACATCTAATTTAATATCAACATTATTCAAATCATTCGCCTGAAATGTTTTAAACCAATGTTCTGGAAGCTAACTTTATATTTCTTTTATGCTATCCATACAAGAAATACAATTTTTTCTCAAAGGTTTATTATATATACAGCAAAGTTTTATTTGTCAAGATGAAGCCTTCTATGTCGAATTTGATAACACGTAAAGAAAGGCACATGCTGCGTGATACTTTTTTAGATAGTTATCGCAAGTCAAGAAGACCAAAATAATCGCAAGCATCAGAAGATAAAAGAGAAGCAGCTGCAAAATTTGCGACCACAGTAGTGGCAGAAATCAGTAAAAGATATGTTTTCCTATATTTACAAAATTTTTTCCAGACTTTGGTATTGCCAATAATTCTCAAACATAGCGAGTTTCATATCTCCCATATTAATATATATATATATATATATATATATATATATATATATATTACTCATATTTAGACCAGGGTAGAAAATTAAATAATCACATCAAATAATTTTAATCACCGTGTATAAGGAATTTTATTAAATAATACGCGTTATTAAAACCGTGAAGCATAAAAATTTATTAGTTTCAGTAAAATAAGAGATCTAAATCATGGACAAGACGCTTTACATCAAAAGAAACAGTATTAACAAGCTCTACGTAAGAAACAAATGGAAATTACGTGCAAAATTTATATTAATTAACCCTATTTTAAGTAACCGGTAGTAAAACAAAGTGTACACATAATAATTAATATTTAACTTGTATTCGCTAAAATGAAAGGATAGAAGTCAATTTTAATTGAAGTTAATTGAATCGTTAGTAACAGATAATATCTATAGAAACTTGTAAAACCCAATAAAATGCAAATCCTAGAAGTGTTAGTTAGAAGTAGGATGTTTGAACACACCTGCGTATTTTAAAAGGCAATTTCAGTTTAATTTGTTTAGATAAACATGTCGATTCTAAGGATATTGGAAACGGTCAGATGCTTTAGCACGAAATACAAAACAGGGTTTATTTAAAAAGCTCATTCGGCGAAAATTTTGCAGATAATTAATGTTTACAAAGAATCTTGGAGAAACCGGGGCTTAATATTCACGAGAAGGTGCGATACAGGGTTATTAAACCCAGATAGTCCACATGGACTAAAATATAATCGATAATAAAGAATATCAATTTGCACCAATACGAACAGGTTAGAAAAGGAAAGAGAAAATGCGTCAAGCAAAGACACATATAGTAAAAGGCGTGATTTAAGCAACGTCACGAGGGTCACAATTGGTTGAAAATAGGATGCAAATATCAGAGGTAGAAACAACAATTTCTGTACAGAGATAATTGGTTTTCTCGGACATGTTTGCGTGCCGTGTGAGAATTTCTGATTTAAATGGGGCGAGTGAAAATTCGTAAAACCGACGCGCGAGCGACGTACTGGGAACATAGAATGAGAAATTCTTAAGAATTGTCTGTTTTGAGGACAAAAGCGACGTGCCGGCTATTCGCTATATATACCGGTGGTAATATGAATTTCGGCCTCTTAGACTTTTGACTATTCGATGCGTTAAAAGCTCTTACATCCGCGACTTGATTCAAGATGTTAAACAGTGCATTTTAGTTTGATAAAATAATTTAAAATTTTGCTCGTATATTTTAGTGATTCAAAATAGTTTGTTATTTACGTGCTAACATGAATGTACTTCAGTGCACTTAGATACAAGGTAATAAAATTTAGTATCACTGTACCAATTAGCAAAATTTACAACGACAAATGTATACACAAAAGTAGGCAGTTTTGGCGTATATTGGTGAAAGACGCATGAATTTCTTTGCTATTTTTCGGGGTGTTAATAATTAAATGGTTCAAATACGTGTCTGGATCCACGAAACAAGGGTCAGATATACACAGATGAGTTCCGGAAAAGCCCAGAAACAACTTTAAATAAATGGTGATGGAGAAAATTTTAAAAGCGTTGAGAATTAGAAGCCGTAAATATAATCCTGTTGGAACGGTGTGATTAACTAAAGGGACGATGTACATTGAAGCTACGAGGATAGTAACCTTCAGGTAAATTATACTATTTTGTTTGACATTTTTGTGTGTGTTGAATAACTTTATAATTGATTTACTTTAAATGGACATTAGTGAAATTGTACTAACCATAAAATTTTAATTTTAAGATAAAATTTGCTTGTTTAAGTAGAAAGGGGTATTTAGTATTGATGTTCTGAATTATGATGAAACTTTGGGTATGTCTTTGAGCTCAATTAGACGAACCTGGTTAATTAACGTAAAGGGGTGGTAGATGCTCCCGTTATACTCAGACTCCGATCTGCTTATATTGTTATATTAATTAGTAGGCATCCAACAAGGACTTTAATTCTGGATGCACGTTAAAGTGATAATAAAATTAATCTTAAAATTCTTTTTAAAACTGAATTTTATGCTGAAATTTAATTTGAAAATTTAATGGATTCTGAATATTGATGTAAATAGAGTTAACGTTGATGTTTGTGGTAGGAATGTGTTGTTTAATTTTATGAATGAGGAGGTTTATAAAATTAGGTGAGCAGCTGAAGCGAAACCAGAATCACAGCAGTTTATGACGCCCAATCGGTGGGACTAGAATTTTTTTGTTGAAAGGACCCAGTTCCCGCATTCAAAGGAGCATATCACAGCAATATATATAATTAAAATTGAAAAATTATTGCTTATAGCAATTTAAATAAATAAAACAAGTATATACGATGTATAAATAATCATAAACTTTACGAAAAATCGAAAGAAAGTTATTAATTATACAAAGCAAGCTAGTAATTTGTATAGCCATAAATGAAAGAATTTGTTTGTTTCATAAAGGGAATAAACATTCATCAACAAGTTTCGATCTCAGTGGATCTCATCAGGATGAAGTGGTTTATAACCCGCGATAGGGTTATAAACCACTTCATCCTGATGAGATCCACTGAGATCGAAACTAGTTGATGAATGTTTATTCCTTTATGAAACAAACAAATTTTAAATTTATGGCTATGCAAATTACTAGCTTGCTTTGTATAATTAATAACTTTCTTTCGATTTTTCGTAAAGTTTGTGATTATTTATACATCGTATATACTTTTATATATATATATATAAGAATTTTATGTGTAGATCATTATTTATAAATGGATAGTATAATGTTGTTTCGAAGCCAAACTCCAAAAAAGCTTTATAATTATAAAATGTCCACGGTGATATTCGATTAGTTAACGTTTTCTTCGGAGGTAAAAGTTTTTTTGCAATTATCCATAACCAATTTTAATAATCTGTACATAGTGTGACAAACATAAGAAAGTTTGTGAGAAATTATATGCTAATCACCAGTAGTTGTGATTATTTTTCAGACTTAAGTTGTAAAATTGGTATGCTTTAGGATTAATATGTAAGTAACCAAAAAGTCAACAAAAAACCTATTATCTTTATCAACGAAGTGTAGAACGTTCTAAACCTGTTATCATATTACTCACTTTATGCGTATGCAACTTCTTTTGTTGACTTTTTCACATTCATATTATATTAAGCAAATTCAATATTCAAAATAAAAATATATAGAAAAATAAAATGTCTTATAACTAAAAAATCTGACCTGGTATATTTTCTTCACATCGACGCTTCCATTTGAATAAAAATTATCTTCCCTCAATGTGGGATTATTACATGCCCATTCGAAATATACGTTTGAACCATTGCATTTAAATTATTCCCATCACCCACCCTCTGGACTACCATTAACTTATGCACCCCAATTTATTGTCGTTTCATATCAGACTTATTACTTCTTATCAATCAACTTAGAATAGAATTCTTATTATCATTGTCCTCCGACTTAAAATCGTAGTTTATTTTCTTCCCTTACTCAAATTGTATTATTCTTCCCCAGACTTAGAAATTGTATTACTCTTCCCCCAGACTTAGAAATTGTAGTCTATTTTCCCCCGGACTTAGAAATTGTAGTTTGTTTCCCTGCCGTACTTCGAAGCCCTATTATTTTTATGTTTTAGTTTAAAATAAATTCACCAAAATGTACTTACGTTTAATCGGCAATTATAGTTTTCATCTTGGCACTTATTTTCTCTTTCACTTTTAAAATTATTACGTATCGCTTTATTTCATAGCGGCGCACTTCGGCCTTTGTTGAGTTGCAAACTGACCTCGTTATCACTGTACCTGCTAATATATTATTCAGTTCCCACTCCGTCAGTGGGTATGGTCTAGAGCTCGTCGCTCATTTATAACCAATCAAATAATTACATTTAAAGCAGTTTCTGATGTAATTCTTTATGATTCCCAATAATTGTAACCTGCTTGCAGCTGTCTTCGTTATCAACATGCTGTGTTTTGATAGATCTAATTGCTTTTCCATAAACAACTGATGCAATTCAACTTTAAATTTTCATATTTACATGTTATTCACGCAATTTTTAATCTCCTTTCTTATCAAAAATGGTTAGCTATTTGCACGCATTTACCTATGCTTCCTGAAGCTCTATTTCTATCTCCGTATTAATCTAATTGTTTGGAACTCTTTTGAATGCGTGTATAATTACACTTTATCGTTTACTTATAAATATACGAGAGCTTCCACTGAAAAATATCATTACTTGCTTTACCTAAATTAACTAAACTTTATCTACAGGGTATTAAATATTTACTATTTACCTAATGCATGTGTTCCTTGTTTCTACGCTAGCTATGCGTCTTCCTATGTTTATTTGCGTCGCCTAAAACTATTTATACTTTATATACAGGGTGTTGACTGCTTACTATTTACAAACTATCTCCATTTCTTAATTCTTTACTAAATAAATGCAGTTTTCTGCTGCCTATGGTAATTTCTCATTTCTAAATGACCTTTACTATAAAGTACACCCTTTAACAACCCCTTATCACAGCAATATATATAAATATTATAAGTAGTTTTTTACCTTGGACAAGGCCTTATATTTTCCTTCTTTCAATTACTAGCTCGATTTGAAATGATCATTTGGGCTTTACTTAAAAAGTTTAAGTTATTATTTCATCTTATTAATTTCAATACGTTAGTATTTATCAACTTACCTTGTGTAAAAAACTACTTACAATATTTATATATTAATACTTGGCTTATAGCCGTGATTTTGAGCGTTGCTTCCTGTCTATATCTGACATAAGTCAAAAACTTGACAATTTCAGATATGATTGACAAAAATGCTAAACGTAATTGAAAGTTAGGTTTATATATGGTACTGTACACGATTTAAATTTGTAAATTTCCCAATTATAGCCATCGGCCTCGGTAGCGTAATTGGTAAACGCACAGTTGCGGCAAAACTGAGATGCAGGTTCAAATCCTGTCCAAGGCCTTATATTTTCCTTCTTTCAATTACTAGCTCGATTTGAAATGATCATTTGGGCTTTACTTAAAAGTCTAAGTTATTATTTCATCTTATATATATATATATATATATATAATATATATATATATATATATATATATATATATATATATATATGTTGTCAAACCAGACTATTGGAACTATTTGATGATTACTATAAAACAACACCGTAAAAAACTTATTGTTTTGGACTCTTACTAATATAAAACCCAAGTGGTATTACTAACCAAACCTGATAGGAAACACTGTAAAAATGATTACCGATACGTCACCACTAATATCTTACCTATTTAGCCATATTGATCAAAGATTCAAATTAAGTTTCCTACGTTTGGACGCATTTGTCCAAAATCAAACAGTAAATTTAGCTTAAATTATTTATTTATACATATTTATTCTTTTTTATTATTAATAATTTTATCTACAAAATATGCAACAAATATTCATAAACACAAAGGTTTTCAAAAAGTGATTGCGTATCTAATTTTAAGAGAATATCTATTCTCTACTAAATTCATAAGAAAAAAAAACTTGTTATATAACATAATTTACGTAGTTCTTTAGTATCCAGATCTGTATGTTCAGGCTCACAACCTTGTTGATACAAGTACTAGTATGTTATATTTTAAGTTAAAAATATGCAATGCAAACGAATTTTACGTGTTAGGTATTACTTTAAATGTAAACAATTATACTTAGAAAAAATTCTTATTGCATAAACCAACATTTGCTAGGTTGATTTGCTCGCGTAAACATTATATTAATTTTATTATGAAACTTCAAAACGAGTAGGTCGCTGAAAAACATGAATAAAGCCAATCGCTTACCTTGAATTGTTTAGCAGCTGAAAGGTCACAAGACATACGACAAAGCCATGTTTCAAGTAAACTTCTTACAAAAATTTCCCGGTCCTGCATATTGTTAGGGAATTACTCTTTGAAGATGACATAGGACGAGTATACCTCGTCGCACTATAATCTTCTTAAAACCCTCCATAAAAAACGTTATAATCAAAATTAAATTAGAACAATAAAACCTTACTACCGCTAACAGGGACAGCAGAGCTTACATGGGACTTCTCATCTAGAGTGAAAATCTAAAATGGCTTCTCAGAAATTGAGATGGGATACCGTTCGATTTGACAATCAACAAAACTTCCTGGTGTCGCTGACAATTGAACAGTGTTTAACAACCATACTATAAAGCATGCGGTTCTATTAGTTGTTTTAAATCTTACTTGACTACCAATTGGATAATGCTGCTAACGCTTGGGTAGTCATTAATATTAAGTAACCAGTTACTAAATCAAGCAACTAGCACACTAAGTGTAGTAAAGCAAGAAGACATGTTACAAATCATAAAATTCAATTTTTGTGTATTTTTGAATATTTAGTATAGGGCAGAATTTATTTCAAACATAACAAGTTGAAAATGCAAGGCATTGTCGCAACGAACTTCCAAATGTAGACTTACTTTAAAACAATTTAAAGAAATTAAAATTATTATGTTGTAATAATTATAAGTATTCAGATAAAATAAAAATTAATTCCGGGGGATCGGGTATCCGTGGTCAGATTTTGTGGGGGGTACCATATTTCGACTCAGCTATGTTAGGGGAGTCCAAATATGTATCGCACATTAATTTTGGACCTATTTGAAATTTTAATTTTCCCGACGGAATATCGCGGGGGCACGGCGTCCCCGTGGCCCGATTTCAACTGACATCAAAACTTAAGCTCAGGACACCGAGCTGAATCGATTGATGTATCACACATTGATGTCCGACCATTAGAAAGGCCTCGGACGGACAGACGGACAGACAGACGGACGACAAATCGATTTCATAAACGAACGAAGTTCGTTGAAAAGTCTTTTGTATGCATTATTAACAACTACATTTTGTGTATAGGATACAATTTTATATTTTGTTCTTGTGCTTTTACTACACATTTGTATGCGGGAATAAAATAGATAAATAAAAAGAAGCATATACAACATAAGCTATATTTTAAAAACATATTAAGAGTAACATGTTACAAATCCGTGTTAGTCAGTATTACGAAAGAAATCTGTAGGCAGATGCACATATCCGTAATCGTGTCATATGTCAAAAATTTACGACAAGACATAAACATATATTTTACACCGATAGTCATATTGTTTAATATAAAAAAAATAGGAGTATTAAAAATTATATTGCAGCTCTCAATAAATAAGGTCTGTAGAAAGTGTAAAACCACAACATCAAGACTCTGTTATAAACTCGTTATTTAGAAGAATCATAAATAAATTACTAAAAGTGTATGTACTACACGCAAAATTGAAGATCGTTTTAAATGTTCTTTGACATAGCAGGGTCGCTATTTAAAAGTACTCTTATAGTTTGCAAGTTGGTTGCTTCAAGCAGGAAGCTCTGCTATAGAAGTAATTGCTACATGAACTACAACTACGCTTTCAAATTTATTCTAATTGAGCAAAGTTTTACACACAGCGAAACATCTCAACCGTTACCAATTAAGTTAAGCAAACCTTTTGTTTCAAACTACACAAGACATCTAATTTAATATCAACATTATTCAAATCATTCGCCTGAAATGTTTTAAACCAATGTTCTGAAGCTAACTTTATATTTCTTTTATGCTATCCATACAAGAAATACAATTTTTCTCAAAGGTTTATTATATATACAGCAAAGTTTTATTTGTCAAGATGAAGCCTTCTATGTCGAATTTGATAACACGTAAAGAAAGGCACATGCTGCGTGATACTTTTTAGATAGTTATCGCAAGTCAAGAAGACCAAAATAATCGCAAGCATCAGAAGATAAAAGAGAAGCAGCTGCAAAATTTGCGACCACAGTAGTGGCAGAAATCAGTAAAAGATATGTTTTCCTATATTTACAAAATTTTTCCAGACTTTGGTATTGCCAATAATTCTCAAACATAGCGAGTTTCATATCTCCCATATTAATATATATATATATATATATATATATATATATATATATTACTCATATTTAGACCAGGGTAGAAAATTAAATAATCACATCAAATAATTTTAATCACCGTGTATAAGGAATTTTATTAAATAATACGCGTTATTAAAACCGTGAAGCATACAAATTTATTAGTTTCAGTAAAATAAGAGATCTAAATCATGGACAAGACGCTTTACATCAAAAGAAACAGTATTAACAAGCTCTACGTAAGAAACAAATGGAAATTACGTGCAAAATTTATATTAATTAACCCTATTTTAAGTAACCGGTAGTAAAACAAAGTGTACACATAATAATTAATATTTAACTTGTATTCGCTAAAATGAAAGGATAGAAGTCAATTTTAATTGAAGTTAATTGAATCGTTAGTAACAGATAATATCTATAGAAACTTGTAAAACCCAATAAAATGCAAATCCTAGAAGTGTTAGTTAGAAGTAGGATGTTTGAACACACCTGCGTATTTTAAAAGGCAATTTCAGTTTAATTTGTTTAGATAAACATGTCGATTCTAAGGATATTGGAAACGGTCAGATGCTTTAGCACGAAATACAAAACAGGGTTTATTTAAAAAGCTCATTCGGCGAAAATTTTGCAGATAATTAATGTTTACAAAGAATCTTGGAGAAACCGGGGCTTAATATTCACGAGAAGGTGCGATACGGGGTTATTAAACCCAGATAGTCCACATGGACTAAAATATAATCGATAATAAAGAATATCAATTTGCACCAATACGAACAGGTTAGAAAAGGAAAAGAAAATGCGTCAAGCAAAGACACATATAGTAAAAGGCGTGATTTAAGCAACGTCACGAGGGTCACAATTGGTTGAAAATAGGATGCAAATATCAGAGGTAGAAACAACAATTTCTGTACAAAATTAATTAGTTTTTCTCGGACATGTTTGCGTGCCGTGTGAGAATTTCTGATTTAAATGGGGCGAGTGAAAATTCGTAAAACCGACGCGCGAGCGACGGACTGGGAACATAGAATGAGAAATTCTTAAGAATTGTCTGTTTTGAGGACAAAAGCGACGTGCCGGCTATTCGCTATATATACCGGTGGTAATATGAATTTCGGCCTCTTAGACTTTTGACTATTCGATGCGTTAAAAGCTCTTACATCCGCGACTTGATGCAAGATGTTAAACAGTGCATTTTAGTTTGATAAAATAATTTAAAATTTTACTCGTATATTTTAGTGATTCAAAATAGTTTGTTATTTACGTGCTAACATGAATGTACTTCAGTGCACTTAGATACAAGGTAATAAAATTTAGTATCACTGTACCAATTAGCAAAATTTACAACGACAAATGTATACACAAAAGTAGGCAGTTTTGGCGTATATTGGTGAAAGACGCATGAATTTCTCTGCTATTTTTCGGGGTGTTAATAATTAAATGGTTCAAATACGTGTCTGGATCCACAAAACAAGGGTCAGATATACACAGATGAGTTCCGGAAAAGCCCAGAAACAACTTTAAATAAATGGTGATGGAGAAAATTTTAAAAGCGTTGAGAATTAGAAGCCGTAAATATAATCCTGTTGGAATGGTGTGATTAACTAAAGGGACGATGTACATTGAAGCTACGAGGACAGTAACCTTCAGGTAAATTATACTATTTTGTTTGACATTTTGTGTTTGTTGAATAACTTTATAATTGATTTACTTTAAATGGACATTAGTGAAATTGTACTAACCATAAAATTTTAATTTTAAGATGAAATTTGCTTGTTTAAGTAGAAAGGGTATTTAGTATTGATGTTCTGAATTATGATGAAACTTTGGGTATGTCTTTGAGCTCAATTAGACGAACCTGGTTAATTAACGTAAAGGGTGGTAGATGCTCCTTTATACTCAGACTCCGGTCTGCTTATATTGTTATATTAATTAGTAGGCATCCAACAAGGACTTTAATTCTGGATGCACGTTAAAGTGATAATAAAATTAATCTTGAAATTCTTTTAAAACTGAATTTTATGCTGAAATTTAATTTGAAAATTTAATGTATTCTGAATATTGATGTAAATAGAGTTAACGTTGATGTTTGTGGTAGGAATGTGTTGTTTAATTTTATGAATGAGGAGGTTTATAAAATTAGGTGAGCAGCTGAAGCGAAACCAGGATCACAGCAGTTTATGACGCCCAATCGGTGGGACTAGAATTTTTTTGTTGAAAGGACCCAGTTCCCGCATTCAAAGGAGTATTTCACAGCAATATATATATATATATATATATATATATATATATATATGTGTGTATAAATAAAATTAAATATAATAGTTCTAGATATAGCATTACATATTGTATAAAGAAATGTAATATATTAAGTGTCAACAGAGTTCATATTAGAAATAAGAATAAGAAACGACATCCTTGTAACACAGATGCAATTTGATACCACAGGTGAAAAAACAGTGAACTGCAATCAAGCAGACTTATTTTATACTTACTTAGAATAAAGACATTGTATGATTTATCAAGAAACAAAGATAATGAAATACCCACACCTTCCTACAGAACGATGTAAACCAAGAGGTTTCATGTTAAATGTAAGAAACCCTTCTCGTCAGTCAGTCTTCGAATTTCATAACTTAAACATTGTTAAGTATTTAAGCTACTCATTATTAATTATTAATTATTGATTAATTTAAATATTAACTTGTAGTATTTTTTAATTAAAATTTGCGTTTAATAAATATAAGCGTTCAAATCCATTGTAAATGAAACAAGTCAATTTTTGTATCTACTGAATTAAAATAAATTTGATAGTTGTGTTTCTAGAAATAAGCTTTTTAAAAAGAAATTTCCAAGGGCTCAAACTCTATCTGGTGTAGTTGGACCGAGCTCCAGAGGGGCACTAGTATTTCCAAAATCTAAAAATTAGTATCCGTGAATTTCAATTTTTTGCTGGAACAGAATACCAAAGATTGAACGAAGTATAGACTTGACCAAGTCCAGTACAAAAGGAAGGCTATGGAACAAGCAATCAAATCTATTTTGAGTACCTATAGTTTATTTTCCTTTACAATTTTTTCAATTGTATATTGATAGTAGTAAGTAAAATTTGAAAGGAAAAGAATTTTTTTTACATTTATGTACAATTTATTATTGCAACAATTATTCAGCAAATGTCTGAATTTGATGAGATTATATCGGAACTTTACAAGTAAAACATTATCCAAGATAGCAGTAAGCGATTCTTTAAATAACTTTAGTGCAAAATTGACTAAGGTAACAGAGAATAATAATTTAAACAAAATGAACTCGGATAACTTAAGGTTATATTTAGATTCGATTCCTATATACGATGGTCATCAAACGATGCTAGAAATTTTTATTACAGCATGCGAAACATTTCTGAAAAGTTTTTATAAACAAGGAGAACTAGAGAAAAATATGTGGTTATTGAGATTAATTTTAACTAAATGAACCACCAAAACATTAACTTTAATAGCGAGTAGAGATGATTTAAATGACTGGGAGGATTATAAAAAAACATTGATTGCTTATTTTGGCAATTAAAGGAATATTAAATGTTTAGTTAGGATTTATTAAATTTGAGAATGGAATGCAATCAACCATCTTATCAATTTGGTATGAGATGACAAGATGTGAGGAGTTTGATTTTAACCAAACTTAAGTTAGAAAAACCAGACCCTAACGTGCGTTTAATTAAAACCAAAATGTACAACGAAATGGCTTTCGATACGTATATAAACGCGTTACCCAAGCGATTATCGGATATGAATTTTATATTAAAGAAATAAAACATTATGTATTATAGGAACAGAATTTACATTTGAAATGTTAACAAAAACTATCCACCAATTAAAACTATACAAGCAGCGAGAGCAATAGCGATACAACCCAAATTTGCATCATTTAACCTACCAACAAATCATTTGAGAATTAATAATCCAAATTTTAGTAATCAATTTCGACAATTTCCTAACCCTACACTGAATTCGACTTTTACAAAGTACTGAAGAAGCAACACACCCAAGTTCAATTGAACGTGGCAAACATTTGGCGTAAATCCTAACAAAAACTCAGCTATGACGAATAATAGCAACCCCACTAATTACTACAAACCAACTCTTATGGACACGTCATCTGGCAATACTAGAAAGAACAGTAAAATATCCCAAATTAAACCCGACAATCCACAAAAACGAAACTTTACTTCTGAACAGCTACTTCACCAAGAAATAGAAGATTTTGGTAATCAAGTTATTCCCAAAGACACCGATAATTAAGTAATTCCAAGTAGGGACGATGAGGCAATTTACTCAGAAAATTAGGAATGTGACAACCCTTACAAAAATTACGAAGAGGACGATCGAATTTTCAGTTGGACAGAACCATATACGACCCAACGTAATAAATTTAAGTAACATTAATCAACACATTTTACCCTATATATAAATACCACTTGCTAAAAAATTAAATAACCAATTGATACAGGATCTTCAAAAACTTTAATTAGCCCAAAAACCGTGCAGAAACATTATTGAATTTTTGTAGAAAGAGAACCTTTTAAAATCAAAACAACACAAAACGACACTACACTAATTTATTGCTAATATACCATTACCAAAACTTTTTAATGCAAAAATGAAACACAAATTTTGGATTTTTGAATTTAACGATAAATGCGAGGGATTGATATGCATGGATCTTTTAAGAAGATTAGGAGCAGATATTGATATACAAAATCGGCTATTAAGAATAAAATACAGACAAAACCAATTAAATTTCAAAACAGTAATATTCCAACTGATCATAAATATACAATCGAACCGAGGATAGAAAAACAGGTAAACGCTTTAGTAAATTCAAAAGTGATATAGGAATAATGAATCACATGTTATTTTAACAGGGAGTTGAAACACCCACGCCACTTCAACGATTTTGAACGTAAACAACCACCCCATAGAAGTATCTTTAATGACACCATTAGAAGTTTGAAGAATTATGATAAAATGTTAAAAGAAAATTTAAATAACATTCGTTTCAATGATATAGTTGAAATCAGGAAAGAATGAATGCACGTCATAGGTTTCTGAATTAAAAAACGACATACTTTTAAAGGATCTATCGGAATATACTTAATGCATAAGATTTGAAAGTATGTCGTTTTTTAATTCAGAAACCTATGACGTGCATTCGTTCTTTCCTGATTTCGGCTATAATATTAATATCGAAGAAGAGAGTTTGAATACAAAGATATTTTTCATTGTGAAGGAATACCTTTAACTTTCACCAACACGGTCAAACATAGTATTCAACTAACAGATGAGAAACCGATTTTTACCAAAGCGTATAGACTACTTCAAGCAAGTCAAGAGGAAGCAGATAGACAGCTAGCAGATTTATTAAACCAAGTCATTATTCAACAATCAAATTACCATGAAGTAGCCCTGTACTAATCGTACCAAAAAAATTACACGCTTTAGGCAAACCCAAATACCAAATGGTCATCGATTACATGAAGCTCAATGAGAAGATGGTATACAATAAGTACCCATTACCAAATATCACAGAGATATTGAACAAGCTAGGAAGAAGTCAATACTTTTCAACGTTAGACCTCGCCTCAGGTTACCGCCAAGTGGAAATGGACGAGAGACACATGGCCAAATCAACTTTTGGTACAACCAGAGAACACCATGAATACTAACGCATGCAGTTTGGCTAAAAGAACACACACGCGACTTTTCAGAGGGGTTATGGACAATATTGTAAAAGGGATACACACAGAGGAATTTCTAGTGTATCATGACGACTTAATTGTATATTTAACGTCGCTCAACGAGCACATTGAGGAACTGGAGCAGTTTTAGACCGTTTAAGAAAAGCTCACTATTGCCGTATTAAACTACCCCTAACCAAAAACGAACAAAAAAATCAAAGGATTTTTAGGACTCAGTAGATATTACAGAAAATTCATTAAAGGCTATGCATAAATAACAGACAATGGGAAAATACCAGGTGTAACAAAATAAGTGTAAAAAATTTCAGGGGGTGATTCCTCATCGTAAAAGAGATAGGGTCTTTCATATAAGGAAACTTCATTGGAGCATCCCTTGTTAAGGTACAGCCCCTTAAAAGGGGTACATAAAATACGTTTTTAATTTTTTTTTACAAACACTAAAAAAGTTAGAAAATTGAAATTAAGGTGACATTTTTTACTATCAAAAACACACTTACTCAGTAATTTATTTGGTTTGCCCCAATGGTTGTAAGGGGTGGAAAACGCGACCCCTAAAATTTATTTCAAATGTAACTTTTTGTCTTATTATTTGTTTGCCATTTAAAAATTTATTTCCAATAGCTTATTTCATTCTAAACAAAAAAATGCCTCTTGAATTTTTTGCCCAAATTTAACCAGTTCGCAAAAAAAAATTATTGTAAAAACAACTACAAAGATACACCGTCATAGGACGAAAATGCGAAACTAATTTATCTAGTAGGCCGCTATTAGTGATAGTGACAATTACAGTGTTATCACGTTTTCAGTTTGTAAATTTTTGAAATTGGATTAATAATTGTGTGTCGTTGTTCTGTTATTAATTTGTTAGTTTAATAATTCACTTGTTATTAAAATGGCATACACAAATGCGGAAATGGCTGATATGCATTACGTTTACGGTCTGTCGCAAGGTAATGGGTTAGAAGCTTGTAGATGGTATGCTGAAATGTATCCTCAACTGCAGCTTCCTTCGCATAGAATATTTGCCCAACTTCATCAACGATTACGAGAATATGGTTTATTCGAAAAAAGAACGCAGGATTGTGGTCGCCATCAAGAAGTTAGAACATCACAGCTTGAAAAAACAGTACTTAATTTGGTTGAAGAACAACCCACTAGCAGTACTAGAAAGATTGCTTTCGAGTTAAATGTTGATCATGTGACGGTATTTCAAATTTTAAAGGAACAACCCTTATACCTCTACCATCTACAACGAGTACAGGCACTGTTACCGCGAGATTTTCCGAACTGTCTTGAATTTTCCAATTGGATGCTGGAAATGATTAGAAGAAATCCTGACTTTCTGAAGACGATGGAATTCACGCACGAATGTACTTTTTCTCGGGACAAGATTATTAATTTTTATAATAACCACATATGAGTTGATGAAAACCCTCACGCTATTGTCCAAGCTAACCATCAAGAACATTTTTGTCTTAACCTGTGAGTCGGAGTTATTGGGGATTATTTAATTGGTCCTCATTTTCTACCTCCTGGATTAAATAGTGAGGCATACACTCAATTTTTAAGAGAAGTGCATCCAGTACTGCTGGAGGAAGTTCCTTGTGGTATCAGAAGGGTTATGTTTTTTATGCATGATGGGGCTCCCGTCCATTTTAGTCAAGCAGCAGGTTAGCATTTAACTCAAACATATCCAAATTTTTGGATAGGTCGAGGAGGACCACAGAATTGACCCGCTCGATCCCCGGATTTGAATCCTCTCGATTTCTCTACTTGGGACCATTTACAGAGTTTGGTTTATTCTACTCCTGTTCGCGATGTAGAGGATGCGTGCAGGGTAATTAGAGAGATTCCAGGAATATTTGAACGAATACGTGGCTCAATGCGCCGACGTCTAGACGCATGTGTATTGACTGAAAGAGGACATATTGAAGATTTGCTATGATTTCTATATGTTGTATGTTTTGTTATTAATAAATTAGTTTTGTTTATTCATCTTTAATCATATTTTGATGCAGGTAGTAACTACGAAATAACAATAATAATCTAGTTCGCATTCATGACGATGTATCTCTGTAGTTGTTTGTAAAATAATTTTTTTCTGCGAACTGGTTAATTTTGGGCAAAAAATTCAAGAGACATTTTTTGTTTAGAATGAAATAAGCTATTAGAAATAAATTTTTAAATGGCAAACAAATAATAAGACAAAAACTACATTGAAAATAAATTTTAGGGGTTGCGTTTTCCAACCCTTACAACCATGGGGTAAACCAAATAAATTACTGAGTAAGTGTATTTTTGATAGTAAAAAAGTCACCTTAATTTCAATTTTGTAACTTTTTCAGTGTTTGTAAAAAAAATGAAGAACAAATTTTATGTACCCCCTTTAACCCTACATAACGCAATTTTTTTAATAGCCATAAGAAAAATATTTTTGGCTGTAAAATTATGCTTACATAAAGGAAAAAATAATTAAAAAAATCTTGATTAACTATTATATATTTATTTTTCAAAATGTTTACTTGTAGCATATATGATACATAATGCTTCTCTTAAGCGATCTTCCTAAGAAGTATGAAATTTTACAAAACAATTATTATTTTTGTTTAGGCAAAAATGTAGACCGCATTTCTGACATTTTATATAAGAAAATGATTTACATGAAGGGTACTTGCATCTCTGGCGAGTTTCTTCGTATATTGGCCAATGACTTGCCCCATCAAGCCTTACGTCTTTTGGTGGAACATAAGAGGTCGTTGCAGAACGTGCCTTTTTCAGCTGCAATTTTTTTTCAGTTTCAGAGGGCCTGCCCCTTTTTGAATAATTGTCGACGCCTACTTTGCATAAAAAACAAGCTATATCTGCTCGAAAATCAGCAAGTCTTATGTTGGTAGTTTCACCACGCTGTTTTCTACTCGTTTGTAGAGTAACCAAGCATTCACTATCATTTGGTCAAGGAGGTGATAAAATAAACGTATGTACCACTTTTTGGAACGAATTTTTATATTGTACCTGCCAATAAGGCTATCCATAAGATCGACGCCTCCCATGTGGCGATTATACTCAGTTATTACATTCGGGCACTCTATCTCAATCCGTTTTTTTTGCTTTCTGTCAAATCTTTCTAAAGTTTCCTTTGGAAGTGTTCCGGTATATGTAGACAGTAGGCAAACAGTTTTATTATCTTTCCAGCCAATACATGAGATATCGACACCATCATAGTTGCAAACATATTCATGAGATGTGCCTCTTGCCATTTTCTTGAATTCGTTTTCTGTTGGCAGCTTGCAGTTTGGAATTCTGGACCTTCTTACTGTACCCAAAGAAAATATTCCTTTTTTTGCTAGACATGATACCAAAGGAAGGCTGGTGTAATAGTTATCAAAATACAGCACATAATTTTGATTTATGGGAACAATTCTACATAATCGTTGAACTAAATTTCCGGTAGCTTCCAGATCCTCCTCAGTGTTAGGCACGAATTCATGGTTGCCTTTTCCAACATATACCTCAAAGTGATAAGCAAAGCCAGATATACCAGCTAGAATAAATAATTTGATGCCCCACTTATGCGGCTTAGCAGGCATATATTGCTTCAGAGAATGCCTGCCGTTACTGGCACACATCTGCTCGTCGAGCGATAACTGTTTTTCAAGTGGAATAGATTGATATTTTGACAAAAAGCTGTCAATAATAGGCCTAATTTTGAATAATTTGTCGTAGTTGGGATTATCTTTTGGGACCATTTTACTATTGTCATTGAAATGTAAGAACTGGCGTATTTTGTCAAACCTCTTTTCACTTAATGCTTGTTTTATTTGAGTAAAACCTAAATTGGTACTCCAATACGACCGGATCTTCGGCATATGTACGATAGACATATAAATACATATGCCTAAATATTTACGAAGATCTTGTTTGGTAATATTGGCCGGCTTATTTGGATTTATTTGCAGAATGTCTTCAGAAACAAAGTATGTGAAAAATGAATACGGAGTACTTAGATTCATAATTTGTGGAGATAATTGTTCAATACCTTTGAAAGATTTCACATCATCATCTAGGATCAAATTCTTTTTCTTCCAGGTGACCGTTTTTTTTTCTTTTTTGCATCCAAAACTTGCTTATTCGATGTTACTAGAGTCACGTTAGTTTCATGGTCTCCTGTCTGCTCGCCTATTACAATCCCGTCTTCAAACTCAATGGTGGCATTACAAATATCAACCTCGTCGATTTTACCTACATCGTCTTCCAAATCGGATTCATCGTCATCCAATCCATCCACACTGCACACGCTATCATCAAATAAATGCTCAGCATACCATTCTAATTCAGCCTCTGTGAGTGGTTTGTGTTTATTCATTATGACGGCAAGTGTGCGTTACTGAATTCACTATGTATCAGCTTTGATACGCTCAAGTCGTAGCCGTATATCGACTGATATAGATAAAAATATTAACTTAGATCGTAAAAACAAAACTATACTTACATTTTTGCATAATACTTTCAACAATAAACAGTCAATTCTGCTGAAATTTGTGATTATTCCAAACACGTGGTAAACTCTGCAAGACAAACAAACACTACCATCATTTCACGTCCTCTGTCGGCGGAGCATAAAATTGAGCGATTTTAGATCTAATGTAAATTGGAAATAGGTATGTATCAGAATTGCTACACAGCGTTACTAAACGAAAAATATTTAATACACAGTTGGAAACAAGTTAGTTTTTAGGTTGTATCAGATACGATACAATACGTTATGTAGGGTTAAGGGGCTGTATCTTGACAAGGGAAGCTCCAATGAAGTTTCTTTATATGAAAGACCCTATCTCTTTTACGATGAGGAATCACCCCCTGAAATGTTTTTAACTTATTTTGTTACACCCTGTATATGAAAATCTTGTTTGCACAAACTACTCCGTTGTTTTCAAGATCACCAAATGAGACTTTTACAGCACATAAACTGCATCTATTATTTAGAGGTCTTCATTTCTAATCGCTTTGCTTAGAAAGAACACAACTGTAATTAATGCCGTAAGGATAAATATGAACGAATTGCTACGGGTTTAGCTGTAATAACAGTATTAAAAAGTTATAACTCTGCTTTAGAAGATGGATTGATTTCATTTTGAACTTTAGAAGTGTCCACCTCCTTTTATTAAACGTTACCTTTATTGTGGTACCTAGCTCCCGCATGCAGAATAACAAGTATTTAATTAAGAATTAAGCAAAACTGAACTTCCAGAATTAGACCTCGGTTGAGTAGGCATGTTGTGCTAACTGTCACGCTAAACATTTTAATCAACAATCAACACATGCTTAGATTACATGGAAAATAGGGGTAGCTTGTGCTGGATTATTAGATGGTTTAAGGAAATTCTGTATTTTGTTCAAGGGATTATACTGTTCCTTAACAAGAAAAACTTACATACGTTCTTTTTAAATCTAATTATTTGCTGTATACAGTTTTTGGGTAAGAAACCTAATTTAATCCAAGCGAAAAGGGAAGAGGGAGCTTATACCGTAGATAATATATTATTCTCGTTCACAGTTTATTAACAAAACTACCATTTGCTTGGAATATGTTTGCAAAAACTTCATAACTTCGTAACGAGTGCCGTAAAAAGTAACCTTCTAAAATTTCCTTACGCTTTTAGCTATTATTCTGAAACTTTACAATATTTTATATATAACATATGAAGAGGAACTAACTGTTTGTAAGTTAAATAAAATTGACATTTCAACGTGCATTATTTAGTAAATAATGTGAAGCAATCTGTGAATATCTGTGCATATCCGCAAATAACTTGGGTTTTAGGTTGATACTGGGGCGGGTGGTATCAAGCAGGACTCAGCACTGCAACATATAAGTCAATACCAGGGGTGTGCAGTCCATGGAAGCGACAGAAGCACCGCTTTCCCTAGTTGTTATAAGAATAAGCATTTAAAGTTAATTCAATATTTTAGAGCATTCATTGCTCCTTGACGTACGTTGCTCTTTGCATCCTTCGTTGCTGCTTACTCACGAAGTTGCTTCTCAATTTGTGGCAAGCTTAACGTGGACATAGTGGTGATAAAATCCTCAGGATCCTCCATTTGCTTCCATGAGAATGTAGGCAGCTCAGTATTGGATGAGGTTCCGCAAGTCCCCTGTTGTCATGGTAATTGTTATGGTTGATTGTTGAACGCCACTTGAACCCGATTTCACTCCAGAAGCTGCCATGTTTGGAAGAAATTGTTCAACCAGCTCAATGGAGAATGAAGCGCTTTTCTCCTCGGTATAGTGTGTTTGGTCCTAAAGTATCCTTATTTGTAAAAATTTTTCAAAGGTCTTACGGCTTGGACGCCAATTGATACTGCGGCGGGTGGTGGTAAATAAGAATTCAGCATGAATATTTACAGGATTAACACGAGTGCGTGTTGATAAGCACAAACAAGAACAAATGTTGAAATATTCCTTAAACTTATAAAGCAAATTAATTTAGTTAATAGAGTTTGTATATTTACATGATTAATATGCGGGCGTGTTGATGAGCACAAACAAGAACAAACGTTTGTCTATCCTTATATAGAATAAAAGCACAAACATACATGTAACAATCGTATTAACTCAGTTATGGACAAATGCAATATGAACATCAATAACATGGGTGCGTGTTAATACCTTCAGCCAAGAACAAATGCTAAGTTAATTAAGGCAAATACAATATAAACCGACGATTAGCACAGGTGTAGATTAAGCACAAACGAGAACCAAGGTTAAGCTTGTTAAGACAAGTACAATATGAATATACGATTAATACCAATACGTGTTAGTAAGCACAAACAAACACAAATGCTAAGTTAATTAAGTCAAATAAAATATAAACACAAAATTAACATCAGTGTCAATATGCACAACAAGAACAAACAGGGAATTAACGTGAAGTCTATTTCGCAATAAATATACAAATTAAACCCAAGAAAATGTTATCATGGACTAATAAAGAATTATTATTGGTCCAAAAGGAGATATAGCCAGTGCCTGTCGGTAACTGTGGGGGTGTTGGTGCTTTTACGGCTCATTGGGTACGGCGTGGATCCGCTAACAATATCCAGCTAGCTCACGGCGTTGGCAGGATGGTTCTCTGGGTTTCCATGTGTAAGCAAGTAAAACGGGACCAGAATGCTATTACTGATATGTAAAAAAATAAAATGATTGTGTACGTCCAGAATACCAATAACTAGCTATGTAATAATGAAGTAATAGCGTGCTGCTGGGATAAAAATCACCAACGCTGTAGTGTTTAAACCGAGATAAAAATCACCACCGGTGCGATGAGAGTAATGTGTGTTAACCAGGATAATAATCACTGGTTGTATCTACTGTGAATTAATTTTCGCAAGCTTCCATGTAGTGTAATACTAGATGCTTGGATACTCATCACAAGCGTGCTAGTATTTACTGTTTCTTAGACAAGAATCGATCAGGACTGAATTTTCGGTCGATTGGAAACTGTTTATATATGCTCTCCCGTTTCTGATTGCTGGCGTGATTATTGTGATCGGGGCAAAATGAATTACGTTCGTCTGGGTTTTTATGTTCGTTAAACAAATTTTTGCTGGTAACATTGAGCATTCTTAAAGGAATTATTTTTGGAGTTTAATGAAAAGGTAGTAGGCTGCCATTAAAATAATTTAAATTCCAAGGAATCCCTAGAAACTGACAAACAAATTTCTTGAAGACAATATTGTTTGAAGAATCGTTTTTTGTTGCATTTAGATTATAAATTTGCAATAAACATACTCTAACGAAAACTCTATTTGCACAAACAACATTTCTTTATATGAAACTGATTATACAAGCTTTCTCAACTACTCGTAGCTACAGTAATATATTCTAGAAGCTCTCAAAACAATTTCTTTCTACCTAAGCGCTAACAGTACAAATACTAACTTACGAAACTACGACGCTATCATCATCTTTACGTACGTATATCGATAAACTATAGTTAATTTATGTTACATAGGGCAATTTATATTAACGGTGTGCACCACTAATTTATATCACTACTTTATAGCTTAAACAAAAACAATATTGAATTAAGAGTTTCAATTGGAACTCCCCTTTAAATCCTCTTGACGGTTATTTATAGCTTGTTCAAGTGTTCTAGTTATTTTGAACACACCACAAATTATGCAAATAACATTCTAGAGGTGCCTTATTCTGTAGTTCATAAAGCTCTTGTAACCTGTCAAGTAAGTTTATCTAAAGATCCCGTGCGGCTGGGAACCTTCAACTACCTTGTGTGTATAGACGCTTCGCTTACATTCCGATGAATTATTCTGTTCAGGGGTAGAATAAACAGTTTCAGGTAAAGTTTGTTATTGCTAGATAACTGCCTCATTAATAATCTTAAAAATGCCAATGTACTAGAGAACTGCTGTCTTTTAATATGAAATATCATACTGTCGGGTTTAATATACTTGACGAATAAGAATACCTTTCCTGGATTGCGTCCACTAGTAGTTTCTAAACAAGGGCAATTTTCAAACATACTTTTAATCATTCACTTTATTCCACACAAACTGAAAAATATATAATTTCGTTAATAATAATAACTCTTTTCTAATTCAAAATAAAGTACAAAATGCTTGGAAGGTTATAGTTGTTTACCATGTTCATCTGAAACGAATAAGTTGCGCGGATACTGCATTTTTAGCAATAGGTATTAGAACTTTTGGATTTGTACTGCGCAGTACTGATTTTGTAGGTCCAAAATAGTAATCAAACAGAACTTGCAACTTCGGAATTCATTTTTCTTCGTATGTTTCAGTTACTTCTTTTTGGTTACAATGCTCCCTTACAAATTAATACTGTCTAAATCATCAGGCGAACATTAATTTATAAATTCCAATTCATCCGATTCGCAACTTCAGCTTTTGTTCAAACAGTGTATATTACAGTAAATAAAAGAAATAACATTTAACAGAAGTTCACACAACTGTTTGGTTGTATGAATAAGAGTGATCAAGTAAACTTCGGTTAGGAAGGCCATATAACAGAGTTGCATCGAGTTACAATTCGTTGACCTGGTGCTACGATAACCCGGAATCATCATCATTAGGTCTTCAGTCCTAGAACTGGTTAGACGCGTACCATCATTGTTCCCTATTCTGAACTAACCTACAGATTTCCCTGAAATATGCACAGTTTGCATCTATAACTGTCTGATCTAGGTCTACATCTACCTCTTTTTTCCTATCTCTGCTTGTAATATATCACATACTATTCCCCAAAAATGCCTTAGAACGTATTCCGCCCTACTATTTCTCTTTTTCCCCAGATATCCTTGTTCCCCTACTATTTCTGTAACTTATTTTTTATTATCTTTGTCTGTCCATGCTATCGTCCTCATACATCTGAAGCACATCATTTCAAAAGGCTGCTACCGTTTTTCGGTCTGCGTTTCAGACTTCCCGTATTTCATAGGAATACTTGCTGTGCTCCATACATATGCTTTGAACAGTTTTCTTCTTATTCTATGTTTGTTGTCTTTCCTCATAGGCGATGTTCTTTCTTGTTAGATGCAGTTCGATCACTTTCTATTGTTTTACAGTTATATGCCCTATTTCTCCGACCTTCAATGGTTGTGAAGGGAGGTAAGCAGTCTGTGGCTGTCAAGTTCCCCCAACACTTAACCATTTGGCGATTTAATATATTTTCCAATTTATCTTTTGGTACAGTCAACATTAGTTGCAGGTATTTCGCAGCCATTAAGTTTTCCGTCTCAAAACTGGTTGGACACGTACCTGCACTTATTTATATTCTGAGCTAGCCTACATAGTTCCCTGAAATTCTCACACAGCATGTGTATTCAGGTTAATCTTCTTTGGGAATTAAACCACTCATAGTTTTTAAAATCAACTTTATTTACGTTTCGATCCATGACCTAGGATCGTTGTCAAAATAATAATAAAAACTTCAAGTTTGACATTTATGACATAAATTAAAGGTGACTTTGATTTATTGATGTTTGAAATATTTGGTTTGAGTATACTAAGCAAAAATTTTTAAAGTTTAACAGAATGATAATCTTCAATTTGTGTTGCGACCTGGGATCGGCTTTCTTTAGGTAGCCAATACGCTTAACGTGAAATCAGTTGATTAATTTTTATTGGTGAATTTCATATAAATTCAATAACTTGGAATTGGAAAACATTTTTTAACATGTTTCTATTTATACAATTGAGAGGATGGTTATTAAAGAAGTGTGCGATTGCATTATTGATAGGCTTAAGTAGTCGTTTTTTATATTTATTTTGAGGAGGAAAATTCATTATGATTTAAGTTACCTCTTTGGTAGATTTTAACATGGTTCTGAGGCGACTCTATGGCGGGTTTACACTTGTCAGATACCAATGTTGTTCTATGAAGATTGTATATGGATCTGAGGCGACCCTATGAAGGGTTTACACTTGTCAGATACCAATACTGTTCAACGGAGATTGTATATGGTTTTGAGGTAACCTTATTGTGGATTTATACTTGTCAGATACCAATGCTGTTCTACAATTTGTTAATTGTTAATATGCTTATTTTTATGCTTTTATGCTTATTTTTATGTAATTAGTTATTTTATGTATAAATAAAAATCATGTATGTAGGCTGTATTTCATGTTAATATTGCAAGGAAAACCCAGGAAAAACTTGCAATGCTACCTAGATATTGTGGGCATTTGATTTTCATTTGTTATTTCTTTTAGTAATGGAATCCATTGTTTACTGAAAGTCACGGATTCGTTTGCAACTCAGTTATTTTTATGTAGGGTTATATAAGCAGCTTCTTTGATTTTGCGTTTTTGGTGGTTTTCTTCTTTTCTTCTTTTCAGGAGTATGTGTATTCAGCTCGTTCCCTTTCTATTGTTTTCTAATTTTATACCCTATTTTACCGAGATTCAGTGAAGGAGGTTAAGCAACCTGTGGTTACGAAGATCCCCCAACACTTAGACATTTGCCGAAATAATGGTTTTCCAGTAAATCCTTTCACACACTTAACATTATTCGAGAATATTGCCCAACCAATTCTTGTAGTTACTTATAATAATCATCATGTTTAAGCACATTTATCTTTTCGTCATTAGTTTATCCATCTTGGGATTGGTTGGATGCGTACCTCCATTGATTTCTATTCTGGGCTAGCCTACACATCTCCCTGACACCTCTACAGCCTACATCTTTTACTATCTGTGTGCAGTAGTCTAATCTAGGTCTGCCTCTTCTTCTCTTTTTTCCTATCTCTGCTTCTAATATATTCCGCACTATTCCCTCATGCCGTAGTATGTGGCCTATCATCCTATCTCTCCTATTTTTTACCGTTTTCCACATATTTCTTTCTTCTCCTACCATTTTTAGTACCTCTTCGTTCTTAACTTTGTCTGTCCATGATATCTTCATCATACGCCTGTAACACCACATTTCAAAGGCTTCTACCTTTCTCTTGTCCGCTTTTCCTACTGTCCAGGCTTCACAGCCGTACAGTGCTGTGCTCCACACATATGTTTTAAGCAATCTTTTCCTTGTTTCTGATTTTTGGTTTCTTGATTTTTGGAATACGAATTCTAAATTTTTTGCAACGTTTTGGGCTTTTTCTAATTCAGGATCACGATATCTGTTAAACTTTCTTAATCTAAACATTCTCCAAGAGAAGTATCGTGTAAAATCACTTCTCTGATAAACTTTGAGAAATAAGTTGACATATCAAAGACTTCATGTACTGCAATACGAACGGCACAAGAAACCATAGGTAAGGCTTAGTTCCCATTTCTTTAATTTTTCGTTTCATACGAAGCTAAGATGATGTTGAAGACACGATTTACTCTTTTTATTGGAATTGCTTGTAGGTGATAACGAGTATTTAGAAAAATTTTAGATATATACTTTTTATTAAGTTTTTACATAAATTGTTGCGGAATTGAACTTCATTGTCTAACTAGTACATATTGGGTGCGGCGTAAAGTAAAATGATAATTTTTTTTATTTTGTGGACTATTGCGAATGATGTGGCCTGTCTTTAAGAGAAAAATAATGGAATTTTTGTGAAAGTGTTTATTACTGATAAAATAAATGTGTGACTTGTTGTAGTCTTGCGTAAGGAACGTGCTAAATCTATTGAAATCATTTGCCAGGGTTATGATACAATTGGATGCCGTGACATTTTTCTTGGATGGAAATTTCTGTTAAGGTTTATGAAAAATACAAGTTATACAATAATATGCATACTGAGCACATCAGCACACAATTTGGGCCAAGAATATTTCTGAGTTGAGCGTTCATAAGTTTAAAAAATGTAACTTTGCCGTGTAATTGTTTTAGGATATCTTTACCATTAGATTTTGCAACTAGTTCTTTTCAATTTCCTACTTCATTTGTTAAATTTGGAAATTCAGGTGCTACATGTTAATGTAATTTATCGTCAATTACTTTCCGACGATTGAATTTAACAGAATATTTTTCTTCATTTCCTATTATTGTTTGTCAACTAACATACTTCAAATAAATATCTTTATTTTTAGGTTGGTTCTGAGGATTAAAAAAATTTGTTTTTATTTATTTCAGTATTTTCTGAAGGTACGTGTAAAGAAATATCGACATTACTAATAAGCTTTATGTTCTCGATTGCCGGAACCGTTTGAGATAAGACATCGGCAACAACATTGTCCTTACCTTTCCGATGTATAATATTAAAATCGTATTGTTGAAGCTTAATAACCCAACAACATAATCTGCAACCAAGATTAAACCAAACTAAAGAATGGTGATTTGTGATCACCGTTAAACAAGTGCCTTCAATATAAGGTTTTAATTTCTCAATACTAAGTAACCCTGTTAAACAGTCTTTTTCTACCACAGCAAATTTTTTTCAATTTGGGTGTAAGATATCTAAATTCCGTTTTGAGTTAAAACGTGTAAAATACGGAAATCTAAGACGTCACACTGTATAGTAAATTCGTGGTTATAGTCAGAACTAGTCAACATTGGTGTAGATAAAAGAAAATTTTTTATAATTGAAAGCTGTCGTTTCATAGCATTCATCTAAAATTAATTTTTCTATTTTCTTTAATAGAACTGTTAATGGTGCAATAGTAATGTTATTATTAGGTATAAATTTCCGATACTGTTATTGTACGAGTAGGCGAAGACTGAAAGTATGTAGACTAAGCACTGTTATGTTTAATATTCACAAGCAAACAAATAAAAGAAAGTTCAAAAGTACACAGATATACAAGTTAAATAGTTAAAATGAACAGTTTATGCAGTTTGAAGCACTTTGTAAGTCTACGGAAGACTTCGTGGTGGCTCGTGGAACCAAGTAGGAACTTAAATACTAAGTAATCAAATATATACACAGTTGGGAGAGGTCCAGGGTCTTAGGTAGTTTTCGAAGGCCTTGGAATTTCTTGGTGAGGATGAATGAGAGCTTGAAAAACGATTGTTAGAAAGTATTTGTAGTTTGAAGAGGTTCAGACGTCTTCGGGACTCTTCGGACGGCGTCGTGTTTAACTTGCGGGACAAAGTGAAGTTATAAAGAGTAATGATCTGAACATATGAACTATACATCGAATATATATATATATATATATATATATATATATATATATATATTATATTATGTATGGTGATATTAAATAAAATTTATGCTTCAAAATACGAGTTAAAGTTTAATAAGTGCAACCTTACTGTGGTGTTGGCCTTTAAAATGATTTTAATAAAACGAATTTTCAAATTTAATTATGCCACGGCTTTTAAAGACTCACTCAGGGAAACTGAATCTATTATTTAAACTTTGTAAGAAGACGTGGGTTCTTTGTCCCCTTACAGGTATAGAAAACACAGGCGCATAAAGCGTTGTTAGATCAAAACCACTTAACCTCTTTTTTGTGCTTGCGTATCGTGATTATACAAAGATTGATAAATCTATTCAACAAATATTTAATTTAGTTAAGCGTTTGAAATTTAAATTATTCACAAATTACTTTAAATGAAGTGAAAAATAAAGATAACTTAAAATACCTGTAACCCCGTTGAATGTGTCTGGGTGTACATGGGCTTTGAAACAGGATACAACAAGATCGCCTCGAACGCTTTCAGTGACTACCTATTAAAAGTATGTTTTAGTTTATGTTCAAAATGGATTTTACTTTAGTTTTAGGTTCTACAAATAACTACTATTTCACCAACTATATGCTTTATTGGCTCTATTACTAAGAACACTTCAATACTTCACCAAATAAACTGATCTGTAATCCTAGAAGACTGGACCCTGCTGCAAAATATTTCACTATCACAGGTGCAACTCTTCAATACACAAAAGATGCCCCGACGTTTGGTATAATTGGAAGTCCTCTTTTGGAATTTTTTTTGTCGTATAACCTTTTCACTTACTTTGTATTACAACTCAATCAAACTGCATGCACTTGAAAACACATCTATTAATTTTGATAAATTTTATTACAAGGCTCCTCAAGCCAAAAACATCTATTCAGTATACAATTTTATAATCAATTAATTTTTTTTCAACAACCATCACCTAGGAAAACTAAAACAATTATATCTAGCCTACTAACTCTAATATATAAGGGATGCATTCAATATTTTATCCTTAACTCTACTTAATTGCTATTTTAGAACAGCTTTGGTATTATTAAATTTTATTTTGACATTTCATAACTTTTTATCACTTTATAATTAAAATATATTAAACTACTTTCATTTCAGGTACATAAAATTTATAAATGGAACAAAGTATCCTGAACAAATTTACAATGAATAATTCTATCAACAAAACCTATACACATTCAGTTGAAGTTACATTAGATACCATTCGTATTGAAAAATATTGGAAAAATGCTTTTTTAAACCTCAAACGCTGCATCACTAGTACATAATATTCTATATCTGCGTTTAACAAGTAATTATTTATCAATCTTTGTTTACCGTAGTGTTTTTAAATTTTAGAATAGCTTGATAAAAGTGGTAAATTAATGTTTTTACCCTTAGTACTAACAACTATCTTTCTAAACCCTTTGATAATGTCAAATACTAAAATATATATATATATATATATATATATATATATATATATATATATATATACAATATTAAGGGGTTCAGAATTCTTCGGAAGGCCTCGGTTTTTACTTGTGAGGCTAAGTAGAACTTGAATAATGATAGTTAGAAAGTATTTATAATTTGAAGAGATCTTGACGTCTTTGGCGGTTTTTGGCCTTATATAATCTCCCTACCCCCTCACAGTTCTGTGGGAACTTGCAGATCTAATGTCCGCTTACACTTGATTCTATTCATGATACATAGTTGCTATCTTAAAAGCTATTCATAAATACTTTGTTGCGAGCTTACTTCTGCGTAATTTCGGTACGTGACTTTCTACGACCGTCTGTGATCTGACATCTGCAGTGTCACTTATCCTTGTGCTACTTTGTAGCGCTTCCGTTCCCATGAACATTTATAAACTGAAATAAATTGTAACAATTTGTCTTTTATGACATTGTTGCACATTTCCTAATATTTCCTAATAACTTCTTAAGTATTAGTTTTATATTGATATAATAGATGGGGGATTACATAACTGAAGTTATAAAGAATTACGATATGTACATAAGAGCTGTACATTAAACATATATACAATATTAAGGGGGTTCAGAAGTCTTCGGTGGGTTTCGGAATCTTTTGAAAGGCCTCGGTACTTAGAAAGTATTTATAGTTTGAAGAAGTCCAGACGTCTTCAGCGGTTTTCGGGACTATTTGGAAGGATTCGAGTTACTTGTAGAAAAAAGTGGAGTTATAAAAAATTATGATATGTACATAAGAACATAAGAGTTATGATCTGAACATAAGAACTATACATTGAATATATATATATATATATATATATATATATACAATATTAAGGGGTTCAGAATTCTTCGGAAGGCCTCGGTTTTTACTTGTGAGGCTGAGTAGAACTTGAATAATGATAGTTAGAAAGTATTTATAGTTTGAAGAGATCTTGACGTTTTCGACGGTCTTTGGGACTCTTCGGACGGCTTCGTGTTCTACTTACTGGACAACGTGGAGTTATAAAGAATTACGATATGTTCATAAGAGCTGTACATTGAACATATATACAATATTAAGGGGGTTGAGAAGTCTTCGGTGGTCTTCGGAAAGTGTCGGGAGTCGTGATGCCCTACTCCTCGTCGAGTGTGATGCCACTGAACTCCACGGGGAGGATGCTATCCCGGAGGTACATCTCACAGACGCATTCGGCGTCACCACAATAAACGACCTCTCGAGACGCTATCGCCGCGGGGCGGCTGGGTTGGATCCTTGCCGCAGCCCTTATGAGTGCTGAAGATGGTCTGGTGATGGCGGCAGAGGTGACAGGAGCTTCGGTAGCGGTAGGGTGTCTTAAAAGGCACGACGAAAAGAGTTTAGCATCTGCCGCCTGGTAGGTCGAATGGGGTTTCCTGCCCATACGTAATTGACGACTGTTCTATGGAATAAATTAATGCGGCGTGCTTCAGGTACGGCGCTGGGCAGCGTAACTGGTCAAAATTAAGCAGGCTATAGAGAGCACTGCTATATGTGGTATACGGTACTAACCTATAGCGACGTGCCCCAGGTGCGGCGGCGGGCAGCGTAGCTGGTCGAAATTAAGCAGGCTGTGGGGAGCACTGCTATACGTGGTTTACGGTACTGAACTATATTGACGTACCCCAGGTGCGGCGGCGGGCAGCGTAACTGGTCAGAAAATTAAGCAGGCTATGGGGAGCACTGCTATACGTGGTTTACTGTACTGAACTATAGCGACGTGCCCCAGATGCGGCGACGGGCAGCATAGCTGGTCGAAATTAAGCAGGCTATGGAGAGCACTGCTTCCTGAAGTGGTTTACAGGGTATGGTGAGCACCAAATGTACTGAATTCTGCTGGGTTTGCAATCGTATTTATATGCTTTCTTCCTCCATGCAAGGTATATTGAAAAAAGGTCAGTGGAATGGGCATCCAATAGATTTGCTACTTTTAGGGTAGCACGAAAAATGAGTTGGAGATTCCGATTTTCTAGGCCTTTGTTCTATGTTCAGCACGTGTACTTTGATATAGGTTAACAATACCAGCTCGCCATTCCAATAAACGTTTCAATATCTTTTACAGTTTTTGCCGTAGTTATCTTTAAAATAGCTTTTTCTTTATCCAGATCTACTAGCAGTAACTTATTTCTACATAATTTAAAATGGTTTATCTACACTCCGTTTATATTATATCCTCCGAATAGGAACGTCCAGGAACAAATGATTCATATTTCCACTAGTTCACCAATACACATAAAACTGTAACAACTTCTAATTCTGGGCGGGAAAACTTGTAAGATTCAGTCCTTAAATTTATCTACGGTACCATAATTACGTTATTGAGCTTTATTCGACCGGTGCGATAGCGAAAATTCACAAACACGTGAAAGTGATTAACTGCCTTACTGCAAATCAAGCACGCCACGAACGTTTTCAACACACTATCAACCTCGTGTGACCAACACCGTGTCGTGGATACGTATTGACTTCTACTTCTGAACCTAACTTTTAACTTGACAAGCTTAATTGCTATATCTCATTTTCCCTTTTGCAAATTTGGTTCTCATGTTATAGCATAATTTGTTTTAATTGAATAAAAAGTTATTGTTGCGTTAATTAATAAAAGTCGCGTACTTTGTTTTGTTGTAGCATTTCCTTCAACGTCTAGGCATGTCTTTAATATGGTTTTAATATTTAGCGGTTTTGGCGGCCCTCACGCCCTTTGCTCTATGTATAATCACAGGCTTCGTTTATTGAATAACTCCCTGCGTTTTATTTTAATCATAATTGTCTGTCTCACATATTTAGCGTTTCTTGTATTACAATATAACACATTGTATGTATTACACGGTTTATACAGGTTTAGCTGTCGCGACCTTTACCCTACTTTATGACTAATGCGTTATGTTGGTATTGTATTAAAATGTACCATTTTTTTAAAGAAAATTCATTTTTATTGCCTGAATTATACTAAATTTCCTAACCGAAATTATATTTTCCAAAAACACAAGAATTAAACTGTAATGCTTAATTAACGTACATTGTTAATAAAATCTTGACATACAAGGTGCGTCCATCTTCATTCTGTCTATTCAAGTTAAATTTTTGTTTCTTCTCCATCTGTGTATATTTAAAATAAGGGAAACGCGTTATAAGTTCTAAGTTTTAAGGTGGTGAGAAATGTGGTATTAGAAATCTTTATAACACTTTCTGTTGATTCATTAAAAACGACAACCACATTTCAATTTAAACAATACAAAGGAAGCTCGGACTTATCGTTTTATTATTTATTAAAATAACATACTATTGAGCTGACGATTATTTAGATTGTAACAACTTTTTTCTTTTTTGACGCATAAGGTACTGATGAGATATTAAATATTCTCCTTAATCTAATGCGGCATTCTATTCAGAGCTTTCATTTCCTTTTAACTGGTGTTTTATTCAAACGTATTTGCCACATAACGAACTCCTTCAAATTTAATAAAGCTGCTTGGAACATCGTGAAACAATTTCGACAGAAATTGAACTTAATGCGTTTCTTTGTAGAATTTTGTAGAATACTAAGATGAGCAACGTCCTGTGTTCATTTGAAATTTATTGGAGTGAACATATTTCAAAGCAATTTGAAATGCAAATGATCGACAAGCATGCAACTCAAAATTCAACAGTTTATTAAAAATTAAGATTCATTGTTATAATTCTCCAATTTTCACAGTATAATCATTTTTTGCGTTATTTTAACTAGTAAATAATGTTCCTGCACAAATTTTAGGGAGTTTACGGTTATGTAATTGGTATAACCAAACTTTCAAAGTGCAATTTAAATAAAAGCTGATACTATTTTTAAAGTATATTTATTTATTCATTTACCAGCGCATCAAAGCCAAAAATTCGGATCCTACAGAATTAAATATTTATTAACTTTTTCTCAAACAAGCTATATAACATTTTTTTTCTTTTCGGTGTACAATCAATTAGACCAATCATCACCACAAAATAATTTATTGCCGATTTTTCTAGAATTAGCGTTTAAGGATAGGAAAGACTGTCGGCTAATGCACAAATGTCTCTTCACATGTTTTTTGAACACGTCAAACAATTTGGTTTAATGGCACCTTTATGGCCACAACCATAACAAAATAAATTTTTTAGGAAACTTGCAACCTTTAAAGGTATGCCCATAACGTGAACAATTCCAACAAACATTTCCTTTCTTCTTCTTTGGAACACTGTAAATTTTTATTGTCCGTATTAAGAGAACAATTTCCCAACACTTAAACTTGAGGAGAAGAATGACTACTTTTATATACACGAAAGGGTGTAGGGAATTCTTGGATTTCCTTGGTGAGATTATTCGAAGAAAATGATTTACTACAACAATAATTTTTTTGAACTTTTTTCTGGGAATCAAAATCTAGATTACCATTCAATACAGATGCGTCGCCCAACTTTCTTCACAACTTAGTTAATGTCTGCATGTCCGGTATTTCAGCTGGGAACTGTATTCAGAACGTACATTTTCTCGACAACCTCACATTCGTGATCTCTGTTGGATAATTTATTAATTGACTAAAAAGACTATCCTTGTGAACTAAGAATAATACAACGGGTTCGCCTTTTTTCTGTTTTCTACTTTTAATGGCATCTCATATTTCGTCTTTTGGGTGCGTTGGAAGAATGGTACCAAATAAGTACGTTGTTGCAGAAAAATTCTACTGCGGAACAGATAGGGTTTCATGCGTGACTTTACGCAAATCAGCTAACTCGTGAATTCTTTCTAGAAATGGATTTAACTGTCCGGGCTCACCAGAATATTTGACACATAACGTATCGAAAGATACGTGTTGCTGAACATAATAACTGTCTGAATAAGTGAATTAATGCTAGAGGACTGTGCTAAAGATAACTCATTTTGCCTGTATCTTAGTTTTCTTCAACTTAATTGAACAAATGGACTTCAAATACAAGCGCGGTAGCTAAAATTTCGTTTTCCTAATTAGAATTTTCTTCCAAACTCTCATCAGGGAGTATCATACGTTTAATACGACCAGTAATATGAACTAGTTTAGACAAAATCTTTTAAAGGTAGAATCAGAAGAGTTACCTACAAATTCCACTATGTTACTACGAATTGAATCTATTGATGCGTTTATTTCACTACATTCGATCTCAAAATTTTCTGGATCTTTTAAGTTTATCAAAGAACTGGGTTTTGAAATCTCTTTTGCTAATTGTCTACCTAATATTTTTTGTTTCCCTTGGACTTCTTTAGCACCTATTATTCTTAATTCATAATCCAATTCCCCCTTTAGCAAATGAACAACACGAAACGTTTCAGCCATTTCAAAAATTTTGAAAATAGATTATTCACAAAGTGCACGGAACAGAGCTGAATATAAAAGATAAACTAACTCGAGATACGAACCAAAAAAATTATTTTTAAACCTTTATTATTGGGAACAAATAGGAACAAACTGTTCTTTAACGAGATTAAAGTAAACAGAAAAAAATTGAGCCCCACACTGCGGCGTTAATTGTATAGCTTCACGCGTTGCGTGTTATTTAATAAAGCCCCATGTTTGCGGCGCCATTTGTATAACATCTTTCTCTTGAAGGTGTTATTTTGTTGATTACTAGTGAAAAGGGTACCCAACACCACAACAACTTCCCACAAAGGTCAAATATAAGAGGTAATTATTATCCATTGGTGGTAACTGACTTTTGAGAGACTTCCAAACTAACTCTGAATTTTATTTCTGTCGGGAGAGACTATTAGGTGGGGGATGACCCAGGGCGCCGCTATGCTCATGAAATAACCAACTACAAACAAATATCGCCAAACAAAAGTGTGGAAACTTCGACGACTAAATTCCGTTTCAAAACCATGAAGGTTTGACCTTAAATTCGTACAGACTCTGTACCTGTAATAAAACATGAGGTTAAATAAATAACATAAAACAGCAGTTTACGTTTCTGTACAAAAAAAGAACATACTAAAAGTATTAAAAAATATTACGTTTAGTTTTCAGTTGGATTTGGAGCTCACACCATCACTCTACTTGTGCAAATGCAACTCTTTGCTCAGTATGATGCATAAACAAGTTTCAACATTAATCACTGAGTAAGCACGATCAAATGCTAATAGAAATAAGAATTTGATATAGCCAAATCCTACACGTGCAATGAAATTAAATATAATTGTCATATAAGAGAAAAATTAGATATTAACAGAAAGCGTTCAATTCTTTGTTCAGTGAAATATTTAAATAATTTTTGTGAACTTAGTAAAGCACAAACACAGATCAAAATATTGCCGATACCAGATCTGATATAAATTTACAATCTTTTAGTACATATATTACCAATTAATTATATATTTCTTGTTCAAAATAACTAATTGTATTTCGCAAAACAAGTTTTAAATAACATATTAGCGTTAAGCTTTAATTTACAGAAAGACATCAACATTTAAATTTTTACAAAGATATACGTAACAACCAAACGTGTGAGGTGTAATTTAAATTTTCCAATCACGGGACATAAATAAACAGCTTGTCGCTCAATAAAAAGTAGACTTATCGGCAAAAAGCAAAAATCGCCTTCAAAATTACCAATAGCGATACGGCTTTGGAACACAAACAGCAAGATGGCCGGTAAAATTCCTCTAAAAAGCTGATTTACCATATATGGCAGTTGACGAAACAACAAAAGGTCTTTGAGGGTAACTGTAATTATTCGTAATCCATTTTCTAATAATGGCCTACACGAAGTTTTAGAAGTTGCATCTCCAGCTTAATACGAAACGAACAAACACATCACGTTTACGTAGTTATGGCAATTTTACATGAAATAAAACTGGACCTTAAGTTTTATCTGTGTTTTATCTTTGTTGTATTATTGTTGTATGCCATTTGTATCTTTGTTGCGCTGGAAGAGTTATAAGCAATAAAATTTTAGAACTTTAAATTTAACAATACGAACCATTGCTGAATCTACATCGAAACACGTGTTGAAGCTAATGTGGATAAAGTGCGACGCCAAGATCGCCGAGATTTAAAACTTTCCACATCTATATAGTACGAAGTTCTATCAGCGAATGCCCGAGAGGATTTGGAGTAGCCCGTTGCAGAACTCGTAGCTGTGCGTGATTAGGGCGTAAACAAAAGATACGATAGAATTATGTTCCACCTTCAACCACGTAAATCGATTTATTTTGAATTTTGTTAGATGTTTCTTTTATACGTTAATGGTAATTAAAATAATGACTAAATGCGTTTGTCTTTATTTATTTTACTTATATAAAAGATCTTTAAACAAATAAAATAATATCACTATACAAGGTGCATGCAGTTTTATAAAATGTTTGGGTTTCGGAAAATTTGAACGCTTCAACTATAGGTTCAAGTCATTTTATTTCTCTATTTCTACCAAAAAAAAATCATAATTCATAATTCGCAATACTTTTTTTAATGAAGAACATTTATATCAAAGTTTTAACTGTACAACTATTTATGAAAGATTTTGCTCAGAACGAAAGTATACTTCCGATATTGAAACAGGGTCCTTTAAATAATAGATCAGTAGCGGTATATTATTTTCAAAATTATCAGTTCAATCCTTACTCAAAGCTGTTTGATAAATTTAAAGTGGTATAATTGATTTTTCGAAAAAAATTCTTTTCCAGTTTATACATCACAAAGCAAATCTAGAGCTTATTATTAATAAATTAAATAAAATTTTTTATTTGTATACACTTTTATATAATTCACGCATTCAGTACTGTAAAAAACTTGCGTTAGACTTCATATTTGTCTATGTTGTTAGTTAATAAAAAAAAAGGAAATATATAGTAAGGCAAATGAGATCCCCTATTATAGTAGGAGACAAAGTATACTACTATAGTAAGTCTGCTTATCGTAAAAGTCGATTAAAAGGCGCAGCAAGGGGCAGCAGCCTTGCTGGCTAAAAGATATTGGAGGAGAGCCGGTTGGTCTCGGGCGATCCTCAATAATTTACAAGTTTGTGGGGGTTGGCCGTGACTTTAAAAATTGCGTTGTGGAAAGATATGGGGATCTTCCACAATATTTCTTTCCCAGGTATGCGTGGCCTAAAACGCAAATTGTGTATGATGGAGGGCTCACAAGTAAAATTCTTGTCTGGAGGTAAAATACCCCCTCATTCCGATCTCCGCTCTCCCCTTCCGCGACACCCTCTGACGTTATCTCCATAGCAGTCAGTCCCGAGCAAGCGAAAGTTCCGAACGGACAGCGGGATAATAAACTCCTCCATTATTATCACTTTTTCGTCTACCACAATGACACACAGGTCAAACTCCACTTCCTTCAATCCATATCCATCTACCCTAGTCCTAGATAATAATCAGTAAGTAAGTGTTGTGCGTCCAGAATCTAAGTTTGCGGTAAGTGTATTTAAACCATTTCTCTCTGTGTCGTCCGTATATGACAAACATCTATAACCCCTATTTTACAATCCATTACAACCCCTCTCAGTTGCACTCATAAAATTCCGTTGGTGGCAACATGGTTTTCGTAAAGACAGAAGCACTAGAGAACCGATGCTAATGATTAGGGTAATAATCGAAAAAAAGGTTACAAAAAATAGAGAGACTCATTTCGCGTTTGTAGATTTAGAAAAAGCATTTGATAGGGTTAATTGGATTGTTATGTTCAAGGTTTTGGGAAAAATAGGAATCTCTCATAGGGATAGAAAAATTATTTACAGTTTATATAAAACCAAAGTCTAGCAATTAGTTTTGATGAAATAGAAAAGGAAGCTAAGATTGGAAATGGCGTTATACATGGCTGTATACTATCTCCCTTGGTTTTTAATGTTTATATTGACGAAGCTTTAAACTTAGCTAGAAAGAGAAAAGAGATAGGTATTAGTGTACAGGGACAGGAAATAGACATGTTGCGTTTTGCAGATGATATAGTCATTATAGCAGAGTCAAGAAAAGAGTTAAGAGAGTTTTTAAATATTTTTGATGAGATACTACAGAGTAACTATAGTATGAGAATTAACTCGGGAAAGACAAAGATAATGACAAGTGAGTTACAGCCTAGTTCTAAACCAAAACTAAAAATAGGTAATACCGAGTTTGAGAAGGTAGATGAATTTTACTATTTAGGTGGAATAATTACAAGGAACAGACGTAGCAGAAGGGACATAGTAGCCAGAAAAGCTCAAGCTAGAAAAATGTTTTTTAAAAAGGAAAGACTTACTAATAGCTACTTGTATTAGTTTAGATAATAGAAAAAGTTTCTTAAAGTCGTACGTATGGAGCGTTCTATTATACGGTAATGAGATTTGGACAATTAAAGAGGTAGGTAAGAAAAAGATAGAAGCTTTTGAAACTTGGTGTTATATGAGCAAGTTAAAGATTAGTTGAACAGATATAGTAACAATTGAGGAAGTTTATAGAAGAATAGGTGAGGAATCCTGTACGTGTAAACAATTAAAGGTCAGGAGAGATAGAATGATAGGGCACCAGTTAAGACATCAGGGACTATTTAGCAAGGACTTAGATTATATAGAATACCAAATAAAAATAGGGTAGGAAGACCTAAACAAAGTTATATTAGTCAAATTATTAGAGATTAAGATTGTGAATGGTATGTAAACCTTTTTAGTCTAGCTCAGAATAGAAAATAATTTAAAGCTGCTTCAAACCGACCTTAAATAAGTTCGAAAACAAAACAAAAAAAAATCAATAAAAATCAGTCAACTAAATGTCACCATGACATAACTCACAATTAGTTAGCGGTCTGGCATGTAGACAGCGATTCGCTGCTTAAACCTTATCATAACATATAATTTAACACTTTTCCTTTTCTGGAGGGGATAACCAGGTAACTTTTCATTTCCTTATAAATGGGAATCATGTAAACATGTTGGAGTTCGTTAACAACCATCAGGTTGCTAATATCTATGTAGAGCCAGGTAGATAAGAAAAAGAGAAGAGTATACAAAGACCTAGACCAAGCTATACTAGTCAAATTATTAGAAATTTAGGTTGTGAAGGATATGTAGAACTTTTTAGATTAGCACAGAATAGAAAAGAAGTTAGAGCTGCGTCAAACCGGCCTTAAGTAAGGTCTCTTACGTATATAATAATAATAATAATAATAATAAGTTAAAATCACCTCTGAACTTCTACAATTAAATATGAAACCAAATCATCTCTTATCTAACACAATAAAAATTTCCCTCTAGAACCAACCAAACTCAAAATATTCCTTATGTAAGGTATATCATATAGGTCGTGCATTGATTTATAAATTATAATATTTTGATAATAAATATAAAGGATCCTGATACATTAAAAATTAAAAACCGTTTCTTTTTATCCATAGCGATCAACAAGTAGTGATACCTGTATTTATAGCATTATTTATACATTTCGTCCACTCTACTATCTTATGAATTGAATCGAACCTTTAACTTTATTTTGTCAATCTTTTGAACCTCTCAAGTACCTCACTTATCTCATACTTTCATACTGCTTTCATCCCTACTTTTAAAGGATTTCATTTGTCACTACCGTTAAATAATTTCATTTTCTCTTAAATTTTCATTTTTATTTCCGTATTATTCTTATTATTACACAATTGACCACGTTCTTTTGTCGCGGTTGACATATCTACAATTTGTAATAGCTGATGTCAAATTTGCAGTACTTTCGGATGGAGTAGTGCAAAACCAAATGTAAGGACTGATACTCTATGCAGATCCCGTAGATGCGTGCTGTCACACACTTAAGCTTCTTACCCTGGTTAAAATATCAAGGGTTTGGCAAAATTCAAAATTTCCAGCTGAAAAAAAACTCGTGTTTTATCCAATGTAGTACCTTCAGTTGAAGCATTGAAAAAACAAATACAGGGACAATATAGTTCCTTCGCGTGGAGCATTGGAAAGTCAAATGCAAGTCTGCTTCTGCATTTTAACCTGGTCCACTATACCATTGTCGTGAACGGACGTCGCTTCACGAAACCTTTTCTGAAAATCTGAAGAAATAGCTATACTTTTTAAGGAGTCCAATTATGTTATCTATTTATAGGAGGGGCAGACATTATTTAAAATATGTTTTCCGTATATATAAATTCTTGACTCAACTATCGTATCTTAAACAATGCAGTTAAGCGTTTCATAAGTCAGCAAAGTTTAGCTTGTCGATTCCTTATCTCCATCCCTTACTGTACCTGATCATTTCAGTACGTTGTAGGATATTTTAACAACCTCGCCGCAAAACTGATGTAGAAGACGATTTAAACCTACTATCCAAATACACGTAGCTAGAAGAAAAATTTTAGCGTGGCAAATGCAGTGATACAAAGATTTATTAATTGACTCCACCTAAATTTAATTATCTAGATGGACAAAAGGTAAGTTTGATTATTAATTAAGTTTTTGGCTTATTTTGTATTGTAAAATTTGTGCAGCATTATTACACCCTCTGTACAGGCACACTTGTCATTGTAATAACTGTCATTCGTAACAATTCAATTTTTATTGTGGCGTCTTACGAATGGAAAAATACCTTAATAACTGAAAAATAAAAAGACTGTGAAGAGAAATATTACTGAAACCAATGAAGTAATTTATCACTTAGAAGTGTTTTCTATATTTTTCTAACCCGAAATTTTAGCATGAAGCCTGGTGAACATAGGCCGATCTATATTATAGTGGCGTGGGAAAATTTTAAGAATTTTCTGCTTGATTAGTGGTATTTTCTGTCTCACACTGAATTTATTTAAGTCGCAAAATGCGCCACAATGAAAAAATCGCTTACCACTCATACTTCCAAAATTAAGCGCTCCCTCCTTCGAACAAACTGTAGAAACTAAGATTTATTCTCAATTATTTAGTGGATGCTGCGGATGCACGATTTTCCAAGTTCAAAACTGAGTTAATCTTCTCACAAACTGGATAGTAAAAGTGTGTCGTTTATATATTACAAATATAGAAGTAACATTTCCTAAATTTTGTGAAATGTAAACAAGTAAGGTGTCTCGTAAAAACGTCAATTGTCCAATTATTACTCGATACAGATACTCTCATGTGACACAGAAATGGAACTTTTGTTTTTTTACAAACACATAATACCTTCAGTGCTTTTTCACTAATATTGGATGACAGTTGCTAATCCTGCAGCTTATGAGCACAAACAGATTCTGAAAGAAACCGCATATTTTTTTCTCTAAACGTCTGGTGTAAAATGGTTAGAAGAAAATTAACATTTTAATTGCTTCTGCATTAATTGTAAGCTTAATAAAATCACAAATTATAAAAATTTGTTAGTTACGAGCCGTATTAGCATACTATACGCGTTGTGTTCAAATTTACGGGGTGGATTAGTTGATGCGAACGAATATTTAAGGGCGTAAAAATATCGTGTACATGGTCAGCACGTTTAATGAACATACATCTTGTTTACCTGATACTAATTAACAGAAAACCACTTTTGATTTGATACTAACTGCAATTTTCACACAAAAGCTGTTGAGGAATTGGATAGTGATGTTGGCATTAAAAAGAGAACTTCTAATAAATATTTACTTTATTATTATAGGCTTGAGAACTTCTATACAACTCATCTAACAGCGCCATCAATTTTCACCTTAGCTACTGCCAACTATATATCTAAAATATCTTTATAGGATTATATATCTGAAGATTTATTATAAGCTTCACTGAAACGCAAAGCTACGAACCTAAATTCTGATAAATGTAATATTTTCTTCTCAAAGTTGCGTTATCGATATGAGGTCCCCGTACATCATTTTTTCCTATTATACGTATAATAATTTTTGTATTAAAATCAATAGGAATACGAAAACGATACAACTTTTGCATGACTTTCTAATGAGCCACATTTTTTTAAATATGCATTCAAAATTGGTTCTTACATATAATTGACTTATGTAATCAGTTTCATAGTAATTACGTAAATCAATACTAAAACATATGGCCATTACGTACCGCAATTTGTAATGCCCTATATTTGACATTTTTGAAGAACAAACAATTACGACTCTAAAACATCAAATTTTACCACAACCAAACACCAAAGATAGAAATTTTCAATAGTTTTAAACATACTTAGTCCCCCCCACAAAGGTTTAAAATTATTAATAATTGTATTAACTTTAACCTATTGTTTCTTTAGTTTTACCTATAATCAAATGGATTACCAAACAGGTATTCTCCATATATGCCTTAAACTTAAACCCTCCTATGAAAATTATAGCCGACGCTTTTTTGAATTTACTATTTGTATACGATGCTCACGCTGGAATAAAGAGAGAGCTAAACGTCATTAAGAATGGAACCACTTTGCCCTGTCATAGTATTGATCTTGTCAGTGAATTGCAGCCTGTTGGAGGCAATAGCTCTTAAATAGAGCTCATATTTGGTGCTTTTCTGTTCAATAACTATAGGTTTGCCATGTCCTTACATGTGATTTTCCAATGCTCCACCCGAGGGTACTACATTGGTCAGGAAGCGAGTTTTTTTTTACCTGGAAAATTTGGAATTTTGCCGGACCCTTGCTGTTCCAAGCAAGGTAGGGACCTCCATTTTACCTCTCATCGAAACGAGAGTGTATTTTTGTGAAAAATGCGGTTTGCCATGTCCACGATTGAAACAACTGCCATTAAACTCTGTTTGAATTTATGAATTTCAAGATGAGTGAGTTTGAGAACTTTAACGATTAAGTAAAAGGTTCAAGCACCCTTTGTAATTTTGTCCAATAAAATAGGAAACGATATACTATTGTTTGAATAATTACCAGAATTGTTTAATCAAATAAGTTTACCAGTAAATGATGGAACTTTTAAAGGGTTAAGAGAAAATAACACAAAATTTACTAATTACGAATAGTGCATGCAAACACATACGCATCTTTCAAATATCACTGTTATACAGCGAAAATCAACATGTAAAACTGCACCTACAGATACATTCCTTCTGCCACCCCACCTCCACTTCCAGATCCACCTCCACCTCCACTTCCACCTCGACCCTTACCCCCTCCACCACCACTTCCACTTCCACTTCCACTTCCACTTCCACCTCCACCTCTACCGCCACCTCCACCTCCACCTCCACCTCCACCACCACCTCCACCTCCACCTCCACCTCCACCTCCACCTCCACCTCCACCTCCACCTCCACCTCCACCTCTACCTACACCACCGCCTCCACCATCGCCTCCACCTCTACCTCCACCTCCACCTCCACCTCCACCTCCACCTCCACCTCCACCTCCACCTCCACCTCCACCTCCACCTCCACCTCCACCTCCACCTCCACCTCCACCTCCACCTCCACCTCACCTCCATCTCCACCTCCACCTCCACATCCACCTCCACCTCCACCTCCACCTCCACCTCCACCTCCACCTCCACCTCACCTCCACCTCCACCTCCACCTCCACCTCCACCTTCACCTGCACCTCCACCTCCACCTCCACCTCCACCTCCACCACCACCTCCACCTCCACCTCCATCTCCACCTCCACCTCCACCTCCACTTCCACTTCCACTTCCACCCCACCCCACCTCCACTTCCACCTCCATCTCCACCTCCACCTCTGGCTCCGCTTCCGCCGCCACTTCCACCTACACCACCACTTTAACATACGCTTCCGCTTCCGCCTCCGCCCGCGATTCCGTTACCACCTTCGCCTCCGCTTTCGCTTTCGCCTATGCCTCCTCCTTCTCTACCTCCGCCTCTGTCAGCGCTCCGCTGCCGCCTCCACCCACGCCCCCGCCCTTGCACCCACCTCCGCCTCCACCTACCCATCAGTTTCCGTCTCCGCCTTTGCCGCCGACTCCGCCTCCGCCTACGCCTGCGTCTCCGCCTGTGACTCCGCATCCGTCTCCGCCTCTGCATTCGCATCCGTTTCCGCCGCCGCCTCCGCGTTCACCCCTGCCCCCCATCCACCTCCGCCTCCGCCTCCGCTTTCGCCTCCGCCTCCATCTCCGCATCCGCCTTCACCTTCATTTAAATTATTCCAAGCGTTCCTAGCAGATACATATTTACCATCAGCTTTAGTAATTTCATGTTATTGTCTGTATATGTCGCACAATACAGCTATCAATAAACGTTAAGTATCCACAAACCCACTGTTTTTTAAACACGAAGTTGCAAAAATCCTACAAGTAAAGTAAAATGAATATAATTTGTGTTTAGTGCTTTTTAAATAAGTTTGGTTTGAAATGACAATTTTCAAAATTAAAAAAATCATTTGGTACAGCTTAAAAAGCAAAGATGTTTGTGGAAGTAGCAATTATTACTATTTGAAGGATTGCTTTTTAATGAATATTTGATGCTATTATAAGTTTGATGTTGGATTGTCGTTGCTCCGTTTACTCTGAACTAGCAAGATAACACAGGCATCTTTAAGCATTTTCACTACATTTCACAGTACTATTATGGACGTCCAATATCACTCGCTGTTATCCACGTGCTAATGAGTTCACCAGAGCCATTGAGCGCCAAATTATGTGAAAACAATCCATCCAAAGAGAAGAAATAGGAGTAAATTAAAATTTTCTTATATTTTACTTTTTACCCTGTATAAACTTAAGCGTATTGCAGGAGCACATAAAATAAAATTCCATAAAAAATAATACGTTTTAGAGACACATACCATTTAAGAACACAGCCCAATCTTAAATCCATTGATTATCATAATTCATTTTATTCGTGTGTAAATAATTACTCTCTACAAAGTACCTAAAGAGAAGTTTGCACTTACTGTAGAACGCGTTTTACGTACTAATTAAGTTTCACTTAGTACTTTTGGCGTAAATTATTCTTTCTCGTTAAAAATGCCATTTTTATAAGTTTTCAATAAATTCGTTCTAGAACATCTTATGTTCACATTATTTAATAAAAGAATACAGCATTTATTTCAAAAATGTTCTAGAACCGATTAAATGGGCTAATTATTTTCTATCAATGAATAAACTCCCCAATTTGAGGAAGCGCTCCTATCAGCAAAGCCATAAAACTGATAAGAGGATGCGCTTTAATAAGCTCTAATTACATCACAAGAAAGAAATAGCGATTTTTGATTTAGTGCGATAAACCGAAATAGGCTGGTGCTTGTTTATTTCTACTTAATATTGGATTTTTGAATAAATGTGATTCTTCATGTCACGTACAGTTTTTTAATAATGCATAATTTAGATTACGTGTACGATGATATATTTAACGCAATTGTTAAATATATGTAAAGCTAATTTGTATAGGTTCCCGTTGATTTAATTTTGATGCATTTTGTTGCGTTTTCAAATCTTATCTTAACTTGTAAACTATTCTTGGATATTTCTATGTTCTTATGCATTTAATCCTATGTATTCTATATACAGCGTGCTCTCAATTAACAATATGTATAGTGACCGTTTTACTCTTATAATATCTGGAATTATGTGCTTTTGTTAAACTGGAAGTTGCTTTTATTTATTCCACGACCCCTATGACTAAACCTACCCTTAAACTACCCTATAATTATAGCATTAAATATATTAATATTATTTACATATATACAGATATTGATGAGATAAAGACTGTTTTGTCCGTAGGGATTGAATACCGACTCGGATTCAGCAGATACGAATGAGCCTACTTTTATTAAGTATGCTAATATAGAGAATGCGCTTTATATGAGCAAAATTAGGGAAGATTTTATTCATCGGTTGAACCATTTGACATGGTAACTACTTGAAGGCATGAAGCTGCAAAACCATCAAAATGTACTTGATTTTGGAGGAATTGAGTAACATTTTGTACGCCATTTCATTCATAAGCAACAAAAATTATTAATGAAATAAACGTATTAATATAATTTGAAAAATTGCATTTATTCTGAAAAAAATCGTACAAATATTACTAATCACACAGATGTTATATTGGGAGCTTTGATTTCTCGGTACATTCTATCGGTCACGCAACATGGCTACAATTTTGTTGTACAAGTAGAATTACTAGACTATAAAACAAAAATGGTGTTTACAGTTTAAGAATTAAATCAACACAAGTTCATTGCAATTTTACCTATGAGGATGACGTCGAACTAGCAATATTACTATCTTTTAGTAAATAGAATTTAAAAATTTTAAACTAAGAATCGCTCATTGGTCATTTTGTGTTTGAGATTTTTCAAGCTCTACACCAGGCATGGTTTTGAAATTTATTTCATATAGATGATCTGTTACCGGAGCTAATGTTTATAAATAAGAGTATATGCACTAGAAGAGGGTGGGTATTGATTTTTTTTGTGAACAAATAATGTGTAAATATATAAAGTTCTACGCTTTAATAGGAATTAAAAATTAAATTTGCATAGGGAAAATTGTGTAAGTTCCACGTAGCCGATGCAAATCATAAGTCATATTTCCTGGTTAAAGTATTTTTAAAGAGAATAATTCTAGCGCTTCAAATCGCCACCCAGAACTTCAAAGTACCGTCTTAAAGTTCAAATTACCACCTGAAGTTTAAGTACCATTATAGATGTTATACGTTTTGTTCTAAATAGTTTCCTTATTCCAAAAGAATCTTTAAATAATAATACAATATAGTTTCTTCGAGATTTATTGCATACACTGGTGGTTGTTGTTTAGGTTTCATTGGATTGGAGCTGTTTAATCAAGATTTGTGTTTTGAATTTTCCTCTGGATATTTATTTGATTAATTTGGTTAGTACTTTAATGCTAAATAAGGATATCTATATAGGGAAACCATTTATTTAGATAATATTTGAGTCTACTGCAATTAAGGTTGGATTAGTTTATAAGTTGTATGTTTAATGTAAAGGACAATTGTAAATGTGCGTTTTGAATTGAATAATTTTAAGACAGTATTTAGTGGTTTTACAATTTCATTAATGCACTATCAATTAAGGGAATTATTTCTAACAAAGCAATTTACACGTGTTTTTGTGGTTCAAAAGTATTTTTTTAAGTAGAAGTTTGGCGGTAAGAGTACTTAACCCTGAGAGGTAATTAAATAGTATATGAAGTAGTGTAAATTGATAGTTTAGAAAATTTTGAAAATTTTTCAAATATTGGCCTTCCTGGTTTCCTTATTTTGCTGTATTTTTGTTTTTTTTTTATTTTCATCATATTTGTGAGATTTACATATCTATTGAGTTGGAGACAGGGTGTGTGTTCTATTCACTAGCGGAAGTAGCTGTTCTTTTATTTAGGTAGACGAATCTGTGACTGTTGAATACATAAAGAAGGTGACTACGAGTTCAAAAGCAGATGTTGGCGCTCAAGATAATGGATATCTTTGTAAGGCTTCTAACTTCTTTATCATATTTATTGGTATATATTATTTAATATTTTTTTCTTTTAGGCGGCGCCGTGGCGTAGTTGGTATGCGTGTGACTACTACGCCCAAATTTCCGGATTCGAATCCCGACAAGTCCGCTTGAAAAATGTTAGGCGAGCATTTTTCACAGAAATACACCCTCGTTCGGATGAGAGGTAAAATAGAGGTCAAGTGTGTGACTGTTGTCACGTCCGTTAAAGATCCCTATCTTGCTTGGAACAGCAAGCGTTCGCCAAGATTCAAAATTTTCCAAGTAAAAAAAACTCGCTTCCTGGCCAATGCAGTACCTTCGGGTGGAACATGTAAGACTTTCCTTTTATACAAAGCTGAAATGATCATTTATAATCGAGTTAATAATAGGAAGAAGGATCGTACAATGTCACCGAAAGGATTCAAAACTCTACCCTCGCAATTCGTACTTTCAACTTGGAATGCAGGTCAATTTAATTAGAAAGATGTACAAATTACCGCTGATAATGCCCCTTTTAGATACATTGCTATAATGTTAATAGGTAGAAACCTCCAATAACGCAATTTAAAAAGTTGCATGAAATTTCTATCATTTATCTATATCCTATAGCTTGGATAATTTGTCAGTAATGTAACTGAAGTCGCTCGTTAAATCCTGTTTAATAGTTTTATTATTGTATGTATGTATCTGAGTGTATGTATCTGTATCCTTAAAATATATTTGGTTACGAAATACCATTTTATATCTGAATTTTTCAAAATTACCGTCGTGAACTGATTAAACCCTGCCATATAATTAATTTATCTGCTAATGCTTGTATATTTAGAAAGTTGGATTGTAGTAATGAGCAAATTCTCTCCTAACTATTCATTAGTTTGCGAGATGGGATAATTTATTTCAGAAGTAATTTGAGCTGGACCTTTGTAAGTAACAGGAATTCGAGGAAATTACAGCAACCCGTCTTTATCCTAAGTTGTTGGTATTGCTTAGTCTTAACCGAGTAATTTAACAAATCAACTTCACGTGTTAAGGCGAGACCTCAAATTGTAGTTTACGTCGCTAAGGTAAATGGAATCCGCTTTTACTTTCTTCTTATTCTCGCACGTCATCATTTAGCATGATAAAATAACTTTAAGTTTATATAGCTTTTGATGCGAAAGTTGCATAATTATTTGATGTAATTGATACGAAATTCCATTGAAGATTGCTACCCGCAAGTAATACTTTACCTGCTTGACAGATTATAAATGGCAAGTGTCAAATCGTCTTGACTACGGTTATGTAAGAATCATTTCAGTTCGTTGTTAATAACTTGGGAACCGCAATCAAAACTTGCTTGCACATCAAGGAAACCTTCCAGCTGTTTGCAAAGCCGATGAGTACATGCTAACTCTGCTTATGATCTCTACTAAGCATTTAAGTACTCGGTATATCTAAGTATAAGAAAACGTGGGTAATTTTTGTGCGGCCTGTTTTACAGATTATTGTCAACCAATTAAGAGTAAGGCAACATTTTGTCACATATAAAGTTGTAACAACATCTTCGGCTTTGGCTTTCCAAATATTTAATTTCAATACTGTTGCGAGCTACTATTAGGCAACCCGTCAAACACACAAGCGGCGCAAGCACTGTATATTATCCATTGACCGGGAAGCTTCTAGCAATTACTGGAGGATGAGTCATCCTTTTTAATTCACGGTATAAATAAGACTACAGAGTTAGTCTATATCAGAATGTCGAATATAAATTATATCGTTTAAAGTTAAATAGTTGAGCTTTTGGAAGTCCAACAGTAAACATAAATGTTATATGATGTGACCGTGTCTAATGTACATGAAGCTTGTAGAATACATAAATAGACAAAAGTGTAATAAATAAATAGTTGTGTTAGTGTTGTTAATCGACCTATGGTTAAGAAGTCAGTTTAAGAAGATATTAGTGCTTGTAAATTCGTTAGTGTGATAGTGCTTCATTGTTAATTCGACTGAAAACATCTATAAATAAGGCATATACTGTAAATTAGACTTGTGAACAGTGAGTAATAAAGACTATTATTATTACTTGTTTTAAATTAGTGGAACGCGGTAGTAGTAGCCCGCTACAATACGAATAGCAATCCACAAATCTTATAGAATTGTTGTACCTTAGTCCAATGCAATGATTTCATTATGAATTCTGAAAAACATTTTGTTTCTTTAGCTACAATTCCTCTTAGGCACGACAGATATAATGTTCTGTAGTGCATATTTTGGCGCATTACCTGGTAGTAACCTGAGGTAGTAGCTCGGAAGCAGTCCTCAAAGATACGCAGTGAAGAGGTGTAAAATTAGAAATCTAATAAACAGTTCTAAATATTGTAATGAAAACTCTCTTGCAATAACTGATTTCAAAAGCGTTTTTAACTACTCCTAGTTACAGTGAAATTCCAAAGCACTCACCACAATTTATTACCAGCCAATCGTTAACAGTATAAATACTAACTTCTTTAAAGCTACAATTTTATCTTCTCAAGTACTATGAAGCACTAAATGTTAATTTATATTGATTACTACAATAATTCATACCACATAGAACTAACTACTACTAATTTATTTCATATTACGATTTAATACATCAAGTCACGAATAAAAAAACTAGTATTATAATCAAAGCTTGAATTAGAATTAATTAAAACCTCTGAAGGGGCCATTTATATCTAATTCTATCGTTTTAGAGAATCCAAGAGCGCACCAGAATTATGTAATCAACATCCAGAAATAACATCTATTGTAAGATTAGTAACGTTCTTAAATGTAGCCCCTTGTAAACTGTACATTAAATTTAACTGAATATGTCACGCCGAAGGGTAGCTACCGATTATTTCTTGTGTACAGATGCCTTGTTTACGTTCTGCTGTGTTATTCTGGTCAAGAGTAGACTAAACGACACTTGATACAATATTTTATCAGTAAATAAGAAAACAGTCAAATATATACTTGCGCCGATTTTAAGTTTCTAATAAATACAACTACAGTCAGATTTTGCAGTGGTTTGAAAATTGTTACCAATAAATGATTATTATATTTCAGAAACTTTTATTTGCGTTTATCAGTTTTGACCAATCCTTTAGTAACTATCAAGTAATAAAAACCTCTTTAACCTTCCTGCACTGTTCATTTGCACGATACACTCGTACAGTTCGGGTCATATTGACCTGAGTTTTTTAAGAAAATATGATGGAGAATTACATAATGCTTATTGGATACAACAAAAAAAGTAAATATTGGCAAGAAAAATAATTAAAATTGTTGGTGTACAAAGAAAAATTTATTATAAAAAGTTACTAATGAGAGCAATTTTTACAAGTAATAATAGAGTGTGTAGAGCAAATGTACCTTTTTACATTTATGGCATACTGTTTTATATTTATTGTCACTTTTGATGCACTTCACAGATCTGCCTCTTTTATTTGATGATGTAGTGGCAACACTTGTAGTAGTAATGTTGTCAACATTTCGAATACGTGTTACCATAGCAGCTGAAATTTCCGTTCTGGGCATCGTATTTTTTCTTCCGATTTCGGCATTGATAAGAGATTTTCCAAGTTCTTCAATATATAAACGTCGCTTGTATAACTTATTTTATTCCATTCTGAGATTGATGTTATGCCATAATACAAACGCATTCTAATAAAATAAGATCATTCGCCAACGTCGAGTCATTCTCTTTACAGTGCATGTTGCTATTAATTTGCCTAATGTATCTACAGCACCTTTTGTAGCATTGTAGTCAACGATTGCTTGCGGTTTCTTATCGTTTCTGTCTATCACTCCTTTGGTTGTGTGAAGTGTGCACATCAGTACAACAACTCTATTTTTCTTAGGTATGTATGACGAAATTCACGTATCTCTTGTAAATGCAAATTTAGAGGAATAAACTTCAGTATTTTTGTAATCAGATATTCCAATTGGTAACTCAGGTTTATTTATTCGAACCGTACCTAGCATCGTCATCTTTCGTTGCAATAAAAGCTTACCTAGCTGATAGGATGTAAAGAAATTATCACAAATTAAATTTTTTCCTTGTAAGTTTTCCGCTAAATCACTAATTACGCAATAACCTTGATTTGTTCTGGTTGGTCTCTTGGTAGTTTACCAGAATATACTTGCATATTCCACGCATGCTAGTAGTAACATTCACAGAGTGCCCACACTTTGATACCATATTTTGCAGTCTTACTAGGAATATATTGTTTGAATGGACATCGTCCTCGGAAACCAACTAGTTGCTCGTCCACAGTTACATTTTCTCCAGGGTTATAAGATTTTGACAAATTTTGTACCCATTGATTCCAAACTACCCGCATAGCAGCTAATTTGTCTTTCATTCTGCGTTCTGACCTGTCATCACGATTATCAAATCTTATAACATGTGTGATATTGTTAAAGTTTTCTAAAGACCTGGTACCACGAAAAATAGTACGTCCAGACTCTTTATCCCACAAACTCTTCAATGACTCGCCGTGCGACTTATATACTCCAGCTAACAAAAGTAATCCAAAATATGCTTCTAATTTGATGTCATCAATTTCTTTCCAATTTTTTCCGAATACCCATGTTTCTTCATTGTTTGTCATTTTTTTTTTGTATGCAAGATGATTGTTCGGCATTATCACATCGAAACTTGATTTTATATTTGTAATGTACGACAAGTTGCATGACCGCTGTTGGTCCCTGGTATTGTTTTCATATATCATTTAGAAGCATGATTTTCTCGTGGCAACTTATAATTTCAAGAGATTGACTTATTTTTAGAATAAATTACATTAGCGTCTTCATACTCGCTATTTGTTGGTGTTTACTCAAATCCACTCGCAATTTTTACTGTTTCAATATCATACAAACTTTCATCGAAGTTAGTTACTGCTCGAAAAATCGGCACGTTAAACATTTCCAAAATATTAGTTTTAATTTGCCTAAGGATTTTGCGCAACTATGTTTTAAAAACTATGTGCGCGAATATATTCCGTCACATTCAGTTACAGTGCGTTTGCGCAAAGCGATATACGCAGACGCGGAAAGTGTGGAAGGTGGTGAATTTCCGGACACGTAACGAGACTAGCCAGCGAGACGTACAGTCTCGACAGTGAGTGTATCTTCTGTGATCCGTGTCTATAGTCATTTTTCAGACGTTAAATGTAGGTTTCTCTTTGTCTTTATACCTATTATTGCTCAGCTACCATGTAATTCTCTAGTCGCTCTCTAACTATAGGAAGAAAAGGTTTCAAATTTGAATTTGGATTCAAACCGTGTGCCCAGAGCGGACATCACCCACACACCGAAAAGGATCAGAGAAGCCCGCTGCCACTCAGTCATGGAGTAATGCTGTACAGAAATCCTACAGTTTACGTGAGTATCGGTATTCCTGTTTTTCCTTACAACTTAGAGATAAACTCTCTGTGTATGTGCTAACTAGGGATTTCTGAGACACTTTGATTATTACGTAATACCTATCTTACGCATCATTTCGCGGAATTCATTTATTATTGTTAGCGCAACTGACTGTAGTGGCTCGCATACCTCACCGACGGGGGTGATAACCATCAAAGTGAACGGAGTCTTTCTGTCATGTAGTCTGAATCCATCTGTCGATCGTCGGAAGATATCTTCAAACAAAGCTTGACATCTTCTAATATTGCAGCTTCGAATTCATCATCACATTCAGTGGTCTTAACTCATGAATGCATCCATATTACCGTTAAGGCGTGGGATACAAACTGAAACGTTTACTATTCTCGAAATAAATACTCTAGCTACCTGCAAACTGACGTTCAGAAGTGGCTGAAAATATCTGATATATAGCAAAAGGAAATAAGACGTATGGTCTGCGGAAGTCAAAATAGAAGTCCGACAGTGGCCAATCGCGCTAGGAGCACAACAAGTTAACATGTGCTAACCATATGATATGCGGTAACATTTTACCAAGTGTCATATTGAACGCATGAATGTAATGAATGTAATTTTGCTAATATGCACAACTTAGAAGGACTAAAATAAATATATGAGACTGATTTATTTAGTAAACGTGTAGTGCTTTACTACAAATAGTCTAATGTGTCGGTCTCAAAAGGGCTGTAAAGTGTATAATTAACTAGAACCGATAATTAGTAGCAGTTTCAACCAAGTGCTTCTGAAATGGTTCATATAGACGCGAGATAGTAAGCAGGAGGGTTAAAGTTGTCCTCAATGTGCATCAGATCACGACCTTTCAGATCACCTGACTACCACGCACACAGTAGCACGTTACTGCAGCAATGCGCTCGCAACATTTGTAGAACAAGCTCTCACCATGCCACCAAATGTAGCGGAACCAAGATCACCCTTCCGTACGTACGTAAAACGTACAGCTGACTTCGTAGCACATGATACAGGTAAGCCTCATTTAGGACTCGGTCACACGCTTGGTTTGCTGACCACAACGCTTGTAGACACAAATGTGCACACTAGTGCTTACTCAGCCAGACTTTCGCGAACAATGACCCATCCAGCCTTTCCTTATTCCAAGCGCAAGCAAATACGCGCCGATGCACATTTCGTTCACGCCCTCTTGGCTTGAGCGTAGCTGAAAGTAAAACTTATATATGCACTGCATACGCACATACGTTGCATATCACACTTACCCACAGAAAGGTAACTATACATTTAAAATGATGTAAACATACCCACATTGCATTCACACGAAAACAGACATACATTAATCGACAGAACAACATACCGAACGTAAGTGTATTTACATAAGCCGAAAGATGTTCATTAAGTATGACCTAGGTTACAAATAATGACTTTTGCGAAGGTTTACCGTTAAAGGGGTAATTCTGTTTTTACACCTCTATATTTCACTGTCCTAGGTCTCTGTCCACCAGAAGATGCTTAAAATTTAGAAAGGAATTCATGACGCTAGATTAAATTACTTCGGTACCAGTACCAAACCTATGAACAGGGATCATGTAACTTTTGCCTGCATTGTATTGGTTTGTAGGAACTTGATTCAGATTTGACGTATCTGTCGCCACATCTTTGAAAGTCGCATTATAATATAGAAGAAAGAAATGCAAAAATTCCGGTACTTCCCACTTGGCTAATATGTCAGTTAGGGAGATGATAGGGCAAACGTTGCAGGGACAAAATGGCTTTATCAACTAACCCGGAGAATACCCATTAGAGGGTCGAGGGAAGATCAATCGGATTTGTGTAAATTTATAGAGCCCAGGCGAAGTAGGGTGGTTTCCAAACTATTAATACTTTCCGAGCAATCTAGCCTTAGTAATTTTGTAATCCGATTTTAAATTTAGCTAGCTAGATTTGGATAGTTTTAAGTCGATTCTTCAGGTCGCACTGGTACAGCAGAAGCTGGCGAACTGCTATTCGGTATTACGGATCAAATCTCACACAAATCTCATTTGTGCTTGTGTCTTGTTGATGGCGCGTTCACACTTCAAAGTAACCTGGGATACCATTATTTAAACCCTGTTTAATTTTTCAGTTTGTTAGATCTTATTTAGATTTTTATTTAGGTGGATTAATTATGAGAGGTGAGAAATTCTAAGAGCACGTTTCACTTTTCGACGTATAAACTCACATCTATAGATGTTACACGATAGGATATGTGGACGATATATTTATAGTGGCAGTCGGTAAATTCAAACAAGTGCTGTGCAACTTGGTGTAAACAGCACTTAAGCTAACAGAAAGATGATTCGTCGAAAACTTCCTGATCATTAACTCCAGTAAGACGGGGCTGATGCTGTTCACCAGCAAAAGAATGTTAATGTTAACGAGATTGCCAACTCTTCCAAATTCCTTTAACCCGTTTGGATGAGGTCAAGTATCTGGGTATTATACTTGACACGAAGCTGAATTAGGTCAAATACCTGCAAACCAAAACCACAGAAGCCAGCATGGTCTTCTGACAGTGCAGACGAGCAATAGGTTAAATATGAGGACTTTCCGCAAAGGCTCTTCTGTGGTTGCTCTCCACGGTAGTGAGACCAATGCTTTATTATGGTGATGGTCCGGCATGGTCCGGACCACACTGGAACACAAAGATAATTTCAAAGACTAGCCTGCTATGAGCCCACGGGCTAGAAGCATAATCGGCTTGCAGTCTTAGAAGTCGTTTTCGGCCTCACTCCGCTTGATCTTCATGTGGAGAAGATGGCTCTGAGGGCGATAATAAGTCTGCGGGTCAAAGAGTTGTAGATTGACAAGGGATGCGGAGGTAAACATCACAGCATAATCAAGGAGGCGGCGTTTACGATGCCACTTTTGTTGGTTGCAGCAGGACTGTGTTACATGCCACACATCAAATAAAGCTATGCATTCCTTACGCGAGTTTTTGGCGAACGCATCATTTATAAATGGTTACGGTCCCACGTTCTCCCGATTTAACGTCTTCAGAGTTCATTTTTAGGAATTACCTTAAAGGAGAAGGTTTATTAATACATACTACTCAAACTGGATGATCTGAAGATGAAATATTTGTAATGAGTCATGGAACCAATTCTTTCCTTTGTTAACTGACTCGTTTTAATACAACCGGCATTGCAACGCAACTTCTTTCTTTGAGTCTATTCGAAATTCATAGAAAAGTTCATTCTAGCGTTTTGTTTTTGTACATCATTCTTTTCTATGAATTTCGAATAGACAAAACAAGAATTGATTAACTGCTTGTTGAATTTAAAACAAAGTTTTCGTGGTATAAACAATACAAATGAAATTGTTTCACGACGTCATTACGAAGCTAAATAATCGTCCAGATTTTAACAAAAACGCCATTAATACTCTTGTTATCCACGTTATAACGACTATAAAACGTTATTATCTGTAATCCTGCTTAAATGCTAACAAATTTTCCAAATTTAATTTGAAATTTCTATTATATTTATACAAAAAATACAATCTGGAAAGTGTATGTTTTCTAAAATACCAAATAGTTTGCTACGCACATATACGTAGCCTAAAAGCCAAAGAAAAAAAAAATTGACCGGACTCATTTAATGAATGAAAAATGTGGTTAAAGGACAAACTAAAAACGTGGATTCAAATAACAAAAATTGAAACAAAAAATTCATACATTAAAATCTAATTACCAAAAAATAAATATTGCCAGACATAGTGCAAATGAACGTAACCTAAAACAATCAATACTTACAATGGCGAGCTATCGTTTTTAGGTCCCCCCACATTAATTACAAAAAAAAGAACAAGAAATTACGCCCTAAAAAGAACAGCTCTAAATCATTATCATAAATACAACAATTAAGCATATAAAAATCATTAGCACTACACTGCCTTAATTAAAAAAATTTGCAACCCCAAAAAAGGTACAAAAAAAAATGAAACCCTCCTCTTGAAGACATTAAGTAGTTTGAGTGTTAAATTAAGAATTAATTTCAAAAATTTGTAAGCACAAAAAAGAAACCCCTTATGAGATTTTATTTAGCACCGTAAGAATACTATTACGGATGTATGATGGTCTTAAAAGACTTGAACAAGTTACGGTCATGGAACATAAACTGCTCGCAACTAGCTAATTATGCATGGGTCAGTCAAAACCGATAAACAGGTGGGCGTGACCCTTCAGGAAATTCCAACAAAGAAACAAACAAAGAAATCGGCAAAGGCTATCAAGCAGTTTTGGTGGCTTCCGCCTCTAAAGATGGATCGGCAGCTGTGTGCGGAATCACGCCATGTGCGTGTTCTCTTGTGCCAACAAGAGCGATGGTTTGACTTGATCGTTAGGCCCACCGGAGGAAGCAAGTAATCTACGATGTGATTAAAAAGTAACAAAATCATTAATCACGACGAGTGCTTTTTGAAAATTCAGAAAAGAAAGTGAGTATTAATTTGTTTAACTAGTAACTAGAGTTCAAAGTAATATTGGTGTTATCAAACGAGATTAGAGAACTTGAAAACACGGTTTTATCGGATAGTTCAATACTTCATTTCAACGAATCTTTAGCTGGATATCACATAAGAATCAATTATACGCGGTCGTAATGTATAACAAGTTAACGGATACCTAAAACAAGGTACTGACTATTTAATTTTAGCATAAACTTTACGTTTCGAAATAAATAATTTTAAAATGAAAATTAGTAGGAAGCGTACTTATTGTAAACAGGATGTCGTCGACGTATGAAAGAATAGAAACGGAATCGTTGTAAATACCGTCGAAAATGAACGTAACAAGTTTAATTACCTAAATGTAAAATTAAAGTAAACAATTTGTATAGAGGAATTTTTAATTAGACTTGCAGTTCTATTATTATATTAATTAAATCTCCAATGCGATAGATTAAAAATATCACAAATTTCATATAGAACTCGCCTAAATAAAGATATAAAATCAAGGACAGGTTTCTACAGATACCAATCAACTGTTTGTTGCATTTGTAATGAAACGCAGCAAGTGCTTTAAACTATGATAAATCACCAGATGGTTTTGCTACAAATAAAATGATTATTTTATACAAGAGATTTTCTTTGAAAATTAAATACACTTAACAATTTGTATATTTACCTGCTTTAGCAAAGAATACTTATCTAATCTAATTTAAACTGCTATCATTTACAGCTTACGAATGAAACTATATTAGTTTGAGTCAACCCATGTATCAGCTTGAACCAACGGGTTCGCGACCTTGGTTGTAAAACACCATTTTCACCTTTCTGACAAGGATTAATGTGAACTTCGAATTATAGACAAACAAGTTATGTGAACCCTAAATACAATGTAGATTCTAGTGTCTAAAATATTACAACCTAAGTCAAAAATAACCAAAAATTGGTTTAACATGACTTTACTTTAATAGAAAGTCATTGTGTCAAATTCTAATTTACTAGCTCGCTTTCTATACTCGCCTCGAAAAATAAGATTTTAAATAGCATTTGTTTTTGTACCATTGCAAGATAAAGATTTTCAATGATTTCAATTGAAGTAAAGTTGAAAGATAGTGTTTCTCCTTCGAATATATTTTAAAATAATCAGAAAAATTTTGCTCTAACCGAATGCGAACCTAAGCAATGTGGATTCTAATATAACAAAACAGTAAAGGGAAAACACTTTCGCGTAACTATTTAATAAGATATAATGTACTAAACTAAAAAAAAATATTTCAAGACTCTAATGTGATAAATGAATATAAACTGAAGATCATGCAAATATCTGATGTACTAACTTGAAAGAATATTACTGATTCAATGTAACAAAATTTAAAAAAATTATATGATAGAAGAACATTTTGTGCCCTATGTTGTAAGCGCTGATGTGGCAGGTTCTATTTTTAATTTGACTCTGGCCCTACTATGCGGTGCCAATGTAACAATTTTTATTTTTAGCTCCACGTTGTTGGACCAATGTAACAAATTCACTTTCTTATTATATAGATGATGTACGCAAATAGTTACTGATTTCGAGCCCCAAAACGTTGAGCGTTAATGTAGCGATTTTATTTTATAGCACCTAGGGAGAAGATTAGCACCACAATTCCGGTGCTTAAAAGGACTTGAACATTGTACGCGTGCGAGGTGGAACTATAAAAACTTGCTGCGTCGGCAGCTAGCTTGGCTATTATGTCATGGGAGATCATGAAAGAGGCAGAGTGGAAATATTCTTCGTGAAACGGAAAATTAAATAAAATGAAGTTGGACCACTTTATCTAGCAAGTATTAAAAAGATGTGATTTTAGGGTAGATAGAGAACCCTATATGAGTGGATCGTTTAAAATTTTTAATTCCCCGTTTTAGAAAATGGAACGTTTTAAAATATAAGATATCTGTTAAATAACGAATAACTTTATTCAACAATAAAGAAAATTAAGTAAATTCACATGCGTAAGTGATATAAAGATATTATTAGTTAAAAACATTTTATATATTATGATTTATATGAGCATCAGATCTGCTAATCACGTACAAATTTAAGCAAGCAAATCTGTAATTTCAATTATTTTACAATTTTGTTATTGAAAATTCCAAACATACTATTTTTAGAGCAAATACTACTTTCAAAAAGACTATACTTTAAGTAAAAAAAATTAAATAATCAAAATAGGTTTATCATTTATGACAGTAGGGTTCCGTGTCTTACAGACTAGAACGATTAAAGTTTTTTGGCGGCTCGAGACAGCCGTTGTGGAAACGTGAGTTGCAAAACAATTTAACGGATCTTCTTTGAATACAGCAAAAATTACTCACCCATAACAAAGTGGTGCTGGTGGTTACCGTTAGGTTGGTTAGGCACAGGCTCTAGCTGGGTAACAAATAGCGATGGTCCCAGACTGATGTGGTACGTGATGGATGCGCTCGAAGACGTTCAAAACTAATTGGTCTACTATGTGGACTAGCGAGTGGCTGCCGATCCCATGGCCTATTGTCTGGCTGTTGCATGATAGTTGTTGCAACTATAGAGTCTTTGTGGTTGTTAGCCCTGCTGGGAGTTTGCGCTGTAATAAAAATCGATTTGACCGCAAACGACTTTCCAACCTGCTTGACTCGAAGATGATGTGGAAGTGAGCGGATTTAGAAAATTACTTGCAAAGACAGTTCAAGCGAGGGAAATCTTATAAGAACAAAGGTTTGCTGCCCACGCACCGTGTGTATGAAACAAGTTGAAAACCACGAGGTATTTTTGAACAATAAGATCTTTGCATGGACTTTTGGAAGAATAAGTTGCTATTTGTGACTTTTCAAACCAGGCTTCAAAACAGCTGAATTGTTTTCTATCTGACTGTGGGTACAAAATCTTGAACTTAGCCGTGTAATTGCACCAAATTAGAAAACAACAATACGCATGTTATTTTCCATATGATACCAAGACCATTGGTAGGCTTTTCAAGCTTTTTAAAAGCAAACGCAACATTACATTTTTGACCTCGCCAGTTTAGCATCAGTCAAAATGGTCGGTCTCCCGGTTCTCTTCCTGTCAGTAACTGATTTGAATTTACGAAAACCGGTGATCAATCTCGTTATTGTTTTACTTTTTATTCACTACGGTTTCTGGATATTTCTCACAAAATTTGTCTACAACACGCGCATATAAACGACTTGAAAGATACTGTTCAACAGTAAAAACTCACTGCTCTTGGGAAAAGACATTTTTACTAAGTAAAGAACTTAATAATATTGATACGTCATGTGAGCAAAACTATTCTCCACAACATCTGTGGTTCTTGTTACCATCTTGCATCTTGCATGAAAAAGCTATTAATCTTATTTTCATAGGTTGACGTAAATTTATAACGCTTCATTGTGTAGGTGTTATTTTCGCCCATTTGTTATATTTATATTTCATTTAGTCTCCCCTTCTGCATATATATAATTGCCTTATAGGAAAGTAACTTATCATTATGAATTCTCGGTACTCAAAATATCATACGATTTCTTATATTAATTATCTTAATTTTTATTGAATCTTTTATATGGCGAATTTCAAAATTGTCATGTTTTAAAGAAGACTCTATTATTTGAAACTGTTGTATTCGATAGGTTAAGTGATTTTTTGCTATAATAAAATGCCTCTCCACTAAATAAAATTCCAATTACATAACACCAAACTCGACTGCTTTCATTTCCTCCTCACTAATAACGTAATTTAATTTACGAACCTGCTGAGTTTTAGAAAAAACTCATAATTGCCCCGCATCTTGCATTTAATATAATTCTGCGCTATTGCAGAATATCAGAAGCATCCGTTTTGATAATAAAATCTTTTCAGAAATCCGGATGTTTTAAAATATTTCTTTCATTAAATTGTCTTATAAAACCCTATATTAAGCATTTCCTGTTTTGTGTGACCACAACCACTTCCTTAGTGAATGAAACAAACCACAGCATTATAATTAAGAGGAAGTTCTAAGCTTTGTGGCTTTACTTTAGGAATGTTAGAAGTTGATTTTCATTTAGTAAATCCTGTATTGGGCAATTCTAAAACATCATTTCATTTTATTTATCTCGGGAAAAATATTTAGTTAAAGCAACTGCCTAACTTTAACAAAAAGTTAAATTATTATTTCATTGAATCAAATTGTTTTAAATTTAGTCAAATTTAATTTCATTTAATGGTTCGTGTATTGGGAACTACTTGATTCATTCATTTCAGTCCACAGAGGCGTTGCAAGGCATTCGTGTTACTTTTAAATATAAACAAGATAGGAAAAAACTTAATTTTATACCCGTAGAATAGATGAGGATGTGCCCTCTATATTATGATTTTACAGATAGTAGGGTTAATAAAGCGAGACATTTCAACTGTTTTAAGTTCTATAAACAGAATTCATGCAATAAATCTAAAACACAGAATCATACTTATTTCTTTTACAATACACAGTTGAACGTAACCCAGGTCAATGACTTTTTTAAAAGTCTCTTAAAAAGGTGATTGACCTGGGTTACGTTCAACTGTGTTCTCAAAAGAACAACAGGTTTCAATATTATGCAATTAGAAAGATGCAAGTATGAGTAATTTTCGTAAATAGTTTGGATAAACAGACCAACTGCAACAGTAAATTTTTATATTGTAATCATGCTATTTTAAGAAGGTTTTTAGAATAATTAACGGTTAAATAGCAGTACGATTTTTCATATTCATATTTTTGTATGATTGCCTAGTATTATTAAAAACTGTTTTTTACCTTTCATTAAAAATGATTAAATTGAAAGTTATAGCTAAACAAATGTAACCACAGTTAGATTGTAACCAGATAAAATAAAAGTAACTTTGTCAAAATATAATTAAACCGCATAGATATAGCCAACCTAAATGGAGTTTAGGACTATAATATTACAAATACAATAATATAAAATGCAATGTAAATGTAAACATACAGGCTGCTGATAACATGATATAGCAATGTAAACATTGAGCAAACCAAATGAAGTCACGCATTTTTTATGTGATCTAATGTAAACACAATATGAGTGACCGTAATACAATGACATATCCCACGAAGACATGGAGCGAGGGGAGCACGATGATAGAATCAAGCTAGTTGACGAAAGAATAAAATTAATTATTCATGAACCGGATTTCTAGGGTTTGTAGAAGGGAACCGATTTGGCTAAGAGTTAGTACAAATTATTCCAACGTGGTGACATCCGCGGACTTCAATATAGATGTCCACAACAAACAAGGCAAGTTAAGCAGGTTATTGTCAAAAAAATATTTGGAATCCTATTACCATTCACAATGCGGACTCAAGTCTGGTTCATTAAGGTCTTCTTAGAATCACGAACAAGAAAGAAATGTAAGTTGTGTTAGTAAATATTTCTAAGTATGGTGGCATTTCTGAATTTATATTGCTAAAATAGTGATGAAAATTTAAATCGTCCCCCATAATTGTACGTTATAGTGTTAACCTTATTAGATGTATAATACTGGACATTGAAATTTTTTTTAGAGGATTGATGGCTTGAAAAAATTACTTTTGTTGATTATTTGAAGGTTGTGATATATCAAACTTGAGCTTATTTATGTAATATAAATTCTGTCTATACCCTTTTACAGGGATGATGGTATGATGATCCGAAATTCAGATTGTGTAATTTAAAAATTTGTGAATACCGGGGTACTGGGATAGTGTTATGACGATTGTGCAAAAATGGAATTCGGTTACGCAGTGAGAAGAAACTGTTGTTTTTTTGTTTAAAATATAGGTTTGATTAGTTGCGAAACCTACTCTATTTCACCAGAAGGCCGACGTAATTAGTATCCTCTAAGAAAGCTTATCTTCCAGAGCATCGCACCCTAGACTAGACGAGATAGTGCCCATAAATTAAGACAATACCAAAAAGCCTGTTAGGGTAAATTTTTATGGTAATGCAGGTTGATAATCTTCTCCATAACATTTTGCAAATTATCAGTTTGTTTATATAGGAAGCTACTTCCTCGCCACTGTAGTTAGCCGGTGCACCATTAGTTGTTATGGAATTTCCGCTACTTTCGTGTATTCCCAAGTTTAACAGATTAACTATTCTCTCATCCAGCATTGTGGCAACATACGCTAACGACCTCTGAGGTCGAATTTTTAGTAGAAAGAGGACTTTTCTCTCGAGTAAAAAAGATTTTCCAACAGACGAAAACGGTCGTAAATTTTCTAATAATTATCTCTGTCGACAACTTCCAAACGGCGAAAAAGTTATGAAAGATTGGTTAGTTTATTCTAATTCAAAAGACGCAGCTTTATGTTTTTGTTGTAAAATTTTTGGAAGTGTAAACGTCAGCAATTTTGCAGACTTGAATGATTTTTCTGATTGGCAACATTTCTCTAGGTCTATACAAAGACATGAAACCAGTGTTTCTCACAATAATAACATTAAGTTATGGTTTAACCTGAGAAAAATGCTCAAATTAAAAAAAACAATTAATTCTAATAGTTTACGTATTATAGAGTCTGAAAAAAGTATTGGTATGATGTATTACAAAGAATCATCGGTATTATCAAATTTCTATCCGTGCAATGTCTAGCTTTTCGGGGAACATCAAAAAATTATTTGAACGTGAAAATGGCAATTTTTTAAACGCCCTCGAAATGATTGCATCATTTGATCTTGTGATGTGTCAACATGTAAATCATATTCAGCAATCTCAAAACTCTGATAAAAAATTGTTCATTACCTAGGGGACCAAATTCAAAATGAGCTGCTTGGATTGCTTGCTAAAAAAACTTTTAACAAAATTCTAGAAATAGTAAGGCACTCAAAATATTTTTCTATAATCTAAGATTGCACTCCCAATACCATTCATACGATTTACATAAATGTTTACTTTAATCAATTAAACAAAACATAACTATTTTCTCAATAAATATTACCTCCATTTATTCCAAATACTTTATATAAACTGCCATGTTCAACATAAATATTACTACTCTTATAGATAAGAAACAACTAGTTTATACGTTCTAATGTTAATCCACTTTCGTATCTAATATCGCTAACATTGTTATATTGTTCTCGATTTTTTATTTTTATAACTACGTTGTTTATATTTAAACCCTTGTTAGTTACTATTCCTTACGATACATACAAAATACCACCTGTAGTTATAGTGATATTGTAAATTAACAAGTTAAAATTTCTGGTCTGTATATTTTATAGTTTTTAAAAACTTTATTTTAATTATAAGTTTTTATAGATAATCTATTTGATAATGGTCTTGTTGACCGAAACGCGTAGTAAAATATATTGATTTTTTACTACTACGATTCATTATTTCTCGACTTATTTAACTGACCTGACCAACTTCCAAGAATAAACTTCAGTAAATATATATAAGTATATATATTTCAACAAAGAAGCACTCAAAGTTGGAATAATGGAAAGTTTTGTAGCATTTCATCCCATAATCGATTCAACGGGCGAAGGTTTATTTAAATATATATTTAAACTTTTTGGCGATTTAGATTTAGATATTCAATGTTTGCGTGAACAGAGATATGATAATGGAAGCAACATGGAAGGAAAAAATATTGGTTTGCAAAAAAATATTGGAGATCAATCCCAGGGCCTTTTTTGTTTCTTGTTCCACTCATACCTTAAATCTGGTTGTCAACGATGCTGCCAAAGTTTCCTATGAAACAACAAACTTTTTTGATATTATACAAGAAATCTATGTCTTTTTCTGAATCTCTACAAAACGGTGGGACATAATCAAGAGGCATGCGCCCAATTTAAATATTAAGGCTTTAAGTGATACAAGGTGGTCTAATAGAATAGATGCCTTAACTCCTTTAAGGTTTTATTTACCAAACATCTTTCAAACACTACTAGAGATTTATAAACACCAAAATTTTGATCGCGATACGCAACACAAAGCTTACTCATTAGCATTGAAAATTCAGAATATTAAATTTATCTGTTCAGTGTTAATCTGGTTTGATATTTTATTTAAAATAAATGTTGTTAGTAAAATTCTCCAATCCCCAAAATTGAGCGTAACAGAATGTTCCAACCAACTTCAAAGTTTAATAGACTTTGTGAAAAACTACAGATCCCACCACAGTTTTAAAAATATCTTAAGGGAAGCCACAATCATTGCTGAAATATTTGAAGCTGATTTAAATTTTCAAAGTATCCAAGCAATTCGTATTCGTAGAAAACTGAAAAATGTTGACTACGAACAACGAGATAAAACGTGTAAAGAACCAAAGCAAAAATTTTAAAGTAAACTTTTCTTATACAATAATTGATCAAACACTTACGTCCCTTCAAAATATAACCTTTTAATATCTACAGTGATGACGATTTATTAAAACGTTGTACTAACTTAGTCCAAAAATTTGCAGATGAATCCAGGAACGAACGTGATATTAACGGTTCAGAACTCATTTCAAAACTGAAAACATTAAGAGATTTTTCATTGGCATCGTTTCAGCCATTGGATGTTTTACAATTTCTTTTTGCAAATGACCTCGTATCTTCATTTCCTAATTTAGCAGTAGCTTTAAGAATTAATCTGACTTTATCAGTGACTGTTGAATCTGGAGAAAAATCGTTTTCGAAATTAAAAATTACACGAGCAGTACAATGGGACAAGAAAGGCTCTCAAATTTAGCTTTATTAGCTATAAAACATGACTTAGAAAAAATCGATTATGATGGTGTGATAAGACATTTTGCAATGATAGAAAGCAGAAAAATAGAGTTTTGATCATACGTAGTCGATCGACATTTAAAAAGTAGGTTTGTAAAAGTTACGTTTTCAGTTTAGTTTGTTACTACAATATACTCAAAGTTTATATTTTTTATGTTACGTGTTATATCTATGACTTTTGGTTTTTGATTTTTTGTGTTATTACTGCTATCTATATGAATCACAATAAATATTGTTAGTAGCTGATACCATACATAGATGAAAATTGAATTTGCTTTTTATTTGTCTAATTATTAGTTTCTGATCATTTTCTTTATTATTTGTTCAATGTTTAGGTTCGCTACACACGCGTGTTTGGGCGTGCGGCACCGTAAGTGCGACATGAAGTACGTTGATTTCAATTGAGTAGTGTAGTGTACACATGCCTCCGACGCCATCGCGGCGATGAAAGTCGCACTTGCGGTGGTTTTGGATAACATTTGTCTAAGGGTGCCGAATTCGTACTTCAAAAATATAGAGTTTAATATAGCTATTTTTTCAAATGACTGATTTCTTCGGTAGATAAATTGTTTAACAAAAAGCACTTCTGAAAAATATTGCCAAATTAGGCTAATAAAAACAGTAAGAGGCGCCACTTTCAGTTCTTGCATCCGGGCGATCGACACCCTTGCGGCGGAGCTGAGTACAACCCTATTTTCCAACGAGAATCAGAGTAAAAAACTGTTTAAATTAAAATCTAACTTTACCTTCGTAGCTTCGAATAAATACGTCAAAGTGATTTATATATCCAGTACCTTCATGTTTATTCTATGAATAAAATGCTACTGCTCAGTCTCTCGGAAACTTTTAAATATTCAAAACCTGCTTTGCATCCTTAGTTACTCGCTTCCATAAACAGAGAATGTTGCCCCTTATTCAATATTTGTTTCCATTCTGTGATTCTTTAGTAGGAGTAAATACCCTTTTCAAGTTCACAAAGAGTTGGAGTAAAAGCAAAAAGATATGTAGTAATCTAGAATTAAATGTCTGTTTATTAGCGTTCCATAAAATAAGCAACGCCGATCTGATGAGCTGGAAACATCATAAAAGCCCGATACCGGCTAATAAATTTTTAATAAACTTGCTGCTTAACTGAGCTGTACATATCTTATTTTCAGTTAATAAAGATCCATAATAACACTACTGGAGGTATAAACTTTGCTAGAGTATGTGCTAGTTTAATATAGTTCTTGCAATTTCTAAACCGACTTTCGTCACAAATGACGTTATGCCATATCAACTAAATGATATTCTTCTATTATTCTAACTCCAGAAAAAAGTTTCCTTCTCGGTTTGTAAATTTTTCAATGTTGCCGCCTTCTCGGTTTGTAAATTTTGCAATGTTGCCGCCTTCATTTGAGACATTTGTTGACAACTAATATTACTTGTATTGGTTATGTTAGATTTTCGTTGGCGTCCTTATTTTATGTCATTAACCTCTTGCGTAGTTTTGTCCCGCATTTTGTGTTATTCTTGCTTGCATTTAAAATTGTTCTTTTCAGAACAACCTAGCGTTATTTTTGTTTGGGTGAAAAAACCATGTCCGGTTCACGTTTAGGAAGTAGAAGGCAAACCTTAAAAACAAATTTTCATAACTGGTCGTCCTCTCACTTTAGTTTAATAAACACAATCTCTGGAAGTCTTGGGGCCTGTCGAAACACTAACTGAGAGGGAAGAACTAATTTCAGAGATTACTGATCGCCAACGACGGGAACAGAATGTAATTTTACATAATATTACGGAAAGTAATGGAAGAAATCCCAAAGAAATGTCTAATGCGGATGCGGCCAAAGTAACTTCAGTAATTACTAACTTAGCCGACTTGGACATTATTAATAATATAAAACTGTTTCGACTTGGCTGCGCTCGTCGTGAGGGTAAGCCAAGACCTATTAAAATGGTTCTGCAATCGCGTGACGATACAATTAAAATTCTAAAAAGGAAAAACACTCTCAAGGGTAATCCAAACCGAATCTCAATAACCGCTGACCTCACTCCTATGTAACGCAACTATCTGGATTCGTTGCGTACCCAACTTAACGATAGGTTATCGCAAAGTGAAAAGGATCTCACCATTCGTTACGTAAACGGTGTGTCTAAAATAGTTGTTACAAAAACTAGGTAAACTTTGACAAAAAAACCATGCCATAACTACCTGCTATTTTCAAAATGTCCGCGTGCTAAGATCAAAATTGCAGAGTGTGTCTACGTTTGTAAGTGATTGTGAATTTGAAATTATTGCTTTGGTATAGATTGCACTTTATTCTGATTTTATAAATGGCGAACTGTTTCCTAACACATATAATATTTTCAGGTGTGATAGAAATTACGAACTAACCAAGCAAACTTAGGGCGGTGGCGTATTGTTGGACGTCAGGGAGAATATACATTGTGAACCACTTGTCTATCGATAGTGATTAATTCTGTACCGTCAATTAATATGGTGGCTGCAAATGTCACTTGTACAATACCTTTATATTAGTAATTGCAGTCTACATTCCTCCGACAACTTCACATTCTAATTATTCTACATTTTTAAATGTTTTAGAAACCAGAATTATTAGTGGGAAAAGTCATGTGTTGATTTTAGGTGATTTTAATTTTCCCAAGTTTATCAGTTTTCCTAGTGTTAATGATAGTACCTAAAGTGAAATTAATTTTGGACTTCAACTGCTTTTTAAATCTTAAACAGTTTAATAATGTTGCAAATGTTAACAACCGATTATTAGATTTAATATCAAGTGACGTCGATTGTGAGGTTTACGCGATTATCTGCCTACTGTTGATGAGGACGAGTATCATCCTACCTTGCAGATTACCTGTCTCTGTAAACTCATCCATAATTGTTGTTTTCCGTTGAATAATAAAACTAGAAGTATAACTTTAGGAAAGCTGATTATTCCCGCCTCTACCAAGCACTCTGTGATTCCGATTGGTCCTTTTTTGATAACATAGATAATGCTGAGGTTGCTTCTGATAATTTCTATAAAATTTTATATTCTACGTTTTGACTCACTCGTTCCAGCTTACAGCAGTAAATCCACTACGTGTTTTCCTAAATGGTTCACATTAGAAATTATCAACAACATTAGGCTAAAGGCTAAATTTTTTATGAATTACCGCAAATATGTATATCAACATGATTATTTACAATTCAAACGTCTTAGAAGACTAATCAAACTTCAAATTAAAGCATCTTATAAAACCTATCTAAAGAACGTTGAACACTCACTATCACTCTCTACTGATTCTAATCCATTTTGAAATTTTATGAACTCTAAAAAGGCCAGGTCTCGTATATTTAGTTCTATGCACAATGATAGTGACACATCTTCATCGCCAGACAGAATAGTCGATGCATTTAGAGATTACTTTAATAGTGTATATGTTGCAATACCTCCTAATTAACCTTCGACGTGTAAAAATTTGCTTGTTAATATGCCATGTATTAATATTGATAATATAACGGATGTTGAAGTAGAAAACGCAATACATAAACTTAAAAATAAAAACTCTGCTGGCCAAGATCAAATTCCTAGTTTTCTTATAAAAAATTGCTCAGCTGTTTTTATTAAACCACTTACTCGAATTTTTAACATTGTCGTACAAACCTCAATTTTTCCGCAGACATGAAAAGTAGCAAAGATCAGCCCTATCCGAAAAAATGGTGATCCCGGTGATATAAGAACTACAGGCCCATCAGTGTGCTGAATAACTTTGCTAAATTGCTATAGCTGATACTTTATTCTCGCATTTATCCGCTGATTAAGAGTTATATATCTACCAATCTGGCCTGCATAACCCTTTTAAATTTCTGGATGTGCAAGGTCAAGTTGATGTCATTTATACGGACATATCTAAACATTTGATTCTATATCATTCAAATTGCTTATCGAGAAGCTTAATAATTTTAGATTCAGCAGCTCCCTCTTAAAACTTTTTTCGTCATATCTTTAAGATTGAGTTCAGACCGTAACTTACAACAATTATTCGTCTCAACCTATTATTCCTTCTTCAGGTGTTTCGCAAAGGGTCTAATCTCGGCCTACTATTATTTTTACTTTTCATGAATGATTTATGTGACGAATTATTTTGCAAGCACTTGTTATTTGCTGATGATCTAAAGATCTTTACTATGATCACTTAAATTCAAGACTGTCTGCTAATTCAACGGGATCTGAATATTATTAAGAACTGGTGTGATAAGATAGTTTACGTTTAAATATCGCTAAATGCAAGGTCATCACGTATACTCGCAAACGTGCGCCGATCATAGTAAACTATGACATTGAGGGCGAGTTACTATCTCGGTGTACATCCTGTTACGGTATTTTTCAAACACCCTGTTTTTGTATTTAAAACGCTACTATATCTGGACAATAAAATGTAGTATAGATAACGTTATAGGTCAGGGGTGGGCAACTTTTTTCGGCATAGGGCGAATTTTCAATTTTCCTCTGACAATGCGGGCCTGATCAACTGACAATGCGGGCCTGATCAAATCGAGCGATTTATAATACTATATATATATATATATATATATATATATATATATATATATCCTATATAAATAAAACTATGAACATTTTTCGTGAAAAACAATGAAAATTCGGGGGCATTAGAAATACGGCACTGCAAATTAAGGGCTACCAAAAATTAGTTATCTAATTAAAAAATGTGAATTTATGCCGCGGGCCAACTTTAACAGCGTAACGGGCCGGATTAGGCCCGCGGGCCGGCAGTTGCCCATCGCTGTTATAGGTAAAGTGGGGCGATATACCTGTGAACGCAAAGAACGACGAACGCGCTCTTGCCTGCTAGCGCTTGACCGGTAAACACGCGGAAAATGTAGTGTCGCATAGATACTCAAGTATCTTTATTCCTTATTACTTAGCTTTAGCAGTATGAACATCGTATCATAACTGTAATTTTAGTGCACCGAAAATGTGGTAAGATTTGATTGTATTGTATATTATGTACCTCCTCATTATGATAACTTGGCGTTAGTTATTTGATTGTGTAAATAAAACAAACTTCGTTTCTACAATCAGTTTTTAATAAGGAGGAACCCACGAACCAACCCTGATATCTTCCGGGTCTACCTACGTAAGGTATTTATAACACTGGCACCACAACTACGGACTTACTCAAATTTTCCTGTTGCTACCTTGGTTCAGTCACTGAAGGTAAAAATGGGGCCCGACATCTTGATTCGTTGAACCCTCATGGATTATAATGAAATTGTAGGAGTAAGCTCCTCTTGCCCACTAATTCAAAAGTGACCCTTTGCCAATATGAGCTTTTTATTTTTTAGGGGTTAAAACCACCCCTTTGTATGAAAAACGGTAAAATTGTAATAATAATGTAATAATAAGCATTATAAGCAAATATTTGACTTTAATTATATTTAAACATAATAAATAAAGACAGTTACACGCCCTAGAATATAAATTAAAAGAATGGTGCATGTTCAACCCTTAAAGCCAACCCCTTGGAATCATTTTGCTGAGTTTTAATGAAAAAAATTATAATACTCATAAATAACTTATTGCAATTACTTATTTAATATATCTTTACTATTTATTAGCTACTTGTATAAAGTAATATCCTTTCATCCCTTAAAATTATTCCCTAATGAAAGTTTATTCAAAACATTCATTAAAAAATTTTTTTTTTCATATTAAAAATGTTTTATATAAAGAACATTTTACATTATTAGAAATTGTATATATTACATCGTAAGCTGGGGATGTTACTTTTCATCCCTTAAAATCATCCCCTAATAAAACTCTATTTAAAAAATGTCATAAACGATTGTTTTTCAAAGAATTTAATAAAAAAATTGTTTATTTACTAACATGAAAACTTTTTAAATAATTTATTTGTAAATATAATTTATAAACTTTTATCTCCGCTGTCTTCTCCGTCGACATCTTCTTCTTCGTCTTCAACAGGGCACTATTCTGGCAATTATCGCCAGAACAAGTGCCACATGTTCGATCTCTAATATATACATATATATATATATATATATATATATATATATATATATATATATATATAGTGTGTGTCTAAATATATATATATATATATATATATATATATACAATTTAAACTATATTTGAATATTACCTATAAAATTATATACATTATATACATATATAAATGATGTATTCTTGACCTTTTATTATGATAATATAAGAATTTAAATTTTGTCTTGGGTATTAAGGTCTAATTAACTATGTAAATATTCAATAGGATGATTTATTTTTTATTATACTCCAAACGTTTCGGCTGAACATATTATGCTTTTTCAATGGATGTTCATATCTGAAAGTAGAATTACATAACTAACCAAACTATTTTTATTTATAATCATATTTTTGTTTGATACAAACAGTTTCTTACCTTAAATATAAGATTACCAATAATTAAGTTGCATACACAATCATTTGTTTTCAATAATGTCAAACCGTATCTTGCTAGGATTATACATAACAGTTTTTATGTACACCATTTGGTTTGTATACATTGAATGATTCTTATATATTTTTAAGTACAGTTATATGGCTGTTTGTCAAATGCTAAAAATTTTTTGTACTTATTTTGAATTTTAATACTGGGTAATATTTAAACTTGTACACATCTAATTTCTAAATTATAAATTACTCTGTGTTAGTTAAAGTGTTGTATGATAACAGATAAGTTGAAATATTTAATATTTGTCCTTATCAATTGCACATTGAGTTAAAATTATATATAGGTATACTTTTATGTGTGTTTATTTTTTACAGGATATATTACTTTTAACTTTATTTTAGTTTTTTTTGTTTTTGTCCCTTTATTTTATGATATTGTGATATATTTTAATTAGATTTTGTACATCTGAGCGGTCATTAATAGCAGTGGGATGTTTTAATATATACATATCATTTCTAAGTACTCTCTTTTTCTTTTATTGTGTTCAATCTTTAGAATCTTTGTTTCGTTCTAATTAAATTTGTGTTTTTCATGGACTTCGTGTTTAGTTAAAGCTGTTTTATTTGTTTTATCATATTTGTGTCCGTTTAATCTGCTTTCAAGATATTGTATGCTTTGACCGATATAAACATGTTTGCAATTTACTTGGATTATTTATTTTTGAATTTTTTATTTGGCTGCAATTATAATAGTTTATGATACGGTTTTTGAAAATATTGTTTATAAGACGTTGTGGATAATTATTTGCAACTAGGGTGATCTTAGCTTTTGTTATAGCTTCATGCCTGTACTCCGGATCTTACAATTTTATAGCCCTATCAGTCAAGCCTATTATAACAGATTTATTTTGCGTTAACGGATGTTGGGAGTTATAGTTTAAGTATCTACCTGACCAAGTTTTTTTAGTATGCCAACAAGTTCTAATTTTATTATGCGTACGATGTAAGGTCATATCCAAAAAGTTTAGTTTTTCATTTTCTTCCGTTTTAGTTGTGAACTTTATTTTTTTGTTAAAATTATTAAATACTTTAATACGTGATTGCACTTGTCCTTTGGTATTACACATATGCAATCGTCCACAATATCTTAGATATAAAATTATTGAAAATGTAATTTGCTTTATACATTCTGTTTCAAGTTCCTCTAGTACTATTTGTGCTACAACACTGGACAGGGCCATGCCCATAGCACAACCATCAATTTGCTGATAGAACTGGTTTTTAAATGTAAAATATGTGGAAGTTAGAACCGTTTTTACAGCATTACTAAAATCTTTTACAGGTATGTTAGTATATTTTTTTATTTCCGGCCATTTGTTATTGATTAATTGTATAGCATATTCAATAGGTATGTTTGTATAAAGAGACACAACATCAAGAGATATTAGAATATAATCATCTGATAATAATATTTTTAATTTTTTCTTTGAATTCCTATGAATCTTTTATAAAGTACTCATTTTTGCCTGTTATGTTATTCAAAATGTCTTTTAATAAGATGAATAATTTGTTAAATGGGGATTGGACAGTTGATACGATAGGTCTCATTGGGATATTATCCTTATGTAGTTTGGTAATCCATATAGTTTTGGTGGTATTGCATTTTTTGTTATGAAGTTTTTACTATTTAATTTTTGTAATTTACTTGTTGGGTTTTGTTTTATTTTTTTGATATGTATGTTGATCATCTAATAATTCATTCATTTTGTTTATGTAGGATTTATTTTCCATTATTACAGTTGTATTAGATTTGTCAGACTTAAGTACTATGATATTTGGGTTTTCTTTTAAGTATTTGTCTGTTTTTTTAACTTTTTTTATTAATATATCTTGGTCAACTTTTAATTTGTTTATTTGGGTGTTTTGATTATTACTAAAATTAGTAATTATGTTACATGCGGTAGCTCTGATTTCGTCACGTGTTTCTTTTGGTAATTTTATTATGGCAGTTTATAGACCAAAGGACAAGTGCAATCACGTATTAAAGTATTTAATAATTTTAACAAAAAAATAAAGTTCACAACTGAAACGGAAGAAAAAGAAAAACTAAACTTTTTGGATATGACCTTACATCGTACACATAATAAAATTAGAACTTGTTGGCATACTAAAAACACTTGGTCGGGTAGATACTTAAACTATAACTCACAACATCCGTTAACGCAAAAGAAATCTGTTATAATAGGCTTGGCTGATAGGGCTATAAAATTGTCAGATCCGGAGTACAGGCATAAAGCTATAACAAAAGCTAAGATCACCCTAGTTGCAAATAATTATCCACAACGTCTTATAAACAATATTTTCAAAAACCGTATCATAAACTATTATAATTGCAGCCAAATAAAAATTCAAAAATAAATAATCCAAGCATAAAATACATAACCATGCCATATATACCAAACCCATCCGAAATTTTTTAAAAATTACTAAACAAACACAATCTAAAAAAAGGCTATAAGGGAATCAATCTAATAAATAAATGCTATAGTAAGCTAAAAGATAAAACGCCTCAAAATAAAAAAAAAACTCATACAATATACAAGATACCATGCCAAGTAAATTGCAAACATGTTTATATCGGCCAAAGCATACAATATCTTGAAAGTAGATTAAACGGACACAAATATGATGAAACAAATAAAATAGCTTTAACTAAACACGAAGTCCATAAAAAACACAAATTTAATTACAACGAAAAAAAAATTCTAAAAGAAAAAGAGAGTACTTAGAAATGATATGTATATATTAAAACATCCCACTGCTATTAATGACCGCTCAGATGTACAAAATCTAATTAAAATATATCACAATATCATAAAATAAGGGGGAAAAAACAAAAAAAAACTAAAATAAAGTTAAAAGTAATATATCCTGTAAAAAATAAACACACATAAAAGTATACCTATAAATAATGTTAACTCAATGTGCAATTGATAAGGACAAATATTAAATATTTCAACTTATCTGTTATCATACAACACTTTAACTAACAAAGAGTAATTTATAATTTAGAAATTAGATGTGTACAAGTTTAAATATTACCCAGTATTAAAATTCAAAATAAGTACAAAAAATTTTTAGCATTTGACAAACAGCCATATAACTGTACTTAAAAATATATAAGAATCATTCAATGTATACAAACCAAATGGTGTACATAAAAACTGTTTTGTATAATACTAGCAAGATATGGTTTGACATTATTGAAAACAAATGATTGTGTATGCAACTTAATTATTGGTAATCTTATATTTGAGGTAAAAAACTGTTTGTATTAAACAAAGATATGATTATATATAAAAATAGTTTGGTTAGTTATGTAATTCTACTTTCAGATATGAACATCCATTGAAAAAGGCTAATATGTTCAACCGAAACGTTTGGAGTATAATAAAAAATAAAAATAAATCATCCTATTGAATATTTACATAGTTAATTAGACCTTAATACCCAAGAAAAATTTAAATTCTTATATTATCATAATAAAAGATCAAGAATACATCATTTATATATGTATGTATATATATATATATATATATATATATATATATATCTATATACACCTATAGACTATATGTTATATAATTTTATAGGGAATATTCAAATATAGTTTAAATTGTATGCGCTCTAAAAATTTCTTCGAAAAAATTGTCTCGGTTTTTCAATCGCAACTCCCTCAATTTTGAAGATAAAAAGGTTTATAAAAAACCATTTTGTAGGTAATTTTATGCTCTATAACATCCTTTTACTTATAAAACTGTAGGATCATTAATTTTTATTATTATAGAGCTTGAAGGGATGAAAAAGGGTTACGCCTACATTTCATATCTCACTTTTAACGGTTTTATCTCAGTCAATTTTCATCGTATATTAATTTATAAAAAACAAAAATTTTTGTCAAAAAATCTAATTTTTTTTACTCTTGTTATTTTTGCGTAAAATTCATACTTTTTTAAGTAAAATCGACATTTTATCAAAAACCAAGCATTCTATACCGGTACAACTTTCACGTCACGTAAATGACACCCAAACAAAATAAAACTTACAAGGAATACGATCAATTTTGATTTTAATGCTCATTTTTCATAAAAAATGTGAGTACTACGCTTTATTTTGATCATAACTCTGCGAGTTTTTATCCGATCGACATTTATCAAAGCGAATTTTAAAGGTATTTTTAAGCACTTTAAAAAGTATCTAATAACATTTTTTGATAAAACTGACCCATCAGCTGATATTTGACATTGAACATTTCATTTTCAACATTTCGTGAAAAAAATCCGTTTCAACCGTCTATAACTTGAATAATATAGCAGTAATGAATGTTTTACAAGAGAGCTTTTTTCTTCATTTTTTTACTAGCTTCATTTGTTTCTCTACACTTTTTTTATTAAACTTAAATTTTTCGAGTTTTTTTTCAAAAAACCGCCCAAAAACAGGCTTATTTTTTGGTCAAAAATTAGTATTTTCAACCGCACACAATTGAAAAACTATGGGGTACACAAAAAAATTTCATATGAACTTTTCTGCTTAAAATGAGTCCATCTATCGATTTCCGGGGGTTATTTGGAATAAAGCAGTCCCCACCCCTAGAAGGAGTGAGTACCACCCCTAGGGAAAAAGCTGATATTGGCACCGGGTCACTTTTGCTTTTTATGCTATTCTTCACCAACTGTCAAAATTTCAAGACAATCGATGAAGGTTCAACGATCGAGGCCCTAAAACCTTCAGTGACTAAACTACCTACATTTCTTCTAGTTACGAATGGAAAGTTTCCTGCTAAATTAAACTTGTGTGATGGGATTTTGTTTCTACACGTTTAAGAACAACAACTTAATTTGCCTAACGTAAACGTATCTGTATCTCAAGATTATTTTCCGGTTTCGTATTGAAATGTGTTTGCAAGAATTGACGCGACGATTTCGTGATGTTTTGCCTACAGACAAAGTCAAGAATAAATTATCTCGTACGTGTTACCTACCGACCGTTATTTATCAGTATGAATATAATGAATGCATTATCTGTTAACATTCCTTACTGCAGTAAATTACGTAATAAAATTTACCTATTTTATTTTATTTTTTAAATAAGAATTTTATTGCTTACTTATATAACTTGTATGTATAATTTAAGCTACCTATAGAAATTAACTTGATTTGCCTAAGTAATGCGAATTTGTACTTATATCGAATTATAATTTACCGTTTGGTTTAAAAATGAGTAAATAAGGGAACAAGTGTTACAGATGTTATTGATCGCCTTTGTTATCTCGGTTAAGTGCTGTAATTTGTATCTTGAGGTCAATACCTTACTTTCATTAGATATATATTAACAAAAGTAGCGCGTTCGTAATTTTAAAAAGCGTATCATTAATTATTTATTTACCCTTGTTTACTATTGAAGATTTATCGGCTAGTTAAAAATATCGACGGAAGTTATCTTATTATTTCTTGTAATGGAAGCGATACATTTAAAACCTAACGAATTGCAGTTTGAATTGTCTTGTAGAAAAGTTATTCCCACTGATAGTTTATCTTTGTGTAGGGCACAATTACGCGCGATTTTAGCTGATGAGAAGAAGGGTAAAATTGACACTAAAATTCAACCTACCAATTTTGAAACTAACAACTCTGAAATTAACCAATCTTTGGCGGAACTTGAAAATATCTTAAGGTCCATAATTCTCTACCTGATATCGAAGAAAATAAAATGTGTGTCACGTTTAATTCATTTAACTAATCGAATTGAGTTGCTACCTATTGTCAGTGAAAGTGTATCTGAAACTAAAAGTTGAAACAAAAGTATATGTCTAAAATTTTATATCTCCAAAGAATGGTATTGGAAAATTTTGAACATTCGGAAACTGATAAGAAATGTTTGCTTAAATTACCTATACCTGTTGCTGATTCCGCCAATATTGCTGGCAGTAGCTGCTATTTAAAAACAGTTCCTGTGTATAAATGGGTTTTGCAATTCTCAGGACATGAATCTAAAATTAGTTTACTGTCTTTTCTGGAAAAGATTAACGACCTAAAAGAGTCTAGACATGTATCTGATAATGATTTGTTTGCTACTGCGGGAGATTTGCTTTGCGGTGGTGCAAGTGCTTGGTTTCGTAATATTAAGAGCGAATTATCTAGCTGGGCGGAATTAGTAAAATGTATTAAACGAGATTTTCTTCCCTTTGACTATGAATATGATTTAATGTCAGAAATTCGCAACCGTACTCAAGCTCCAAACGAGAATATTATATCTTATATTGTTTCTATCGAAGCTTTATTTAACAGACTGGATTTAAAACGAAATTATTAAACAATAGACGTAACTTAAATCCCTATTTCTCAGAACATTTAGCTTTGCAACTTTTTTTCAATTTTCAGAAAATCTTTATTCCATAATTTAGCTCCAATTAGGCGCCATTTTGCGCCGTTGAAACGACATTTTGCGCCCATCTGTGTAACAAGTTATTTGAAAAAAACTATTTTTCCGAACTATTTAAAAACGTGAAGTTGGCCGCGACTTTGTTGAATTTCGAAAACATTTTTGTACCACAATTAAGCGGTAATTTGGCGCCATTTTGCGCAGTTAAAACAAAATTTTGCGCCCTTCTGTGTAAGAAGTTATTTAAAAAAAACTATTTCTCCAAACTAACCAAAATCGTGAAGTTGGCCGCAATTTTTTTGAATTTTAAAAAAAATTTTGTACCAAATTCAAGCGCTAATTAGGCGCCATTTTGCGCCGTTGAAACGAAATTTTGCGCCCTCCTGTGTAACAAGTTATTTGAAATTTTTTTTTCCGAACTATCTAAAAACGTGTAGTTGGCCGCGACTTTTTGGAATTTTGATAACATTTTTGTACCACAATTAAGCGGTAATTTGGCGCCATTTTCGCCGTTAAAACAAAATTTTGCGCCCTTCTGCGTAAGAAGTTATTTAAAAAAAACTATTTCTCCAAACTAGCCAAAATCGTGAAGTCGTTACGTTTTTTTCGTGGCAACCACGTTGGGCGCCAAATTTCTGTTACGTAACACAAAGAAAGTCAAAGAAATGACCGGGCTCAATCGGAGAGTGGGGGGGGGTTGTAGAAAGCAGACTGACCTATGATGTATGCGGCGTTAAGACGTTAGTAACAGTACCTGCAATAAAAGAAATTAGAATAGCAAACCTGCAATAAAAAAAGATTAGTCCTGCAAACCTGAAATAAAGAAAAAGCATAGCAGCAATGCATAGTCTAAGTTATTCAGTACTTGGTAGAATGTAAAAAAAAACTGTTTAAATAATCTATATAATATAACAACGGTAAAAGCAATACAAAAATATTTAGTACAAAGTGAGGTAATATTGGGGAGTAGCAGAAACGTTTCCTCACACACCAATTAAACATAAATCAGACAAAATATTAACAAAAGATAAATAGATAAGGCACAATTGATATGAGTAATTCAGCAGTACTGATTTTTTTTCTTTTTTTTTCTTAATCGCAGGCAAGTCTATTGTAAAAGATATCACGACGACGAAGATATGGCAAAACCACGGATAGATATTTAAAGTAATAATAAGTAGGAAATAGTTCAACTTACAAATAGTCCTTCAGGAACGCTTCCTCGCATTTGAAATGTGGGATTCACGAGGTCCTGCACTAGCGAAGCACTTCACCCTTTACTGGGAGGGTGTTGATGGAACTTATCACACGTTACCCTAATCACACCTACCTATTTCACTGGTGTTAGCAACAGACATTATCACGCGACGGAACTATGTAGCATTGATAAATTTCTTGTTACTTCTATTTCCTGAGGCAATAATTTCGAAATATGTTGTAGCACTAGTTTAATTTCAACTGGGACCAAATGTTTATTATCTTCATAAACATCCCAAAAAGCAGTGATAAACTTCAACCGATACCTTTGTAAGCCGGTAATCTGTTATATTTCGCAAACACGAAACTTGCACAAGCAAAGATCTGTTGTAGATTCTTTGGGGGAAAATTCAGAAACTACAGTATCCACAGTATTTGGATAATCCAAAGTATGAACTACTCATATAAGAAAAGGACAACGCCACAAAACACAATTAGTAAAAGCCACAAGGAAACAGTATTTTTCCCGTAATTTATATATAGGAACGAAGAGCAAACTACAACTCTTCATCTGTTTATCTAAACTCGTTCTTAACATAAGGAAACATCCAATAAATGAATGCAGCCATCATACCTACTAAATAATTACGAGCTGTTTATCATATTCAATAAGTTGGAAAGTAATTAAAGAATAATCCATTTAACATTCGTTCCTCGCAATTTATTTATTAATGAAAATCCATCTTCAAATTATCTACTTTTAAAGTAATACCCACGAGTTAAATTGCATACAAATCTGAATTATTTTGAAGTATTTCCTTTATACAAACAGCGATCCCAAAGAAACGATGTATTTTTAAGTACGTTAACAGAAAGGAAGCGTAAAATGTTAAACAATAAAAATGCCCGTTACAAATTTGGCCGCAATTTTTTTGAATTTTAAAAAAATTTTTGTACCAAATTCAAGCGCACATTAAGCGCCATTTTGCGCCGTTTAAACAAAATTTTGCGCTTTCCTGTATAACAAGTTATTTGAAAAAAAAATATTTTTCCGAACTATCTAAAATGTGAAGTTGGCCGCGACTTTTTAGAATTACGAAAAAAATTTTGTACCACAATTAAGCGGTAATTTGGCGTTATTTTGCGCCGTTAAAACAAAATTTTGCGCTCTGCCGTGTAAGAAGTTATTTAAAAAAACTATTTCTCCAAACTACCTAAAATCGTGAAGTTGGCCGCGACTTTTTTGAGTTTTGAAAACATTTTTGTACCAAAATTAAGCGGTAATTAGGCGCCATTTTGCGCCGTTGAAACAAAATTTTGCGCACCCCGTGTAACAATTTATTTGAAGAAAACTTTCTCTGGCTATCTTAGACGCGTGTCTTCAATGTTGAAATTACCGTTCTTTACAATAAGTATCGTAGTTGAGAGATAATTGTATTATTTTAAAACGTTACATACAAGGAATGTGCTGTAGAAATATTATTGTAGTCTAAACAAATAAATACATTATAACTAGTAGCGTTTTTCATTTTGCTGAGTACACAGGAATTATTTATGTATAATATAGAGTGAAGAATTAAATAAATAAAAGTGAAATAGAATTCGCTGCTGAATTTCACAAAATCTCAGTTAGAGATATTAAAATCGGCATTTAGGATCTTAGTTTTAAATAATAAAATACTTGTATAAGCGTTTTTTAAGAAACAACTTTCAAGCGTGTAGAATAGAGAATGAAAGTTGGTATAAAAATTTTATTTCCTGTTATTAACTTGAAACTTCATAAAAATATATTATTATTCAAGTATTTAAATTATGTAAAATTACTCCTAACCAGGGGGTGTAATTCCATGGTAATACTTTCAAATATGATAAAAAATGATATGCAAATTACGAATTCTTCATGCATGAAGAGGCGGGCGACAGCTAATTTCTAATAAGAAGACACCGCTGGTGGCCAACTATATTATGTTCGCTTACTAGCTGTATCTGTTAGTTATAGAATTTAGTATAAATCAAGATATGAATGTATATACAGTTCGGAAAATGGTTTTTTTCAAATAACTTGTTACACAGGAAGGCGCAAAATTTTGTTTTAACGGCGCAAAATGGCGCCTAATTACCGCTTAATTGTGGTACAAAATTTTTTTCAAAATTCAAAAAAGTTGCGGCCAACTTCACGATTTTTGGGAGTTTGGAGAAATAGTTTTTTTTTAATAACTTCTTACACAGAAAGGCGCAAAATTTTGTTTTAACGGCGCAAAATGGCGCCTAATTACCACTTAAATTTGGCACAAAATTTTTTTTAAAATTCAAAAAAGTCGCGGCCAACTTCACGATTTTGGGTAGTTTGGAGAAATATTTTTTTTCAAATAACTTGTTACACAGGAGGACGCAAAATTTCGTTTCAACGGCGCAAAATGGCGCCTAATTACCGCTTGAATTTGGTACAAAATTTTTTTTAAAATTCAAAAAAGTCGCGGCCAACTTCACGATTTTGGCTAGTTTGGAGAAATAGTTTTTTTTAAATAACTTCTTATACAGAAGGGCGCAAAATTTTGTTTCAACGGCGCAGAATGGCGCTTAATTACTGCTTAAATTTGGTGCAAAATTTTTTTCAAAATTCAAAAAAGGTGCGGCCAACTTCACGCTTTTAGGTAGTTCAGAAAAATAGTTTATTGCGAATAACTTGTTACACAGGAGGGCGCAAAATTTCGTTTCAACGGCGCAAAATGGCGCCTAATTGGCGCTAAATTATGGAATAAAGATTTTCTGAAAATTGAAAAAAAGTGCGGTTTCGTGAACTTGGCCGGAAAAATCTTATTTTATTAATAACTTGTTTGCCAAGACGGCGCAAAATTTAATTTTAGCGGCGCAAAATGGCGCTTAATTGGCGCCTAATTATGACATAAATATTTTTGAAAAATTCAAAAATGTTTCGGACAACTTCACGCACCTCCAATCGCTCTGTACCGTTAAATCACTCAAGGTTCCAAAGAACGTAAATTCACTAAATATAACTCAAAATCTGCCTGCAACTAATAATATAGTATCTCGTAATTTATCTGAAATTTGTCGCACTACCTCTTCCGAATGGAATATCTGGTTAAATAAAGTTAATTCTTTCTTCCATCCTCCTAATATTGCCGCAACTTCTGTTAAGAAACCTTTTGATAATAAGCCCCATTTACAAATATCTGTAATGACTTTGTGACTGACGCTTTGGTTGATACTAGTTCTACGAATTCAATTATAGGTGAGGCTGAATTGCAAGCATTATCGAAACATAACTTTCCTCTTAAAATATCTCCTCATAAATTTTTATTGGTATTGTTGACGGGAAACAAACAATGGTTACTGCTACCGTTCCTTTAAAAATTCGTATAGAATCTCTAGAACGCACTGTGGACTTTCTTATAGCTCCTTCCGTTAAATATGGTTTTTTATTAGGTGCCGATTTCTGTAATATATTTTAATTATCCTTACATTTTCAGGATATTTCTTGGCAAACCACTAATAATTCCGAATTATTTGCTTTATCTGGAATTTCTGGTCGCATGGCTCTTACCACAGAACAATCCCTAATATTAGAACAAACTATCGAAAAATATAAGAATCTAGATACCTCCGAATTAGGTTGTGTAACTACTGCTACACACCATATCGACACTGGTAATGCCAAACTTTTTAAGCAAAGACAGTATAGTCTCTCTCAAAAGCATCTACATACCGAAATTGATACAATGTTAAAAGATGGTGTTATTCGTCCTTCCAATTCTCCCAGGTCAAGTTCTACCTTATTAGTCAATAAAAGGAATGGAGAATATCGAGCCTGTCTTGATGGTCGTCAACTTAATTCCGCCACTGTTGCTGATACCTACTCACTTCCGCAAACCGATTCTATCTTGTCTCGTCTTAGAGATGCTAAGTTCATTACCTCTATCTCTACCTCTACCTCTACCTCTACCTTTACAAGAATCCTCACGTCCAAAAACAGCTTTATGTTTGCCAAGAAAAAGCCTTATCGAATTTAATGTAATGCCTTTCAGTCTTTCGAACAGTCCACAAACTCTTCAGAGAACTATGGAGCAGGCTTTAGGCCCAATATTGCATCAAGAGAGGGCGTTTGTGTATCTTGATGATGTTATCGTACCTTCACCTACATTTGAGGGGCATATCGTTCACTTTGAATGATATCTACGAGTATTTTTCGAAAGCAGATTTTAAAATAAATTTGCAAAAATGTGAATTTTGTTGTGAATCATTAACTTTTCTTGGATTTGTCGTTGAAAAGACTAGTTTGAGTACTGACCCATCTAAGGTTAAAGCAATAAATAACTTTAAAACTCCGAAAACTACTACCGAAGTAGTTCATAGTCGCAGATAACCAAATATATAAAATTGTTCAAATTGCCCTGTTATTTACATTGGACAAAGTTTGCAAAGCCTCAAACAACGAATCACACAACACCAAAGTGATATACACATAAAAACAAATGCAACAGCTCTAACAACACATAACAGAAACAGACCACACTATTGATTTCAACAATCCAAAAATCCTACATATTGAAAACAAAAAATCTACACGCGAATTTCTTGAAATGTGTTACATTTATCAAAACTCCAATACACTCAACAAAAAAACAGACATTAAAAACCTGAACTCTATATATACCTACCTTTTAAACCTAAATAAACCAATAACAAATGACTAAATTACACATAACATCTTCTAACAATTATACTCACACACACATAAACTTATAAACACAACTAAATAAACTAAACAAAACATCTGCATACATATTTACAAATTCAACAATAATCAAGATAATAATACATAATATATCTTTATACTAATATATTACCTTGATTACTAAAAATTGCATACACAAGATTATTTTTAATAAACCAACAAAAATCAACATACAAACAACTGCTTTACAAAAATTAAAAAACGAAAACAGTATTCATCAACATCAAAATAATATTACTATTTAAAATTCTAAAACACATTTTATACATTTTATAAATATTTTATCTTTATATTTAATTATACTACACACCAACATCATCCTATTTACTATTATTAATCATCCAATTGACTGTTATTTCAGTTTAGTAAGTATTAAATATTATTTATATAATCTTTAGCTATTTGTCAAATCCTGTTTACATAACTAACTCAATGTATTTACTTGTAGTACTCTTGATAATAGAAAAGTAAATTTCCGAAAGCTTGAGTTTATAAAAAAGAGAATTCTTCAATTATATATATATGTATATATATATATATATATATATATATATATATACACATATATATGTTAGAAATATGTGAGGTTTCCTCTTTTGACGATATTAGGCGGTTTATCGAAACTGTATATACACGTGAAAGATAATACCCGTCCTACTTCGTAACGTATGGTAGATGCACGGCCTTGTGCGCCACATTTTTGCAATTCGTACCTGTATTCCCTTCGCGGGACTCTCAATTTCTTGTGCTACGCAACATTGAAGATCTTCTCTACAAGTGTTGGGTAAGTGTTTACACTGTTCCGATTTATTGCATTTTTATTATTGTCAAAATTGTAAAACCTCAGCATTTATTATTGTTATTATCAATTCGGTTTTCACCATTTAAACAACAGTCCACTTAGCTATCGGAAAATTGCACTTGATGAGCAATCTGGAGAAAATCTCAATGCAGGATTTTTTACATCCATTGCTTATCATACAATATATATATATATATATATATATATATATATATATATATATTATCGAGTAATTAGTTGGTTAGAATGTATTAGATTAGGTAGCTGTGAAATTAGTGCAAGCTTCCGTGTGTATATACAACACATTAGTAAGTTAAAACGTTTTTCAAAGCTCTAGGTTAAGGATTAATTAGTTGAGAGTTGAGCTTCATCATTAAATTGGCTTCAATATTCATCTTGGCAAAAATACGCCAAAGAATTTTCAATATGCGTTTATAGGAGGAAACAGAAATAGGCAATTTTACCTACTGATCATTGAATGTAAATATTTTAGCGTATAGGATAATTTAGACTACATTTAATAAAAATTATAAAATTAGCTTTTCAATGTTACGTTAGTGTTATATAAATAATCGTAAGCTCAAATTGGCGCGTGAGAGTATGATTCTAAAGTATAATTTCATATTAACCTTGGTAAATGTTCTAAAAGCATTTCTATTAAGGTGTTTACGAAAATAAGCAACGGTTATCGATTTTAACAGAAACAACCTCTTGAAAACGTTTTGAGTAGCAATTATGTTCAAGGAAAAAGTGGTAAACAGATAGTTCGTTGAAAAGCAGAGACCGTTAAAGAGTGCGGATCGATATTTCATAAGGAGACATAGCTTTTAGGATGCGTTAGCAAAGGACAGTATATAACATATGTTTTGTATTGGATTGACTTTTAAACGAATGAATAAACAAAGACGGATCGAAGTCTGTAAGTGCGAGTAGGATGCAGAATGTTTGTTTACGGTATTGATTTAGAAGTGGACTGACAATGAGATAGGGGTGTGATGAAAAAACTACATAAGGGGAACAAAGAAAGAGCATTATTCTTCACATGTGAAAATAAGATCGGAGATAGGTTGCAATACATATGATGAGGGGCGTAGATAGACAAGGATTTGAAGACAGTTGGGAGCGATATTAACGTATTTAGCAGCAGTTAGAAAACAAAGTAGTAGTTTTCGCGGTAAAACAGTTATTTGTTATGAAAATTTCAGAGAGTTTGAAAAACGGTTGGTGTATGTTTGCTACAATACTTGGTATTGCAGAAGACTAACACGGGGTGTTCGAGAATTGGTAGACCGTTTGTTTGGAGGAAGTGGAAACGGTTTGGAAAGGATACCTGAAAAGCGTGTTTGTGGGGTTATAAAGTGGTGTGAAATAGGTCTATATAAACGCATTCAGAATGGGGATGCGCTCTCTTACGCTCTTACTTCGCTTACTTCTCTGACTTTCGCTCGCTATTGAGGTTAACTCAAATAGTCAATTGTATTTAGTGATTTTTATTGTTAGTTGTAATTACACAAGTTCGTGTAGTGATAATTATTTAACTTAGAGAAAACTGAAAGTAAATAAAGAGTTAAGAGCAATGCTTTTTAAGCATGTAAGTACCAATTACTGCTATTTTGGGTGATGGAGCGTACAAAGGCGTTCTTAAATGAAAATTTAATGGTAATTGCATCAAGTCTTGATTTGTTGATCTAAAATGGAATGATAAGGGGAGACTTTGGAGGTGTGGATACATTTTCTATCGAGAATTAAGAGAAATTTGGATAGCAGCGTTCCGAGAGAGATGCTTATTCAACTTGGAAGTGCGGTTTCAGAGCCTAGACTCATTTTAGACAGCAACATCTTCGAAGGCTGGTTTCCAGCTGCTTACAGTATAATGGTTACCAGGTAACGAACTTTTACAAAACATTGTTGTGCTGTTTATTTGAGGTGTTTTAAGCTTTTTTTGTGCTTTTGAGTGATTATTTTTATGAATTTTATTGAACTAAAAATTTTATTGACTTTATATGTAAATGCAAACAGGTTTATAATTAATGTAACGATAACCAGGCTGTTTGTAAAAAGTAAAGGGGACTTTTTGATTATTGCAGTACTATAATGTTGCACACAGGTTTAAAGGGTTTTATTACCGTGAGCTCATATTAAGACGAGAGCTAAAGTCACCTATAAGGATAGCCTACTTACTTTAATAGGGAACATGTTGGATAAAGATATTTGATACAAGTTCATTTTTGAAATTGAATTGCTCCTAGTCAAAGTTTTATATTGTATGTAATGGAAAGAGTTTTGGAGGATGCAAATATTTATTTCGTGTAAATAGAGTGAGATGTATTTTGTTAGTCGCGTTATTTTGAGTATGATTGTAGGGAAGTATTTTCTTTTAAATTACAGCATAGTGGCAGTTAGATGGAGTTGAGTTTCTGCAGTCCAGGTAAGATTCTTGGAAAGTGTTTTCATAAGTATTTTAGGAGTGTATCGGAGCAGCCGAGGTAAGCATCACAATTTATGTCGACCCACTTTCTGGGGCTCGAATTAATCGTAGGCTCGAGTCAATCCCAAAGGAGACTACACGATAATTATGACTTCCCAATAGCGGGGCTCGAGTAGTTAGAGCTTAGCCTTCACAATAATTATATCGACCCAAGCGTGGGGCACGATGGTACCTGTTTAAACTTCACGATAATTAATATATATATATATATATATATTGCTGTAATTATAGGGTTAATTTAGGGGTAGGTTAAGTCATAGGGATCGTAGAATAAACAAAAGAAACTCCCAAATAACCAAAGCACATAATTACAGATAGTAGAAGAGTAAATAGGTCATTATGAATATTGTTAGTAGAGAGCACACTGTATATAACAGCACAAGCAATTCAACGCATATCCAAGAGTAACTACGAAAAAAATAAGAATTTAAAAATGTAACGAAATGCATCGAAATTAAATAGATGGAAAACCTGTATGAATTGGCTAGATAAATATTCAACAAGTGCGTTTATATATCATCATATACGCAGGCAGAAATTATGCATTATTTGAAAAGCGTACGTGATAGAAAAGTATTACATTTGTTCAAAAATCCAATTTAACTAGGAAATAAACAAACACCAAATTTAATTTTATTTAGATTAGAATAAAGCAAACAACAATAAGACGTGATTTGATGAACGAAGGTTCCTGGGATTTCTAAATTAAATGTGATGTATGTGAATGAATTACGTGACAAATTGAGCGTTTTCCATGCAAATAAACTACACAATTGGTAAAGTTTCCAAAATAACACAAGAGATAACACAATTGGTGTCGCCCAGCACGTGGAATCAACAAATCGCAAACAAAAGGGGCCAGGCTATAAATATGATAACAATTAAACAACGAGTTAGTATACATTTGAAACTGGGCAGTCACTATACTCAAAAGTGCTAAGATATTCACGCAAATAGTTAATTAAAAGTAAAGTGAAATCATTTTTATAAGAGTGTAAAATTGTGTAAGCGAGCCGTAATATTACAGACGTAAGTAAACCAGATTTAGTGAAATTATACAATTTCTAAAATTAAATAAAACAGGGTTCTTAGATACGGTCTTGGGTACGACTCTTGTTACGAATCTTGTTACGAGTCTTGGAGTCAGGAAGACTCTGGAGATTACTGCCTGTTAATTTAATTTGGTAATCTCTGACAATGGTAAATATTCAATTACTGTTTCGTTAATTACGGAGACGAAAAACCTTTTATTGGAATAACCTAACTAATAACAATTTGGATAGTATTTTGGTTGGATGTCGACTTTCAAATTCGACTCAAAACATTCAGACTGGACACGAAAACTCTTGGGAATGCAGAGAAGCTACTGACCACTCCAGGTTAGATATTTTGATATGATTTATTTCTATAAACTGTTTTATTTCAATAATAATTTAAAAATGTAAGAGTCAACAAAACTGGGGTTTCTTAGATAAATTTATGAAAGGCGATAGGCATCTTGAAACGTTTCAAAAGGTCTTTAAATGTAACAATAAAAAACTCGTTTTGCTGGCTTCATTTTCTCAAAATCTGACAGATTTAAATAATTTATAAAGGGGAAAATATTTAAAAAGGTTGTAAATATTTAATCATTATACTGTGTATTGTAGAATTGCTTTATTTAATTGAATCAGCTAATCGAGGCAAAGAGATTTATAAATTAACATTTTTACAAGTGCTTGATTAATATAAAAAAAATAGCACAGCATTTTATGTGCATCCAAGCGTAGGGGTGAAAGTATCACAGCATTTTATGACGCCCAGATCGTGGGGCGAGAATAACTAAGGTTTTTATTTTTTCTACAGGAAGAACACAGCATTTTATGACAAGCCCAGCCGTGGGGCAAAGGTATCACAGCAATATTCACACACAAACACACACACACACAGACACACGCACACACACAGGGTACCCCACACGAGATCACATGCTATTAGGGTTCTGTAAAATATAAGTATTAGAATATTGTATTGCAACCGCCTCAAGCATGCAAGTAGCTAAAAATAGAAACTCAAATTCAAACTAACCTAATCTTTGATTCGGCGAAATAATGAGTTGTTAGGCAATCATGGCGTAAAATTCCTTGCGATGATTGCGCTGCATTTTAAGAAAATAGCTGAAATAATAATTGTCAGTAAAAGTTTTAGCATCCACATTACGCAGAATCATGGAGATTTAATTTAAAATTTATTGTATAAACCACTGCGATGCTACCTTATATAACATTTTATTACAAAAGATTTCCCAACGTACACTAATTTGCGGGAGTAACCTGTTAAATACCTTAGTAAGATTAAACCCGATAAATATAAGCGATGTAATTCAAACGAGAATTTCCCTTTATGCATCCTGGAAATTGTACAAACTAATTTATTTAACTCTTCTAGCAGCGCTAGTAATTGCACTCACAAAATATAATTATATCAGATGACACTAGAGATTGGAACAAGTTGTGCTACCTACGAAACCATCTTAATCGCACCAGAAATAATGTCGAAATGTGATTATAGTTGAAGCGCTGTAGATGTTATTTACTGATTTAAATTGGCTGGGTTACTTGCGCTTCGTTGGCTTTTAGTATTTGTGATTTTGAAATTTTTGGTAACGTAGTGCACAAGTAAATGGTTCGAGAACATGATATATGATTCAATTGTGTATTATATGCGCATAATTTTCGAAGTTTTAGTACCAGAAATTTTGTAGTTTAGTTATTTAATTACTACTGTAACATAAATAAATTTATATGATAAGTAATTTAGCATTATCTGGTATTTAATTTAAAATAGCAAGTTTTATCATCAAAAATTGTAGGATTTACACTCTTGTATTTATAAATAGAATACAATATACAAATATCAAGTTTTACGTAAAATGTTACATGCTTTGAAACACAATTTGCTGGGTTTATCTTGGTTGCTAGTGAAAACATAGGTCGTTTAGAGTCGTGTAAATCGCACATAAGACCCGAATTCAGGTTGTCGGTCTAATACGAGCCGTCTAATCCTGAAAATAAAATGTGGTAAATAAAGCGATGTTATGGTTGGATTCAATGGAAAATAATCGTACTATGTCGTGAGATAACGTTAGAGAGCAAACACCTGGTTGGAGATTAGCATTGTTCTTAAGGTCAACCATTTCGGTGCAGCAACGGGTGTTTCCAATCATTCACTTTTGAGTCAGTCGAATTCGCTCTATATTGAATGTATAGAAAGAGATAAGCAAATTATTTCCTTTTGTTTTATTAAAACTATAATACGTTTCTTAGCTTGTTAATATTGTAAATGCGAAGCCAATCAACTCTAAATGGAATAAAACAATTTTTAATATTATATTTCATTAATACTCACTGAACGTTAACTCCCTGTATGTTTGTTGTGGTTTGTTTAGTATTCTTCTTAATCTTCTTTGGGGATTAAACCACTCATAGTTTTTAAAATTATCTTTATTAACGTTTCGATCCATAACCTAGGATCGTTTAAAAAAAAAAAAATTTCGTAGGCCCGAGTCAATCCCAAAGGAGACTACACGATAATTATGACTTCCTAATAGCGGGGCTCGAGTAGTTAGAGCTTAGCCTTCACAATAATTATATCGACCCAAGCGTGGGGCACGATGGTACTTGTGTAATCTTCACGGTAATTTATATATATATACACACTCACACACACGCGCACACACACACACACACAAGCATGCAAGTAGCTAAAAATGGAAACTCAAATTCAAACTAACCGAATCTTTGATTCGACGAAATAATGAGTTGTTAGACAATTATGGCGTAAAATTGCTTTCGAGGATTGTGTTGCATTTTAAGGAAATGACGAATTCGAATATGCTTTGTTCGTCGATGGAACTCAGAATTGTGTGCTAACTTTATAGCAGCGTCGTTATCAACATATAAATCAGGTATCTTTTTAAAATCTGTCAAGTCCGCTAGCAGTCATTTTAGCCACACAACCTCTCTAGTAGTCTCGCTTACAGCTATCACTTCAGCTTCTGTAGTAGAGATTGCTACATTTTTCTGTAGTTAACTTAGTCATGAAATGGCACCACCAACATATAAACAGATTACACCTGTTGTAGATCGCCCAGTCTCTCTGTCACCTCCATGATCAGCATCACTGTACGTTTTTAATGTTCCAATATCACACTTATACTTGTATGCAATGCCTAAATCTATTGTTCCTTTTAAATAACGGAAAATCCGTGTCAAGTTGACTATATGATTTTTACAAGGACTTTCATTGTGTCTTACTGCAACACCAACTGCAGTATCCGGTCGGGTTCCTTGGGCTAAATACATAAGAGTTACAATTGCTTCTCAGTAAGGAAACTTACTATTCTCACTCTTATCTGTTTCTGCAGTTTCACCATCTTTTATGATTGGTGTAGTTGCAGCTCTACAACCTCCCATATTAAACCGTTCAAGGATCCTTCTTACACATGCTCTTTGACAAACTTTGATTCCCTTGCCGTCTCTTTGTGGAATCTCTAATCCACGAAAATAATTTGCTTCAGTTACAGTTATTTTAAATTCACTTTTCAATTGTGATAAAACTTTTCTTTTTCCACATTATTAGTACTAGCAATTAGTCCATCATCAATATACAGCACTATCAAGATTTTCTCACTTTCATTCTTACGTATGAATAAGCAAGGATCAGTTTTACTGGCTTCAAACCCTCTCTGACACAAAAACTCACTAAACCGTTTGTCCCAACACATTGGTGCTTGTTTGAGACCGTAAAGACTGCGTTGAAGTTTACAGACTCTATTTGTACCATCGCTGTAGCCTTCTACTTGTTGCATTTAAATTTCTTCTTCAAATTCTACGTATAAAAATGCAGTTGATATATCGAACTGCGTAAGTACCATACTTTCACTTGCTGCTATACTTATAACTGTTCTAACTGTAGGCAATTTGGCTAGTGGACAAAATCTCTTCTTGTAGTCAATTCCTGCTCGCTGAGAAAAGCCTTTCACAACAAGTTTTGCTTTAAAACGACTAACGGAACCGTCCGGATTACTCCTAACTTTGTAAATCCATTTCCAGTTAACTGGTTTTCTTCCTTTAGGTAAGTCACATAAATAACACGTTTTATTTTCTTTTAATGAACTTATTTCATTTTCCAAAGCTTGGAGCCATTTTTCTGTATCCTTACTTTGTATTGCTTCAGCATAACTTTCTAGTTTGTCAATACAGAAAGCCCTCTCGACAATGTATATAACAAATTCTTTTAGGTATTCTGGTTTTCGTAACTGACTGTTATTGCGTAAATTATGTCTGTGCACAATAGCTTCAGGAATTATTTCATTATTCACTAATTCCTCTTCAGTAAGGGGTGACACGTCCCTTACTATTGGAATTGACACTACTTCTGGTTCTGATTGCTTCTCTAATTGAACCGGCCTTTGAGTACATTCTTGGAAAATTACGTCTGGGGACCGCAACAGCATGCCATTATCAGATATAATGCGATACCCATCATTTTCATCATACTCAATTAAATAACCTTGTTGAACTTTACTATCTAATTTACTTCGCTTTTGTTTGGGCACATGCACAAAACACCAACTGCCAATTATTCTTAATTGTTTTAGGCATGCTTTAATTCCATACCAGAGCTCATATGGTGTTTTATTTAAAACTGGTGTTGCATCTGTACGATTTAGCAAATATGCAGCTGTATTAACCAATTCAGCCCAGTTTTTCAGTTGTAGTCTGCGGCGGCTGCGTGGTGTGGTATGCATGTGACTACTACGCCCAAGGTCCCGGGTTCAAATTCCGACACGGCCCGCTTGAAAAATGTCAGTCGAGCATTTTTCACAAAAATACGCCCTCGTCCGGATGAGAGGTAAAATGGAGGTACCGTGTGTAAGTGTTGTCACGCACGTTAAAGATCCCTACCTTGCTTGGAACAGCAAGGGTTCGGCAAAATTCAAAATTTTTCAGGTAAAAAAAACTCGCTTCCTGGCCAATGTAGTACCTTCGGTTGTAGCATTGGAAAATCACATGTAAGGTTGTAGTCTGCCCTGACTTGCAAACATCATAGCTCTTGCAGCCTCGACCAATGTTCTGTTATCTCTTTCACTGCTTCCATTCTGTTGTGGAGTGCATTGTTAGTCTCTGAAGAATGCCGTTTTGATCAAGAAATTCTTTTATTTGAGCATTATCAAACTCGCCTCCATTATCAGTTAGTAATGTTGTGACAGGATGTATATGAACCTTTCTTCTAGCAATAAACCTTTTCTAAAGCTTCTATTACTTGAGGTTTATATTGCAACATGTATACTACTCTAAATCTCGAAAAATCGCCTTTAAATGCATCAAAATAACGATATTACGATGGCGATTCTGGAAATGGACCACATACATCTGTATGAATTAATTCTCCTGGCTTTGTTGCTTTGGGTCTTGTACCAAACTTTTTCCGATGCATTTTACCATGAATACATCCCTCACACAGATCACTATCTAACTCTACGTTAATGTTAAATTCGTTTTTCAAAACCTTCTGCACATGTTTCTTATGTTGATATCCATGTCTTTCGTGATATAATTGTAGCAAAAATTCATTTGCAGAGCTTATTGCATTGATCTCAATTTTTGCAATTATCGACTTCCCAACAACTTGATATAAGCCTCCATTTCGTTGACGAATACTCGTCATGGTTGATTTCCCATAAATGTACAGAGTGCAGAACCTTCCATTTGACTTCAAAATGCTATTGTAGCATCGACCTTGTGCGCTTAACACTGATAATAATATTTATGCTTATTTTAGGTACAAGCCAGACATCACACAGTGTCACTTCAGAACATTTTCCTTTATTCGTAATTAAAAGTTCAATTTTACCTTGACCGATAGCTGCTAATTTCTGTCTACCTGCTACACTTACAATGCGCGGTACATTGAATGGTCTAAATGTTTTAAACCAATCTTTGCGCACTGATACAAGATTTGTAGCACCATTATCTATATACCATTTCTCTTCAGAATCATCTGCACTTGCTGCAAAAATACTGACATCTTCAATTACCATTGAAGTTTTCTTTTTGCATTCATAACATGTGTCACGACTTTTATTTTGAGTGCGTGTAGATTCACTTGCGTTTAATATGTCCTGGTTTCTTGCAGTAGTAACATATCAAATTATCAAATTTTCGTCTGAGTCTTTCCCAACAATCCAAATTAAAAATCTTATAACTGCCTTACGTTATGACCAAGTTTTTCTTAATAAAAACCTTGAATATAGCTTACAATAACAATATTGACCTTGCAATTGTGTATATCGAGTCTTCTAATTCAAGTACACTCACAAATAATAATTCAGAAGAAGATGATGACAGGCTTTGAGAATCTAAATAGACGGCAACTAACGCCAATCGCCAAAGTTGTACTACATAATAATGGTAAATTAGGAACAGTCTAATGCGTTCGCTTTACTTTAGATACAAACCAGATATGATAGAAAAAATTTAACTTGGGTGAGACAGAATAAATATGAACGCACGCCGCATAGTAATTTATAAACAATAAACATTAATTAAGCATGACAGTTTGAAATTCTGTTTCTAAAAAGATAATTCACATAATAAGATATAACAGTATTTTTAAATAGATTGTAAACATGTGGTCAACCTGGAGTACTGTGGAAATCATGTCCCAGAGTTGAATGTGCTACTAACCTAGAAATTACTACAGGCGGTAGGCATGAGAACGGGCATGGGTTTATTTTGTCAAATCTTAATAAGGGAGATAGGCGCCACGCAAGCTATATAGAAAATAAAAGGGAAACGTATAGCCCCAAAGTACTACTAAGAACAAACGACTAACTAGCATGTCTCGTGGATGGACCTACAACCCGAGTATACAAAAAAAACAATCGAATTAAGTCTGAAATAAAAATGCATATATTTAAGTTAAATGTGAAGAACATCGTTTATGCTCTATAATCACATAAATAAATATCATAAATTTAATTTCTCTAGGACAACACCCAATCAACATTGCTTCCCCTTTTCATCACTAACCACAAGCTTGTTTTCATAAAGCTTGAGGTATGTCAGCAATGTATAAAAATTACCTTATGTTTTGTCTAGGAAAAAATAAAAGAACGTAGTTCACCTTAACAGTGTAACGAAAAATTTAAATATTCTTGTAAAAGCATTTTGTTTGCATGTTCAATTCTTAGAAAATATTTTTAATAAAACCAAGTAACATTTCATGACTAAAAATTATTTCAAATGTATAAGTTTTCTTAAATTACTTCAAAATGAAATTATATCACCAGACAACTCGCATAGACACATCGTCTGCTAAGCGAAATGGCACCTGCTCGTTCCCTACTCTCAAGATAATCTTTTCCATATGTTCCATATGTTCGTTATTACTACCTGATGGTCAAATATCTTGTCCCCAAGTCAGATTTTTACATTTAGCATTCAGTGTGTTTGAAAACCAGCCTCATTTCGAAGACGCACCAAAGCGGGTGACACTTTACCACTATCGCGCACTAGATACGGATTAGCAATTGCCCCAGTCGCTCCGGTATCAACCATGAGGTTACAGTCTTGCCGTTAAATTGTCCATACATGTAAATGCTGTTTGTATACTTAGATCGTGCAATACGGATTTGGGATTTCTAAGCAGAATCCATGCAGGTCGACTTTCGCCCATTCCTGTTGACCCACTTTAGTTTTACAACTTTTCTGCTTCTTTCTTTTAGGCTGTTTACATTTGGACGAAGCTCGCAATAACTCTAGCACTTAGGTTCTTTTTTCTTTGGTTGGTGTTTTCGAAGTACTCGTCGAATCACCTCCATGTATTCTTGACCGTGCTCTTCTATGGAGCACTTTATTTTGCCACGTCTGCAATGCGAAGCTTGCATCAAATTCTAGAGCATGCGCTAGCGCGTCATCTAACGTCATTGGTCGGGCCAGCCATAGTGCTTGCTGGATCTCTCCGTCGCGTATCTCGTCAACAAAGGTCTGTACTGCCAGCTGTTTTAGGAAGCTATCCGGTGCTATTAGGTAGACTAGTCTCACCAGTCGACCAATATTTGTTTTAAACTTCTGCAAATTTTCGTTGGCCTTTTGGTAGCCGTTCTTCAGTTGAGCGTGGTACACTTCTTGCTGATGAGAGTCGCCATACCTTATTTCGAGCCTTGATGTTAAGGCACCTTAGTTTCTTTGGTCATGCTCTGGCATGGTCTGCAGAATATTCAAGGCCTCACCTCGTAACGCAACAATTAACGCGGTTGCCCTTGCAACATCGCTCTAGCAGTAAGCTCTCGTAGCAGCCTCAAACTGTTTAAAATATGTCTACCACGGTGGCTGACCTTCCATCAAATGTTGGTGGTTCTACTCTGAAGCTTGACGTCTGTTTGCATTCCTCAACACTCTTAAATTCTGTGAAGTGATGTTGTGTCATCGACACTGAGGGATCTGGTGCTTGCACTGTTACAGAATTAATCCGTTCATACCATTTCAAACATCTTTACGTCTATTTTTTGCGAGGTTTCAAAAAACTTTGCATCCAAGGTCTGCAAGCTCCCAGAACGTTTACCTTCCACATTTTCTACGGCTGTTGTAGTTTGCTGTATAAATTTGTCTCCCAATTGTGCGTAAATTTCAATTAATTTTTGTCCAACCGCTTTTGCGTTCTTGTCTAAATGCGCTGTAAGATTTGCAGTGGCTTCCTGTAATTTTTTCCTAAAACTGGTATTATTTTCTTCTAATTTCACGGGCAGGTTTGCAAAGTTTTGGTCTTGTTTCTCTGTATTTTCAGTTATGATCTCTGTAACCCTCGATTTGAAGTCCTTCAAGAAAGAAAGCATTTCGTTTTATATTTTCTGTTGACTACCAGTTTTTGGCATGCAAATAAAGATCATTCAAATTTTATTTTTCAACTGAAATCTCACCGCTGCCACCAATTTAACAAAATTCTATTTGTAATAAAAGTTCTTTAGTTTCAAACTGACTACGCAGGTTTCTTCAACAACACGCAGCAACAATAAAATTTCTGAAAGCTCTCATAACGCTTTATTCACTTTTCGAACTAATCACTCTCTGTACAATAGTATCTTCTTAACTCTATGATTACGATGACAGTAATCAATAGATGGCGCTACCAGAATGTGAAAAGTTGCTTAGCTTGGAACGTAAGTTATGTATGTATTTGAATATTGAATTTTATAGTAAATAAACATTTAATTATATATAATTTTTAGAAACGTTATCTGTCATTAATTTACACAAAAATTATAGGGAAAAGTAAATGTTACCAAAGCAAGTTAGTGGTAATTTGTAAATCATACAACCGACTATAGCTTGAATTAGGTTTGATTAAAATAGTCAGAAATGACGGTATTTCTTAACTGTTTTTCATAGTTATGCAATATTGTAGTATCAAAAGTTTGATTAACATTTGTTAGGAAATTGTCAACAAACAGTCGTTAAAATGAATTACGACACCGACACCTTCATGATAAATTATAGGACGAAATCTCATTACCAAGCTTTACATAATATAGGAATAATCCTCCAGGAAATAAATTTTTCAAAGATACCTTGAATACATTTAGTGTAGCATTTACATTAAAAGGATCTTTGATCTTAGGGTTTCGATAATTAAATTAGAATTTCCTTTTAAACTTTGTATAACCACGAAACCTCAAACTCTAAACTTTCAAAATTAATAATTGAACTCAGATAGAATCATTAAAAACAACTCAAAAGCCGGGCTAATCACAATGTTTCTGAAGTGTTTTTCGTTATTACATTAAATTCCAATTACAAATGCTTTTGGAATGTTCATAAGCAAAAGTAGCACCTAATTTTAATTTTGTAATTAAGCAGTAACTCCAAAGTTATCATTTCTACAAGCAGATATTCGTTTGTATATATATTTCTATCCAAGTAAATCAGAGCGCGGTTACGGACGAGAAACCTTTAAAAGTTAATTAGCGTAAAACAAGCTGTTTCTTGAGAGATTTAAATCATGTCTAATTAATTCAATCTTTATGGTACTTCGTATTATTTTTAAATAATATGAAGTTTTACAGAAGAAATGCGTCTCCGACGTTACTACAAAGACGATACTTTTCAATATAAAAGAAAGCATTTCAAACACAATAAACACTCTATGTACATAAAATGCATACTTAACCTGCCTATGCTTCCAGTACTTCGATTTAGATGATAGTATCGAAGGAAAAAAGTAGGGGAAAGAAACGTTATCAAATGCTATTCCAGTAACTAAAATTCTATGGAAAGGTTTGGTTTACATAGTTATAAATTGTACACTTTGGGGGAAACTAAAATTAGTTTTCAAATGTAATTAAAAGCTTGTTGCGGGTGTAAAAAGCATTAAATTTTTTTTATTGGGAGGGAATCTTGTTATAATAAATGGTACAACAAGCCAAGTACAGTGGTGCAAGAATGGATCTTTATATAAGTAATTAAATAAATGGAGCAAGAGTCAAATAATTTTCCAGTTAACTAGATTCAATTTCAAGCTATGTTACCAATAACACTTACCTTAAAAGACTTTAAACCTGCAGTAAACTATGGGTGCTAGCTCTTCTAGTCTAATTTAGTGAGAATCCCTTAGTCGATGAATATTCATAGGGACGTATTTAGTTTTACAAAACTGTTACCCTGTATGTGTACATAAAGAAAAAAACACAAATTTCCGCTCACCGCCTCACCTAAACCTAATTTAATGCAGCATCATTTTATTATTCCTGTAAATAGGTATACTTACAAAATTTTAAAATTTCTTACATCAATTTTACCATCAGCGACATAACAGTATTCCTGTAAACAAACACACACATACACAACACACACGCACATACTCACTCACACATACACACACACACACACACACATACACACACACACACACACACACACACAGCATAGTAAAACATCACAATCAGTTCATATTTTATTAGCTATCACCTTGATTCAATTATGATAATTTACAACCCGACTCAAATTTTCAATTAAAACTTGCTGTGTCAAAATTTTCCACATTTAATAATTGTACACTATACATTAACTAAGAGTGAATGCTGTATAATTGTATTAATATTTTACGGAAAAAAAACATGCATAAATGCCACCGATAGAAAACAGCCTTTTTGAGCTATGATTTTGTTTGCAAGAGGGTTCTTATTTCCAATTTTTTATTGCTTGAAACCAAGTCGTTCAAATCTGTCAGTGTTCTGGGTTTTGTCGAAAGTCTGCGGGATTTCACCACGTTAGCGCCCGTTTATCAATTCGTAACCAAAGGACTCGACTAACCTCTCAACGGTTACATATTTGTGTTTTTTAATTTATGGTTCGTGAATAGTTAAAATCATGGCTTTCCATCCACTGTCTCGTGTCTGTGATTCTGTGACGTTTCTTGAAAATACTTATAATCATATTTTATTTTAATAGTTTCTGTATTAGAAAGTACCACCAAGTTTAGGTTATTTCTTTTAAGAAATATAATTTTTGGGTTACTAAAATTTTGACCTAAGATAAATTTACTTTGTATATAAGCCGTTCTGAATGGACATGCGCCTTGAAGAAGTTCTAGATTACTAGAACGGGTGTAACACGCTAATATCTTGGGTCAAATTTTACTTTTTAACTGGGCTGTCGTTATATTAAATTATGCTGATTTGGTTTTACAGTTCGTTTTAAGTATTAAAAACTTAATATAAATTCTAATATCATTGAGGTATCCTTTCTTATTGTGTATTTTGTAATTAGCAGTTCGTGTGTCTCTATTGGTTTTTATTTATATTGCTTCTCAAGTTAAGTGTGTTTGAAAATGCATTAAACACTTCTAAGTTCTACGTTTGGACAGGTATTAGCGCAAACGTTCGGAAGTGGGGTTAGATAAATAAAATAGTGAACAGCAGAATGTGGCCAGGTATTAAGATTTTAATTTTGATTTTTATACATACTGGCGTGGTGCAAAATAAAGTTTTAGAATGGGGCCTTTTCCTTAAAAAGAAGGATTAGTTCCTAGATAGGATAAATTCGCTTATTAACTTCGGTAGTACAAAAAGTGATAATGGTATTAAAAATCAGTGCAAAGCTAAGTAGTGATTTCTAAAACGCGTCTCTTAAATGGTGAAACTATTCCATTCTTGTTATTATGGTACACCTTTAGTGGATTTACTCCACTCTTAAATAAATATGCATTAATCTACCTAAATGGAAATCCAACCGTATTAGTTGCATGCCAGATGTTCGCAATTGCAGAGTGTGCATTTATTAGATTGTATTGTCCTTGTGGCATGTATACGCTTTTCAGAGATGTAGCAAATAACTTGCTTTTACAAACGTATGGTTTAACTTAGATGTACAAGATTTTTCAATGTCGTTTTATGATTAACGGCATTATATTATGTTGCTGTTAGTTTTGCGGACTTGTAACAAGAAATTTTTCCCTCGCGAATATCAGATAGCAAATTGAACCAACATGTACCGTACGCCTACCTTACCTGATATCACAAGGTCGAGAATTTCTTATTAATGAAGGAAGCCCAAGGTAAAGTTGGATGGAAAACGGCATGAGGAAAAGAAAAACTCTTTATAGATAAACGGCTAGTAGAGTGTTAGCTCTGGGTAGATCATGAGCTTGGGTCATGGGTTGTCAAATGACCAAAAACATAGATAAAGAGCGCCACCGTATTTTTCAATACAACAACATATGAAGATATATGTACTTGTATTAGGGGAATACGGAAACCTGAAGTCTACACCGCGTATGTAGCCACAAAACCTAAATATCAACCTTGCAAAGCACTTACCAAAATATCAATTGCCAGATGTATTACAGATGTCTCTGCATAACCTGTGAACAAACAAATGCACAACATAGACACCGTTTGTGTCCTTAAAAATATTCATCAAAAAAATAATATGTTTGAATTTAAGTTCGAAAAATATATACAACCAGGGTACTTGTTATCATTAGGCACAGTTAGCCTTTTGCTTATTAAGAACCAATAAATTTCACTTGAACTTTTAATAATAAAAGAGTTAAGCAAAAATAAATTCTATTTAATTAAATTGTTTTAGCTTGTTTCAACATTAACTTTTTCAACAAAAATTTACATAAAAAGAAACTAGTATTGTTCTGTCTTCATAAAAAACACAAACATCTTTATATTCAAACTTCTACGTAAGTTTACTGTAAGATATTTAAACTTCAAATTTTAATTATAGTCATCAGTAGTACTACGGTCGACTTTACAAGTGAGAAACTAAATTATTTTACGTCTTATAAAAATGTACCATTCAAACAAAGAATAAGCTTTACTTTATATCCTACAAAAAATTTATCATGTTCTTTAAAATTAAATTGCATGACCTCAAAATAACCGAAGATATTTTTAATGTAACGCAAAATTACATGTGGTAATTATGTTGAATAACTAGATATTTTTGACATCACATGTCAACAACAATTTTTTAGGGAAGCCAAACTGTCTGCTTGTGAAACAAATATGATAGGCAAACTACGTAGCCATCTTTAAAATTTTTGTAAAGTTACGAAAATAGAACGGAATCTTTCTTACTAAATGAATTCTAAAATAACTAAATCAAAGTAAAATTTCAACTTTCGATCATACGTAAAGCATTTAAATAAATACAACTTAAATTAAAGGTTAAATGTTACTCACGTGCTGAAGTACAGTTCAATAAAAAAAACTTGAACGTTAAACCAGAACCAAATAACACCAGATGTCGACAATTTCATGTACATCTGCAATGCACGCAATATGAAACATACCATTATGCTGTATTTTACGTTGGAATTTTCAGAAACCTTTAGAACAAAACATCATCCAACCATATAAAATCTCCATTAAGTATGTCCAATTATTTTCTTGTTTTCTAAATTTTAAACTAAATATTGATTTCAGTGGTATTGCATGTTTTAATGATGGGAACTTCAATCTTCTTCGGTCTGCAGGAATCAACTAACTTTGTTGATGGTGGAATACAGAATAAAACCATCACCAAAAGCTGTCAGGAACCACATTCAAACCCAAAGGCATTCGCCAATCAGCTTCTTTTACGAACTCTATTCCAGGTCACGTGCCTGAGCATATTGACTTTTCTATGCTCCGAAGAGCTGCTTATTTCTTCAAGCGCTAAACGAAAAGTGACACAAAATGACAGACAAAAGACTAGGATTGTAGACATCAAAAGTGAAGGAGCGCATAATCCATTATATACTTTATAAATCATTTTTAGTGATTAGACAATTATAAATTATATTGTTATCTTATTGAAACCTGATATTAGATTAATAAGAAAAGTGTAACTGAGTAAAAAAAATACGTTACAGACTATCGAGAGTTCTGTGTCTTAGTTTGCCGCTTTAATATCCAAATGTTTGTAAGAAGGACAGACTGGCCTGTATGTAAGTTTTAAGTTTATTACCTGTGATACTCATAACTTGCACTTTCTTCGGTTAAGTGAAATAAGTTTTAAAATTAGAGTTTGTGCAGCTGCTCTAAGCAGAATTTTATATTTATAAAATTGACTATGCTTTATTTTTCATAAAAGTTTACAAGAAAAACTTTCTATTTGTTGTCCAGATGTTAAAAATTGTAAGGCGGCTCCGTGGCGTAGTGGTATGTGTGTGACTACTACGCCCAAGGTCCCGGGTTCGAATCCCGACACGGTCCGCTTGAAAAATGTTAGGCGAGCATTTTTCACAAAAATACACCCTCGTTCGGATGAGAGGTAAAATGGAGGTCCCGTGTGTGAGTGTTGTCACGCACGTTAAAGATCCCTACCTTGCTTGGAACAGTAAGGGTTCGGCAAAATTCCAAATTTTCCAGGTAAAAAAAAAAACTCGCTTCCTGGCCAATGTAGTACCTTCGGGTGGAGCATTGGAAAATCAAATGTAATGTTAAAAGTTGTATCGTGCAACAAACAATTTATGCTGTTTTTGACATTTGTATTTGTGATCCTACCATGCCAGGCCTGTCTAATTGGAGTAACAATTGTTGTAAATAATTTAATTGGTTTAGAATATCTTAAAAATTGAATGACTTTTAATCCTTAAACTTATTTTTGAAATTAAAAATGCTTGTAAAAGAAATATTTTAGTAAACATATTTTCGACTTTTGAAAGAAAATATTTACTGTCAGAACGCAAAAAGTGTTATATCTTTGATAACTTTATTATGTTGTTTATTTTTCAGGTTTAAATATGTTTCTAGATGTACCCTAGTCGTGAGTCCCTTGATGAGGAGGTTTAGTAATTAAAATTTTTTTGTTTATTTCTGCGTTTCCCTTGTGTTTTCTCCTTTGTGTGTATTTTTATAAATACAGTGCTGCCTAAATTTTTTTTTGGTCAATAAAATCGCCCATGACCTTAGCTCATGTATCTCCGCATAAGGTAATTCTTAAGCTTAGCCCGCAACGTCAAGTGTCTGTATTAGCGTTTGACGCCTTAGGGCTTGACATTGTAAGACATTACATGTGATTTTCCAATGCTCCACCCGAAGGTACTACATTGGCCAGGAAGCGAGTTTTTTTTACCTGGAAAATTTTGAATTTTGCCGAATCCTTGCTGTTCCAAGCAAGGTAGGGATCTTTAACGTGCGTGACAACACTCACACACGGGACCTCCATTTTACCTCTCATCCGAACGAGGGTGTATTTTTGCGAAAAATGCTCGCCTAACATTTTTCAAGCGGACCGTGTCGGGATTCGAACCCGGGACCTAGGGCGTAGTAGTCACACACATACCACTACGCCACGGAGCCGCCTGACATTGTAAGACAACGTAAACATGGGACAAATCTTGTAAGGCGGGTAGAATGGCTTGAAAGTTACAGTGAGTTAAAGAGCCGAATCAAATTAGTGGGATCTTTAGTGAGGAACCACATTAAGACAGGTTTCCGAAGGAAGGCAGCAGCTATTTCGGTATGGGATTCTAAGACACACTACTTCGATGTGGAAGTCAACGGGAAACCACCACATTACCTTCCAAGTACACAGCGTACTTAAATTGTTATTCAAGATAATGGAGTCCTGTGGAGTTAATAAATCTACTTTAGAAAAAGAGTCGGAAACATTCTGCTAGTCACAGCGTGGTATGTCAAAAGTATGAAGCAAGTAGGTAAGCTAGAGAATTTGAAAATTGAAATGGATAGGTTAGCATTAAATATAGTAGGGATTAACAACGTTCAGTGGCCAGAGTCGTGGGCTTTTTGGAGCAAAGACTTTAGGCTAATTCATACAGGATCAGAGGAAGGAAATTCAGATGTGGGGATAGTTATGAGAAAAAGATAGGACACTGTGTAGACAACTATTTACAAATGAACGAAAGACTACACATGGTTAGATTAGAATCTAAACCGGTAAATACAGTAATAATACAAGTATACATGCCCACATCTAGCTACAGTGACGAAAAGGTAGAAGCGATCTACAAAGGTATCGAAGACATACTAAGATACGTAAAAGGACATGAAAATTTAATAATTACGGAGGATTTTCACGCAATGGTAGGTGAAGGTAGGGAAGGAGCAGTAGGGGGTTTATTTGATTTAGGCACGAGAAACGACAAAAGAAATACGCTGGTAAAATTTTGCGACAAAAATAATTTAACCATCACACACTATTTCAACATCATGCTAGAAGACGATGCATGTGGAAGATGCCAGAAGATAAAGGAAGCTATCAAATAGATTACATTCTTGTTAGACTACTGTTTAGGAATCGAGTAAAAGACTGTAGAAGCTACACACAAGCAGATATAGACGTTGACTACAACATCGTGATTATGAAGGCCGTTATTAAGTTAAAAAATTTGAGATAAAGAAATGGAAAAAACGATGCCTTGGGATATCCTATACTTAGAGATGAGTTTAAATTAGCATTAAAAGTCTAAAATATGGTAAGGCACCGGGAATAGATAGGGTACAAGCAGAAACTCTAAAGACTGCTGGACAAGCAGTAACAGAACGTTTCATACAGCTTATAAGCTATATGTATGGAACATGCAAGACACCCAGCGATTTCAAACGTATCATCATAGTCACTATACCAAAAAACAGAGGCGCGGATAGATATAAAAATTTTCGAACAACAAATTTGACAGCACACGTGACAAAAATATTAACTAGAATTGTACAAAGACGAATGGAAAAACGAACTGAAGTAATACTAGAACAAGATCGATTTGGGTTTAGGCGAATCAGGGGAGCACGGGGGGCTATTTTAGCTCAGAGGGTGGATGATGGAAAAGACAATAGAAAAAGGAGAAAGCGTGTATTCAGGGTTTGTAGATCTGAAAAAAGCATTTGACAGTATAAAATGGAAAAAAAAAGTTCGAAATGCTCAAAAAGATTGGAATGAGTTTTAGGGATAGACGAATAGTGCATAGCTTGTACAAAAAGCAAATACTGTAATAGAATTAAAGCAGAAAGCTAGAGAAGTAGATATTAGGAAAGGGGTGAGAGCGGGATTTGCCTTATCCCCGTTAATTTTTAACTTATACATCGAAGGGGCAATGAATATTGTTAAACGCGGAAAGACATTTGGATTTATTATGCAGGGACAAAGGATTTATATGCTTAGAATTGGAAATGATATATCGGTATTAGCATCTAGCAAGGAAGAGTTAGACACAACTCTTAATTAAATGGAAACAGTTCTAAATGAGAGATAAGATATGAAAAATAACAAAAATAAAACTAAAGTACTAGTATGCAAAGGAGGGGAAAATAAATCAAAAACTAGGATTTAAATAGAAAACGAGAACTTACAAGTTAAGGATTTCTGCTAACTAGAAAGCCAAACAACACGAGATGGAAAAAATACAAAAGATTTAAAACAAAGATTAACACAAGGTGCTACTATATTTAACAAAAAAAAAGCAATTACTGGTTGAAGGTTTTACAATATACAAGTAATTTTTGCGCTCAAAATGATAAATCACCCTGAAGCAATGTTAACTGGCTTTTTCGCTAAAGCTTATCCTTTTGATAAATTTGGAAATTAAACATTTCCAATAATACGTTTATTGAGATATTTTTCTCACACATCGGCAGCATCAACAGCAATTCTACTTATTTGTATTCAATGTGAATTAATGATAATTGCTTATATAAAACAATAGCTACCTAGTTCAATTCTGGAGACAAATTGTCATTTTGGCAGTTTTGGAAGCAGTTATGAAAGTATGATTGAGACGATGTCATCTCGGTGCTTAATTTTGTTTTTGTTAAGTAAATCTATTACGTTTTCATTATAGTAAAAAACATATTCTCAACATTCTGGTAAACTACCTTAACTTTTTACGAAAAACAAAGGAAGATACAGAAATACTCCCTCTACGATTCAAAATAGTGTTGATCTGTATATCATTTCTTAACAATTTTGCACTTCTGCTGTATCAATTTATTATTTGAAAAGTAATATTTCTACAAAGTTCGTTCAGAAACAAATAGTGTTATGGTTTTAATGGGTGCTAAAATCAAAAACGTTTTTCTCTGTTAGAATTCAGAGCGCTTGGAGTTTATTGGTATTTTTAATTAAAAATCTTTATAAGAAATAAAATATGTTGGAAAGTCATTAAATACCTTTCAGAGTATACATAGCATGTTGATGTTACCCTTCAGGAGAAAAATAAATTTCTAATTAGATTAGCATTTGCTCTTAATTACTAATAAGGCATACGGATTACGTTACAGGTATGGCGTAAATCAGATACTCATTACTTTAAATATTTAATTAATTTATTTGATTTGAAGTCGAAATTCCGCGTTTGCAACAAAATTTATTAGATATTTCCATTTCTTTCACAACTGAAAGCTTGACATTATCTGTTATTTGTGCATTATATAGATGAATTCAACATCAATATATAGTTGGTTGCAGGTCACGCGCTTTCATTATTATTTAGCTATAATTTGATATGCTACATAAATAGCAACTAATTTTAAAGGCGATGGAAATGTTTCGTTATGTAAACAACAGCATTCTCTAATCATGCTATAATTATGCAGTATATACTAGAGACCTTAATAAGCAATTGTTAAATAATAACCTTTGGGTAATTTTATGTATTTTAAGCTTAAGCCTATTCCAGAAATTGTTACGTTGCATTTTGTATTTGTAAATCTACTGACTTCCTAATTCAAAAAAGCATTTCAGTTTCTACTTACTTTGAATTTGTTACGTTCCACTTAGTATTTGTAAATTCTATGCCTTCTTAATTTTAAAACCATACAGTAACAATTTTTTTTAGTATATAACAAATTTATTTTCCGAAAAATATCGATTATTAAGGCAATAGAAATGAAAAAATTCGCCATGTATATTTATTTGCAAATTTAAATAGATTTTCGAATTCTTAACAACTCTTTTGTCCCTTACGGAAAACAAAATTCAATCTGTCATTTCCTAGTATAGTTAAATTGCAAGGCTAAGTTCCACATTGTGTACCCACAATAATGTACAAATCAATTCAGGTGGTTTGAGGCCTGGTTTAGGAAGTCGTAAATAGCATTTTAATGTGGCAAACTCCGTGTAAATAACTTATTGCTCACAATGTATCTCAAAGCTTTCAATTTGTTTCATTAACACGGCACGTCGTCACCAAGCATTTGTTCTGATAAGATTTCCCCAGGTCGAATCCTCTTTATAAGTTGCGTTATCAATGCACTCACTTCCACGTAATTTTCGAGGAAAGCAGGATGGGAGCCGTTGATGGTGAGAATTAGTGGTGAAAAATTAAGTGCCTTAATTTATATTTGTTACAGTGCAAACACCCATAAATTAAATAAAAAAAGAATAAACTCTCTCGTGCAAAAAACACCTACAGCTCAACAAAGCTATGTACAGAATAATAAAAATAGCACAAGTTAGGAAGACCAATAGGTCATTTAATTCGAGATCATTGGGGTCCATTGCGTCTTACACAGAAAAGCAACCAGTTGCAACTTCGACATAACCAATGTAAGAGGAGCAGTCAGCGATCAGTGGTTATGGGAGAGTTATTTTTTGCCGAATCCTTGAACGAATTTGTTCCACAACCTGGATTTATATCTGCAAATTAATGAACTGGTTTGTGTGTATACAGAAAGCAGGTCTTGGAATAAATAATAATGAAGTGCTGCATATTATAGCAATAAATTTAAGTATAAAGTTTCTCTAAGGTAATACCCGGGAAGGGTTAATAGTATTGCTTTGCACAAAGAGATATTTAGACAGGATATATTTATTGATTCATAACAGGGCTTGATAGGCTGTTGAACGCTTCCAAAGATTGTAAATTTTCGTAACAAAATATATGTTTTTTTTTGGTTATGTTGATTGTTGCTCAATGAAATTTTATAGGTAGTTGGTACTAGACAGTTCTTTTGATCGTGGTGAAGACGTCACGTTCAGCATTTTAGTTTTGAATTTCCTGACCGTCCTCTTGCGCCCAAAAAGAAAATCATTTACAACTATTATTGGCTTAATTATTGGTTTCCGAGACCCACAACCCTGCCAACAGAGTTAACGGTGAAATCTCATTATATATCCCACCGTATCTGGTGATTTCTTTCCCCTGGGAGATCGGGAAAACAGTCACAGTTTTCCTTTTTATAACATGTTGATTTCTTGAGAGTTGTTGATAAGTTTTCGTTCTTGAGGTTTCCTTTTTCGTTCTGTGTGACCCACCCGACTCTACGACGCTCTTGGCAAGCACGGCATTAATCCCTTGAATTACCGTTTGTTTTTGTTGCAATATTCGATGCATCATTACTTTTTTTCATGTCCGCACGAATTACTGCAACATAAAATGTGGCAAACCTAAAGTGGGACTCGATTTTTGAAACCGTTCTTTTTGCTTAACGTTTGGCTAGATTTCTGAAACCGTTTTTTTTTACTTAACGTTTGATCCCGATTTTTGGAAACTTTTCTTTTCACTTAATGTTTTGGCTCTTTTCAGGCATATCTGCCTTTGAACAGTATCATTGATTTAATTGGCTATCACACCACTACTCACTAAATACACCCTAGTAAGAACCAAATTTCTCCTGCACTTAGCTGTTCGAATTGTGACCAAACGGGTCATACGTATTAACTTTCACCTGAGGCTGTGCCTTCGCAACGATTTGAGCAAATATTTCAAACTTGTGATTTACAGGGAGCAATTGAAGAGTCTGTTCCTCTTGCCTCAAATGATACTGCTATATACATTCCTGTCGTGTCTGCTATAACAGATGTAGCTCAAGTGGCGAAAACAAATAATACTACCAAAGAAAGTCTAACTGAAGCTAGCCAACCGGTATCTACACCGCCTGTTGCTGTAGTTGAGGAAGCAAATCCTATCGTAGCTAAAGTTTTACCTGATTCTGCTCCTTTATCTAACGTTGATGAAGTTCTATCTGGTTCTGTTCCTTTATCTAACATTGATAAAGATATACGTGACTATGTTCCTTTAGGTAACGTTGATGAAGGTTTACGTGACTCTATTCCTTTAACTAGCGTAGCCGAAGTTTCATCTGATTTGTTTCTTTTTCTAACGTTGATACTCTCAAGACGTATGCTGAAAATATACGGACTTCTTCCATAACAAGTAATTAGTTTTCAATACTCCACAACCAATACCACCACCATCACAACGACATCCTCAGCCACAAGTGACAACTACAACACGAAGAATTGTTTCTGTTTTGCAGAAACCTATCCAACCAATCCCACCTCCCGTTTCGGTAACTCAACCAATAATACTGGTTAACAAAAGAAATAAAAGGCTGACAATATTTTATGTTTATTCAAAAACCGAAGATGTAGATCGGCAAAAATTAGAACATGAGGAAGCATCCTTAGCTATTTGGTGGAATTATCCGGATCTCTAGGGTTATCATCACAATCAGTGACCTATATAATGCATAGACAGGAAACCAAAAAGTCAAAGTATAAGGAAAAAGAGACAAAGTCCCTCAGAACGATGCAGATACCAGTTGAGGAAACTAGATCATTCATACAATTTCACAGGTATAAGGCTATTCGTAAAACGTCATATGGTGTTGTTACCTGTAAAATTCATCCAACATTGATACCACACTGTTCCTGGAATCGCATAAAATCATTCGACAAAGACCACCCGCTCAAGGTAGTCCAAAAAGTCACTCCTAAAAACAAATAATATCACTGGGTCATTAAGTCATCCAAACGGAACACTCATTCGTTCAAAGTAATATGACGCCCCAGAGCCAATGACATCACAGTGAGAAGTTTGAAACCGCATGTTACCTCTGTGCCCGTGCAGTATACCAGCAACACCAAAGACCATCTATCAAGTTCCTACCCTCAAATTCATTGAATAAGTGGATCCGCTCAAAATCACCTGCTTGTCTTACGTCAATACGTCAACAATTTGCCCAATTGGCAGCAAAATCCGATAACACCCCTACTGAAACTGTATGTATTTTAAAATTGTAGGATTGAAGTCACAGAACAGCTTTATCCATCACATGTAGAATAGTTGTGTAACACGACTATTTATTCTAAGTTTCATCAGTTGAATATCAGTATATATAGTAGACTTCAGTCGCCGATCGTCGTACTAATATGTTATAATTCGAAATTAAATTTAAACTTAAGAAGTTTTAACACAGTCATCTTATATTTCAGGAAGTGACGGTTCTGTGAGAAAATTATTGCTTTACTGCATTACTCCATTTCGTATACATTTTTTGATAGCGCTCAACCTTCTTTTTCAAAAAAGCTTAGAATTAGAGACCTTGCCAGGTTTTTTAAAACTATATGTAAATATATTGAGATTTCACATGCCAACAAGCTTTGCGGCGAATTTGAATTGTATCTATTCTCATTTTGCTTCAAATACTGCCTAGTAAAACAGGGGTTCCTACATATTTAAAGTAATTCTTTGCCGTGGACACTATTACGAGATATTTCTATGGCAATATATCCAACGCATGCCTAAGATACTGCAAGATGAAAGTTTAAAGGTCTTGTTGCACAACATAGTCACCAACGCGAGTAATCTAGAAAGCAATTTCTATTGATTCTGAAAAATAAGTACAATGCTAGAGGATATATACATAATAAAAAAGTTCTACATTAATTAAAAATTCAAAAGCGTTTCATCATTGCCTTTGAAGTCACATTTAATACAGAAATCTTTGATCTTGGGTGTGTACTATTTAATTTAAATTTAACTTTAGGTTCTTTATGCTTATCACGTATCAAAAGCAGAGTATTTTAAACTTGTAAAATTTCATTACTAATGACAAAAATGTAGAAAAAAAAATTTATATTAATTAGACTGCAAATCTTATCGTTGCTACATGGCATGTACGCTAAGTTATAAACCCCTCTGGGAATATTAAGGGTCAGAAACAGATTGTATGTTCACTGTGGTAATTAAATAATTAGATCAACGTTTTATACTGTTATGGGTACTTCCTATTTTGTTTCATAAATGAAAGCTTCAAAATAAAGTAGAAGCCTATAAAAGTTAATTAGTTCTACGCAAACTGTTCCTTGAGAGGTTTCAAATCGCCTTCTAATTAAATCTTGTATATCATTACCATAACTTTTATAAGAAACTGTATAAAACTTTATAGCTGTACTTCTTTAACCTTAGTGGAATACTGATATCAACCACAGTATACAATTACTTTCAAATACCATATATGTAGCTGCAGTAACTTAGCCTTTTAGTTAAGCACAGCTTCCTGTCGGAACTAGTCCGAAGTACACGTAAGTATTGTTCCCCTGTCTGTAGAAATTCCTCATCCATAGATGCTTCACTCACTTGTTGATCAATAAATATTGCATACATAAAATAGCTAAAAAATATGAAAAGACGTTATGACATCATCAATTTGCAAGTTGTTTAGCGTGACATTTGAATTCGAATTACTATTTATTCGTTAGCTTTCTCGAATCTAAGGTTTTTAATTATTTCATAGATGAAATTGATGGAAGCATTCTAAAAATTTGATATTGTATATTTATTGTCTGACTTCCACATAACTTTTCCCATTTACTTTTCGAGGTACTTGATTGTTTGCATTTAATATTTGACCATCTAGTTCCTCCGGTATTTCCGATTTTTCAAATTCCCTATGCCATTAAATATATTCTTCTAATCTATTCCGAGCACGCGAGAATGTAAGTAAGCAAGCACGCATTTAGTCGGCATCTTGTTATGGTAATCGAAGATTGGTATATACGCACGACGCACGCACGTACCCACGCACGCACACACGCATGCAAACACGCAACCAGGAAACACGCAAGCACGTAAGCTTGCAAGTACGCAAGCGCACAAGCTCGCAAATACGCAAGCACACAAGCACGCTAGCACGCCAGCACGTTAGCACGCATGCACGTACGCACGCAGACACGCAGGCATACAGGCACGAAGGAATGCAAGGACGCGGGCACGCAGGCACGCGGGTACGCGGGCACGCAAGCACGCGGGCACGCGGGCACGCAAGCACCCGAACACGCAAGCGCGCGAGCACACGAGCACGCGAGCACGCGAGATCGCGAGCACGCAAACACGCATTTAGTCGGCTTTTTGTTATGGTGATCGAAGATTGATGTCTTAGGGTGAAAAAGCTGTTGTGAAATTGGCGTTAATGACCTTTTGAAATTTACATTATCATAGATGTGTAACAGAAAAAAATTCCCCAACTAGCTTCCAGTGGTGAAAGGTGCATCCTATTGAAGCAAAAGCAATTCTTTTAGAGGTCTAGAAGTCTAACATTTGCACCTACCTAGAAAGGTGTCTGAACTTTCAATCCAATAAAAAAATTCTTGTACCAACTTACTTGCAATTTATCATATCTCGCTAGAGGGTGGGTAATCTCCGAGAAGATGCTAAAATAGTTATTCCATTCTTGCGATACGGGTTGGTACAGCCTCGAGTCTTTTTATTGCAACTGCTACCTTAAAATTTACACAAATAAAAACTCCAAGCTGCTCACCTAACTTATATTAAAACATAAATATCATCGTGATAAAACAAATTGATTAATTTAGTTATCCTTATTTGAACAATTCTACGTGAAAAAGAGTAAAATTATTAATTACAAATATCCCAAACAAATTAAATACGTATCTATCAATTTCGGTAACTACAATTGTGGTGGTTTTCCTAGAATTAAATTGCTTTCACTTGCACGTGCACCAACATAACCATCAGGTTAATAAAAAAAATCAATCGTAGGCATTTACATTTAAATATTAAATAACAGTTTGCTACGTACAGTGATGTAGCCTACAAAAAAAAACCAAAGCAAAAGAAAAAGTATGACGGGGCTCAATCGGTGAGTGGGCGGGGTTTTATACCTATAAACAAATTAAAGAGAAACCTTAAATAAATAAAGAGAAATTTATATACACTCACTCATTCACACTCATTCACAAAACATACAAAAGAAAAAAAAGAAAACTTATAATTAAACAAAATATTTACAGAACACAGTATTCTCAAACCCAACAAAAAAATCAATGGCCCCAATTTACATATACATCATTAGAAACCCCCAAACAGCAAAAAAAATTACTCATGAAAATGGCAAACTGTAGTTTTCAGGTAATTACCCCCTGACATTATTTAGTAAAAAGGAACCAAACGCAACCCTAAAAACAACAGCTCTAGATCATCGTAAATATAAACCTAACCTATAGTTACAAATATAATGGCAACAACGTTTTCACACATACCAGCAAGTCTTTCAACCATTATTACGTTGACCAGTAATGTATTTTTAGTTATTTAAAAACAAATAGTAGTGCATTAATGTAATACAAATAACTACAAAAATAGGGCAATAATTTTTGTGTAGATCAATTAAATTTGAAAATGCATGATACTTGTATGGTAAAATCCCATGCGATCTGGTTCCAAAGTAAGTGGCAAGAGAAAACAATAAAAAACTCATCCTCGAGTTGCTGACGTCGGGGTTGAGTCAGTAGCTGGTCCACGTCAGCGAGTAGGTGGGTCTACGCCCAGGAAGAACGCGTTTGGCCTTCCATTACAACAAGAAGCGGCAACTCAAGGGATTAACGTGTCCCCCGCAGGAAGCTAGAATAATTACAAACAATAAATTAATTTATTGAAGCCGAAAAGTACCGTTTTATAAAAACCATAAATACTTACCACGCCGCATTGCGTGCACAAAATTTGCATAACAAAAAACAAAGCGAAGCATAACAGGACGGATGCTTTCGTGTTGCTATTCGGACAGAAAGTAAATATTAAATTTGTTTAGCTAAAGCACAGAGCTCAAAGTAATCTTTTTGTTAAGGAAATAAAACAGGAAAACCCGAGTTTATTGAAATAATATACAGCTTTTATTGGACGAATTCTTTCAAAGGGAAAACACATAAGCATTAATTATCGGATACTTGGAAAGACGTTTTCGCCTATCTAATTATGGCGTAAATTCCACGTTAAAGAATTCTTAGAAAGAATACTTATGTTTAATGAGCAGAAAGATTTATCAAGTAAAATATATAGGATATTTATTATTAATTACAATACAAGTTTAAATACGTGAAAGGGTCATTTTAATTTACGGAATTAATTTTTGTATTTAACGCCAAAGGGATTGGAGTTAAAAATAATTGTACGTAAACTAACCAATTATTTCCGAAAATGAACGTAACAAGTTTGAAATATTTAGCAAATGGAGTGAAAAAAATCCTACAACTTACAGCTTTTCCTTTCAAGACTCAAGCGAACTCGTGCAAGGCGACAATGGGATCACAGTGAAATAATCCTTTGGATCCAACTGAGGTACATGAAAGCGTGCACTAGCGGATCACTTTCACTAAGTAACAGTAATTTATCGAATTTCGCGCTCATGTTCGCGTCCGAGAGCTTTTGACTAACACACCCAAATTTATAAAATTATTATACTGAGATTACTTAGAACTTGTCAGCGCTTGTCGCTAGTTGTTAGTCGATAGAATTATAATCGCTTGAAAATCATGACTGTCGATTGTGTTTTCATGATTTCTCTATTATAATTTGACGGTATATATACATATATATAATAGCATTAAGCATTCATTTGCATTCCAAATGTGGATTATTCTTCTCTATTCATATATATATATATATATATATATATATATATATATATATAAAAGTTAAAATGTCCTCGGGGTTTACGTAATGCACTGATTCACAGAGTTCGTTTAACTTAAACTGTTTTGAAGTTGAGGTCAAGGGTTTTCACGTTGCATGAAAATATATTCATTGGTATTTTTACACAGTCCCTTTACTACCACATCTGCACCAGGGTTAGCACCTACACATTTAATTTTATGATATATTATGGTTTCTGCCTATTTAAATTATTTACAATGCTTTTGATGTTTATTCAATGCATGAGAAGTCTTCGCCTCTACGTTAATAGGATGCTTAGGGTTTGTTATTTTGATATTCTATTGCAAAGTCTCAATTTTTAATTGCCGGTTGTAATGAATGTACTAGATACTTTACTATTTATTTCGGTAATTTACTTTAATAATATAATTGCATTGTCTTATCATATAACTAGAAATTGCCCAATTTCTGTAGAATTTTACGGATATTTTCCTTACTAAAGCTACTGAACTAGCTAAAATTGATAAATTTTTCTCTTATATACAAATGTATGTGTAATTAATGTATGAGCTTTACAAAGAAGATGACGAATTAAAGACTATTAAAGACATGTTGATTATTTGTAACGTACATAATGAGTATTGTCTGAAAAAAATAATATTCTGCAAAAGTTTTATTACGGACATGAGTAGCTAGTAATACCTATACGAATGTACGTTGAAGTGATAAAAAATATTAACAACCAAAGATCCTTTGGTACTAAAAGAAAAACGAGGAAAGTAATTGATGAGAAATATTTTGTTCGTGGATTGTAGACTAACTTTGATACACACACATACACACGCACGCACGCACGCAAGCAAGCACGCACGCACGCACGCACGCACGTACGCATGCACGCACGCACATATGCACGCACACACACAGGAAATGTTTACAAACGTTTTGTGTGCGTAATTAAATTGCAAATTTATTCAACATTATGATTGAAAACACTTTGTAGAGTTACGGAACAAGTTTCTGTGTTGAAGAATTGAGGCTTCACGACGAATACCTGGGTTTAGTGTCGTATAGGTGATGATTTTCATAGTTGTAAGTAACCCTGACCCGGATTACATTGAATGCGATTTGACAACTTGAGGTGGTGATTGCAGTCGGATTTTCATAGCTTTGCTACCTTGCCGCTAGTGGGCTAACGCTGACGCACGACGGCTACCCTGGTTGGTACAAATTGAAACGGGTTAAATGCGGAATGTTCCCAATTCTGGCGGCATTGTTGGCATTGCGTACTCAAGGATGTTGTCCTATTGGTCGTTGTTTTGGAAATGGAGCGGGTCTATGCTGTGACAGAAATCCTTCACGTAATATTGTGGAGGTTCGCTTCATATTATCTCATTAGATTTATTTGGCGGTCACAGTGAGATAAACCGAAAGAGAATCCTTATTACACGAGGAGTTTGGTGACTTACGTCTTGCACTATTTTTAAGGATTCTCCAAGTACTTTGGAGGCTTTCTTAAAAAGAGAACAGAAAGAAGTGATTTGCTCTAGTAATCTGAAGCACCTTTTATGCCAAGGTTTGTTTATATTGTATGTTTAAATGGTTCTATTTGTATTTCAAAGCATGTGGAACGAACCCGTTATTGGCTGAGCGGTATTTTATGCATGTATACTATTTATTTGCATGTTGCGTACGTATTGGTCAGTGTGTTTGCTTGTCTACTCTACGTCAAGATCAAACTTTATTATTTTGCTTACTAAATAATCTTTATATCATATAATTTCATTGTTACTTGAACATTCTTGTCATTTCATCAATTTTCTTTTTCCATACTAAATATTTCCCAATATTAAAGATTATTGTCTTTAAATTGCTTTTTTCTACCACATGCTTATCTAAACATTCAAAATGCATTTAAAAACAACATTTACAATATTAAGCTGAAGAAATAATTATTTCTGTACCTTAACTTAAAACTGTACATTCTTGCATATTACTTTTATTGCAATTTTATAGCAAATAAAGAAAACTTGTTTTCTTGCTGACAGCATTATTTTCAATATTTTTTGCTTATATGTTATTTCTGTAGCGTTTTATAAATCCAAGCTCCACTTTAAACCTATTTTACACCTAAGAATAACTTTTCTGGTTTTATGTGATTTTGAATTGTTGTTATAAACAAATGAAAGGTACTGTTAATTAATCATAAATGTGTAGGTATTGTTGCATATAGCAGACATTTATTTCATTTATTGACAGTCTGTGTTTGAGGCTGTTCATATCACGTTGCCTGCGCGTGACGTATATGCGTGGCTTGACAAGTTGCATTCAAAACTTGATTTGGGTCACTCTTCGGTAATATTTGCAATAACGAACGAGGCCTCAAGTCTGTCATTTTGTGACCTAAGAATTGCTTTAAATTTAGTGTATTATAAAGCTTTAATGTTCTCGAAGATAAGGTGGTGTAAATTCCATGTGGTAAATTTTTTTAATTTAATTTCCTGATGTGACTGTTTATACTTGCAGCACAATCATTCTAAGTTATAACAGGCGATAGAAATTCGTAATTTATGCAACTGAAGTTAAAGCAACTTCAACATTATAACCAAGTATAATATTTAAGTGATAATTCATTGTGATTTTCAATTATTATACGGTAAAGTGGTCATGCATTCAATTCTACTCTGAAAGTATGTGTGAGCAAGGATATAATTATCTAAGACTTAAAGATAGGGGTGATAAAAATTCTAAAGGTATAATGAAATTCGACATTCGACATGTCGTAGAAATGGGGTATATAATTGTAAAACAATAGAAGGGGACCGAACTGCATCTAACAAGAAAGAACAGCGCCTATGATGAAAGGCAACAAACATAAAAACAAGAAAAAATTGTTGAAAGAATAGCTGTGGAGCACAGCACAGTATGCCTATGAAATACGGGCAGTAAGAAAAGCAGACAGAAAAACGGAAGCAGCCTTTTGGAATGCTGTATGAGGTTGACAGCATGGACAGACGACGTTAATAACAAATAGGTTATAGAAGGGGAACAAGGATATCTGTGGAAGAAAAATAGGAGAAATAGAAGGGCAGAATACGTTCTAAGGCATTTTTGGGGAATAGTATGGGATATATTACAAGCAGAGATAGGAAAAAGGAGGTAGATGTAGACCAAGACCATATAGTGATAGATGCAGACTGTGCAAACTTCAGGGAAATGTGTAGGCTAGTTCAGAATAGGAAACAATGATGGTACGCGTCTAACCAGTTCCAGGACTGACGACCTAATGATTAAGATGAGTGAAATTCATTTTAATTTTGGATCTCCGTTCTTAGTGTTTACTTTATAAATCTGATGTAGTCCATTCGAATTAACTTTAGGATGACATTAAATGTAGTAAAGTATAAGCAACTGTATGCAAATGAGTACCAAGAATTACCCTTAAAGAATACTGTCATTTAAGACAATAAAGGTTGGCAATTTTGTGCGGTGTAGCCACCAATTTCTCTTGGAAGCTCAAGTATTTGCTATTTGACGTCTGTCATTTCGTTGTCCTGCTGGTTCTTGTTTATTTTTGTTTTTGTCGTTTATGTTCTTGGATTTTTTTTATAAAACAGTTTGTTACGGTGAAACAAAATAACTAACAGGATTATTAAAATTATTAAATTTTTAAATTTTTAAAACGTGCTAATAATGAGCCTATTCTACCCTTCACTTCTGTAAGAGACGTATGTAATTTCTGTATTTATGTGTTTGATTCCACTCGAATAATTTCAAATTTGATGAGGTGATGTAAACAGTTTCATTAAAAATTAGTTGCTTTAGCGAGTCGCATTAGTATTAAATGTTAATATAGGCACTGTAAACAGCATTGGGGTTAGGTCCAATAAGGCTGAAGTGATAACAGGCAAAAAAAAGTGCGTCCACGCAAGAAACCTGTCGTAGATACAGATAGTTTCGACAAAGATGCAATAAGAAATGTAGTCTACCAGAGGTATAAAAACAGTTAGTAATTTGCAAAAACCTTGAAAACGAATAATTTTTTGTGTTTCATAGCAGCACATTAGTGCAACGACGCTACAAGAAAACCTTTGTGAACTAGACATACTTAAAGGAGGTAGAACTTGTTTGTAGACAATTTTAAAAGGTATGGGATTTCCATATAACAAAGATGATTCTCGTCGTGGATAGTTGGAAGTGCCTAATGTCGTTTCAGAGAAGGTGACATTTTAAGACAATTTGTTTAAGCTAAAGGAGAGGGATTGCGGTAGTTTGTATTTGTTGATGAAAGCTGAATTTTCAAAAACGTAACCTTTGGAAAATCATGGCAGGATTCTGACGCTACAAGTGTTAAAAGGCTTATTTTATTGTTGGTGGCGCACGGAAATGCTAATAATTATAGAAATATAAGATTTTGCTAAGCATGCGTTTCCTTATTAGGTATATAGTTCTTCACGCTGGCCGTGAAGTGGGATTCATCCCTAATGCCGAACTAATCTTTGCTTCAAAAACCACGGAGGGCGACTACCATGACGAAATAAATCAGGACAACGTTTTGCATTAGTTTGTACATCAGCATTTAATAATGTGTAAGCAAGCCATCGACTATCGTAATGGACAATGCTGCCATAGTACGCAAATCAATAAGACACCAATGGGTTCTTGGAAAAAGTTGATATTCCTATGTGGTTGCAAGAAAATTATATTTATTACGATAGTACAATACTAAAATGTGGATTAATAACATCAGTGAAATAGTAAATTAAATTATTTTACATAACTTTTTTTATTGTTTGCATTTCTAGAAATAAGCATTAAGTTTTATATGCCTCTGATCAAATGGCTGAACGCTACGGTCACACAGTTTTGAGACGTGCACCATATCACTGTATTTTTAATCCCATAGGACACATTTGGGAAACAGCAAAAAGTTACTATAGGGATCACGTTGGATACAGTGGTACCTCATTCGAGAAGTCACTAACTACATAAAGGGGAGCTCTTTCGGCTGTAACACCTGATATGTGGGCAAACACAATCCGTCATACAGATAAATCTCATTTGATTACGAAGATACACTACCTTGATTATCAATGTTGATAGTGAAGAGGATGACAACTGTCTATGGAATGATGAATCATAAGTTGAAATTGCTTTACAGCTATGGCACAATATAAATATACACATTTGTTATATTAATATATTAATGGATTAAATACATTTTTCGGTACTACTTAATTTTGGTTTAGTTGCTCTACGTGAAGCGTGAAAAACATTTCTAGAAATATGCTGAAATTATTGATTATATTAATATCTTCATCCTAAAAGTTTTGTTATTTGAATGTTGTCAAAACATCAGTTCGACTAAAATTCAAACTTTGTGTACGTTTTCTATGAAACACATTTGAATTCTTGTTTAAGTTAATAAACTACTCTTAAATATTTTATACTTATATAAAACGATCAATAGTTCATGACCTCAAATAGCTTATGAAGTACCTTATATTTTAAGATCCTCACTTTTTAGTAATACTACAATAAATTTGTGTGCCAAGCTCCTTATTATATTATCTTAAATTGCGTGATGCAAGATGAAGTGCAACTACGGTACCAAGAAGAATTTTAATAAATTATTACTATTTTGTATGATACGAGGATAACGCGCCTACTAGAACGTTACCGAAATTCAAGAAAATATGTATTTGGGTTTTATTATATAAAGTCGGATTTTAATGACGAGCGGACATCAAAGATTTCAACATAGGTACTTCGACATTAGATAGATAGTTACAGAATAGCTTTTATCGAGTGCAACGACGATTAGTTTATTGCTCCAACATAAATGATAAGCTATCTTAGTTCAAAGTCACCGACTATTTTAATTTATCAAAAATAAAGGTACTTCTGAAAACTGATACACTTAGACATATGAAGATTGATTGAAATGGTAATTTAAAAATTTGGAACCAGGAATTTTTCAATGCAGTTAATTCTAATAGAAATGATCTTTTAGATAGCAGTTATAATCAATAACAGGTGGTCATAGAAATATGTGTACCAGTAAGAATTAAACGATCCAAAGCGCAAGTATAACTTTGTTTTAAACCTTAGGAGATAATTATGTATTATTAGGTAGATTAAGCTAGTATACATTTTCCTTTCTACATATAAGAAATTATGTGTGAATGGATAGTTCTTATCTTAGCAATTTTGAGTTCAGATGTCTAGGTGATGTGGGCGTTATTAAACTCTCTGCTGAAGATCGATAATCAGCTACACTGACGCGGGGAATCAGACAATATCTAAATTATCCGTCCAAATTTTAGAGAAAATCTTGAGACTTACATATGAAATGTTTTGGAGTTTCCTAATTATCAACAATGATTGGGTGAAGTTTATATTAAAGTGTACATAATGATAAAATGTAGTTTCTCTTCAAATTTAAGCTATAAATTGCATTTATAAACTTTTTTTATATCTGTGTGTATAAGTAGATTTCTTGTATAATGTATGTATAACAGGATGCTTTTGAACGTATTAAAAATTGTTTAATTCATTTAATTTCTGTAAAGTCCACCGCATATTTGTTGCTGAGCTGGCAAGATAAAACTGGCATATTAAGGTAATCCACATCATATCACTTTATCTTTTCAATTAATAGTAATTACAACAGTATTGGGCATGGCGGATGTACCAGAACATTTACAGCAATATACACACACACACATATATATATATATATATATATATATATTAATTATTATATAATAATTGCAACGTACGACCTGATGACACCAATACAGAATATGTATTCGTTAGCTTAATATATAGATTTAATTTTCTTAATGCATTTACTTGGTCTAATATTCATTTGAATCTTTTTTTAGTGAACACAAAGAAGAAGAACAACCAGAAACGACCGCGCGTCAAAGATGAAAAAGACAGCCCTTATAGAACCGATAATGCAATATTTTTTTACCGTTCAGAGTTGGAGTGAGTTAGAACTGTTCTTTATATTTGGGAACTTAAGTGAATTATAGTATGTTTATTCTAGAGTACATAACATTATATATATATATATATATATGTATTTTATAAATTACAATAAAGAAAAATACATTGTGTGTTTCATTTCACATTACTCCCGATTTAATAACTACGTAATCTCAGTTTACAGAACGGTGTAAAACAATTTTTGACTTTTAATCTGAGTGCATATTTCGAATAAATGCTCTCATTTTTTGCGATTAAAGTTAGAAATGCATTTCAAATAGATGCTTTTATATTTTTTGCAATTGAAATTAGAAATGCATGTGATCTAAAATTGCAGAGTTGCCTTCAGTACGTAACTATGGAAATGCAAATGCTGAAGAAGCATTAGACTAGACTATCGTTGACAAGAAAAAAGCTGTCTGACATGGGTTGAATTTTCTGCTGTTCTTGTTGTTTAATATCTTTATATATACTCAAGATATGTGTGTGATAATCGCTCAATCTTTATTGTCAAGTTGTAGTTGTGTTCTATAGAACAAATCAAAAATGAAAACTTTTTTTAAAATTTCCCTTGTCAGGAAAGAATAATGATAGTGGTTAGGTTAAAAATTATTGAGTAGTTTATAGTCAATCCAAATAAAGTGCTTGAAAAAATTGTTTACTCCGTGAGCAGATCCACCAATTGCAACGTTAGCATATATTTCAATAGATTTATTTCTAGTTTTTTGAAGTTGGAGCATTTCATAAATTTCCTCGTTTATATATTTCTTGCAGATAAACTGAGTTCGCGATTTAATAACTACGACTTGTTATTCTTTAAAAGCGAGAATGAGAAAATTGGAGCAGTCAGTCTGTCTGTTTGTCTATTTGTCTGTCTGTCTTTGGCAAAATTTTCGAGATATCTGTACAATTTGTTAAATGGTGTAAAACCATTAAAGAGCTATTGCGTTGATCAATTATAATTGCTTTCAGGGTTGAGAGTCCCATTCGTGCTGTCTGAGTTTAATTGTTTTTTCTGCAGACATCAGCATTAAAGATTTCTTACTGACTACAATAATAATACAGACACAATCTTTTCTATTGTTTTTTTAATATTATCAAACCATTCTTTTAATAACAAAGTATTTTGTTTTGCAATAGATAGGTTTCCATATATTTCTTATTCTTTTCTAGACCCTTCACACATACTTCTTCACCGAGTCGGATAATTTGCTTCGGCTAACATTGTAAAATTATATTAAAATAAATAATACAGACACAATCTTTCTATTGTTTTTTATTATTATCAAGCCATTCTTTTAATAACAAGGTATTTTGTTTTGCACATTGCAGATTATTATTGCTGTGTCTACAACAATGGATGTTATATTTTAAACGGTTGTTGATTTTTAACTCCGATATCTTAGGACAACCTAGTGCAAGCATATCAGTTACAACGTTTTGCATTAGATAGGTTTCAATCAATTTCTTCTTTTCTAGACCCTTCACAAATACTTCTTCACCGGGTAGAATAATTTGCTTCAAATAAAGCGCTATATATGATAACACCATTCCAGCCGTTGAAGATTCATCCCAAGAAAGACCATGAATATTCTTTGTCACCCAGTCGTTATGTTTTATATGATCTTGGCTCAAACAACTGGACTGCATTGGTAGTTTAAAAATTTGATGCCAAACAACACCTTTCAACAAGTCCAAAACCGCAATTTCTTTACACACTTTACACACTTGTATTTAAATCCCTGAATATCAATTATATACATGTTTGTATGTAAATATATGCAGTAAACTTCGACTAATTAAATTAATATTAGGAGCAATCTCCTTATATAGCAGATTACCACCATCTGCGTACTTTGCCAACCCACTTTTCAACCTATCACAAGAGTGAACACATTTTGAATTGAAACCGGCCCATGTGTGTTTGCAGCCTCTAAACATAAATCAGAATCCACTTTAGTTAAACACAATTGACTTGAATGCGATATTTTGCATCTGTCATACTTTATAACTTCTAGCTAGAAAACCAAATTCAACACATCTACACACATTTTCTCTGCACTTACATTTTTCAACATACGTGTGTTTTAAAGTATGTATGTTCCATTGAAAGTAATATAAAGCCGATCCTAATTCAAAACGTGCCCACAAGTATTTTACATTTGAAAGTATATAAGAATTCAGGTTTTCACATTTTACATTAAAAGTATATAATGCCGAACCTAATTCAAAACGATGCACGTGTAACTTCTCGCTAGAAAACCGAATTCAAAACAGCTACACACATTTTTTCTCTGTACTTACATTTTTCAACATACGTGTGTTTTGAAATGTTTCATTGAAAGTAATATAAAGCCGATCCTAATTCAAAATGTGCCCACAAGTATTTTACATTGAAAGTATATAAGAATTCATGTTTTCACAACTATTTTACATTGAAATGTTTTCACAACTATTTTACATTGAAATTATATAGGGCCGATCCTAATTCAAAACGGTGCACGTGTATTTTACATATGAAAAATACGTCTGAACACGTTTTGAATTAGGACCGGCCCTACCCCACTACTTATATATTATATATATATATATATATATATATATATATTCTAGAATATATTCTAGAAAATTAGAGAAAAAAGCAAATTGTTCGGATATTTATTTGTACACAAAGTTTTTGTGAAATCCCCTGTGTAAGTTGTATGAATTACTCTTGATGCACAAGAACGTAATTATTAAAGTAGAATAATAACAAAAGGTTATTGTTTTGTATAAAAATGAAAGTATTTATTGCGTTTGTTGCGTAAATAGGGGGTTATTAAAAATAGCTTCACCCATATTTTATAATAAAAGTTTGTCTTTAGAAAAAATTATGTTCAAATGCACTTAAATACCCAATCCTATGTAAGTTTCATGAGTTAAAGAATATGCATTAGTATTTCAATTGACAACTCGCATGAGTAAGTATTCTGAAAAGATTTTAATTCTAATTTAATAACAAAAGAACGTATTTCTAATTAGAAAACATAGTTAAATGACTTCATGACTTAGGATGATGAAGTTTTGGGATTGTTTAACGTTTGCCCAATTATTAAATAGCTTGAAGCGGTAATGAAAGGTATAATAAAACAATAGACTTAAAGATCTCGAAGCCACTAGACACATATGTAAATGACATACCTACATTCTTGAACAAACTCCAACATGGACATAATACATAACGAAGTGCTAGATCAAGGGCGAACAGTCTTGGTCTGCTACGTCAGTCCAATCTGTACCTAGTGGAGATCAGTGTGGATCGAAACTTTAACGTCGACATTCAGCAAATGGAATTATATAATAGGCTATGTAGTAAAAGTGGTACATAAAATATACAGTATTTGTAGTAATAATTATTTAAATACATTAGAATGGAAGATAGACAATCTGAAACCAATTAATAACTGTTGTAAGAGAGAATTTACTTAAAGGTATGAAAATTAACAGAAAATCAATAAATATATATTTGTATTGGATGGATATGCATGAACAATTTTACGTTTAAAATGATTTAGAAGAAGATCTGTAACGGTGAAATTTAAATCAATTTGTTTAGATATTTTAAAAAATTTCTAAATGCTCATTTATCAGTTTAAGCTTCAGTTGTGTGTAAAAGTCAATTTAATTTAATTTTACAGGTTTTCGCAAACCTACCATACAAGTTTTTGTCACTACACAAGGCAAAAATTAAACATAACTTAATACAAATTCGCTTAATGAGGTTTTGTAAAAGGAAGGATATTAAATTGCACGACTTCTAAAAGTAATTGTTGTGCATATTAAGGAGTTGTTAATGAGAGATCATCTTTGGTATATTCTGGGCTCTATATTTTAATATATAAGATAGGTGTTATGAGGAAGTTATTTTTCTCAACTTTGTATTTAAGATATTGTTTGTTAGAGTAAGTTGTTGTAGGTACATTATTTTGTATTTGAAAGATTGTTTATAAGAGGAGTATTTCGTATTATTATAAATCTTTTATATCATTACAGTGGTTTTATTAAGCAAAGAGCTAACAAAAGTAATTAAACTGGCGATTAGAATCATCACGGCACTTTCATTCACTCTCAACCCGGGGCATACAATCATCCATAGCTATAAAATTCGGAGATCAACCTGGGGCTAGATTAGTATCATAAATTAACTGCAATAAATATATAAAAGCACTTTTGACAGCGCAAAAAAATTTTTGCAACGCAAATTGCATTTATACAGAAAATAACGTTTTCCCGGTTTTATGCAACGACTTGCCATTTTTCAAATCTATAGCACGAAGGATAGATAATATAAAAGCGCTTTTGGCATTGCAAACGAATATTTCTTAAAGGCGGTCCGTAGAAGATAAAATTGCATTTCTAAAAGTGAAACGGTTTTCTGGTTTTATGCAAAGATTGTTATTACCAAAACTACTACTAAAGATAGATAATTTAATAGCGCATTTGAGAGTGTAAAAGAATTTTTCTTAACGGCTGTCCGTAGGGGCGTTAATTGCCTCTGTACAGAAAAGAACAGTCTAATTATTTTGAAAACTAATGGGAAATCCGGCATCGGTATGTTTCATAACCAATTATCCCTCTATAGATGCAATCTTCATCCCCAAACGCACGCTAAGTATATTTGTTTGCATTGCCAATAGCGCTTTTAAACTATCTTTCTTTAGTACTATAGTTTTGAAATTAACAAGTCGCTTAAAACCAGAAGAATATCTTCGTTTTCTATAAATGCAATTTCCACCATTACTGAGACCAGTAAGGAAAATTCGTTTGCACTGCTGAAAGCTTTTTGAAAGTATCTATTTTTCGAACTGATTTTTAAATACCAGACCCTTCCATAAATTTCCTATAACGTGATGCAGCATATGGGTACGCCACTATAGGATCGGACACTTCCTTATTATAGAAATCACAATTGAGGCAGTTAACTTCGCTTCTGTTGATTGAATATAGGATACAGTTATAGTAAGCAACTGTTCAAAGAACTTTTGACAACTGTGGCATTTATAATTGAGAGTTTTAAGCAGGTAATTGGAGTTTCGCGTATTAATGAAAGCTCATTACAAAGTTTGAGTTTAATTTGCAAACTGGACACAAGCGATTACGTTATCGAGTTATTGGTGGTAGTAACGTTACACAAATTACTACTAATTTTACAGGGAAATGAAAAGTCATATCAACTCAATAGATGCCAATTTGAAGTTTCGTCACAATTATACAACTTAACAGAAGTCTTTTGAATTCCATGGTAAATAGTAACTGCTGCATTTACTAAATATGCGTTTACCTCACAGAATCATTTTACAAAATTTGGAACGATTCATTATAATTTATTGGATCCTCTCTACTTTCGCTCACGAAAACATATACCACAGGGTTAAACTTCATAATAAAGCATTAGTAGTCTAAACAGCAAAGGTTTTATAAATTAATTGAATCGAAAAGAAGAAGAATAGGTAAAAGCTTACGTGCACCTTTTCTTAATGCAATGCAGGGGTTAAATACAATTTAAGCTGACGAAACTAATTCGCAGTTTGCGCTCAGCGTGGCCTGCAAAAGCCGAGCCACCGTAAATCCCTTACATCCCTCGTTAAGTAATGGACATGTTCGAATAAACAATGCATTTCAATCGTGTTAATAGTATATACAGCAAATTAATTTTCATTAAATAGGTTGATATGGATTTTCTTGGGTAACCAATTGGTGAAGAGTTTGAGCAGCATAAGTGTTAATAATTATAAGAACTACAAAACATAGGAATTAATTGTCTATTACGTATTCACCGTATTAATCACGACATCATGAGCAATCATGTGCATAGATAGTAGTGATGAGTTAACTGTGTTTATGCTATGATATAAAAATGAATTTAAAATGAAACTTTTAATATGAAAGAACACTTTACAATTCAATGATATAAGTAGAACGATCATGAACTGCATTAACGAACTCTATTGTCTAATCACATTTATCAGTTTGATATCTTATTCTTCGAAAGTTAACTGTAACTATTCAAGTTTGCACGTAATCTGTTTTAATGAAATTAACGAAGTGCTCAACAAAAAAAACTTCCCTCCATAAAACAGTTTGAGATTATCTTTGACATAATTTAGACAACTTATATCACGAGAAGCCCAGGCTAAACGGTAGAAAGAGATGGTGACTAAGAGAAATGGAAAACTCTGAGGGTAAGCTAGTTGGTGATCCGCCCTGCGGGGCCATAAGGCGGGGGTGAGTGAGGATAAACAGAGAGTAAGGGGGCCCCTTCTCGTCTGGAAGAAAAATAAACAGACGGAAACGAACGAGTGACAGTTGGCGAGGAGACCACCAAGCAAATAAAATAAAAAACAGAACTCGAAAAACTCGAGAGCTACGAGACATATATGAAAAATAGCTGACGACTGTAAGCACCTATGGATACTCAACATGAGCAGATGGGTAGACTTAATGCTGGATACCTAAACATTTGAACACATATGTTTTGGACCTGCACCTGCAATAAAAACAGATAAATTGCAAAGATATAAAGCTCATATAAATCAATACACTAAATATTTTTATAATTTCTGAAGTCAATTTTGAAATTTAAACGTAGAGATATCTAGTAACTACCTCTACATTACCTGAAAACCCCGTATAATTTCGTACTTCACTCAAACGATTCTAATATACTCTTGCGAAGCATTAAAACAAATTAATTTACATGGAAACACCGAATAATATATATATATATATATATATATATATATATATATATATATATATTACACACACACACACACATACAACACACACGCACGCACACAACACACACACACTCACACACACACACACACACACACACACACACACACACATACAACACACACACACAACGCACATACACACAACACACAACACACACACACACACACATATCCAACTTTTTTTGATAACTCGTCAAGATCTATATATTCCCTAATTTACGGTACTTTATTCTGAAACACCCTGTATATAAATTGCTGTGACAACGCCCCGCTTTCATGTGTCGCTAAAAGGGTGCTGTGATACAGATACAGCAAACTGAAAAACTTGAAATTGTTGACATAGCGGTTTTGAACATGCACCCAGTCGATTATTTTATCTTAGTACTAAAACATTTCGACTACTAACCTAATATGAGACATCGGGACTATTTTTGCATATGTACCGTTTTGGGTATTTCTTCATTGCAATAAATAGTGTTGAGATTTCAACTCATGTTAGTAGTCTAAATGTTTTACTACTAAAGCAATATAAGCGATTGTACTCATGTGTGAAGATAGTGTTAAAACAAAAATAGTGTTGAGAGGTTGCAACTTAGGTCAGTTGTCGAAATATGTTACTATTAAGAAAAAATAACTTCTAAACAAAATTGCCAAAAAAAATCCTAGTAATTCCATTATTTGCTGAGTCAGAGGGACATTTTTCTGGTGCTGGAAAAATAACAGATAGGGCACGACTCTAGGCTGATACCGTAGAAAGTCAACTTATTGTTTCAAAGTCTTTAAAAACGGAATTTTAAAAATATAGCCTAGTCATCATAAATTCATAAGTGATGTAACCTTCTTTTATTACGTAGCTTTATAAGATAATTTGTATTTATATATTATAATTCTTTCTTGTCTTTAGTGCTTTTGTTTACATTAATTGTGACTATTTAAAATAAACAAAGTATTTTGTTGATGACAATATTTGATAAGCGTAGACGTATATTATCTTGGGTCCATGGGTTAATTTGGTTCGCCGGGTCAATTCGGGTTACCTGGCCAATTTAGGCCACCGGGCCAATTTTGGTCACCTGGTCAATTTGGACCACCGGGTCAACTTGGGTCAGTGGGTCAATGGGTCGTGGGTCAAATACCTGTTTTGGTCACAGGGTAATGGGTCACTTTTTCGGTGACCCATTTCATCTCTGGTCTGTTGATTGATTGCTGCACCCCCTTTTAATCAAATATTTTAAAGGCAAGTGCCAAATCCATCTGCTATTTAAAAAAAAATTTAATTTTTTTCATATTTTTTAAATTAAATTCGTGAGGTTCCCAAAACCATGCCATACCCGGTAAAATGCTAAGATGCCCGGCACTGTCAAATCGTTTGCATTTTTACATTGTGTACTGTTAAACAGTGTAATGTGAAACTAACATATTACGCTACAAATGATAAACTATTGATTATACAGGGTGAATGAGACCACCCGTATCAGTATTTAGGAACGATGAGTCGTAGAGAGTTGGATAAAAAAATTTATTAAAAGTCATGCTAACGAATCGAGTGGTGATATTATTATTTTTCGAAAAAGTCAGCATCACGAGTAGTTTTGTCCACAATGTCCAGAACTCCAAAATCTTAAATGGCACCATAGGTCGAAAAACGTATTGTTCAAAAAATCGTTACAAAAAAAGAAAGTTTTGTAGGAAAAATTACTTTACTACTACCACCCCTTTAAAGTAATATTCGATTAATGTTATTAAATTTGAAATTCGTTGTTAACAAACAAAATTGAAAAGTCGGCTTTTAAAATCTAGTTACCGAATTAAACAATGTTACAAACACGTTTTAATGTCAACAATTCCATTTGTTGTATTAATCTATCGTCAAATCACCCATTGTTTAAATTGATAACTTGTTGTTGGTTAGTGATATCTGTTTTGGGACAGATTAAAGTTAAAGGTGAATTCTGTCAGAAAGTGAATTAACTAAACTTAATTAGTGAAATTATGCCTTTTTCAAATTTAGAAGCTTTCGACATGTTAATGGTTTTGGCAGGTACCGAAAAAATTACAGAGCGGCTGAAAGAAGTATGCTGAAGGATATCCTCATCGTGCCCATCAATCCTTCAATGTTTCTCGATGATTGGCAGCACGTTTTTGTACCACAGGGCAGGTGCAACCACCGTACAATTGCGAAAATAGAATTACAAAACATGTACTTAATGACAAGGAACCTGATACTCTCGCTGCAGTAATTGGTGATCCGCATATTTCAACGAGATCACTCGCAAGAGAATCTGGAATTAGCCAATACTCCGTATGCAGAATTTTGAAGGATCATAAATTCCATCCATTCCGCATACACCTGCACCAATAATTAAGTCAGAATGATTTTCAAGGTCGAGTAATTTTTTGTAATTGGTTACTAAATAAAGGTCCCCACTTTCCTATGAGAGTTTTATGGACTGACGAAGCTAGTTTTAAAAGCACCGGAGAAGTCAATATTCACAATGCGCATTACTGGTCGCAAACAAATCCTCACTGGCTACAAACTATTGACAATCAACATCTTTGGAATGTCAATACGTGGTGTGGTATTTTTGGTGGATCTATCATAGGCCCTTATTTTTTCGAAGGAACTCGGAATGGATACGATATGCCGAGTTTTGAGGTAACGACTTGATCGACTTACTGGAGAAAATTCCCCTCTTTTAATGCGAGCAAGAATGTGGTTTCAGCAAGATGACTGCCCAGCTCATTTTTCGATAGTTGCCAGGAACACGATAAATCAACTATTTCCTAATAGATGGATTGGCAGAGGAAGTGCAATGATGTGGCCACCAAGATCATAAGATTGTACGCCTCTATATTTTTTCCTATGGGGTCGGATCAAGGATATTGTTTATAAAAAACACCAGCAACCAGAGATGATATGAAGCTGAGAATTCGGAATCCTTGCCTTTCATTAATATTGAAGAAATACTTAGAGCCACTGATAGTGCAACTAAAGAGCTCAACAGTGTTTAGAAGTAAATAGAAGACATTTTGAACACTTGTAACTTTTCAGTTTTGTTTGTTAACAACGAATTTCAAATTTAATAACTTTAATAGAATATTACTTAAAAGGGGTGGTAGTAGTAAAATAATTTTTCCTACAAAACTTTCTTCTTTTTAACGATCTTTTGAACAATACGTTTTCGACTTATAGTTTCATTTAAGATTTTGGAGTTCTGGACATTGTGGACAAAACTACTCGCGATGCTGACTTTTTCGGGAAATAATAATATCACTATTCGATTCTTTAGTATGACTTTTATAATAAATTTTTTATCCCAACTCTCTATGACTCACCGTTCCTTAAAAAAAATACTGATACGGGTGGTCTCATTCATCCTGTAGATAGTAGCAGAAGCAGTACTCTAAAGGAGTGGATAGACTTTACAAATGTGTTTTTAAATGTTTTTTCTATTACAAAATTTGAAGCCTTTTTCACCGTACTGCCTGTTAGTTATGATTGACAAAAATGCCAAAAGTAATTGCAAGTTTAGTCGATGTATGGTGGCGTACACGATTTAGATTTGTCTTCAGATAAATGAGGAAGTTTTATTTTATAACCTTGTAAAAATTTGTAATTTATGTGCCAACAGAGCTTAACATGCAAATTCTTTCACTTAATCGTATTTCAAGATCAATTAAGTAATACATTAACAAAAATAAATACATGAAATTGCATTGCACGCGCTTCTTAAGGTCATGCGATTTAGAAACAATGCAATACAAATGCAATATACTGCACATGCCTTCGAACAAGTTTACAGTCAGCTGTTGCAACTTCCAATACATAGATCATGTTCTATTTTTGCCAATTTCTATGCAATTCTAGTAATTTTTTAAAGAAATAAGTGAGATACCAAATTATAAATAAAATTATAATAACCATAGCATCGGTTATATTTCAATCTCTGATTGTTGAAAAACTACATAAATAATCAAAATGCATGTTAAATAATTATTGTATAAATAATTTATGATGACAATGAATGCTATTACAATAGTTTCGATAAAATGTTATCTTCATTTGTTGATGACACTTCCCATTATTAAAATTGCATACAAGTTGCACAAGTGTAAAAAGGAAATGACATGCAAGTGACATACAATGCAATGCCTTGCATTGCATTAAAATTGCATAATGTAAAACCATCTTTACAGTTATGCTTATGAGAAAAACGAATAAAAATTATGTGCTAGTAGTTTACATACAGAATATGCGGTTTTCCCTATTCTAACGCTATAAGAAATGACTCCAAAAACTGTAGTTATTGTTAAAATTATACATGTGACATTGGTCATTTTCTTGTACCCGCCCTCCAGAAAGAACTACTTCGATCACTATCCAACGATATACGCGACTTGAAGGTGTCTGTAAGATATTTAAAAAAAAAAGAATTACCACCTACGATGTCATTGATACTTGAACCTTTAATACACGGAGAAAGCATTTCTATTGTACAAAAAGGTGAGACATTCTGTCTCTGTATCTAAACTTGCTTTTCGTTGGGGGTTAAACACCGACAAATATAATAAATGAAAGTTTCAGTTTCCTTTCACATCTTTTGTCTGGGAAAGGACAAAATTGGAGTTGATACTAAGTAATCCTCTGCTCCAAGAAAAGCGGATGTGCTTAATGCGTTCCAATGAAACTTTCTATTTTTCTATATAACAAGGCTTTGAAGGAAGCGATAACCGTAAGGGTAAAACATTTACTTTCAACTAGCCACACCGATAATTTACAAAGTTCTTTGACATTTTAGTGCTAAGTAGTTAGCTTACGGAAAACCATTACAGATTGAAATTGCCATCGTTTTCTTTAACTGTTGAACTGGATCATTCCCAAAACTGCACTACATTTTACAGCACCGAATTTTTAGCATTATGTTTTTAGAAAACAAACGAAATCTTCGTCCATTCCACATTTCTTGTAAGAAAGTGGGGATATTCTAGAAACTGTTTCATTAGTATGTTCCCTAGGCCGCGAATCCATACTTGCTTGGGTTTGTTTTTAAACTATTGAGGTTAGCTTCACCCTTAACTGATATAACGCAGTTATCTACGTAAAGCGACTTTAGGAGCTTCACAGCAAGTTGAACATTTTACTTTTTCTTGAGGTAGTATCCTATAACAACTCCTTATAATAAATTGCTACAAGTCCGGCCAAAGACAACTTTCCTACCCGAAAACTTTAAGCTTCTTCAAGCTTCCGCGCTTTTTTTCACAGAAATCTGAGAAGTTCTCGATGCTTAAGGCAATTTGAGGTGATTCAAGCGATTCACGAGAATAAAATTTAGTGGTCTAAAGGCAGGTTATGTTTCTTAAGTGTTTGTAAATTATCAGTTAAGATATTTGGAAACTATTGCAAGAAGCTGGTAGAATCTTTATGTGAAATCTTCTTTAGTTGTCTAGGCTATATGATTGCTTCTTCTTCTTGTAAATAAATTACAATCGGGTGAAATTAACGTATAGTTTAATGGTATATTAGCTTGTAAATAACATTGAATACCGCAATAGTAAATAATCATCGGTTAGCTTCTAAGACACGCGTTTGACTATTGATAAATTGAATATTGTATATAATATTATAACAATACGCACCTCGATTCACTTTCACGCCTTCTACGTATTTTTAGTAAATACGCCCTAAACCCAATGACATCGTCTTTGTCGTGGGCCTCCTCTTAAGAACAAAGGGCTATACATCGCATCCTTGCGCCTCTTTATTACCGACTGACTGGTTTTAGCCTGAACTAGTAGTTTCGAAACGTGAAGGTCTCAGCAGGACATTGCATGTTTCAAAAGAAAATCTGCCTAACTAATAAATGGAACGTACCTAACCTACTTACTTCTAGCTTAAAATATAACATATCCTACGTTTATATTGGATGCAAAGTTTTATCCTCAAATAACATGAATGCGTGATACAATTTCTCAAAATGCAAAAGCCTCAATTTCATTTCTGGTGGAATATGAGATTAACCTTTTAATCCCACAAAAGGGAAAGACCCAAATACTTTGGCAAGATCGAGAATTTGGCTTAAAAAATTTATTTTGAAATCACATGTATATCTTTGTTTAAATCTTTTGAAGGACATTTGTGAACGATTATTAATTTTAGTAGGTTAAATTGCATAAGAGTGTGACATATAGATGTTTTCCTGTAATTGGATATTGTGAGTCTGTTTTGAGATCGAATTCAATATCATTATTGAAGAATAGAAAGTGACATTTGCTCAGCTACTTTTTTTCCTTTCGGAGATAGAAGAGATTTCTGAAATTATCCATAACTAATTTTAATAATCTGTACATAGTGTGACATACATAAGAAAGTTTGGGAGAGATTATATGCTCTCTTTAATAATCACCAGTAGTTGTGAAATACGTTTAGGCTTAAGTTGTAAATGCTTGTGTGTAAGTAATTTCTATGGAAAGTGTGTGTTGAAAAAAGATGTAAGTAATGCTTATTATAATTTGAAAGATTGTTTTTAAAAATTTTATTATAATTGCTGTGACAGCGTGTTTTCGGAAGTTACGCTGTCACTAGGCTAGTATATGTAATTAGTATTTTGGGAAGATAGTTTAGTTGCCTATAATCTTTAAGATGTAAGTTGTAACATTCATTAAATAAGTATCACATTTGTGTAGAGTTCATTATTTCATTTAATTAATAGTCAGTTCTTAACAAGATTGTTTTGTAAATATTAAACTAATCACTAAGAGGATATACTTCCTCTTCTAAATTATAAAGATGTGCTAACATTGGTTACAGAAATTCTTCGTAAAAGGATTTCATTGTAATTAAATAGTTTAAATTTATAAGATATTATCCAAGTGTTGTTTCTATTGTACAAATATATTTTTGTGTTTGGATGTATAAATTTATAAATTGGTTGTGATTTTGAAAGGTATTTAAAGACCTAGAAAGATTTCAGTGATTAGGTATTCAATAGTTTAATTTTATACTCACGATTTAGAATAGATATAATTTTGTATTAATTCCAAGTTCCTTAATTATCCAATTATTGTTGTCGTCTATAGTAATTCGATTTTAAGGAATGTTTTGATATTAGTAGATGTTTATGTCAATTTAGCAGACTGGTAAACATGCGCAGTTGTGCTCCCGTCTCATCGTTTAAAGGTTCTTATCAGGGACGTACTGTTTCATAGGGTAACATATTCAGATAGATTTATATATTTGTTTAAACTTTTGAGGTTTATTCCATTAAATTCTTCATTGATATATATTGTTTTCTAAGGGTACATGCTTCTGTGAATCTTAAAACTTTATTTACAGATCTCGTAATTACAACTTTTAGTTTCGAGCGCTATTTTATTAAGTTACGCCTACATGTTAGTTGTTCATCTAACATTCGTTTTTTTGCAGAGAAAAGTCTTTATAATTTAAAACAACAAAGCATCTTCCCTTTTCGAATCAGCTCTTCAGACAGTTTAGACGAAGTTGAATAAACGGGTTTTCAATGTTGTTAAACTTAACCAACTTGGTAGTTGGAATTTGTTTCAGTAAATCCATCACATCGATTATTGTGTTATATTCGCTTAATCAGCATTGTGCTAGAAATTGTTATTCACTTTATTCTACACGTGTCAGCACTGTAAGTATTATCACGTTGTTTTTTTGTTACCTTAAAACTAATTACCTTTCATAAGTACCCTTTTTGTATTCTCTCATTATTTTTGTATTAGTACATTTTGATTTGTACCTTATCTCAGCGTATTTGATTTTGGATCGATTCTATACACTTTACGTCACGTTAATTTGGAGGATATTTGTTTCGGAGCTTCACATTTTTTGGATGCGTTACTTACAACACACGACACACCCGACACCCTTTAATGTCATTTTGTGCTTTGACTTTTAGGAATTGGATTTCATTCAATAGGTTGGATCTAAGAAATAGTATTATGAAGAAAATGAATACAAATTTCTTATTTGCCCACCTTCCTATGCTCCCGAGACAACTCGAAGTATTATATCAACAACCAGGGTTACGCCTGTGAGATACAATGTTAATGTTACCTTTTCCAAGGATGAGTGTAGTTCCTTCAAAAAAAAAGAATATTTGTATCAATTATCTATTATATACCATTTGTGTTACATATGTACTTATTTGATTAAATTTTAGTCTCATATGTTAAATCAACTGCATGCATTTGGGTCATATTACAGTACTGTCAAATAGCCTTGAATATTAGAAGAGAAAACTGAAATAGTATTGAACCAGTTAGGACAGCAAACGAATAGATATTTATTTGGATTACTTCACGTGTGTCTTATTCCCTGAAATTATAACTTACAATTTGTCGATGAACCCTTGCTGAACAAAATGTCCCATCTGCTCTCGCCTTTGAATTAGGAAGCATAGGTAATACAACTAGCACTGGCCAGGGGTAAGTACACCAAGTTGATCTCGTTTCATTAACTTAAAGTGATACCTAAAGATATTGTTCAAGAGTGTTAATATTAACGTTACAAAATTATATACATTTAAACGATAAGGTAATTAACATTATAAAATTACCGTCATATTGTGATGTTGGAATTTCGTTGTCCCATTGCATCTGAGCTAACTAGTACAGGCATGTTAAAGCAATATATCATATCGGATCAATTTTGTTTTATTTTATTGACGCCCAGCATTAAAGTTGCGCATTTTCTATAGCTTCACACCACTTGTGGCACCTTTATATATATTAACGTGATTAGGAAGTCACGAGAAGTCATAGAAACCCAAACTGTACAAATAGAACCTTAGAAAGGAAACCGAAAAAGTTGAAATTTCCGAAGATCCATTGTTCCACCTTGTATAGTATAAGCGTATTTGTTAGCCATTAAAATGCACAGCAAAACACACTTCTCGTGTATTAAAAAAGCACCAATTTTAAATCAATATTACAGCTGTATATACAACTTTAAGTGTATTGCATGCATGAAGACATTAAATTCATTTCGCTTTAATAAAAAGCTTTTATAAACAAAGCGCTCTTCATAAGTACTAGAAATAACTTTGTTTATTATAAAAATACACCTTCCGTGTATGGAACACGTTCTGTTTGCCGTGAAAAACAATCTTTTATTATAATTGTTGAGTTGCAGTTTTTGCGTTTGAAAAACCGTAAATAAAACAACTAAATCTTTAATTATTCATATAAATTTACTTCCGTATGTATCAATATATCATTTTAATTCACTTTATAGGTTTTAAATGAAACAAATCTAGAATGTTCTTTATTACTCTAGGCAAATACATCAAATTCAAAGAAATATAGTATAAGTTAATTATGAACTGAGTGCCAGTTTATGGAACTCGCCTTATCGTAAAACAGGCGGTAAAATGTCGTAAAATCGATAAGAAAAAATGTTTACCTTATTGTATTTCAATATGAAAGACGGAGATAGCGGATCAACTTTGTACCTTAAACAAAGATAAACGGTAAGCTTCACTAAAAACACAAATCAATCGGCTGCGACGATTTGACACTAATTAGGTAATAAATTAGGGCCTTCTCAAAAAAATTACATCATTACTGTGTATTATGTTCCATATGGAACAGGAAAATTTTTAAAAGAAGATAATTTTAATATATAAGCAGGAACTTTATTCAAGATTAATTCATTAATTCACGTCAACCAAGTAATATGTAACGATTTTATTCCTAACAAAACATGCCGAGTTGCATGAAGCTTATACTTGTAAATAGTTTGAAGCATGAAAGTTGTTAAATGCTATGATTTGTTTTGTATTACAATAAAGATGAAACATTCTTTGACACAAAAAACTATTTAAAGCTAATTAGTTAATTAAATCGAAGATGCACTCTTGCAAACTGATGTTCTAAATAAAGATTTTAAATATTGAAACTCTTGTAAACTGGTATTTTAACGTCGATTAGAAATGGATGCAGAAGGTATTTACCACCGTCAATTACAAGAATTGGATAAGTGCTATTGGATTTTGTAAGTACTAATTTTAGGTTCCTTTGTCTGTAACTGATATTTGTGTATTCGTCATTTAAATTTATGTAAGAATATGTTCTCCTGTTTATTATTTGGGAAGCGGATAATTTGCTTCAAATTCTAAGGTCGAAGTTTGAAGCCTTAGAACTTTAAGGAAATTTTTCGTGAGCAGTTTTTTGCTTACAAGCGTTAATAGAAAATAGGCAAATTTACCAGTTATTAATTAAGGAAGATTTTGTACTTTTAACAAGGATTAAGTAAGGATTATATTAGTAGTAATTTAGAAATAATTTTGTGTACACGTTTAATCAATAGACTGTTGTTTATACTTTTGTGTGAAAGAAAATTGTTTTTGAATATATAAATGCGTTTTGATATTCCAGTGTTTGATTTCATTTTGTAAATTCCATTACTTCCGTTGAGCTAATCAGGCAAAGAAAAGTTAGAAAGGAAGGTAAGTCGGTAATTGCAAATGTACAATTTGCTGTACCATGTCACAGCAATATAAAATGCTATGGTAGTAGGATTATTTAGGAATATATAAGGTCACAAGGGAGGTATAATTCATGTAAACAACCCAAATAATTAAGAAAACTAAACATTTGAATCATAAAAAGTATACAATTTATTAATTATGCAAAAAGCAAATACCAAACACTGTTAGAGATATATGAGGTTTCCTCTTTTGACGATATTAGGCGGTTTATCGAAACTGTGCATACACGTGAAAGATAATACCCGTCCTATTATCTACAACAATAAAATAAAACGAGTCGCGTTTGATACTTCGTAACGTATGGTAGATGCACGGCCTTGTGCGCCACATTTTTGCGATTCGTACCTGTATTCCTTTCGCAGGACTCAATTTTCTTGTGCTACGCAACATTGAAGATCTTCTCTACAAGTGTTGGGTAAGTGTTTACACTGTTCCGATTTATTGCATTTTTATTATTGTCGAAATCGTAAAACCTCAGCATTTATTATTGTTATTATCAATTCGGTTTTCACCATTCAAACAACAGTCCACTCAGCTATCGGAAAATTGCACTTGATGAGCAATCTGGAGAAAATCTCAATGCAGGATTTTTTTACATCCATTGCTTATCATACAAACACTCTGTACAAAAAAAGCTTCTTGTTTAACAATTTAACTACATATAGTAAAATAAATAACTCTGTGTACAATCCAAACCATTTTAGAAACAGTAATCATTTAAATAAATACAAATTAGGAGCATCTAAAGTAAAACAAACGTGAAACGAATTTTTTTTAACTCAACGCATTCGTGTAAAAAAATAGTCAATACATGCTCATAACAAACATGCTTTCAGAACAAGCATATTCCATAACGCAAGAAGTCAATAAGCCCATTTAATTTACGTCATCTGTTAAGTAATTCCATTATAAAATTATGCCTACGTGATGTTTTAAGTATAAAATCGCCAAATTCGAATAAAATCCAGCATATGAGGAAAAGAAAATATGGAACCGTACGTTTTGGCGTACGTGTAAGGTTAAATATAATAGTTCATAAATCCCTGTAAAAAATTACAATTACGTGATACTAAAAAGTACAAAGTACCAATTGCCAACGAAATTCATAATATAAAGCTTATTGACTACGTGATTTCTGAAGCATATGAACAATGCATTTAACATTCGAAGTTAATGGCAATGATTTATCGAAGAAATTCATGATATGAATCGGGCAATCGTCGAGTCGACATAAAGTAACTTTTTACGGCAGAGAAGTTTTTTAAAAGTCGATCGCAGAATGTAGTAACAACCATTGTGTTGTAACGTATCTCATAAAAGGCTTTTACTCAAATTCACAAATTCAAATAATTCTTCCAATTAGCCAGTACGTTTGGCATGACCGGCAAAATAATTAAATATTTTAGTAACCAAAACTTCAATGTCAAACTTACTATTTTTATTCTTGAAGCGTGTAAAGACAGAATTAAATCGATCAAAATTTACATTGGTGTTATCTACGGAGTAACTTGATATATTCTGCATATCTAGCTCGTTTTCACCTAGCTTGTCTCTGATATTTAAAAAGAATATGATTTGAGCCTTCCTTTGCATCTTCATAATAATCGAATAAGTATTCGTTCACACCTTTTTCTACAGTGTAGAATCTGATGACCAATGGATACATCTTTATATTACCATCGTTAGAGAGACGCATCTGTTGCTATTGAGTAATAGTGTTCTGAATCGACAAGTTGCTTTATTATAGGTTGAATAGAGAATGGTACTAACACGCTTGTTACGATATTCGTCGCTTTTGTTATACTCAACTGAAGGTCTTTGCAATTTTTGAATGACAATACAAAAATGTCCTTAACTTGGTACCACAATTTAAAGATAGATAAGAATGAGCGTGCATAACATTGTGGTATACTTCATCCACTTCAGCCGCAGAAACTTTTTTGGAATATTGAGAAGATGTAGACGGTTTCCCAAAAAAAATTGTAATACTTGTTGTAAACGAATATTTTTCTTATGTTCCGCCCCCTTATCGTGTTACTTTACACTATTCAGCCCACCGTTTGCAACTAACTTTAAAGCCTTTTTTTTGCATAAAATGCATATTGCTTTGTTCATATTTCCTTTGTAAAGTTTCAACCACGTAAAATGCGCCTGACAATCATTTTTATAATAGTAAGCGTACTTAAGCTTTTTTCTACGTATATTTTGAATTTTATCATTCCTATCAGAATTACTTGAATCTGAGTCGTTCATTATTATAAACAACCAAATTATTCACAGTAACGCGTAACAAAAACTAACAACCCAGTTAATAGTTACACAATAATGAGATTGATATTATTTTCTGCCAATACAATGCACTCAGCACGAACTTATATCAACTAGCCGCAACAAGATTGCCACTTGAATGATAACAAAAAAAAATGCCTTCCGGCCATTGCCGCTCACCCTGCCTCCGCCTACAGACTATAGCAGTGTGGTCCCACGCCGTCAAATTGAAGAGTCGCGTCTGCCAGCCCATATTTCATGTATAATAGTAAAGGATATAAAACTTGTATTGCAAAGGTGATGATCGCAAAGTAACATTCGCTCATTTGTCAATGAAAGAGCGACTAAACGGGATCGTTGCTGAATATACTTGAACGTACATATCTCAAATCCGAATAAGTGCATTTATTGGCCCCGGCCGAATTCTGTAATTATTGGGCGTTATTGTATTACTTGCAAAATACGGAAGCATTATATACATCGTGTTTCATTTTTGCAAATCCGGGTTTCTGTTTTATCATTAGTTGAAAAACGGGGCCACCTGTAAAGTGCGGGGCATCTGGCAACCCTGTCGGAACTAGTATTTATAAGCCATATGTCATGCATTGCATATCTCGTAGTAGTGGTAATAAAACTACATCTACTAGCGTACTTTATGTATTATACATCAAATAAACTGTTTTGATTATATTAATGTAATACAGTAGTTCAGAAATGAATTTTGAAAGAAGAGCGGTTCAAATATCTTCAAAGTCGCTGATGTTATCCACGTTAAAAGTTTCACTGTTAAGGCAAGAATCTCTGTATTCAGAACATGCCTCAGTACACTTCAGTCCTATCTTTCGACGTCCACATTTATTTTCACAATTTAATTTGCATTACAATGAATAACTTTCACGAGAAAATTTAGTGGTAGCAGAATATCTGTTTTTGGTTCTAGCTTAAAAATGATATCGTAATTGTTCATTTTAGCATGATAGCATAGAAACATTAACAGAACTGTCTCCTGACCAATAACCACTGTTGTCATTACCATTGGTCTGTCAACAGCAATTTGAAGGATCAACGAATCTACTTGTTCTTCAGCATGAACTTATTCGATAGAAAATTTATAAATCTCTGCTTAGTCTATACATTTTTCAGAAACAACTCCTTTTTCATATTGATTAACATAACAATTTGTGAAGTTATTCTCCTTGATCGCCGGGGATGAGCTACATCTGTAGTGGATGGACCGTTTAGATAATCGTTGAAAATTACTGTTGCTTTTCCGTATTTCCTTTGAATAAATATATTTGAAATAACTTTCACATATGGCATCATAAACAACATTTGTATCCTATGGTGTACGTTGCAATAAGTCACCGCCATGAAACACATTGAACATCCACAATAGGTTTTAGTACTTAAAACGATTCAAACTTCTACCACACTTTTGTTAACACTGGTTTATTTGCTGTTCGCTTCGAAAGGTTTCGAAGGATAACTACATAATTCGTATTGAGCAGAGATTCTTGAACTTCTTCGTTTCGGTTCGATGGATACACAAGCTTTTGGAAAAGTAACTGTGGATCTATTACCATAGTCTGGCCATTAACCACTTCTGCTAATTTATGAGTTAGAGTAACAACTTCAGCATTTTGTTTAAAGGAATAATCTTGGACTGGCACCAAAGACACCGAATCAAGAATTTTCTCAAAACCTCTTTTGCAAAGTATACATTGAAATTTGCCGCTGCTACCATACCAGTGCAATGTACTGCGGTTCTATACTATTAGAAAAAGTTTTTTGGCCTCAAAGAAAGAGAGTAGCCGGCTGGCATCACGACTATCCCATTTTACTCTTAATATTGGGTTCTCTTTATGTTGATCGCTTGTAACATAAGCTAAGGATGTCAGTTCCTGCAATGCGTTGTTAACCTCAGCAGATTTCGGCCTTTATAACAACCACACGGTTCACTGGTGTTAATACATCACTCAACCTCTCGTTGAGCCACCACTAGTTTTCAAGTTTCACAGCAACACTTGTTCAATAAGATTGGTTGATAGGCCAGCCCAGAATCTATCGCTTCTCCTAACATGACTGACAGTGATGAATAAATGTTTCACTTTGAGTTGATTAAATGCTAACTTGTTCATTTTCGGAAGATACTGGTACCCTAATTTGGTATTGTAACGGACTACTACTTCCGCGTTTCTTTAATTTAAAACAAGTAATAATAATGGTCTTTATTACTCACTGTTCACAAGTCTAATTTACAGTATATGCCTTATTTATAGATGTTTTCAGTCCACTTAACAATGAAGCACTATTACACTAATGAATTTACAAGCACTAATATCTTCTTAAATTAACTCCTTTACCATAGGTTCATTAACAACACTAACACAACTATTTGTTTATACACTTCTATTTATTTATGTATACTGCAAGCTGCATGCACATTAGACACAGCATATCATTTATGTATATATTCTAAAAGCTCAACTACGTTTACTTTACAACGATATAATTTATATTAGACATTCAAGAATAGACTAACTCTTACATTCATAAGCGGCCTTATATATACCCTGCATTAAGATATGACTCATTATCTAGAACTTTGTAGAAGGATTCTCGAATGCTGAAGAATACGCTGTGCCCCGGGCGTTTGTATGTTTGACGGGTTGCCTAATAGTGGATCGCAACACTGCCCCTCTTTAAAACCGTTACGTCTCGTAACTGTAAATCCATCTTGACGCCAATTCGATGACTGGTGACGGTATCGGCAGCTATCTCCTCTGGTGCATCCACCGCGTCGTTGGAAGTAACAGTCAACACTCTTTTCATGGTCTTGGTAGGCAACCGGTTGATAACAACAAACAAGAACCTGGACGTTGGTTCCTGGAAAACTACTTTAGCATATTTCGGACTATCCTCCAATCCAAGCGATCCAGTCCACAGCCCAGCTTGGGCACCGCTAGTCTCGTTACTCCATTTTCCATCATCTGCGCCTTAAGATTTAGCAAAGCCTCCCATAGATGTCCATAACTAGGTCTCTGCCATGAAGAATTTTGGTGACCAGATAGTAAACATAACGATTTTTATCTTGAAGAACCAAAGATTTTCCTACAGTTGGCTGCTGTTGTACTAATTCATCCACACATCCAAACTTTTTCTTGAAAACAACAGCTATTCCCTTGACATTGCCAAATCTTGAGCTACGCAATGTGCAAGGGAATACTCTTCTGGTGCTCTAAACAGATCTTGCTGTTTTCAACAACAACGCCAAATCTCGCTTTAGCGGAACCACCATACGCCGCCATAAAGCTCTCAAAATCTGCATTTGGCTCATGATTAATAACTTGCCGAACACCATTATCATTATTTGAGTCTTCCTGGTTGTTGCCAGTGTAGGGTGTTAAACGGTCAAAGTGTACCACTTTCGGTTTACCACGAGGGATCTTCTGATCCGGTACACTACATCATTAATCCTTTTAACACTTCGTACGGCCCTTCCCATTGTCTTTGTAGTTTTGGCGACAATCCACGTTTTCTTTGTGGATTGTACAACCACACTAAATCTCCAGGTTGATAACCACCTTCTTGTGCTCTCGTGTCATATTGTGATTTCATTCGATCGCTTGCTGCCTGTATATTCTTTCGGACGTTTTCGTGAATACTATTTGATCTTTCACGAAGCTTACTAACGTAATCTTCACCGGCGATCTCTTCTCCAGGTTTAAATCCAAACTGAAGATCACATGGTAGCCGCAATTCACGTCCTAGCATTACGCAAGCGGGCGAGTACCCTGTGCTGTCATGTACCGAAGATCGGTACGCCAGTAAGAACAAATGTAGATATTGGTCCCAGTCTCGTTGATGTTCAGAGACAACTTTGGCCAGGTACTTCCTAACGTCCTGTTCATTCTTTCAACCATTCCATCCGATTGGGGATGAAGTGGCGTGGTTCTAGTCTTCCTGATTCCAAGATGCTTGCAGACATTTTGAAACAGTGCTGATTCGAAGTTCCGACCTTGATCGGAGTGTAATTCCAACGGAACTCCAAAGCGACAAAACAACTCCTTCACTAGTACATCTGCAACCGTCTCGGCTTCTTGGTTAGGTATAGCATATGCCTCCGGCCATTTGGTAAAATAATCCATTGCAACCAAGATGTATTTATTTCCTTCTCTGATTCAGGAAACGGACCAGCTATATCAATGGCTACCCTCTCAAAAGGATTCCCACGTTATACTGTCTCATTGGGGCTTTCCGTTTTGAGACCGGGCCATTTGCAGAGGCACACAATTCACATTTCCGGCACCACTCCTTCACATCTTCTTTGCAGTTCACCCAATAGAACCTTTCTCTCACTCTTTCGAGAGTTTTTTTCACGCCAAAGTGCCCTCCGGAAATACCGTCGTGCAAGTGCTGCAACACTTCCGGCACCCTGCTTCTCGGCACTATCACTTGAAGTCTCTCAGTGCCATCTTCAAATTCCAGGCGTCGTTTCAAGATTCTATTTTCCATCATCAAGGAGTCCCACTGTGCCCAGTATGCCTTCAGGCTCCTACTTAAAATACTAATTTCTTCCCAAGCTGGTCGTTGTCCTCTATTTTTCCACTCAATAATACGTCCCAATTCGGCGTCATTCTCCTGGTCTTCTCGCATTCTTTCGGGTTGCCAAGTATCATCGGTTACCGTCATTCTATGGATGACACTTATTTTCTCTTCCATCTTGGAGCAATGATTGCAGACCACCGGACAAGGTCTCCTTGATAGAGCGTCTGCATTCCGATGGCTAGTTCCTACACGATGTTCTGTATCAAAGTCATATTCCTGCAGCCGCTCTATCCACCTTGCCACTTGCCCTTCAGGATTTCGAAACTGCAATAACCATTTTAGTGCAGCATGGTCTGTTCTCAACAGGAATTTACGGCCGTATAAGTACTTATAAAAGTGCTCTACGGATTTGACGACGGCCAACAGCTCCCTTCTTGTCACACAATAGTTTCTTTCCGGCCGTGACAAGACTTTGCTAAAATACCCAATAACTTTTTCTTGTCCGTCCTGCACTTGAGAAAGAACGCCTCCTATAGCTGTGTTACTGGCATCGGTATCCAACACAAACTTCCCCTCCATCCGTGGATAACTCAAAATTGGTGCTGTAACTAGCAGCCGTTTCAGCTGTTCAAATGCACTGTGGCAGTCGTCATTCCAATTATATTCTTGTCCATCTTCGGTTAATTTCGTTAACGGTTTGGCAATGTTCGCAAACCCAAGTATAAAACGTCGGTAATATGTGCACAATCCTAGAAAACTGCGTAGTTGGTGTATATCTGCTGGTGTAGGCCACTCTTGTACCGTTTTTATTTTGTCAGGGTCAGCTCTTATTCCGGTCTCCGAAACGACATGTCCTAGGTATTTCACCTCTTTTCCAAACAGGTGACACTTCTTGGGGCTCAATGTAAGGTTTGCCCCCCGTAATCTCTGGAATATCTCCTCTAGGTTCTTAAGATGTTCTTCGAAAGACCGACCTAACACTATCACGTCGTCCAGGTACACCAGACATGTCTTCCAGGACAGTCCACGCAGTACCGACTCCATCAATCGTTCAAAAGTAGCAGGAGCATTGCATAATCCAAATGGCATGACCTTGAACTGCCATAATCCAGTTCCAATTGTAAAGGCAGTCTTTTCTTTATCGTTTGGCTCCAAGCCTACCTGCCAGTATCCGCTTTTCAAGTCCAAGGTCGAAAACCATTTAGATCCGGATAGAGTATCTAAGGTGTCATCAATTCTGGGCAAAGGATAGCTGTCTTTCTTTGTCACATTGTTAAGCCGCCGGTAGTCCACACAAAACCTTGTCGACCCGTCCTTTTCTTGACAAGCACTACCGGGGATGCCCATGGACTATTCGAGGTTCAATCACTCCCTGTTCTTCCATATCGGTGATAATTTGCTCAGCTTCCTTACGTTTTGCCAAAGGAAGCCGCCTGGGTGTTGTCTTATCGGTTGCGCATCTCCAGTATTGATCTTGTGTTGCACAACATTCGTCCTTCCTTCTCACTATCATCCAGTGCAAACACACCTCGATATCGTCCGACCAGTTCTTTTACCTTGCCCAGTTGATCGCCATTTAATCCTTGACACGAGGGTATCAACATATCCAGCAATTTCTGTGAGCAACCGTTGGTTGGTTTATTTTTCGTGTCGTCCACACAACGTTTAATATGACATACTGGAATGCAACTTCCCACAATCATGCCTTTCTTCAGGGTCACTGTATGGGGATTAATGTTCAGCACCCTTACTGGTACCATATTTCGAGACTTTACCAGCGTTCTTCCAATCAGAAGTCCCTCCTGACCCATTCCCGATTCAGTTGCTTCCATCATGCATACTTGTCCTTCCCGGAGCGTACCATCCGGGCGTCCCATTACTATCATTTCCGCCTTCTCCGGTATTTTCATATCGCAAATCATTCGAACTTGCATCGTCTGGTTACTCCTACCTTGAAATGGAATCTCATCATCATCTATCCGAAGCACATTTTCTTTCATGTTTACATGAAACCCATATTCTCTCATGAGATCCATTCCCAAGATCACTTCTTCTGTAATTTCAGCTACCAACACTCGATGATTAATTAATTTGTCCCCAATTGTCAACATAACGGCAGTCTCTCCGTGAGTACAAATTTTCTCACCACTTGCCGTTCGAAGACACACCGATACAGGTAGCACTTTTCCACGACCAACTAAATCTGGTCTCACAATAGTCCTTGTCGCTCCTGTATCCACGAGTAATCGGACACCCTACCATTAATTCTTCCATCGATATAAATGCTGTCCAGACTCCCCATCGACGATGCAGCACGGATGATAATCTCCGGGGCACTACGCTGTGCTGTCGACGTTCGCCCCCTTACATTGACCTGCTTTAACTCAACCGGTTCTTTCTTTGATTGAGTACAGCGTCTCTGCATATGACCAACTTCACCGCAGCTCCAGCATCGCAGACGCCATCTCCGCGGTCGTAATCTTTTCAGCCTTTCCGCTTTTCGCTTTTCAAACACACGGTTTACTATTTCATCTATGCTGTTCTGAGCTTGACCAGGTTCCTCTAAGGCAGACCGAACTTTGTGACCCATCCTGTGTGATGTCTGCTTAGCTGCTTCAAATTCAAGCGCATGGGCCAGTGCGTCATCCAACATTTTTGGCCGTGCTAATCTTAGCGCTTGCTGTATTTCGCCATCTTTAACGCCATCCACAAATGTTTGTACAGCAAGTTGTTCGAGGAAGCTATCTGGTGCCGTTGGATATGCCAATCTAACTAATCTGGCGATGTCAGCTTCGAATTCTTGCAGGCTTTCACTTGTCTTTGCGAGCGGTTCTTAACTTGTGCGTGGTAAACCTGTTGAAGGTGAGCATCTCCATATCTCATCTCAAGCTTTGATGTTAAGAGGCCGTAATCATTCTGCTGGTGATCGGGAATCGTTTGTAAGATGTTAAGAGCCTCCCCCCGTAGGGCCACTATTAAGGAGATAGCCTTCTCTTTGTTGCACCAACCGTTGGCTATTGCAGCAGCTTCAAATTGTTTCAAATATGTGGGCCAAGGTGTTTTACCATCGAATGTAGGTGGTTTTACTTTAAATTTAGACGGAATTGACTCGCTTCTTTCCATGGTTCTTATTTCTGGAATGTTCTGATTAACAACTTGGCTTGGTATTTCAAGTGGCTGTGTTGTTAGTGAAATCACTTGTTCTTGCAGCCTCATCATATCTTCTTCCATTTTACCAATTTACTGTCCAACTTTTGCTCAACTGTTTTTACCTGTTCAGTGACATCTTCTTTCAATGCAATGGAGCTTGCTATTAATCTTTGTTCTAACGTGGCTGTACTTTCATTCAACTTTTCTTCCATTTTGGCAGCATTTTCACATAACTTTTCCATTTTCTCAGCGTTTTCAGTAAACTTTTCATCTATTTTTGCAGCATTTTCAGTAAACTTTTCATTTAGTGTCACTTCCAGTTTAGCCGACCTCTCCTCCATTTTCTCAGCATTTTCACTAAGTGTCACTTGCATTTCGGATTTAAAATCCTTAAGGAAATTCATTAAACTTTCTGCCTCCATCTTATTTTGACTCCTTGTAACTGGCATATATAAACTACTTAAATGTCTTTAGACTTGTGTTTTAAATTAATCACTATATACCCCACAAATGCCTGACACCAGTGTAACGGACTACTACTTCCGCGTTTCTTTAATTTAAAACAAGTAATAATAATGGTCTTTATTACTCACTGTTCACAAGTCTAATTTACAGTATATGCCTTATTTATAGATGTTTTCAGTCCACTTAACAATGAAGCACTATTACACTAATGAATTTACAAGCACTAATATCTTCTTAAATTAACTCCTTTACCATAGGTTCATTAACAACACTAACACAACTATTTGTTTATACACTTCTATTTATTTATGTATACTGCAAGCTGCATGCACATTAGACACAGCATATCATTTATGTATATATTCTAAAAGCTCAACTACGTTTACTTTACAACGATATAATTTATATTAGACATTCAAGAATAGACTAACTCTTACATTCATAAGCGGCCTTATATATACCCTGCATTAAGATATGACTCATTATCTAGAACTTTGTAGAAGGATTCTCGAATGCTGAAGAATACGCTGTGCCCCGGGCGTTTGTATGTTTGACGGGTTGCCTAATAGTGGATCGCAACAGTATACATGTTGTGCCCAGCTGCAGCAAAATGTGGTACCATATTTCCTACGCAATGGAAATGGAGTTTTTAATTTCCTGTACGCTCTTCTTCCGAGAAAAGAAATAGTTAGCGTACCAAATCAACATATTGCAGCCACAACTTGCACGTTTTCCTCTCAGTAATAGTTGCTAACAAGCCTTCCAAACATGATTTTGCTTCATGCAAAATATTATTTTCACAAATTACATCTTCTAAAATTATTTTTGATACAAAATTGCCAAAGACGTTTACAACTTTTGATTTTCGTCAGCGACATTGATGGTGTTTCTTGAGGACTAGCTGTGAGTTTTGTGATAGAAATGTAAATGTCCTTTCCCGTAAAATAGCATTTGCAACTGACACTGGAAGTTGGTGAGCCCTGCCATTTAAGATGTATTGAATGACATTGTCTGCATAAATGCAAATAAGTGCTTCAGATATTTCAAACTTAGCCATTACACTACCTATACAACCAATAAAGCTGATTTCCCTGTGGAATCCTCCAAGTTTTAACATGATTTGGTGTAAGTCGTTGTCTATCGGTTCATTTTCTTGTAGCAAAAATACTTTCCACCACAAAGGCTGGTCAAAAGTGACAACTAGAACTACAGAATACTGTTTAGCATAGCTACATATAAACACAAGTGATGAAAAAAACCCAGATATATCACTAGGAAATCATTGGCATGGAAGATTTTTCCAGGATGACTGCTTTTTCGTACTATTTGCATCATTCCTAGCCATGAGAGCTTCCACAGCATATGTATATTTTCTTTGGAGTTGATAGCTTCAAATGGGGGAGAGGTTCATATGGTAAATTTAAAAATCGTAATATATCTTTATAATGGTGAATTTTTTAGCTTCCAATTGCAGCTGTTGATTGGTGTAACTTTACCTCTGGGAACAGCCAAATTTGGTTTTGCTCTCGGTGTCATGACAACAATGATTCCTGTTACATGGAATGTATTCACACTGTCGATAGTTCTTATGTTGTAATCAACATTATCTGCAGCATACTATAAAGACTGATCATTTTGGAAAGCTGGGATGTCAGTGTCAGATGAGAAAGTTGTACATGATTCCTATTTCAGAACTTTCGGAAAAGATATACAAAGTCCATTCTGCAATTGAACACCTAAACCAACCTGAAATGAAAGTAGTATAACTCTTGGTCTGAAAGCTTACGTTCTTGCCTAAAGAATAAAAGCAATCTTCAGTGACTGCTTAAGAAAGTAATTTCAAGTTTTATAGAAGGGCACTTGTGGTTTCTTCTACTGATAGCACATCTTCTGTTGATGGATATTTCCTGGAACGGGGTTTTTGATTTTTGTCACTTTTTACGATTTCTGCAGCTATGTAAATTATCCGCATGTTTTCTGCTTCCGCGTGTTCAATTTTTTGTAATTATAAAAATTGTATGGAATTGATAATGCTGTATCTTCATGTGCTTATTACTATACGCACAATAATTGGAATCACGTAATAAACTTTCCATTATAGCTGTAACTTGTTCATCAGCGTGATCAATCAGACATTTAGCTACTTCCATGAAAACGTCTTGTTTCACTTCCTTGGGTTTTCACCGTTCTGGGAGTTATTGTTCCTTAAATAGCAAGTCTAAGGAAAGTCGCTTCCGTAACGCACGAGGTACACTCTTCCCAGTACGGAAATGAGTACTTCATGTCGGACGATACACGGCATCTTCTGATGGTAAATCCTGCTCAAATTCTACCTTTCTTTTTATTGTCTACGACTAAAAATTCCTCCTCTTTTCACAATGTTCCAAAATAGGTTCTTTAAATTTACTGAGTGTTTTTACAGGGATTAATGACACGCTCTTTCTCACCATCAAATAAATCTGGCTGGCCACAGAACAAAAATGTTCTTTCAATATAAATGGTGAAATTTGTTACTGTGGGACTCGACATTTTCACATATTTCTTTAGAACTAATTAAATTTGCTTTGGGTTGATGTAAACACAACACCCTTGGTGAACTTTCATTCCAGCTGGGGCTTTCATACGACATTACAACGTTTTCTAGCTTTGATATAAATACTCTCACATTTTTCTCGCCAATTATAACCGTCTCTTCACCAGGTAGCAGACTCCTCTGAAAACTTAAGCTTGTATCCATGTTAGTTACCTGCAACAAATAAAAATAAAACTGAATATTAGACTTTGATACGATCAAAATATTGAACATATTTATCAGTGTATAAGCATAGAAGATGATAATAATAATAGATATTCTTCGTGCCAACATTAGCACTTACTAATCAGTCAATGGCAGCCATTTACATATTCTGAATACTTTAGTACAAGTCAGTTTCTTGATACAAAATTATATAGTTATTCTACAGATATATGTGTGGCAATACAAATTATGTATTTAAAGCGGTTAATACGAAATATTGACAATAAGACAATGCCAAAAGAGAAGAAAGAAAAAGAAAAAGCAACCTAACAGGACGAATTCTCTACAAATTTGATCTTGGAATGGAGTCTTTGGAGGATATTTAATGTAGTAAATCTGAAGTAAGAATTCTAGGTTAAAACTAAATTTGATAGTGTGTTGCGAAGACAGGAAAGCAACTTTCGGCGAAGCGATTATAGGATTGTAAACTCAGACTCAAAACATAGATATACAAGGTAGGTAGGTATAATTACAAATTAAGACAACAAAAAAAAAGTAAAAGTAAACACATTGCTGATAAAATAATAACAGTCATACTTAGTACTGAACTTACAAATATAGTAGTAGTTCAAGTTTAGTGACCGCGTCCGATCATGAATGCAACATGGAAAAAATTAAGCAAAAATATTGGGAGCTTTTATGTATGACTACCGATCTCGAGGTTCCAAAATTGAATCTCTGCACAAATTAATAGAAAAATGTTGGGCGAGCATTTTTCACAAAAATACGCTCTCGGTCCGATGAACGGAAAAATGTAGGTTTTGTGTATGAGTATTGTCACGCACGTTGAAGATTTCTACCTTGCTTGGAATAGCAAGGGTTCGGCAAACTCAAAATTTCTAGGTAATAAAGTTACCTTCGGGTGGAGCATGGGAAATCAAATGTAAGGGCAAACAGATAGGACAGTAATAGAGCTTGGCAGGTTTTGTAGAGAAAGCCAAAGACTAGAATAAGAAAGTCATAGAGAAAAATTGTTACAGGATACTGAGACGAGTTGGCTTAAGATATATAGCAGTGAGCAGGAGACAGAAGACAATGTACTTAGCATATCACGTAATTTTAGGTTGTTTCTTTGCTTCTAATGGTTGTTTTACTTTATTATCATACGGAACTTCTTACTTTAGTTTTCTCAACCGTACCGCATAGCTTTCTCGTACATTTTGTTGTAAGCCTTTTCGATTTATCCTAAGCACAATCAACTTATACTTTCAACATACCATACAAACTAGGAAATAAACCGTTCCACATACTGCTCAACACGTTACTCTTGTACTCCTCATCTAACCATGTATTCGAAACAAACAACTCACTCTTTGCACAGGTTTACCATTTTCTTGTTATTTTCATTTGCTGTATCATCTTCTCCTTATCACTACCACTATGTTCATCAGACGTTGCATATAAATCGAATCCTTCCGAATATTCATTAATTCTGATAATACTATCATCAATGTCATCATCCCATTATTTCCTTTTCAGATACTTCTCTTCAACCTTTTCCACATGGGAATAAATACTATCCCTTTCTTTAACACCAACGACCTAAAACTTATCCTCTGCTATTTTCTTACATCGAACAACTTGAAAGTTGTGTTGTGTGCGGCAACATAGCTTTTGACTCACGTCTATACTTTTGCAATTGGGTTTAACTCCTGATTATAAGGTGGTACACAAAGCACAACATATTCATACTGCTCTAAAAGTGCATTGACAACATGTTCAAGAACTAAGTTTGCTTATCTATATTATTGAGTACAGTTCATTTTTGTTTCACTCACATCGTAAACCACTTCTCGCTCGGTTAAGAATGTCTCCATATCTCCTTTCTTTGCAAGCAGATATTGGTCTATGTTCTGTTGTCATATAATGGTATGATAGTTAGCTATTAATAAAACTGAAAGGACGTTTCTTTATGGCTAAAGATTTTTAACGTTTATCGATAGTCTTTTCTCTGCTGAGATAATTAATGGTTTGAGAGATAATTGAGTTAGGTTATAGTGGTATCAAATATACAAATCCGCATTACGCATAAGTCAAAATTTTTTCCTAATTTTGGTTTTTACTTTTTGCATTAAAAATTTGGTTATATAATTTGGTATAAATCGTATCAGTCGCAAATTTAACTACCAACGCATTAAAAATCTGAGATACGGAATATATTGAAATTAAGAAACCTTGCGCTTTTCTTAGAAACCTCTATGTTTATTATTTATTATCATACATTGTCGGACTCTCTTCTTCACATGCTTCTAGCATTATCAGTAACCAAGCACAGTAAAGACGTTCCGGTAAATTCCAAATTTAACTAGTTGGTGGTGGTATAAATAACGTCGTATCATGTTATCGTGAATATAATAATCATTCGGTATGAACATCAGAGTGGGAAAAAATTCTTAAAAAATAGGCAATTCTTTGTTGAAAGATGTGTCTTAGGAAAATTTATTTCAGTTGAGGTTAATGCAAATTTTTCCCAATTAGTATTAAAGGGGTTGTGAATCTAGTGTTTTAATGTACTTTTATTGCATTTCGAATCTGCTAAAACCGAGACTTCATTCTAGAGGATCTTCCTTAACGTGTAATGGTCATAACACGTGGTTGTTGTGTGTATAATTTTATGTGTATATAATTTGCACCGGCATTTACTCTAAATATTTAGTTTTTACCTTATGTTTCCGTAAGAGTTAATCTTTGACTATGTTTCAATCGTGTATCCAAACACGCTTAAAAATTTCTGGTAAAATATTGTATCTGGACGCCAAAAATAATTGACAGCCACCCTGTGGCGTGAGATAATTAGGCGGATTTGATTGGCAGTTTGCAAGAGGTTGCATTTAAGGATATTACTAAGCTTACAATAGGAACCTTCTAGATGTTTTTTGCATAGTTCTGGTGATCTCTTAGAATGCTCTAGAAAAATAGAATTATGTGTATAAATTGTCATTATTAATTAGTTCTAATTCAAGAATTGATTATAATACTAGTTCTTATTATAGTCTCGATTTATAAAGTCGTGACATGAAATAAATTAGTGGTAACACATACTGTTAAAAGAAATGGTTCTACCTGGTATGGATTATTGGAATAATCGATTAAATTAGCACATAGATAGTTAAGTATAGTCTTTGAGTAGTAATTAAAAGGATAGCATTGTAGTTTTAAGAGTTAGTATTTGTACTGTAAGCGATTTGATGGAAAAAATTGTCTTGAGTTTTTCAGAATTTCACTGTAGCTACGAGTAGTTGAAAAGGTTTGTGTAATCAGTTGATAGTAAACAACTATTACTACTGCAAAAAGGTTTTCTGTAAAACATATTTGTTTTTAGGGAAGACGCTAAGTTTTATTTAGTATTTACTCACTGATACTTCGCTTTGATTTAGACGAAATTTCAACAAAAATCGTTTAAATATTTTGAAATTAACTTTGATAGCATACTTCAATATGATAGCTAAAGCAGCTGTCGAATAATAGCATTTACACTAAATTTCCACTAATATCCATACATCTTATCGATATTAGCAGAGATTATATCTAATTCGTTTACTAAGCATGCAAACTGTTTATTTAGTGGTACGGACTATTTATAAGAAAAACTTTTATCTGATATTCGTGAAAAATTTGACTTAAGTTGTTAAAAGATTGAATGCCGATAAGAGACATGGGAACGAGGAAAGCAAAAAAAGCTGTGCCATTATTAGTCATAAAAATATGTCCGCTGTCCTTATGGAGCTCGTCTACAAATGATATCAAATTTCCATCCCATTTACTGCTGACTATATAAATTAGTTATTGAACTATAATCTTGAAGATTTATAGCCACTCTCAATGAAACCGGAACTTTGGAAACTTATACGCTGATTAATGTCAAACCTTTTCAGGACTTACATTATCTATGCGAATCTCATAGCCTTAGCGACATTATTCTACATTAGTTATAAAATCTTTAGAATGAAACACATATAGAACCTTAGTTTCCGTTGGGCACACAATTATGTGTCTCAATTTTTTAAGCAGCTATCGGATGCTTTTACAGTTTATTTGATAATTTGTGAAATCCCGAGCACGTGTTTAGACAATATTGCTTTTGTGTAATTAGTTTTTGGATAATTTCGAAAAACATTATGCGCAGGCAAATTAAATATACGTGAGTAATAAAATTTCGAGCACACCCTTAGGCTGCTACGTGAAAAAATCTATCGCTGCATCGCGTGTCCAATACATCCTGCAGTGCCGTAGTATTTAGTGTCACTCAGAACCCAGATATAAACCTAGAATGGACTTTGTACGGAAACTTCGAAAGAAGAAATTAAAAGGTAACTAATTAACCCAAGTCATTCTCTGATAAGAAAATGAAAGCTTCACACGTTAGTAAATGTAGTCTATAAGTAACTTTCTCACGGCTATCCAGTAATGTACTTCTTATACAGTTAAGAATGAATCAATAATAGCACTCATTATGCTGTAGGTCTATATAAATCTATACCAAACACCTTCAATTAATCAGGAAAATCTAGGTCGTGGGTTATGGTCATAATCTAATACCTCTAACCAATCAGTACAAACCTCAATTTTTCATAATTCGCTAGGTAGAAATTTCGTATTATGGTTACACTTTGACAAATAAATTTTTGTTTGCTTTTGTGATATTAGTTTAAACATTTAGAAAATAAATATCGGATAATGAAGATTTTTGTAGTCGTGGAAAGAGTATAGTATTCCACTCGCGGGTTATGACCAGTACTTATTCGAATGTCGCCGCTCGCCTTAGCGGACTCGCGGCGCAAGCTTTCCTAATGAGTAATGTCTATCATAACTCGCTCTACGGGAAACGGTGTAGAAAGCGATACTTTAGGTAATAAAGAGAATCAACCTGAATGCTCTGAGAAAAACATTGAACTGAACAAACATAAGCAGAATTTTAAATTGAAAATAGGAACTTAGAAGACGCTGATAATAATTTTTTACTACTAACACAAGTTTGAATTATATGTAAAAACTACGTTAGGTGTGTTCTTATAATACTACATTATAGAATACCAGAAACACAGTGAAGAAATAAATCATTGCAGAATCAAGCAATTCCTGGAGCAATTTCTTACTCGTAAGACCAGCGGGCAAATAGGAAGAGAACAAAATCAGTAATGGAATGCCCTTTCGCATCACGTTAAGAAAGAGAGGCAAAGAAGAAAAATGAATGCCACCCTAATATTGTCGAAGATTGGAGGTTCAAAGAACAAAGCAATAGAACACGCAACTCCATTTCCCAGAAAGAAATGATTAGCATCATGCGGACAGAACACTAATTTGTCCAATACTATAAAATACAATACTCAATTAATAACACAGAAAATGTACAGACTAATTATGGGATATACTACAACATTTTTACACATATTTATATACCCAGTAGACACAGATAAATAAAACTCAATATCACATATAAATATAGTAAAACAACACAACCTCACGTACTGGGCGTTAGTGAAACTTTCTAAAAAGATGTTTATTTTTTCATACAAAAGTCGTGCAGAAGATGTTGTCTTATCCGTATTAACAGAATTGACTTTTGAAGATTTCCGCACTAGCTCTGAACTTTATCTTCAGCGGTTTAGAGAGACTATCAAGGGAGTCGTTAATTAAATACGAATGGGTAGGGCGCCACTGTACTTAGATAGTGTGTAAAAACAAGAAACATTGCTAAGAAAAATACAGGAACCTCAACGAGTATATTCTGTTATAAAAATACAAGATTTTGTATTTTTAGATGGTACTACGTTTATCCTAAAATAAAATAAAATACATAAAATAATAGTAGAGAGAGTAATTTGCGCCTCAAAATAAAATCAATAAATCAGACAGGTTTTGTACATTTATGATTGCTTTCTTTTGGGTAATAGTGCATGGACACTCTTCTTATTAAATTTAAGCACATCTGGTTTACATGAAATTCATAGAATCCAGTGATAAGTATGGACAAAATAAATACTATTGCTTAAGTGCTCTCGTGAATATAATTAACCTTGTTTATATATATAAAAAATTAAGACTGTTAAGTATGAACACATATATTAACTGAAAATTATTACTGATTTATTCTGACAGATAATTATTATATGTCTCTGAATATTCAATTAATTTTTATATTTATATTGTTAATCTTGGACAATTTAAATAAAAGAGTCTCTAAAGCAAGTAGGCACTATAAATGTCATTAACATAATTCTGAGATTTTTATGTCATCTTTTCAGTACTGACTAAATGACACACATACATACAAAATAAGTTTGTAATAAGATCTTTCAAATTAGTAAAATTAAACTTTGTTAAATAGTTATCGTGTACAAGCAAGTACATGATTATATTATTTGTAATGCAAATTCATAAAGCTTTTGTTACATAGACAATTTTATAAAGCATAATTTTGATATGAAGCAACGTTGAAAATTCAAATTTATAATAAAATATTATCACAAACATGTTAGTTTCCATGTATTCAAACTACCAAGGTTAGACTTATACATGCCGTTAAACGTCAAACAAATGATTGCCTCAACAAATGGAAATCACTTACCACCTTGACCTCAGGGCATGGCTGCTTGCAACATTTAACAAACAAGTTCAACCCACATGTGGACTTCCAACATTGAAAAACACATGAAAAAGTAGTTGTCTACACCGTTATAACAACGTCTCGTAAACTAGAACTACATTGTAAGTTTCCAATGCGTAATCGTTTTATACGCAATTAAATTAACTTTTTACAACCATTAGTCAACTCTAAGTATTGCTTCTGAATTAAAACAAAATTCCATGTTGAAATATAAAGAACGTATATATCTTATACGCAGTAAAAATTCAAGTCTCGCACGACCATTTTGCTTCAGTTATTAAATGTTATTTCTTCCGTGCTTTAGTGTTGCTTTATTTTTCTAGTTCATTAGTTCTTTTGTGTTGCGCTAAGGAAAACCAAATATAATTAGTTTAAATTATTTAGATATAGAAATTACAAATCAAAATGAGCTTCTAAGCAATCAAATCGATGGATCTATTGAAACTAAATTGCGACTCGCAAGTCAGCTTCAGATATGAATTTAACCATTTTGACGTTGTAATGATCAAAAGCCGACTGATTCGGTTCGTCGACAACAGCTTTTGCAAGCAGGTACGCGAAAGCACGCTATACGATATCACCTTGAAGATACGTTGTAGAAATTTTACAATAAGAACTGAACATTTATAACTATGCGCTTAATTTACTGTATGATTAAAAATAAAGAAGAACAATAATAGGGGTGTTTCGAAATTATGATACTTTCTTTTGATTTTGTATTAATTGTAGAAATACGATTTATATTGAATTATAAAAGTAAATTTAAAGATTTTATAACAAAACACATAATTTTTATGCGTTAATTTAGCAGTGGGAAAGCAAACTGTTACAATAGATATAAATATAACATAAATCTTACCTACTCATTTACTACATTGATGATGACGGGCAAATTCAAAATATAGTATACTAAAAACTAAGAAACAAGATACACATTTAAAATGGTGTCTTTAGGCGCAATCAACAAACCAGAAGCAATATGTAATTAAGTATTACAGCCGTGGCATAATTATCAAGTCTACATATAATTTCGAAAAAAAATTCACTAAGTATTATCCATCAATATGAAAAAGCAATACCACACAAAACCTACACTAATACACATATTCTAATAGATAACAATGTTAAGAAAGCAAAATGATTCACTTATCTTAATATTTATATAATCCAAGCAAAAATCCACTTAATATAAATGAGCAATGCTATCGTTATCTGTCGACGATGATGACGAAATAACCAAATGTATTGTATTGACAAAGCGAGGCCTCTGTGATAAACACAAGTAAACATTGGTTCAAGGGACCTAAGAATATGGGTTAAAATCTTGAGGATATGAATTATAATCTAGGTAGTCATACAAAGGGGAGCAAGTTTTCACCATAAAGATTTAACAGCTAGTTGAAGCTATTAATATTTATCACAACAGAGACGACGGAACCAACACTTGAAATATAGTGAACTGGTTCAGCGACCGAAGAATACTTCATGGAGATCCCATTATAAAATAGCTGCAACTTTTTAGCATACTTCTAACATTCGGGAATAACACATCAGAATAATTAGTGACCGTTAATCTAGGTCGTTTAACAGAAAATAAATACTGAATACTACATATCATAGACGACTCGCACAATTGAACAATTTATCTAACGCAAAAGTAATCATTTATTGAAATAGGGTATTGAGAGTATAAAATGTCAGAAAATATTGAAACTGCGAAATGGAACTTAATAAAATTCAAGAGATCGCTTATCTTATTGATATCAAAACTAAATATAATCCATCCTAAAAAACTGCTAAATATATTTGTACATTTATAATAATAAAATCGGACAGTACATTTCAGCCCATCGATGAAGCGGTAGTTAAATTCGAGAAAGGTTTACACTAATACAATTTCACCTCTTGAAACCAAAGAAAGAGGTGCAATGTTATGGACATGGTGTGACGTTTCTAGTAAGTGCGTCTATGGCACAAACATTTACAATGGACGGGAAACTAAGCAATTCAAGCCACATTTGGTGCAAATCCAAATGCTGAATGATTTTTCCTAGTTTTCGACGTCCATCATTCTTCTAGATTCTGTAAAATTCTCTACAATAGGGACGACAGTTTGAAGTTAAAGAAAAATACTCCATTTCTGGGTTAATCTGAAATGGCAATTTGTGATAAAAGTATATTACTATAGATGGAAAACATCAAACATGTACTACTTCAGAGAATTTGTCACCCACCTATAGTTAGCATAATAACCCGTAAAATAAATCGTAGTAGCTTAAGAAAAATACCATGCTAACGCCATAATTTTTCATATCAAGCACATCGGCGATGTAGACCATGATTGTGTGGAATTAGAGCAGAGAAGTTAATGACGGAAGAAAGTCTTTCTTTGACTACTGATCTCTGCAGTATTCATTTTTCACAATGTTTACCTGCAAACTTACATATGGTATTATTATATCCATTAGCTTTATGTGGTTGAAAAAGAAAGGACAAAAAGCAGTTTCGAAGGCAAGGTAAAGTTTCAAGAACAAAGGTTTTGTATAAATGTTGCAGGTTATTAACCTTTCGATGAAGGTGTTACAAATAAAACCTAGAAATTTTGAGAGAAGAAAACGAAATCTGTTTGTATAAAATGTCAGATTCCTCGATGTATTCAATCAAATATTAGCTACAAACAAAGAAATCTAAAATAAATACTTCGGAAATCAAATAGCGCTTATCCAACTCGTAATTAAGTGTATTAAACACTTTCCATTTCCATTTTAAAATTGACGTTAAAATTCAAGCTTTCCAGTTTTTCGTATAATTTTAAATCTCCATTTAGAACCATAATTTTTAAAGTGCATCTTCTATTTTTCAGTTAATTCACTCAGCGTATTATTTTTCATCATGATTATCTATGTCGAAGTTTGTATAAAATGTCAGATTCCTCGATGTATTCAATCAAATATTAGCTACAAACAAAGAAATCTAAAATAAATACTTCGGAAATCAAATAGCGCTTATCCAACTCGTAATTAAGTGTATTAAACACTTTCCATCTCCATTTTAAAATTGACGTTAAAATTCAAGTTTTCCAGTTTTTCGTATAATTTTAAATCTCCATTTAGAACCATAATTTTTAAAGTGCATCTTCTATTTTTCAGTTAATTCACTCAGCGTATTATTTTTCATCATGATTATCTATGTCGAAGTTGCAACAGTGGACGATAGAATGGAATTGGAAACTTCAAAAATTTTAAACCGTCCATGAAGGCATATGGAAATGGAAATGATCAAGTTGGCATCGATTTTCAGAAGAAAGTTTAACCCATTCGCAGTACGAGATTTAAGGGGATTCCCAACAAACAACAAAAAATTTGAAAAGTATGTTTAAAAAATCTCACAGAATTTCGAAGAAGTTCTGAAAGGAAACAGTCAAAGAGGTCAAGTTTAGGATTTGCTAACCGATTTTACAAACAACTGAGCGCTTGACCTGTGCAGTGCGTCTATTGGAACAGTACCTACAAATTAATCGATTGGTTAAAATTGCCGAACGCATTCAGCTAAGCAGGAAATACAAGGAAAGGAAAACAAATAAAACAATGTTTATAATTGAAGAGCTATGAGAATAAGGTATAATAGTATAAGCCAGATAAAAAGTTGATCGGTTTTAAAACGCCTATGGATCGCTTCGTACGTTCAGACCGCGAAATCGAAGGTGCAAGACGAAGCCCGCTAGGTCGGGGATTTTTATTAATACCCGATGGTCAAGGATACGACATGCAGCAAAGAAGAGTGGTAAATGCATGCGAATCCAATCCGACTCTGATCTGACTAATCAAGGAAGCACTCTCGTTTTTAAACCTGGAGAGGAAATAATCAGTTTTTGTAGAAAATGGTCGATGGACATTGCTGACTCTATAGAAGATAATGATTGCGTAATCTAAATTGCATTCAATCTCGCAAATCATACATTTTCCCACTGTCTAAAAAGTATGGAAGATATTCAGCGCTAGGCTGTAGTTAACAATGCAAGAAACCAACGTATCATACGGGTTAGTTCTCCTGTTCAGAAATCAGACGCATTACATTTGATTTTCCAATGCTCCACCCGAAGATACTACATTGGCCAGGAAGCGAGTTTTTTTCACCTGGAAAATTTGGAATTTTGCCGAACCCTCGCTGTTCCAAGCAAGGTAGGGATCTTTAACGTGCGTGACAACACTCACACACGGGACCTCCATTTTACCTCTCATCCGAACGATGGTGTATTTTTGTGAAAAATGCTCGCCTAACATTTTTCAAGCGGACCGTGTCGGGATTCGAACCCGGGACCTTGGGCGTAGTAGTCACACACACACCACTACGCCACGGAGCCGCCAGAAATCAGACGCAGCAAGCAAACAATATGTGGACAAAAATGTGATAAAATTGCACCCGATGTGAAAGCATTTATGCAGTTGTTTATAAATTTGAATACGACACTTGCAACAAACGATCAAGAACTCAATCTCGCAATTTTTCGTCAATTTATATGCATTATCAGATGATGTTAGAAATAAGCTTGATCTTGCACTAAAAGTGCAACTACAAAATGATGAACCGCATGGTCTAGCTTCAGAATTGCGCAAACATGGGTAAAGAAACCATCGTGGAAAAGTTGTTTAAACCTACCCGCAAAAATTCCCTGCGCCGACACACAGTACTAAAGTCAATAAAACGGGTTCTCTTGCAATTCGACTTGACAGAGTTTCAACCTTACTTTCGCGAGAACAATGGGTAAAAATATATTTTAATTGGATTGTACTAGTTTACGCTTTTTTTTAGAACTTTAGAAAACAAAACTGGGGTAGAAGTTACAACAGCTATGAAAAGCATATTAAAGATGATGCTACATGACAAGAAGAATATTTGCAACGAAAATCAATCTACTGACGAACTTTGGGAAAGAGTACTACAACAGCTGGTTTAAAAAAATTATGGAGCAATATAAGATAAACTATTATTCCACATATGCAGTAGTAAAAGCCAGTATGGCAGAACAATCTAAAACAAACTCTATAAGACTTTCCACTTGCAGAGAAGCTACAGATAGTTGGAAATTTTACCTAAAGTTATGGAAGAATATAATAATACAGTACATCGGGCTATTGAGATTACGCTTGCAAAAGCCGAAAAATACCCCGAGCGAATAAAGCTTCGCATCGCTGAAAGTGGTGTAATAGGCCGAAGGAAATTGCTTAAGGTCGGTGATGTAATTCGCATTTTCAAATCTAAAGCCATCTTTGACAAAGAGTACCACCCTAACTGGAACACCGAATCATTTAAAATTACCCGAGTTCAACAAATTAACCCAATAACATATCTACTGGAAGATTTTGAAGGACAACCAATTCTAGGTGCTTTTTACGCTAAGGAGATGCAGCTCGCAGCTGCTCAGAAATATACCTGATAGAAAAAATTATGCGGAAACGATACCTTGGTCGAGAACTTCTAGTGCAATGGTTGAATGGAGGGAGAAGTTGGATGCAGTCAACAGGTTTGATTTAATATATACGTGGGTTTGTTGCAAGTTTTGGTCAGTTACGAATCAGCTCTTGAAGCGCGAACTTGGCTATCAGTATCGCACGAACGATTCTTTTATTAAAGAAGTTGCAATACTGAGAATGAAAAAAATAAAATATTGCACAAAATTTTAGAAATACTATTGGATGCTACGCATTTCAACAAAGATTTTGAGAAACAGATAAATTTTGGGACCAAATTTATTCACGGATTGCAACGGGATACGCCCTCTACCAATGGATTAAAGACTTCATTTTTGAGTTTAAATTTACAAGAGATGATTCCTCCATATGCTAGTCTACGTAAAAGGAATCCAAAAGCAGCGCTTAATATCTTTATATCTACCAACTAATAATTTTGAAAATAAAGAACACTTTGCAGTGCCGAGTTTGAAAACATCACGTCAAGACTAATAAATAAATACACTGCGTACTGCATAGAAATCATTTTTGAACTGTGTAATAGAAACTGTGTTTATTCTAAGACAATGTTTTAAATAATTTCTCTGTGAAAATGTTACTAAGAGAATGTTTTAAATAAACTATTTTATATATAGTCGTTTCAGTTAAAATGGGTTTAATAAGGTATTAGAATATGTATAAATTTAATAAGGTTTTGATAGAAAACCTGTAATTTCGTCATTTAAAATTGAGAGTGAAAAATGTACATTTCATTGCCTAAATTATAAAACGTATAACTCGTTTTAATAAAACATCTAAATTTAAAATTAAGATTAGCGGTTCTTAAAATATAGCTTGGCTAATTTTTAATAAAGTGTACAGAATAAAATGAAAATAAATTATAGAATATAAGTGCCTTGCCCTTTAAATTCTTGTACTAGACGATCACACTAAAAACGTAACTACTTGAATACAAGTCAACTGACGAAAATAGACCGACTACCCCCCATGCGCGTAGACATTACGTACGGTTAATAAATAACCGAGGTTTGCTATTTTCGTAAAAGTTGCTGCCTAGATTCCAAAGGAGCAACATATTTCTACCACCGCCACCGGGCGATCAAAGGTGAGCAGCGGAACGGTGACAACTCGTGGGAGTTCTCCAGCTATACGCCGAGGAATGGGTACACAAGTGAAGTCGTTGCGGATGCACATTCGCCAGTCCTGTTAGACGAGCTACCTGACGATGGAGCGGCCTGTGGCGAATAGCCATCCTGTCGGTCGAAATCCACAGGCCAGTGGACCCAGGATCCGGATATCGTGTAGTTGGAGGACAACCAAGGGGAAGATCCGGGAAACCGCTCACTGAATCAAAACAAGAGGATTCCAGGAGCAGGACTCGTGGAATCCAGACCAGCAATTTATTAGGAAGATCAACTAACACCACTACAACTCATCAGAGAACTCTCGAGTTAAAAGGCATAATACCGACGCTGAAAGCATCGCGTCCAGCTGCTGCAGGATAGACCAACTAATGCTTCCTTTCCGGTTATATACTATACGAAAGCAATTAAGAAATTTTCTCGTATTAGACACTACCACCCTACTGAGACAGAGTTTCTAATCATATGTCATTAAATTGCTCGTTATTAAACTATTGTCGTTAATGGGTTTTCCCAATTAATAAACTAGAATTTTTACTCGTAGAGATACGTCAACTTTACTAAGAAAGAGTAGATCGTTAAATTCCTCATTAATAAATTATTATCACTAATGGGTTCTCCCATTAAAAACGATTAGTGTTAATAGGTTTTCTCATTAAAAACGATTAGCGTTAATGAGTTTCCCATTACAAAACGATTAGTGTTAGTCAGCTTTCCCATTAAAAACGATTTATGTTAATGAGTTTTCATATAACAATCTAAGAAGATGTGCAAGTAATAATTTCGATTGACCTGATAGTGTAGCGGTTAAGGTACCCGCTTTGTATGCGGACAGAACTGGTTCGAATTTTTTTTATTAAACATGTGACGTATACGTTCATATCGGAAAATTGGTGACGTAAGCAAAATATAGCACGTAATGAAAATGGCTTTCGTGACACTTATAACGGCAACGGTTAGGAGAAAAAGGAGAAGGTGGAGTATGGGAGGGGGAGGATAGTATGGGTGGGGTGGGGAGGATAGTATGGGTGGGGTGGGGAGGGGTAGTAAGAAGAGGACGAGGAGAAGGAGGCGTTCAAACCGGACTATTCTCCTACTAAGGTGTTCTGCATTTCTTCTGTTGTTACAATCATTCTAAAAAGCTATCCCTCAGTATCATTTTCCATGTTATACTATTAAATATAAATTATTTTAACTTAAGGTATTCTTTATTATTTAAATGATACATTCAACCGCTTCTTTAGAGCGGAATAATTATACGCTTGATAAATGGCGGAGTGCTGCAAAATGTGCTGTAGAACGTGACAGTTAGCAGTACCGTTCAACAATATTCTATATTGGAGCGCTTCAGCGCTTTTGTTTGCTGAATACACCCAATAACTTAATTCAATTATTACTGCTAAGAAAAATAGATTATTAGGTAGACAAGATAAATCTAACCGATTAGTTGGTTGAGTATAAGTAATATTGTTTGTTACGCCTGAATTAACATTGAATTGTTTGTGTAATCATTCTTTTTATTGTGATCACAACTTTTTTTGCTCAGTGTAATCACTTAAAAAAAAATTTCTTGATACAAATCTGTAATAACTTGTTTGCACCTTCTTCCTCAGCATTCATTATCTTTTATTTACAAGGAATATCAAAGCATGGATGACCCAATCGTTGAGTCAATGCCCCTATGAAATGTGTACTTTAATAACTAGTTCTGTTTGCTAATGATGGCATCACAATAAGTAAATTTTATGGAAATATTTCACTTACTCCTAAAGACATCACAACAACCACTGAACTATTTTTTCCCATAATTGATATATTTCGATTCCACTGATTGCACACAATGCTTTATATATCTAATGAACAAAGTTGCTGTAGCGTGCAGTTTTAGCATTGGTTCAGAAATTTGAATAAAAGCCAATTTCTATGGAATTATGGAATAAAATTAGTTCCAAATAGCGCAAGTGGTCATAAAAAGAGCTCTACTGACGCTTTGCAGCGTAATCTGGCAGTTAATTAGTAATTATTGCCAGAACCGCAGTGGTATTACAATATTAGAGAGAACATGTCACACGCAATATGATTTGGTGTTTCAATCTTTGAGAATAATTTAACAGCTATTTCGCAATCCTTGCACACAAATGGAATAAATTATTTAATTGTCTATATTGCAGGCTTTCAAATATAATTGAGTAACACTTTGCAAATACTCGGATATCCACCCTAATTTTCCTGTCATTGTGAGCATTCACCATGACAATTATTTATTATACACATAACGCTATATCCATTTGAGATAGGATATTAAATTATTTACTATAAGCCCAGCATAATTTATGTGACATTTCTACTATACGCTTATTTAAAACACACTAGTAATTCAAATGAAGAACAATATAAGGCCCAGACAAGATTTGAACGTGTAACCTTATGATGGACACTAGGCGCTTTACTAACTGAGCAACCATGACTGGTATCTCAATTTTAAAGATAGAACACATATCGCGATTACATTAAGCTACCTTTCAAATACGTTACTTACTTTAGCTACAACATTGCATTACAAGAAACCCAGACTGTGAACAAGTTTATGCGCGTGTACCGTTGCGGTGTTTTCGATATTCTATGCTACACATACTGTATAAACGTATCAAAAGTACTGCTGAGCAAGGTGAAGTTGATTGTAGCAAGTAGGAGTTAGAAAAGTAAATTTCCTTAGCACTATACCACGAAAAAGTGTACTCCAACAACAACTAGAACATTTAACTATTACGCAACACGAAACAATTGATGGAAAATTTTTTTTCATCTTCCTTGGGAATTAAACCACCCATAGTTTTTAAAATCGTCTTTATTTACGTTTCGATCCATGAAATACAGCCTACATACGTGATTTCTATTTATACATACAATAACTAATTATATAACAATAGGCATATTATATTAACAGTCCCCGGCTGTTTAAGCCTTACGGTATCATAATCACACACTTATTTAATAACCATCCCCTCAACCGTATAAATAGAAACATGTAAAAAAAGTTTTCCAAGCCTCAAGTTATTGAATTTGTATGAGATTTAACTATTTAAAAATTTATCAGCTGATTTTACGTTAAGCGTATTGGCTACCTAAAGTCGCTCCCAGGGCACAACACAAATTAAAGGCACTCATTGTTTTAAAGTTTAAATTTTCAGCTAAAGTATTGAAATTAAAAATTAATAAATGAAAGTCACTTGCAATTTATGTCCTAAATGTCAAACTGCTGGTGGTTTAATTCCCAAAGAAGATTAAATAAATTACACAACAAACCGCAACACACAAACTGAAAGTATTTAACTGGTGGAAACTTAACTGTTCCCGGATTTCCATGTGGAATTGACAGGAGTAGCTATCGCACGTTTATATGCTACACGTAACTTATGCTCAGCCGCTTGATGCAAGGCCTTTTGAACTGCTAAGACGGGAGGCGATGTTGCTTTAGCTATTTAAAAAATAAATGAATTATCAATTCAATCGGTTTGAGTGAGTATAGTTTTTATTTGTTAAATTTTAGAGGTCTTATGGAATGTGTTTATAAGTATTCTCTAAAAAGTTAAAATAACCTGAGAGTTGCCATTTGGCAACATTATGTGTTTTATATTTTATGTTTTATAATTTTTTACAGTTTTTATATTTAAAACATAGATTTTCACTATCAGAGGCTTTGGAATATGTAAAGAACAAGATTTTAGTGCTGACATTAGCTTTAAGCCTCCAGAGTCAAAATTTGATATAGACATAGATTCAGTTGATGAGGACGAAGGGGTACTAATCCATAATTTTCATATTCAGCAAATTAACCACTCCGTGAGTTTGCTCTGTTCCTGAAAATAAAAATGCACACGAAAGCTTGCCGTTTTGAGATAATAGAACGTTCAGAACAAAACGCAGGAAGCGCTTGAAAGAGTTCAAAACCTTCTAGGCATGGAATACACGCCGATACGTTATGTCGATTTGCAGAAAGACTACTTTGTAAGTGATTGGGGACATTGGTGATCTAGACAAGCAAAATAATTTACTAGACTTAATTTGGGAACTTTCCGATAGCATAACGTGTATGTATAGATGCGTTCATACATATTATTATGAAAGTAAAAGCCTTGTCACGCAAAAAAGTGCTCCTGGTAGCTGAGTCATCATCGTACACTCAAGATCGGGTTCTACTGTCTTGCATTGAAACAAGGAAACTACTGGTCTAGTGGATATTCAACTATAACAAAACTATTGTTTGCGTGCGCCAAGTAATTAGGAGCGAAAATCTACTGCTACAGATTTCCACACACCGGGCTATGAGTTCAATAAACACTAATCTCAATAAACTGATTGAAAGGTAAAATATTAATAAATAAAATTAGTTAACCCAGTGACAGAAATATAATGTTCAGAATAGGTTTTCCAAAATGAGCACGTTGTGGCACACAATGAATCTAAAGAAGGTATACAAAAAATATTAAATATAGAAATTTTACATAATTCAGAAGTGTCTGTTTAAATTGACACACATAACTCTCGACAGCTAAATTAAAGTATTGTTTCAGTCTAAAGTACTTAATCAACTAAACAATCTAAAACCTTCACTAAAGCAACTTACGAATAATCCTTATACTACCAGAAAGGTGCTAGTTCCTAACGGTCTATGCTGTATAGGAATCCTGCGATGCAGATACGTACCTATGGGTCTAACACTAAACAAGACTTTATAATACTGACGTGTGATTTTATTAACCAATCTCACAAATGGATAATCAGATTGAATTTTTAAAGTAATGGATCCGGAAATCAAATTATGCAACCAGCTAATATGGCTAAAACTAACCTAAATCACAGTTATTACTCTTAACATAAACTGAAATTCAAATGGCAGCTAGCAACAAATAATATCATTACTAATACAACTATACCACAAACGAAATTTTGGTTACAGACTGTTTTCACTATAACACGCAGACATGGATAGTCTTAACTCGAGGTATTTTAATACATCGTCTGAAAATGTGAACCGTGTTCATAGTGACTTATGGTGGAGCATGATCAAAGTAACAATTTACATCTACAGTATCACGTAATTCTCCCTCAAACTCTCCATAATGAAAGAAATAGCTAACCTACTTAATCGTACCTTTATTTCTCCAATTAAAGCAATGCAAACGCCAAATTTATCTTTCACAAGTAAACGCAACCTAAGATATTACACACACATAAATCACTAATTCACCAATAATACAGATAATATTTTTGTAACAAGTCATTGATAGTTCTACAAAGATGACAAACCCAAAAGATCCAGTCAGCTACTCTTGAAAATTGTGAAAAATGGGAACAGCAAATTTTAAATAGCTCAGAAGTGGAACAGGTTTTTGACCTTAAAAGTAATCAGCAGATTGCTCAAAATTTGAACAGAAGTCGCCTAAAAATTTGAACAGCAGATGCCCAGAATTTAAACGCTATAAACTCTTGTCAGAATGGATAAATCTACAGGTTAGATATATAGCGGCAATTCTTGGATGAAACACGTAACGGTGTAGTAGATGATTTTTCATCTGCAGTAACTTTTATCTGTCGATTGCTATTTTCAGCTAACGCAATATTAAACTTAATAACGTAACGGGAGCACCTTCCAGAATCCGACACTTATCGTAAATTATTATATACAGAACTCCAAATTTGTTAAACCATCTACCTTTGTTGACACTTGGATGTAAAAATGAACAAATGTCAAGCATTTGCCTTGTATGCTTTTCCGAGGACATATAAAGGATAGGTGTACTACAAAGTATAAAGTAAATATACTTTGGCGGAGCTAGCATTGGCCTTTAAGGCTTCCGAGTTTGCAATAGACTGATCTCAAAAGGGGAGGGGAGAAGAGAATTAGAAATTAAACGTAAGTGGAGGCAAGAAAAGTTCTAAACTTGTATATTGAAAGTTCGCTCATCAGCATATGAACAATTATTTCTATAGTATGTGAGCGGTCAACAATCAGGAAATAACAAAGTCTTAATATGATGTTTTATAAACATTTTTACAAAGCGTTTTATAAAGACAAATAAAATAGTTATATTTAAATTTAAGCTATTTGCTTGAAAACCTTTAACCATAGAAGATCTTGTATGTTCACAGAGTTAGGTAATATGCAATAAATATTCATAAGTACATTTTAAATAAGTGCAACATAGGCAACAAATATTACAGTTGTGAATACTCGCTTAAACAGTTTAGAAAGTTAGGTTGGGTTAGAATATTACTATCGTTAACACTAAAAAAAATCATAGCAAAACTCATACCTGAGGCACCAAACATCCCAGTTAGTTACTTTTGTTGTAGTATTTTGTTTGAGTTCCACTTGTCCTTCAGCAGAGGCTCATATATATCTTTAAAACTCACTGGAAAAATTTGGACACAGCTGCCGTACATAAGGTTTCTACATTTACAGTTAATAACAATACATATATCACATATCGTCACAACTGTTTATATTATATTAGAGATGAGTTTCTATTTATAGAAAACAAATTTTTCCAAATCCATCAGGCATCGTTATCTTATCTCAATACATTTGACTTTATGGTAACGCATTGAGATGTGTCAAGTTTATAATATTGTTGTCTAAATTATGAGCAATGTACATTTAAATAATGAAATTTATAGACTTACCAATCGATTTCCGGCATACAGCACATGTCACAAATTTTTACAACATTTATTACAAATTACATGACCCATCTGGTATTGGTTAATGGTTGGTATAGCGAATCGTATCATATTGGGCACTGAAACAAACTGAGAAGTTGATTGTTTATCGATGACTCCATTATTAATTCGAGCGGTGATTAATAGCAAAAAAAAAGGTACAAATTCGCAGTTTGGTTTTGTGCACCGCCGTTAATTATAGAAATTATTGCTATAAAATTCATTTACTTTTGCAAGTTTCGGGAATATACCATTATAATGCTTACATGGCCCAAACCAAAACCATCTAATTAGATTGTATTAGATACTAATATATAAGTAATTGTTTCTACATTCACATAATTTTCCAGATTATTAAATTACAATATTAAGTGCTTATCATTGTAGGAAATACCTTCAAATTTATCCTTAATAATATAAAACTCATCGAGCAGCGTGAATAATGGCTTTACATTCACCTAATTTATTTAGAAATGCTTTAGATGATTGTAGCTATTCGGCATTAAAGAACTATACCTTTAAAACCAGTCCATTATGTGACTCGATAATATTCAAAATTTACTGCAAATTGAAAATTGGTTATAGAGCTGCTTTCTAACTAGAGTGATGTAAAATTAAAAACACAGATATAATAACCTCTGATTTAAGTACGTACGTAATACGAAAAATTTCCACAATCCAGGATATTAATAAATATTTTTTGAGATTTATCTTTCGTCAATTTAATCGAGTTAAATCTAAATAAAAATGCAGGGGTGTTTTGCTGTTGTGTTTTGGATATCAAAGAGTATGCGATTCGTTGTTGCCAATTATTTTAAAAGAATGGGTAATTAAAAAATGTCTTAAGAAATTTGCTAGAATAAAATTGAAACACAATATATTTATTAGATAGGGTAATGGGAAGGGAGTATATTTATTATGACCTACATAATTCTTTTGTAAACTCCAATATAATTAGTAGATATAATAGGTTCCTTCTAGAACACTTCGATCCTCACTCGATCGATCCCCCCACCCTGCCTTCTATTTCGCAGTTGTTGAGGTGGTGTGCCTTGTAAATTCTGACGATCCTCAAGACACTTCTGGCGCACATCGTTTTTCACTGGATCACCGCCCCCCTCCTACCCCTTTCTGCTTGCCTACTAGTTGTAGGGTGTTGAAGGGGGAAGGGGGTCTTATGACAATTCTTACGACTCATATGAATTCTTCATTATGTTTATCGTCTGTGCGGGTGTCCTAATCAGCATTTTGCGGGCTAGAAAATTTTTAACGATTAGGGATATATAGGCAGATATAATTAGCATCGTGAAATTACATAGGATTATTTAGCACTATTATTTTAATATTATAATTTTACTTTTTAACATATATCATTTTTAATATTAGACTAGCATAAGTGTGTTCTTAAATTTTAGAATTAAGTTGACTACATAATTGGACTTATATACATATGTCTGTAGAGACTTTATTAATAAATGAAATAAATGAAATTATGTTTATCGGCTTTGCGGGTGCCCCATTTGGCATTTTGCGGTCTAGAAAAATTTTTAACGATCCTCATGACTCGTATGAATTCTTCATTATGTTTATCGGCTTTGCGGGTGCCCCATTCGGAATTTTGAGGTTTAGAAAAAATTTTAAAAAATTTTAAATTGAGTGAACATATGTCCTGGGGTTTAAAAATCAATTCAAAATTATATAACATAGATATGGGGAAAAGTTATTGGCATCGTAGTAGGTCAAATACTTACACGGTGTAATGAGATCGTACTCTTCGTCCATGTACTTGTTGGCTGCAGCGCAACGTTCCGTATGGGCGGGCGGACCGGTTGCACGGGCGGGCGGGCAAACGAATGCGGATGAACGGGCGGACGGGCTGGTGGGCGGACGGGTGGATGGACGGACGGACGGGCGGGCAGGGATGGACTATTTAGTATAAAAGACTGCTTTTTGAAATTTTTGAATCAGTCTTAACAGTATATTTGAAAGATGTACACCAAGCAATCTTTAGAGAAAGCAATTAGTGAAATTCGGAAAGGTGTGTTAAATACGCGTAAAGCTAGTAGGTTGTATAATGTGCCTAGAACAACGCTACGGGATCACCTCTATAAACTTGGTGTTCGAAATAAAAGTAGAGAATCAAATATCCCGGTAGAAGCTGCACGACAAAAAAGTTAAAATACCCATACAAAACTTTGATACATATACCACTTCTAGTGCAAAGGAAGTTGGTAAACATGGACCTTTGTTCCCATCCAATATAAGGGCAATATTTGCGGGACCATCGAGTTGTGGAAAAACCAACTCTCTAATATCTCTCATTTTACATGAGAATGGACTTGCATTCCAAAACGTCTATGTGTTTTCTAAAAGTTTATATCAGCCAAAGTATGAACTGTTAAGAAAGTTATTTGAACCCTTAAAGACGGATATTGGTTACTACGAATTTGGGAATTATAAAGATTTGATTAGGCCAGAGGATGCAAAAGAAGATTCAATTATTGTCTTTGATGATATTCATGCAAACGAACAAAACAAGATCGCACGGTTTTTCTCCTGTGGTAGACATAAGAGTATCGATTCCTTTTACTTATGCCAAACGTATGCCAGCACAGTAAAGCACGGACTTAGAGATAACGCTAATGTTATTTCAATATGGAAACAGGATGATGCAAATCTTTGGCATATCTTTCTAAATCATGTTGGTAGTGATATGCCCTTTATAAAGTTTAAAGAAATTTGTCAGCGATGCTGGAATGGTGGTGACTCGAAATATAGTTTTATTACTATTGTAAAAGATTTTGATTTGGGTAAGGGCGATATAGAAAAATTTCGATGAGTATATAAATATAGAAGAAGCCGTTAATGGTTAGCCCCAATCTCAAGTTTCATGATGACGGCCGCTAAAGATTTTATTGTAAGCAAACATAAGCATCATTTTATGCAGGATGCCGTACGAAGGAAGTTTGTGGAACGCAAAAGATATACTACTTCACAACCAGATTTCAAAGAAGCTCATAAACATTGCATGAGCCTTTGCAAATCACCGCTTCCCAGTCATAAGGAATAGCGGAAAATACTAAAACCTATGAAGGAGATTAAAGTTGAAAACAAAGGCGAACTTTTAAAAAGATTAAGTTACCAGTTAACGACGAGCCTGTACATCGTTAGTATACGAACGTGCTGGTTAAAACTGAAGACGAAAATATATACACGTCAGTTTATGGAGTTAAGTATAATCCCCAATCTGATACGCATAGTTCGGGAAAAAGTATATTGGAAATTGATACAGAAATCAGTGACATAACCTTAAATAATAGAGGTCATCCTAGCACTAGAGAGGTATCTATAATAGAAGAATTAAGAGAAGAGGTTGTATAATAGAATAAGCATAACACAAATCGAGCACAATCGGGGCATATCCGAACAAGAGTAGCTCATATAAAAGGACTGTTGGCATAGAAGTTATAATTTATCGATTATACAGTTTAAAGAGGTGATTAAACAAATATGTATAAAGACTTTGGGAAGGTTATTCGAAGATTTCGCAATGCTCTACGAGTAAAAAGGCGGAATGCGGGCAACGGTTTTCGATAGAAGGACAAAATGTCTTATGTGCCAGTCATACGAGGAAGCAATACAGCACTGTACTGCTGTGTTAGTATTACCCGAAGATTTGGATGATTTTATGGAAATAATCGAGGAGATGGGATTTATAAAACTGTTGGCAGATATTCAGATGGAATATCTTTTAAATTCTAAGTTTTAAGATAAAAATTTAACTGTCTCAATTACTGCCATAAGAAATGAATGATGAGAATTTACAACATCAACAGTATCAACAACATCAACAACATCGATAACATCAACAACATCGATAATATCAACAATATAATCAACTTTACCAACCTCATGAAACCATTAAACAATTACAGCACCAACGCCCACAACATCAGCTTTGCCGTCTCTAATATTATAATGGGCAGGAGCAAAATATTAATTGGATAAGAAAAATGCTTCCTTATACATCCAATAGGGTGGAACGCTAGACTACCGAAAAGATTCCAAAGGATAGCCAATAACTGGATATCTATATAATTTGTATCTGCATTGTATTTTGTAAAAATAAAGTTGTATAGAGTTGAATAATGTTTTGATAATACGCTCATAATGAAATGTCGTTTTACATCACTTTTGCGAATACAGCGCTAAGGTCATCGTAACGGATACTATAGGGCTACGCTCGATCAATAGTTGCTCAATCGATTGCAATCTAAGTCGCCAATACATTGTGATATTCTAATCGTACCCGATGTTACTCTAACCTATGATCCAACAGTCCCATATATATCCAAATTGTCACATTACTAAGTAACTTACTACAGTTAATCACAATAGCATATTGCAATATAAAGCCTAGGGGTGGGACGACGGTTCTTTATAGCCACCAGGCAGCGCTTTTTATACTATATATACCTGACATTTTAATGGATGACATCCTGGTTTGTAAGCAGGATTAGGATCATCCAATGCCGATACACTCCCACATTGTGGTATCTGTCGTATAAATATGGCCAACCACCAGTTTAAACCCCAAACCATTTTCCAGTAGCTTTATATCCATGATGCTATTGTTAACAAGCGAGTTTACTTATTGTTATGATATTTGGGCCAAGGTAACACGGTGCAATAACACTTACCTCATAGCCTATTCGCTGAGCTTTTGATGTTGAATTGGAACCATGCCGCAAGCACCGTGGACCCGGCTTTAGTCAGAGGCGTGTGCAATGGTCTACCATGCGCACAAAGATCAAAGCAACATAGTAAATATTTTTTGACACCTTTATAAATGAATTATAGCTATTAAGTTGATATTAACAAAACATGCAGTTACATATACACGATGGATAAGATGCCTGTTGTGCTAGCCTGTATAGAATTATGGACTCTCAAAGCAATTATGCGTAGCCAATAACAGAATGAATAAATGCGATTGTTTTGTTATGATGCAAATTATTAGGTAAAATGAATTAGTAATATTGTAAGCAGAAGGGAGGGAAGGGATAATAAACGACAGCATTCTATAATTTATAATGAATACGACCGTGGGCTACTTCAGTTTTATTCTAGTATTTTTAATAGTTTGTAAATTTTGATATTGATATTGGAATTGATGTGTAAATATAATATAATATAAGAATTAAAATTAAAACCAGTAGTTTACATGGAAACTGGGCATGTCACCAACCAGGTCAAAAATAGATTTTATAGGTATTTCAGTTATTAAAGACATTGCACCAAATTCATTCCTATAATATGCCATGATGCTAACCAATCATAATCCTATTACATAATACTAAAAACTAGTGGTAGCGGCGACTTGTTGCTGCTACAGTTTATAAACCTGTAAAACTTAATTCATATACAAATTTTCATGCTACTGAATAAATAAGATGTAAATAAAATAGCCGAGCGCCTGCCTATTTGCAACATTTATTAAAACGTGTATGCAACGGTCATATTAATATACACGTCTGGCGAATACTAAACACATAATTATGCTAAAATAAGTCTTTTAAAATAAGCATCGTCATCATCTGAAACAATGTGCTGTTAAAATCTGGCCACAAAAATTAGTTTACTTACCTAGAGCGACTTCACAAAACTCGATTCGTAAACTGAAAGGCCGAGCACTTTACGTTAATGTATCAGCATATGTCATAAGGAAATGCTCCGAGTGTAAACACCAGGAATCCATCTATGAGCAAAATGCTTAACCATTACTATTATTGTGCTATTCATTAGCAGAAATCTGCACAAATCTGCATAAATATTACGTCCAATGCTATTTTTGTTTGATGTCTGAAAGCAACTAATTAAAATATTGCATCATCCGTTTTACATAATTCACGTATGTAAAATTTGTAAACATTCAATATTTGTGCAATTTAAAGAACGAAATAATGCTTTACATAATCAAATGAGGTATTTTCATTATACAATACAATAATAATTATTACAATAGGTAACCCTATTTTGACTATTAAAACAATGTCGATGTGTGAGCTCAAACGATTAGTTATTTGATAAAAACTTCGGGGCATGATTCGAGTGGTCAACGGCCTACTTAAACATGTCTATGCTTGTATAAATGTGCGTGACGTCATAAATATCATAGCTTATAAATATTTCTAGCTGTAAAATATATTAACCGGATGCACGTTTGAGGCTTCTCGCGCTTTACTAAGTTCTATTTTTAAAATGAAAATTGCTTTGTATTCACAGAATGTCGGTCTTTAATTTAAAGATCCAAACACATAATAACCAATATAATTTACAGATTTTTTAAAAATGGGTCACTAATAGAAAAGATTTTTATAATACGTACTAATTTGCCTTATGGAGAGCTGCATTTGCGAGCGTCTTTGGTACCACGATACAATTATGTATCATGAAACCGCACCAGAAAATTGAATAACAACGGCACATATTTTTTCGGAGCACCGATTAATGCAGATTTTATAAAAAATTTGTTCATGCCATCTGGTTCATCGAATTTCACACTGTTGTTTAAGCCCAAACACTAGTAAATTTAAATAAGTAAGGTGTTTCTGTATGACAATTAAACTACTGATGTACCATCGTATAGATTGCGGCTATTTTCTGCAATTTACAGAAAGTGAAATCATTATACATATCTGAAAAAATATATAAATATCCAATCAAGCATACACAAAAATGTTCGACTTACCTAGAACGATGTTTAATTACAGTAAAATATCAGTCGAAGGAGTGTTAACCTCCACGATCACCCGGCGACTATGATTAGTCTCGAACCCCACAAAAGTTATAAAATGATTACATCATGACTCATCCAAAATTCTATATCACGTCTGTGCGAAGCTCGGTAAAATTGAGGTCAGCCTGCTTTTATATAGAGTTCAAATATTTTCAATGGATCCTAAGATATTAACAAAAATTATTAAAATTAATTAGAAACCTAAAACTATCTCAAAAAACTATTTAGAATTTTACTAAAAGTAGCGCATTAAATATATAATTCATATACAAAATCGCGTTCGTCTTTGTCAATATCTGGAACCACACTAAACCGTACTAGAAAATTAAATCGTTAGTATCACAACGATACATATATTTTCTTCAGCGCCCGATTTAACTTGATTTTATAAAAATTTGTTTTTCGCCTAGCATATATGAAAATAAATCATATCTACCCTAAAAATCTGACTGAAAGTAAATCTTTGCGTTTCTAGGGCCGCAAAACTCATAATAGCATGATTTTATAGGTTTTTCCCGATGCCGATCTAGACACCTATGACTATCATTGAGATTCATATATTGCGGCTTTGACGTTTCAAATAAATTATCATTTAACCTCGGCGTCGGTGTATTGTTAATAAGAGTTTCAAATAAAAATATAAAATAATCATAGATGAGTAGTGAATAATTGTAATTCTAACTGAATAACTGTTAGTGAAGATGAATGATAATTTAGACTGTGATGATGATGAAGGAATTACAAGTACTCCACCGGTGTTGCAAGAAGAAGTGAGCAATGCTTCTTTAAATCTTTTACCTAAAAAGTCTAGAGAACGGTACAAAAATACTATGAATTATTTAATAAATAGAAAAAAAAATAAAAAGCTAAAATGTAACAGAGAATGTTTTAATTGCGTATTTATCAGAAAGATCGAAACGGTAAATGCTACTACTGATGGGCTAAATTTTCAATGCTAAAAGCACTTTTAAAGTCAAAGAAAATATTAATTTTGATGATCATCATAAAGCATTCTGTAAACTACCTTCCCAAAAATCTAAAATTTTGATTCAAGTACAATAAATGTATTCAATTTTAAGGCGGCAGATGATTAGGAATATCTAATGATAAAGGTATACAAATAAAATTATTGTAAATTTTTAGATTAACTTTACATTGCAAGTTTCTCTTATTATGGGAGTATACGGAGCTTGCCGCCGAAATGAGTTGACGAATATGAAACTTGACCACATAGATATTAGTGGACACGTATTGATTGTTACAGTTCCACAAACCAAAATAATATTACAAGAACATTTACAGTCACAAACACTACAGTTGATGTACTGAATCTACTTACAATATACAACAAATATGTTTCTATTATACCTCCCCACATTACTCATAATTCCCTATTCATTTATTACAAAAATAATAAATGTACAATACAGCCGATCGGGAAAATGTATTTAGCAAAATTCCAAGCAAAATAGCCACCTTTTTGAAATTGGTTGAACCTAGTACATACACAGGCCAATGCTTCCGCCGTAGTTCTGCAACTCTATTAGCTAATGCTGGAAGTAATTTAATAACACTTAAGATACCTGGAGGATGGTGTTCTTCTGCAATTGCTTAAGGATATATAGGTGATTGGTTATCAAATAAGATTAAAATTTCTCAAAAATTCTAACAAACCAAGAACATCAACTGTCTAGTACCAGCACAAATAATACAATTCACATGTTAATTGCTCTTAAACCAAATAAATGAAATACCAATTAATGTAGATAGACCGTCAACGTTATCGTAAAAAATGTCATCATGCTACCAGCATCTAAAATACTTACCAAGTGCCTACAAATTCTGGTATCACTATCCATAATAATGGTCAAGGGATAATTAATATCAATTACTATAATAAATAAATACGTCAAATGTTATTAACCTTCTTTATTTTATGGTTTTTCTATTTTTTCTTTAATGTTAGACGAAAAACAGTTTGTATCACACAGACAAAAATGCATTAGTAGTCCTTAGCTATCAGCTGCCCTCGCGCTGTAATTTAAGTCCAAGCATGAAATTTGTATAACAATTATAAGAGCGTAAAAATCTATACATTGATTCGATTTATGAATTTTCAAAATAATTATCGACCCGTTAGAGATAAAAATTCTCGGGGCATGATTCGAGCGATCAACGACCTACTTAAACGTGTTTATGCTTGCATGAATATGCGTGACGTCATAAATATCATAGCTCATAAATATTTCTAGGTATCGTTCTCTATTAATTGTAGAAATGACCATTAATCACGATTTATAGGAAGAAGAATACATTTGTCTATATAACTCGAAAATATCAGTGCTGGTTTGATATATATAGCTAATTTTATAAAATAATTACTGATTCGATAGCAATAAGAATGTTTAGTTTGAATCCAAAATTTATTATTAACGTTTTATATCACATTACTGTTAAATTCCGGGATTATAAACCGAGTAATACAGTTCTTGAATTGCAATTAATTCAGGAAATATATTGTTTCTCTAATAACGCGGTTTCAAATAGGTAGGCTGATATACAGGTTTTGTAATATAGTTTATTCATAAAATCGATTTCTTATGCAAATTATTTATTGTACTGTACTATTTATGTGTCGTTTTGCTTTATGCAAATCACAAAAATGGCCGCATTCCATACGATACGATGATACATCTGTCTATAATTAACCGCAAAATACTAATTATAAAATGAGCTATATATTAAAACAGAGAAAAATTACTTTTACCTGACGTTGAGATAATCAAAGCGGTTGATAATTAATCAATTTATAAAACTGAATACCCTTCAAATCGACCGATTTACATATATTTTAAATTCAGGCAATTAATTGTTTTATGATGTAACTATGTTGTCTTGACTCATCCAAAATTCTTCGGCACGTCTGTGCGAATCTCGGTAAAATTAAAGGTCATCATAGCTTTTATTAGAACTCGAATATTTCAGTGGATCCTACAATATTAACAAAAAATTACTAAAAATCTATTAGAAACCATAAATTATATATCGAAAATTATGCAGAATTTCCGTATAATTAAATTAAATATGTCACTCACCTAACTGCTATGATTAACGGACAGTAAAAACCGGAAATTGGTGAGCGCACTTTACATTATTATTACTATCGTAACAATATGCACCAGGAGTAACACTGAGGTCCATCTATATTCATACACAAACCATACCTATGTGTCATTCTTTTCGTTTGTCTCGATCTGTTAACGCAGATTTCTGTTAAAGAAAGCACATAGGTATAGTTGGTGTAGTATGAATATAGATGGACCTCAGGTGTTTACTCCTGGTGCATATTGTTACGAGATATGCTAATATAATAACGTAAAGTGCGCTCGGACCAGTTTTTTTTTTCCTGGTTGCTGTTTACTATCAATGCAGTTTTGAGAAGTGGTTGAAGGTGAGTATTAAACCTTTGTATACATATTTAACAGCATATTTTTCAGATTAATCTGCAAGTTTTACGGTGTTAAAAGACACATTTTAGCTTAATTATATGTATAGTATTTGCTTTTTAGATAGACGTGTATATTATATATAATCGTTGACACGTTTTGACGAGCTTTTAATGTTGCATATATGAATTACATATTTAATTTTAATTTAGCGTAAATTCGGCTTAGTTTCGGGATAATTTATGGTTTCTAATAGATTTTTAGTAATTTTTTGTTAATATTGTAGGATCCACTGAAATATTCGAGTTCTAATAAAAGCTATGATGACCTTTAATTTTACCGAGATTCGCACAGACGTGCCGAAGAATTTTGGATGAGTCAAGACAACATAGTTACATCATAAAACAATTAATTGCCTGAATTTAAAATATATGTAAATCGGTCGATTTGAAGGGTATTCAGTTTTATAAATTGATTAATTATCAACCGCTTTGATTATCTCAACGTCAGGTAAAAGTAATTTTTCTGTTTTAATATATAGCTCATTTTATAATTAGTATTTTGCGGTTAATTATAGACAGTTGTATCATCGTATCGTATGGAATGCAGTCATTTCTGCAATTTACAGCGAACTAATCCTAGAAATATTTATGAGCAATGATATTTATGACGTCACGCACATTCATGCAGGCATAAACACGTTTAAGTAGGTCGTTGATCGCTCGAATCATGCCCCGAGAAGTTTTTATCAAGTAACTAAACGTTTGAGCTCACACATCGACATTGTTTTTAATAGTCAAAATAGGTTTACCTATTGTAATAATTATTATTGTATTGTATAATGAAAATACTCCATTTAATTATCTAAAGCATTATTTCGTTCTTTAAATTATCCGAATATTGAATTTTTAAAAAATTTTACATACCTGAATTATTTAAAACGGATGATACAATATTTTAATTATATGCTTTCAGACCTCAAACAAAAACAGGTACAAGGTTAATTCTATGCAATCAAATCGAGCATTGGATGTAATATTTATGCAGATTTGTGCAGATTTCTGCTAATGAATAGCACAATAATAGTAATGATTAAATATTTTACTTATAAATAAATACCCGGGGTCTACACTCGGAGCATTTCCTTATGACATATGCTGATACATTAACGTAAAATACTCGGATTTTAACAAAACATTGTTTCAGATGATGACGATGCTTATTTTAAAAGATTCATTTTAGCTTAATTATGTGTTTAATATTCGCCAGACGTGTATATTAATATGACCTTGGCATACACGTTTTAATAAATGTTGCAAATAGGCAGGCGCTCGGCTATTTTATTTACATCTTATTTATTCAGTGGCTTGAAAATTTGTATATGAATTAAGTTTTATAGGTTTCTAAACTGTAGCAGCAACTTAAGTCGCCGCTAGCACTAGTTTTAGTATTACGTAATAGGATCATGATGGTTAGCATCATGATATATTATAGGAATGAATTTGGTGCAATGTCATTAATAACTGAAATACCTATAAAATATATTTTTGAACTGGTTGATGACATGCCCAGTTTCCATGTAAACTACTGGTTTTAATTTTAATTTTATATTATATTATATTTACACATCAATTCCAATATCAATATCGAAATTTACAAGCTATTAAAAATACTAGAATAAAACTGAAGTAGCCCACGGTCGTATTCATTATAAATTATAGAATGCAACAATGCTGTCGTTTGCGGTTGGCGCCATGGTTCTATATCGAATAAGGTCCGAAAACATAGCAATGACTATTTATTATTCATATAATGCTAATTTTTCTGTTTTTAGTTGTATCGCAAGTTCCCCAGACGTAACTGTGCTCCATTCCTTTAGGAGCATCTCCACTGGGGCGACGTTTTATTAGCGATCTGTGCGCATTCTTTCTAATTTACCTATTTCCGATCATCTGGCTATTTATAAGAGGCCTCAGCCCATTTTCCTTTTCCGCGAATGCGAAAACATTTGTCTGCGTTTATTAAGCTGAGTAATAAACATCGTTTTATTGTGCAGATCACATAGGAATCCTGGGCCGAAGTTATATCGGTTGCCTGTGAGCATGCGCTTTAATTTACCTTCTTACATTCATCTGGCTATTTATTAGGAGTCTCAACCAATTTTCCTCAATAGTGTTTCTTCTACGACTACAAAACCTCATAATTTACGTGTTTTAAACTATAAATAAACATCATTTTATTATACAAATTTCAAAGGAATCCTAAGGCGATGTTATATTGGATGCCTGTGAGCATGCGCAGTAATTCACCTGTTTACGATCATCTGGCTATAAATATAAGGGGTCTCATCCCATTTTCCTCAGTTGTATTTCTTCTACGATCGCAAAACCTCGTGGTTTACGTGTTTTAAACTGAGTAACAAACAAATCCTGGACCGAAGTTATATTGACTGCCTGTGAGCACGCACTTTAATTTGCCTGTTTACGATCATCTTGCTATTTATAAGAAGTCTCAGCCCATTTTCCTCAGTAGTGTTTCTTTTACACCTGTAAAACATTGCAATTTACGTGTTTTAAACTGAGTAATAAACATAGTTTTATTGTGCAGATTACAATGGAATCCGTCAAAGTATTCGTCTGCGATGTGTGCCAGAAAAACTTCTCGATCCAGAGCAACCTTAACCGACACAAAAAGGAGGTTCATAATATCATTAGACCACCACCACGTCAGGTTACAGCCTCAGCTCCACCGACTGGATTATCAGCACCAGTATTATTTGTGTGCGACATTTGTGATATGGGGTTTGGGCGTCGAGCTAATTTAACCCGGCATCAGCACGCTCTCCACGGAAATACTATTTCTTCTACATCGATGTCAGCCAAACGTGGAGCATCACCACCACGTGCTGCACCTGCCCCAAAACGCCAGCGACAGGACATACGATATTGCAAGGATTGCAATATGGACGTTCCTTCACGCCAGTTCCCTGGACATTTACGTAGTGCTGCGCATAAGACCAAATCCAGAGACCCCGAACAAGAAGCGATACAGCTGTTATCGTCTGCCTTCCGCTCCCGGATCGCAACTTACCGCATCAATAATATGTCTGGTTGTAGAGACATTGAGGACTTTTTACTTGAACAAAAGCAGCATTTTGTAAAGTTGATCCAGGACACCTTGGAGGCCCACACGAGCCTTAAAATTAATGTGGAAGTGTTTGGTATGTACACAAAGATGGACTTGGGTGATACCGAAGCAACTAAATCTTTCAATACCAAGAATCAAATTATAACCCGATCGAGCGACTTGAACAAAGTGTATACAGCGTTTTCTCGGGAGATGCTCGATAAATCCCAAGAATTTGAACATCACCAGTCCGGTTGGGCCTTACAACGTGTCCTGCATTTAGAACTAAACATCAACAAATACCAGCCACTTAGGGGATCCTCTTACATTGACCTTCCACGCTGGATAAAAACTAAAAAAGCGGTGGTGAATGTTAAAACCGAGACGCAGCCTGTTTTGCATACTCCATTGTAGCAGCGCTGTATCCTGCCGAGCATAACCCCATCGTCTTAGCAAGTACCCCATTACTCAAGCTGCTTAAATATGGGTGGTATAGAGTTCCCTATGGCCTTTGACAAGATTGCCAAGTTCGAGGCTTTGAACGATCTGAGTATCAATGTATTCGGAGTGGAAGGAAGGTCTATTGTTGGTCCTCTACATTTTACTAAACGCAGGAGAGCCCGGCACGTTAACTTGCTCTACATCCAGGATGAAGAAAAAAGTCATTTTTGTTGGATCAAGGATTTGGGACGTCTGGTCGGTAAACAGTTATCAAAAAAACGTTTACATAAATGGATCTGCGATGGATGTTTAATCTTTTTTCCGACTGAGACTGCCTTGATCAGGCATACTGAGCGGGACTGTAACCATGTTGTAACCCAAATGCCCACCGTCTTCAACAACGTTTTGGAATTTTCGAGCATCCAAAAACAAATGCTGGTCCCATTCGTTATTTATGCTGACTTTGAATCGCTCCTACAGCCGTACAGTTTTGCAAAGCCCGACCCCTCCATGTCATCTACAACACCGCTCCAGCTGCATACCCCTTATAGCTGGGCATATTACATTAAATGCTGCTATGACAACTCCTCAATAAATTTGAGATCTACCGGGGTCCAGACGCAGCACGTAAATTTGTTATCAAACTTAGAGAGGAAGCTAGACGTCTGGGTAAGATCTTGACGACGAATGTGCCCATGATTCCTTTGGATGCCCAGAATGAACTTTTGTTCCACACTATCGATGACTGTGGAATATGCAAGAAACCGCTTGGAACAGACCGTGTGCGGGATCACAACCACATGAATGGTGCGTACCGCTTTCCTGTACACTCCAAATGTAACATCCTCTATCGGGTTCCGCAGTTTATCCCAGTGGTGTTTCACAACCTTAGTGGATATGATGCTCATTTCATCATAAAAGAACTGGGGTATGATAACGAAAAGATTAACGTTATACCGAACAATAAAGAGCGGTTCATCTCGTTTTCGAAAACTGTACGACTATCCGATACAGAAGTGGTCTTAGACAAACAAGAAAAGACTGCCGACAAGTCTTGTGTCCAACTTCGGTTTATCGACTCTCCGATTTATGGCGTCCGGGTTGGATACACTGGCGAAGAATTTGACCCAGGACCAGTTTGTAGAGGTCAGACATCACTTCCCGAGGACTCCAGGTTCCGACTGGTTACCAAGAAAGGCGTGTTTCCATACACTTACATACAAAGTATGGAAGTATTGGAGGAAACAGCTCTCCCACCACAGGCTGCCTTCTACAATGATCTCGCCTCTACATCCATTACCACCGACGAATACGAGAGGGCCCAAAAGGTATGGCGCGACTTTGGTCTTAACACGCTCGGAGAATATAGCGACCTCTATTTGAAGACAGATGTACTGTTGTTAGCAGACGTCTTTGAGAACTTTCGCCGGGTGTGCATGTCGACTTATGACCTTGATCCGTGCCAGTATGTGACAGCGCCCTCATTAACCTGGGACGCTATGTTAAAATACACCGGCGTGAAACTGGAGCTCCTCACGGATATTGACATTTTATAAAGTCTGGGATCAGAGGGGTCTGACTCAGTGTAGTGGGCGTTACGCTGCTGCCAACAACAAGTACATGGAAGAGTACGATCCTGCGGCTCCGTTCAAGTATTTGGCATACTACGATGCCAATAACTTGTATGGCTGGGCCATGAGCCAGGCTCTCCTCTTAGAGGATTTCGATGGTTGCCCTCACCGATATAGCCGAACCCAGGCCACCATCTTAAATGTTCCCAAGGACTCTGCGAAAGGATTCATTCTGGAGGTCGACTTGGAGTACCCTTCACATTTACATGATCTCCACAACGACCTGCCGTTCTGCCCGGAAATGAAGACGTCACCTTATATCACATCTAAGGCTCCGAAGCTCCTCGCCACCTTAGAAGACAAACACCGCTACATTATCCACTACAGGAATCTACAGCAGTGTGTGCGGAATGGATTAGTGTTGACCTCCATCCATCGGGTTCTCGAGTTCGACCAGTCTCCATGGTTGAAGCCTTATATCGAGTTGAACACGGACCTTCGCACTCGTGCCACTAACGCTTTTGAGAAGGACTTTTTCAAACTCATGAACAATGCCATCTTTGGTAAAACCATGGAAAATATAGACAAGCGCGTCGACGTGAAGCTTGTGACTCGGTGGGAGAGTAACCGGAAGACCTTGTGTGCGAGTACCCTGATTACCCGTCCGAACTTTAATTGTAATCTGGTACTAGGCGAAAATTTAGCACTCATTCAGATGGACCGCGTTAAAGTCACCTATAATAAACCTATATATGCAGGCTTTTCGATTTTAGACCTATCAAAAACCTTGATTTATGACTTTCACTATGAAAAACTGTTGCCTCTGTATGGGTCTAAGCTTTCGCTTTTGTATACAGATACCGATTCGCTCGTGTATAGTGTCGAAACAGAAGACTTGTACAGTGATATTCATGCCTGCCTGGACCTATTCGACACTAGTGACTACCACCCAGACAATAAATATAAGATCCCACTTGTAAACAAGAAAGTGCCCGGAAAGTTCAAGGATGAGTTTGGTGGTGAGATAGTTTTGAGTTTGTGGGTACTGCGCCAAGAGTTACTGTATAGTTAGCGAAAGGGATGTAATAAAAAGATTAAAGGGGTTAAGCGTAGTGTTGTGCAGGGTATAAGTGTTGATAGTTTTAAGGACGTAGCACATAACAGTAACTTCCGAGCCTTCGTGCATTCGATGCGAACTATTAGGAGCAAAAACATGATTTGTTTACGCTGTTACTTAGCAAGGTTAGTTTATCGGGCGCAGATGATAAGCGTTTCGTCATCCCTAACACGACCTTAACGTATGCATGGGGGCATAGTGAAATAGATAATAGATTTTATTTTACTTAGTTTATAAGTTGTATATATTGCTCGAATTTAAGTTGCACACATTACGTGACTGTTTTAGGGTCACAATGTATATACATGTTTAGCCTAAAAACATGTACAATGATAATATTATTGTAAATATAGATATATACAAAGAATTTATTACTACTGTGTCTAGATTGTCTAATAAATTTTATTTCCATATATATTGCAGTTTATTTTATTTCTGTGCTCAATCACCGATCCCAGAGAACGGAAACAATTACCCTTTACAATTTTGATTACCCATACCTATGCCATATAATTTTGAGTGCATATGTTAGCTTGATTTGAAATCTTTTAAAATTTTTTCTAAACCTCAAAATTCCGAATGGGGCACCGCAAAGCCGATAAACATAATGAAAAATTCATACGAGTCATGAGGATCGTTAAAAATTTGTCTAGACCGCAAAATGCCAAATGGGGCACCCGCAAAGCCGATAAACATAATTTCATTTATTTCATTTATTAATAAAGTCTCTACAGACATATGTATATAAGTCCAATTATGTAGTCAACTTAATTCTAAAATTTAAGAACACACTTATGCTAGTCTAATATTAAAATGATATATGTTAAAAGTAAAATTATAATATTAAAATAATAGTGCTAAATAATCCTATGTAATTTCACGATGCTAATTATATCTGCCTATATCCTAATCGTTAAAAATTTTCTAGCCCGCAAAATGCTGATTAGGACACCCGCACAGCCGATAAACATAATGAAGAATTCATATGAGTCGTAAGAATTGTCATAAGACCCCCTTCCCCCTTCAACACCCTACAACTAGTAGGCAAGCAGAAAGGGGTAGGAGGGGGCGGTGATCCAGTGAAAACGATGTGCGCCAGAAGTGTCTTGAGGATCGTCAGAATTTACAAGGCACACCACCTCAACAACTGCGAAATAGAAGGCAGGGTGGGGGGATCGATCGAGTGAGGATCGAAGTGTTCTAGAAGGAACCTATTATATCTACTATAATTTAATAGGTTGAACAATGGATTTATCTTTATGTACTGCTAACAATTGGTATTGACAAAAATATATAAAATGGGTTAGCAGCTAGAGGAAGGCTCCAATTTAAAAAATTCTAAGAGATACCAGCAACTGAGAAATAACAATATTAATTGACATCCTACACGACGGAGTCATTTTAAAAATACCGCTAACAATACATTTTGGTTAAAAAAAATTAAAAATAAATATAGCGACTAGAGGGGTGGTTCGATTTGTAAATTTCAAGAGATTTGAATGGTAGAAAAAAAGATTATAACGGTTTGATATGCTGTACAACCGGAAAGATGGGTAGAAAATGCAAACAGTGTGGGGAAAGGTGTTTAGAAATTCATAAATAATAATGTTACAGAATTCGGTGTTTCTCAAGTTTAAACTCTTTGAATTGTATTAGAGCGAACTGTAAAGGGTTGGTTCATTGATAATTACGGGTATATAATAGGTAAATATATAGAAAAGGAATTAATAAAATATCTGATACTCACTAACACGCTACTCTCTAAACGAATGGAGATAATATCGTTTAGAGGTTTGGGCCCTGCTATGTGTAGTAAAGTTGCAGTGATTGGCTGAGGATCAGAATCTTCATTATATTTAAATACAAACAGGTAAAACCCAACGATAACACAAATGTAAGCGTCACTTTTCCTGTGAGGACTTGCATACAACACTAATTAACACAATAAGGAACTGCGCGCGCTTGACCACCAGTGTATAAGACGAGGCAACCGTGTTCCAGAGCATTAATTATTAAAGTATCGTCCAGTTGATCAAAATTACAACTTGAAGATGGATTTTGCTAGTGTTGACGTTACAAGTGATGTAAGAGTGCCATTAGATCTCAACAAACTAGTAGGTAAGACCACCTATGCGCTAGGTAATTTTATATCAAAATTTTCCCCACTATAACGTAGAAGTTGGTTTTGATTTACACGGTCATACAAATTATTTGCAATAGTAGAATGTGCCAATTTTCAATTGGAATTTAGGTTTATATAATTTACCAAAGTAGCATCAAACAAAAGATTCAATGGTTTATCTAATGGAGATGTTTTAAAATTACAACTGGATCGTGATTTCAAATTGAAACTGATTGCCGAAACACCTAATAGAAGTGCATGGGTGGCGAATAAATTTCAAGAAGAAAATTCATATAATAGGATATTACGAAAAACCGAAATGTTATCATGCTAAACGAGTACGAGTGCTTCAAGCTATTCAATTTGTGAGAATTAATATGTTATAAAATGGAGGAGTTAAGGTGTAGAAACTCTTCAGAGTTTTATTCAAAATTTTTAGGTGTTACAAAAAAAGTAAGTGAAAATACGACGGATGATGATTGGGTCCAAACGTTATTATAGGGATAGAGCCGTGCGAGTATTTTTTTTTTGTTTAATGATTGCAGCAATGTAAAGTACTTGACAGTGTTGGAAATTATTAAACGCAACCTCGTTCAGTACTTAGAAGATGCGACTGCGAGGCTATCGCTCACGCAAATGTTTAGAGATCTGACTATCCCAGATTCATCAGACTCAGGTTACCACAGCGGATGCTAGTCAAGAATACATGTATATATTTTAATAAAATTATAATATTCTTTGATTATTAAATTATTAAGTAATGTTGTTTTTTATTCTTAAGGTTAAGGTGGTAGTCCTATTGACAAAAACTGATGTCCGTAGTTACGTGGAGAAAGGTGGGCGTAATTAAAAGAAAGTTAAATCTCAACAAAAATTATCGGTAATGAATTTTCCCATTAAAAAATGATGTGCTAATGAGTTTTCCCATTAAAAGGCAGATGGTGCTAATGATATTTCCTATTGAAAAACGATTAGTGTTAATGAGTTTTCTCATTAAAAAACAATTAGTGCTATTGAGTTTTTCATGGGCAATCCCATTAAACAACGATTAGTAAGAGGTTTTTAATGAGAAAACCCATTAAAAACGATTAGTGCGAATGGGTGTTTAATGAGTAAACTCATTAGCGGCGGAGGAGGACGAAAGCGGCGCAGAAGGAGGAAAGTGGTGGATGAAGTGGAAAGCGGTGCCTCGTCCCTCAACATACACAAACACTATTCGTAGCATAACAGAACATATTACAGTTAGTACTAAATTGTATCGCGTTTCATCCAAAGTAAGAAATGTGGCCATAACTTCAAGATATTCTCGAATATTATTTTAGTGCTGATATGTATCTTCTTCTCATCAAATGTTAAACCTGTTTAACGAATCGTCATTAGTCTTTATCAATAGGGAATTGCGTTTCCTAGACACTACAATGCATAATCTCGCCACGAATCAGAAAAGGAGAGAATAAATGAACTTCACTGTGCTAAAAGCAATTTTTTTCTCTCCATACAGATTATTCAAAAGAACCTATTGTACCTATTGTACCTGTGTGAGAACAAGGATTTTATTTATTCTTTATCAATTAAAATATATAACATAATGACGTAAGTGGTGCTTGGGATACAGGTAGCAGAATAAATGGATACTGAAATACTTGCTTAGAAAATTCCAGGCACTTAAGTTTTGTTCATGAAATATGCTTGTAGATTAAATAAATTACAGAGTCTGTCACGACTACTAACGATTTATTTAAAATAATAATTGAAAGTCTTTCTTGTACCGAACTTTGACGTATTAGGTGTCAATTATCCAAATAATCGTGATTGTAATGCAGCGAAATCCACTGCCTTTGTCAGCTTCTCTGTAGCAGCATCTGTAAATTTGAGAACATTTATTAACTGAAAATCTTGATTTAAATAGGATATCGATATAACAAGTAGGCCGAATTACATGTAAAACGAAACAGTATACGTCCAAGCATTAATTAGAAATCTGATTCGATGTATTAGTAATAGTAACTGACAATGCGATTAAAAGTTTATGCAATCCTGAAGAAATAATGACCAAACCAGTTGTAGACACTGCAGGAAATGATTGATGACGCCTAAAAGTCTTAGACAGAATTTGATGTAAATTTAAAATCAGCTTGGTAGACAAACTCAACGTTCCTTATCTTTAAGTGACAGAAAGGAAACGAAATTTTATATCTGCTTTTACTTATACGACAGAGAAATCTTTATAAAAGAAAGTTCCAAACGCGAGCGCATTAACTAGTTGTGTTTGAAGGGAATATTCATTGGGAAACGGAATATTTATAGGATTATGTACTTAAGAAATTGCTTTTTCTTTATGAGAGTTGATACAGTAATTACGTGCTCCGCCGTTATAGGCTGTTCAGTAGTTTGCAATCCGCATCCAGATACTTCAATTTACTGTTCTCTATTTGGTCCAATATAAACCTGGTTTTTTCCACTTTATTTCCGGAGAATTCATAATCTACTGAGATGCCTCTACAAAGATCGCTTTGTAACAGTTCTTTATATCTATATGTGCTTAATTGTGCAGTTGACCTGCCAATATTATTGTTACAGATTTTATATAATATTAAGCGTGTTACGAAACAAATTATAATTTTTATAATCACTATATAGCTTTTACTTTGCATATGACTTGCTATAGTATTATACTTTAAAAAAAATTAAAGTTTTACACTTGGAAGATGAGAAGGTTAAAAACTGTTTGCCGACAGCTAACTTGGCTATCAGTCCAAGGGAGAGCTATAGATGGGCCTGGGGTGAAATTTTCTTAGTTAAACAGAAAACAATTTAATCTAAAGTTGGGCGCTACTGTAGTGTAGCGAGTATTAATTAATTAAAATGCTAGACACTGCAAACTCTTTCGTATTTGTTAATTCTAAATTTTTCTATTTAAATTCTTGGATTACCTTACAGCATAATCGACCAGACGTCTTCATCATAGAAACATTTTTAGATGTTTTTAAACAAAAATGTTTATTTACGCAGTATCACTCTTATTTCATAACAAGTAATCAGGTCAAATAACAACCATATTTAACAATTAAATTATATTACAGATACTTTAGTTTTGACTATTTGAACAAGATTTTTTTACATATTTCTTAACTATATCAATGTCAGATCTGGCGGCTATTTACAAATTTAAACGTTTAATTTAAAAAAAAAACTGGAATTTTAAACAATCTTAACCCAAATCCTATTTTGTTACTAAAAAAACATAATTTCGGTTAGGTTTCTTGTAGATGAGAGAGCTTAAATATTACAAAAATTTAATAAGTAATTTTTCTTCCAGAAAATATTTGCAGCTACGAAAAATTGATAAATTTAAGTGCTATTACGGCTCTTAGCAGGCGGATCTCGTGAATTGATGGGTTCCTTACTGCAACCATACGTGAAGAAGGATGTTGTTTAACACAACTGGTTGTCTTGCAACAGAATCCGGTAAAGAATTCAATAAAAGTAATAGATTCACCCTTAATCCACAAGTCGCCGACTGCTGCCCTGGCGATGGATATGATCAGGTTTCAGTTCATCTTCTGTTGTTCACTTGCAGGTATTAAATTCGAAGGACCCCAGATCGACTCTAAATTGTGGTATTATTAACCTGAAGGATTTTGCGCCGAAAGAATATAAATTAAGGCATTGTCTAGCTTATCATTACCAATTTTTATCATCAACGACTTCTACAGCTATGTTCGAAGAATAACGTGAAGGAAATCGGATTAGGAAAATAATTCATGAAGACAATTCGATCTGTAGAATTTTTAACACTCCGGAATTTTATGCCAATAAGAACAAATGTTTGAGGGACATGCGCCGTATTTATGAAACAAATTAAAAAAACTTGATGTATAGAATAATAATGGTAATAATAATAATAATAGTAATAATAATAATAATAATAATAATATAAAGGTCTTTATTAATATAATATATAATTCAAACGAAATAGAAATAAATAAATTACCTGCTAGTGGGCGAAATTCAGGTAGTAGTGAAACTACTCACTGTTCTTCTATTTAGCCCACAATATTATTGTATATTGCTCAAAAACAAACAAAACCAGAACCTCAGTTATATTAAAATTGATTCACTAATTAGAACATATATAACAGCCATAACAAAACCAGTTACAAATACACTTAATTCAATCAAAACGTAGACCAAATATTAGAAAATTATAATATACTCATCAAACAACATCTTACAAAGAGTTTTCTTAATAACTAAAACGTTACAACTTTTTAAGGATTCCGGTACTATATTATAACATTTACTAATTTTGTAAGAAAACGATAATTTAAATTTTTGAGTAAGAGGTGAAGGAGGAGTTAATGTACCCTTAAATCGAATATTCAACTTATGAACATCAGTGCGGTATATAATTTGTTGTACAAATACTTTGGTGATTTGCTAATTATTAACTTATGATTCAATGTAAGAGCATGAAATATACGCTGTTTATTCATATTAATCCATATTATTTCAATTAGTATATGACTTATGTACGCATATTTCGTTATCCCATATATTAATTAGTCTCAGGCAAGAGTTCTGCAAAACTTGAATTCTATGTATATCACTTACTCAGAGAGGGGCCATAAACCACATCTCCAAAATCTACCTGTGATAATACTAATGATTCACATAACGTTTTTTTGATACGAATACTTAAAGCATGGCGATTCTGATATATAGTTTTTAGTTTAAAGTAATCTTTCTGTAAAATTTTAGATACACGGCTAGAAATCTTCAATTTTTCATCTAAATAAATGCCTCGACTTTTAACATGATACGATTGTTTTAATAAATTACCTGCCACAGATATTTTAAATCTATTGTTAAAAACGGATGTATAATACTCGGCGCCAAAAATGATGATTGAAGATTTATTAAGATTAATATTCAAGCAGTGACTATCAGAAAAACAAACTAAATTCGCAAGATCATAATTAATTGCTGCAGTACCTTATAAAATTTCATTTGGATATTATCAGCATAAAGATAAACACTACATGATGTTAATGTAGTCTGAAGTTGGGAAGTATATAAAATAAACAAAAGTGGCCCCAGAATTGAACCTTGTGGAAGTCCGGTGGTGATACACAACAAATCTGACACAGCCTCATTATGTTTTCTATTCACTAAATAGTGCTTCATCAGATTCCGCGAGTTATTGTTCATACCAGGATAATGAAGAATAGCCCCCAATAACTCATGGTTAATCGTATGAAGCGCTTTGTAATAATCTAACAGGAATAAGCAAGTTATTTTATTATTATGTTTGGCACGCAATATGTCGTCGGTAATATTTAACATTGTGGTAGCACAACTATGTCGTGGTCGGGACTCAGATTGAATTGGTGGCAGGATATTACATGCTTCTAAGAAACAGCAGAGGTGAGTATTCCAAATGTTTTCAAATATTTTAGAAAATGTCGGCAAAATACTAACGGGTCAGTAGACCATTTTCAAGAAATCTACTGCCACATTTCCTCCAGAATCCCACATTTCCTCACACATCTGGACCAAAAAGTTTTCTTCGACTAACCATTTTTCATCTTTCGAGATAAATATATCTTAAATTTTTCATCTTTCGAGATAAATGAGCATCCTCATTTCCACACACGAGATAAACCTATTTTTAAGATTTTTTACCGCTAACATTCTGGACCAAATAGTTTTCTTCGACTAGCCATTTTTTTATCTTTCGAGCTAAACCTATCATGTTTGGTATCAATTAATATTAGAATTTTCTCAGCTACCCAAATCTCTAGGAATTTTTTAGATTGCATCATCCCCCAGGGAGCTACCCTAATTTTAAGATTTCTTACCTATAGCGACTTTTGAGCGTTCTTATAAATTTTCTTAGTCATGCGATACATCTTGTTAGTTTAAAATTTTACGCACATCCCGAATCTGCAAACAGATTTAAAATCGGACCACGCCCTGCAAAGTTATACTTTAAAACTCTCAAACCTCTTTAAAATTTTTGCTCGTATATATTTAACTCCATTTTTTAAAACCTTTTTCGCTACCCAAGGTATATGCTTTAACCAAACAGTTAGAGGTAGTAACACAAAAATTAAGAACACAAAAGTTTAATAATTTATTTATCCAATTTACAGTTTAATAAACTAATTACAATTTTTACAAAGTATAACATTATTTCCTGGGCGTAGCCGAAAGTTTAACCTGTAACAAAAAAAGATTAATGGGTTGTTTAAATAGACCTGTAACAAAAGAGATTAAAGTAAAAGAAAGGAGACGTGTTTTCAGTCAATAAAACATATTGTTGGAACGTTTTGATTTTTTAAATAATATTAACAAAACCGCTAGTTCGCATGATCTGAAATTTGTGTAAACAAGAATGAACTCCATTCAACGGTACATCAACTACTTATTTTCTATTTAGGAATATACGCCAGAAACTTGCATGCTTTTAATTAATTAAAAGCAGAAAGTTTTGTCCGGAAACGCTACTGTAAAATATATAGAGCAAATAAATTATTCCCTGAATGTGTTTTCAATTGTAATAACTGACTATACAATCACTTATGAATTTTAAATTACACTTTATTTAACTAAGTTACTTTAAACAAGAAATTACCGCATCCAAAAATTCCAATGCATGCTTAACAATAATGTAGAAATGGCAAGGTCGACTTTTGGTGTAAGGATCGCGTGGTTAATAATGGTATGAAATCTATGGAATTTCTCCTGTAATGAAAGAAGAATGCATTCGTAATTGAAAATACGTGCTACAACTTTCGCTAGATACCAGTCATGTTAATTAGAAATTTTGTGTATGACATCATTAACTACCTAAATTTCAGAATTAACAAAATGTAATAAACCAGATTAAGTACTGTTCAATAATAATCAGAGTGAAAGTAAATGGGTCTTATTACATATTGAAATCCTAAATTACCTTACGTGACGCGGTAGAAGCATTATAATTCAATATTTTCGAAACTTCTAATGTAGCATTAATTCATTTGTAACTTGTAATCCAGCAAATATTCTAGATTCTTAACGGACATGTGAATCACATTTAAAAGCTGTTTATAATTTTTTCTCCAAACAAATGCGGTTATTAAAATAGGAAAGTACGCTAAAATGCAAGTCAATTAACAGCAATTAAATATTGCTTACTGACCTACCTTAATTAGGTTGCTGTGCTATTAGGACCAGGGTATGCAGACTTTAACACCTCCATCTCGCATGCTTTACACGGATGTTGGTTGTTTCGTACAAGACCCTTTAACAACTGGTGGAGTTGAACGTTTACTGCTTAATGACATACCGTGCTGTTTTTCCTTGTGTTGCTGTAAGCTATTCTTGTAAAAGCGATACTGCAAGACCCAGAGTTTAAGTACTTTGCTGCCGACGGATGTATAAGCTTAACCGTGGACGATGTTACACCACGACATTAAATGGCGGGCTTGAATATTTTCTTTGGAAACAATCGAAGATTGCCGAAGACATTCGAAGAGCGCACAAACGCGGTCACTAAACCACAATTAATAATCGCCTTTATAGGTTCCACATTTCTACCATTACCCAATGACTTTAATTTCTTATTGGAGAGAATCCTTATTCTCCCACGCACTGTTGCGTAGCTGGATGCCCACCCCTTTTGGAGGTATATGCTCGTTATAGATTGTAAGACCCTCGGTTTTACTTAACTACACTTTGTGAGATCCCTTTAATCTTTTAATCGTGTCCTTCTCGCGCACAATACAGTAGGACTTAACATTACTACCTACAAATTCCAACACCAAATCACCATTGAACTCGTCTTTAAATTTCCCCACAACTTTTTGTTAACATGCGTTATATTGTGTTTATTATTTAGGGGGGTACACCACTTTAAAACTAAAAATAAAAACAGGATAGTTTAATACGTCTATTAATAATTTATGGTAATGTTGGCGATACAAATATGTAAAACAAACTTTATCAAGAAAATATAATGTTTTAATAGAATACATACATGTATTGATAACATCTATAAACCGCTGTGGTAACCAGAGTCTGGCGAATCTGGGATAGCCAAATCTCTAAACATTTGCGCAAGCGATTGCCTTGCAGTTGCATCTTTTAAGTACTGAATGGGGAAACATTTAATAAGTTCCAACACTGTCAAGTAATTTAAATTGCTGCAATCATTAGACAGAGAAATACTGGCACTGCTCTCTCCCTCTAATAACGTTTGAACCCTTTCTTCCTCCGTTGTATTTCTACATACTTTTTTTATATCACCAACAAATTTTTCGTAAAATTCTGGAAAGTTTCTACACCTTAACTCGGTCATTTTAAAACAGATCAATTCTCGCAAATTTAATAGCTTGATGCACTCGTACGCAGGTAGCACAATAACATTCCCATCTTTCGTAATCTCCATATTATATAAATTCTCTTTTTCAAAATTGTTCAACAACCATATACTTCTATTAAAGGCTGTGCTCAGCTGCAATTTGAAATCTTGATCCAATTGTATGTCAACAACATCGTTTCCAGTAGTCAGACCATTTAATCGTACTTGTTTTGAGTCTTGAGCAAATTGGCGAATTTGAAATTCTACTTGAAAAGTACACAATTTCTTCCAATCGAAGTAAGAGAATGTTATCGTAGAATCAGCACACATACCACTACAGCAAATAACTTGGATGGCAGGTTGAAGACCACCATATAAATCAAAACCAACTTCTAATATATGGTGGTGATAATTTGAAGGAAATTCGCCTAACCTATAGGTTGACTTACCAACCAGTGGGTTGATATTTAATTGTGGTACTCGCACATCACTTGTAACGTCAACACAAGAAAAATCTATCTTTAATTTATAATTTTAATCAAACTCGACGATACTTTGACGACTAATGCACTGGAACATAGCTCTCGCCTTTTATGCCGATGGTCGAGCGTGCGCAGCTCCTTATTATATTAGTTGGCGTTATATGCAAGTCTTGACTGGAAAAGTAACGCGTATAATTGTTTTATAGTGGGTTTTACCTGTATGTATTTAACCACCAACGCCATTTTAGAATTATTAAACAAAATTACTCTTAGCAGTATTTTAAATATACCATAGTGTAAGATTTCAATTATTATTGTGTTTTCCTCAGGTTCTTAAATCCCTCGGAATTTTTCAAAATCGAATGACCCTTACTGATTTGCAGATTAACCTTTGCAAGCACCGTATATAATTCATCTTTAATCTATTTCTAAACCGTATCGCTCTGTCTTTGAGATAAACCCTGGTGTAACCTATAAAATTAGTATAGAATTTTCCTGGGAATTGAAATTAATTATCACGTCTTTTAATATTAGTTCCAACAAAGACCTGTATATATTGTATTAATATTCAAAACCTATCAGCAAAACACCTTTGCATTTTTATTTAGATTTAACTCGATAATAGAGTTAAACTTCAAAATATTTATTAGTGGCTAGAATTGTTAAAATTTTCAATTAGTGAATCCACATACAAATGATTAAACCAAAAGGTATAATACATACATTAATTCTGCACGATGACCTAGAAAGTGGTTCGATAATCTATTTTAAATGTAGTTCAACATAAGACGTAAATTCTAAATAAATTTGGTGAAATGTATGATCATTAGCCTTGCATTGTTTGTCGATGACGTCTGACTATTAATTTAATAAAAGCACTTTCCACAATTCTAGTTAATATACGGAATACACATTCTATAATTTGATTTAAATTGGGTTAATGTAAGGACAAATTATACATATACTTTCTCTATGTACATAAATACGGGGGAAATTATACCAGAAGTTTATTTTAAGTTTATTTTGTAAAGCGTAAAGTCGTTTATAGTGTAATTAATAGTAATACTGAATTTTCAGTCTTTGGTTTAAAATTTCGTGTGAGGACTATCGACAAAGAAGAGTAAGTCTTAGTTTGAATTTTGCAAACGTAGAAGAAATTAATATTTACATGTATAATTCAAAACTGTTAATCAACAATTTTTCTAGAATGAACATCTTAAGTATTGCGTGCAGTGTGCGAAAATGTTTTTACTGGATGTGATGCCATAAAAACACAACGAAAGGCACATCGAGATGGTTTATTTCAGGAGGAACTAAAATTACAGCCAATGAGTGGGAACAAATTAAGGATTTGGAAAACCAATCGACCGCAGCGCATAAAGAACGTATAAACGCCGCAATTCAGTTAGAACGAACCAAGTTACTATTTGAAAACCATACACCATAACAAAATCTTCTTCCAAAATCATAGTTGTAGGCCTGAACCCGTTCGACGATTACAAAATAATTTTTAGATTTGTTGACACCATTTCGCAGAGCGTACTTGATGTATCCTCAACGTATTTAGGAAGTTTATATCAAATCTTCCACACATTATACGCACTATGGAAGTTGGCATGCAAAATCAGATATGCAAATTCGACAACTTGCGTTTTATTTAAATAAGAATTGTTTAGTGAAGATGATGACATTTGATGGGAATTATATGATATTTACCAAAGGAACTTTAGAGCACTTTTTAGGGTATCTCAGATCGTTCTCAACCATGCTAATACTTTAAAAGAACTAACGGAAAAGGGTACTCTAATATAGATCTGTTTCTGTTAGATGTCGCAATGGAAAGATATAATAGGAATGATGTTCCACAGAATCTCGCACATGATGTAATTAAAAACAAATACAGTAATAGTGAAATTGGGGCCATATTATACGAATTTATAAGAACCTACCCAAGATTGTTTGAAAACAGTATTTGTAAACAAGTTGAGTATATGGAAGAATACAACAGGTTTCCATTCCATGCATTTACGAGCGATGTTTAAATTTTATGCCGAAGACTGAAAATTTTGTAACACTATTAATTACACTTTGTTTTCTTATGCATTTCTAAATTGTTGTATTTCAACTACAGATATTAATAGACGTCAATAAAATTATGTTATAGTTTTAAATAAAACGATTCTGATTAATAATTTTGTAAAACGTTTATAACACCCTTTTAAAAAATAATACACATCTTTGTTATAATTCTTTTCATAATTACTTAGATACCCATTTCAGTTACGTGAACATTTGAAAAATTAAACAATACCAAGGCATGCTTTATATTTTAAAACATAAACAAGCTAATATATACAAAAATAATTTCTAAATTCACATCATTCATTTCTTATGATAACAGTTGTGGTGGTTAAATTTTTATTTTAAAACTTACAATTTAGTATATATTCCATTTGAATATCTGCCAACAGTTTTATAAACCCCATCTCCTCGATTATTTCCAATAAATCATCCAGATCCTCGGGCATTGATAACACTGCAGTACAGTGCTGTATTGCTTCCTCGTATGACTGACACATAAGACATTTTTCTCCTTCTATCGAAAAGCGTTGCCCACATTCTGCTTTTTTTACTCGTAGAGCATTGCGAAATCTTCGAATAACCTCTCCAAAGTCTTTATACATAAATACTCCCTGTATGTTTGTTGTGGTTTGTTTAGCATTCTTCTTAATCTTCTTTGGGAATGAAACCACTCATAGTTTTTAAAATCTATTTTATTTACGTTTCGATCCATGACCTAGGATCGTTGTCAAAATAATAAAAACTTCAAGTTTGACGTTTATGACATAAATTGAAGGTTACTTTGATTTATTGATGTTTGAAATATTTGGTTTGAGTACACTAAGCAAAAATTTTTAAAGTTTAAAAGAATGATTGCCTTCAATTTGTGTTGCGACCTGGGATCGACTTTCCTATGGTAGCCAATACGCTTAACGTGAAATCAGCTGATTAATTTTTATTGGTGAATTTTATATAAATTCAATAATTTGGGAAACATTTTTTAACATGTTTCTATTTATACAATTGAGAGATTTCTGATTTTATGTCTTATTTTACCGAGATTCATATTTATTATATTGTCTCTTTAAACCGTACAATCAACAAATAATAACTTCTACGCGAACAGTCCTTTTATATGAGCTACTCCTATTCGGATATGTACCGATTGCACCCGATTTGTGTACACGTACGAAGCAACAGGTAGGGAATGTATTCTATGAACAAAATCATTACATTCCTTAACAAAATGCTAAGGACTTTAAAAATAATTATAACTCTTGTTAGACCTCTAGCCTCCGGATAAACGTTATTATTTTAGGTTGTGTCACTGTTTTCTGAATCAACTTCCTACACACTTTTCCTAAACTATGCGTATCAATTGGGGGTTACACTTTACTCTATAAACCGACTTGTATTTATTTTCGTATTAGCCTCTAGCTATCACGTCCGTATAATAAAGATTGTACAGACTCGTCGTCAACTGGCGACTTAATCTTTTTTTTTAAAACTAGCCTTTGTTTTCAAGTTTAACCCTTGTTGTACGTGTGGGGATTCTTCCCGCTATTCCTTGTGACTAGGAATCGGTAATTTTGCAAGGGATCAATCAATTGTTTGTGCATCTCTTTGAATTTTTGTAGGGATGTAGCGTCTCCCTTTTTGTATGCCGCAAAGTTCTTTCGTACAGAATCCTACATAAAATGAAGCTTACGTTTATTTACAATAAAATTGTTAACGTTCGTCATCATCGGACTCTGGATGGGAACTAACTTTTTTTGAATAATGTCAAATATTTATATACTCGTCGAAATTCTTCCTATATCGACCATTATCCAAATCAAAATCTTTCACAACAGTTATAAAATTATGTTTTGAGTCACCCCAACACTGTAAACACATTTCTTTAAATTTCGGATATGTCATGTCACCACTTATATGATCCGAAAAGATATGTCCGAGATTGGTTTCATCCTGTTTCCATAATGCGATTACATTGGCGTTATCTCTGAGTCTATGTTTTAAGGCACTAGCGTAAGTTTGACATAGATAGAATGAATCTATTGCTTTATGTCGACCGAACGAGAAAAATTGAGTGATTTTGCTTTGCTCGTTTGCAGGTATATCATCGAAAACCGCAATTGAATCTTCTTTGGTATCTCTGGGTTCAATCAAATTCGTCGTAATTTTCAAACTCATGGTATCCAATTTCTTCTTTTAATGGTGTAAAACGTTTCTTAACAATTCGTATTTCGGTTGATATAAACTTTCGAAAATACATAGACATTTTGGAATCTAAGGCCGTTCTCGTGCAGGATCAGAGATATTAAAGCGTTGGTCTTCCCACAACTCGATGGTCCCACGAATATAGCTCGTATGTTAGACGGGAACAATGGGCCATGTTTACCATCCTTTCTTGCACTAGCAATAGCAAAGTTATCATAATTCTGTATAGGTATTTTAACTTCTGGTATAACATCTCTGGGTGCATCGTTGGAATTATGTAATTTCTTCACGTTCTGCAACCTTTTAACATATCTGCATAACGTTGTTCTAGGTATATTATATTTTTTACTAGCAGCGTAGAAACTCGAGCCATCCAGGATATCCTCTGCTGCTTTTGTAATAGATTGTTTGGAGCACCACTGATTGCTTGAATGCGACATCTTTCGAAAAATGTCTTACTATAACTAAGCTCAACCCAAAACTACTTCCTTATATACCAAATTTAATCTCCCTGCTCACATAACCACATGACCATATGACCACATGACCATATGACCACATGGCCATATGACCACATGACCACATGACCATATGACCACATGACCACATGACCACATGACCATATGACCACATGACCATATGACCTAATTGTTTTTAATGAGTTTTCTCATTAAAAACCCATTAGCACTAATTGCTTTTTAATGAGTTTATGAGTTTTCCATTAAAAACCAAGTGTGGACCTAGGTTAGATAAAAGGAAAAATTAATAGGTTAGGTCAGCGCCGCGGCGCTGACCTAACCTATTAATTTTTCCTTTTATCTAACCTAGGTCCACACTTGGTCCAACTTGGCTCCAAACAATCTATTACAAAAGCAGCAGAGGATATCCTGGATGGCTCGAGTTTCTACGCTGCTAGCAAAAATATAATATACCTAGAACAACGTTATGCAGATATGTGAAAAGGTTGCAGAACGTGAAGAAATTACATAATTCCAACGATGCACCCAGAGATGTTATACCAGAAGTTAAAATACCTATACAGAATTATGATAACTTTGCTATTGCTAGTGCAAGAAAGGATGGTAAACATGGCCCATTGTTCCCGTCTAACATACGAGCTATATTCGTGGGACCATCGAGTTGTGGGAAGACCAACGCTTTAATATCTCTGATCCTGCACGAGAACGGCCTTAGATTCCAAAATGTCTATGTATTTTCGAAAAGTTTATATCAACCGAAATACGAATTGTTAAGAAACGTTTTTACACCATTAAAAGAAGAAATTGGATACCATGAGTTTGAAAATTACGACGATTTGATTGAACCCAGAGATACCAAAGAAGATTCAATTGCGGTTTTCGATGATATACCTGCAAACGAGCAAAGCAAAATCACTCAATTTTTCTCGTTCGGTCGACATAAAGCAATAGATTCGTTCTATCTATGTCAAACTTACGCTAGTGCCTTAAAACATAGACTCAGAGATAACGCCAATGTAATCGCATTATGGAAACAGGATGAAACCAATCTCGGACATATCTTTTCGGATCATATAAGTGGTGACATGACATATCCGAAATTTAAAGAAATGTGTTTACAGTGTTGGGGTGACTCAAAACATAATTTTATAACTGTTGTGAAAGATTTTGATTTGGATAATGGTCGATATAGGAAGAATTTCGACGAGTATATAAATATTTGACATTATTCAAAAAAAGTTAGTTCCCATCCAGAGTCCGATGATGACGAACGTTAACAATTTTATTGTAAATAAACGTAAGCTTCATTTTATGTAGGATTCTGTACGAAAGAACTTTGCGGCATACAAAAAGGGAGACGCTACATCCCTACAAAAATTCAAAGAGATGCACAAACAATTGATTGATCCCTTGCAAAATTACCGATTCCTAGTCACGGGGAAAGAATCCCCACACGTACAACAAGGGTTAAACTTGAAAACAAAGGCTAGTTTTAAAAAAGATTAAGTCGCCAGTTGACGACGAGTCTGTACAATCTTTATTATACGGACGTGATAGCTAGAGGCTAATAGAAAATAAATACAAGTCGGTTTATAGAGTAAAGTGTAACCCCAATTGATACGCATAGTTTAGGAAAAGTGTGTAGGAAGTTGATTCAGAAAACAGTGACACAACCTAAAATAATAACGTTTATCCGGAGGCTAGAGGTCTAACAAGAGTTATAATTATTTTTAAAGTCCTTAGCATTTTGTTAAGGAATGTAATGATTTTTTCATAGAATACATTCCTACCTGTTGCTTCGTACGGTACACAAATCGGGTGCAATCGGTACATATCCGAATAGGAGTAGCTCATATAAAAGGACTGTTCGCGTAGAAGTTATTATTTGTTGATTGTACGGTTTAAAGAGACAATATAATAAATATGAATCTCGGTAAAATAAGACATAAAATCAGAAATCTCTCAATTGTATAAATAGAAACATGTTAAAAATGTTTCCAAATTATTGAATTTATATAAAATTCACCAATAAAATTAATCAGCTGATTTCACGTTAAGCGTATTGGCTACCATAGGAAAGTCGATCCCAGGTCGCAACACAAATTGAAGGCAATCATTCTTTTAAACTTTAAAAATTTTTGCTTAGTGTACTCAAACCAAATATTTCAAACATCAATAAATCAAAGTAACCTTCAATTTATGTCATAAACGTCAAACTTGAAGTTTTATTATTTTGACAACGATCCTAGGTCATGGATCGAAACGTAAATAAAATAGATTTTAAAACTATGAGTGGTTTCATTCCCAAAGAAGATTAAGAAGAATGCTAAACAAACCACAACAAACATACAGGGAGTATTTATGTATAAAGACTTTGGAGAGGTTATTCGAAGATTTCGCAATGCTCTACGAGTAAAAAAAGCAGAATGTGGGCAACGCTTTTGATAGAAGGAGAAAATGTCTTATGTGTCAGTCATACGAGGAAGCAATACAGCACTGTACTGCAGTGTTATCAATGCCGAGGATCTGGATGATTTATTGGAAATAATCGAGGAGATGGGGTTTATAAAACTGTTGGCAGATATTCAAATGGAATATATACTAAATTGTAAGTTTTAAAATAAAATTTAACCACCACAACTGTTATCATAAGAAATGAATGATGTGAATTTAGAAATTATTTTGTATATATTAGCTTGTTTATGTTTTAAAATATAAAGCATGCCTTGGTATTGTTTAATTTTTCAAATGTTCACGTAACTGAAATGGGTATCTAAGTAATTATGAAAAGAATTATAACAAAGATGTGTATTATTTTTTAAAAGGGTGTTATAAACGTTTTACAAAATTATTAATCAGAATCGTTTTATTTAAAACTATAACATAATTTTATTGACGTCTATTAATATCTGTAGTTGAAATACAACAATTTAGAAATGCATAAGAAAACAAAGTGTAATTAATAGTGTTACAAAATTTTCAGTCTTCGGCTTAAAATTTAAACATCGCTCGTAAATGCATGGAATGGAAACCTGTTGTATTCTTCCATCTACTCAACTTGTTTACAAATACTGTTTTCAAACAATCTTGGGTAGGTTCTTATAAATTCGTATAATATGGCCCCAATATCACTATTACTGTATTTGTTTTTAATTACATCATGTGCGAGATTCTGTGGAACATCATTCCTATTATATCTTTCCATTGCGACATCTAACAGAAACAGATCTATATTAGAGTACCCTTTTCCGTTAGTTCTTTTAAAGTATTAGCATGGTTGAGAACGATCTGAGATACCCTAAAAGTGCTCTAAAGTTCCTTTGGTAAATATCATATAATTCCCATCAAATGTCATCATCTTCACTAAACAATTCTTATTTAAATAAAACGCAAGTTGTCGAATTTGCATATCTGATTTTGCATGCCAACTTCCATAGTGCGTATAATGTGTGGAAGATTTGATATAAACTTCCTAAATACGTTGAGGGATACATCAAGTACGCTCTGCGAAATGGTGTCAACAAATCTAAAAATTATTTTGTAATCGTCGAACGGGTTCAGGCCTACAACTATGATTTTGGAAGAAGATTTTGTTATGGTGTATGGTTTTCAAATAGTAACTTGGTTCGTTCTAACTGAATTGCGACGTTTATACGTTCTTTATGCGCTGCGGTCGATTGGTTTTCCAAATCCTTAATTTGTTCCCACTCATTGGCTGTAATTTTAGTTCCTCCTGAAATAAACCATCTCGATGTGCCTTTCGTTGTGTTTTTTTTATGGCATCACATCCAGTAAAAACATTTTCGCACACACTGCACGCAATACTTAAGATGTTCATTCTAGAAAAAATTGTTGATTAACAGTTTTGAATTATACATGTAAATATTAATTTCTTCTACGTTTGCAAAATTCAAACTAAGACTTACTCTTCTTTGTCGATAGTCCTCACACGAAATTTTAAACCAAAGACTGAAAATTCAGTATTACTATTAATTACACTATAAACGACTTTACGCTTTACAAAATAAACTTAAAATAAACTTCTGGTATAATTTCCCCGTATTTATGTACATAGAGAAAGTATATGTATAATTTGTCCTTACATTAACCCAATTTAAATCAAATTATAGAATGTGTATTCCCGTATATTAACTAGAATTGTGGAAAGTGCTTTTATTAAATTAATAGTCAGACGTCATCGACAAACAATGCAAGGCTAATGATCATACATTTCACCAAATTTATTTAGAATTTACGTCTTATGTTGAACTACATTTAAAATAGATTATCGAACCACTTTCTAGGTCATCGTGCAGAATTAATGTATGTATTATACCTTTTGGTTTAATCATTTGTATGTGGATTCACTAATTGAAAATTTTAACAATTCTAGCCACTAATAAATATTTTTGAAGTTTAACTCTATTATCGAGTTAAATCTAAATAAAAATGCAAAGGTGTTTTGCTGATAGGTTTTTGAATATTAATACAATATATACAGGTCTTTGTTGGAACTAATATTAAAAGACGTGATAATTAATTTCAATTCCCCAGGAAAATTCTATACTAATTTTATAGGTTACACCAGGGGTTTATCTCAAAAGACAGAGCGATACGGTTTAGAAATAGATTAAAGATGAATTATATACGGTGCTTGCAAAAGGTTAATCTGCAAATCAGTAAGGGGTCATTCGATTTTGAAAAAAATTCCGAGGGATTTAAGAACCTGAGGAAAAACACAATAATAATTGAAACTTTACACTATGGTATATTTAAAATACTGCTAAGAGTAATTTTGTTTAATAATTCTAAAAATGGCGTTGGTGGTTAAATACATACAGGTAAAACCCACTATAAAACAATTATACGCGTCACTTTTCCAGTCAAGACTTGCATATAACGCCAACTAATATAATAAGGAGCTGCGCACGCTCGACCATCGGCATAAAAGGCGAGAGCTATGTTCCAGTGCATTAGTCGTCAAAGTATCGTCGAGTTTGATTAAAATTATAAATTAAAGATGGATTTTTCTTGTGTTGACGTTACAAGTGATGTGCGAGTACCACAATTAAATATCAACCAACTGGTTGGTAAGTCAACCTATAGGTTAGGCGAATTTCCTTCAAATTATCACCACCATATATTAGAAGTTGGTTTTGATTTATATGGTGGTCTTCAACCTGCCATCCAAGTTATTTGCTGTAGTGGTATGTGTGCTGATTCTACGATAACATTCTCTTACTTCGATTGGAAGAAATTGTGTACTTTTCAAGTAGAATTTCAAATTCGCCAATTTGCTCAAGACTCAAAACAAGTACGATTAAATGGTCTGACTACTGGAAACGATGTTGTTGACATACAATTGGATCAAGATTTCAAATTGCAGCTGAGCACAGCCTTTAATAGAAGTATATGGTTGTTGAACAATTTTGAAAAGAGAATTTATATAATATGGAGATTACGAAAGATGGGAATGTTATTGTGCTACCTGCGTACGAGTGCATCAAGCTATTAAATTTGCGAGAATTGATCTGTTTTAAAATGACCGAGTTAAGGTGTAGAAACTTTCCAGAATTTTACGAAAAATTTGTTGGTGATATAAAAAAAGTATGTAGAAATACAACGGAGGAAGAAAGGGTTCAAACGTTATTAGAGGGGAGAGCAGTGTCAGTATTTCTCTGTCTAATGATTGCAGCAATTTAAATTACTTGACAGTGTTGGAACTTATTAAATGTTTCCCCATTCAGTACTTAAAAGATGCAACTGCAAGGCAATCGCTTGCGCAAATGTTTAGAGATTTGGCTATCCCAGATTCGCCAGACTCTGGTTACCACGGCGGTTTATAGATGTTATCAATACATGTATGTATTCTATTAAAAACATTATATTTTTCTTGATAAAGTTTGTTTTTACATATTTGTATCGCCAACATTACCATAAATTATTAATAGACGTATTAAACTATCCTGTTTTTATTTTTAGGTTTAAAGTGGTGTACCCCGCAAATAATAAACACAATATAACGCATGTTAACAAAAAGTTGTGGGGAAATTTAAAGACGAGTTCAATGGTGATTTGGTGTTGGAATTTGTAGGTAGTAATGTTAAGTCCTACTGTATTGTGCGCGAGAAGGACACGATTAAAAAGATTAAAGGGATCTCACAAAGTGTAGTTAAGTAAAACCGAGGGTCTTACAATCTATAACGAGCATATACCTCCAAAAGGGGTGGGCATCCAGCTACGCAACAGTGCGTGGGAGAATAAGGATTCTCTCCAATAAGAAATTAAAGTCATTGGGTAATGGTAGAAATGTGGAACCTATAAAGGCGATTATTAATTGTGGTTTAGTGACCGCGTTTGTGCGCTCTTCGAATGTCTTCGGCAATCTTCGATTGTTTCCAAAGAAAATATTCAAGCCCGCCATTTAATGTCGTGGTGTAACATCGTCCACGGTTGCTTATACATCCGTCGGCAGCAAAGTACTTAAACTCTGGGTCTTGCAGTATCGCTTTTACAAGAATAGCTTACAGCAACACAAGGAAAAACAGCACGGTATGTCATTAAGCAGTAAACGTTCAACTCCACCAGTTGTTAAAGGGTCTTGTACGAAACAACCAACATCCGTGTAAAGCATGCGAGATGGAGGTGTTAAAGTCTGCATACCCTGGTCCTAATAGCACAGCAACCTAATTAAGGTAGGTCAGTAATCAATATTTAATTGCTGTTAATTGACTTGCATTTTAGCGTACTTTCCTATTTTAATAACCGCATTTGTTTGGAGAAAAAATTATAAACAGCTTTTAAATGTGATTCACATGTCCGTTAAGAATCTAGAATATTTGCTGGATTACAAGTTACAAATGAATTAATGCTACATTAGAAGTTTCGAAAATATTGAATTATAATGCTTCTACCGCGTCACGTAAGGTAATTTAGGATTTCAATATGTAATAAGACCCATTTACTTTCACTCTGATTATTATTGAACAGTACTTAATCTGGTTTATTACATTTTGTTAATTCTGAAATTTAGGTAGTTAATGATGTCATACACAAAATTTCTAATTAACATGACTGGTATCTAGCGAAAGTTGTAGCACGTATTTTCAATTACGAATGCATTCTTCTTTCATTACAGGAGAAATTCCATAGATTTCATACCATTATTAACCACGCGATCCTTACACCAAAAGTCGACCTTGCCATTTCTACATTATTGTTAAGCATGCATTGGAATTTTGGATGCGGTAATTTCTTGTTTAAAGTAACTTAGTTAAATAAAGTGTAATTTAAAATTCATAAGTGATTGTATAGTCAGTTATTACAATTGAAAACACATTCAGGGAATAATTTATTTGCTCTATATATTTTACAGTAGCGTTTCCGGACAAAACTTTCTGCTTTTAATTAATTAAAAGCATGCAAGTTTCTGGCGTATATTCCTAAATAGAAAATAAGTAGTTGATGTACCGTTGAATGGAGTTCATCCTTGTTTACACAAATTTCAGATCATGCGAACTAGCGGTTTTGTTAATATTATTTAAAAAAATCAAAACGTTCCAACAATATGTTTTATTGACTGAAAACACGTCTCCTTTCTTTTACTTTAATCTCTTTTGTTACAGGTCTATTTAAACAACCCATTAATCTTTTTTTGTTACAGGTTAAACTTTCGGCTACGCCCAGGAAATAATGTTATACTTTGTAAAAATTGTAATTAGTTTATTAAACTGTAAATTGGATAAATAAATTATTAAACTTTTGTGTTCTTAATTTTTGTGTTACTACCTCTAACTGTTTGGTTAAAGCATATACCTTGGGTAGCGAAAAAGGTTTTAAAAAATGGAGTTAAATATATACGAGCAAAAATTTTAAAGAGGTTTGAGAGTTTTAAAGTATAACTTTGCAGGGCGTGGTCCGATTTTAAACCTGTTTGCAGATTCGGGATGTGCGTAAAATTTTAGACTAACAAAATGTATCGCATGACTAAGAAAATTTATAAGAACGCTCAAAAGTCGCTATAGGTAAGAAATCTTAAAATGAGGGTAGCTCCCTGGGGGATGATGCAATCTAAAAAATTCTTAGAGATTTGGGTAGCTGAGAAAATTCTAATATTAATTGATACCAAACATGATAGGTTTAGCTCGAAAGATAAAAAAATGGCTAGTCGAAGAAAACTATTTGGTCCAGAATGTTAGCGGTAAAAAATCTTAAAAATAGGTTTATCTCGTGTGTGGAAATGAGGATGCTCATTTATCTCGAAAGATGAAAAATTTAAGATATATTTATCTCGAAAGATGAAAAATGGTTAGTCGAAGAAAACTTTTTGGTCCAGATGTGTGAGGAAATGTGGGATTCTGGAGGAAATGTGGCAGTAGATTTCTTGAAAATGGTCTACTCGGGTCAAACATAGGTCAATAATTGTGGGTTGAATGATTTTGGTAATGGTGTTGCTTACGCAACTTTCCACGCAGTAGGGAAAACAGTACTCATGAAACATGATTAAAAATATGCGTTATATAAGACAACATAAAAAGAATACACTATTTAATTGTAACGATATTAATACCATCTGAACCAGTAGAAGTGTTTTTATAGATTTGATTACATTAAACACAACATTTTCAGAAACTGTTTGAAACTGAAAAACTTGATGTATTTGATTACCTACGTTAGTGCGATAAAACTGTAAAGTATCATAATTAGGGTCTGAATTTGGTATGCTAGAAACAAAATAATTTATTCAGAATATTAACGTCACGCAAGTGATATGAGAATTCGGGTGATTTGGATTTAATATCAAGAGTATTAAGTACAGACCACATCTGCTTGCTACCCACATTGGCAAATTGTTTATCAAAATACAATTTTTTTTGACGCTTAACTGCATTATTAGTAAAATTTCCCATTTGTTTAGAATATTCCCAATCAGAAAGTCGTTTACCTAATTCGAAACTCAGTAATGCCCCATCTCTAACACGCATCAATTCACGCATATTGCTATTTAACTAGAGTGCCTACGTTTTAGTTATTCTGCGGGTAACTAGTGGCGTAAATATTTCAAGTAGGGTTTATTATATTATTCGTAAGATATTGAACTTTGGCATCAACACTCTCCGAGTCATAAACTATATTCCAAGGTATAGCGAACAAGTGACTTCAGAATTTCTCATAATTGAATTGAGTAAAATCTCTACATGTTTTATATATAGCTTTTACAGGTTTCGAACTAAGCTTCAATACACAATAAGTTAGGTGATGATCAACCGATGGAAAGGGAATAGCATGAGTTGAGTATAACATATCCGGTTTATTATTATTATATAATTTAATAATGTTGCTGAGTACTGAGTAATACGTGTTGACTTATTTACAATCGGTTTAAGCTCTATTGATTCATATGTAGCCGATGCTTAAGGGCGCGATAGCATCCCTCTATTTTTATAACACGAACTAATTTTAAAATAGCCGCCTTTGTGGTATAACTTTCGCATGATAGAGGGAACTACTTTATTTTAACTTTAGTAGTTTAGTGGTTCGTTTCCAAGTTAGGCAAATAACGGTTGCTAGGATACGGTACGATGCTAGTTTTTCTCCATTCCTGTAACTATTCTTCGTAAATGACCTTCAGCAATTTCGAAGTTGTTGAACAGCAAGCAAAGCGTTAGATACATAGTGCATTCTAATAATAGCCAAGGTCGTTTGCGAAACAAATTTGTATTGTATAGTATTATTTCATTTATGTGCATATGGTATTCGCTAATTTTTATTTTTGAATGTGTAGTTTATTGTTCATAGAGTGACATTTCGTTATTATTATAAACAAACATTTAATGCTTCATTTAGTGTGGGTGTATTTTTGCTTGGGGGTAAGTATATTCTAAAATTCTTATACTTTGTGGATAGACAGACAAGTAGTGGACAAAATTAATTATATATTTCATTCGATTTTGAAAATGCGTGTTCAAATATTGACATTAATTTGATTTAGTCGAGCAACTACTGTCTTCTTGAATAAATAAATTATTTGTTTTGCATACACTATTTTATCAAAAGTATTCATTATTTAATTTATGACACCGAATAGTAAAAATGACAGAAACTTGTCCTATATAAATCAGTTTAAAAACGACGTAAACCCTATTTATAATTTAAGCAGTCCCCTAAAAATGTACTATCATGTTGTGATTATTTAGGGTACCAAAACTTTAAAAATCCTTTTAAAATTTATTGAGATCCAGCCTAATAGATTTTGCAAAATCTTACTTTTAAGAAAAAACAATGTTTTGAAATTTCTGGCGAAAATATAACTATTACCTAATAACATGAAAAGTCGTTAGATTTTAAATTTTTCTCACAATTATACACCAATTTAGGAGAATTGCAGTCGCTTACTTTTCTTTTCAAAACTTAAATAAGGAAACATCTATTTTAAAAAATTTGAAATAATGTCCTAGGACAAAATGTTCAACTGATTCTAAAAATGTACAGAACTATAGGGTAAGTAGTTTATACAGTACTTTTCACTTCTAGTCAGACCGTAAATAATTTGAAATTCACAATTATTTCAAAAAATTTGTACTTCCGCTTTGTTTTGTACAAGCCTTTCAAATTTCAAATATTTATCTGAAATACGAAAAAAGTTACGGTATACTTACTTCCTGTTGTCGCCTGGTGTAAAGTTTCTTTTATTTACGTATTTACATTTTTCAGATGGGTAAATATAAGAAGGTGTATAACCAAAATGCAGGTGATACCAGAAAATGATCGTCCAAGTCTAAAGCAGCCCGCTTAAGATGGCTGAAAATGCAACAATTGCCGCTGTAAGTTATAATACATTCATCAGTAGCTAGGATATCTTTATGTGGCTGTTTATTTTGGAATATAAAATCCAAAAACAATGAAAGTATACCTATTTAAATGTCGCATATCCACCCACAAGAATTATATATTCTTCAGATGCCTTGAGAATAGAAAACCACAAATTACCCGACTCTCCACTTATGACTATTTGGAATTTATAAATATGATAATGCAAACTAAAAATATAAGTGTTTTCGCATTTTTCATAGAACTAAGTTAGTTTGATTACCCTGAAATTATGACGTAGAAAAAAATTACTTAGTATTTTCTCAATAAATAGTTTTAAATAGTAACTTGTTCAATAACGAGATAGGGTAAGAATTACGAAGAAGTAGGTCTCTTAGAATAAGAAAGTTTTTGTGTTTCAGAGTTCGATGTGAGATGAGTTCTACTCTTCTCTTCAAGCCCAAAACAAGATTGATTTTCATAGTAATCGGATGGAACGAGTAAAAATTAAGGTATCTACCTGAAGAGCAAGGTTTCCTATACCAATCGGTAATCAGATTATCGTTATTACGATGACGAGCATGTCTAAAAAAGGAATAGTACAGTTCACTTCTTTTTCAATGGTAAACTGAACATTGGGATGGTAGTTATTAAAAATCAAAAGCACTTGGTCTATACCACCTGACGGAACACAACAAATTAGGTCGTCGACGTATTTTTTAAAAAACGGTGGGTCAAAATATAGTTGAGGGATACAGAAGTCTAAAAGGTCATCCATCACATATTGAGAAAAAACCGGAGATACGCTGGCTCCCATAGGTGTACCCAGTATTTGCTTGTGGAACTTGTGGTCGAATCTCGTTATTGAACAAGTTACTTTTTAATACCCCTTCCCTCATCAATTAGCCCACCCCTGGACACAACTCGATTTCCACCGCTAACACAAATCCCAAGATCTTCATTCCTCTCCCGTATGTGGAAAATCTTACAGCTAAATTGTGCCATATTCTAAAGGACATTCAAGGAATAACCCTAACATAGAAACCTGTTTTAACTCTTAACAAGGCGCTTTTTAGTAAATTAAAAAACCGTACCCCCCTACTGCAACAGTCGGGTGTCGTCTACTGTATATCGTGTAAAAATTGCCAGGGCCAATATGTAGGACACACATCCAGGTGGCTCTCAGCTAGGATAGCTTCCCACAAAAGTGACTCCAATAGGAACACCAAAACTTGCGCATTAGTTTCTCATGCTATTGAGACCCCACACGATCGATTACGACAACCCTAAAATTGTCTTTAAGGAAAGTCATTACAAACAACGCATTTTCCTCGAAATGGTCACAATATCTTTACAAGACAATCCTATCAATAAAAAAACTGACACTCAAAACTTAAATAATATATATTCCTATCTGATCTCAGTTTTAAAAAAAAACACTACGTATCGTACATCTAGTTAACCAGTGATCCTCCTTTTATGTTGTCCTTGTTGGCCGTAATCTGTACTTGTTTTAGTGTAATACAAACTTTTTTTATCTTTAGTTATTCACTGCAAAGTTTATATGTTAGTAGTATTTTATAACTTGACTGGTTCCTATGTAACTTATAATTTTTAAATTGTCCGTTAATGTTTTTTAGAAACAAACCACCTTAGTTAATTAATTATTATGTTAACTGTATTACGTGTTTTGAATGTACTCACCAAGTTTGTTGTCGTATCCTAACTATTATCATGCTCCAACCATTTACTAGATAGATTCATATAATCGTAAGTAGCATTAACGTATTAACATTTTTGTAATCCCCCAATTATAGTCTTCTTGAAGAAGAAAATAAAATTTTTCGAAAGCTTGAACTGATTAAAAGAATTATTTAATTGCCCAGATTGACTACGGCCCGATGTTTACTATACAATATCAAGTTTTCTAGTCGAAATTAACCTGAATTTAAATATATAAATATATATATATATATATATATATATATATATATATAATTATGAACATCCTGTAGATATGAAACAATTTTTAAAATAATACAGCCTAAAATTTGTGTAAATTGCTTTTTTTTTATAATTTCTACAATAAATAATCGATATATTAAACTTTGTCACACTAACGTGTTGTCCTGTATATATGCTAAATTTTGGGTTCCTAAAAAAATCTAATATTTTGTTTTGTTTTCAGAATAGAGGCTCGTGAATTATATTTCGAGAAAAATCACTCTTATAAAGAACCAACTGTTAGTGGAAACCGCATTGTGAATTTGCAATATGTATTAAGTTGGTCCATAGATCGGCAATACCGACATTCCCAAATTTGTACTGGTGGAAAACTATATTTGAAAGAGAAATGTAACAGAGGATTAGGTCTAGTAAGCTGCTTTATGATTGCATGTACAATGTGTGATAAGATATACAAGCATTACACTGAAGATATTTCGCAAAAATCAAAAATTAATTATGGATTTGTTTGGGGTACTCTGGAAACTGGCAGTACACATGGCCATTCTCAGGAACTATTTTCAGTTATGGATATACCTCCCATGACACTCTACCAATTTAAAAAAATTGAAGCTGTCAGAAAATCTAATTGTTTAATATCTTACTTGACAGTTTGTTTAGGTATAGAAGGACAATCTTATGAAAGATTTGGAAGAAATTGGAAAAGTAGAGTTAGAGTTGAGACAAAACCTTGATGTCGATGCAAATGGAAATCCTGTCAAATCCTGTTAGCGATAGATAGATAGATGTTAAACGGACATATGACTTTAATTATTCATTGTGGTTGGCGACTTTTGTTGATGAGAAAGTCGCTGGGTTACTTATTAGTGCTAAATACAGAGAAACTTCATTCACAAAGTAGGTTTGGTAGAATTTTCTATCAGAACATAATTTCTTCATGATATATTTCTAGATTGGGAAAATTGGTACTTGTGGAGTAGCGATCAGGTGGGGTGTCTATTGTACTTCGAAATTGGATCACGCCTATGAAAAAGAAGGTATATTGGCCCCTTTACAAAGAACAAACCAAATATGATCAAACGTTGAAAGACGATAAGGAATATAATGAATCCACTTGGATACTACATCCTGTGAAACGATGTATGTACGAGACAGATGCTGAATATTAATACAACTTGTAGAACATCATCAACAACGATACCATACAGTTAGTGCAAATGTAAATGCCACACTGTCTTTATTTACTGAAAAAAATTTTAATTTACATTCGTACAGCATTGTAACCTCTAGTAATTTAAAAGCCTGTAGCATAGTTGGTAATAAGTAACAGGTACATAGTAGTTATAGTTTACTAAGCATGCAGCACATTATACTTAAGTTGCTAATTATTAGAATACAATAATTTGTTGCGTTGGAGATAGCCTCTTTTGCATTTTTTCTTTTTTGCTCCATTTTTATTTAGCTACGAGTGCTTTAATTTTTTGTATTTGTTTTGTTTAAATTAAATTAAATTAAATAGTTCTATTAGGCTAGTATAGTTTTTTATAAATGAAAATTGCTCGTTTAAATGTGCATTCTTTGTTGCCTAGTTTCAATAATTTCATCAATTTAATAGATGAAAACCGTTTTGATTTGGTTGGTGTCTCTGAAACATGACTTACTTCATACGTCCCCAATACCTCTGTCAATATAAATGGGTATAATTTTTTTCATAATGATAGAGTGGGTCCAGGGGGTGGGGTTGGTGTGTACGTAAGGAAGGAACTTAAATGTCAGGTTATTTTGTTTGGTTTGCAATTGACTCGTATACTTGAATATATTTTGGATAATGTTTAAATTAAATCGCAAAACTTTTACTGTAGGCACAGTATACAGATCCCCAAACTCTAATCCGCTTAGTTGTGTTGATGAACTAGATAATATATTATCTTATTTAGCACCAATGATGGATAATATAATATGTTTAGGTGATGTCAATGTGAATTTTTTCAATTTAAGTAATATTATCAGACACTGCATTGATTCTTATGGATTCATCCACGTAATAAACGAAACTACGCGCATAGTAAATAACAGCAGTACTCTTTATTGATTCCATATATTTATCAAGTAATGAATTATTTGTTCGTGCAGGTACTATTGATGCTGATATTGTTTCGGATCAAAGAGAAAATTAGAGATTGTGTTAAGGATAAGATAAAAGTCATAATTAACAATACCTCTTCCATTAGTTAGTTCTTCAAGAAATTTCTGTTTAATAGTTGACGATGGTCTACGCTTTAAGTCACATGTTGCAAGGTTAATAAAAAGGTCGTATATAGCACTTAAACAATTATATGCTTGTCGGTCTATACTAACCTTACAATTGAAAAAGCTGTTGTCGGAAGCTAGTTTTGTCATTATTTAAATATTGTGATTTATATATGGTCCAAACCTTGATAGCACTTCTATGACACAAATACAAAGGATTCAAAATACTTGTTGTCGTTTAGTTTTTGGACTAAAAAAATTTGATCATGTATCGCATAAGATAAAAGAGTTGCACTGGTTAAATATGGATAACAGCAGGGAACATCATTTGTTATGTTTTGTTCATAAAATAATTATAAATTACTTCAGAGGATATTGCTAAAATATTAATGACACGTTCCAAAGTGCATTGCATCAATATTAGACACACTAAAACTTTAACAATTCCCAAGAAACTGACTGCAATGTTTCATAGAAGATTCATCTATAATGTTGTTTCTACTTATAATGCAATTCCAGATGGATGTAAAAATCTTTTTTACTTTTACTGCATTCAAGGTTCAAATCAGGGCGCATATTTTGGTTAAGTAGTATCATAGCCTAATTGTATATTTTTCAATTATTGTGTAATTATTCATTTGCTTCACTCATTTTCCTTGTAGAGATATGTAGTGGTTTATGCAGGTTAAGTGTAAGATAGTCTATGACTAAACTTTGCCTGTATGGACCTACGAACATGCCTTATATACTAATATTTAATGTAATATTAACAACAATAAAGTCAATTTCAATTCGAAAGCTGTTCGTATATTTATTAATAAACGTTTATCTATTGACCTTAAAATGTGGGGTTTAAAAAATATTATTTACAAATACCTGTTATTCACTTCTTTTCACCAATAGTTTTATATCATTTACATTGCTACGTATTGTGTAAAACAATGTTCCTTTTAAATTTTTGGTTGGTAACGACTTACTGTTCAAAAATACCTATATACACATTGTAAATGTTACAACAATTGAACCTATTTTTAATTTGTTAGTTATTCATTAAAAATAAAACATTTGTAATAATTTTGTTTTAATAAAGCACACTTTACAGGTAACAACTCAAAGTTTTTTTGTATTGGAAATACATTTTTCGATATTAACATTTGATGAAAAATATTAAACCGAAAACCCAAAATATTCTATTAGTTTAAAATATTTATTGAAATAAACGTTTAGTCGTTTTTGACAGAGTCGATTTAATGTAGCAAAATAGCTATTTTTTGACAGAATAAACCAAAAAGAAATTCTTTTATGGTTTATTTCTAATGCCTAAAGTTAGGTCTAGTTTCGTAAATTGTTTAATTCTAAATAAACTTTTCCACTTTTATTTTTAATTTAGCCTAATTTCATAATTAGTGGGAGTTTTGAAGTTTATTGTTTATTATAATCATTTTTTGCCGGCAGCACAATTTGAGAAAATGTTATTATCACATCTATTTGACGTTACATGTGAACTATGTATGACCAAAAAATGACGGAAGTCTGCTACGTGGGGGTAAAAAATGAGAACACTAATAAGTTGCCTATATATTTAAAACTGATTTTGACACTTTTCAAATTGAAAATATAATTACCATTGCAGACCCCTGGTGAAGATACACAAGACAATGAACGTCCCCAAAGTGAAGTGTAAAATGATGTAGGAAAAATTATCGTGTTTTGAGAACGTCCTCCCCCAGATCGTTCAAATTTGAAAATCATTTTGCCGAGTACCAAACTCGCATCCTAATTTTTAACAAAATGTATCCTATTTCCCTGCAATGGTTCCACTAAGATATTTTAATAAACATTACTCTTGCTAACATGATGCAATATTTTGCTTATATTAAATATTGTAGAGTATCTAGTTACGTTTTGGGATACGGTACACTACCCTTTGTTTTTAAAACTATTATAACATAGTATAAGCTTCACAAAGTAACACTGTTGTAATAATTTACTTATCGCTTGTAAATATAAACATGAAAGTTTACAAACCACCATGGATGTTGAGGTTATGTCATTTTTGGCTTCATAAATATTCGCAATTAATCCAATCATTATTATATTACACTTATCAAAAGGTAATTCACCATATAGTATTAGTTTACTTCATTTCAATGCGACAAAAACAAAGTCCAAAATAATTCAATTTGAAATATTCTGGTTTTAAACCTTATTCAACACATCATTAACAGTGCCATCTTTGGAGGAAGTTTTGGCTTCATAAATATTCGCAATTAATCCAATCATTATTATATTACACTTATCAAAAGGTAATTCACCATATATTATTAGTTTACTTCATTTCAATGCGACAAAAACAAAGTCCAAAATAATTCAATTTGAAATATTCTGGTTTTAAACCTTATTCAACACATCATTAACAGTGCCATCTTTGGAGGAAGTCGTGAACAATTTCTATTAAAATGGCGTACAATTAATGTAATAATTCAATAAAATCCATTCAGTACACTACGGATATTATCATCAATATTTTTGAAATTTTTTTAACAGAACGATTATATATGTATTCTGCTATCTAACGAATGCTTTTTTTTATATACAAATTGATTATGTTAGATGTAGTAACTAAAATAAAGTAAGTGAATTTTAACATTACTTTTAACAGCTATTTCTTGCTTATTACTGCACTTTAGAAAAAAAAAGCAAACCTTCGTTAGAAAGTACAAAGTTTTGTGAGTCTATTGGTGAAGTTACATTTTGCATATTTTCAATCCAACAAAAGTTATTTACCAAACAGAATAATCTGTTTTTTGGTGGATTTTAGGCAGCCAACCATACATCCGACCGCGCCATTAACGTGATTCTATAGTATTAATTTGAAATATGTTCACATTAGTATCACTCAAACAGATAATTAACTCTGAATGTAAATAAATTTGAGACAATGAAGTTTGCAGTTCATCAAGAAAGGCTTTGTACAATTGTTTATGCAGATTATAGATTACACGACTGTTACAGTCATTGATACAATTTTAAATTCACCCAAATTTGTTCTATTGCTTTACTGAGATGCAAAATTGTAGATAGTATATTTTACATAAATGCATAGACCTCCACCATGTCTCTGCCTATCACACCTAACCAAAGAATATTCACTAATATCTAATACCTTTGAAACCATACTTGCATTTAACCACGTTTCTGATATTCCCAATATATCGAAACTATTTGACAAGATGAAAACCTAAACCTCACCAATGTGTTTATGCAACAATTCAATATTTAACTGTCCTATTTTATACTTATTCATTACATGTTTAGCACCTGAGGTCTGGCAACAATACATTTATGATAATAATGTACAAATCAAGTTATATTATAACTTACTAAATTAATGTTCTCTTCCATCTTATCTACGTTAATATCAACAAACTAATCACATTCACATTACAGGTGTGCTAAATTATTATTATTGTTTAAGAATAATACAATGAATATCAACATAAATATAATGTAAACAAAAGAATATTTAGCCGGCAATTTGAACCAAGTTAGCTTTATTCATTATTTGTATACGTTGCTTTCCATTCATCGCATAATTATTATTATTTAATGTCCTAACCTTGTGATTACCAAGAAGTTTACGTACTTCAGTGTATAACTGATGTTTTAATTTGGTCAAACCTTCAGCAACAACAAATTTGCTACCTTTGAGTATTTTTTTAGTTTGCAATACCGACTTGATATCGTGATTAGCGAATTTAATTATTGCACACCTCGGACTAGTAGGTATGTACTTTCCAACTCTATAACATCTATCAATATCATCCAATGTAACAGTAATGTTTAATTTACATTTAAAAAATTCCATTATCTTACTGGCAATATTTTCGTCAGCCTCTTCCAATAGTCAGTCCAAAGATCCTTATATTATCTCGTCTGTTGTAACTTTCTAACTTATCAATAGAGGATTTCAAGATTTCATTATTTTGTTGCAGTATTTATATCTTTGTTTCCAAGTTTACATTATCTTGTTGTAGTGCATGTATTTTTATTTCCAAGTTTTCCAATTTAGATTGGAATACTTTGCCTACCAAATCAGCTACCTTCGTAGTTACTTTCTCCAGGAATGCTTGATCTTAAAGTAACTCTGAAACAGAGTTCTGTATAATTACGCTTAGGTCTGATATTTGCGCGTGAATGGCATCACGATTACAGAATATATCTTACCTACTGAAACAAACAACTAACAATGCGAATAGTGTAAACAGTTTAGTTAACATTCGATAAACAGGAGAGGCGCGCCAATACTTCCTCACTCGACGAGCATCACACAACAACTGAACGATGTGAAGAATGAGTTGTTTACTTGACTTATTATGATAAGAACCTGATGTATTTTTAAAATTATTATTGTAACAAAATATGAAATTTAGTGCGATTTAATTAAACCAAGAAATAACGGATGGATTGATATTTTCCATACGGGACCAAAGATTTATTGTGAATTCGAAAGCTTATTTAAGTTTACAAATAAATAATTTTAAGCAATTTTTTAAATTTTCTTTATACAGATGTTAGAATGTAAAGAAATGTTGTTGCACAAAAAAGATTGTTACAATTTATGATAATTACTAACGTTTACTACACGTAATTTACTACCAAACTCGCTGGGTAATTTAACCACACAAGCACTATTGTTCTAACTGAATTTATATAAACATTAGACGTATTTATTTTAGTAATTATACCAATTGTGTGTGTGATCTAGATCATTTCCTTTGTTCCCTTTATACTGGTTATTATATACATCTTTCTTTCTGTCGATTATACCATTGTTCTCTAAATGGCTATATATATGACTCTATATATTTCGACAGAATTGAGACAATATGTTTCATGATTCACAATGGAGTTAACTTTTGTTAGGCATCTGCTTTTGAAACGTTTTGAATTGATTGGAAATTACAGGCTGGCTGCCATTTAGGACAGAACAACGTCAACAGTCGCTTCCTTTTCGGTTTCAGAGGCATAGTGTAAAAGGCAATTTTGGCACAAGTGTTTTTGCTCGGCTCAAACTCGTCTATCGGTTATATGGTTAGGCGTGCCGTACATTCAGTAACTACTAAAACAAAAACGTGTTATATTACGACAAAAGAACTTGAACACCATGAAACAAAAGTCTTAAATTTTATATACAGGAATGGTTTAACTCAAGTTGTACGGTGATGTTTTAATATTGTAGCGAACTTATTTTAATATTTTTTATTTCGTCAAATGTAAGCCTAATTATTCACAAATATATTTAGAAAACTTTAATATACTGGAGTACCTCTACAAAGATCACTGGTATTAACTGTTACAATACCTACAGCACCAATTGTTTTTCTATTACGACAATTACATTGTATTTATTTTTAATTTATCTCACAAACACCAACTGTTCTATCTAAATTTTGTTAAGGTAAAACCCCGGGCCAGGAAGAAAAGTAAACGTTGGGGATGAAAATGGTACCCGCAACATAAATTCTGGCGCACAACGTGAGACTCCGATTTTGTTTTGGGTAACGTTTGCCCCAATTTCGTCTTGGGTAATGTTTGCTATGATTTTGGTTTTCGTTATTTTGTGCTCCGATTTTTTTTCGTGTAACTTTGGTTCCGATTTGGTTTCGCTTAATTTCTGGCCCATTTTTTTTTGTTGTTACTGCCTGATTTTCGACATTACCCGCATTTATCGGCTTGATGCTTTTCATGTTTCCTTTCCTTACGTTCGAACTGATCTTTAGTTCTTTTCTTTATTTTTTGTGTGGGTTCGATCTTCTTAAATTTTGATTTTGTTTTCTTTCTTGATCGCTAAATATCAGTTGGTTGGCTCATTTCAGATTTTCGGAATTGTGTTTTCGTCGATAATTCTAGTCCGCTGAAAAGCTGGCGCACTACTATTTTGTTGTTTCTCTCCTATTGGTGTTGTTGAAGTTTATCCGTCGGATATGTTTTAGATTGTTCTGTATTCGCAATAATTTTTTTGAGCCTCTGTCGAGTTACGGCTAGCCTTTATTTAGTTACTTTCTCCCAATTTCTTTTCTTTATTCGTATTCAAAATGACTGATATAGGGATAAGACTGTATGGTGGTATCTGTAATAGACAGCAGTAGTCATCAGAAAGCATTACCAATTATTTCGCGTGTATGACGATCCTGTTTGAATGGTATGGTTATTTTAATGAGGATGATCAATTATCTATTGTGCTTCGTAACCTCACTCCATTCTATCGAGCCCATTTGTCTACCGTCTGCTCCTTACAATAGTTAAAGGACGATTGTCTGAAGTTAGAACCGGAAAAGATGCTGGCCGATAATGTCGTATCACCTAGTCCTCAACAACATACTGTTACTGCTAAACTGGATCTTGCGTATAAGTCCGCTACGGTTGAGAAAAGTACTTTTACTTCAAATGACCGAATTGTTAATGTTTCTTCTACGTTTACGAGTAGATCAGATACTTCTTCCGCACTTTCTACTGTTCTTCTTCCTAGTTCTGCTTTTACTCGTCAGGTCATATGCTTTAATTGCGACAAACCTGGTCATGTTTTGATACGTTGTACTCGTCCTCAAGTACTTCATTGCTATGGTTGCGGACATAAAGGAGTTTCTCGCCGCAACTGTCTACACTGTCATCCTACTACTAATAGGTCTTCGAATCAGACTTCAAATGCTATCCTCACCTTTAGGTGCTTAATTTTTTCTGCTTCTCACTCTACGTTCTCTTCTGTACCTCATCCAGGTCATTCTGGTACTACTATCAAAACATACCCTTCTTCGGCAATTATAGCTTCGAACAAAATTTCTTCCGTCTCTAGTTCTATATAGAAATTGACCGTGCCCGTGTTAACAACTAGAATAACAATTTAATACACATCACCTATGGTCTGATATCCACGTTGAGTATCTATTGGATTCTATGGTTGATATATCGAACATTAGCTATCGAAAAACCTTCGTAGGATACTCCCTTATAGGTTTCAACGGATCCTTTATTCGATTTTATATTCTTTGGCATCATTTTTACAGTATCAACTTAGTAGACCAGACGGCATTTCTTGTACAGAAGAAAATTGCGTTACCATAGCTACAAAATACAGTTAATTAGAGGTGATTCTGGGACACTTTTTAAAACAAAAGTTGAAAACAGTTGTGCCGTGTTGTAAAATTTAAGAATAAACACTTTAACCATAAATACACGGAAAAACTAGAGACATGGTCAATTATAAAGTTTATGTGAAAGGGTTAAAACGTCAGCATTTATTCGAAGGTGTGATTGGTGGTCAATGCCTTTCGTATATAACTCTGCAAAAATAAATTTGCAGGCGTCAAAATAGGTAAACCTTCCATTAAGAATAGATCAAATTGAAAATGCCAATTTCTGTATTGATTCTCGAAACTAGTCAGACCTTGGAATTAACTGACAGTAAAGACTTCATACGAACGCACTCATTACATACCTCACTTTAGGTTTGACAAAAAGAAAATTCAGCTAAATTAATCGATGAATGGTTGGACGTTCATAAAAGTAAGCACGCGAGGAGTCATCATGCTAAATTTGTACTTTTTTTAAACGATGCCATGCCCTTAAATAGCATGGATACCATCGACGTTACTGGTAAATTCCGCTTACCAGAAATAAAACAAAAAACAATGGAACCAAAGTATTCTAGTTCTTCAAAACTTAAGAGGTTCTTGCGTTTGAAAAACCTGCAGAAAAGTATACTGTAGTGTCCCCACTATTTATCACCCGAAACTGTTAAAACTATAATTTGGCGATACTATTCTACTAATAAACCGCTTTACAAAAAAAAAGTCATAAACAGCAAATTGTTGGCTAGCAAGTGTGCATCTGCAGGATTATCGATGATTCAAGCATGGGAGTGGTATCAATCTCTCAGTTATAACACGGAGAATCTGCATTTGGATGGTGGACTGGTGGCAGATTAAACCTATACTTAAAAAACAAAATGACTGTCGCTCTGCTCTACATGATTCTGGTTTTTATGGTTTTTCTCATAAAATACAATATTCATGACAAAGTGACCTACTACATAAAGTACTCAGAATTAAATTCTACACAAACAATGTTCTATGGATTTTTTTGTATAGTTACCTTTAACATTACGATTAGGTTTTCAGGTTTTGTTTTACAAAAAGTGCAATGTTGCTTTCTAATTGTTTTAATTGTAAATTTTTAAAATGCTAAATTTACAACTGGATTGCATACTCTTAGACAGTATTAGACTTGGAAGTAAATTACAAATACCAAACATGTATGTACTGTATAGTACTAAAGGACATTTTATCAATAACTACAATCTCCAGCATAAATCTGGTCTTTACTTTCTATGGCAGATTCATTGCATTCCTCTGTCTTCTGTATCCTTAGAGTTGTTACATAGTTCTGGATCACTTTCACATCTACATATTCCTGTAAGCATTAGTCCATACATGAGATAGGTGCCTGGTAGACAACAGCGACGTAGAAAGTATGTGCAACTACAAAGCTCTGCCGTAAAGTCTGGAATACAACGCAAGGTGTACGCCATTAGGTCAAAAGCTCCTCCAACTTTCGTCCAGCCAAAGCTGACTGGTGAGACGGTATGCCTAGGTTTGGTTTTACATCTTGATTCCACTGAAATGCCCGAAGATGAGCTCTTAACAGTTCAGGACTTATAGCAGCTTTTGTTGGTAAAAAATTTTCTTCTTTTTGTTTCGTGCCCAAGAAAAATTTCAAATTACGTAGTCATTTGAGGAAATCTCTTAACCCTAAAACCAGGACAACTTCATTTGACGCATAAACGTGAGATGTTCTAAATCCTTGCTGAGATGTGCGCTAAGTATGATTTTTATATCTGTTTCTTTCTGCCAGGTCCTAAGGCTTGACACATCTGTTCCATCTGATGATGCAGCTTGATCTATTCCACTAACAATATATTTCTTGTTATTGCTCACTTTCCATTGTAACACGTGATTAGATAGAAACTTCGTAAGCTGGTATTTGTTTTTACTATGAGCAAACAAATTCCTCATTGAAAATTTGTTAACTACCGTTTAAGATGTTATTTTGTAACGGAATGTACCGTTGCACTGTTGCCGAAAACGTGACATTTTTAATTTTTAACGAATCGTCCTTATAAGTGTCAAATATAACATGTACTGAATTGTATGCATTGATTTTGTTAACAATCCACTTGTTGAAGTGCTTTCCCAGATTGTGACACGCTTTTGCCGTGATAGGCTTATTGTATGTGTGCCGTAGAGCCACTTCATCAATTATAGCCGCAATTTTCTCAATTTTTGTAATTTTCTGTTGGATCTGATAGTGGCAAACTGCTACCACTTTGTTCTTACATTGGATTGACATAACTTCCAAATCGCTACAAGTTTGAGTTTGTTGGTACAGTGATGCATCTTCCCATCGTTAGCAAACAATGATTTTGGAAAGGATGACAATTCCTAAGTTGCTTAGATTGAACTTCATGTCAATATCATCTCTGCTTTGAGATGCTATCAATAGCCAAGACGTAAACGAGAGATCCGTTTTCATAAATACAATTCTATCTTTATGGGCAACTAACCTTTTTTGCTGACGTTTTACAAGTAAATGTGGGATATTTTTTCATTTAAACCAAAATTGTTTTGTGGTGTTAATTACACGCTCTGTCACATAAGATTCCTTCAACTTTTGATCCACTTCTACCACGTTACTTACAAAAATTTGCAGGTCCTGCGGGAACACTGTATGAGTACGAATATGGGTCAGTAGTGAGATTTTATACTGAAATGGCGAAATTTGTAATTGCATCATTAAACTTCAAAACATGCGATTTTACGCTTTAGGGCGGTGACAAGCCCGTAGTTTTCGGCCTGTCCAACAGTTTCCATCGCAAGCAACACTTCCGTCGCATTTGAAATTCGGTTCATTTCAGAATGTGCAACGCAGAAACGATACCTTGCTTATCATTTTGTGCTATATCTATCCCTCCTCCTTCCACTTCTAGTTTTCTGTTCTAATGCTCTAAGGCTTGCGGAGATAATCAACCACGTGAGGGTATCATATTTTCTTTTCGAAATATTCTATGTCGATCTAACAACCACATGGAAGGTATTTTTCAAAGCATGACCTGCTGATATGAGAACAACAGCGCTTCCAAAACAACACGTGCATAACCAGCTAAGGATAACCTGCAGCCAACCTTGCAGAATCATAGAGTAGATTTAAGATTGGTGGCCTACGTTTCGTATAAAAGTCATAGAATGTATGGCATAAACTAGAGTCAATCGATAAACGGTCAGAGGTATCCTTTCCGAAACACCTTACAATCGCTTATAACCAAATGGTTCTGATAAACAGCCCAGTTTGTAAACTTATTAGATATTCCGGAAGCAAATGTTTTTAGATAACCAAAGCCCACGCTTATAAACTTATTTACAAAATGTATGTGGTTAAAGGTAAATACCACGTTTTAACCTTATTAGGATATCACCGAAAGAAATGTTTTGATAAATAATTACCAGTTTTAATGCTACATCCAAATCAAAATAGATTTAAAATGTTTAAATCTATACCTGAATACTTAGTAAAACCCTACAAGATGAGGCATAAACAATCGTTTAAATTGAAAAGGAGACGAACCCGCGATTACACATATGAAATAGCCGTGGATACAATAAGAAATGCGAAATTTACTTAGGTAAGGAACGGAAAATATACTAGTGCAGGAACTGCACGTAACATATACTTTCTCAACGAGTTTGAAAAGTTTCTTCTTAATCTTCTTTGGGAATGAAACCACTCATAGTTTTTAAAATCTATTTTATTTACGTTTCGATCCATGACCTAGGATCGTTGTCAAAATAATAAAAACTTCAAGTTTGACATTTATGACATAAATTGAAGGTGACTTTGATTTATTGAAATATTTGGTTTGAGTACAATAAGCAAAAATTTTTAAAGTTTAAAAGAATGATTGCCTTCAATTTGTGTTGCGACCTGGGATCGACTTTCTTTAGATAGCCAATACGCTTAACGTGAAATCAACTGATTAATTTTTATTAGTGAATTTTATATAAATTCAATAATTTGGAAAACATTTTTTAACATGTTTCTATTTATACAATTGAGAGGATGGTTATTAAAGAAGTGTGCGATTGTGTTACCGTAAGGCATAAGCAGTCGTTTTTTTATATTTATTTTGAGGGGGAAAAATCATTATGATTTAGGCTACCTCTTTGGTAGATTTTAACATGGTGCTGAGGCGACCCTATGGCGGGTTTACACTTGTCAGATACCAATGTTGTTCTATGAAGATTGTATATAGTTCTGAGGTGACCCTAAGACGGGTTTACACTTGTCAGATATCAATACTGTTCAACGGATATTGTATATGGTTTTGAGATAACCCTATTGCGGGTTCACACTTGTCAGATGCTAATGCTGTTTTACAGGGTTTGTTGATATGCTTATTGTTATGTAATTAGTTATTGTATGTATAAATAGAAATCATGTATGTAGGCTGTATTTCATGTTAATATCGCAAGGAAAACCCAGGAAAAACTTGCAATGCTACCTAGATATAGTGGGCATTTGATTTTCATTTGTTATTTCTTTTAGTAATGGAATCCATTGTTTACTGAAAGTTACGGATTCGTTTGCAACGCAGTTATTTTTGTTTAGGGTTATATAAGCAGCTTCTTTGATTTTGCGTTTTTGGTGGTTTTCTTCTTTGTCGATAATTTTTGCGTCCTCCCATTTTATTTTATGACTAGAGTCTCATGCATGTTGGCAAATCATAGATTTTTCAAATTTTCTATTTTTTATATATGATTTATGTTCTTTTAATCGAACTTCAAATGGTCTGGAACTTTCGCCTATATAAAACTTGTTACATTCGCACGGTATTTTGTAGATGCAATTTTTTGAACTTTGTATTGCGTTTTTGGGTTTTGTTTTTGTTAGTTGTGTTCTTAGTGTATTGTTGGTTCTAAATACTGTTTTAATACTAAATTTGTTTCCTATTCTTTGGATTTTTCGGAGAATCCTTTTATGTATGGTATTGAGAGCATTTTTTGTTGTGTATCGTTGATTTTGTTTTCTTTTTCTTTATTTTTAGGATTTTTATTCATTTCTTTCTCTATGATTCTTTTAGGATATTTGTTTTCTATTAGTGTACATTTGATTAAGTCTTTCTCTTTCTTTAAAATTTCTTCGTTTGATGATATTAATTTTGCTCTATCATACATGGTTTTGATAATTCCTCGTTTGACACATTGTGGGTGGTTTGAATCGAAGTTTAAGTATCTGTTTGTGTGCGTTGGTTTTCTGTATACCGATGTATTAATTGTTGTATCGTTTTTGCTAACTAGAATATCTAAAAATGGAAGTTTTCCATGTTGTTCTAATTCATATGTGAATTTAATAGTTGGTTCTATTTTGTTAAGGACTCTACAAAGTTTTTAATTAGTTCTGAATTATGAGGCCAAATAGCATAGACATCATCTACGTATCTCCACCAGATTAGTGGTTTCAATTCTTGTGTGAATATTACATCTTTTTCGAATTCCTCCATGAATATATTACTAAAGATTGTGGACTTCCCATTGCCATTCCAAAGCTTTGTTTGTAGAATTGATCATTTATTTGAAAATATGTGGTATTGACGCATAAGTCAAGTAATTCCATAATCGATGATATACTTAGTTTTGTTCTTTCTTTAAGGTTGTCATCTTTTTCTAGTTTGTTTTTTATAATATTAAGCGTTTTGTTTATAGGGACATTTGTGAAGAGATTTACTACATCAAAGCTTACCATTGTGTGTGTATTTCCAATTTTTATGTTTGATAATTTTTCTAAATAGTGTTGGTTGTTTTTTATGAAAGAATTCGTTTTGCCTGCTAATGGATTTATAATTTTTATGAGAAATTTTGCTAAATTATGGCATGGTGAATCTATGGAGCTTACGATAGGTCTTAAAGGAATGTCTTTTTTATGAATTTTTGGTAGACCGTAAAAGTGTGGTGGTTTACTGTAATGTGGGACCAGTTTACTTCTTTCTTTGTCTTCGAATTCATTTTTAAATTTAAATAAAGTTTTGTATATTTTATTTTCAATTGATTTTGTTGGGTCCGTTTCTAAACTGGTGTAATTCTCAGTGTTCAACAGTTCGTTGACTTTTGTGTTGTAATCGTTTTTATTCATTATTACTGTTGCATTGCCTTTGTCAGCAGGTAGAATTATAATTGAGTTATCGTTTTTTAGATTGCGAATTACTTTTATTTCGTTATTACTTACATTTGGTTTTATTTTGTGATTCTTTTCTATTTCGATTTTGCATCGTACTCTAAATTCGTTTGCTTGATCTTCTTCGAGTTGATTTGCTGTTTTCTCAATACAGCTAATTATTTCAAAGGTTGGTATTGATTTTGGTGTTACGGCAAAGTTAAGGCCTTTTGATAGAATTGATTTTTCTGTGTCGTTAATAGTTCTGCTTGATAAATTTATCACGGTATTTAGTATGGTGTTGTTGTTTTCTAACGTTTTAGTTTGCGTGTTATTTTTCTCTATAAATAGGTTATTAAATTTCTTTATGTGAATAACCCTACACAAAAATAACTGCGTTGCAAACGAATCCGTAACTTTCAGTAAACAATGGATTCCATTACTAAAAGAAATAACAAAAGAAATAACAAATGAAAATCAAATGCCCACAATATCTAGGTAGCATTGCAAGTTTTTCCTGGGTTTTCCTTGCGATATTAACATGAAATACAGCCTACATACATGATTTCTATTTATACATACAATAACTAATTACATAACAATAAGCATATCAACAAACCCTGTAAAACAGCATTAGCATCTGACAAGTGAGAACCCGCAATAGGGTTATCTCAAAACCATATGCAATAGCCGTTGAACAGTATTGGTATCTGACAAGTGTAAACCCGTCTTAGGGTCACCTCAGAACTATATACAATCTTCATAGAACAACATTGGTATCTGACAAGTGTAAACCCGCCATAGGGTCGCCTCAGAACCATGTTAAAATCTACCAAAGAGGTAGCCTAAATCATAATGATTTTTCCCCCTCAAAATAAATATAAAAAAACGACTGCTTATGCCTTACGGTAACACAATCGCACACTTCTTTAATAACCATCCTCTCAATTGTATAAATAGAAACATGTTAAAAAATGTTTTCCAAATTATTGAATTTATATAAAATTCACCAATAAAAATTAATCAGCTGATTTCACGTTAAGCGTATTGGCTATCTAAAGAAAGTCGGTCCCAGGCCGCAACACAAATTGAAGGCAATCATTCTTTTAAACTTTAAAAATTTTTGCTTAATGTACTCAAATCTAATATTTCAATAAATCAAAGTCACCTTCAATTTATGTCATAAATGTCAAACTTGAAGTTTTTATTATTTTGACAACGATCCTAGGTCATGGATCGAAACGTAAATAAAATAGATTTTAAAAACTATGAGTGGTTGGTTTCATTCCCAAAGAAGATTTAGAAGAATGCTAAACAAACCACAACAAACATACAGGGAGAGTTTGAAAAGCTCATTTTGCGCTACTTTGTCGGGCAATTTAAGTAAATCCGCAGATTTCGAATTCCGATTTTAAAGTCAGGTGTTCTTCTATAGTAATCTCAAAGTTCTTTTCATAGCACATTAACGTTTAATTCGTGTCCTCTAACAAATCAATATTTCAGTCCATATTTTTACCTTTTCCTTTCTGCTCTAGCATTAACAAATGTTCCTTTTATTTAATTCTTTAATATCTTATTATATCTGCCTACAATTTCGTATCGCCCAGTATAAATTTAATCTTGAATATTGATTAACATTTATACAGTTGTTAAACACGTGAAGGTTTGATAAGAGCGGACGCGCTATCTTTCAAACTAGTTCACATAAGGCGAATTGATATTCATTTTTGGATTTGATGGTGCCGTGAGCACTCGTGACTAATAAACCACATTTATCTCATCAAATACCTGCGGGTACTTATTTATTGTGTTCCCTTAATACAGGGGTAAGTATTTAGTAATAATATCTTATTATACGTTTATTTTGCTCTATTGTAATTCCATTTGTATTGGTTATCTTAGGAAACTTTTGGGAGTTTGAAATGTTTGAAGTTTGGAACTTAAAAGTTTGGAAGCCCAGATAAATCTGGACAGGAGATTTGATACCGCACAATAAATATTGCAGAAGTAACATTTCCGTATCGTCACCTGGTAAAACAAGTTCTGAATCTATTTTCAAACACTTACCGTCGATCTTGGAAATCCTGGTCATCTGGATGCACATCTTTTATACACCGTCGAGGGTCGTGTTCAGCATACGAAGCTAACGGATAACAAGGTCGTATATCTCTTTCCTTATCTTATTTAGTTTATTTTGATGCTACTATCAGCCTGTCAGAAGAATCAGGTGTTGGTAGATTCCTATAACATGTATTTGTGTGTATAAACGATATATTGGAAAATTATTTTATCCTGGTACTCACTAGTACTTGAGAGATCTAATTCCCAATTCCGTTGCTAGTAATCTTATTGAAGTTTTTTGATGTTATATTTAAATATTTACAAGATTAAAATAGCGTACCTAGTATTATTATCAGCTGGAAATGTATTAATCTACTCTATTGCTTAAATTATTGTTACCATAATTTTTAACAATTGAAATCCACATATACGTAAACGTTTATGTTTTGCTTGTAACAACGAGGTAACCATGGTAACTGCGTTGATCGTCGCACACTCTTGAAGCTTATAATAATCACTTTTTATGATTTACATATTTATTTATTTGAATTACTCAAGCATGAGAGCTTGTATTAAATATTATTTGAAATGACATTATATGCGATACGCTAAAATTTAACCTCTCGACTACTTTATTTATAATAATTGATATCTTTTACATACGCTTGATTGACACTCAATTTTCCTGTTTCCCGTTGAATGTGTCACTGCGTCTATTACCGAAACAGGTGGTGCCCAAAATATTTTCGATTTAGTCAAGTTATTCGTTTGAGATTTATATTCTTATTAAAGTTTCTGTCCCTAAGTGGCCCTAATTTTATTCATACATAAACTCACGCCTATAGTGCTCTCCAACGAACCCCAGCAGTTAGCCGGCAAGGTGCGTTGTTGTTATATTTCCCTGCCACTAATATTTTCTTTTAAAAAACAACACCACATTGCTACAAAGGTTTTCAATTCTTGTTTATAAAATTATTAGTATCCGTTTCAATTGTACCGTATTCCTTTGCTTTTGGATATGCTTTCTCTACCATAGCAACAAATATCTTTCAACTTCCGAAAGCCTTCCACAAATTCACTCTTACAAAGTCTATACATTATACTCCGCGGGTCATCTATGGAATCCTATATTTCCTGCCTTGATTCATCAACATATACCGTCTTTTACTTAAGACCTTTGACCAACTCGCTCGGTCCTGCTAAGAATTTTCTGCAGTTGCATGAATTCTTTGTCTAATAGCTGTTCACTCAGTTTCTTTACATTTTCCGTTATTTACTTTAATACGCTATCTGCAAATGATTCTCAAAATTTTTTGTTACGTTCCTTTTTGCAGTTTCTCCGACTTTTACTTCTTTGATCTACAGCCTTCTATTACATTTTTGAATCGCAGTAAACGTTTTATTGTAACCAATTTGTTATCACTATCTACGATTACGCCTAGATATGCGTTACAGCCCTTTGTTTGATTTCTGATCCGCTGCTTTGTAATAATGTAGCGACTGCGATATTTTTTCTATCGCTTGGTTTTTCTATTTATATAATCTTTCTATGTGATCTTTAAAAAGAGTATTTGCGATTACTATTAAATGCTCGCCGCTGCCAGTTCTTTCTCTCAATAAATATGCAATTACAATTTCAGCGTATTCTATTTATTTTCATTATTATTCCAGTCTCACATTATTGTCAAACTTTTATCTTTTTTAACATATTTTTTCAATTCGTCTACTCCTTCATACACAGCTCCTATTTCTTTATAATCAGTGGTAGTTGTTTCTGTAAATGTGCATTGTTGTAGTTGTTATGTGCCCTTTATTAATTCTAATTAAAGATTAAAAAAATTTCCTATCCTTCTGTTCAATACAAATCCTACCGCCTTTCCTTTTACTTCTTATTGTTCTTTGATTAAGCCTCCTATTCTTCATTTATATCCAGATAATTTACCTTTAAACTACTTCGCTCTTCTGAGCTACCAATTGTATTTAGTTTTAACTCTCCGTATTCCGTTTTCAAACACGAATTCAAAAGAAAGTGTGTAAAATCGAATTTTCTTGGGATAGCCAATAGCATCCTTAGTGTTGTGTTTCCTGTTTCTGTCAGAATCCACATACAAATGACCATAATTGTGGCTCATACGCATTTGAGGATAATATTTATTCACTAGTATAAGAGAGGTGCCAATCCATTTATCCGCTTCGGCGCTCTCTTAAGTGATCTTTGGCGGTTAATAGAGGTGGAATCTTTAACCAGGAGTTCCTTCGACCGATTGACTGCATTACTATAATATTGAGTATTGGGGCCAACTAGTTCTTACGCTTACGATTTTGATTTAATTATTATTTAATTCAAAGCTTTGTTTATTCCTAGTACTAACATAAGAAACAATAAAACGTGCCTCTAAAGTTTTCTGAAGTTTACTTACCCCAAGAACTTAACCCAAGCTTATTAAACTTCTGCAATTACGTTATTTCCCAGCAATAAATTTGAAAGGAAGGGGCTAGCGGCTCTCGCTTAACACAGCTATAGCAATAAACGTAACCTGAAAGCTTCTCAGATATATGGAGAAGTTACCACGGTTATGTTCTTACAGAATCATTTAATCGCCACCCAAGTTTATTAAATGCTTTCTCCTTAAAACTTTTCAGAAACTAGTAATGGAAAATGTCGATCGTTAATGTGTTTTCCGCTAAAGCTGTCAAGTACATCGAGGGATTAAGGGTCGTTAATCTTTAATTCCATGTAAGTAAATATAGTTGTGTTAAACGAAAAGCGTTCTTGATTCTAATGCGTGTTGTAGAAGATTTGAACTTTAGCGATAGCCTAAACTTTATTAGAAGTTTTAAAACGTACAAATATTTGAATGCCGTTACGTTCAAATTAATATATTGTAGAATGTTTGCCTGCCAATAGGCGACATTGGTATATACTTATATTATTTTCAAATTGCAGCAGCTTCAGAATGTTGCACGCGAATAGTTACTATATAAACGTTAGCTTAGTAGTTTATAGATGACTTTGAGACAGCAATCTCATTTTCTCTTTCATAATTGATTTGAAAGATTTTATTGATTTTTAAAGTACAAAGTCTGCCAATACATGTGAAAAAAGAGTATTTGGCAATAACTACCGTGAAGGAACTGGCAGGTTTAACTCTCTTACCATTGCTTTTCAACACATTTTGGCATAGGATTGGCTCTATTTCAGTGATGCAACGTTGCATTTCATTCCTGAGGTCCAGAACAGTTTGAGAATTATTCTTGTAGATCTGACGTTGCAAAGCTGTCAAGTCGCACAATCTTGTCGGCGATTTCCGGTTTTTAAACAGGGTTGTTATTCTACTCAGAATTTTCCTTTGCAGAAACTACATAGTGGAAGGTTCCACTGTCTTGTTGGAAGTAAACATCATCCACGTTAACGTTTTCAAGTGGTGCCAAATTGGCTATTAATTCACGATAACAAATACCATAACTTTTGGCCTCTTACCAGAGTTATATTTAAGAAACTGTGGCTTCATAACGACTTGGAACCAAAATCCGAAACAAACTATTGCTCTTGGGCGACGCATGAGTAGCTTATGAATGCCCTGTGATTGTCCTTCTCTCGAATCCGGAAAATTTCTTATCAATATAGACGTGCAAAGAAAATAAGTTCCATGGGATAAGATTACTTTGTGTTGAAAATTGGTTTCATCTCGTTTCATTTAAAAATTCCGTTCAACAAACAACCAGCTTAATTCTGAGGTCGAATACCGTAGACTCCTGAGGCCGAACCGTAAGGGAAGAAGTTGATGGCTTTCTTTACGGAAGCTTCCATGGGAGTGAAAGCAAGACATTCCTCGTTGCCATCCTCTAAGGTTATTACTTTTATTGACGTCGCATGCTTGGCTTTCAATTGTAGAAGCGTATTTTTGTCACATAGAGCTAGAGAATCTTCTGAGGTAAGGATTTTTACAGAAACTTTGACATCACAGTCGTCCATTTTAGTTTGGATTTTATCTTCAAGCGATGCTCGGTAAGTTGTCTTTTTTGTGGCTATTGATGGTATCAGGAATTATATAATATTTTTCTTTACTTTTGCAGTAAGATTTCCTTTTGACGTCTTGTCTACATGTAACGTTTTGTAAGAAAAAAGGAGGAAATTGGCCTAGGATTGGATAGAATTTTCCTTAATAGCGTCGTTAACTACGTGTGTATGATTTTGATTGGGTTAGTTCCGTAATTAATTCTTCAATGGGGTTTTTGTTGGGTTGAGGCAATTCATCTGGGTGAGCCTTTTTTATATGATTTTCAAGTGTTTTTGAGTTAGCGTAGGTTTTCTGACAGCGTGGACAAGGAATCCGAGTTGCTCAATCTTGGGATTGTCGTTGTTGGAGACATTGGAAACAATGCCAATTTTTATATGGCATCTCCAGTTTAGAGATTAAAGTGAAAGTTAATATAGTACGTCTGGTTTAAGTCTATCGAATTCATGAGAGCAGTTTTTAAATTCAATTAAATTAAACTTTTCAAACTCAACAGCCAGATTTTATTATAATTTTGAATGTCTGTTGACATCTGTCCAATTTTAATGAAAATTAAATGTTATAAATTCGTATAATCCAAAGCTTTCCACTGTTTATCAAAGTTTAACTGTTTCAAAATTTTTGAATTAATGTGGAGTACACTTGCTATTAAATTAAATATTAAGCAGAACTTACAAATATAAATATGAATTTCGTGTACAAGCACAATTTGACATTTATCTCAAAAAAATTAGTTCTTTTTGACAATTAAAATAAAAATAAAAGGGCTCTTAAAATGTTACAAGTGTATTTCTCTATCTACGAATTAATTAACTTGTGCATTCATTATTTGAGAAACCTGGAAGTAGAATCGCGTTTCAATTGACATTTTTTGCAGATGGTAGCTGAGACAACGGCAGATCCGGCAGCATCTGAACGTAGGAGAGAAAGTTGAAACGAATGCAGTGACAGTACTTAATTAGGCTTATTGATGTTCAGTCGGAGGCGAATATTTGGCTACGATTTGGCTACGCTAAGGATCGATCGATGAGTTACAGCTTGCAATAGCTTAGACATTAAGTGTAAATCTTTAGTCCAAAATAAATAAATTCTGACAAAATTCTCATCCCTGCAGGTGTTCGAACCGGAGCTGTAAAATCTGTTAGGAGAATATTTGCAAAATTCATCTTGTAACATGTAAAAATTCCGAACTGAATTATTTGTCAACATTACTGCTACAAACCCGTTAATTTAGCATTTATTTATTTAACGCTTTACCCAATATGAATTCCAATACTCTTGTATATTTAGTAAACCAATAAAAATTAAAAGCATTTTATTAATATAGCTGATAACACTATTACAAATCTTACGCATGTTCCTTACTCGTACGTAGAATATCTAATATCCTCATGTTGTTTGTCGACTTGTGTCAGATGCTCACTTTTTGTCTACTCGTCGAGCCGAAAGGTCACTTTCACTTGTCTGTGATATAAAACAGACGAGATGTTACAGGAAATTAAGTTTTCCTGGCGTAGGCGCCGAAATAAGTAAAATAGTTAATTTAGTTGTCTAAGACAACAAAGTTATGAAGTAATTAATCTTTACAACGGTTTGTTTTATAGGTAATTAATTACGATTTTTAATAAAGTATATTTCAGTGCAACTTTCGTAATCTACAATGCAACTTCCGTAATCTACAATGCAACTTCCGTAATCTACAATGCAATTTCAGTAATCTAAATCTACAAAGGTTCTAATAGAATATTAAGATTGTTCTACTTAGTTGATGTGTAAATAATTTATCAATGTGGAAATTTATTTCGTACAAAAATTGTAAGCAGATTTGTTGGATAGTGCCGACACGTGACAGAATGCTGACGTCGCAACAAGTGCCGACAGGTTGTTAGGTCGTTGACGCCGGTGGGTAAGCCCATTTGATTTCCTGAAATTTTTGCTGCATGTGCCGTATTTTATTTCGTATACACATATATGAATTGACGTAATACTTAATTGCTCATTTGTAAATTACCTTATGCTTTAATGTGCAAATACCTTCCCATACAAATAATTTAGCAGCCTATTTATTAATAGAACGAAGCTTAACTTTTAAAAGGTTCAATATTTAAAATATATAGAACGATTTTATTTTATTAATCACATGTTCAAATTTAGAAGTCATTTTTTGTCAAACTATGTATAAAAAGATATTAAGTTACATCAATGATAGTAACATGTTGTTTGCAACATTTGTTTAACCAAATGTTATTTCTTATCTTGTTTACCGAAACCTTATTTCAACATGTTGTTTGCGTGCCTTCATTCTAACAAATGAAACTTTGAATTGAGAATAATTAACAAATACTTTATTGCATGTATAAAAATTTGAATTTCTTGTACAGTTCTAGTAGCGCTACTCCGAACTACTAAGTATAAATGAATATTGTTAAATAAAATACAGACTTCAATTAAAATTCAGTAGACATAAAAATTTAATTTTACATCTCCTGAGTAACGTAATAATTATATTCATAAGAATTTATCTTTGTTGAGTTGCATTATGATGAACATAATTGTTTAATATGAGAATATAGAAACTTTTTTTCTTCAGCTCATTTTTTTATGAATATTTAATTTCCCCAAAGAGTTGATGACCGCTAAAGAAATTAATATAACGATTCAGTGATAAGTATTTGAAACAACATTAAAGACATAGTATAGTCACAGAATTATTAAATAAATTATATGTTTGCTAGTAGTAATTATGTTTCAGAGCCATCCTAGAGCTTTGTTAGAGCAGAAAGAAAAGTAAGTAACATATTTGTGACAATCAATCGTGTATTTGAAGTGGTTTGCGATAATATAGGTTTCCAAATTTTTCCTTTAAGCAAATTCATTTAGTCAATTGCTTTATAAAAAATTTAGGTGGCGTCCATTATCTTATTTTTTTTAACTTTAATTAAACCCACTGACCCAATCTCATGCAACCGTGGGTTAAAAGCTCAGCTAGCTACAAGTCATAAGAGTTTTCTTTTTTAAAAAACCGCTTGTCATCCAACCTTACCCTGGGCTTATTACAATTTACAAGAATGCTCGATAGGTATAGAAAATCAACCACGATTTCTTAATAACTTACACAACCGCCCATGGTCTGGGACGTGATCTAAGGTTGATTAGAATTTAGATTACAATCTGACACTTACTTTGGGTTAACTTCAAAGAGACTGAGAAGATTTGCATATGCATATGCAGTAGCTTGTGAACTGAAAGCCAGAAAGCGAGTTTTTTCCTGAAAATTTTGAATTTCGCCGAATCCTTGCTGTTCCAAGCAAGGTAGGAATCTTTAACGTGCGTGACAACACTCACACACGGGAACTCCATTTTACTTTTCATCCGAACGAGGGCGTATTTTTGTGAAAAATGCTCGCCTAACATTTTGCAAGCGGACCGTGTCGGGATAGTGAACCAGAGATGGCAGGCGTCGATTAAAAGGCATAAAACCTTATCCATTCCGGCGACTCAAACTATGCGCTTAGCTAGAGCTACGAGCTACAATAAAACAAACGTCGAAGCGTTCTTCAACAATTTAACGGTATTATGAAACGCGATGGCTTCGTGGCTTAGTTGGTTTGCGTGTGACTACCAATCTCAAGGTCCCGGTTCGATTCCCGACACAGACCGCTTGAAAAATGTTAGACAAGAATTTTTCACAAAAATACGTTTGCATTTGAATGAAAGGTATAATGTAGGTCCCGTCTGTGTGTGTGTGTGTGTGTGTGTGTGTGTGTGTGTGTGTGTGTGTGTGTGTGTTGTCAAGCACGCTAAAGATCTCTACCTTGCTTGGAATAGCAAGGATTCGGCAAAATTCATAATTCCCAGGTAAATAAAAACGCGCCTGTTGGTAAATTTACTACCTTCTGATAGAGCATTGTAAAATCAAATGTAAGGGTTTTTATGAAACGCCTAAATATGGGGCTAGGAGACATGAAATGCAGATGAGACAGAATAACTACAGTTTACAAGCGGAATAAGACAGTTGGACGAAGATGATTCCATCATATCGAAAAAACGACATGTGGCAAACGAAGAACTTCAGACACTATGGCAATAGCTATAAATGCTGCTGGTAACAGCATACGCCCATTTTTTGTACTTCCTAGAGCAAACTACCAACCACACGTCGTTCGATACGGTTATGTTGGTTGTGACAGGAATGCGAATCACTCAGGTTGTATCGTTGAGAATTATTTTTTGAAATTTGTCAAACATTTAAGTCATCTGAAGATGATGAAACTTATGACGAGGACTGTGTTTGCATATACTGCTTGAAAAGATTAAAAAATTCTATACCTGGTACAGAGTGGATACCAAGCATACAGTATAAAAATGGAGTCAAAACCACAGTATGCCTGTTGGAAAGGATTCTATTTTTTTGTTTGCATTAACTGCGATAGTGATTTTGAAACGCTTCATCCTAACTAATTGGTAAACAAGTAGAATTTTCATCATTTTATTAATATTTCTGTTGGATTTTAGAATGTTGCTTAATATTAGAAATGTGGGAGTAGAATTTGAAAAAAAAATTGACTTGTAGGTATGCTTTACAATTATCCTTAAGTATCTAAATTTTTTAATTTAAAAAACTAGTATAAACCTACCCTAGGCTGTGTATACTTGCCACCTTCAGGAGGCATATTTACACGGATGACATCACTCATAATATATTTTTTTACATAAAATAAAATCATAGTATGAAGCTTTTTAAAAGTGTCAAAATAAAACTCAATTATCATGAAGTAATCGAATATGAGAAACATGAATTTAGCTTTAATACACAAAAAAATGAAAATTCTAAATTAAAAAATTGTGTAAATAGGCCCCAGTCTACCTAACATTAAGTAATATAATTGCAGACTGCGTAAAATTAAACACATGTCTTCTTGAAAAGATGATTTGTCCTTTCCATAAAAAGTTTTTAATACTAACCAAAATTGCATCATTTTACTCTCGTCTACAAGTCGCAAAAAATATACTACCAAAATTCAACTTATTTATCCTCTAAAATCAACCAAAATTGAAAAACTATGCACTTACCATCTAGTGCAAATTCCTTTAATAGTGGCTCTTCATCCATCAAAAGGCAAATAATTAACAAAGTATTGGATGGTGACATTCCTCGTGCAACTAGAATTCTATGTGTAAATGATACTTTGATAAAATACTATAACAATGTATTAGAAGACTTATAACACAAGCACCGTAGTGCAATACCGCGAGCTACATCTTTTTGTTATGATGAAGAATGCTCAATGAAAGTGTCAAAAGAGGTCTTCTTGGCGGTGAATTCCTTTCGAACAAGTTCTGCTGAGGACTAGATTTATTTCGTGCTTTGCACTTTCAAGATCTAGAATACTCTTCAAGCTTAAGAGGCGATACAATTTTACAATCTTTAACCTCCTTACGCAATTTAATGCTTTTTGATAAGGTAAATCCTAAAGTTTGGACAATCTTGTATAATGCTTTATTATGTGCCGTAAGAAAAGTGATGGTGGACTACGCCCGCTTGCTATCGGATCACTTTTCAGATGACTAGTAGCAAAAATATGTTGTACAAGAATAAATTAGGATTTTGTTACAATTTCTAGACCCATCCATTTCCGGTTTGGTACTGCTGGAGGTTGTGAGATGGTTGACTAATCTGCACGCAATTATACTAGTTCAGTTTTTTTGACGATTATGACAAAGTGATACATAAATTATATTTTAAGAACGCATTCAATATGATATACAGACAAATAATCTTTGATTCGGTCAAAGAATACACACTCTATCTGTTGGTCTACGCTACCAATTTCATTCCTCATTAAACTTCGGTTCACACGCCATTTATTCAGAAATATAAGTTCAACATGGAGATCCATTGGGTCAAGGCTCTTTTTTTTCGCTATTGACCATTTAACTACCTCAATTAGGTCCGATTTTAATACATGGTGTCTTAGCGATGGTTGCATTGGAGGTGATATAAATTGTGTACTGAGTTCAGTAATATCATTGAAAATTCTAAATCGTTAAGCTTCCAAATTAACTTCAAAGATTGTGAATTGTTGTTCATGTCAACACATACCTGTAAAATAATTTCAAAATTTAATTCACAAGCTCCGAATATAGAAATCTTTTATAGGCCTAATTGGACTTTACTTGGCCCTTCTTTAACCATTCAGGCTCGGTCTGCTTATTTGAATAATAAAATAGATAAATTATCCTTACTTGCAACTTGTTTACGTCTATCCGACCTTGCTGCACATATTTCATTTTTTATGTTAAAGAATTGCCTTGGAACTTCAAAACTCTGATGCTCTCCAATATGGTTATATGAGAATATCCTTAAGAATGTTGATAGTTTACTTCGCAAATCTCTTGAGGAAGTAATTATTGTTAAACTAAATGAATGGATGGATGAATGGATACAAGCAAGTGTACCTGAAAGCAAAGAAGGTCTTCGAATTCGCTCATTAGTTTCTTAATCTATCTAGATTTTTATCTCCATTTCACGCTTTCTATCATTTATAAAAACTGATCGCCCGAAACGTTTGTCCAAACTTATTGTTTCTTTTTATAAAGACGCTAAAACGTAATGGTTTTCTAAAATCAATAAATATTTAATTGATCATCCAAAAAAGGTGCAAAAAAAATGGGACAAACTACTTGTTAAATGTTAACATAATATCAAATAATCCGTTTGCGTTAGCTAATAATAATCTAATTGAAAAGACTCGACTCAATGCAGTGACTTCTAAAAAATCTGGTGCTTGGTTAAATGCCCTTCCAGTTGCATCTCTATGAACGCTTCTAGATGGCGATTCTTGTAAGGTATCAGTTGGTTTCCGTCTAGGTGTAGCCGTCTGCATAGAGCATACATGTAGATGTGGTGCTATAGCTACTAAAAATGGAATCCACGGATTGCGTTGCAGATTTAGTGCAGGTCGGCATTCTAGTCACACTTCGATGAATGACTTACTAAGGCGATCCTTGTGTCTTGTTAAAAATTCATCAATTTTAGAATCGTGGGGCACTAGCTGTGATGATGTCAAAAGGCCAGATGGAATGTCTTTAATACTATGGAGATGTAATAAAGGTATTGTGTGGGATTTCAATTGCGTGGACACTTTTGTACCTTTATATATTGTGGCTATATCGGCAACATCCAGAGCTATTGCTTTAAACGGAAAGCACAATAAGAAACCTAAATACCAAAATATTGAGTATAATTAGATTTCTTGCACAGTTGCTGTTGAAACATTCTGTGTTTTTGGGCCGAATGTGTTGAGTTTCGTCCGCAGTACTGGCAAGAAAATAGCAGAAGAAACAAAAGTTAAACCAGCAACTTTCTTGTTGATCTAATGTATAAATGTTACAATACTAAGAGGATATAAGATGCCTCCTTCTTCCTCACACTTCTTACAAATGGAAGACTAGATGAACTTTAGTATTATCCTAAAACTTTATATGGAGTTAAAACTACTCAAAATTATGTTTCGTCAACAACAGTACTATCTTATCTTATAAAAAACCTGCAAAGCATAATATAGGCGATAAAACACTGACCAATAGTACAACTAGCGAACTTTCACAAAATTTTAATTACACTAACATGGTTTTCATATTTCTTGCAAATGTGTAGAGACTTGCAATAGACAAAACAGTTATAAGGAACATGATAAGCCGAAATGTAAAACAAATATACGGGTAGTTATTATCAAACACCCAATTTCAACAATGTTGTAACACGAATCCATTTAAATGGTATACTTAGAACTCCAAATACGTCTACTTATTTTCAGCCTTCTTATAATTCATCACAACTCGACCCTTATAACGAAAAATTCAATAATTATTCAAATTTTGTTCAAAACTTAGGTCCGACAGGATTAAAGAATATTGGCAACAGCTGTTTCACGAACTCTATAGTTCATGGTGTCGAAACATAAAATTGCTACGCCAGCATGCTAAAAATGATGCGTTCACAAGTCATATCAACACTACCCCTTCAACCATGAAAGAAGCACTAATAAAGCTATGTAAAAGTAATAAAAGATTTATTGTCCAACGATTCTCCTGATAGTGTAGTTAATTCGATTAACTTAAAATCACAGATTCAGTTTTTGCAACTGGTTTAATGGGCTTTTCTCAACAAAACACACAAATGTTCGTGCGGTACTTGCTAGATAGTGTTGACGAAGATACTAATCTGGTTACAACTAATCATACCTATACACTATCAGAATTATATGAACAAATGAATTGATCTGAGAAAGTTAATGAATCCTGTCAACAATACCTAATAGAGGAAAATTCCAAAATTGTTGATATTTTCGCCGGAGAGTTAAAATCTGCATTGCGTTGTACACACTGTAACCACTGTTCTGTAACTTTTGATACTTCTTGGGATTTATCGCTAGCTATACCTAAATACGGGGGCTCGTTAATATTACGACACTGTGGAGACTATTTTATTTGAGCGAAAACACTGGACGATGACGAGAAGCCAGAATGTTCTAAGTGTAAAGAAAAGAGAAAATGCATCAAGGTGTTGTCCATACAGAAGTTCTCCAAAATATGAATAATACACTTAAAACACTTTTCACCCTCAGAAAGATTTAGCAGAAAACTTTACAACTATCAATTTTCCAGTAGATGGTTTAGATATGTGAGAATATGATGCCGAAGTTGATATTGACGATTTTCGTTATAACTTGTACGCATAATTGAACCACGGTGGATCTGCATTGAATGGCCATTACGACGCATACTCTCTGTATCCGTATACATTCTGTTACGTTTATTTTCGATAATGGATTCAGATGCGTCTTTTTTTGTGGTAATTCGTTTTTCATTCAACCAAACTTCTGTTTCTATTCAAAACCCCATACAGTATTTTTACCTCGTTACAATAGTACGCACAATCATAACATTTCTAGTCAAATCTATTCACGCTAAAAACAAAAATTTGTTCGATGGTTAAACGGTTTATATACGGTATATTTTATTTTCTACAATGAATACGCTTTCTAATAATTCCGCAACTCAAACGCATTGTGCTTTAAAAAAGAAACTTTGTGCTATAATTAATTAGTCGAGACTTTGTTGGAGGTACCAGTTGATTTGTTAAACATTCTGATAACATATAATTCCTTTCTCTGTTGTTTTATTCTAAAGCTTCGTCTAAATAGTGTATTGTTGAGTTTTCCCGCACTAACTCATTCTAATCCGATTTTCTTTTTAGCTTTTTTAGCTGGAGGCCAAAGGGGTCCATTCTCTGTGTAGGCCCGACTGTTCGTTGCCGTGGAGCAACTGTTTTTTTTTGTGGTTCACTAATGTAGTTACGATGGCCTTTACGTCGCTGTGTTGAGTCAACCCCCACGGTTGGTCAGATAAGTATCCTGACGCATAGAGGTATGTGCCTTGTTTTCTTTTATACATGTCAAGAATTTTTATTTATCAACGGTTGATGGTGTGAAACTAGTTCCCCATACTTGTTGAACGGCTGGCTGCGCAGGTGCTTCCGGTTATACTTCGTTAGTTCTTACTACAACGTGGCCCGTATTTAGAGCTTAAATTTAACACTTGTACTATTGAGAAAATTAACATTCGCTATTTTTAATTTTAACATATTTGCTATGGTGTAAATTTACATTTAATGCTTAAATTTAACACCCGTACTATTGAGAAAATCTATATTTAAAACTTGCTATTGCTATTGAGAAAATCGAAACGTTAATCCTTTTTTCTGTTTCAATGAAATTTATTACATGTTAGACGCGAAATGCGCACTTCGTGGATCCACTATCAAGTTTGTCCTTTACAATATCACTAAAATTTAATACTTTTATTTGTCCATGCGAATCAAGAATTTTTTTTTGTTTTTATTTATTTTTAGTTGTTCATAGATAATCGTGGACGACGTGCTTAATATTTTTTTTGTGCTTTATTTTTATTTTTTGGTATTTAGGCGAATCCCCCCACAGTCCGCGTTTGATAGCTAGTCTGGTACTTACGTTTCGTCCGGCTACGTCATTGTACGTAGCAATTCTGATGGCATAAGTATTTCGATTCCAAGGTGTGCAATATATCCCCTAAAACACTAGCAAGTACGGAAGCATATGGAAGTGGAAATGGAAGGCGAAATCAAATCATACTTCTAATATTACTTTCGATAGGGTACAATGTATAGATTTTAATATTCTGTAACATTTATTTCTAGTTTCATCTTTTTATTTTGATAATAAATTTAAATTTGCAAATTCGGTTTTAGTGCTACAAATCAAAAATAATAAAGCTTATTAGGTTAGTTGAAGTAGATAATTACAAAAATATTTAACTTGAACGGTAGTGCAAAATGAATACGTAGAAATCGGTTAACTCGCTTTTTGAAAAAACTCCGCCAAAATTAATCTATTGAGAATTAAGCGTTTTTATTGAAAAACAAATTTCATGCACCCATATAACAATACCGTACCAAACTAAATATTCTAAATGTAAAGCTAAAATTAAAGCATTGATCGTTACAATGAAATTTTTAGAGGGAATTGCGTTATTGGAAAAGCGAGTATGAGAAGACCGAAGTTCATGAATAGGCAACAGTTTAACTTCCAGCTCTACAAAGAATATTTGGAACAATTTTATGGGAAGGTATATTTTTAACCGAGAACTCAGAAAAGTATGCGGTTATACATTGGAAATTGCGCTATACTCATACCTAGAAGCAATGCCAATATAAAAGTGTTATAATACATTAGTATTCTTAGAAGGAACTATTGGAACTACTGCAATAAATAGGTTGCTTTCAATAAACAAATTTCTCATGTTGCGGTACACTATAAAAATTCTTTGGCTCCCTCTTTATCGATTCGGGGGTATCTTTAATAACTTTTTTGTTCAATTTCTTAGTTGCCTCATCTTGCACGTTCTCGATATTATATGTAACGTTTTAGTTTGCCAAGTAATCGTATAAAAAGATTTTAGATTTCCCATACGCTTGAAATCTGTATAAAAATGGATAATAATCAAAGACATTCTAGTGTATAAAATCTGAACTGATGATAGCAGGTTAGTTCAACGTACATATATTTTATTGCATTAATGGAGAAAGAAAACGGAATGCGTAATTTAAACGCCTGGAATTCTTACCCACGTTCCTAAATTACTTGCTTTCCGGAACACAATTTGAATATTGTACAGTGACGCCTTTGCTTGCTTGAACTAAAGAGTTTCTCCATTAGATGACAACTTCTGGTCAAAAAAAAGCAGATACATTCATTTAAGTATACAGTGTGAGTTAACTGAACAAGTATTAGCTCTAAGTATTTAGTGATTTTTTCTGTATATTATATGTTACAGCAAAATGGCTATTACCATGGACAAATGGAATGGGCAGGGAAGTCTACATCTACAAATATGAAGCTAACTAACGTAGGCCGTTAGTGGATAGGATTTGTTCATTCTGGATCCTCCACCTCCACTGACGTCAGTGGAGGAGCGCTAATTGCTTTTTAATGAGAAAACCCATTAATAACCCATTAGCACTAATGAGTTTTCTCATTAAAAATCCATTATCACTAATGAGTTTGCTCATTAAAAACCTATTAGAACTAATCGCTTTTTAATGAGTTTTCTCATTAATAACCCATTAGCACTAATCGCTTTTTAATGGGTTTTCTCATTAAAAACCCATTAGCCCTAATTGCTTTTTAATGAGTTTCCTCATTAAAACCCATTAGCACTAATCGTTTTTTAATGGGTTTTCTCATTAAAAACCCATTAGCCCTAATTGCTTTTTAATGAGTTTTCTCATTAAAAACCCATTACCACTAATCGTCTTTTAATTGGAAATCTCATTAGCACTAATCGTCTTTTAATAAGAAATCTCATTAACGATATCACCGGGTATCCATACGTCACAGCATATACCATCACCGCTATCTAACCTTAATTGGCAAATATTCGCACATCTGGTAACAGTATTGGCATCTAAATTCGCACAATAATTTTCTTCGACCAAACACTGTTTAGCTGCAGGCGAGGGCTCAGCACCCCGATCTGGCACGGATCTTGTTCACAGCATCCCGATCTGGACTATCTAACCTTAATCGGCAAATATTCGCACATCTGGTGACATCATTCCCAGCCTAAATTTGCACAAGAGCTTTTTTCAACTAAACATTCTTAGCATCCGAGGGTATGGATCGAGCACTCGGCACCCCGAGCCGGGCCGACGGGCCCCCGTCATCCTTCCCCGGGTCCCCGAATCTGCAAATTCTCCCAGCTAGCAACATTTACATAAATCTGCAAACCAGTAAGCATGCCAATAAACTAAAAAAGACATGTATCCATTTATTTGCAAATAGGCGATTAAACACAAGCACATTATTTTTGGTTCAACTAGCTCTTAATGGAGAGGTGTTGGGAAAAACTTGCAGCTTATAAACTAAAACGTCAGGATGTATTATTATTATTAACAACCCATTGAAAAATATCAATAAGCGTTAATACAGTTTATTAGTGCATACTAGCCATTAATAGCACAAATTTGCATACAGTTAAGATACATAGATCGGTATAAAATTCCGCAAATGAGAAAATGTTAATTTTAGTCTAATTCAAAGGCTATGTTCACAGCAGCACAGGTCTTACCCCGGATGGCAGAACACATAAAATAAATTTATTGATAAAATAATGCATGTTGTTGGCCAACTATACAAAATATTTAGCTGCTCAGCGAGCACCGCGAGAAGGTCATACACGCTTTGCTCGCCGGGATAAAAGTGTAAGGAATAGGAGTAATGAGGTGAAAGAAAGAAACTTACAACTAATCTGCTAATCTGGGAGTAATTCAACCGACCGTGCGTGTCTGAAGGGGACGCCTTGCTACATTGCGCGGGCGTAGTGCTTACACTGCTACCCGCGCCATTTAACGGAAAGATGGAAAACGAGGACGTAGCGATGGCAATTGAGGCCGACGCGAAGGACCCCCGTAAGCTTGCCATTGACGACGCTTTGGAGAGGCCTGTGACAAAAGCTTTACGGTGCCGAAGAAGAAGACGTCGAAACAACCAAAAACGTCCCCCGCCGCCGACCTGCCGACGACGAATTGGTATGAATCTATTGCCACGCCAGAAGAATCAGCAGAAATGGAGTCCGATTCCATCAGTGAGAACCCTGCGGCGGCCCGAAGCCACCGCTCCCCACCCCCCGTTCTTTGCAAGAAGGACAAGTGGGTGGCGATTGCGGCGGAGCTTTACCGTCGCAGAATACTGTCACCAGAGCGTGGATCACGGCTTTTCTGTCCGAGCGCGGCAAGGAGTATTACACTTATCGCCTCCAGGTCGACAAGCCGCTGAAGGTAGTCAACATCACACACATACACACAACCCTCACTCACACACACACATACACACATATAACATATGCCCTCAAGCGCGCGCGCGCACACACACATACACACACACACACACCTCACTGACGGTTACTTTCTGGGGGGAAGCCAGGTCTGCTTAAATTTTAGGTAGCAGCCTACTGAAACGTTCGAACAAATATATGAATAAAAAAAAATGAATAAAAAATACACCTATCGCCTGCAGGACGACAAGCCGTTGAAGGTAGTCTTGAGCGGCATGCCAGAGGATACTGCAGTCAAGGACGTCCGAACGAAATTCGTCGGACGCGGACTTGCAGTACTCTTGTTTGCACGCATGCACAAGGAGCGACCGAGACGAGCCATGCCCCTGGTCATGGTCACCTTGACCAAGTCCACAGAGGCAAAGCAAATCTTAGAGCTCCAGCATGTGCTACACCTACGTGTACAGGTGGAAATACCGTACCGACGTTCCGAAATAGGACAATGCCATCGGTGCCAGCGATTCGGAAACAGGCAGACGAACTGCAAGGACAGACATAAGTGTGTCAAGTGCGCCGGCAACCACCTTAGCGGCACCTGCTTCAAAAGCAGGGAAGTTCCTGCGGTGTGCGTCAACTGCCGTGGCGCGCATCCAGCGAGCTATAAGAGATGCTCTGCATTCACGAAATCAAGCGTGGTTGCCAAGAGACAACACGAGACCGCGCGTAGGGCACCGGTCAGCGTCCGTCCTGCGAAGTCGACGCCGAGGGCCGCTGCTGTGGGAACCCGCTCCAACACCAGCGTCGCCAACGACTCGGCTACGGCCGTCTCTACACCGCTCTCCACTTAGCCTTCGATCTCCTCAGGTGGCCCAATCTTCTTAATCAACTTAAACAAGCCAATTTCCCTTCCAACCTCTACATCTTAATAAAATCCTTTCTCTCATCCCGAACAGCCACTCTAACCTCCGGTTGAGCGCAGAGAGGTTTTACGGATCTCTAAAAGATCACAAAAACCAGCTCATACGAGCCCTGGGAGCGTATGACGATGTCCTATGGCAACGACATAGACACCTCAGGGCGATGCTCCAGCAATGATCAATGCTGCGATTCCATCAGACGCCAGAAAAGAATAAACTGCGCGAAACGCCATTTTTTTTACAATTCGCGACGGCGGTGGAGGACTTAGTCCAGGTACGCTAGTCACGGGATCCCTATAAAGTCTATGACATTGGACCTCGAGTCCGACACCAAAGTGGATTTTTAATGGGTATGTACTTGCTTCGGCAAGGAAGAGTCCGACACCAAAGTGGATTTTTAATGGGTATGTACTTGCTTCGGCAAGGAAGAGTCCCACACAGCGGATACAAAATCTTTTATCACTATAAAAAAAACACAAGGGACCTCCGTTTTACCTCTCATCCGAACGAGGGCATATTATTGTGAAAAATGTTCGCCTAATATTTTTCAAGCAAACCGTGTCGGGATTCGAACTCGTGACCTTGAGCGTAGTAGTTACACGCAAACCAACTACGCCACGGAACCGCCCAGTTTATTAGTGCCGAAAGATTCGCCTAAGGGTCAGAATACAAGGCTATCCTATTTCCTGCTCTTAACTGGAATTGTGACGGTTTGCCAAGGTATTGGTGAGATTGAAGTTTTAAATTGGTACTCGGAGAAATATGGTAGGAAATGCTTTTGTTTTAAAGTGTCCTATTGAGTTGGTGAACTCAGACAGGATTTAGATAATGTTTAGTCATACAATTTTGGCGCCCAACCTTTTAGATTTGTTTAGAAATATACCTTTGAACTGATTGCCTAAAGTACGGCGTATTTATTAACAAGAAAATACCGACATAATAGATACAATAATCAAATATTATAATGCAGGTAACAGTCGATAGACTAAAAGGAGACAAACTACTGCAGGAATTTCATTGTCAGGGAGCTAAGCCCCCGGAGACTGCTACTATAAGGGAAATGCAAAATATTCTAAATGAATTGCTCGACTTAAAGACACAAGAGAATTTTTAAAGGGTAAAATAGATATTGACGTATCTAAGGTATTGGTGCTTAATACCGAAAAAGTTAAATTAGTTGAAACGTGGCTGTCAGAAACGTCAACATAGGGTTAAAAATGAAAAATTAACACTAAATTGGCACGTTTCCAATAGAACAGAACGAATAAATACTTCTGACCAGACAGAGTTAGAAGAAACATCTAAATTTTTTGTTTTGACACTCGGCTATATTTCAGAGTTTTAATCTAGAGAGGAGTATAACACAAATCAATCTGAGGTGTTAGATCTAGTCCTGAATGAAAACAGTTTAAATCCTTAGACCACTTAAAAACAAAATGTACTCAATCTGAAACTACATCACGGGTAGATACAAATGTAGACTTAGCTTTAATAATATTAGAAAAAATGAATTTGTCAGAAAATTCTAAAATATGTGCTAGAGGACTTAAATTCAATGGTGCGTCCGATGCCTTGAAATTAAAAGCATTTCTAGAACGAGTAGCTGAACCTAGTCAGGCTATAGGAGTTAGTAAAGTGCAGTTGTTTAAAAGTTCGGTAGAGCTATTTGAAATCAAAGTCCGTATATGGTTTGGGAGAGCGCGCAAGAACATATTTAACTGATACATTTTGTGCGAAAATGTAAAACTCAAATTTTTGGCAGAAGACAATAATCAAAGACTGGAATCAAATAATTGCCCCAACGCAAAGAGAAATAGAATCAATTGGAAGTTACATTTCTGTAATGAATAATTTATTTAACAGACCTTCAGTTTACGTTTCCGAAGAGATTCGATTAAAAATTTTGAAAAACAATATACTACAATTTTAGCAAAGTAAAATAATATTAGTTGACATACACACCGTTGATGATTTATTACATTTTGTGGAGAGGATAGAGGAGGCAAAGGAATCCATGACTAACTTTATTTATCCGATGACCGTTGAATTGGACTTATCTTACAGGGGTTAGATTAAAATGCGATTAGACGATGCTATAATTTCTAATTCACAGGTACTATTTGAAAACGATTTCAAACCTAAATATGAATCCGCAAATAAAACAATACTATTAAGGGAAACATGGTATTGTAGCGGGCTACTACTAACGCGTTTCACTAATTTAAAACAAGTAGTAATAAAAATCTCACGATTCACAAGTCTAATTAACAGTATATGCCTTATTTATAGATGTTTTCAGTCCAATTAACAATGAAGCACTATCAGACTAATGCTATTTACAAGCATTAATATCTTAACCACAGATCTATTAACAACACTACTATTTATTTCTTACACTTTGTCTATTTATGTATTCTACAAGCTGTCGGTATAATTTACACTTTCACACAATACAAATTTATATTTATTAAAGACCTTCAGAACGTAACGAACAACTAACTAGATACGAGATGATTTATATACGACATTCTGATATAGACTAACTCTTACATTTATCAGCGGTTTTATATATACCCTGAATTAAAAGGATGATTTATACTCCAGTATATGCTAGAAAATTCTAGTCTTCTGTAATATATACATTGCTTACGGCGCTTGTGTGTTTGACGGATTGTCTAATAGTAGCTCGTAACAGTATGAATTCACAGCTCGCCGTAGTTCTAGTAATAGGGATGAGTCTAATTTTAGGCACACGTAGAAGCTAACCTTAGTGAGATAAAAAAACACTAAAGGCTCCACATATCTCTTTCTAAACCAAAAATTTACCATTTTGTGTATTAATTTACCGCGTACTATCCATAATTTCGTTGATTTTAACAATCTTTTTTTTCGTAAGTGTTTACCATATTTTGAATGTAAATATATTTAACATTATATTTATCTTTGAACAGTGTTTATTTTCTGCATAACAATCTTCTTATTCGAATTATATAATAAAATCAATCTGGTTATAATAAATACCAGCTTATTCCACTTCTCAAAAACCCATACTAAATACAATAAAGAAATATGTAAAAACTGCACTTGTTTACTAAGTTGATTACCTCGATTTACTAGCGCAAGTGCTGTAATAGCAGGGTTCAGCTTGTTGCGTTCAATTATAACCTACTAAATATTTTCATTCGATTTATGATTCTATTTAAATATTCTCACGCTTCCGCTTTGACTTCTGTGTAATTACCTGTTATATAGGAGACGTACCTGATCACCCGTTATAATTTAATAAATCGATTTGTTCCTATAAAACTCTTCCTAATACAAATGAAACGGGTGCTTGTTCAGCACCCTGTAGAATGTTATTAGTGTATTTAGTGCAAGTCAAAACACCTCAATCTATCTTTATTGTTTGATATAACACCGCGAATGTACTCTATACAATCTTTGCTTTCTGAAAAAATATGTTCGCTTTATATATACGTAATAATGCAAGTTTGAATAAAATAGATGTTCTACATGTGTGATTAACAAAGGCAATTGTATTCAAGTTTATCAGTTTTCTTTATATATTTATGCAATATAAGGACTCTAGAAATGTTTTTTTGACACATAGTAAACTTAATACTTGAATTGGTTATGATATCGTTTCCAAAACTGGGTTCACTTTAATCCTGGTTTCCGTTCTAGCATGCACTTTATGCGTGACTGCTTCTTCTACTTCAATAGCGATGAACGTCTGCTACAAGAAGTTTATATCTTCTGTGCATCGGTAAGTTTCTTACGTGATTATTAATACTACTAGAGTTTTCTTTTTAGCCTTTTTTACGTAGACCCAAATATTCTTGTACATCGGCCCACTATAGCAAGTATGGTCGCATCCTAAATGGTCCGAACTACCGTGAAGGCAACCCCCGTGAGCGAGGACACGCTGTTTTACAGGTTTACCGATGTAGATGCAAGATAAAGCGAAATAAGTATCACTGCACATCGAGGTATGTTGCGATCTTTTCTGTTGTATCGTATTTCTCCACATTTGATGTTTTGCGTTACAAAACCTTCTTTGAAATTAGTTTCGTTAATGCTCCTTGATCTTTTTCTTAAAATTTATTACTAGCGTTTGTTCTGCATTTCATATTTTTAACCGAAGACACTTGCTATACGAAACTATAAGCATTATTTGTTAATTACATTTAACATACGAAATGCGCACTTCGTATCTTCAGTATTAAAATTGGCTTTGTTGGTATAAATTGAAGTTATAACTTTTTATTTTTAATAGTTGTCAGATGGTATAACTATTCTAAAGATGTTGAAGTGGTTTCGCTATTTTTATTAAAGTGAGACCAAACACCATCTAATTTGGTTTGACTACTTTCGGCAAAACAGCAAGGACAAAATGCTAACAGCTAAGTCGCTGTACAAGAAGTTAATTGAGGTGAGGTGAGGTAAGTGCACAACCACTTAAATTTCTTTCAGAAGCTTAACCATAGATGTTGTTTTATCCGTTTTAATCGTAAATACTTCCGGAGACTTCCGAACCAACTCTGAACTCTAACTTCGGAGGGATAAGACTAACAGGAGGGTTTCTAGAAATACGGAAATGTCGGGCGCCACTAACCTCAAAGATTTAACATATAAGCAGGACAGTGTTACTAAAGAGAGTGTAGGAACTTTAGTAACGATTATACGACCTATAACATAAAGGCTATGATTGTTATACTTATACAATATTATCTCTGAAAGAAAAAGTAATTATATACCAAATATCAAACATCTGAGCAAGAATTATGCGTATATATCAATAAATATGAGTGTACGTAATATTGTATAGGAACTTAAACTCAGCCATACGCACTACTGGTTTTCATATTTTATTAAGTTTACTAGAGTTCTGGAATATACTTTTAAGTAAAATTTTATCATAAGATTACTTTCTTAATACTTTGTTACGTTAGTGAATTAATAAAAAGTCTGAAGGATGTAACATATGTACATCTACTCAAATAAAGGTTATTCTCTTCGGGTTGTAGATATTTAAAATAAAGTTTTTTATCTTATCTTAGCTGAAGATGGAATTTATATTAAATTGTTGTGTTCTATACAAATGACAATTATTGTATTTAATAAATTTGTATCATATTCAGAGCTGAGTAAGATGTACACATAATCATTAATAGATCTTAAGAATTCTTAAAATCTTTTCCTGTGTATGTGGCGATATCCGTTTGTTTCGGTTTGATCTCATATGATACTGTGAGTGTAAAAATTCCCTGCAGGTGTAACTATAAGTTTGTATATCGAATGTAAGTCGGACGTATGTCGGATGTATGTCGATGTATGCGTGTCGAGTAAATGACGTATTACGTCGGATGTGTGTCAGAGGTATGTCGTACGGATGCGAAAGGAGGGAGGACGAGAAGGTAGGGGCGAGGGATGGGGTCCTAGCTTAGTTTACGTTGTCTGAATTTAGGGTGGTTGAAGTTGTCTAGAGTTAGGTTGGGTTAGTGGAACTTGTCTAGAGTTAGGTTTGTTGATGTTGTCTAGACTTGCACTTAGGTTAGAAAGAAAAAAGACTGATAAGTTAGGTTAGCGCCGCCGGCGCAGCCCTAACCTACCAATTTTTTTGCTAGTTTATCTAAATCCGGACAAGTGCAATTAACCTAACCTAACTCTTAACAATTCCAACTAACTTAACTCCAGACAAGTCCCACTAACCAAACCTAACTCTAGAAAACACCAACTACCCAAGTCTAGATAACGTGAGGTAACATGAGCCCCCTCCCTTCATTCTCCTGTCTTTCCCTCCTTCCTTCTCCATCGCTTTTCCTCCCTCCTCCCACCAACATGTTTTACATATTTGTATTGTATTAAGCATGGAATAAAAAAAAATGGAGTAAGTTCATGGTGAAATAGGGCATAAAATTAGAAAACAATAGAAGGGGAACGAGCTGTATACACATGCTGTTTGAGAATTTCAGGGAACTATGTAGGCTAGCTCAAAATATAAATAAGTGCAGGTACGTGTTCAACCAGTTTTGAGACGGAAAACCTAATGACAAAAAAATAAGCGCAGATAAATCTGATGATGAGTATAAACAACTAGTTGTTGGTTGCGAAATATTGGCAACTAATGTTGACTGTGCGAAAAGATATATTGGAAAATATATTAAATCGGTAAATGGTTGAGTGTTGGGGGAACTTGGCAGCCACAGGCTGCTTACCTCCCTTCACAACCACTGAAGGTCGGTGAAATAGGGTATATAATTGTAAAACAATAGAAGGTGACCGAACGGCATCTAACAAGAAAGAACAGCGCCTATGAGGAAAAACAGCAAACATAGAACAAGAAGAAAATTGTTGAAAGCATATGTGTGGAGCATAGCACAGTATGCCTATGAAATACGGGCAGTCTGAAACGGTAGCAGTCTTTTGAAATGCTGTGCTTCAGATGTATGAGGACGATAGCATGGACAGACAAAGATAATAACAAATAGGTTATAGAAATAGTAGGGAAACAAGGATATCTGGGGAAAAGATAAAAGAAATAGAAAGGCAGAATACGTTTTAAGGGATTTTTGGGGAATAGTATGGGATATATTACAAGCAGAGATAGGAAAAAAGAGGTAGATGTTGACCTAGATCAGATAGCGATAGATGCAGACTGTGCAAATTTCAGGGAAATCTGTAGGTTAGTACAGAATAGGAAACAATGATGGTACGCGTCTAACCAGTTCCAGGACCGAAGACCTAATGATGATGAAGTTCACTTTAATAACGGTACGAGTTTAAGCCGTTAAAGTGTTATAACTAGTTTTAATTAAAATCCATTGTAAAATGTAATTTGTTATGATTTCGGTCAACTACATTCTAAGCACGCAGTCCAATCAATACCATGCTGATAAGGAATCAAATTGCGAATTTTTATCGGTTGGTTGTGTGTAGACGTGGAAGTGTATGTAGTGGTAACGAGCAGTAAATATAAGGAATTTGCAGGCGTATGTGCTATGTTTCGACTTGTTGGGGTGGGAGAATGGAAATAAGGATGCATATTATTTGTTATAGGGTTTTCCTAAAAATTAATTTTAATGGGTATTCCCCATACAGAATGAGCACACAATGCTTCAAGAATAGTCAAAAAAGACCTCAAAATATGGGACTATGCTCCAAATCCCGGTCCCATACCCGAGCGAAAGCCAAATTCTTCTGCGTCTACGTATTTGGAAAGGCTGCCCTAACATTTTTCAAGCGGACCGTGCCGGAATTCGAACCCGGAAACTTGGGCGTAGTAGTCACAAGCATACCAACTACGCCACGGAGCCGCCTATTAGAGCTTGTACCGCAGTTTAATTTGGTATTTTTATTTCGTATTTTATCTTCCCTTCAGGCGATAGATACCGGCATGCTTCGCAGTAGAATCGCGGAACCAATTGCTTCACTACGATTATTCTTAGATCCTCTTCAGTAGTCAATCCGCGTTGCGCCTTACCTTTATTTCCCTCATTACACCAACTGCTACCTTCCCACCTGAATTATTTGGTTTAGATTTTTCTTTTCTTTTATTCTTTTTGTTTTTTCTTGTGTTACTCCAATTCCTATCATAAGTCAATTTAGGTACAATTTCTTTCAAGAATAGTTCTCGAATTTCTGAATTCTTCTTCCTTTTGTCGTTCAGTCTGCGTGTTACCATATGAAGATACAGATATTGTAACGAAATACAGAAATCATTTTGAATACATTTTAAGAGAAATAAGGCAATAAATAGTAAATGGTACAAACGTCCTTCTGAAAATGATTTCATTGAAATGTTCTCAAGCATACAGTACATTTTAAGAATTTTTGATTGATTTTCAATAAATATGTATAGTGCGCGCCACTTAAAAATAAATCATTTATTAATGTTACTACTGCTATGATGAAAATTTTGAGTTCATTTTAAAAACCCCAAGGAAACTTCCAATATGATTATAAGTGCAGTATGATCTAGTGAGTCATTACTACAACCTAATACAGTTTACTTACTTCTGGCGACTGATACTTAGATGTCGCTACACACGCTACTGTGCTATTTTCCAATTTATCCGTTATCGTTTTACCAGACGTTGATATCGGACGTCACTTGTTTACTGCTTTTTGAAAGGTGTCGAACGATTTACGTGCAAGCAAACAATAAAAATTCGTTACTTTTAAACTAATTTTACAGTGACTAAAATATAAACGTTTTTTGTAATTGATTTAAACGCGTTTCGGTGTGTACTATGGGATTAGAACTACGAAAGATTGCTGCGTCTTTCCTTTCCTTAAACAATTTTTTTGTATAGTTGAAGCTGGCGAACCTAAAGGTACGTTTTTACATTACTACTACGTTGATACCGGGCGTTTTTATGAGTGACTGCTATTATTCAAGCTATCAAAATAAGTCACACTTTTCTTTCTTCTCATAAAAACGTTCGCTGTGTTAACATGCATTGTTGCTATCAAATCGGATATTTAAACCAGAAAATGTCATTAGTATTATGGGAATTCCTGTTGTCTTTACTCTTGTTTATATTCAACACATATTCGCATACTAGATACTTTGAAAATGTTTTATATGGTAAATCGACAAAAAAATGGTTGCTTACCTTTCTCTAAGAATGTGTTAGGAATATAACTTATTTTTATTGTTTTACTTTTATCACAAATACACACCACTGAGTTACACCCTGATAGACAATATTTGGATATATATATATATATATATATATATATATATATATGCTGTGTGATAAGGGGTTGTTTATGAGTGTATTGAGTCGCAAGCGTCGCGTAGTAGCTGTAAATAGCAACAGGAATCAGAAAACTGCATTTATTTAGCAGGAAAATAAATAATTCGCACATTATGTAAATAGCAAACATTTATCTCCTTGTATATGCACCGCAATTAACTTTAATCAATGCCAGTAAGCATATCTTCCAATAATAAAACACATATTCAACAGAAAAATAACTATACATGTAATTAAAATACGTCAAGAAGCGTTCAATAAGTTTATAAAATAGATACGCATGAGATAAGATAAAACCTAGCAAATCTTCATGCAATTACTCTTGTAATAAAGAAGAAATAATAAAACGCTTTGATAAGAAACGCACTTTCAATGATAAGTTTTAAATACTAGAAAACATGTGGATTTACATCACTCATATTACATCAGTTATTTTGTTCAATTCTCCAAAAGCTTTATCTACACAAAACAACAGACAAGCTAAATTAAAGTCTAACAATAATAACAAAACAGGCGGTCAAAGATCGTAAAACAATAGCAACTACCAGCATGATACGGAACTACAGAATAGTTTCGTCAGAAATTAGCTTGAAAAGCCTAGGAATGTCCAAAACAAACATGGTTAGTTACAACACTTTGTAAGGCTGTTTGGACAAACCAATCTAAATGTAGATAGCAAAAGCTATATAATGCCCAGAGTTGATAAGAAAGGACATTCTCAATTTGAAGCACGTCAAACCTGAAACACTCTGACTCGAATATTTACGCATCAAATAAATAAATTTTGAATTATATTATTGTGAAAAGTAGTGTTGTGTAGTAATAGTTGATGACAAATTGCGTTGAAGATATATGAAAAAGCTTTTGCCGTTTCTGCGGAAAAAGTGAATAGAAACTTGTTAATTAATTTAAATTAAATGTTTATAATATTGTAGGGCTCTAATTCACGACTCTAAAAAATCCAAGTCTAATTCACGATTCTAAGAAACCTACGACTTCTAAGGTGTATATAAGAAATTTAAGAAACCTACGAAATTAAGAAGGATCTAAGTCTGGTATTCAGAACTTCTGAGTGGTTTTTAGAAATCCAGTTTGTAATTAAGAGGAGAGGTCTAAAGCGTATCCAGAAAAATATAAAATAAAGCACGAAGTGAATTTTGGAAACAAAGAGTAACAAAACTATTGGTTCAAAGCACGTGAAGGAGTACAAAGCAGAGCATTGGTTTTCAATTGAAGATAACAAGGGGGTGTTGATGCACAACACGCAACAGCAATTCAGGATATTACAGGTCAGGGCTAACTAGTATAAGAAATCTTTTCAAATTTAAATTTAAACACTGAATACATTTCTTTTTCTCAAATCTGGAAGGAGTCAAATTTACGTGAAAAGGATAAAAGGTCTTGAACCTTTTAAATTTTTTTAGTAAAAGGTGTCTTTTTGGTGACTTTAAATTAAATTAAAAGGATATAATTTTCGGGATAAATGATACAAATAATATTAATTGATTGAAAGGTTCATTTAAGAGATTACAAAATTGTGAAGTGTAGATATTATTTCTTTTCATTATACGAATATTAATTGACTTCGTTTTATCAATTCAAACAGGTAAGAATTAAAGGGGTAAATTAATTTGATCATCGCAACGTTGTGCACTCTGTGTGAACTAAACTGGGCTAGCCGTATCATAATTACAAGAAGATTAGAGAAAACACAGAGCAGTGGCGTTCAATTGGACGTTTATGACATCGACGTGCGGCGTTATCATATCAATATATATATATATATATATATATATATATATATATATGTGTGTGTGTATATGTTTATATATTTACAGGGTGCCCTATGTCTTACACGTTGTATGGGTAACTCTGTTATTTGTTACATTAAAGAAAAGCTTAAATAGGGAAAGTAGTGCAGTTTTTAATGCCCAGTTCAGCGATGAAAAGATAATTAATATACAGTGTGTACCAAAAGCGTTATACCAAAATAACAAAATTTTGATCTTTTTTGTTTTGCTTCGTGGTTCGTTTATTGTGATAGATACAGTAAAACGTTGTAGATGTTTTTACATTATTTTAAAAGCAGAATAAGATAAACTTATTTGTTTTTACACGGCTTTGGTCGTGTTCGAGTAAATAAGTGAGGTTATGTTTCTTTAAATGGAAACCATAACTGGCGGTAGTTCTGATAGAAGGGCATTTTTTTCTCTTTTCAGTGATGTACTACAGTGTACATGTTCAACATAAAAATTTTTGAAAAAATTTTGTTTTTATGAAATACGAAACTTGGTATTAAATAATAAAATACTTATGCATGACGTATCAAAAATATCAAAAACAAATTATGTTAAAAATTTTAAATATAATATCACTTCATAAGATGTTCAAAGTGCCCACCATTTTGTTGAAGGCACAGCTCACATCGTTTTTTAACATTACGAAGTGCTTTTTCTATTGTTCGTGCATCAATGCTTGCAATTGCTGTTTGGATCCTAGCTATTAAATCCTCAAGCGTTTGAAGAGTAGTTTATTTTTTAAACCACCCCACAAATAAAAATCTAATGGCGTAAGTTGTGGTGAACGAGCAAGCCCATCAATTTCCATTTTGTTACCAATCACGTACTCAAAACAATCAGTTAAATACTGCTTCACTGATGTACCACTGTGTGCAGGGGCACCATCGTGTTGGAAATACTTTAGTCTGTAATGGATGTTAAGAAGTAATTCATCCAAATATTCTTCCAGTTGGTGTTTTAGGAAATTTAAGTAATTTACCGCGGTCAAATTGTCGTTATAAAGAAGGTCCAATAATTTTTCCACAAAATATTCCACACCAACAATGACTACCAAATTGATGTTGATCTCTGGATTCACGCACAAGTTTAGGATTTTCTTGAGAATAAAATACTTTGTTATGCCGACTAAAAATTCCGTTATTTATTTATTTATTATAACGACTCGCACAGATAACAAGATCCAATTAAGGAGTCATAAAAATAAAGTATTACAATAATAAAATAAATACAATATAAATACAATATAAATAAAAACAAGGGGGAATGTATAATAGTATTATTAGCATAGCAGAAGAAAGAAAAATGAGAAAACAGTGATAATGTTAGTAGAGAGCATCTAAGATGGCTAGTCGGAAATGTGAGGGAGGAAATGAGAAATCTAAGTCGGCAGAATACTTATTGAAGGAGCTGGACATTCTACAAATAGGAAAGTTTTTATAAGAGTTAATGCGTGCAAAATTGGGGTAAAAATGGAGCAGTTTCTACTGGGCTTCGATGGTGCGTGTAGGTTAATAAGAGATATGCTAACAGGGTCTTCAATTAAATAATTTAAATGTTTATATAATATCCAATAATACCCTCCGTTGATGTAAGGGAGAAACATTAAATTCAGTGATTAGGTCTAAATAAGGATAACCATTCAGTGGGTACAAATGATGTTTTTTATGGTATAAGAATTTTAGGAATTTACGTTGAATTTTCTCGATTCTAGTGCTGCTATTGTTTCAAAAAGGTGTCCAGATATGAGAACCATATTCAAGAGAGCTGCGACGCATTAAGAAACCTAGAGTTCGCAGAGAGCGTTTGACAATGTTATTTATATGACAACTAAAGGAGAGTTTCATCAAATGTAATACCCAAGTCATTAATAGTAGATACACGAGAGACTGAACTGGTGTCTAGGTAATAATCAAAGAGTATTGGGGTAGCATTATTACTATAGACAAAACAACGCATTTATTAAAATTAAGACATAGTTTATTTTAATCACACCATCGAAGTAATTGGGTAATATCTGTTTGTAGTGATTCACAATTGGCAGCAGAGTTAATTTTGGTAAAAATTTTAAATCATCAGCAAAAAGAAGTTTATTGTTAGAAAATAGTTGAGTGATGTCATTTACATATAGTAGAAATAAAAGAGGTCCAAGTACAGAACCCTGGGGTACTCCACTGGTTAGGGCAAGGTGTTTAGACTGTACGCCATTAAACTCAACGAATAATGAGCGGTTTGTCAAATAAGACTTAAAAAATATTAGCAAGTTATCAGAGAAATTAGACTTATGTAGTTTGTGCAATATGATGTTGTGATTAAGGACATCAAAAGCTTTAGCGAAGTCAAGATAGATAACATCACACTGGGATCGAGCATTCAAACATTCCGATATGAACTGTGTAACAAAACAAAGGTTAGTTACTGTAGATCGCCGCTTTATAAAACCATGTTGGTATTCGGACAAAAGTTGCGAAACTTGAGGAAATAGTGATTCAAAAATAATTATCTCAAAGACTTTGCAGACGTTAGAAATAATAGAAATTGGACGACAGTTTTGAATAATGGATTTATCGCCATTTTTGAAAATTGGTTGCACACGATATGATTTCCAGATATCAAGAAAAATGGATTTAGTTAAGCACAGATTAAAATATGAGTCAAGGCAGGACTAATTACACGAAAGGTATCTTTGAGGACTACTGCAGGTACGCCATCGGGCCCATAACAAAATAATGTTGGTAATTTTTTGATGGCTTGTATTACAGCTGATTCAGTAATTGTAGGAATGTCTACAAAGTAGCTGACATTTTGAAACACTGTAATGTCTTGAGGAGTATACGGTGAGGAGGTGCAACATGAAGCAAAGAACGATGCAAAATCCATAGCAATGCTTTTTGAATCACATTTTTCACATCCATTATATTTAAATGCATTAGGGCAGGAAAAGTTTTGTTTGTTTTTAAAAAAAAATCCAGAATTGCTTGGGATCCGTTTTTAGAGCAGCTTGGGTACTATTAATATATTCTTTGTAAGCTTTTTTGATCGAGAACTTTAGGTTAGCACGAAGTTCCTTAAATTTGTGGTCGAGAATTTGAGAATATAGGCTATACTTATGATTACGAGCCAGAGAATGGTATAAACTTTTCTTTTTAAGACCTATAATAATGCACCATATTGGATAAGATGATTTGTAACCTTTTGTCTTAGGGATGGTAGTCGAAAAAATACGAGATAAATTATTTACAAACAAGTCTGTAGCTAATTGGTGATCATTACTAGAGAGAATGTTTTGCCAAGAGGATTTCCAAATAAGATCATACATAAGACGAAAGTTAGCATTTTTATAATTAAATTTGGAAGAGCGCCGTTTATTGAGTAAATGACAAGGAGCAGAGTGAGTGGTACATAAAGATAACGATAAGATAAACGCTAGATAGGGAGGGTCTTCAGGGACTAAGGGCGTATTAGAGCTGACAGTGTTGGCAGATAGGTTGGTTGAGAGAAGGCGCACGAATGAAAGATTAAGCATGACGCCTCTATGGTTAGGAATACAATTTATTTGATCAAAGTTATGAAAAGATTGATAGTCATGCAGTAGTTTCGCGTTTTTTGATGCAGTCAAGTTACCACTATTGATGTAATTGAGCACGTTGAAATCACCTATAAGAATAATATTGCAGGGTATTTTACTACTAAGGGCATCAAGGCATTCAAGCACAGTACTGAGGAAGGAAGAAATAAATGGCGGTAGGTAAAGACAAATAATTACAAAGCAGCGATTGAATAGGGTGATTTTAACAGCTAAGATATCTACAGCCGGATGTCCAAAAAAAGCAGTTCCAAGATCAAAGAGTGAGGATGTAAGTTTATTATAACAGGAAATTAGTACACCGCCACCTCTGATGCGGTTACAACTATGAAAATTACGGTCTTTTCTATAGCAACTGAAGCATTCATTGAAAATCTCAGCAGAGCATATATTCTCGTTAAGCCACGTTTCAGTCAGAATTAAAATATGGGCATCGGATATATTGGCGGAAAGGTAAAGAGTATTCAACTTAGTACCAAGACCACGAACATTTTGATATTATATGTTACAAAAATGTTTGCTATTTATATTACTGGGAACGAAAGAAACGTGGGTCCTGAATGACACCCGTTGAAGTATTTATGTGAACCGACTTGCGTCTCTCAAGGTTTAAATATGTATGAAGTGATCAAAACGAATTTGGTACCTTCCTTGACCTGGATCACTATCTTTGTCTACAACTAAGAAACCGTATTTGTCTTGCCAACAAGCAGCACATATTCCACGGTATTTATCATACTTCATGTCAGTGTTGACGTGATCGTCATATGTGTGTTTTAAGTTTAAATCATCTTGTGTAAATAAAACTAAAAGATTAGCATTATCACGTAGTAAGTGCTTATGTATACGAGTATAACTTTGACAAAGATAAAAACTGTCTACTTCCTTATGACGCCCCATACTAAAGTATTCCGTAATGTTACCTCGTTTATCGCAAGCTACATCATCAAAAACAAATATAGAATTATTTCGAGCATCAGATGGTGATATAATATTATCAAAACTGGAAAATGTATAATATTTGATCCCTTTTATTGGTCGCAGTAGACTTTCAAGGTATTGATACTTTGGTTGATAAAGTGATTTAGAATAAACATATACGTTTTCAAACTTTAAACCAATAGGATGTTCTATCAACCCAATCATATCGATGGTGTAAACCGCAATTTGATGGACCAACAACTAGACATCGAATAGATGAAGGCAGAAGAACGCTATGTTTTTTTTTAGCTAAGGATTGCACGTCAATGTCATTATTGTTTATGGTTAAAGATGTTGATTGTTTCACAACACGCATGTTTGCAAGTTAGCTACAGAAAGACTACATTCTGGTGACTCGTCTTTAGGTGAAAAAGTAGCAGCATTTGGAGTAGCTACCGCAATGAAAGCTAAAGTAAAACTTGGTATGGGTGCCTGTGCATCACTGAGAACAAAAAATATCAATAAAATAAAAAAACTGATAAAGAAACGTAAAATAAGAAGTACGCTAGGTATTAAGAGTATTATCAAACAAGCACGTATAGCTTTAAAAAAGGCTAAATAATCTAATATTATGGATGCAATCAACATAGCAATTAAGGCCGCCAATACAGCAAAATAAAAGAAGCATATTAATCAGCTCGTATTATATCAATTTCTAAAACAGGGGGTTTTCTACCACTAATACCAATTTTTGCAGGCCTAAGCGCTCTTGGTACTCTTACTGGAGGTGCAGCTGCTGTTGCAAAAGCAGTTTCAGATACTAAAATAGCTAAGGAACAACTAGCGGAAAAACAACGTCATAACAAGGCAATGGAGGACATTGCAGTCAGAAACGGCATGTACATCAAACCTTATAAAAAGGTTTTGGTCTTTTTTTAGCGCCTGCAAAACCTCAAAGGAACGCAACTTGATTTTATCTAATTGTGCACTAAGCAATGTAGAATTAATAGAGTTTGTTAAGCAATTAGAAGTACCATATTTCCGTGGAGTGTTCATGAGAAACAATCTTCCCAAGAAAGTTAATTTAAAAGAATGTGGTATAATTAATTTAGATGGAATAGAAGGTTTAGGCACGCATTGGACCTCTTATAAAAAGTACGGTAGTAGCGCTATTTACTATGACAGCTACGGAAACCTGCGACCGCCAACAGAGTTGAATAGCGGAATAAATGTAAAATTCTTTATAACTTTAACCAAGAACAATCGTAGGGTACTGTGTTTTGCGGTCATTTATGCTTACAATTTCTAAGCAGTACATAGAACTGTGTATGAAGTTGTCATGTCGTACACTTTTACTCTAACGGGAAACACTTTAGTTTTAACAAGCAACTTTAATCCGCCTATAAACTTGGATAATGATTCGGAGTACGTGTAAGGATTAACAAATTTTGAGTCTTATAACACAATTCCAAACATAGAAAAGGGAATAAATAATAAATTTTATTATGGATCTAACGGAGAATTTATAGAAATATCCGAAGGTGCTTATGAGATTAGAGGAATTAATAAATATCTTCAAAAATTTTTAGGTGATAAAAGATGGCGTGGTCGTATGGACCAATCACGAAGCGCTAGAAAGTCACCAGTGTATATAGAAATTACAGCTGACAATAATACACTTAAATGTAGTATTAAATGTAGTCTAGATGTGGATTTTACCAAAAAGGATTCAATTGGTTCTCTACTTGGTTTCAATCCGCGAAAATTGCTAGCCTATGTCACGCATCAAGCAGACTACGCGATCAACATTTGTAAAGTGAATGCAGTTTTAATCGATTGTAATATTGCAAGTGGATTCTATTTAAATAGTAAACCAGCCCATGTAATACACGAATTTTTTCCTCAAGTACCTGCAGGTTTTTAAATTGTCGAGTGCCCACCTACGATTATATATCTACCAATCAGGTCACGTATAATAAATGAAATAATAGTTAAAGTGTTAGATCAAGATGGAAATTTAGTTAATTTCAGAGGAGAACCGCTAACTGTAAGGTTGCATTTAAAAAAATCTGCAATAGCCATGGGTATTAAGTATAATGCACGCAACGTGTCAAGAATTGCTACAAATGCTGGAAATTTCAAAGCAATCGACACTCGATTGATTGTTTCAAGACCGCTAACAACACAAAACCGTCAGTTTCTACAATCGTTAGGACTGCATTTATTTAATTAAAAAGTAGAATGAATAGTGAAATACTGTTCGTGCGTGAAAAAGTTTACTTCGACAATGCAATTGTTAATATTGAAAAACATACTCATCAGCCTTATGCTAACACATCTTTAAACAATAATGATGATATTCGAATTCCTATACAACAACAAGATGTATACACCTTACCATCGAAGAGTATGCTGTACATAGAAGGCAAATTAATTAAAACAGATGGTACGCCGTCTCAGACAGCAAAGTTTGTAAATAATGGGATTTTGCTGCTTTTTGATGAAATTAGATATGAGATTGGCGGTGTCATTGTAGATCGTGTTTGGAATCCTAGATTAACGTCTATAATGAAGGGATATGTTTTATATAATAGCAATCAAAGTAAACATTTACAAAACGCTGGGTGGTTTCTTATGGATGATTCGCAAATAGTTGATGCCAATGGGAATTTTAATGTTGCAGTAAACCTTTCAATGGTTCTCGGATTATGCGAAATTTTAAAAAAATTATTTTAAACCTCCGCCATGAGTTAGTTTTACTACGTTCTAGTTTTGATACGAATGCTATAATTAATTCTACACCCGATGAGGAAATAAAAGTTGTTTTAAACAAAGTTTTATGGAAAATACCGCATGTAGCCGTTGATGATACTCAACGAATAAATTTAATAGAATGCGTTGCACAAAATCAGGTTTTGAATATTCCGTTTAGAAGATGGGAGTTGCATGAATATCAACTTCTACAAAAAACGCAACGTAATACATGGAACATTAAAACAACAACACAATTAGAAAAACCAAGATTTGTGATTGTTGGTTTCCAAACTAACCGAAAAAATAGATACATGAGCAACTACAGGTCGTTTTGATCATTGCTATTTAACCAACATGAAACTCTATTTAAATTCAGAAATTTTCCCGTACGATAACTTAAATTTGAAGTTCAAGAATAAACAGACTGCGTTGTTATATGAGATGTATGCCCAGGTTCAGCAATCATACTACGAAAAGGAAAATGAGCCATTTTTTAATCCTGAAGATTTACGAAGTATTGCACCATTAGTAGTCATAGATTGTTCTAGACAAAACGAAGCGTTAAAATCTGGTACTGCCGATATTAGATTAGAATTTGAAACTAGCAGAAACGTTTTGCCAAATACCTCTTGTCATTGCCTATACTTCATGGTAAGATAGTCAAATACAATCCACTCTCAAACAGCACAAGAATATTATAATTACTTTATTATTACTGTACCTTTACAAATTATGAAAAAAAGAAAAAAACAATAAATCATTTAGCAATCACAGTCTATTTATTATTATTTTACATGCTTTTTTACAATATCAAATCTTTGATTGTTAATGGGTTATAATAATAATTTTTGCTTAAATATTTTTTACATGTTGGAATTATTAAGTGATTTAGTAAACAGTCATAAACATTGTCAAATTTAAATAAAAGTTTTGTTATACATTTCTCAAATAAACTAACTGGTATGTTATTAACAAACTAGATTTTTTTTAACAGAACGGTTACTACTACTATTTTTTTCTCTACAATACATTTATACTTAGTTCAACTCGGACAGATTGAAAGGTATCCCATTTTTAGACACATCCAAGAAAAAAAACCGGTGTACTTGTGCAGGTATAAACATAACACTGAAGTTTCAATAACTAAAAAAATATTATATGTTAATCGGGATAAAATAAATTGCATTCTTTATTTGAGCCAGTGGTTGAAGCTTTACAAGTCATTTCTGAATGTATAGTTATACTCCAAGGTTTAGAATCAGTAGTTCGGGTACTAAGAATTCTTTTATCATCACTTGGATTAACAACAATTTTGTTTTGTTTAATAGTAAATACATCATGTTTGACTGATCTAATTAAACATTGCTGTTTCTGTACAGTCTGTTTATAAAACAAAGCGTTCTTATAATCATCAAAAGAAATTTGCTTAATACTTGCTAAGGAAGATCCCTTTGACTTTTTTATTTCCCTATTCTGAACTCAGTAAGTGTACATTTTAGATCTAAGCCCTACAAACTCTAGTATGATATCACCATTGTTTTCATCTTTCATAATACCAGGAACCTTTTTATTTGATCATGGGATATGATATTTGTTATGAGGATCGTAATCGGAAGTATCAAATCTATGAATATCTTGTTTGATGTAAGAGTAAATATCTTCAACGCTATACTCGTGTATCAAACTATCCGTATGTGTACAGCAGCTTTGCTTTCTTAGCAAATTGCGATTTTACATAACTATAGTGAAATTCATATAAATAGGTTTTTGAAATATCTAGAATAGAGAAACCTGCATAAATGGGTTTGTTTAAATAAACCTATAATTTATTCATTTCTATTAAGACAAGATCTTTGTCTAACACAGTGCAACTGTGAAAATTAGGTTTCGCTATGTAACTACGAGCTCCAAACCGTCCTTCCCATTCGGTCACTAATTTCACATCTTTCCATTTCCGTACGTTTTCCATCATTTTTCCATAAACCAAATTTATCATATTTTTATAAAAGCTTATATCGAAACTGTTTTTTGACTGTTGTCTTAATTTCGTATTCAAATCAATGTATTCTTTTAACCAAGGAGCTTGTTTAAACCGAAGAACCTTATGAATCTTTTTCAGTTCTAAACCGTAGCTTAAATACATTTTTAAATTCTTGTAGTGAATAATATAGTTAAGCTTTGGATATAAAGTTGTAAGTAATTTCTTTGGGTTTGATTTATTAGAAGGTACTGGTGGTATCATTTGTTCAGGCGCCAACGGTAAGTCACTGTGAATTTCATGTAAAGATACTGGGTAGTGTAAATCGCATTCAAAAATATATCCTACATCAGAATTATTCGGAATATTAAGTATGTCTAAACGTACTATATCTGGATTGGTACCATCTAAAAATTCAAATTCTCCATATGGAAGATATTCAGACATTGCTGCCCCATATAAATTATTAACATCAAAATACATTAAATATTTAGAATCAAAATTCGGATTATAATCTGCATTCATATATTTGTTATTTGCTTTGGCATATCTATTCGAACATTGAGAAACGCCACCACGAATTCCTCGTTCTAAAAACATTATTTTTTCAATATCAGTAAGCAACTCGAGTTTAACATTCACGTTTTTAACATTGCATCTAGAGCTAAACCAGGAGTAGTAAAGTAGTGAAGTGGATCTGACTTATACGTGAACATGCAAGTTTTTCTAAAGTTTTCAAATATGTCAGTCAAGAGCAGTACACCTGTTTTTAAATATAGATCTGAATAGTTCCTAAGTGTTTGCCAAACGTATTTAGCATGATTGTAGTCTTCATCTGAGACTTGTTCATTGCGCAAACGATTAAAAATGCTGTTTTACAGGGTAAATCGGTTTCATTGAGCCTATCCCAAGAGTTAATGTAATCATAGGGAAATATGCCTTTACGCGTAAGTAACTGAAACTCATTATCAGTGTTACAATTTTCCCTGGTGATGGATTTTTTATTATCATCCAAGTAGGATGCTAATTTTTCGATGCTAGATGCCATAAACCTGAATGAATCGATAAATCTAAAACTAACTTTCGTACCTTTTACATATTTTGTAAAAGATATGTATTTTTCCTTATTTATTGGTAGAATGCTTAACGAACCTGAAAACTCTAACTAGATTTTTTTAATAATGAAATGTGAATTGTAGCCTGATATGTTATGAAAAGCTACTGGTATCATATAAGAATTATGATAATTGATGTTGCAATCTTGATGAGCCGCTCCTCGAAATTCACCTGTAAAGTGGCAGTGATCGCAAACTCTAATATCATCTATATTAAAAGGTTTATTGCAAATGTGACAGTGAAGGGCAAATTTAAATGCTGACTTTTGTTCTTCTGTTAAAGGATTCATAGGTTTTGGGTTACAGAAAATTTTATTCGTTTTTTCTTAAATCAGTTTCAATTAAGCAACAAACCATTCTATAAAATCCTTTCCACGATACAATTGAAATTTGGAATATTTATTATCATACGAGCATTTCAAATAGTACGCTACACTAAAGGGTATATGCCTTTGGTAACGGACTGTGTTTAATATTACCTCCGACTCATTGCATGGTTCTAATATACATTCGAGATCTGCATAAACTACAAATGATACTTTTTCTTGATAGTGGAAATGTTTAAATGCTAGCTACTTTTCGAATTCTTCGGGTAATCTTATTGAGCAAGTATTCTGTTTTTCGCAATAATTCGAATGACGCTTAAGTAATGCTGCTGTACTAAAATTATTTAAATATCTATAACAAAAAATTTTCTAGGGTGATGTGAAGACAACTGTTTTGCAAATAATTTTGACATATCCTTAATCCAAGTAAAATGAAAGTGATTCTCATTAGCATTTGTCGGACGAGAATATTGTAAGGAATCATTATTTAAAACTAACAGATTAATAGTTTCTATTTTTCCTAAATTTTCACTTAAACAAAATGGCAGTATTTTAGTATTTTCTATACAATAGAGTGTTGCCATATGGTACTTTCGCAAAGAAGTTTAATTTTATTTGCGCTTCTAAAGTAAAATATAACTCAAAACGCATTAGAAACAAAAATAGGATTTTTTTTAACAAAACCTAAAAAGAATCATCGATTTACGTTGTTATGCTTAAAAAAACCATTAGAACGATCTAACCGCTTAACAAATTTTCTGATTTCAAAACACTCTAAAAATGTAGTGTTCCTGTTTAATATTTCTATTGCAAAGCTTATTTTGTAATTACTATAAAATAGTGTTTTATGTTTTCCTAAACAATTGAAGCTACAGGCGAATTAAATTTTAATAAGAATTGTAAATAGCTATACCACATATACCCACTTACAAAAAATGCGAGTTATAGCCGATTTTGGCCGTATTTTTAAAAACAATTTCCAAAAATTAAAATGGAAAGCGTCGCTTGAAATGAATGGAAGTCATATTACCTGACTTGGAATATTTTAGAAATGAACGTAAATAAGATTAACGTTAGTAAACACCTAGTAATTTTCAGACTGTAGGTAATTTTTGATTGTGTTTCAAATTTTATGCCTATAAATATTGCTTTTTCCTAAGTTGAAATGATGTTTTGAATAACGCTAGTGACGTATGGTAACCTTAATATTGGCTGCAGCACGCCAGCACACGCAAAATTACACCTAAAAGTGTCTCTCATTATTTTTTTTTACCAAAACTAATAATTTATCCATGAGTTTTGCAGACTCTTCTGATAAGCGTATTATGATTCGTGTTTTTTAATAATAATGCCTATTTTTAACAGTAACCTAACCTTCAAACCCTACTATATATAGTTTGTTTACGAAGTTGTTATTATTCTTCTATGGTTTGAGGTTAGATCAATACCATATTAAAACAGTATTTATTCGAAAAATAGAGTAAGACCCGCATTTTTTTTTTGTTAATAATTAGTTTTTAGACACTCCAGCACAGTTTAAAATATCTTGTCGTGGTTTTTCATAAGTGCACCGTACCTCACATTTGTATTTATTTAAAGCAGCAACTCATAAGCCATATTGGAAAATTACATGCACCTTAAATGAAATCACTTTTTACAACAGTCGCAGCAAATGATTTTTCTGACCTCTTCTGTATCACTGATGCGGTTTTCGTTATATACAAAACATTTTATGTGCGATTTCTTAGTTATAATTTGGTTTATGCTGTTATCTACAGATTGTAAAGCTTGCCTGTTAGCTGTTTTCTTTTTAGTTCTTCTTGCAGTTGTCTTAACGCTCCTTAGCTTTTCTTTTCATTTTAAATTGCATTTCTTTGATCACTCCTTTGCTTTATTTTCTCCACGTTTTGTGCCTTTTGCTTGTCTTTGTTTGTGTAATAATTATGCCAAGCCTGTAATGATAATGCACTACGTAATTTATCTTTTGCTTTTCCAGGTAACTTTGTTATTTCTAGAAACCTAAAATGGATCAACTTTTTTTTCAATTGCATTATTTTCTAACAAAGCTTCATTTTATACCTGAATATTTCCTTTGGTTTCACTTTTCATCTTGCTGATGTTATGTAATTCGTTTTCGTTCCTATTTTTTGTACTTTGATCGTTAATTTCTTCCTGCGGCCTAATTTCTATCTGTTCTAAACTGCAAATTATGTTTCTTACAATTTCATTTTGTTCTCTAATCTTATTTCTTAAAGTAACTTTTCTTTCGTTATTCTGGTTAGTCACATATACTATTTTCTCTTTGTTCTCAGTTATTCTTCTAACTTTACTTACAACATTATTCCTTCAAACTGCACCTTTAATTCCTATTCATTTCTTTGCCTATTTTTTACTTCCATTATGATATCAAAGTTCTAAAACATGTTTTGGTGTTTGTTGTGTCCTTCTGGAATACCTGAAACGTCTTTCTAAAGTGGCATTATCTATGTTGAGAACTTTCAAGTTACCTAAAGGAAAAACAGTGCCAATTTATATATCTTAACAATTCATCTTATTCGTTGTAAGTTACAACAAGGTTAATTCCATAAGAGTACAGTTTGATATCAATTTTTTTAACAACTCGATTTGTAATTTTCAAATCATTTATTAATCATCGCTTTTTATTGGTTTTGCAACATGTGTTCAGTTATCTTCTAATATATTTTTTACACATTTTTAAGTCTGCATTGTCAGGAATAGGTTGAAGAAAAAACATATTTCCTAAATCCGTTTATAATATGAGTAGATATGTTTGTGTTTCTTAATATATTTTCAAACAATGTACATAAATTCAATTTTGTATTTGATGATTGAAAGTTTTTGACTCTAGTTAGTAATCTTCCAACGGTGTTCTTCAAAGGTTTAAAGATATACGCCCAACGCTTGGAGAGTGTCTAGTGTTTGGCGGGAGCGCGTAAAGAGCGATTGCATTAGACTCGCAAAATTCACTTAACATCATTATGTGACTTTTATGTCTGTCCAAAAAATTATTATTGGATTTCTAATATATTTTTATTAAATCTTTATTAAATCAATTAAAGATATATTCTAAAAATATCTCGGCCGTCATCCAAGCTTTATCCGAATTAGCAAAACCCATGTAGTAGCATACTCTCAACTAAGGTTCGAGAGGAGATCTTACGTATGGAAAAATTACAAAGGGTGTACACACCTTACCGTCGGCGCCAAAGACTAACAATATCCTATACTCACTTTCTCTTTGACGATTGTTATTGCTAATAAATTTTTGTAGTCGTTAGGTGCCAAGATTTTTTCCATTATAAAGGCAAAGAGAACCCAGATTTGTCCCCATTAAGAGCTCTTTTGGGATCTTTTAGTAATTCTTGAAAACCATTGCTTTCTAAAGAAACTTGTAAATCACAACACCATTTTCTAATAGATTTCTCAGTAACGAGATCGCTAGCTCTATTAATCGTTTCTGATTCACGCAGAGAAATTTTCGGGTGACGCTTGAAAAAACTGATATACCGTTTCTGCCCGTGAACGCGATTTTTAAACAGAAATATTTTCCTAGAATTTTGTTACGGCTCTTTTGCTGCACAAAGGTTTGCATGAATATAAGGTATAGAGATGTTTTTGATCCAAAAGGAAAAGGTTTACTTTTGCATCACTATTATTGTATGTACAAATTAGGTTACTACTATTACACGTATTGTAGGGGAAAAACTTACAATTTTATTGTATGTATTCCATCAAATATGCATTTTCTCTTGTCCAAAGGAATGTGTAGTTACCACGATAACGATTGAACGCGTTTGACGGTTGATGGGGACAACAAGGAGTTTATGAGAAAAGCGCGTTTAAAGTACCATAATTATCTTAACATCATCTGTTTATTACAGTAGGTTTCAACAAATTTTATTGCATAGAATTCTAAAAAAAAAATATGGCCTTTCACGACGACCTTGCTCTACATTTAGACGTCAGTGTCGGTTTTTCTAGAAGCAAAGAACCCGAAAGCCTACCTTAAACTACATCTATAAGCAAAAGAAAGCTGTTTTATATAGTTAATCATTGTTCTTCATTATTGAAAACTTGTGTAATGTCACGCCATCTGTATAACCATGCTTCGTACTAAAGTACGTAAATCTGTAACTGTCTTTTGATTAGTAATATTATTCAGCGACTTTTTGTGCAAGCGTTAGAAAATCTTCTTTTTTAACAGGAAATCCAGACTGCTATTTCCTCAATTATTTCTCCTTTCCCAAGCGAGTATTGGCGGTGATCAAATTGTTTTTTAATTTTATGTTCAGGGACTTTCTCTTAATGTGCCTTATAAGGTATTTCTAAGAATTTCAAACAGTTTACTGGATTGTCTAATGCTTATTTTATTTTTTCGAATTTCAAGAATCGCTTCTTTTAGTGACCCTTCTGAGTATCTAAAAAATAATCTTTTGCTTTTCGGCTTTGTAGGTTGGCCTTTAGTACCTTTTATTTTCTTACCACCAGCCATCTGCAAAAAATAACTGAATTTTTATCTGTACGGCTGAAATACTGTTTTGGATTCTGAAACCTAAATTATACATACTTTAAATAGTAAGATTCAAAACTAGACCCTATTTTGACCGCAAATTAAACAAAAAGGTGGCCGAGAACTGGTTTCCACATTATTAGTGTTTTAAGAAATAGTGTAAAGAGGGAAGCGCAATAAACATAAAATTAGAGAAAAGGTAAGGCAGCATATTACCATTTCTCGGACGATATTGCCAAAAAACGGAAACAACTCTTTCTGCAATCCAGTTTTCTGATCATTTAACCCTTTAATAATTATGATAATAAATGTTTATTTTTTGTTTAAACTCGGTCTATATGGACATATTTATCTACAGAACATTCTTATTCTTTTTAGTTAGACTAAAGATTATATGAAAAATTTAAAAACGCGCCCCTGCACCGCATCACTAATGTATTACCTACGAGTTGTGAAAGGTATGTAGACCTTTTTAGACTAGCTCAGAATAGAAAAGAATTTAGAGCTGCGTCAAACCGACCTTAAGTAAGTTCGAAAATAAAACAAAAAAATAAATAGATAAAAATCAGTTAACTAAAGGTCACCATGACATAACTCACAATCAGTTACGGTCTGGCATGTTGGCAGCGATTCGTTGCTTAAGTCTTCCCATAACATATAATTCAACACTTTTCCATTTTTGGAGGGGATAACCAGCTAATATTTCAATTCCCTATGAATGGGAATCATGTAAACATGTTGGAATCCTTTAACAACGGTCAAGTTCCTAATATCTATGTAAAGCCAGGTAGATAGAAAAAGATAGAAGAGTATAGGAAGACCCAGACCAAGCTATATTAGTCAAATTATTAGAAATTTAGTTTGGGAAGGATATGTAGAACTTTTTAGATTAGCACAGAATAGAAAAGAAGTTAGAGCTGCGTCAAACCGACCATAAGTAAGGTCGAAAACAAGATTATGATGACGAGTTGCAGTTCCTCATTCTGCAAGGACGGGTTTCAAACTGTCGCTACGGTCGAGAAGATGTGCCCGGAAATTAAAAATATGTTAATAAAACAATATATCATCAACAACAGGATGCGGTTGACGAGCTTGTACAATCACCCTATTTATAATTGCTATGTTTTGATTGAAATCGCCGTAACTAGAATTGTCGCGTTATTTACTAGCAAGCTAAGCTTGTATCTTGTAATATTTTTATACAAAACGAACGTAGTGCTTGAAATAAGTAATATAAATTATATTGTATAAGAACACACTTGAATAAAAAAATTCTTTTTATAAGCAAGTCTTCCCAAAAACGTCTCCAAATGTACCGCTTTTTTGTTGGTCACGTCCCTTGGTGTTATTTTTAAAGAGTTAGCTGTTTAGTCTCTCCTTGTTTATAAGCTTTTTTTCATAACTAAATCTAACTCTATAATATTTTCAGTGTTTCATGTTTTAGATCGACCTCATACAAGCGCTGCTGTGAATGGTTTCTATTATTATTTATTTGAAATATACCACAGAGCTATTATTATTCATTTCATTATAGCATCCCGGTTCTATGAACTTAATAAATTTTGTTAATGACCACATAGTGGCCGAAATACATATTTAGCTTTGAAATTGTTTTTGTGGTGAAGCGTTTTAATTAATGTTTATTTGAATCGTGCCACTCACAGTTATCATGAATCAACTCACTCTTATCAATATTTAAAACCACCTTTGGATTCGATAAGAGTATATGTTCATAGACTGACTATGAAAATATATTATCGAGTGGTGACTAGAAAACGTATAATAGGGACACCAATGCTAATTTTTAATTTTGAAACATTTACCTTCTTAATTAGAGATAAAGTCATCATCATCATTAAGTCTTCAGTTCTAGATCTGGTTGGATACGTACCCTCATTGTTTCCTAGTCTGAACCAAGTTATACATATCCCTGAAATTTGAACAGTCTGCATCTATCACTATTTGTGTGCAAAAGTCTGATCTCGGTCTACCACTACCTATCTTTTCCTATCTTTACTTGTAATATAATTCGTACTATTCCCCAGAACTCCCTTAGAACGTATCCTTTCCTTTTATTTCTCCTATTTTTTTTTCGTTTTCCACAGATATCTTTATTCCTCTACCTTTTCAACGACCTATTTGTTATTAACTTTGTCTGTCCATGCTACCATCCCCAAACATCTTAAGTACAACATTCCAGAAGGTTTCTATCTCTTTCTGCCTGCTTTTCCTACTGCCCCTATTTCATAGATGTACTGTGCTGTGCACCACACTATGCTTTGAACAGTTATCTTCTTCTATCTATGTTCGTTGTCTTTGAACACAGCTGCTGTTCTTTCTTGTTTGATGCAGTTCGGTCACCTTCTATTGTTTTACAGTTATATACCCTACTTCCCCAATAATCAGTTGCATGTGAAAGGGGGTAAGCAGCCTTTGGCTGCCAAGTTCCCCCAGCACTTGAACCTTGTCGAATTAATAATTTTTCCAATTTATCCTTTCGCACAATCAACATTAGTTGAAAATAGTTCACAACCAACACCTGTAGTTGTTTATAATAATCATCAGATTTAAGAGCACTTTTTTTCGTCATTGGGTTTTACGTCTTGAAACTGGTTGGACTTGTACCTCAGCTTATTTATTTTCTGAGCTAGTCTACACAGTTCCCTGCAATTCTTTCACAGCCTATGTACAACTCGATTCCCTTCTATTGTTTTCTAATTATATGCCCTATTTCATCGAGATTCAGTGGTATGTGAAGGGGTTTATGCAACCTGTAGCTGCCAAGGATCCCCAACACTTAGACATTTGCCGTATTAATAGCTTTCCAGTAAATCCTTTACAATTAACATTAGTTGAGGGTATTGTCATTAGTTTTTCCATCTTGCGACTGGCCGGAAGCGTACCTCCATTGATTTCTATTCTGAGCTAGCCTACTTTCCTTGAAATTCTTACAGCTTACATCTTTTACTATCTGTGTGCAGTAGTCTAACCTAGGTCTACATCTACTTCTCTTTAGTTCCTATCTCTGCTTCTAATATATTCCGCACTATTCCCTCATGCCGTAGTATGTGGCCTATCATCCTATCTCTCCTCTTTTTTACCGTTCTCCACATATTTCTTTCTTCCCTTACCATTTTTAGTACCTCTTCGTTCTTAACTTTTTCTGTCTATGATATCTTCATCATACGTCTGTAGCACCACATTTCAAAGGCTTCTACCTTTTTCTTCTCCGCTTCTCCTACTGTCCAGGCTTCACAGCCGGACAGTACTGTGCTCCACACATATGTTTTAAGCAATCTTTTCCTTGTTTCTATGTTTGTGGTCTTTGAGCACAGCAGTTGCTTTTTCTTGTTAAATGTAGCACGACCTTGTGCTAATCTTTGTTTTATATCTTTTAAGCTATTCCCATCTTGCGTTATTTGGCTTCCTAGGTAGCAGAAATCCTTAACCTCTTGTAAGTTTGTGTTACATACTTGTATTCTTGTTTTTGATTTATTTTCCCCACCTTTGCATACTAGAAGTTTACTTTTATTTTTGTTAATTTTCATACCATATTTCTCCGTTAGAACTGTTTCCATTTCATTAAGAGCAGCTTCTAACTCTTCCTTGCTAGATGCTAATACCGCTATATCATATGCAAATCTAAGCATAGCAATCTTTTGTCCCTGCTTAATAATTCCAAATATCTTCATGCATTTGATAGTATTCATTGCTTTTTCTATGTACAAGTTAAAAATAAATGGGGATAAGGTACATACATGTCTCGCCCCTTTCGTAATATTTACTTCTCTACTTTCTTGCTCTAATTCTATTACCGCTGTTTGCTCTTTGTATAAGCAATGTACTATCCGTCTATCCCTAAAACTCATTCCAATCTTTTTGAGTATGTCGAACATTTTTTTCCATTTCACATTGTCGAATGCTTTTTCCAAATCTACAAACCCTATATATACGCTTTCCCCCTTCTCTATTGTTTTTGCCTAAATCCAAATTGATCTTCACCCAGTATTTCTTCAGCTCGTTTTTCCATTCGTCTTTGAACAATTCTGGTTAATATTTTTGAAACGTGTGCGGCCAAGCTTATTGTTCGAAAGTTTTCACATCTATCCGCGCCTCTTTTTTTGGTATAGTTACTATGACGTTACGTTTGAAATCTTTGGGAATTTCTGTCTCATAGCTTACAAGTCGGAAGAGACGTTCTGTTACTGCTATTCCCTATTTATTCCTGCCATCTAGCTACTTTCTCTACATTTTATGTAATGCCGTTTCCTCCCGTGTCCCTTACATTTTTGCTATATGGTTTTATATCCCTAAAATTCATTCTAATTAATTTGTATGATTCGTCTGTCTTTCCAATTTCCATCTTTCTTTGTACCTCTTTCCACCTTTCATCAATCCATTGTTCTTTAGCTTTCCTGCATTTGTGAATAATTTCCTATTTTATGACTTTGTATTTTTGTTTTCCTGTTTCATCTGATCTATTTTTGTCTTTCGTCTTTCATCTATTAAAAAGAGATAAAGTGTAAAACAATTTTTTGTAGAGAAAATGATAGTGCATTAATACATACTATTTGTTGCAAAGTAGCATGAACTTTTGCAGAAATGAATTTTATAAGTTTTCTATTTGTTAAAGTATTTGTGTTTTATCCCTTTAGTACTTGTATATAAAGTGTTAGTAGTGACTTTTTCTAAATAGTTCAAAATTATCCCTATAAAAAAGGTTGAAAGGGCAGAAATGTCAAACCAAGGTAAATAAATGATCGATTGGGCTGCTCTAAAGACAGTATACTATGCTACACTTTCAATAATTGCAGTGGAGGTGAATAAGGGAGTTTATCGACAAAGTATATCAAGCGGGGTTTTTTCTCTCATAAGGACATATCCGTTGTATTTACTTTTCAACACTATTGTTTAAAATTTTTCATTTTCCGGAACTAAAAAAGTGGAAGAAATAAAAATTCCTTTTTTAAAATAACTTTTTCCTGTTACATGTTAGTGGGAAGCTTCTCTGTAACGCTAACAAAACAATCATAATGCACCATCAAAAGGCCACAAACATCAAACATGCTGGAACACCTTAATTTCGGATCTTGTTTGTTTGCATTGTTGTATCTTCTACTAGATTAGAACCATTACATTTCTTGAATATTTTAATTTCAATCATCAAGTTGTAGATTATGTAGTGCCTGTGTTCCTTGCAGTTGTGAACAAGTTAAATGCTAATAACTTTTCAAGAATTTTCTCTGCCTTCTTCTCGATATGTTTTACTAAATCTCATTTAATATACAAAAAGGCAAATTGCTTTTCAAAAATTTTCAAACTCTCATCAATGAATTTTTGGAATCTTTCAGACGATGTAGAAAGACCACCAGCTATGATGCCCACATACATTTTATTAATATAAATTAGTTGTAGTTTACTTGTAAGATTGATGTCTGTTATTAAATATCATTTAGAGTCTGGGCTTTGGAAATATTTCAAACATGTCAACGCTAATTATCCTGCAAAGTAGTAGCCTATTGAATAATCTTCAAAATTTGGCATCTGGTTAAAGTTTGTTTTGCCTAATGGAGAATTAATGTGAATGATTTAGCATCCGATTCGTCACTGTTACACACATTATTTTTAGCATTAGGTAATACAAGAATTGTATCGAAGTTATCCACATAAATAGATGATTTAGATGGTTCTCAAGATAAAGATAAAAAACGGTTGCTTAAGCCGTACGGTGACGCAATCGCATACTTCTTTAATAGCAATCTCCTCAATCGTATAAACAGAAACAGGTTAAAAAATGTTTTCCAATCCTCAAGTTATTGAATTTATATGAAATTTAACTATATAAAATTAATCAGCTGATTTCACATTAAGCGTATTGGCTACTTCAATGTCGCTTCCAGGGCGCAACACATATTGAAGGCACTCAGTCTTCTAAACTTTAAGATTTTCACCTAATATATTCAAATCAAACATTAATAAATCAAAGTCATCTTCAATTTATGTCATAAATGTCAAACTTGAAGTTTTTATTATTTTGACAACAAACCTAGGTCATGGATCGAAACGTAAATAAAGACGATTTTAACAACTATGAGTGGTTTAATTCCCAAAGAGAATAAGAAAAATACCAAACATGGAGAGCTAGAAATTTTGTTTGTCTTTAAATATAATTTAGAAATATTTGTCTTTAATAAAATAAATTCTACGAACCATGGTCTTAGATGCTACAAAAAACTTATTCAATTTGAAAAATAGCGATGCGAATATCTTTCTTTTCCAGCAACATTCGCAAAAACCCTTTTACTAGAACGGATAAGAACGACTAGTTTTCTCCCCAGGTGGGAAATAGGTAAGATATTCAAACGCACGTCTACATTCATAAACAAACAAAGGTAACGACAAACTGGAACATTGACCTTCAAAACCTTGCAAGAGAACTTTAGTTAAAGTACTACAGTGTATTCGCATACTATAAGATGAGGATTGCACAGGATATTACGATTTTTATGAAACTTTGCATAAGAAAAATACGTGTAAATATTTATTGTAAAATTGAAACGTTACAATTTTATCCAAGTCGTCGGTAAACAACGACTTACACTAATAGAAATTCACACGTTACCTTATCAGATTGAGGCTATACTCAATTATAAATCTTTCAGTGCATTACACAATGATCCCGACAATCTTTTTCACTGACGCCAGGAAACTTTTTGAATCTGAAGTCGTACTTCGGAACTTAGACAGTCTGATATGCCCCTTAACTGGCTATCAATGTGACAACTTATTCAGAGAGCTCGACAATATTTCTAGTAAATAACAATATCCTAGAATTAAAATGCGTACCGCTCGTGACGTATTAAGGTTAACAACACAAGTACATGAGGTGACCTACGAGTTAATATTAAGAAGTTGTTAATTTCTTCGCAATACTGTACAAATTTTCATAAATGCGATGCAAATTTTGGGTTTTTGGTCTAAGGTACATGGAATTAACTTAGTTGTATATATAGTAATTCTTTAACAAAAGTCTTATTCTGTAAGTATGTTTGGGGTCAAGAAATGCCACCTCTTCATATTTTGTGATGTGTTGGGTGCTATACATGTTACGAGGCAGGTCACAACCTTTTTACCCAATTTTGAATCAGACCTGTGTTGTATCCGACAGTGTTAAGTTTTGATTTATGTCAGATATAGACTGGAAGCGGCGGTCGAATTTTTGGCTACGAGAAACTGCAGTTGAGCCGGATTCTTTCCATGCCGCTCGTTGGCAAAACCTGAGTTGCCAGGTGAACCAACACGAAGGCGCAAACTGCGAGCTGGTTGATGCTGTACTTTCCATTATGTACGTGTTAAATATTACAACTTTGCTACTCCTCGCCATACGAGCCCCAATTAGTGTGTCGCATTGATAAGATACTTATTTTCAGTCAATTGCCAATAACCTTCTTACTTTATACACGCGCACAAACATACACACGCACGCACACACATAACACACACACACACACACACAAAAAAAAACAAGCACACATTTATTTCATACTATTACTTCTTTCGCATTTAAAATGTTCTATTGTCAAAAATTTAGGCTTGTCTTAAACAGATGCAACAAAAATAATAAACAGCGGTGTCACAGACATCGAATTTCTTTTTATTTTGTGTTTTTTCAGACAAAGTGTACTATAGTTTCCTAATCAAGACCTTTGTGTACCCGACAAATCTATAAAATTTAATTTTCATAATGGTTGGGTTAGATTTTATAGGTTTGGATATTATGTGGAGGACAGCTGCTTGAAGCTGAAGAACTAACAATCTTAAAATATATCATTTACATGTTCCCTGATTTTCCTATGTGCAAAAATTTAGGAGTTTTTCATTTTCAGTATATTTACTTTCAATTTAAGGACTTAGGCTTCTTGGTATCGAAACGATGGGCAATGTTAAAATCATCTAATATATAGCTATTTCCCTGTGGCGTTCGGTGCTTTTTTCGCCGTCAAATGCTCGTATTCGATTTCCATGTGAAATGTTCAGAAGTAATAACTTTATTTTACTAATACAAATAGTCTGCTACAATGTGTGTGAGTTACATTACAATCAGTTTTTGGATATTGAATAATTAAATAGTATTACTTTTTAATCATTGGAGACTTAAATCAAACCAAACGCGCATCAATTAATTCTTATGCAACGTATTTAAATGTAAGAAGAACTTAATGTAATGTTTTGAAATCCGTATTTCTTAATCAAAAAAAGCATTTGAGATGTTACATTTTCATTCACATTCCGAGAAGCTGTATACAAAGATTGATTTACTAATTTCCTCAGTTAAAGCTTTTGCAATCACAATTGACGCCTCAGACGGAAATTTACTGTAATTTTCTCGAATTCCTGCCGTCTACGATGGTCTAGATCAAATTACTTCTTAAGTGAATTATTCACTTCGCTACAGCTGAATAGTATCAGGAGAATTGGTTTATCTATCTAAATATTTACTTCACTCAAATTTAAACATCTATATTGAACTACAAAATTGGATACCGAGGTCAATGATCAATATTATATAAATATGTCTAAGTGATATTTAAAACACTACTTTAGATACATTTAACGTTTCGCGTGCTTTGGTGATAGCTTTTCGGTTTGGAAATTTTTAGGGTAATGGGTTGCTGTTTCTCCCAGGGTTCTTAGTAGTAAGTGTGTTGGAGTCAGTAAACGCTGTGGCGCCCATCTTTGTTTGACAAACGAGGTAAAGCAGAATTGGCATACGCCCACCCTTGTAATCTCCCTTAAATTAATAATAAGATTTAACCATTTTATCTTGCTAGGGATTCCTTTTTTTACAATCATTAACATCCAAGTAAAAACCATGGGATTATTTCAACACAAGGAAACCTCCCCTTTGTGCCTACACTACCGCTCCTAACCTGGCATTCATTTTATTACAATACGATTGTATTTATTTTGAATACTTACTTCTGATAACGGAATGTTTAAAATTATTTAAATACGGATAGCTATAGAGCAAGTTTGTAACAGCTTTTTTTATTATTTATAGTAAACGCGTTTTGAGACTTTGCTCCAAGGGAGGTGATAAGCAACAATTCGGGTCTCACGTTCTGGGCGCTATTGTAACAGTTTTCCAAAAAATGAAATCTTAGATTTGAAACGGTGGTGTAACGGTTCTAAATTTTTAATTATAATAATGAATACCTTTAAAAAAATAGTGTACGTGAGACAGGGTAATTCAGAACTCCAAAGTGACTTATAGCTTTTGCGCGCACAAGATTGAATAATAAAAACGGTTGTGTCGACGGCTTACTAGACCATTACCCCAAGGAAAAGTTTTAGATATGCTGGGTTAAAATAAAATAAAATACTCCCTATAGTAGGGGATAAAGAATACTACTATAGTAAGCCTGCTTATCGTAAAAGACGATTAAAAGGCGCAGCAAGGGGCAGCAGCCTTGCTGGCTAAATGAGATTGGAGGAGGGTCGGTTGGTCTCGGGCGATCCTCAATAATTTACAAGCTTGTTGGGGGTTGGCCGTGACGGATACGGCTTTTTGCTAAAATCTTTAAAAACTGCGTTGTGAAAAGATATGGGAGCCTACCACAATATTTCCCAGGTGTGCGTGGCCTAAAACACGAAATACATATGATGGAGAGCTCACAAGTAAAATTCTTGTCCGGAGGTAAAATACTCCCTTATTCGGATCTCCGGGAGAGCGTACTTGGGGCTCGTCATCGTAAGAATATAAAACAACAGTTCGATTTAGTGATAGGGACTTGGAATGTAAGGTCATTACTTAGAGTAGTTACGTTAACGAATTTATTAGTCGAAATGAGAAAGGAAAAGCTGGACATTTTAGGTATTAGTGAGGTGAGATGGCCAGATAGTAATGACTTTTGGAAATATAATTATAGAATAATTACAACTTCTTCAACTAATGGACAGGCAGGGGTAGGAATAGTGTTAGGTAAAAGATTAGGGCATAAAGTTAAAGAGTACTTACAATTTAGTGATAGAATAATTATGGTTAGATTGAGTACAAAACCCACAGACACTGTTTTAGTACAGGTTTACATACCAACAACTCAGTACGAAGATGAGGAAGTAGAAAAGGTATTCGAGGATATAAATAGTATAGTGAGAAAAGTAAAAGGAGATGAGAATTTAATAGTTATGGGCGATTTTAATGCATCAGTGGGAGAAGGTAGTGAGGGAAAAATTGTAGAAAAATTTGGGTATTGCAGACGAAATGATAGAGGAAAAAGATTAGTTGAGTTTTGCCAGGAATATAGATTAGTAACTGTAAACACTCTATTCGAACAACATGTTAGGAGAAGATATACCTGGAAAGCGCCAGGTGATAGGGCTAGATACCAAATAGATTATATTTTAGTTAAACAAAGATTTAGAAACCAAGTTAAAAATTGTCGTAGTTATCCAGGGGCTGACATAGATAGCGATCATAACTTAGTTAAAATGAAGTGTGAACTAAAATTCAGAAAATTGAGAAAGGTTAAAAGAGAGGGATGGGATCTAGGTAAGCTTAATGATAGTAGGGTAAAAGAGGAATATAAACAAGTATTAGATAATAAGAGCAGAGAGATAGCTGTAGGAGGGAACGTAGAAAATAGATGGAAAAAAATAAAACTGACTGTACATGATACAGCAACACAGACTATAGGTAAGAAAAAAATAGAAGCGAGAAAACCCTGGGTAACAAAAAAGAAATTAGATTTAATAGAGAATAGAAGAAAACTTAAACCTTTCAGAGAAGTGGATAGTGAAAGTAAGCAAAAATATAATACAGTTAGAAATAAGATAGTACATTAGTGTAGAAAAGCTAGAAATAAATGGATGGAGGAGAATTGTAAGGGAATACACGATGATTTCATAGTAGGTAAGACAGACAGGGCTTACAGGGCAGTTAAAAAGTTTTTTGGGGAAGATAGGAAAAAATATAATGGTATTAGAGACGAGAATAATGAGCTTCTAATAAATAAAGTTGAGGTAGCAGATAGATGGAAAAGATATTTAGAAGATTTATATAAGGGAGACGATATGGATGAGTTAGAGAACGACTAAGAAGAAGATGTAGAAATAGGGTTCTCAATATTAAGAGAGGAATTTGATAGAGCTGTTCGGAATCTTAAACTAAATAAAGCGCCAGGGATAGACAATATTCCCGCAGAATTAATAAAATATGCAAGTCAGAAAACTCATGCTTCCAAAATACTAACAATAATAATTAAAAATAGAGTAGAAGCTTTGACTGAGAATTATTTAGGCGAAGACCAATATGGTTTTCGTAAAGACAGAGGGACTAGAGAACCGATACTAATGATTAGGGTAATTATCGAAAAAGGTTACAAAAAATAAAAGACTCATTTCGCGTTTGTAGATTTAGAAAAGCATTTGATAGGGTTAATTGGATTGTTATGTTCAGGGTTTTGCAAAAATAGGAATCTCTTATAGGGATAGAAAAATTATTTACAGTCTATATAAAACCAAAGCGTAGTAATTAGATTTGATGAAATAGAAAAGGAAGCTAAGATTAGAAATAGCGTTAGACAGTGTTCTATACTTTCTCCCTTGATTTTTAATGTTTATATTGAGGAAGCTTTAAACTTAGCTAGAGAGAGAAATGAGATATGTGTTAGTGTACAGGGACAGAAAATAGACATGTTACGTTTTGCAGATGATATAGCCATTATAGCAGAGTCTAGAAAAGTGTTAGGAGAGTTTTTTAATAATTTAAATGAGATACTACAGAGTAACTATAGTATGAGAATTAACTCATTAAAGACAAAGATAATGACAAGTGAGTTACAGCCTAGTTCTAAACCAAAATTAAAAATAGGTAATACCGAGTTAGAGGAGGTAGATAAATTTTGCTATTTAGGTAGTATAATTACAAATGATGGACGTAGCAGAAGGGATATAGTAGCTAGAATAGCTCAAGCTACAAAAATGTTTTTAAAAAAGAAAAACTTACTAATAGCTAATAGTATTAGTTTAGATAATAGAAAAAGTTTCTTAAAGTCGTACGTATGGAGCGTTCTACTATACGGTAGTGAGACTTGGACAATTAAAGAAGTAGATAAGAAAAAGATAGAAGCTTTTGAAACTTGGTGTTATAGGAGAATGTTAAAGATTAGTTGGACAGATAGAGTAACAAACGAGGAAGTTTATAGAAGGATAGGTGAGGAACCCTGTATGTGGAAACAATTGAAGGTCAGGAGAGATAGAATGATAGGGCACCAGTTAAGACATGAGGGACTATTTAGTAAAGTCTTAGATTATAGACTACCAAATAAAAATAAAGTAGGAAGACCTAGCCAAAGCTATGTTAGTCAAATTATTAGATATTTAGGTTGTGAAGGGTATGTAGACCTTTTTAGACTAGCTCAGAATAGAAAAGAATTTAGAGCTGCGTCAAACCGACTTTAAGTTCGAAAACAAAACAAAAAAAAATAAAAATAAAAATCAGTTATCTAATTGTCACCATGACATAACTCACAATTAGGTAGCGGTCTGGCATGTTGGCAGCGATTCGTTGCTTAAGCCTTACCATAACATATAATTTAACACTTTTCCTTTTTTGAAGCAGATGCCACGGATATTTTTAAGTGAACGTCCAATTTGAACGCCAGAAATTTTATGACAAAGTAAATCATTAGGTTGTCATAAATCAAGGGGAGGAGGGGGAGTGCCACGGCTAGGGAGAGTCGGAGAGTGCGGGGGTAGCAAGAAAAATAAGGATACCCGCAACAATTTACCTAGCTGAAAAATAAAACACAGTATTAGCACATACATAAAATAAAGATAGATATTTATCAAATAGTAGAACACTATTCTGCTCAAAGAAAATAATTATATATTATATTTCAATATAGAAATCAGTAAGAAAAAGAAATTCATACAGAACGCTAGTCTGCATAATACCTGTGGGAATTTTCCAAAGAATTTTGTGTAGAAATTTTACTTTCATTTTTCTTTTGTTTCTGTAACATAAAGAAAATAATCGTAAGTATACCTGGAGTTCACAACCACAAATAAAAGAGTAAGATATAGTAATTTCACTTTAATAAATAATCTAGAATGCTCAACCAAAATAAATTGACTCTTGTAATACATCAGTAACACTTATCAAATTACCCATTATCATTATTTTCACAATGTTTCCAGAAATTACGCATAGTAGCATTTATAATATAATAGAGTTAATAATATTGTTCAGTAATTCAAAGAGCAAGTTCGATATCTGATAATATGAAATGACCCAAAAGAAAAACATTAATCGGCCGAATGGGACGGAACTCGATAGTACTATCGTATGTACCGCTTACAGCAAAAAGATAATTATAACTTGTCTGACTGAGGGTCAGAAGCAAAACACCTAGTTAATATAAATTTACTACTCCATTCAAATTTTTACGAATTTAGTATTTTTTTAAATTATTAAATTTCTTACAAATTCTCTCATTTAAAGAAAATACAGGTTTGGAACTAAAGATTGTTAACTTAAGAAGAGATATCAATACAGTTAGTATATGAAAGTTAAAATCAGCCACAAGTAACGAGATATAATTGATCTATAACATTGACGAATTTTATCTGTTTAACGATGTCGCATCAAATTTTCAACTACTTTAGTAACAGTAAATATCAAATAAGAATATAACAGAACAAACAGCAGATTGTAGTGACGTTAACATTCACAGCACGTGACGGCGTAGCTTAATTCGACAGGTTATTATTTTCTTTAAAAATTCCGCCTGTGCTATCTATGTAGAAAGCGAAGTAGTATGATCGATGCGTACCTTTCCCCAAAGGAAGTACAAACTAAAAGTTCACGAATAGGACTATTCTAGATATGCGAATTCAGTCCGTAGGCATTTAAAGGTTCAAAGTACAACTTCTACAATACGTAAAACATAAAAATCAAACAGGTACTTATCTGAAACTACGTTGAATGTAGCACAAACTCACAAAACTATACTAGTACTTTTTAAGTGAAAGAGCACTTATTTCTTTCATTTTTCGAAACATTTAGTACATAAAGATAAAATATCAACGGCGTGGTACGCCAAGATAATTCATAACACACCTCACGTTTCAAAGGACGGCGCAGTAATCCTGTTTCCACAGGTGTTCGCTTTAACGACCTCCTATCGATAACTAGAAGATCAATAATATCCACTCATTATAATAGGACGCATTCGCCTAAGGATGTGTTTCAATCTCGATCACCTAACCACACCATCGAATCGTGGAGAGTGAAAGTCGATAATCGCGTAATATAATAAAAAGAGATTATTCGCAAACGAGTTAATAAATATAAAATATAGAAATAGTAGTTACAGAAATGTATTTACGAATTGGGTAAAACGTAACATGTTAAGCTACAAAAATGCACGTTACACAGATAACCAGGTTATATTTCATTTCCTTATAAATGATAATCATGTAAACATGTTAGAGTTCTTTAACAACCATCAGGTTGCTAATATCTATGTAGAGCCAGGTGGATAGGAAAAAGATAGGGATATAGGAAGACCTAGACCAAACTATATTAGTCAAATTATGAGAAATTTAGGTTATGAAGGGTATGTAGAGCTTTTTAGATTAGCACAGAATAGAAAAGAAGTTAGAGCTGCGTCAAACCGACGTCGAAAACAAAATGATGATGATGATGGGTTAAAATAGTCTTTGCAAAACTAAAAACAAAATAAATTGAAGTTGGACGCCACTGTATCTAGCAAGTATTAAAAAAAATTATAATTTTAGGGTGGATACAGAAATTTTTAATTTAACCTTTTGGAAAATGCCTATACTAAAATCATCATTCCTCTATTCTATAATTAATCATGTGTATCCAATAACAATTTTTAACAAAAGAAATAAAAAATTTAATATACTTTAGTCATATGAAAAATTATTAGTTGAACAAAACTTCGGTACTTAATATTTAGATAAGCATGAAATTCAATAATTAGGTACAAATTGTAATCAAAAACAATAATTCAAGTAATCTTGAAATAGTTATGAGTGGGAGCGCTTCAAATATAACAAAGTGCGAACAAAGATATTACTTTCAAAAAATCATGCGTACTATAATACCCATTTCGAATTGACCTGCACCTTGCCGAAGTTCTAAATTACTAGAACAGGGGAAATGGCTTGCGTGTTCTAATGAGCTAAAGAGCCAAACTACAGGTCCAACCAAAGTAGTAGGGTCGTTAGTGAGGAACCAGACTAAGACAGGTCCCCGAAAGAGGGCAGCGGCTCTTTCGGTACTTAGATTGGCAGAGACCATAGGGGTCGGTATGGCAGTCTAAGACACACTACCGCGATGTGGAAGGCAACGGGAAACCACCACATTATCTCCCAAGTACACAGCGTACTTAAATTGTAACAAACATGATGGCATTCTCTGGGATAAAAGATTCCGAAGTTAAAATAGTCCTCCATTCGGAACTCCGGGAGGGGACTACTTCGGAGGATGCGATCGGAAAGTTAAAAATAAGAGTCGGGAACATTCTGCGAGTCGGAGCGTGGAATGCTAGAAGTATGAAGCAAGTAGGTAAGCTAGAGAACCTAAAAATCGAAATGAATAGGTTATCACTAGACATAGTAGGGATCAGCGAAGTTCGGTAGCCAGAGGCGGGGGATTTTTGGAGTGGAGACTTCAGGGTAATTCATACAGGAGCAGAGGACGGAAATTTGGGTGTGGGGATAGTTATGCGAAAAAAGATAGGATACTGTGTAGAAAATTACTTACAAAAGAACGAAAGAGTACTCATGGTTAGATTAGAATCTAAACCGGTAAACACAGTAATAATACAAGTATACATGCCCACCTCTAGCTACAGTGACGAAGAGGTAGAAGCCATCTACAAAGATATCGAAGACATACTAAAATACGTAAAATAACATAAACATTTAACAATTACGGGGATTTTAATGCAGTGGTAGGTGAGGGTAGGGAAGGAATGGTGGTAGGTTTATTTGGTTTAGACACGAGAAACTACAGGGAAATAGACTGGTAGAATTTTGCGAGAAGAACAATTTAACCACCACAAGCACATTATTTCAACATCATGCTAGAAGACGATACACGTGGAAGATGCCTGGAGATATAGGAAGATTTCAAATGGATCACATTCTTGTTAGACAACGGTTTAGGAATTAAGTAAAGGACTGTACAACCTACCGAGAAGCAGATATAGATCCTGACCACAACATCGTAATTATGAAGGCCGCACTTAAATTTAAAAATCTGAAAAAGGAACGGAAAAAGGCACTTGGACTTAGAGAAACTAAAAGATAAAGTTATTCAAGTAAGATTCGAAAAAGTCAAATGAATTGCTGAATGATATCGGAAAATATCTGAAACTAAGGAAGTAGAAACAGAATGGAATAACATTAAATCCAGCCTAAACATGGCGGCCAGAGATATTTTGGGGTATACACAAAAGAAAATAAGAAACCATGGATAACAAAGGATATCGTGAATTTAATAGACGAAAGACGAAAATACAAAATAAATCAGACGAAACAGGAAAACAGAGATACAAAGCCATAAAATGGGAAATTATTCGAAAATGCAGGAAAGCTAAAAACAATGGATTGATGAAAATGCAAAGAAGTACAAACTAAGATGGAAATAGGAAGACAGACGAAGCATACAAATTAATTAGAATGAATTTTAGGGATATAAAACCGTATAGCAAAAATATAAGGGACGCACAAGGAAACGTCATTATAGAAAACGTAGAGAAAGTGAGTAGATGGCAAGAATATATAGGAATTTATATGCAGAGAGGAACTAACTGCATTAGAACAAGAATCAGACATTGAAAATGATGACTTGGGATATCCTATACTTCGAGACGAGTTTGAATTAGCATTAAAGAGTCTTAAAAATGGTAAGGCGCCGGGTACAGATAAGGTGCAAGCAGAAACTCTAAAAGCCGCTGGACAAGCAGTAACAGAACGTCTCTTCCAACTTGTAAGCTATATGTATGAGACAGGCGAGATACTCAAAGATTTCAAACGTAGCATCATAGTAACTATACCAAAAAAGAAAGGCGCGGATAGATGTGAAAATTTTCGAACAATAAGTTTGACAGCACACGTGTCAAAAATATTAACTAGAATTGTGCAAAGACGAATGGAACAACGAGCTGAAGAAATACTAGGAGAAGACCAATTTGGGTTTAGGCGAAACAGGGAACACGGGAGGCTATTTTAGCTCTGAGAGTGATAATGGAGAAAACAATAGAAAAAGGGAAAGCATGATATAGGGTTTGTAGATCTGGAAAAAGCATTGACAATGTAAATTGGAAAAAATGTTTGAAATACTCAAAAGATTGGAATGAGTTATAGGGATAGACGAATAGTACATAGCTTATACAAAGAGCAAACAGCAGTAATAGAATTAGAGCAGGAATGTAGAGAAGTAAACATTAGGAAAGGGGTGAGACAGCGATGTGCCCTATCCCCATTGATTTTTAACTTGTACATAGAAGAGGCAATGAATAATGTCAAATGCAGGAAGACATTTGGAATTACTATGCAGGGACAAAAAATTGATATGATTAGATTTGCAGATGATATAGCGGTATTAGCGTCTAGCAAGGAAGAGTTAGAAGCTGCTCTTAATGAAATGGAAACGGTTCTAACAGAGAGATACGGTATGAAAATTAACAAAACTAAAACTAAAGTTCTAGTTTGCAAAGGTGGGAAAATAAATCAAAAACAAGAATACAAGTATTTAACACGAACTTACAAGAGGTTAAGGATTTCTGCTACCTAGGAAGCCAAATAACGCAAGATGGGAAAAGCACAAAGATATAAAACAAAGATTAGCACAAGCTCGTGCTACATTTAACAAGAAAAGCAACTACTGTGCTCAAAGACCACAAACATAGAAACAAGGAAAAGATTGCTTAAAACATATGTGTGGAGCACAGCACTGTACGGCTGTGAAGCCTGGACAGTAGGAGAAGCGGACAAGAAAAAGGTAGAAGCCTTAGAAATGTGGTGTTACAGGCGTATGATGAAGATATCATGGACAGACAAAGTTAAGAACGAAGAGGTACTAAAAATGGTAGAGGAAGAAAGAAATATGTGGAAAACGGTAAAAAATAGGAGAGATAGGATGATAGGCCACATACTACGGCATGAGGGAATAGTGCGGAATATATTAGAAGCAAAGATAGGAAAAAAGAGAAGAAGAGGCAGACCTAGATTAGACTACTGCACACAGATAGTAAAAGATGTAGGCTGTAGAGGTTTCAGGGAGATGTGTAGGCTAGCCCAGAATAGAAATCAATGGAGGTACGCATCCAACCAATACCAAGATGGATAAACTAATGACGAAAAAATAACGGTGCTTAAACATGATGATTATTATAAGTAACTGCAAGAATTGGTTGGGAAATATTCTCGAATAGTGTTAAGTGTGTGAAAGGATTTACTGGAAAACCATTATTGCCGCAAATGTCTAAGTGTTGGGGGATCTTGGTAGCCACAGGTTGCTTAACCTCCTTCACTGAATCTCGGTAAAATAGGGTATAAAATTAGAAAACAATAGAAAGGGAACGAGCTGAATACACATACTCCCTGAAAAGAAGAAAAGAAGAAAAAGAAAAAAACCACCAAAAACGCAAAATCAAAGAAGCTGCTTATATAACCCTACATAAAAATAACTGAGTTGCAAACGAATCCGTGACTTTCAGTAAACAATGGATTCCATTACTAAAAGAAATAACAAAAGAAATAACAAATGAAAATCAAATGCCCACAATATCTAGGTAGCATTGCAAGTTTTCCTGGGTTTTCCTTGCAATATTAACATGAAATACAGCCTACATACATGATTTCTATTTATACATAAAATAACTAATTACATAAAAATAAGCATATTAACAATCCTTGTAAAACAGCATTGGTATCTGACAAGTATAAATCCACAATAAGGTTACCTCAAAACCATATACAATCTCCGTTGAACAGTATTGGTATCTGACAAGTGTAAACCCGCCATAGGGTCGCCTCAGATCCATATACAATCTTCATAGAACAACATTGGTATCTGACAAGTGTAAACCCGCCATAGAGTCGCCTCAGAACCATGTTAAAATCTACCAAAGAGGTAACTTAAATCATAATGAATTTTCCCCCGCAAAATAAATATAAAAAACGACTACTTAAGCCTTTCAATAATGCAATCGCACACTTGTATAAATAGAAACATGTTAAAAAATGTTTTCCAATTCCAAGTTATTGAATTTATATAAAATTCACCAATAAAAATTAATCAGCTGATTTCACGTTAAGCGTATTGACTACCTAAAGAAAGCCGATCCCAGGTCGCAACACAAATTGAAGGCAATCATTCTGTTAAACTTTAAAAATTTTTGCTCAGTATACTCAAACCAAATATTTCAAACATCAATAAATCAAAGTCACCTTCAATTTATGTCATAAAGGTCAAACTTGAAGTTTTATTATTATTTTGACAACGATCCTAGGTCATGGATCGAAACGTAAATAAAGTTGATTTTAAAAACTATGAGTGGTTTAATTCCCAAAGAAGATTAACCTGAATACACATGCTGTGTGAGAATTTCAGGAACTATGTAGGCTAGCTCAGAATATAAATAAGTGCAGGTAAGTGTCCAACCAGTTTTGAGATGGAAAACCTAATGACGAAAAAATAAGCGCAGATAAATCTGATGATTAGTATAAACAACTAGTTGTTGGTTGCGAAATACCTGCAACTAATGTTGACTGTGCGAAAAGATAAATTGGAAAATATATTAAATCGCCAAATGGTTAAGTGTTGGGGGAACTTGGCAGCCACAGGCTGCTTATCTCCCTTCACAACCATTGAAGGTCGGAGAAATAGAGCATATAACTGTAAAACAATAGAAAGTGATCGAACTGCATCTAACAAAAAAGAACATCGCCTATGAGGAAAGACAACAAACATAGAATAAGAAGAAAATTGTTGAAAGCATATGTGTGGAGCACAGCACAGTATGCCTATGAAATACGGGAAGTCTGAAACGCAGACAGAAAAACGGTAGCAGCCTTTTGAAATGCTGTGCTTCAGATGTATGAGGACGATAGCATGGACAGACAAAGATAATAACAAATAAGTTACAGAAATAGTAGGGGAACAAGGATATCTGGGGAAAAAAAGAAATAGTAGGGCGGAATACGTTCTAAGGCATTTTTGGGGAATAGAATGTGATATATTACAAGCAGAGATAGGAAAAAAGAGGCAGATGTAGACCTAGATCAGACAGTTATAGATGCAAACTGTGCATATTGCAGGGAAATCTGTAGGTTAGTTCAGAATAGGGAACAATGATGATACGCGTCTAACCAGTTCTAGGACTGAAGACCTAATGATGATGACTATAATACATCAACCTAGGGTTCAATTACGTTTGGCAGCTTAAGTTCATACAGAAAATTGTTTCTAAAAGTTACTTAAAAGTATTAAAATAATCCTTACCTAATCATTATTAACAGGTACAAAATCCTCTTTTATTCATATGTGGATGGATAATTTGTCTATCTTCCACTATCCCGCTTGGTAAATTACGCAGCACAGATTATTTACTAAAGGTCAAAATACTTCGCACTGTGACCTCAAAATTTTGCTGAAAATTATCCTTTTACAAAAAATTAATTTTTTTATAAGATTAAAGACTTATTCTAATTTAAGTTACAAGTATTTAAATATTTTGATCGGTTACAAACAAATAAAAATCCAAATCTTATACTCGCGATATTAGCGCTTACTAAAATCTCATATCCATTATCATCAACGGTATTAAATTCTTCCAGTTTACAAGATTATCGATATTATCTTAAATCTCCATTTGACGTTAGAACATCAATTTGCAAGGCGCATCTTTATTGGTAATTGTGGCATGCCGATGAGTTTGATTGCAAACCATTCAAAACGTATTTTCTTCATGTTCTAAAGTAATTTAAAGCCTGCAACTCTTGTACCTTATATGTTCGATTTACTTAAGAAAGAATGAATAATGAATCGCGAACGTCGAATACTGAATCACGAATGAAATGTTCTAATACAGTACCCGTTTATGTAGTAAAACAAAATCAATACGTCACGGTCCGGATTTTTCCTCGATTTATTTGGAAGGACTATTCTCCGTGAATGATTAAATATTTAGGAGAATATCCGCGTTTAAAGAACTAATAAGTTTAAGGCTGTGATCGCTGTCATGATTTATGTGTATCGTAAAGCGTGGCTATCTCCTTTCTAATGCAAGGTCTCCTTCTCTGTAATACTTAGCTATTAAAACGTTTTATCTTATCTTCATTTATGGCATTTTATTAGCCACGCGATTCTTTGTATTAATGCATTTGTTCATTTACGGGAAATAATTGGCTTTTAAAACAATTCTAATAAAATGGCGTAATCTATTACTAAGTAACAGAAAATTCTAGAATTAATATGTTTTGTTGGAACTCATAAATGTTATTTTAACAAAAATGTATATTTTAAAGAGATATCTACACACGAATTCCCAGTTAATGAGGACTTCATTTTTATGCTTTGTAAATGCAATAAGATTTGTACTAACAAATTACACGGAAAGTATGCGTTTCTTTTATGAAGGATTCATTAAAGCTCATAATTAGTTACAACGCTTGTTATCGCATTGTTAATGATTAATTTGCATTCTAATAGAGTACGGATTTTAGTTTTGCATATCTTTACACACTCTGCAATAAATGTAGTACATCAGGATTTAATAATTAATAAGCGCTTCTTTTTAGATGCTAAAAAAATATGCTTATTTTTATACGAGGTAGAAAATCAAATACTGGAAAATTTTAATTTTTCCCGCTTTTTCTTTTTGGTGGGGTTTATATTCATACAATTTAGGTCTCGCAGGTCGAAAGCACCCTTAACTCACGTCCTCAAGTTCCACTCACCCGACCCCAGCGATCTAGAGGCATTAACACCGGCTCATTTTTAATTGACCGGAAACAAACACTAATCATAGATTATGGCTTAGCGTAAGTTCCAGGCAAATGGGTTGGCACAGTTTCAAAACATGCAACAAGTTTATCAACGATTTTGGTCACGATGGTTGAAGGAGTACATCAGCAAATTACAAGTGTATGTGAAATGGCGCTATCAGACTATTAGTTGATGATCTTGTGCTAATTAAGAATGATCACCTTCCGCCACTTAAATGGCATCTTGGTCGAGTTATTCATTTAATCTTTGGAAGAGACAATGTTTGCAGAGTTGCAAAACTTCGCACTGCAAACTGCGATATCACAAGAGCGCTAGTAAAAATTTGTTTTTTAACTAAAGACTCTTTTTCCTATCCATAATTATTGTTTTGAAAGGTCTTGTCCTTTCTAGAGGGAGGGTCATATTAAAGCATTTTTAATTAAAATGTATGAACCACCCTCAAGAAATGTGCGGTCTAACGGGAATATCAAGTTTAATCATCTTTCAGGCCTTGATACTTTAAAAAACTGGTTGGGCTTAAGGGTTGAAACTACAAAGAATGCGAGTCGCGATGAATGGTTGTTTTCAACGGTCGAATGGAGACTTTTTTTGTGATGAACGCACTCCGGCGTCAAATAATCATAATATGTAATAAGTTTTAACAATTCATTACTGTGCATATAATTTCATATAAGTTAAAGCACTATTATACAGTATTTCATTAAACGTATTAAAATTATAATATGTTAAATTTTATTATCAGCAAAAGCAATAAATGTCTTATTAAAGCTCTTAAAAGTTTAACACTTAACGTTAAAAGTAAGTAAATTAAGATCAACTAACATATAATTAATAAATTTTTTATGTATAAGAATATAATGCTTCATTTCTTTTAAGATCGCTCTTATAATGGGAACCTATGGAGCATATCGCCTACTAAAACCTACTGATATTAGATTCATCATCAATAGCCTGGAACTGGTTAAACGCGTACTCTCATTGTTTCCTATTCTGTGCTAACCTACACATTTCCTTAAAATTTCAACAGTCTGCATCTTTCACTATCTGTGCGCAATAGTCTGATCTAGGTCTACCTCTACCTCTCTTTTTTCCTATCTCTGCGTCTAGTATATTCCGCACTATTCCCTCATGCCTTAGTATGTGGCCTATCATCCTACCTATCCTATTTTTTACTGTTTTTCACATACTTTTTTCTTCTCCTACCATTTCTAGTACCTCTTTGTTCTTAACTTTGTCTATCCATGATATCTTCATCATACGTCTGTAGCATCACATTTCAAAGGCTTCTATCTTTTCCTGTTCCCTTCTCCTACTGCCCGGGTTTCACAGCCGTTCAGTGCTGTGCTCCACACATTTGTGTTTTAAGCAATATTTTCCTTGTTTGTATGTTTATTGTCTTTGAACACAGTAATTGCTTTTTTTGTTAAATATAGCAAGCTAATCTTTGTTTAATATATTTTCACTCTTCCCATCTTGCGTTATTTGGCTTCCCAGGTAGCAAAAATACTTAACGTCTTGTAAGTTCAGGTTACCTATTTGTATTTTTGTTTTTAATTGATTTTCCGGCCTTTGCATACTAGTAACTTAGTTTTATTTTTGTTAATTTTCATATCGTATCTCTGTGTTAGAACTATTTCATTTTATTCAGAGCAGCTTCGAACTTCTTCCTTACTAGATGCTAATACTGCTATGTCGTCTGCAAATCTAAGCATATCAATATTTTGACCCCTGCACAATAATTCCAAATGTCTTCTTGCATTTGACAGTATTCATTGCCTCATTGAGGTACAAATTAAAAATTAATGGAGGTAGGGCACATCCCTGTCTTACCCCTTTCCTAATATTTACTTCTCTACGTTCTTGCTCTAATTCTATTGCCCTATCTGCTCATTGTATAAGCTATGTATTATCTGTCTGTTTCTAAAACACATTCAAATCTTTTTGAGTATTTCAAACATTTTTTTTCATTTTACATTGTTGAATGCTTTTTTCAGATCTACCAACCCTACATACACGCTCTCCCCTTTTTCAATTGTTTTTACTATTATTACCCACGGGGCTAAAATAGCCTCCCGTGTTCCCCTGTTTCGGCTAAATCCAAATTGATCTTTTCCTTGTACTTCCTCAGCTCAGTTTTGCATTCGTTTTGTACAATTCAGTTAATATTTTTGACACGTGTGCTGTCTGACTTATTGTTCGAAAATTTTCACATCTATCCGCGCCTTTATTTTTTGGTGTAGTTATTATGATGTTACGTTTGACATCTTTGGGTATCTCGTATGTCTTATACATATAGCCTACAAGTTGGAAGAGATGTTCTGTTACTGCTTGTCCAGCGGTTTTTAGGGTTTCTGCTTGCACCTATCTGTACCCGGTGCCTTACCATTTTTCAGGCCTTTAAATGCTAATTCAAACTCATCTCTAAGTATAGGATATCCCATATGAGACTATAAGATATTATTTTGAATGATGATTGTATCGTTATTACAATTCCATTACAAAAAATCATACCATCAGAACTTTTGCAATAATAAATAAAGAAAATTTTGGATATGTTTAAGGACTATTCCTCTTCAAGGCCGTTCCCTATAACGAATAACGGATTGTGCTATCTTACTTATGGAATGGGTAAATTTTTTGTACAAGCAGTTGAAAAAAATTCATTTTGAAAGATTTCAAGTAATATTGTAGAATTTTTAAAGTACCCGAAGCAGTGCAATATACTGGTCACTGCTTCCGACTGAGTTCAACTGCACTTTAACAGAGTCTGGAGCAGATTTGCTAAGTATATACAAGCATGAAGGTGGAGCTCATTCACCGCCGCAGGAGGGTATAATGATATTTGCCTACAAAATAAGAGGAATGTAGGTAATAAAATATTTAGGCAGGAAGTAGCAACTACATCCAAAATTTCTGTAACTACATCTAATGCTTCAAATTATTTGGAAATTGAACTATGTCATGACGTATAAAGTCTATGTGCAGTTCCATAGATATGCAATTTCAGATAACCAGCAGCATTTCTAACATCAGCTGTCAATCTACTCGAAGCATAACAATAAATAATTATTCGCAAGAAATAATAAATATAAATTATTATAAGCAATCAAATTTTTGTTTGCTTAATGCTTAGTATTATTTTCTGTATCTGCTTAGGCAAATAAAAAATAAAGAAAATAATTTACCTCCCAAGAATGGTAAATCTAGTTTACCGCCTTAACATGAGATTGGTAAATTGAATTTATAAATTAGGCAGGCGAAAAAATATTTAAGAAGCTTCAAGATGATTTTGTATTTTTATTTATTAGAAAATCTAATGATGAGTTAAACACTTTAATTTCAAAATATTTCACTGGTGCATTGATTCTGTGTTCACGAACGAATTCATCAAAAACTGTTTTAGGCATCGCATACGCCTTTCTTTAATTTGAAAGGCTACATTTCATGACCGAACCAGATCTTTATCGTATTTCACAAGAGCAGGGAATTTGGCACTTACAAGTCTGAATTTATTTTAGGCTTTTGTTGCAATTTTAAATTTTCACACTTTATTTTCAAATGTAAGTGAAAATAAAAATCCAGCATATTAATATGATTTCAAATTAATAGTACTGTATTAAAATCAGGTTAGCACTGTGTGCCGCACAATGTAGATACTTTGAAATAAGAACTACATAGTTTTATTATTTTTTTGCAAAAATCCTATCGGCCTTTCATTGTTGTTGCGCTATCGTATCCTTGTCTTCTGCTCTTTTTAGTATCCACAACATCCTCTCTAAACTTTCTATAATTTTAAACTCGAAACCTTCACTTGTTTGGTCACACAGTTTGAAAATTGCCAGAAGGGATTTATTTATCATTATTTTCAGATCTGTTGTCGTTGAAGATTTTCTTATTAAACTGCATTGATCATATTGCTCATTTGTTGTCTTTTTAAGGTGTGTTGTATTTTGTCAACAGTAGTGGAGAAAGGAGAATCTGACCAAATTTGATAGTAAAGATTCAGGTAGAAAATCACCCAATAGGTTAATAAAAATATTTTGAATATCATGATGCAAGTATACTTTGATCATAATTCTTCACTTGTAGTTCGAACCTATAAAAAAAATCATGACGTCTTAAGGGATCTACTACGTTAAAAAAACTTGCAAGATTGTGTCTTAATCGGCATTAATCCTCTTTTGCGTCCCCGCAAAGGTGAAGAACATGGCCATAGTTCTGACTGTTAATGCCTTTTACATTTATTTTAATTTGTAACAAATCAAATATCACATATTCCATAAATTACTAAGTGCCACCCTGGCTTTTACACATTTATGGTTTTCCAAAACGATCCAATCCAAGCCAAGTCGAACACATCCCTTGTTTTTCCTGTTTTAACCTTAAAATTAACAGACGTTAATAGATAATCACTACTACTACGTGATTGTCGTTTGTCGTTAACACATTGTGCATATCACAATTGCACGTTGCACTTAAAAACAAGGCACACAGTTGCTTAAGTGCGTGGAGTTAGTTATCGCAGTGTAAACAAAGACAATCAGTGGTTATAAAATTAGTGGCAAGAAAACATTCGCTTGTCGGCATCTTTAAACGTTGGTGTTATGGCATGGAATGGCAATTAACCTATAAAATACAGTCCTAAACAACAGCAGATTTATTCGTTGTACAATTTGGCATTCCCAACGTGGTTGAACGTATTGTAAGTAGAAAACACGATAGCCAATTTCGTTTAGAGAGGCACGTCCGTTGAGAGAGGGATATGAGAGTAGGGGGTATTCAACATTATAAAGCCTAATTAAGAGGTACGTCAGTAAAAAAGCTTAGGAACTGCTGGTCTATGCCATTCTGGCCAAACAAATTATTATACCTTTCAATTGTTACAGGAAATACACGATTTCTAGACTGTAATCTTTATTACTCACGCATTCCTTATTATATCAAGTAATATCCTTCATACACCTTAATCAAATAATTCTAAAAAAGGTTCTTAAAAAAAAGTATTTAAAGGAAACTTAATGTCCCTTCTGTATAAATTCTAATTCCTTAAATTATACTAATGATAAACAAACACTGTAGTTTCAAAACTTCATACGTAACTATCTGTAGACATATTTCTAATTTTTGAAGAGTCATAATTTTGAAAATCCCTCCACGCTTCGGGTCTCATGTCACCGCTAGTGCTTCTTTGGATGCTATTTGTCATTGCTGTTTAAACAAAGTCAGATGTAAGCTTTTAAGATTTAGATATTAGATAAGAAATGATTTCATTTATTTAGAAACATTTAAAAATATTAAGGCCATCTTTATAAAAATGAGTTTTCGCAGATACGAATACTTATTTATTTTGTGTGTCTGTACAGAACATTGTTCACAAAAGTATTATTACGTGTGCACTTGACGCGAATGACCTATGAAATTTACTTTACCACGGAGACGTAACTGTAAAAATGCACCAGCTAGATTGCAGTGTCGAGAAGGTGAATTCTCTGAAAAAATTTAGGAATATACAAACTTTGACACTTATATCTATCTGGGCGCCAATTAACCTGAAATTTGGTCTCAATAGATGGTGGATAGTTTACGAAACGACTAAATGGTTATTTCTGCCACGCTGGTGGATAAAACCGTGTGTACATCTTGTTTTTCTACCTACTAATTTAAGCCAAGTGCAAATAATAATAAAACTTTACGCTATTTACGTAACTTATATCAAAACATATTATAGTCCCGTCGGCGTGATACATGAGACACAAAGGACAGTTGGTAACGATAATACATAGTGTGGAAATTAACGCGCCCATTTGTCAATGACGTCACACAATATGCAAATTATTGCAACACACATTTTTCTTTTTAAATCTACAAAGTATATAAACACCCACGCGGGGTACTTACGTAAATAGGTAAAGCCTCCTTCGGAATTTCTTCCTCATGGTCGCTCGTGGCCTCCCTCAGAATCATTTCATGATGGCGGCTGCGGGGCTCCGTATACTCGTTAATGTATCTCGGGTCGTGCGTTCTTATACCAGGTTGTATCCGGATTAATCTCTTTTTCTATGTAGAGGTACGATAAGGAACGGGTTGAGGAACGATAATCAAAAAAGGCAAGAAAATCTACATAATCAAAAGATACGATACCAGACCAACCACACTTCTTGACACTTCCAAGGCAAGTCCCCGCGTCTCCGGGAAATTTCCCACTTTTCTTCTCCGCCACACGCGTCGGCGCGAAGTCTCGCGCAACCACTTCTGGAGTGACGGAAATACGCGCAACAAGTCTTTCAAATTTATGGAGCGAAACTCCCGCATATCATAACTAAACTAAGAATGTCTAGTGCCGATTTTCGGCACGTAACAAACATGAACATCTCAATATTGAACAAACACAACTAATCCTTATCCTAATTGGCCAATTTGTGTGTATCTAAAGCAAACGTAACATCTTAAATTTATTCAAGTCTAATAATTTAACAAATTTAACTGGTATATGCCAATTTCTATTAATACCATTGTGGTGCTTATTTCTATTACAATACGCTCTTACTAAGTGTGCACCAACATATCGGTCTGAGTCCTAATGGATTATACATAAGTAATGGAATGTACGTTAACAGAATATGAAGCAGGCAGAAAGCTAAACAAAGTTCAACCAACCATCTCAGTGTAGAACAAACTTGGGTGTCAGTAATTGTTATATCCTACTTATTTTGATGGAATGTATTCACCACACAAACTTTTGCAGTGTAACGGCACAGTACCTTTGCGTTTGCGGATTGCTTTTTTCAAACCAGATTTTCAATTTCCATTAAGAGAATTACTGTAAACCGGTTCATCCGCATGACGATTGTGCTTGTCACTTGATTCAAGATATAAAAGCATGTATTCAAAAATTTGAACAAACCTTAATGAACACTTCCATTATGCTATGGCGGTATTTATAATTTCTCATATAGTGGCATGTAGGAAGCTACAAAAACTATAGTTTGTCTACTTTCTGTTTGGGATTAACTAATGACCAAAGTTTCCAAGCATTGACTAGAAAAACATTTAACATCCACTACCATTTTTTTTCCGTAAATACTGATTCTATAATTATTCACGGCTTGTACCAGAAAATCTACTCTAACCATGCTGGCATTATAATTTGCAAAACAACAAGGTTGTAAAGTATCATTTTTGCTTTTTTTGACCAACGCCTTACTTAGCAAAGTGGTTCTACATAATCATGATTGGTAGCAATTGTTACTTACTGTTGTACTTCCATCGCGTAAACATCAGTAAATTAGTAAGGTCGTATTTGTGTCGGAAGTATCCGCGGCCTTTTTTGTTTCATATAACATTGTTATGGTGGGGGACACTTTTTTAGTCTATTTTCATGAACAGTTTCAGTATAGCTCTGTATCCTAAACTCCGAAGTTGTTTGAGCAAGAAATGACTTGTAAAGCAATTGTCAAAGATAGTATATGTAATGTCGGCTCTTCAAGTTTACTCAGTGCTTGCAAAACAATTTTTGATCAAAGAGACCAATTGTCAAAACCCAACTCTTGCTACGTTCCGCAAAACGTTGATAGCAGTATTACGTTGCACTGCAAAATATCCAGTTTTTATAGCCACACCGAACTCGTTTGCTTCTTATGAACTGCTTGGAGTATGTATCCAAAATATTCTACCACAGCTCTTCAATAGATAATTTTTAGTGAAACATGCTCCATTGCATAAATCGTTGATTCAATTTATCTATGAAGACGTAGTTTATACAGTTTATCAGTTTTGGCAATGTTTTCATTATCCGCTAAATAAGAACATCTTCTTATTTCGTAGTACCTATTTCGTCTTATCGCATTAGCAACAATGAGTACGAACATGTCTTCATCTAATGACCAATATAATCGTTCCCTAAGCAAACGATGATAGCCACTAAATAGAAAGACACCTATAAGCACTCTCATTTGAGTCTCATTTCCGCTAAATTGGTGATTGCTTTCCTATAACGCGAACCTGTTTGACTCTTTCACAGACGTCTAATAATGTCATTGTCGAAAAAATTTGCAAATAGTTCCGCGGAGTTTAAATATTTCAATTCGTACTTCATACTCTACTTGTAGTTATTGTCGTTCCTTTCTTATTTTTTTGAAGTTTTAAAAAAGCATCTAAATCATCAGAAGCTGAAATAAGTTCAATTCCTCCAAGAACATCAACTGGTATAATTGCACCATGTATGTCATTTTCGTCAGTACCCTCCAAATCAGTCTGATAGTCAGAGTTTGATGGAATTATAACTATTTAAACACTTTGATTATCTTCGTCAATATCATCAATAGCAGAGTCTAAATTCAGAAGCTTTTCCATAAAAAGAACTACTAGAAATAGGTTGTGGCTGCAATCCCATCTACTAAAGCAACTACTCAAAACATCAGTAAGGTGCCATTGTACTCAATTTAGTGCGCTTACATAAAATTTTGTACTGTTTCTCTGCAACATGCTATAAAACTATTTGTGTTCCGTTTATATTGTAAATTTTACTGCTAATTTTATTAATAGATCGAGTTTGTTGATTATTTTAAATTCGACGCGGTATATTTAAATTTATTAGAGTGGAATTTCCTTCGTTTACTGAAGCACGCGCCAACAAGTGCCGTGAGTGGTGAACGTTATTTCGCATGTGCAAACAGTGTAGTGACTGGGAAATCCACGAAGCTCAGCAGGGAATCGAATCGTCGTTCGAACGGGCCGCATCGCTTTTAGACACACGTTCTACATAGAACAAATGAAACGAACCGCTTTGCTACAGAACCGCTATCGTTATAAATGTGCTTCGCTTCACCCGCAGAAAGAAGAGTAGTATTGGTTACATCGTTTTTTTTCCTCGGCACGGCTGCATAATTCATCCAGGTGAGTGCTTTTAGTAAACGTTTGGTTTGGTTAAAAAAACCATTAATTATTTGTTGTTTGTTCAATATCATTTAATTTTTTATACAGTCCACTTTTCACTTCTAATTAGCTATCGAAATTTACCGCAATATTTTACAATTTGCCTACACAAAAATAGCTAACACATAATTCAATAATACATTTAAGCTTTAGTTTTAAATGGCATCATAAAATTCACACATAATTTTTAATCTGAATAAACTGGCGCAAACTAATACATGTATTTTTCCACGTAAGGAAACTACACAAGAAATATAAAAAGGAACGCGATATGGGTAATGTTAGATTACTTCCAAAATCGTTTATTTCAGATTATTCTTAACAACTAAGGTATATGTATTACAAATATGAACTGTACTCAATTGAGTACAATGGGTGCAAATGGGTTATCATAGTATTCCACTGTTGATGATGCTTCATTTGGTTTGATTTATAACTTGCTACTCTAAATTTGAAGCGCATATCTGAGCCAACTTACAGAACCACAATTTAAAGAGGTACACGCCTCACGAAGTTTATCACTTGCAAAACACATATATTGAGCAATACCCGTCTAGAATGAGAGTTTACCTACAAGAAAATCCCACATCAAATGAGTAACCGTAATTGAATTTTTTGCGACTTCTGTATTCTGATGAATATTCAGTAAACTCTCTTTCTACCGAGCTAAAGTAAGTTTCTTTTCTTATGGATGCGATTTGCATACGAAATTCCCAATTAAACTTTAAACTAAGACCTGCATGATGATTAACCTCTAACGCTAGATAATTTATAGTCCTATTGCATCTACTTATTGGCATGCTTATACTAAAACTTAAAAAATTGAGATTTAAGGACCTTTAATCTTATTCTACGCAACGATATTGAACTGGTACCAGAAAGCTGAATCGCAATAAGATAAAATGACTAGGAGAGCTTTTTCGTTCATTGCCTTTCCGGCATTACGTTCAAGCGATTTAATTTAACAATAAGTTTAGAATATGGTAATTTATGGTAATACTAAGGAGTTTATAGCTAATAATGGGCATATCCATGAATATTATGAAACAAAAACAAGTAGAATATTAAACAACTGAGAACGGTGACTATTGTGAAATGACACAAAAGTTTTTTACCTAATAAGACAATATTTTTCAGCGAATTTTAAGTGTGGGGATATGCAAAACTGTAAGAGACGTCTCTGTGATTTCATTCAGTATTAAACATAAAACCTTAAATTTGAAGTTTGTGTTGAATGCATAAAGATCTGCATGTGTAGGCGAGGTAGCTTTGTCACACACCTACATATCATAACATTGTTGACACCCAATTAAACCAATATATTTAATGCGATTTATACGTTTGAAGACTGCGTTCTAATCGTAACTGCATTCAGTATGTTTATTTTATTTTATAAAATAACAAATGTTGTGCGCAGTTTTACCAAAATAAAACCCTTAAAAAAATTTTAATTGAATCAACTTATATAAAGAAATCACATAATGAAACTAAAGTAATTAATCTAAAATATGAGTCTTTTAGAAATCGCTAAATTTAAACCAGATATTTTTATTATAGCGTTACGGATCTTGTCGTAATTGTCTTTGATTTACTAGCGTTGACTCTACCAAAACTGAATAACTATCATTGCTTAAATATCAATGCTTCATCCTCTAGTAAATTGTATTAAGAAGTCCACTTTTCATGCAAATTGATCTACTACATCAAATATTAAACCATTTAATTCATATACGTTCATTAATCTAGCATTTAATCTCAAAATATTTAAATAAACGCTATCTTACGATCGTTTTAATTTGTTCCAAGTACACATTTCTATATATTTTAAATGAATGATATCAGCGGCAGCACGCTCTCACGTCTACATTTCAATCAACACTGATTTTCATCAAGGCGTGCATTGGTATCAAAAAAGTCAAACTCTTTTGTCGTCATTCATTAAAGACGGTTCCGGTATCTTCGCCATTGAACGCTCATTTTTATTATATTCCTATATCAACATTCTAGTGTATTCTAGGATATGGGTCATTCAAAAACGCTTTTTACTATCTGATCCTCTTTATTGAATGGTTTGAACTTTTCTGTATTTAAATTAATACGCTTTTCAACTAGAGGCGCGTCTTTTTGTAACTAAATTACAAATGAAAAAAAAATAGAATTTTTATTCATGCGAGCATCCCGTTATCACATATAATTGCGAATGTTTATAAGTATTTGAATGTAAATTTATAACAAACATGATCCTTTATTATAAAAAATTGATAAAACCATTCATTTATGCGTCAAATGTAAATTACGCACTTATACAGTGTATTTCACAAATATAGTCCTAAACGAGTAGATGTCTAAATAAACCAGTTTTCTCATATTTTTTCGAATTTATGAAGTACAATCTTTATTATACGCTGTAATTTGACCTTGGGACGAACTTTAAACATGGTTCATTATGCAAAAGCAAATTCAAATCACCCTGTATAAAATCGAGAACAAGCTACAGTTAATTAAAGAAAGCACATTCAGTAATAACTTAACCACATTCATCGAGATAAATAATTTCTGATGCAATTCAATTAATTTTAAAACATTTAAACATTATAAGCTCAAAAATAAATACAAATTCGGCATATTTGAAGAAAGATAACTGTAAAGCGAAATTTCTTTCAACACGCATTTGCGTAAGAAAATAATCAATGCGTGTTTATAATAAACAAACTTTTTAAAACAAGCATATTTCATAACGCAGGAAGTCAATAAGCGCATGTAAATAAAAAGGGTATAAATACTAAAGTGAAAGCGTACGTGCGGTTTGACATGTATATGAGTTGTCACATTTAAAAAACCCAAGATAGGTAAACAAAATATGGATATTAAAATTACGACTACGTGCAGTTTCAAGCATACATGATATACCAGTTGTTAACAAATTCCAATACAAAGCTTTGATGTACATGCAAATTTAGACGTATAAAGTATGCAATATCGAATAAAACCCAACAGATTGCAGATAGCACATAATTGCAACGCCTTTGCCATAGTCTAATAACAGATAGCGGGCTGTCAACCAATAAGAGCACGTGGAACGTTACGGAAAGAATTTGTCTATAAAATCAACCGGAGGAGATATAGAAGAGGCATTCCATGATCGGCGCGCTGAATGTAATAGTTGAAACCAAATTATTACGTAAATTTCAATTTAGTGAAAGTGATAAATATAATAGAAATTACAAGTGAAGTACATAGTAAAAGTGCGCGTTGAAATACGAGTGTAGATAACTCTGCCGTTGATATAAAAACGTAAGTCTAGATTTATAAACAAAATCTTTAATATTTATTTAGGGCTCTAAGTACGGACACAGTAAATAGGAAACTAAATTAAGACTAACTAAACCACGACGTTAAAACTAAATCACTGGGTTAAAACTCTACATAATAAATGGTACAATACTCGAAGTAAAGGGTTAGTACTTCAGAAACGACAAAATATACAAAACAAAATGTCAAAAATGTTTTGCAACGATTTTAATTAACAAACGTTATTAATTTCAAATTAGTGAATGTAATATTTAGCCAAGTCGCACAGCGAATTATAACTGATATTACCCGGTTTTCAATGATACTCTCAAGCTTGGCAATGCAATGCAACCCCCTTCCCCTCACCCCATGCGTGCATGGCTACCGTACCATCTAACCACATTCGGGTCAAAAGTAACCCAGATGTTTATATGCTCGACCTGTATTGATAAAATTAGACAAAGACAGCTTTGAACTGGCCTAAATGACCTACTTTTAGATTTCTCACCAACCGCAACCTTCTTTATATTGGTTAACAATATTTGTGTGACCTCCAACAGATTCTTTAAATTTCTTACCTAAATTCCACCTGCTTTAGGTTCAAAGTAACGTAATTTTTAGCCAACTGAGCAATTTCTGAGTTTCTATTCAAATGCGTTACTTTCATAGGTTTTCATTTATGACAGTAAATAAAGCCGTAATCCATGATGACATATTTAAACGACAAATCTCTTAATACAAGATTGTAACAGTTTTTGAGTACAAAATTCTGGGCATTAATGGACTGCCAAATATATTCGTATCGTTAACTCTAAGATCCCGCATCAGGGATTTTAGCCTTCTCCAATGATTTAACGTACCACTCTTGACTATTTTACAGAGTAATTAAAATTCTTTGTAGCAAATAAAAACGCATTATGCGTAGCATCCTAATGAAAGATAAACTTTCCCTGGCAACTAATATTTTCTTTCGGTTGTAATATAATACGAAAAGCTAAATAAAATACAATACAAGGTATTGTAATTTGTTATTTGTCGTGAAAGATAAAATCACGAAGAAGTATAAAACAGTGGTAAACAAATCTCTTATGTTTTAGTAAAACATGTGGACATGACGTATTAAATTTTGCAGGAGGTTTAATTATTTACTAAATGTAATGTATTTGAGCGCTTGCTTGATATGTATATAGCACAGCTCATAAGTATTAGTGGATTAACCCCATATCATCAAATATACATCAAGAACACTATTTCCTAAAATCTAATCCGCCTTGTGCCGCCAACGCTTTCCAGGAAAGTTGTTTAGGTAATTTATTAATATACCTTGATGGGCAAAGTATCGGATACAAACCATTTTGTTTGTAATTATCTTTCAATAGGTATTCTAGAGTATTCAATGTTGTTTGGTGGAATAGAATGTTATTCAAATACGTTTAAAAGCATGTTTACTAGTCTAAACAAAGTTTTTTCCGCACTGCGTGACAACTACAAAAATGTTAGCGTTCACATTTCGTAATCTTGTAGCGTACCTAAAATTCACCGTTCTTATTTTCCTTAATTTAGATAGTTTAATTTAGATTTGACAATTCTTAATAAGTTGCGTTATTGTTAATAATCCCAAAGCATTATGGTTGATTGTACAGGGTGACTTACGGGAAACGGATGTTTTTCAAATGAGCAGTACAAAATTCATTTGCAAGATAGTATTATTTTAATATTACACAAATAAAGATCATTACTTACCATTTCATGAAAGTGTTATTTTTTAAAAATTACATCAGTCATGTGGTGGCCATCTGATTCAATACAGGTTTCCAGCGTCTGTAGAAAATCATTTGAAACTCGGGTAAACAAGTCTTGATCAATCAAATTCACCTCTTCTGTAATTGCGTCCTTCAAGTCTATTAAATTACGGGGTTTGTGAGCATAAACACGATCTTACAAATACCCCCACAAGAAGTAATCACAGTAGGACATGTCCGGTGACCTTGGCGGCCATGGTACCTCACTAAGACGTGAAATCAGCTTGCCGAGAAAATGTTTCTCAAAACTTCCATCGATGTGCGAGCAGTGTGAGCAGTGGCGCCATCTTGTTGGAAATAAACATCGTCCATGTTGAATCCTCGCCTCTGAAGGTCTAGTCTGAGAAATGTATTCAACATGTGAACACAGTATTGTTAATGATCCGTCACCGTCACGCCATTTTCTTCGAAAAAATACGGCCCGATAACTCCAAACTTGGTTGCCGCACACCAAACTGTAACTTTCGGAGAATGGAGAGGTTTTTCATGAATGTTGCAGGTATTTTCAGTAGCCCAGTAACGAAAGTTTTGTTTGTTTACCGAACCGTATACTTATGGTTTCGTAATGTAATAGGGATGTTTTTAATTTAATTAACAGACTCATATGATGGTCCATAATTTTTACTGCACTGTGTAATTCATCTAAACACATATGTTCTAATTTTAATCGCATTCACTTTATCACTCGCGTTATTCACTGTAAAATGTAAACTTGGTAAACTGGCAATTTTATTGGTTATCGTAGGATTCTTGAATACTCGTATAAATTCTAGCTCAATTTCTAAATAACAATCTTCTGAAATGGTAATAATATAACTTCCTAAAAGTGTGTATTGCTTCTTGCTTATCGCAAACTGTGGTTGCAACTATTTCTTGTGGAAATATGGCGATCCGTTGATTTTCGGTAGTATTCTGAATTTTTCATTTCGTAATCGGTTTTGGATACATGAACTGTACTGTTTTGAAAATTTTAAAAGTTGTACAACCATCCTAGGTATTAGATCGAAACGTAAATAAAGAGGATTTTAACAACTATGAATGGTTTTATTCCCAAAGAATATCAAGAAAAATTGTCTGTTGTAACATAGGAGATAAGGGTGATGATGATTGATCTGAAATACAGGCGTGTCTTATGTTTTCTAATTGTACGTATTTGATTGTTCTTCTATTATCTATAACTGCAATATTTTTGTCTGAAATTTTCTTAGTTTCAAATGGCCCAAGCTTCTCGCGGTTGCCTTTTGTTGTTTAATCTTACAGTTTCTTAGGTATACAGTATGTCCGATTTCAAATTTCTTAACCGAGGTATCTAAATTTCGTTTCTCAATTGCTTATTCCTTATCGTGGTCCAATTTGTGTTTAACATTATCATAAGTCATTTTTAATTTTTTCTAATGGCCTTTTGTGTACTCTTGGCAAATTTGTTGATTATAATGAATATCCAAGGAATCTGAATGTCCTAAGGTTAATTCTAAGGGTGTGAAATTGGTTTACGTGTAAATTGTGTTGTTGTATGCTATAACGGGGTAAGACATTAATACCAGAAATTGATTCTCATAGAATTTTAATTTAAAAAGGTTTAATTTGTTCTAATAAAATTAAATGTTATCTCTCTACAGGTAAATCGTAATTTGGACTATTTTAAGTTGTGTAGTATATTTTGATTTAGTGTAACTTCAAAATTGTCTCCAACTGTTTCGTTCTGAATTCGCTTCCGCTGTCTAAAATTTCTTGTGTAACTTCTGTACTATTTTTCGAACTATTGGGGATTGCATGTCTTAATTTTGTAAAAGCTTTGAATAATGTTAAAAAATTTTGCGACTCTAATTACAAAGGATATCTAGATGTGATTTTTGGAAAGATTTTTTTGGTGTTTGGGTGATTATTAATGGAATTTTGGTGGTCTTAGGTCATATTTGGCTTTGTCACATAGTTCACGTTTGTTATATGTAGTCTGTAATTCGTTCTCTCATATTTTGAAAATAGTATCTTCTGGGTAGTTGTTTCAAAATCTCCTTATTCCTCGGTGGTTGGTTTTTCCTTCGTGTTGGTTCGTAATGGTAATTTTATTTCCTCTTCGTTCATCAAAGTAATTAGTTTAATGGAACATCTATTTCTAGTCTTGAATTAGCGAATAAGGTGGTGTAAATTTGTAAAAATTTTATATATAAATTTTCTGTTATAAAGTAGAAATAATAGGCGTTCTGTTATCAGGCGTGTGTTTTTTTAGAAATTGTATGATATATGCATCATTATTGTCTCGGGTTATCTGAACGTTGTAAATTTTCTTGCTAGATTCTTGTTTGTAAGTTACGGGATTCGGGTCATTTAAAATATCATTGATGAAAATTGATTGGGCTTACTATCGATTGCTTCATTCAAAATTTATGTAGTCTCAGTTGAATGCTTGGTACTAATATCTTCTGAGTCTTTCGGGTCACTTGGTTCAGTTTCGCGCATATTTCCTAGTGTTGATTCGTTTTCGATTGTGTTGATCGTACCCTGCTCAAAGCGTCTACGTCCGTGTCGTATTTCGTCTACATATCCTAATGTCAATTCGTTCTCGGTTGCGTTGATCGTACTCTGCCCAAAGCGTCTGCGTTCGTGTTGTATTTGCGTTTTTTGTAGATTATTTAGTAATCGTATTCTTCTAAACGTGTCTTCCATCTTTGCAATTTTGAATTTGGGTCTTTAAGATTAAAAAGTCATAGGAAAGATCTGTGGTCTGTGTAGACTTTAAATTTTCGTACGTACAAGTAAGGTCTAAACTATTTTAGTGGCCATACTATGGCAAATAATTCCTTTTCTATTGTGTTGTACTTTCGTTCACTAACATTTAATGTACGTGATCCATATGTAATGAGTCTGTCTTGGCCTACAGGTCCTTGGCTTAATACTGCACCTAAAGCTGCATTTGATGCGTCAATTGTCAATATGAAGGTTTTTTTAAATCTGGATACTGTAATACAAGATGCTTTTATATTCTCAACGCATTTATAAAGTCTGAGGTATGTTCTGTCTTCCGTCCTTTTTCAAACATTATGTCAGTGGGTTTGTCAGCTTTGCATAGGCTGGTAAGAATTTTGGTAATATCCTGAAAGTCCTAAGAAGTTTTGAACTGCTGAAATTTTGTCTAGGTGTGGCATTACTCCGTCTGGTGTTATCAGAGGTTCTACTTCTTTTTTCAAAAATTCATTCTTATCCAACTGTATTTTAATATTAGCTTGGCTAAGTTGTTCAAAAACTAATCGTAATCTTTCTATGTGTTCCTGAAGAGATGTGCAGCAAACTATCAGATCGTCTAAATATGTCATGCATTTCTCGTTTTGTATGCCTCTCATTATGTTATCCATTACTCGTTGCAATATGACTGGTGCCGATTCGAGTCCGAATGGCAATCGTTTGTGTTCACAATATCCTCGTGGTGTACCAAATGTTGTCTTACTGGTGTAGGTGTTCTTAGGGTCAAGCTGGATTTGAAAATAACCTGAGATTCCGTGACTGAAAAGTATTGGCATTTCCTTAATTTGTTTAATATGTCCGTCATGTTTGGCAAGGGATATTTGTCGTCCACTCTGGTTTGGCATATTAGACTATAGTCAATGAGCATTTAAAATTTTTATTTTCCAAATGCGTCCACTTTCTTCGGTGCTATCAAACCTGGAGTATTGCAAGGGGCATTTGAAGGTACAATGATGTCTTGAGCTAATAAGTCCTTTACTTGTTGACTCCATTGGGGTAATATGCATGATCTTTTGTAAATTGGGGCCTCGTCAGTCAAGTTAATAAAGTTTTTAATTTGATTAGTAAATATCGAGTGTATCTGTTAGCAATGGAATATGTCTCGAAATTCGTATCACAGTTTTGGAATAGCTTGTCTTGCTTCGTCGTTTAAGTGATCAAGTCTAAGGGTTCGATAAATTAGTTCTTAAAATTTTGTCCCTTTAAAAATTCGTCATTTAAAGCCAATATAGTCACTGAAGTTGAAATTTCGTCAATATCCATGTCCGTAAAATTAATTTCTTGAACGTCTATAGGTTGGGCCAATTTTAGATTGAGGGGTTTCTTACTTGCATTTAATAATGTCGTAATTGCGTGATTATCTCCAATTTTTAGTATTACTGAAGGCATTTCTACTTCCTGTCCCAACCTGCGGATTTATTATTCCTACATCTTTCTTTGGCTTACTAGAATTTTTACTATCTTCCCTGTCCTGGGTTCAATTGCGTAATTGTATTCTATAGGTGCATGCTCCTGAAAGTGTAACTAACAATTTATTTTCCAAGTCAATTGTCTCTTCTAATTGCCTTTAATAAATCCATGCCTATAAGTCCGTCATATTTTTCGCTAAAGTCGAAAATGCAGAATTTGTGTTTCATGGTGGTGAAAATTTTGGGTAAAAGAATATTCGCTACTTATTTGTGTCTGGTGGTATTGTGTGCAGTTTTAATTATAAAAGGTTGTTCTACAATAGATTTATAATAGTACTTTTGTGCTGTATGTGTGCTAGTAAAGTTTTAAAAGAAATTTTAATTGTACTTGGGGCATTCGATATAAAAGAATATCAAAGTATTTAATGTATTCATTTCTATTAAGTTGGGCGTAGTGTATTTGTATCCTGATAAAAATCTGTACCATGGTTTCTATTTGTGTGAACGTTTGTTTTTGCCGGTATCAGAGGCGTTTGTGACATTTTTGTTATAAAATTTGTCATTGTTTGGGCAATATTGTTCGGGGTATATTTCTGGTGAAAAATTTTCTTGTGGGTCAAGATGGGTTTCTTGGGATACTTTCGTATGTTCTGTCTGAATTTTCCGGATATACGTTATTTCTGTTTAAGAATTTATTTCCACTACTTCCTTGTAAAAGAGTTCGTCGGCTGAAAATTTTGGTTGCGTATTTTGCTTGGGTCTCGCTTTCATGTGTCGGTTTATAGGTCAGGTGCTTCCGGATGTGTTCTATACTTCCATTGGGATTGGTTTCTAATTGATTTGAGGGGTTTGGGTTGTAGTTTTGGAGAACTGTTTTAAAAATAATTCATGGGCCTTTGAGGTGGGTTTTGAAAATTCTTTACTGATGTTTAAAAATTACCCTGAAAGTTTTACTCCTGGGTCTCTGGAAGTTATTTGGAAAGTGTTTGTGGGTCTTTAAAACTTGTTTGAAAAACTATTTATGAGACTGCAAGTAATACTGAAGGTTGTTTGGTCTAGCGGATTGAGGTAGCCTTGAAAAATGGTCTAGAGTGATTTTGCTCACAGAATTAAATGCTGGTTTCTAGCTATGATGTATTTGCCCGTGGCAAAATTTGTTGGTTCTAAAAATTGTATTGTGTGTAATGTGCTTTTTCATTAGCTGGCTTAAGTTTGGGATATATTTGTAGCCTTTGTTGAAATTCGGGTTGTAAATGTGATTTTCTGTAGTAACTGAAGTTTTCTTTTTCAATTACTAAACTCATCGCATTTTCTAAACTGGTCGGTTCCTAAAATGCACTTTGTTTAAACGTTTAAAAATGTGCCGAGTGCCATTTTATAATATAGTGCTGTTTTCGTTAAACTAACCTGTGGGTCGTTCACCTCTAATTTAAATTTCGTTAAAATTAAACTGCGTACATCTTGTACTCTCATTCCAAACTGGTATGGTGTTTCATTCCAAATATTCTAAGGTTTAATAAATCTGTAACTAAACATGGATTTCGTTGATCTTTAAATTAAGGAATTAATAACCGTGTCGGGATTTGAGGGAATGAAGCCCGCAGCTTTGAGCTTATTAGTCACATGCAAACCAACTAAACCGTTTAGCTCTCCGGACCTTACATTTGATTTTCCAATGCTCCACCGGAAGGTACTACATTGAGCTCTCCGGACCGCACAACTAGCAGCGCTCCAGGCCGTGACCACACGCCTGACCGCGCACAGAGTCGCACTCCTGGCCGCATCCCTAACCGCATCGGGTCGCCCTCCTTGCCGCGCCTAACCATACTGGGACCGCGCCTGGCCGTTTCTTGTCTGCGTACCGGGCTACGCCGGGCCCTTGTCCTGGCCGTTGCGTGAGGCATCCTGCCTTAGTACCTGGTCGCGCGAGTTCGCACTCCTGGCGGTCGCCGACTATGTTTGGGGGTGCTTTCGACAGCTTACGGTTGATGATGAAAGGTGTGTGTTGTGGCTTTTTCATAGATTTACTTACTAGATAATACAAATGTTTTAGAAAAAGTATAATGTTAAATAATGTCCCTCAGTTAAAAGTACATTCAGGGAACATTGAGCTCTTACCATTATTTGGAAAGTAACTTCCTATTGACTACTAGTTGTTTTAAACGCCATTTAGTAAACGAGCGTAATAAACACAAATCCGGCTTGTGGAGGATGGGGGTCTTGGGTGGAAGGTTGGAGCAGTCAATAACCCACGATAACTCAATTATAAGCGTTATTTTTCTGTAGAGATTTGCATATTACGTCAAACATGTGTTAAATGTTAAAACAATAAGGAACTGACATGCGTGACAAGGGAGCAAATTGTGCAACCTTACTTGTCGAAAAATCGTCAAGTTGATTATCGGTTCTTTTTGAGAATTGTGTGACTTAGTGGTGCTCGTTAATAAAAATATGAAGGGTAGGTTTACAAAATGTATAAAGATAGCGTGAGAGAAAAATGGTTGTTGTGACAAACAAAATGATTTTCTTACAATAACTTTTATGGGGAAATAATTCTGGTTAAAAGCCACCACGATATTTGACCAATATAACAGCGCGTATTGAAACACTTCACTTAATAAACCAAACCTAATTTTTGTAGTTGTGGAGTGCGATCTTTTACTTTAGTCAGACTTATTTCGTATAAAAGTGATTATAAAATTGTAAGAACTTGTGAAAGCACTACGGTCATCAACACAAATTTTAAAGTTATTTCATTCATGTTGTGTTTTTTAACACTGCGTTCCTTTTCTTTAAGACAGAGGAGCTAAAAACTGCATGCAATATTTCCTAATATAAATGATATTAGAACGTCATATATGCTGCTAAATATTCCCTGTACAGTTAGTTATCCGTGGTGTTTGCCGTCTACAAATTTATACAGCATTACTTATGGAATATACCACTACTTATTTTCATACTATGTTAACTTTGATTGTAAATCCCAAAAACTGGTAATTTCTGATACAAAATAGTTTTCTACATTCCCAGCTTTAATAAGACGCCGATTGTATTTTCATTGAGGATTAATTACATCAATCACCGTCTTTGTTATTTCGGTTTGAAGCGACTCTATTTTTAATTATGCCAACAGCTTCACACTTCGGGTTGCAACAATGTTTACTTTTGATGCAGGTCTAAAGAGTGTCATTACATGAATGTCCTCTAAGCGCCAGTTCGTTCGCTTTCAGCAAAGCTTTCTGCGTGTACTAAATAAAGATAACGATAAGAAACGACCCGCCCTTAAAATCGCGAATTGCGCACGCATTTTTCAAACAGCTATGAAACGCGAAATCCTCTTGAAATTGCCAGTTTGTGCTGGTATCGGTTGCTGATCAGTTTAAGAAGATAGAGAATATCACGCTTGCATTTTTCACGTGGTGCGTGTTTGTTTTCGTTGCTGAAAGCATGAACTTAATGTTTCTATAGTACGTGACAGTACCTTTGGCTATAATCTGTAAGTAACAAAGAGCTTTTATTTTAAATATAGAAAGTTTCACAACGATACTATTTGAAATAAGGTGGTCACCACATAGCGGACAAGTGTTTCAAAATTTTTTGAAAAATGGATTTGCATTTGAATCAAAAAGCTCTTGCTCCCGTTTTGCAAATAATTGGAAAAATTTAGAAAATTATAAATTGACAGCTTTCATAGCCGAAAGATTTTAATGTTAGTGCCTGAATAAGTCTACACGAATCTACCAAATAAATTTTTTATAAAGTTTCAATCTTAGAAGCGCGTTTAAATTTTGCAAATATCATTTACGTATTACGTTCCTAGCAATCCATGCAATTTAAATCAAAGAGATAAGGTGTTTACTAGTAAGGTCATATAAAATTTACGCGAACTGTAAGATGTTAAAGTTTTTATTGCTGTTATGCGAAACTTTGCAGCAAATACAAACAATTTCGGCTTTTCTTACTCGATACTTGTTTATCGTCATGCTCAAATTCAAAGAACAAACAAATAGTCATGTAAGAACTTCAAACTTTCATAAGTGTAAGAAAGCATTTTTCAGTATTACATTTAGTAGTTACGTACATTTTTGCCATGCATTTAGAGTATAGGTATCGATTAAAAACTAGTTTATCATCTACAGATATAATCTAGCATGTCCGCAACATAAAATATTAATTATGCCGCACCCAATACAACTTTTACTCTTCAGTGTTTACGAATTATAGCTAATATTGCAGTTACAGCTTTATGAGTGCATGAGTGCGAATAACTTTTTGGCATTGCATAATATATATATATATATATATATATATATATATATATATATATATATATATATATATATATATATATATATATTTAATGCTATAATTATAGGATAGTTTAGGGGTAGGTTAAGTCACAGGGGTCGTAGATTAAATAAAAGCAACTTCCAGTTAACAAAAGCACATAATTACAGATATTATAAGAGTAAATAGGTCACGATACATATTGTTAGTTGAGAGCACACTGTATATAAAAATACGAGATAAAACGCATAAGAAATAGAAATATCCAAGAGTAGTTACAAGTTAAGATAAGATTTGAAAACGTAACAAAATGCATCAAAATTAAATCAACGGGAAACCTATATGAAGTGGCTTGATAAATATTTAACAACTGCGTTAAATATATATTGTATACGCAGTCTAAAATATGCATTAATTGAAAATCGTACGTGACATAAAGAATTACATTTGTTCAAAAATCCAATATTAACTAGGAAATAAACAAGCACCAGATTATTTTCGGTTTAGATTAGAATAAGTAATAAACACTGAATACGTGAATTGAAATTCGTGGGATTTCTCAATTAAATACCATGGTAGGCGAGTGTAATACGTGACAAGTCAAGCATTCATCCGAATATTTGAACTAAACAATTGGTAAAATTCCCGGAATACACAAAGATAAAGGCAAAAGGTGTCGTCCCAACACGTAAATGAACGAATGGAAAACAAGGGAGGTACGGATTTAAATACGATAAGAATTGAGCGACGAGTTTAGTATACATTTTAAACTGGGCTACACGATACTCCGAAGTGCTAAATTATTTACGTAACCAGTGAGACAAAAGTAAATTAAAATCATTTTGAAAAGTGTACGAATTGTCCAAGTGTGAGCCGATCTATTACAGACGTAAGTAAACAACGACTTAATAAAAATACAATTTCTAACATAAGTAAAACAGGGCTCCTATTAATTACTTCTGGTTAATTACTCTGGTTAATTACTTCTTGGTAACTACTTCTTGTTAAATACTGACATGGTAAATATTCTATTACTGCCTTGTTAATTACGGACATGGAAAATATTTTATTTACTGATATTCAAATTGAATCTTAAATTGGATTAACTTATTACTGGCATCTTGATACTGGCTCTAACACTTAAATTTAAATGGGATTTTAATAACGATTTGGATAGTATTTAGGTTTTGATGTCGACTTCCAAATTGGACTCTACATATTCAGACTTGGCACGAAAACCCTTGGGAATGCAAAGGAACTACAGAACCATTCCAGGTTAGCGATATTGATATAATTTATTACTGAAAACTGTTTTAATTCAATATTTTTTGTATATGTAAGAGTCAACAAACCAGTTGTTTCATTGATCAATTTATGAAAGGTAATAGGCATCTTGAAACGTTTCAAAAGTCTAAATATAAGCAAAAAGGCTAGTTTTGCTGGCTTCAATTTCATAAATCTGGTATCTGTAAAGATTCTGAAAAGGGAAGATTTTAAAAGTTGTAAATATTTAATCATTATATTGTGTATCGTAGAATTGCTTTATTTAATTGAATCAGCTAGTTGAGGCAAAGAAAATTCATAATTTAACATTTCACATTATAAGTGCTTGATTAATATAAAGCGGCTGAAATAACACAGCATTTTATGACGCCCATCGTAGGGGCTAAATATAATAAGGAAATATCACAGCATTTTATGACATGCTCAAACGTGGCATTTTATGATAGACCCAATCGTGGGGCTGAAAGATCACAGCATTATATATATATATATATATATATATATATATATATATTGCTGTATTACCCCTTTAGTGGGTCGACCTATTAATTCTGTAATATCACGTGTCCTTACGTTGAGCGACCTATTTATTTTAATTGCTATAATACTAAATTAAATTATTGAACCACCATTTTAATCTTTCCTACAGCTTGTGATTATTTCCTCCTCCAGCTGTTTCTTAACGTTGCTATCAACTGGAGTTTATCATAAACAACTTTATCGACCAATGACAAAATTCAACAAGTTACCGCCTTTGCGGGTTATCTCTGCCCTACTTAATTTGTGGCTCCTCCTCTGTACTATTTCAATCTTATGACCTCGGCTAGCATATATTTGCAATTATAAAAATTCAGTAAGTTTGGATCCCATTTAATGAAACTAATGCTTTATGTACAGCTTTGACGTTATTTACAATACATTTTCAAATTAATTCACCTTTATAAATTTCATTTATCAACAACCATTTAATTTGTACAAAAACCAAAGTCACCAAAGAAAACTCATTACCTTTACCAACAAATGTAGAATATTCTAAATCCGTTTTCTTATTATTATTTCAATACGTATTCAACCCTTTGTTGACTTGTTTACAAGCATATAATATTTAGCCAATTTGATATTAAAAATAAAATAAAATTCTTGTAGAAAAACAGATGCCTTATAACTAACAATCTGACCTGGTTTTATCTTTTTGCGACGACGCTTCCATTGAAATTAATCTTCCCCAATTTTTCGATTCCATTCAACTTATCACCATTATGGACCAACACCATTCAATTATAATTTTATACTTTAATCATTCTTGCTATAGACTTCAAATTGTAATTCGTTCACCCTATACTTCAAGATTATGTTCTTCCTTTCGCCTCGACATTTAAATTGTTTTATTGTAATCTTTCTTAACATCAAGCATTCTGGCCTATTTTCCTCAGACCTCGAAGCCCTATTATTTTTATGTCTTAGTTTACGATTAATTCATAAAATAATCCTACTTACGTTTTAAACGGTAATTTTCATATACACACTCATTTATTTCACTTTGTACCACTTGTTACGTATTATTCAGTATTACTGGCAATGCACTTGGGCCTTCATTGAGTTCAAAAACTGACTTTCTTATCGCGGTGCTTGCTAATATAATTTCGAATCCCCACTGCATCCGTGGTGTGGTCTAGAACCTGTCGTTTGCTTCGGACCAATCAAATAATTTCATTTCGAATATTTTCTGATGTAATGCTCTGCGTTCGTTCATAATGCCCACCTGCCTGCAGGTGTCTTCACTATCAACATGCTGTATTTTGATAGAATAGTCGCCTTTCCATAAACAACTGATGCAATTTTACTTTAAACTTTCATTGTTTACATGCGATTCACGCAATTTTTAATCATTTCTCTTATCAAAATGGTTAGATCTTTATACGCATTATATTAGCTACATGAAACTCTATTTTCACATCCGTATTACTTAATCGTCTGAGACTCTTTTCTTAATGCGTGTCAAATTATACTTTATCATTTCTACGCGTGCTTCCACTGAAAAATATTCTTATTCGCTTTACTTATATCAACTGAACACTATCTACAGGGTATTTAATCTTTACCATCCGTTTAATACTTGTATTTCTCATTCCTACGCCAACTATGCGTCTTCCTATGTCTTTCCTGCGTCGCCCAAAACTATTTCTACTTTGTACACAGGGTGTTGCCTACTTACTATCTACTTCTATTTCTTACTTATTTCCTAAAATAACTACAATTTTCTGCTGCCTATTCTAATTACTCATTCTCTAGTGACCTTCACTATGTCGTGCACCCTTAAACAACCCCTTATCACAGCATAATTCCCCAAATTAAAATATAAAATTTTATATCAATGTCCATTTTGTTGCCCAACGTGAACTTAAACTCACATTGGTATGAAATTATTATATTTTATTTCCATATTGAAATTCAACCTTTTCATTATTAATCTCATATTTACATTTTATTTATCCCATACCTATGTCCTATTATACTATACTATTCCTATCTATGCCTATTCTTATGTTCAAATCCTATTCTATTTCTCTATGTATACCTATTCATAATTTATTTTACATTTCCTTTTATCTATTCATCTGTCCTTGCATGGGCCAATTCAATTTATTTATTTTCAACTTCCCCTTTTCACTCTTAAATCTGGGTCCTTTTAATCTATATTTTCAATCCTATATTTATTATCTATCCTATATCCTAAAAATCTAACCCTACTTTGAAAAATTCACACTTCCTTAAATTCAACCTCAAACTTGCTATGTCTAATTCTAATATTATTCTCTCTAAATGTACGTAGTGTTCCTCTACACTATTACTAAATATTAATATTTCATCCTTATAGTGGATACTAAATTCCTCATACAGTCCCAAGATATTCTTGATCACATTCTCTAATGCATCCGTGCTCGAGGACAAACCAACCGGGACCACCCTAAATTGGTATAATTTTCCTTCTACCGAAAAACCCGTATATTTCCTTGATTCCCGCGCTAATGGAATCAAACACAATGAATTCTTTAAGTCTAATTTGCTATATATTTTCTTATTACCTATTCTTGCTAATATGCTCTCCATCGTTGGTGGACAATTGTATTGCGGCTTCGTTCGCTTATTTATCTTTCTTGCATCCAAACATAACCTAATGCTATTATCATTTTTCTTCACGACGACTAATGGATTCACAAAATGTGTACTGGAGTTTTCTATAATGCCTTCACGTAACATTTCCTCAATTTCTTCCTTCACTCTATTCCTATATGCTACTGGGATAGGATATATCTTATTGTTAAACGGTTCCTCATTCATTACTTCTAACTTGTGCACATAACCCTTGGCAATTCTCGACTTTGACCCAATTAATTCTGAATGCTTATTCAATAATACATTCACCCTATTTTTAAATCATCTGGACACTTGATCTCTTCACTTTCATTACCCCCATTATTTATCTCTTCACTAAACTGATTAATATTTACGCAGTCGTCTTCTATTACTATATTCCCCTCTTCATACCATTTAATATATTTCCCATTACACTCAATCTCTTTGCATTCCGCATTTATCTTCAACCCCAACTTATCTATCATATTCATCCCAAATATAACATCTATCTTCAGTCCAGGTACCACCATGAACTCATTTTCCCATATTCTATCCCCATTTCACATCTCAGAATTACCATTTCATTTATTACACTAAATCTCTTATTATTTGGTGCCACTAAATTACACCTTGCTATCTCTATCGCTTTATCCCCCAATTTCTCTCGTTTAACAAATTCTTCCGCTACAAGTGATGCCTCTGCTCCAGTATTAATTAATACTTTAACTATTTTATTTTCCACCTTTAAATTAATTATTGGTAATAAGTTTCTCTCAAGTCTTCCTAATTCATTATCCATTTCATATTTAATAAACTCGCGCTGGTGCTCATATCCGTTAATCCGTAGAATTTTCCTTGGTTCGTCCGTACTCAAAAATCCTGATCTCGCGTCGAAGGTCCTGCCTGACTCATTCTTCCTGTATCTGTGCAATTCGTGTTCCTTAATTCCACACTATTAATATTTCTTGCTGGTGTCCGTCGATCATCCTTTTCCTGTCTATTCATTACTCTATTGTTTCCCTCATGATTCGTTCTCTCTATTCGTTGCCTTGGTGTCTGACCATTATCCCTGTTCTGCCTAAAATCATTATTAAAGTTTCCATAGTTCCCCATTAAAATTTCTTCCGCGATCATAATTATACCTGTTCCTTCGATAATTATTCCTAGTCTCATCATTCCTTATGAAATTCGTGCGTCGATCCCTAAAATTATTTTCCCTTTCATCATCATTTTCCAAATCATCATATCTCTGCAAATAATCAATAAACGTGTCTCTATCCACTATGTTTTGCGTCGTTATGTATCGCTTTACTTCCGCATTAAAATGACTTGCTAAATACTTTATAATAATTTTATCTTCTAAAGGAGGATCCAATTGCTTCGCTACAGTAAATTTCTCAATCGCATATGATTCTCGCGTTATCCCTTTCGCCAAATCGTATCTTCCCATAATTAAATCATTTTGAATTCGATTTTGCTGGTTGTCATTCCAGAATTGACGTAGAAATTTGCTTTCAAACTGTTCAAACGTTTCTATCTCATCCTCAACTAGATTGTACCATCGTTTAGCATTCCTTTTAATATTGCCCTGATTAAATTTAATTTTAATAATTCATCTGTGTATCCCTGTATCAACATTTTAAAATTTTTCAGAAATATCTTAGGGTTTACTTTTCCGTCCCGTAAAATTTCGTAAATTGTTCCATTGAAAGATTCGTTTGCATTAGCTTAATTGGTTCCCTATTAAAGTTTATTGGATTGCTTTTAAATTATTTATCTCTTGATTTATTGATCTGAATTCCGTTTCGCAATTTTCTTCAATTTTATTTAACTTAATATTTAAATTCTTAATTTTATTGTTGGACTCACTTTCGAACTCTTCTCGTTTCGTTTTGATTAAAGAAATATGATCCCATAAACCGTCTATCTCCTCAGAAACTCTACCAACTCTCTCATTCAATTGTGCTTTCATCTCCGCGATATTATGGTTTGCTTCTTTCAGTCCATCACTAAGATTCTTAATTTTACCCTCCAATTTCTCATTGTTTTCATCCATTTTATTTTAACTGCATTTATGGCTTGCTCACTCCTATCCATCTTTTCATTCAATGCCATTAAGATATCCAACATCTTATTTTCTTGTGAAGTTCGCCTCTCTTCACTGGAACTGGTTTCCTGAATTATAACGCTCTCCTGGGATCCTATCTCTACTCCTTGTTGTCTCAAAACCTCCCGTGTTTCCCGTATTTTCTTGTCCATTATTATTAAATTTATATGCTAAACTTTTCAAATACTAAAATTTATCTAACTTTAAATTACTGTACAAATTTCACTATTGTTAATTGAAGCTTTTCAAATCCCCGGTTTAGTTTAATTAATTTATATAAAATCTTACAATCGTACTTTAAAATTTATTTTAATTTAATTCGCCCCCTCTTAATTTCAGTTTATTGTGGTTTAATTTACGAGCCCCCTCTTAATTTCAGTTTATTTGATTGTGGTTTAATTTACGAGCCCCTTCGTTGGGTCGACATATTAATTGCTGTATTACCCCTTTAGTGGGTCGACCTATTAATTCTGTAATATCACGTGTCCTTACGTTGAGCGACCTATTTATTTTAATTGCTATAATACTAAATTAAATTATTGAACCACCATTTTAATCTTTCCTACAGCTTGTGATTATTTCCTCCTCCAGCTGTTTCTTAACGTTGCTATCAACTGGAGTTTATCATAAACAACTTTATCGACCAATGACAAAATTCAACAAGTTACCGCCTTTGCGGGTTATCTCTGCCCTACTTAATTTGTGGCTCCTCCTCTGTACTATTTCAATCTTATGACCTCGGCTAGCATATATTTGCAATTATAAAAATTCAGTAAGTTTGGATCCCATTTAATGAAACTAATGCTTTATGTACAGCTTTGACGTTATTTACAATACATTTTCAAATTAATTCACCTTTATAAATTTCATTTATCAACAACCATTTAATTTGTACAAAAACCAAAGTCACCAAAGAAAACTCATTACCTTTACCAACAAATGTAGAATATTCTAAATCCGTTTTCTTATTATTATTTCAATACGTATTCAACCCTTTGTTGACTTGTTTACAAGCATATAATATTTAGCCAATTTGATATTAAAAATAAAATAAAATTCTTGTAGAAAAACAGATGCCTTATAACTAACAATCTGACCTGGTTTTATCTTTTTGCGACGACGCTTCCATTGAAATTAATCTTCCCCAATTTTTCGATTCCATTCAACTTATCACCATTATGGACCAACACCATTAAATTATAATTTTATACTTTAATCATTCTTGCTATAGACTTCAAATTGTAATTCGTTCACCCCTATACTTCAAGATTATGTTCTTCCTTTCGCCTCGACATTTAAATTGTTTTATTGTAATCTTTCTTAACATCAAGCATTCTGGCCTATTTTCCCTCAGACCTCGAAGCCCTATTATTTTTATGTCTTAGTTTACGATTAATTCATAAAATAATCCTACTTACGTTTTAAACGGTAATTTTCATATACACACTCATTTATTTCACTTTGTACCACTTGTTACGTATTATTCAGTATTACTGGCAATGCACTTGGGCCTTCATTGAGTTCAAAAACTGACTTTCTTATCGCGGTGCTTGCTAATATAATTTCGAATCCCCACTGCATCCGTGGTGTGGTCTAGAACCTGTCGTTTGCTTCGGACCAATCAAATAATTTCATTTCGAATATTTTCTGATGTAATGCTCTGCGTTCGTTCATAATGCCCACCTGCCTGCAGGTGTCTTCACTTATCAACATGCTGTATTTTGATAGAATAGTCGCCTTTCCATAAACAACTGATGCAATTTTACTTTAAACTTTCATTGTTTACATGCGATTCACGCAATTTTAATCATTTCTCTTATCAAAATGGTTAGATCTTTATACGCATTATATTAGCTACATGAAACTCTATTTTCACATCCGTATTACTTAATCGTCTGAGACTCTTTTCTTAATGCGTGTCAAATTATACTTTATCATTTCTACGCGTGCTTCCACTGAAAAATATTCTTATTCGCTTTACTTATATCAACTGAACACTATCTACAGGGTATTTAATCTTTACCATCCGTTTAATACTTGTATTTCTCATTCCTACGCCAACTATGCGTCTTCCTATGTCTTTCCTGCGTCGCCCAAAACTATTTCTACTTTGTACACAGGGTGTTGCCTACTTACTATCTACTTCTATTTCTTACTTATTTCCTAAAATAACTACAATTTTCTGCTGCCTATTCTAATTACTCATTCTCTAGTGACCTTCACTATGTCGTGCACCCTTAAACAACCCCTTATCACAGCAATATATATATATATATATATATATATATATATATATATTAGATAATAAGGTGAAATAATAACTTAGATTTTTAAAATGAAAAATATAAACGTCCCGGACGGGATTCGAACTAGTACCTTTGGCTTTTGCCAACGATGCGTTAACCAATTATAAATTAATCAATTTTGTCCCACGTTGGTGGTGACAGCGTAGCTATAAAAAATCGAGGTTGAAGTTTTATTTAACCGATCGAGAATTCTTATATAACAGCAACAACAGGGTAAAGTTAGGATGGAAAATGACTTTTAGAAAAAGAAAACTCTTGAAAGACTTTTAGCTAACTGGGTTTTGACCCGCGGTCGCATGAGATTGGGTCAGTGGGTTTATTAAAATTGGAAAATAAAATAATGGACGCCACCTATATTTTTCATAATCCAACTGACTGAATCAACTTGCAAAAAAGGAAAATTTGGAAATCTAATTTATTACTAACCCTTTGAAATACAAAGTTTGATTACCAGGAATATGTTACTTACTTCTGGTCGTCTTTTTCAAGGGACTCATGAAGTTCTAAGACGGCTCTGAAACATTAACACTGCCAACATAGATATCATTTATATCTTATAATCCTGTATGAACACGAAGTTTTGATTTCAGTTTCAATTAATTCTCAATGTATCATTATATGCATGCATGGTGAGTGAAATCTTTCAACTACCTTAGCACTTTTGAAAAAATTTAATAATTCTTCAATAATAAACTGAGGTCAAAAATAATTCTATATTCTTTTTTGAGACAAATTAAAAGCCATTATAAATGTAAAGTATTCAAACAAAATTTTTATTAGTGTAGTTTTCTTGTTTTACACAGAGGGAGTAAAACAAAATTTTAAGCTTTAATTACTACTATGGGTTAATATGATTCGTGATATTATGTTACAACATTTATTTTAGTAATTAATAGTCTGGGGGAGCGCTACGCAAGACTTTACATTCATTTAGATTTACTCAACTTTCAACAAAGTTATTAAATATGAAATTTCAGCTTAACCTTCGCCTGTCTGGTTTTAGTTTTGATTAAGTGAACATCTTGACATATAATTTTTGAAGTAAACAAGATAAACAGTATCACTAAAAATGGAATATTGAACTTGACTTTGTAACTAACAAACAATTACTTATCTGTACAGAATACTGTTTTTATATAAAGCCGGTAAAGCTTAAAAATAATTTATAAATTTGAGAACATCACTAATTATGTAAAAGTGTTATATAAATTATTAACATCAGGAATTTAGTAAGTGGATAACCCTTTTTTAACACAACATTTCACAAAATTATTCATGAACGAACAAACAGTTGATTCATACAGCAATATGAGGTAACTTACCACCTTTCAAGAAAATACTACATATATACGGACTGTCATCGTAAAACGCAGCATAAACAAAAAAATTAAATGGTCTTACCAAATGGTGGCAAATGACCTGTTGACCTTTAACCACATGCTGTTCAACCAACATTTCACAGCATGCTTAGGTGCGGACCGGAAATCCAATTTTGTCCAACATAACTGCATACAAGTTTATATAATAAATGGGTTCCATGAAAGTAAAATTTGACTTGAGCATAAACTAGTTGCACTGTAATAAATTCCTTATTAAATTAAATTAATTTCATATTCGCACAAACCGTTGAGAAGATGGAGTTATATTAACACATGAGTTGTCATAGACAACTTTTAGCTATCTGCCTATTCTATTTCGGCGTTTTCGCCAGGAAAACTTAATTTCCGGCGCCATCTTGCCTGTCCGATAACAGCAAGCGACTTTTCACTTCGACAAGAAAACGAAAAGTGACCACGTGTCACGAATAGACGATAGAACTCGGATATCTTAAATATTATAACTATACAGCTGGGAGCACGCGAAAATGGTTTGTAAATATGTTATCAGCTGGGACCACATAATACGTTGTAGATTTTAATTCCAATTGAAATTGTAGTGTACCTTGAAACTTGTCGGGTTATTAAATATACAAGAGTACGAGAATCAATAATATAATAAACGTTGTTGAGTAAATATTAAAATTAGCGAATTTATAGCGCTAATGTCGACAAATAATATTGTTAAAAATTTTAAATGTTACACCACTTGGACAGGAAATGCCAATTGAAAAAGTATATACAAGCTTACATCTTTCGCGCAATTATACATCTACCTAACTTTCAATTAGGTTTGGCTTTGAGTGATACAAATTTTTTGCGGAACACGCTTTACTGCTATCATGTGCGCATGATTAAATGCAACGCACCAATAATCAACTTTAATTGATTTACATCCAAAGTTTAATAGTTAATATCATAGACATAAAAAGTTGAATAAATAAATCTAGTTTAGAATTAGAAGTACTTTAAACTTCCTGTTAGTCCCGAAGGAATTAAGAAAAGTAATTTCAAACAAATGAACTGATTCGAGTAGAGATGATGAAACAAACCATTCAGAAAGTTATGAACGTAACGACCCGTATGAAAATTACGAAGAGGAAGACGAAGGAAACGTGTGTTCAAATTTTCATTTAGGCTGATTCAAATACGACCAAACGCAATTAATTTAAATATCATCAATCAACAAGAAGAAGAACTCAAATTATCAATTGACACCGGATCTTCAAAAACTTTAATTAGCCGCAGAACCGTAAAGAAACGTTATTTAAATTCTGTAGAAAGAGAACCCTTAAAAATTAAGACAGCCCACAAAACGACGTTACACCAATTTATAGCAAACATACCCCCACCAAAAACCTTTGACGCAAAAATGAAACAAATTTTGCATCTTCCAATTCAACGACGAATACGACGGATTAATAGGTATGGATCTTCTAAGAAAATAGGAGCCAACATCGATATAAAAAATCGACAATTAAGAACAAAACATGGACAAATCTCCATTAAATTTCAAAATAGTAATATTCAAACCGAACAAAAGTACACCATCCAACCCAGGACAGAAAAACAAATAAAAATTTGAGTAAAGGACGACGTAGGAATTATAAATCATATGTCATTTCAACACGGAGTAGAAACACCTACAGTATTAGTACAAATAAAAAACAATTATGCCACTCCGACAATTTTAAACTCATATGAATACCCCACTGAAATATCGCTGACAACCCCAATAGACGTAGAAGTGAACTTTAGCGAAATGGAAATAGACGAAGATTATGCAAGGGATTACAACCCTACAGAGAACGACAAGATGTTAGAGAAAATTTAATTAACATTCGTTTTAATAATGACATTAATCACGAAGAGGAGAGAGCAATCGAAGACTTATGTATCGAATATAGAGACATATTCCATTGCGAAGGAATACCTTAACTTTTACCAACACCGTCAAACATCAAATACAATTAACAGACGACAAACCAATATTTACCAAAGCATATGGACTATCGCAGGCAAGTCAAGAAGAAGCAGATAGACAGATAGTAGACCTATTGAAACAAGATATAATCCAACACTCAAACTCACCATCGAGCAGCCCCGTATTAATAGTCCCGAAGAAATTAAATATCTCAGGCAAGCGCAAATATCGAATGGTTATCGACTATACAAAGCTTAACGAGAAGACGGTAGACGACAAGTACCCATTACCCAACATAACCGAGATTTTAGATAAACTAGGAAAGTGTCAACATTTTTCGACATTAGATCTCGCCTCAGGATATCACCAAAAGAGATGGATGAGGACACGAGTAAAACAGCTTTTAGCACACTAGAGGACACTATGAATACAAACACATGCCGTTTGGATTGAAAATGCACCCGCCACCTTTCAAAGAGTTATGGATAACATTTTAAGAGGAATACACAACGAAAAATGTCTTGTGTACTTGGACGTCATAATAGTATACTCAACATCGCTCGTAGAAGACGTAGAAAGATTCAGAGAAGTTTTCGAACGATTCAGACAAGCCCATTTCAAAGTCCAATTAGACAAAGCGAATTTTTACAAAAGGAAATATCATTTTTGGGACACATAATAACTCCACAAGGAGTTTTGCCAAATCCATACAAGACAAACGCAGTACTAAATTACCCCTTACCCAAAACTAATAAAGAAATTAAAGGATTTTTAGGACTCAGTGGTTATTACAGAAAATTCATAAAGGGTTACGCACAAAAATAACCAAACCACTAACAAACTGTCTAAAGAAAGACAACAAGATTGAGCACACCCCAGAATTTATCAAGGCAGTAGAAAAAATTTAATGTATCCTTACCAACCACCCCATATTAGAATATCCCGATTTTTAAAAACCACTTATTTTAACAACCGACGCATCGAACGTAGCATTAGGCGCAGTATTAAGCCAAGGAAAAGTAGGTGGCGATAAACCAATCAGCTACGCAACTGGAACCTTAAGCGAAACGGAACAAACGTATAGTACAATTGAAAAAGAACTATTAGCGATAATTTGGGCAACAAAATATTTTAGACCATATCTTTATGAAAGATAATTCTATATATACACCGACCATAGACCATTAGTATGGCTATGCAAACTCAAGGAACCGAATTAAAAAATTACAAAGATTGAGGATTAGATTAGAAGAATATATTACAAAATTATATACAAAAAGGGAATTTATAATAATAGCGCAGATGCACTGAGCAGAATTCAACTTAACGTAATAGAAACGGAATCAATTATACATAACGTAGACGAAACAGAAATAAGAGAAGACCCAGAAGGAATAGACACCATTCACTCAACACAAAATTAAGAACCAAAAACCGCGACTAAAATTTTAAAGGAAGCCTTCGACATAAAACCAAATCAATTCATAGTTACCGAAGTTTTAACAAACCCCAATCCAGTAAAATATACAAAAACAGATAATAAGAAACTATATCAAATCCAAATAACCAAAGACGTTAACGAGGAGCAAATAATAAAAATTCTAAAAGAATTTACCCCAGAGAAAGAACGTTTTTACCTTTATTTCTCCATCGAACACTTATTCAAACGATTTTCAGAATTATATATTAAATTATTTAATAACTCAGGACCCGAAATTATTAGATGTACAAGAAGGTTAATAACTATAGATGACCCAGACGAAATAAATGACGTGATCAGAAATCAACGCGAAGGAAAAACCAACCATCGTGACTAGAACACCTAGATCTAGACGATTTCAACCAATCTGTAAAGCTAATGGACAACTGCAAAAAACATTTAAGTGAATTGAAAGCGCTAAAAGTACATTATGACAATATCAGTGTTTGAACAATTTTATTAATTATTGTAATCATTTTATTAACTATGTGTGTATTGTACAAAATGTATCGTAGATATAGGAACAAAGAAACGAGTTTTAGTAATAAGAAACAGGAAACAAAAGGAATTAAGGAAATAATAAATAAACCCTTAGGGACAATGAGTTTCAAAAATTTAGCAAAACCCTTTAATTTTTATCTACGTCGGGAGGAGTTACATATCTCCCAAATTAGAATATATATGTAATTAATGGAACTATTAAGCATCAAGAATTATTAAAACTTAAGTTAGATGCAACAATGTAATATTGAAGGACATAATAAAAAGGTTAATGAAAGTTTAACAAGCCAGACAGTGAAAAACGGAAACAGACATTGTATTCCAGTCGTAACGTGATACTGCAGATGTAGGTCACAGTAGGTTATAGGACGGCTATTATTAGAATTAAGATGGTTACTTTGTATTAAATACAGAAATAAGCAGACATTAGCTCTGCAGTTCCCACAAGCAATGTAAGGGGCAGGGATAGCATAAAAACCCGCAAAAACCTAAGATGGCCAGTCAGTCTAGAGCTTCTCAATATTAGCATTGTAGTCAGTTCAGCTACTCACCATAATTTTAATTTATTAGTGAAAGTCAAGTTAGAATAGTTTCGATGTCCAACGTTAATAAACATAATATTCTTGTAAAATTAATCATTGTAATTCAGTATAAAATAAATTTGTTAGAAGTTTTTTGAAAAAGCTTTTTAAAAAGTCGCTGCAAGATGCCCAAAATCTAACTCGCGTCGTAGTTGAAAAGCCAGACAAGGTTTAGCGCCTGATCAGACAGATGTTGAGACGAAGGTTCTTCTTTCGTTTGATCATGGAAATTATGTTGTGGGTTTAAGGATTGCCTTGATCAAGTTAAGAGTGTAGTGATGATGTAACAATTTTTCTTCTTAGTCAATTATTGTCAGTAAAGATAGATGTCGGAGCCTATACTCGAACTCTTTCGTAGGCATACAATAGACGATAATTTTATCCGTTCTGAAATAAAACCTTCAGGAAACTTCCGGACTAGTTAGAATTCTACCTTCTCGCGGTCTTTGACGGGACACAAGGGGCGGGGGACGGCGATTGTGCAAGATTGACTGTATGTAGGAAATTCAGAAATCCTAACGCTCAAAAATTCGCGCCGAGTAACACAGAACCCTCTAACAACTAAGTCGACAGTGAAGCTGAAAGAAAATGTAGTGTTAAGTTATAAGTGGAACAGCTGTTGCATTCCAAAAGAATATCACAGATATATGTCCAAATATCACACTCAAATACAACTCCATGATCCTGTTCTGCTTTTTATATTATTATCTTTGGATAATAACTTCATAATTATTCGCTTTTAGAAAATAACTACAGTCAACTCTTTTAGACTTCTTGACTTTTGTAAGATCTTTGTGTTGTTTAAGAAATAAAATAACGTAAATGTTCAACATAAGTCTATTCACTCTTGATTCAAAATTCAGTAACAGATATCTAGAAATTTATGTACATGTAATATGATCTGTTACTTCAACTTAAAATGTGTTGGATGCTTAAGGTGTCGTTAAATAATCGGCCATGAAAAATATTTACAAATATTATTTAGCAAAACCAAATTCAGGCCTGTGGATGGTTTACATGAGCTATCGTTCAATATTTTATCAAACAAGAATGGTAAATAATGCTTCATACGGCCTATCCTTATAATTTAGTTTTTTTGAATATAATTTAATTTCAACCAATAAAATGTCTACTGTTAGACACTCTTTAGTTTTTATCTCAATAGTTGTTATATGTTAATCACAAAACTCTTAACTTAACTTTGAATTCAAATTCAAATAAAGGCATTATATACCAATGCGTATATTTCCTAAAGTATGAACAAGTTGAAGTTTCACTAAATTAACTTCTTATTAACTAACCTTAAAGTTTTTCAAAATAAACAAACGAAAAGAAGATTATTCCAAAACGTAAATAATTTACGAAGTGCAAAAAATACTTACCGGCTGTCAAGATATTTAAATCTTAAAAGGCGCTACAAACCAGTTGCAGCAGCAGGTTTCTTGAACAATTGAAAACAAGGGGCCTCTGAGGGATACCAAGCTAAACGTGACGTATGGACGATACCAACGGCAGATGTAAAAATCACCAAGTACAGCTTCTTAATAAAATGTCTTGATTTAGGATGAGACTTGTTTGATGTCCTTGTTGATAGTTAGAACGTTTCATAATTGTGCACCTCATTGAAAGTACTTCCATAAAAATTAAATCTTTGCTCGAATTAGCGTAAAATAAAGTATGTACTCAAAGCACATTTTCCAAATGTACATTTTAATTATGCACATATTCTTTAAATAGCACTTCTAATAGCAATTTTAGATTAGCTTTCCCTCCTATAGACAGCAACATCTTGACACCAAGGTTAGGAAACGAAAACCGATAGCGAAGTCTACTCCGTCTAGTTTCCATGCGCAAGTAGGTTCAAGAGCTAAACGAAAGGTCATGCGTAATATTATTGCCGAATCGTTTGTTAGCAAAGTCTAGAACAATCTTGAATTATTTTTATTCACATTGAAGCTTTATATGTCCCACACGATAGCATTCCGAAACCCTCTTCAAACACATCACCCTTCCACTCTAACTTAGTCAATAACCACTGCTGTTAGTACAATCGAAGTTTTCGATACTTTCCTGAAACAGAATTTTTAGAGAGGTACTTCACGGAGTTTCCATGTGGATTATCGGCTAGATATTTTGAGGCCAAAACTGTACGTAACAAGCTGTTTTGAGATTGTGTTCTACAACATACCCTATTTTCAGTAGAATAAAGTTTGCACAAGGAACAAAATTTCGTTCGTTGCGGTTTTAGTTATAACTCCAAAACCAATGCACGTAGAGTAGATTTTTTGACAAATTCTTTAACGCTATAAAATATAGAAACTTTGTCAAATTTAAATCTACCTTCAATTTGGCAAGCGAGATCTCAGAGGTGTGCAAAACTCATCTGGTCTTCCTCAAAATTAAATTTCGCGCTTTGCCCCGCTACTGTATGTCCTAAACCAACAACTTGCTCTCGCATAATTGCTGCAATGCTTGTAGAGGCAAAGTATGAAACCATCAACGGCGCAATTAACATAAGTATGTAATTAAAGATCCCATGTTAAAGGGCACATTGGTGTAACTGGATATTAAGAATGCACGCGTTCTTGATATAACACTTGAGAAGCGTAATAATAGTTCCTTTTTATTCTGATACTCCGAAAATAACGTTAGTATTAGGGTACACAGTATATCACACTTAATAAATCCCGCTATGAAATCAAAGAAGTACTCAGAGCTACAACAGCCGTTTACATACATTAGTCCTTTCTATTTCAGATTGCTTAGAGAAAGCAATTATAATTCCAATTAGTAACCCAAAAAGAATCTTTAATTTAATAGTTCAACAGGATCGTAAGCTTTATACGATTAAATTTTACAATTACAGCATTCTGTACAAACATCTATTTAAATTATCCGTACAACTTTTTCTTTAATAAGATGTAAAAATTTCAGTAAGTTTGTTCTTTAACCTACAATTAGTTTTTATATCTATAGGCTAGGGAAATATAGACCATGTGTCGAAAAGTTCACATGATAGCAATTGTTTGTATATGTGAGATTTCCCCAAAGCTTCACAAAAAATTCTCAAACCCTTGCGTATAGCTTCAGCCGTGTCACCAGGTCTCCAAGCAATCAAGTTGAGTGAAATATAAAATTTCTTGACCCTTCATAATTGAAGATTATACACACCTATATCTATCCATTTATAATTTTATTGCGCAGCTTACTCATTGTCGGTTATATAGATTTTTTCCTTTGAAGTCTATACGCAATTACTGTTCACAGATGTATGAGCTGGTAATAAACTCACTAAAGGAACGAAGCACAGTTTTCTTTAGTGCAAAGGTATATATATATTCTTAGGTTTACTGACATCAAACTTCAAAGTATAATTCTAACTAATACTTATATTTGTGAAGAATTTTGTAATTAAGGTTAAACCTCTTTCAGTTCTTTGATTGATGCTCAAATGTATACAGTGCTAATTAAACTGTAAATGAAGTACCTTATATTAGCCAGAGATTGTATGTTAAAATGCGGTAAAGGAAACAGGCTCAAATTGTAAGAAAACACGGATTAGTAAAAAAATATAGCAGAAAAAAGCGGTTAGTGGAGTTTTGCACAAAATATAAACTCGTATTTGCAAGTGCTCGTTTCAAAAATTCTAACAGAAAATTAAATACACAGAATAGACCATAAGATGGAGGTAGAAACCAGATTGCAATACACTGCATAAAAGTTTTAGAAATCAAATAAGGATTGCAAAAAGCATATTTAGTAACGGCCGGAGATAGTTGTTACAAATTAGTTAGTATAAAATGCCGAAACAAGTTTTAACAGTTGGTAAAATGAACTTGATCAAAGATATGGAATTTAGAGCAACTTCAGGAAGAAGAGATACAGGCAATTTTTCAAAGTCGTATTACAAACGGTTTTAAAAGCAAAACAAATACGAATAAGAAAAGTTAGCCAAGAGCTAGTCGAGTTCGCACTATTAGGGTTCTGCACCAATACTACAGTGAGCAATCAATAAACCAAATTAAGCTGTTTTTATTTTTCATGTATATTTAAATCTTATTCAAATTTGATTGTGATAACTGAAAAATAAATTTATTGTCCCACATTGTACTGGTACATTTGTAAATACGTTGTCTATTACTGTGTTTAAAATTTTTTTCCCAGCAACTATTACACTGTCAAAAAACCTGCAGTTTTCCGATAATCTATGACTCAATAGCTACAATCCTTATTAAAATAAACATTTTAGCTTTGGAAATGTAGGAGAACAGAGAGGGGAACGGTCACTTTTGGCACATTTTGCTCTATATCATGAAGACTACTAGACCGAAAATTATAAAAAAAAAATTTTTAGAAGCCTTTTAGAATCGTCTTTTAAATGATATCTCACACGATATATTTATTAAAACTTTTTTTCTTTTGACCGAATTAACCCCCGCCATTTTAATCTAAAAATATTTTTTTCTATTTTCTGACTATCGATCTATATGCGCGCCATAAAGACCTAGCATTGTGCCAAATTTCAAATTCCTACGTTATATAGTTTTCGAGAAAAACCTCTGTGACGGACGGACGGACGGACACGAGTGTGATCTTGTTATTAAATTTTTACTTTTCGGTTAATTTTGCAGAGGGTGGCTTCAGGTGGAATAGAGCCAAACAGTGTTACTAAAAAGAATTATATATCCTCGCGGACTAGTCTCGGGGTCTATTCCTGCGGAGGCATGAGGTGGAGGGTCTTTTATTAATTAACTTGTCTTTATACAATTTTAGGGCGCCACTACGTCACACACATAAGCACCACAAATAGTCTTCTTAAGGAAAGACGTAGATAAACCTTAAGGGAATCAACTTATACCTAAAGATAGATACTCAACAACATAACAGTGTTTCTTATACACTTAAACCTTGTAGCTAGAATCTTCAAAATAAAACTATTACCTTGTTTGCAGATATGTAATAACGTTATTTCAAGCTCTTGTATATACAAAAAAATTAATCAAATAAATTAATCAAATAAACTAAAGTCAATCAAAATTATCAGACATGAACAAAAAAGGTCATATCGATGTTGAATTAAGAAAAGTAGCAGTTACTAATGGGTGAAGCCCATCATAAAATTAATATTTCATAACATTACACAAATGCTTCAAGCAAAGATCTTTGTTCTCGGCTCACAAGGATAAGTCAAAGATTAGCTTATCATGGTGACGTTTATTATGCTATATGGTAAGGCTTAAGTAAGGAATCGCTACCAACTGTCATGGTGACATTTAGTTACTGGTTTTTATTTATTTATTTTCTTTTGTTTGTTTTGTTTCCGAACTTACTTAAGGTCGGTTTGATGCAGCTCTAAATTCTTTTCTTTTCTGAGCTAGTCTAAAAAGGTCTACATACCCTTCACAACCTAAATCTCTAATAATTTGACTAAAATGGCTTTGCTTAGGCCTTCCTACTCTATTTTATTTGGTAGTCTATAATCTAAGACCTTACTAAATAGTCCCGCATCTCTTAACTGATGCCCTATCATTCTATCTCTTCTAACCTTTAATTGTTTCCACATACAGGGTTCCTCACCTATCCTTCTATAAACTTCCTCATTTGTTACTCTATCTGTTCAACTAATCTTTAACTTTCTCCTATTAGGCCAAGTTTTAAAAGCCTCTATCTTTTTCTTATCTACCTCTTTAATTGTCCACGTCTCACTACCGTATAATAGAACGCTTCATACGTACGACTTTAAGAAACTTCTTCTATTATCTAAACTAATACTATTAGCTATTAGTAACTTTTTCTTTTTTAAAAACATTTTGTTAGCTTGAGCTATTCTAGCTACTATGTCCCTTCTGCTACGTCCGTCCTTTGTAATTATACTACCCTAATAGCAAAATTCATCTACCTCCTCTAACTCGGTATTACCTATTTTTAATTTTGGTTTAGAACTAGGCTGTAACTTACTTGTCATTATCTTTGTCTTTCCCGAGTTAATTCTCATACTATAGTTACTCTGTAGTATCTCATCTAAAATATTTAAAAACTCTCCTAACTCTCTTCTAGACTCTGCTATAATCGCTATATCATCTGCAAAACGAAAGAGGTCTATTTTCTGTCCCTGTACACTAATACCCATTTCTTTTCTCTCTCTAGCTAAGTTTAAAGCTTCCTCAATATAAACATTAAAAATCAAGGGAGATAGTGTACACCCCTGTCTAACACTATTTCTAATCTTAGCTTCCTTGTCTATTTCAAATTTAATTACTACGCTTTGGTTTTTATAGAAACTGTAAATAATTTTTCTGTCCCTCTGAGAGATTCCTATTTTTTGCAAAACCCTGAACACAACAATTCAATTAACCCTATCAAATGCTTTTTCTAAATCTACAAACTCGAAATGAGTCTTTTTATTTTTTGTAACTTTTTTTCGTTAATTAACCTAATCATTAGTATCGGTTCTCTAGTCTCTCTGTATTTACGAAAACCATATTGGTCTTCGCCTAAATAATTCTCAGTCAAAGCTTCTACTCTATTTTTAATTATTGTTGTTAGTATTATGGAAGCGTGGGAAGTTAAACTAACCGTTCTAACATTCTCACACCTATCAGCTCCAGACTTTTTTCGGATTGGGATAAGAATATTTTTTTCGAAATCTATTGGGACATCGCCTGTGTCATATATTACTTTTACTAGTTCATATAACTTGTCTAAAGTTTTCTGACTTGCATATTTTATTAGTTCTGCGGGTACATCATCTATCCCTAGCGCTTAATCTAGTTTAAGATCCCTGACAGCTCTATCAAATTCCTCCCTTAATATCGAGAATCTTATTTCTACATCCTATTCTTGGTCGTTCTCTAACTCATCCATATAGTCTCACTTGCATATTTTATTAATTCTGCGGGTATATTGTCTATCCTTGGCGCTTTATTTAGTATAAGATCCCTAACAGCTCTATCAAATTCCTCTTTTAATATTGAAAACCCTATTTCTACATTTTCTTCTTGGTCGTTCTCTAACTCATCCATATCGTCTCCTTTATATAAATTTTCTAAATATCCTTTCCATCTATCGGCTACCTCAACTTTATTTATTAGAAGCTCATTATTCTCATCTTAGCTAGCTAACAACGTGGGATTTCTACCAGGGCCACCCCCGATCTTTTTGCCTCTCGTGTGCAAATGACTGATTTCCGCCTCCAATACGTTTTGATTCCTTTTAAGCGATTTTAGGAATTTCCTAATACATAAATACGAACATCAAATACGGTATTTTGTTGGTACTTATGAGTAATTTAATGTCAAATAAACTTTAGAGCATTTTTGTAAGCATTTCATTTTTAATATCAATGAACCAGATGAAATTATAAATTATTACGAACATCATTATAAACATACCAATTTACAAACCAAATAATTAAATACTGAACTAAAATTAAAATATAAGTTACCTACAACTACACTACGGAAATAAAATAATACATTCAAAAAATAGCTTGTCTTGCTTTTTTAGTGCAAATTTATTAATTATTTCTTCTATGTCTAATTCGTTACAAAAGTCAGATTCGATTGAAATTGTGGCTAGGCTTGTCAGTCTTTTCTGACCCATTGTAGAACGGAAATGGTTTTTTATTATTTAAATTTTGAAAAAGACTATTCCCTTTTGGCAACGGATACAGACATTGTCAATAAACTATGGATAGAAGTTAGATTTGGAAAAGTATCTATTGTGTCATTTTTATAAATAAATTCTAATGTTTCAGCTGGATATTTTTCAGCAGTTAAAAATTCTGGAATGTTCCAATAGCACCTACAAGATAAACAACGGAAATATCTGAATGATTATTATCAGTTAATATAATTTGTAGATCTTAACAAAATTGTGGTAAGGTAACTTCATCCGGAGATACTAATTTGCCGAAGTATAGAAAAAATGCTCTTTTAAGAGGGAATATCTTTCCTGGACAGAATTTATAGCTGTATACAAAATATAAAATAAAAATTGATTCTAAATTTATCTTTTGAAATTACAATAGGCTGATTTTCAAGGTCATACTAAAATTGTTGTTTAATTTTGCGTTTTCCGACTGTTTGAACTTCTGAAAATGTTTGATAGGTGCCTAATCTTACATCAATTTATTTAGCATGTACTGAAAGACTGTAGAATTCGTGATCTGATCTACATTTTTGCAAATATTTATCTCAGATTCTTGTAGTGTTCTACTTGTTACAGTAACATTAAATAAAATATTGTACCAAACAAAACTGTGGAACATACAAATTTAATTTTACATATACTGCAATTGACTGTGCTGCTGATGAGCTGTTGACATCTCTGCTATCAACTATTTCTAAAACGAATCCTAAATAATTTTAGGAAGATCAAATGTCTGAAAGCGGTTTCAAAGTTAATTGCAATTCATCTTTTTGATAACTTTCCCCCTATTAGCGGGAGCCAAAAAAAATTATACGATTTCTGGATTATCCCAAAAGGCTAACCGTTCCATGTAAAATTTTTGCAGCGTCATTGACGACTAAATTCAAGTTGTGTGCAGAGGAAGGGACAAAAAACGCTGTAGAATTAATCTGTAATATTTTATTGTACTCTATTACGCTGACCCTTCATATTAACTCCGTTATCATATCGTTGTCCCCTCATGTTATAGATGTTGATATTCTGATTTTTAAGAAAGACATTCGATAATTTCGCAAATCTACACCAGATTGGTCTGAAATAGGGAAAAACCTAAAAAACGTTCTTGAATTTCAAGTTTTTGACGCTAACAAATCGTACAATAATAGCTATTTTTTTATGACAAGTATCTGAGGTACAGTCTAATATTATGGAATAATGTTTTGCTCTGTGCAAGTTACTAATAATTTTTTGTTTGGTTTTTCACTTAAAATATGAATAATTTCATTTTGAATTTTGTCACCTAAATAATGTAACTTTTTTTCCTTTCAATTGTATTCTCTGAATATTATCACCCATAATAGAATCAAATTTATCAACTGTTTCAATAAGTTGTAGAAAATTGCCGTTGTTGATACCTGTTTTCTAGTAGTGTTAAGCAATTTCCAAAAATTTTGCACGACAAGCAGAAGCCACTATCAATTGTCTTCTGTCAACATGTTCACCATTATTCACTTTCCTTCCATAATATTTTTTTGAAATACTTTTTTCTTCTGAATGTTTTGGAAAATTAAATATAAGAATTTGCGTCGATCCTATGTTTACCAAAGACGTTTCTTTCTCTTTCGTTAACGTTTGGAGATCATAAGGCGGAATCGTCGCTATTAAAAAATCGGCTTTCTTGTATTCCGGAATCTAATACATCAGGAACCGCTTCAACTTCGCTTTTCATATCATCGCTAGATACGTTAGAATTCAGTGTCTTCGTTGAACGAGATGAAAGCGTTTCAGAATATGTGGGGACGGCTACTTTACTTACTTCAGCAACAAATCCAAGGGTCGGTGTTTCAGAAGTATATGCTTGCTTTTCGGTTAAAAACACCGGTGTCTACCTGAAGCGTTTCTTTCTTGAGAAATCCATAAATCTTATAAGTATATTTCCGTGTTTCTATCATTTTGTGTTGTTTTATTTTACGATACTCTGCACCCGATAGTCGTTTTCTTTTATTTGGCATCTAGTAAACAATAAGTTTGGTGTAAATAATATGTAAGAGCAAACAGTGATATATTATTACTCAAAAGAGACAGTTAAGACGTGAAGATTAAAGGAAATTGAAATAAAAAACGGGAAACGCAGAAGAGCCGGTATTTAAAATGACAAATCCGAGATTATGAAGGGTTTTAACAATCCTCTTATCAACTATAAGCAACTCGGTGTGGAACGTTAGTTAAGGTTTGTGGCTGCGAGCGGTCCTTTTTAAAAAGACGTCATGAACTTCTTAACACATTTATTTATTGTTTTACAGAAATTAATTGGAATTTGGACAATCTTGAATGAATTAATCTAAGTTCGAAATTAATTAACTAATTGTACAAAGTGAGTTATCTACGAACTGCAATGTTAAAGCTGAACGATGGATTAACTGACTGCGAGTGGAGCTCCCGGGCCTTTTATAATATCCCTACCCCCTCACATGTCTGTGGGAACTTGCAGACCTAATGTCTGCTTACACTTGACTCTATTCATAATACAATGTTGTGATTTTAAATCTATTCATAACTACTTTGTTGCGAGCTTACTTCTCCGTAATCTCGGTACGTGACTGTCTGTGACCGCCTGTGACCTGACATCTGCAGTGTCACTTATCTCTGTGCTACAAAGTAGCGCTTCCGTTCCCATGGACGTTAATAAACTGAAATGAATTGTCTTTCAATTACATTGTTGCGCATTTTCTAATATTTCTAATAACTTCTTAATTATTAGTTTTATATATATATATAACAAATGGGGGTATGGGGTATGGCGTTTGCTTTGTCGGGTTTCGGAATCACTCCTTGGGGTGTTATTATGTGTCCTAAAAATGCTAATTCTTTTTGTAAAAATTCGCTCTTATCTAACTGTACTTTAAATTGTGCTGTTCTTAATCTTTCGAACACTTCTCGTAATCTTTCTATGTGTTCCACTAATGATGTTGAATACACTTCTATATCATCTAGGTACACAAGGCATTTTTCGTTGTGTGTCCCTCGTAGTATGTTATCCATTACTCGTTGAAAAGTTGCGGGTTCGTTCTTTAGTCCAAATGGCATCCGTTTATATTCGTAATGTCCTCTAGGTGTGCTAAAGGCTGTTTTTTGTGTATCTCTTTCTTCCATTTCCACTTGATGGTATCCTGATGCCAAATCTAGCGTCTAAAAATATTGGCACTTGCCTAAAATTTTAGTTATATTCGGTAACGGGTATTTATCGTCTACCGTTTTTTCGTTTAATTTGCGGTAATTTATTACCATTTTGTATTTTTGTTTTCCTGATGCGTCCAGTTTCTTGGGTATTATTAATACGGGGCTGCTCCATGGTGAATTGGAGTGTTGTATGATGTCTTGATCTAATAGATCGGCTACTTGTCTGCCAGCTTCTTCCTGACTTGCCTGGGGTAATCTGTATGCTTTTGTGAACATCGGTTTGTTGTCTGTTAGCTCAATGTTGTGCTTAACTGTATTTGTAAAGGTTAGGGGTATTCCTTTGCAATGGAATATGTCGCGGTATTCAAAACATAATTTTTGTATTGCTTTTTGTTCCTCTGGATTTATGTCGCGGTTAAATCGGATATTACTTAAATTGTCTCTTAACATTTCGTCGTTTTCTACGGGGTTATAATTTTCGTTTAAGTTCTCGTCTGTTTCCATCTCGTTAAAATTTAATTCTTCTACGTTAATTGGATTTGTTAAAGATAGTTCTACGGGGTAGTCGTTTGAATTTAATATTGTCGTTGTGGCATAATTATCTTTAATTTGTACTAATGCGGTTGGGGTCTCTACTCCTTGTTAAAAAGTTATGTGGTTTATTATTCCTAATTCATTATTTGAATTTACGGGGATTTTTATCTTTTTTTCTGTTCGGGGTTCTATTGTGTATTTTTCGTCAATTTGGTTGTTTTGAAATTTAATGGGGATTCGTCCATATTTGGTTCTTAATAAACGGTTTTTTATGTCTATGTTGGCTCCTAATTTTCTTAGAAGGTCCATTCCTAATAGTCCGTCATATTTGTCATTGAATTCAAATATGCAGAATTTATGCTTCATCTTTACGTTAAATGTTTTGGGTAAAGGTATATTTGCTACGAATTGGTGTAGGGTTGTTTGATGGGCTGTTTTAATTTTGAAGGGTTCTCTTTCTACATAGAGTAAATAATGTTTCTTTACGGTTCGCGGGCTTATTAATGTTTTTGAAGATCCGGTATCGATTAGTAATTTAAATTCAGCGTGGGGTATCTCTATATAGGGTAGTACAAGGTGATTCATATTATTTAGGTTTATTACGTTTGGTCGTTTATAAATTGGTCCATTTGAAAATTTGAGCACGCGTTTTCTTCGTCGTTTTCTTCATAAGTTTCGTATGATTCTTCGCGTTCATAATGTTTTGATTGGTTTTGTTCGTTATTTGTACACGGTAGATTGCAATTATTCTGGTCATCTTCATATTCTTCTACTTCTTGATGAAATAGCTCTTCTGAGGTAAATGTGCGTATTTGATTGGGGTTTGGTCTTATGTGTGTTATTTTGGTGTTGGGTCTGGTGTTACCAGATGAGGTATCCATTGGTGTGGGTTTAAAATAGTTATTGGGATTATTATTGTTTATCATTGGTGAGTTTCTAATAGGATTCGCGTTGAATGCTGGCCTTTGCTGATTTACATTTTGGTTGAACCTCGGTTGAAATGCGGGTTTTGAAAGTTCGAGTTAAATGTTGGTTGAAATGCGGGTTTTGAAAAGTTTGGGTAAAACGTTGGTTTTGAAAATTGTTTATATTGATTGTTAAAGTTTGAGTTATTAAAATGTGGATTATTGGTTTGCATTTGGTTGGTTTGTGCATTGAACGGGCTAAATTTTTGTTATGGATTTATTTGTCTCGCGGATTGTATAGTTTTTATTGGCGTATAGCTTTTATTCGCGTTGGGGTTATATAATCGGTTTCTGTAATACATTATGTTTTCTTCCTCGATTATCATGTTCATTGCTTCTTCTAAGTCTTGGGGGTGTTGAAATCTAATTTTGTCTGACAGCAGTTCGGGTAATGCATTTAGATATGTGTCTAATGCCATCTCGTCGTACATTTTTGTTTTTAAAAGTCTTACATTTGGGTCGGTTTCTTCAATTTTGAGTTTTGTCAAGATTAGACTCCTTACATCTTGGCATTTCATTCCAAATTGATATGAAGATTGGTTGTGTTCCATTCTAAGGTTTATCAAATCTCTCACTAGACATTTTAGGTTCCTCTGGTCTCCAAAATATGCTATTAATACGCGTTTGAATTCATTCCATTGGTCAAGGTCATCTCGAATGGCGATTAAAGTTAGTGCCCTTCCGGTTAGTTTACTTATTATAAGGCGGACAAGCAAAATATTTCTTTCGTTATCACCAGGCTTATAGAATGTTTTTAGGAATATTTCAGAAGCTGAAATGAAATTACTGAGTAAGCATTGGTCACTGTTAAATTGAGGTATCATGTCCATATACAGTTTCATTTCATTACTCATCTTGGCTGGGGGAATGTTCTGGTAAATTAAAAAAATGTTTTTTGACTGGTTATTTTCCGATTTTTTGAAAAATGTGGATTTATTTCGTAGTTTCTGGTGTTATTCCTTGCCTGGATTTATTACTTTTCCGTTTAGATTGCGTCGGGTTACTTGCTGTTTTTAGATTTTGTCGTTTCGGATTATTTAAAAATTGATTTGCTTAATTTGTGTTTACTTGTACGGTTGTGTAGTTATTTAATAAGTTTTACGCTTGGTATTGGTTTGGTTACGTATATTTTCAATTTGCCGATGTTAGTTTTAATTTCTGAAGTTTCAATAAGACTGAGTGGTTTTTTGTGGTAATTTATCTTACTTTAATGCTTTGCGTTAGTTGCGCCAGTTAAAACTTCTCTATTTTTAATTATGTCGATTTTAGTTAAGTGTGTAATAATTATCTCTTCTCGTGGGTTTATGCGATTGTAAGGTGTCTGCAATGCTTACAATGTTGTAATCTGCTGCAGGATGTTGCCAGTTACTTAGTTGCGTTAGTGTCTCTGTTACAGGTTATTTTTAAATATACTGTAGGTGTTATTCAGTAATCGTTGTGATTTTATACAATGTCGTGTTTGGGAATAATACAATTTGTGCGTTGAAATATTTAATTAAAATTGTCAAGTTTGAATGAGGTTGCAATATGCGCTTTTCGGTACTAATTATTTATAGTTTTCCTGAGTTGGTTTTTATAATTGAACGTAATTTAAATTAATACTTTCTAACAGTTTCCGGTCGTAATTTATGATGCTTTAATTCACAATGCTAAAAGGTTTTTCTGAAGATTTCGAGTGTTATATTTAGATTCGCGATGTTTTGAATAGCTTGTACAGTTTAGGATGGTGTTTCGCAATTATAATTAGATATTTTCATGCTTTCAAGGTAACGATTTTATTCACTTTTTAAGATGAGACGATGAATGTTGGTTTCGCGTTTGAATAATCCTCGACCTCAAGATGTGGGTTTAATAATAGATTTGTAAATTGTCTATTTATGGAATACGATGAGTTTACGTCTGGATAATTTATTTGCTGCGTTATTTTGTTGCGTGATTATAAGATTTTGGTTTTAATTTTTCGTGATTTTAATTTTCAAAGTATTGTGCCAGTTAAATGCCGGGTTGTTAAATTAGAAGTTTGATTTTGTTTCTAAAAATTTCTTGCGTTAGTTAAAACGTAATATGGTCTCGAGTGCGCTTAAATTTTGCGACTTTTTAATTGCCTCTGATTTTTGTGTCTCAAAAATAATTTTTCTCAAGTTTCTTATAAATCTTTTTCATATACAGAGTAAATTAATGATAAAATTTCAATAACAGCTTGAAGATAATCTCTAGCAATTGCTAAGTAGATTATTTTCAAAAAATTGCATAAAATAATGGTAACAATAGTCAATATATATATATATATATATATATATATATATATATATATATATACTCATATTTAGACCAGGGTAGAAAATTAAATAATCACATCAAATAATTTTAATCACCGTGTATAATGAATATTATTAGATAATACGCGTTATTAAAACCGTGAAGCATAAAAATTTATTAGTTTCATTAAACATAAGAGATTTAAATCATGTACAAGACGCTTTATATCAAAAGAAGCAGTATTAAAAAGCTTTGCGTGTAATGTAATTATTCCTAAACAAATGGAAATTACGTGCAAAATTTATATTAATTAACCCTATTTTAAGTAACCGGTAGTAAAACAAAGTGTACACATAATAATTAATATTTAACTTGTATTCGCTAAAAATGAAAGGATAGAAGTCAATTTTAATTGAAGTTAATTGAATCGTTAGTAACAGATAATATCTATAGAAACTTGTAAAACCCAATAAAAAGCAAATCCTAGAAGTGTTAGTTAGAAGTAGGATGTTTGAACACACCTGCGTATTTTAAAAGGCAATTTCAGTTTAATTTGTTTAGATAAACATGTCGATTCTAAGGTTATTGGAAACGGTCAGATGCTTTAGCACGAAATACAAAACAGAGTTTATTTAAAAAGCTCTGAGAATTAATATTATTTTGAACACCTGCGTAGTTTAAATATCACGTACGGCGAAAAATGTGTAGATAACAAATGGTTTCAAAGAATCTTGGAGAAACCGGGGCTTAATATTCACGAGAATGTGCGATACGGGGTTATTTAACCCAGATAGTCCACATGGACTAAAATATAATCGATAATAAAGAATATCAATTTGCACCAATACGAACAGGTTAGAAAAGGAAAGAGAAAATGCGTCAAGCAAAGACACATATAGTAAAAGGCGTGATTTAAGCAACGTCACGAGGGTCACAATTGGTTGAAAATAGGATGCAAATATCAGAGGTAGAAACAACAATTTCTGTACAAAATTAATTAGTTTTCTCGGACATGTTTGCGTGCCGTGTGAATTTCTGAGTTTTAAATGGGGCGAGTGAAAAATTCGTAAAACCGACGCGCGAGCGACGGACTGGGAACATGGCATGAGAAATTCTTTAGAATTACCCGTTTTGGGGAACAGACCGACAGACAGGCTTTTTGCTATATATACCGAGGTGAATATAAACAAGCTCTCTTAGACTTTTGACTATTCGATGCGTTAAAAGCTCTTACATCCGCGACTTGATTCAAGATGTTAAACAGTGCATTTTAGTTTGATAAAATAATTTAAAATTTTGCTCGTATATTTTAGTGATTCAAAATAGTTTGTTATTTACGTGCTAACATGAATGTACTTCAGTGCACTTAGATACAAGGTAATGAAATTTAGTATCACTGTACCAATTAGCAAAATTTACAACGACAAATGTATACACAAAAGTAGGCAGTTTTGGCGTATATTGGTGAAAGACGCATGAATTTCTTGGCTATTTTTCGGGGTGTTAATAATTAAATGGTTCAAATACGTGTCTGGATCCACGAAACAAGGGTCAGATATACACAGATGAGTTCCGGAAAAGCCCAGAAACAACTTTAAATAAATGGTGATGGAGAAAATTTTAAAAGCGTTGAGAATTAGAAGCCGTAAATATAATCCTGTTGGAATGGTGTGATTAACTAAAGGGACGATGTACATTGAAGCTACGAGGACAGTAACCTTCAGGTAAATTATACTATTTTGTTTGACATTTTGTGTGTGTTGAATAACTTTATAATTGATTTACTTTAAATGGACATTAGTGAAATTGTACTAACCATAAAATTTTAATGTTAAGATGAAATTTGCTTGTTTAAGTAGAAAGGGGTATTTAGTATTGATGTTCTGGATTATGATGAAATTTTAGGTATGTCTTTGAGCTCAATTAGACGAACCTGGTTAATTAACGTAAAGGGTGGTAGATGCTCCTTTTACTCTGCATATATTGTTATATTAATTAGTAGGCATCCAACAAGGACTTTAATTCTGGATGCACATTAAAATGATAATAAAATTAATCTTGAAATTCTTTTAAAACTGAATTTTATGCTGAAATTTAATTTGAAAATTTAATGTATTCTGAATATTGATGTAAATAGAGTTAACGTTGATGTTTGTGGTAGGAATGTGTTGTTTAATTTTATGAATGAGGAGGTTTATAAAATTAGGTGAGCAGCCGAGGCGAAAAGAGGATCACAGCAGTTTATGACGCCCAATCGGTGGGACTAGAATTTTTTTGTTGAAAGGAGCCAGTTCCCGCATTCAAAGGAGCATTTCACAGCAATATATATATATATACATACATATATATATATATATATATATATGTATATATATATATATAAATCATAAACTAGGAAATATCAAATATGTTTGTTAAAAATAAAATTTAATTGGTTTAAAGGAAAACGAACTTACACTAGTTGCTTTGTTGATTTCATGGATTTCTTTCTTTGTTTCGGTTTTCTTTTGGATTTGATCTATTCTTGTATCGCCTCCAATTTTTCTTTTGCGGAATTTGAACGATTTTGTTTCGCCTTCAACTTCTTTTGTTTGCTGGGATTGAACGATTCTTGTTTCGCCTCCAACGTCTGTTTTGGTTCTGCCAAATTCGGAATTGAAATTCCAGACCACCAGTTCCTCGATTTTGGATTCGCTAGTGCCCTTTTGACATCCGTTACGGCTGCGCCAGTTAAGGTTCGTGGCTGCAAGCGGTCCTTTTTAAAAAGACTTCTTGAACTTCTTAACACATTTATTTATTGTTTTACAGAAATTAATTGGAATTTTGACAATCTTGAATGAATTAATCTAAGTCCGAAATTAATTAACTAATTGCACAAAGTGAGTTATCTACGAACTGCAATGTTAAAGCTGAACGATGGATTAACTGACTGCGAGTGGAGCTCCCGGACCTTTTATAATATTCCTACCCCCTCACATGTCTGTGGGAACTTGCAGACCTAATGTCTGCTTACACTTGACTCTATTCATAATACAATGTTGTGATCTTAAATCTATTCATAACTACTTTGTTGCGAGCTTACTTCTCCGTAATCTCGGTACGTGACTGTCTGTGACCGCCTGTGACCTGACATCTGCAGTGTCACTTATCTCTGTGCTACAAAGTAGCGCGTCCGTTTCCATGAACGTTAATAAACTGAAATGAATTGTCCTTCAATTACATTGTTGCGCATTTTCTAATAGTTCTAGCAACTTCTTAATTATTAGTTTTTTATAAATGTAACAAGTGGGAGATTACATAACTCGCGTTAATCGCCTGAGAGCAATAATGTAACTTTTTCTTCAAAATATGTAAAAAAAATTTTCTACGATCACTTAATGAAATAGATTTTTTTTATTACTGACTTTATTCATACAATAAACAGTGAATCAATTTAAAAAGTAAAAAATTTGACAACTATCAAATTTAAAAAGAGACATATTTACAGGTTGCTATTGGCGACGCGTATTTTCTAGTTTTTATCGCTCGTCGAGCATAAAATGTTCTCAATAAAGTCAATTTTTCGTTGTCAATATCATGGGAAAGAATTAATTTTATATACCTTTCTTTTAAAACCTGCTCACGTGTTTAGTATAATAAAGTTAAAGAAATAGTAGGTATACGTATAATGGGCTCAATTTTGCTGCATTAAAAATGTAGAGGCTGTTGGACACTGGACCAATGTTACACAGTTAATTACTTCAACATTTGACATTGACATATTCTTTATTGAGTAACAATTACAAATCTCTACTCTTAATCTAATTGGTGTTTGGAATTTAAACTTGGAAAAAATTATTTACATTTTGGTCTGACTAGTGCGAAAGAAATAACTGTTTACTTGCTGTCCTAATGACAGCCGACTTAAGATACTTCATTTATAAACTAAACTATGCTAATCTATAACTACTGTCTTGGGTCTTCTGTACTTCATCGGCGCGGTCTCGTCGTAGTCCACGGCTGTCCTGATGAGGGGGTTGTCGTGAAGAGCCATTCCGTCGAAGGTCTTCCTTGCAGCTGCCTTGATGAATTCCACCATCGTTGGGATGTTGACGTCGGAGTGGAGAATGACTTCAAAATGTGCTACAGAGGTACTTATAGTTATAAAAACCTGTTCAGTCGCAACTAAAATAACATTATTAAAGGAAATCCAAATAAAAGATAGGAAACCCAGAAGAGCAGGTATTTAAAACAACCCCGAGATTAGGAAAGGTTTTAACAATCTTCTTCTCAACTGTAAACATCCATTATTTATTCGGTTATATAGATTCATCAATGTTGTGTAGATAGAATTATCTTGTCATGGGGGTAGGATGTACAAATGTGGGATTTTAAAGAAACTTTTTAAGCAAAATTACTTTGCAACTGATTTTTAAAAGTAGACAATAAAAGCCACCGTTGTTTATTCAGTCTCACTCTATCCTCTTTTTGTTTCCTGTGACAAGACGAAGATAAACACCAAACACCTTTTTCTGAAATATCCAAATAACAATAAATGTGACAAACAGCAGAAAATCACCCAATGTAAGGGTCCAACAAATTTTATACTCTAAGGAATACCTGTTAAATGATTTACAATATTCGAAACGTCAACGCGGAAACCATGTGGATCAATATGTGATAGGTAGGTACCTGTAACCCATCACGACAAAAATAACATGTTCATTCTATTATAAGGAGCATATTTCCATTGTAAATCACTACCTTACACAGAATCTGTATTGAGCATCGAGCTGTAAATTTATTTCGTCAAAATAGTGCCGCCCATTATAGGATGCCATCTATGCTCACTGAACATCCTGAACCCGGGGTTCGTGCGGCTGCGATTGCGGTCTTCTAGGTATTCGGAGACATCAACCGCATAATGGGGTGACATAATGCGCGTGCTGACTTTAAACTTATAAATATCATGAATTTGACGTAGTAGATAGTTTTGGCGTATCTTAAGTATAGATCTTTCAGGCTGTGAGATGTGCAATGAAGGAAGCGATAGGTATCGTGTAAACAGAAAGAACAATACAATATAAGTAAAATCTAAAAAGATTCAATTTCCGGATGCGTATTCTGAATTAACTCAACTGCTGTGCTATGTAGATTGCATAACCAATAATTTATCAACATAATATAAATTATAGAACTACAATGTTTGTATGCAGAGCCTGTAACTTTTTTGATGTATTGTTTATTGTTTTTTTTCGTGTGTCATGTTTCCGTGCGTGTGTGGATAAAAATAGACAGCCTGAATTTTTTAAAACTCTTGGCAACCAAAATACTGTCCTCTTATTATTTTTCAAGAATGCATATTTCATAGAATCATAAAATTACTACCACAATTCTCAAATTGGCCCGCGTTAGATTTAGGACTTCTCTTATTAATTTTCTTTCTTCTGAAATAATTCGCTCGACTGTGTTTAGTCCGACTCCAGTTGCTGTTGCTACTCGTTCTTGTAAATTATTCATAGGAATGACAGGCATTCCATTCTTTTCTTTTCTTATAAACTTTACACGCTATATATAATTTCTCGTCCTTGACTGCGAACTGTTTTCTTGCGGTTACTCATTGTAAAATTAAAAGCTTAGAAATAACAAAATAACCTGAAAAACCAAACATTATTCTTCTAATTGAATTGATACCTTCACTATACCTACTAATAAAAAACTAGACTGAGTTGCAGTAATTTTGAAAAAACTGGTTGAAGTTGAATCAAGGCTGAAATCTCATAAATAATAATCAAAAACAATAATAATGAACCACAAATCTTAATACGCAAATAAATGACAGATGAATTAAAAATCAACAGTTGAGTTGTCAATGTTTTTAGGATGCACTTTAACGTAAATAACGTAAATTGGTGTTCTGCGCAACAGCCCATGAGATTTTGAAAGACCTATACATTATGATTCTTGATTACGCACGCGAATTGCATACGTTTTTAATTATCTTGTGTTTGCATTTTTCTTAAACGAATGATATGCAATGAACTAGTTATATTTCATTTACACGCAAGCGTTTGATTTGTGTTGCATGAGAACCAATCTACGGTAGTTTCGAGATACATAACTGACGTCCTAGTAATTATATATTTTATGTTAATTAATTATGGAAAGTAAGAGTCTTATTCGCTGGAAAGGTGGGGTTTGTCCCTTTCCTAAACAACATTCAAAGAACTTTTCATCCAACAACCTCATTATTAGGGAATGTTGTATTCTTAACTGTTAATAATGTATGTACAGTAATGGATGACTCGTCTTTTCCGAGATGTATCGACCAACGCTTACACCATTCCCGTATGTCCCACAGGTGCAATGCTTAGCTTGATGCCTTTTAAAATTCTTATTCTTAATGCGTTGCTCGTGCTAACAATATGTTTCGTGAATAGTTTATGCTACTTTTGGATGGGGGAGTGATCTCTCCTAGCTAACGTTTTCTTTCACTAAATTATAATAAATTTAATATATCTTTAGCATACAATAAACAACCTCCATCTGCATCAAATACAAACTATTACTGTATAAACCAAGACTAACTGAAGCTAGAAAAATATTACGTAAACTTATATAGACACCCATAACGTATAGAAGCTCAATTCTGTTTATTTGTAGAAAATTTAAGTAGCTTTGGAAAAATAAACTTGGCGCCTGGCATTCATACATGTTTGTTTATGATGCTATAATGCTAGTCCATTCAAAACAGCAAGGAAATGTTAATTCAAATGCTACAGAGCAAGCAATGCCTATAAATATCTTATGAAAATATTTTTTTTTCTTTCACTAAACAGGGAAACTTTAATAACGCCGTCAACAGTTTAGATATACATACTCTTCACTTTATTTTTATATGCAATATAAAATGTAAAATATGTTACATTCTATGAGTTAGGAATTCCTTTAGCAGCATTTTTGTTTCGTTAAAAGTCTTAACTTGTTCAATGTATAACAGCCACTTAGCAGTTTACAGATGTCCTACACTCACTGAAGTAGTTCCAGCAAATATTATATTTACGTAAAGATTTCCTTCTATAATTGTACGGAAGACTTTTATGTGAACCCTATAGTTTCTACTTGAATAGCAACACTTAAACTGAGTTTATAGAGGAAAACATAGGAAAAGTATGAAGCTTCTGTAATGTTGAACCCGTTTATGTCATCCTAAGATATTCGGCGCCCGGGTGCTACTAAGAATTCCGGTTGGCTACCCGCAATGGGGTGACTGGCAAAGTTATTCAAAAATATCAGAACTAGAAAAATATAATCTATTACCGTTACACTAAACAAAAACATAAAATTCGTACGAAATTAAAAAAAACTATATGAACAAAAACAAACTTTATGGTAACCAAAATACATAGTAACATATATTTAATTTATTAGCTGTTTCTTTAGGAAATTGATTAATAACATTGCGCGTATTTAAGTTATCAAATAAGTCACCCTTTATGGATAAAATATTCAAACCCTTTAATTTCTTCTGTCCTAAAGGAGAGTCTAAAGAATTTTTCATTCTTTTCTGTGCTGAAAAAAGTCATTCGCCGCTGCAATTTGTAGTGACAATACCTAAAAAAAAGCAGTGTTAGGGCAACGTTAGGAAATGTGGACTTGTTTTCGTGTCAGTTATTGTCTTTAAACTAAGTTTCACAATAGCTATACCATTTTTCAATAAATATACGTCCATATTCATTTCGCACAATTTTGCAGCATTCTTTCTAATTCTCTTCAACCAAATTCTGAGTAAACATAGGCATACTTTTTCTTTTGTACTTCCACTAGAACTTTATCAATAGTGGCATAAAATATATTTATGCGGAATTCGTTATTGGTATCAAATTTAACTCATTCCGACGTATTTCGTGATATTGTTTTTTTTTTCTTTTGTATATTCGTATGTACTTATCACGCTCCGGACAATTTTATAGGTTTTAATTTTTTAAGGTTAAATGTTTCTGTATTTCATTTCGATTTGTTACGGATGAAGTGGGGATTACGTTATAAATTTAGATTTGCCCCCGTAACAATCTTAAGGGTGCACCGGATAACTACAGTGGAGAAATAAGAAATACTAAAATAATATACATTTAAAGTGACTGAACTACAAACAAACTACTTTACAATATTCACTTACCTTGAAACGCTTTTCCTAGCAACATAGCTAAGGGGTGGCAAACTGCCTTGTTCAGCAATCCCTTCGATATGATTCCTACACGAAATACGTTTACTCCGAATAGGTCTTCTTTGCTTCTGGTTTTCTAAATTTATCACATTATACTTTACTTTGTTCTAGAATGCCTTAAAGACATTCACTAAATTTTGTCATTTCAAAGAAATTTGTAAAATAAACTGGCTGTCCCAAATACGGTCCCATCACTGGGGCGACTGCATATTTTTTCAAAATTATTTAGTTCTTTCTAGTTCACAATAAGTGCAAATAAAATTCAATTTACACTGAACCTGGATTGACATTAAATAACTGCAATATAAAAAAATTCATTCCTTAAAGAATACTTAATTTCCTAACGTCAAACTCTCCAAGTTTTCCTAGAAAAAATTCTATAGAAAAAACTTCAGATAAAATCCACCAATAAAGTTATTACTCCATTTTTTCACGTTTCCGATATTGATACTATTGATATACAGACATTCTAAATTCATATTTGAAAGAACTGTTTCCGTCGATAATTCCTAGTCCAAAAGAACAATTACTTTCAATTTCTATTAATATCCTACTATATGAATACAAGCTCATTTATTCTTAAGATTCGCATGTACATAATTATAAGTTATTTACATATAAGCTTACATTTTACTTACTGTTTAAATTCCAATATCCTCTTTAAAACTTTCAGAATATCCACAAACTTCAGAATTTCAATTTTTCTACTGTCCAACTAACACAGCTCTCTAAGCTCAACACAGCACAAAATCCAAATTGTTAGAGGTTGAACTCTCCAGATCCCAACCTCTCAACCGGTCATCACAATGTTAATTCTGCATATCCGTGATTGAAAGAAACTTTCTCTTCGCAAGCGTAGATAAAAATATAGTAGCAAGCCGCGTATTTTTCCCTTGCGACATATCTATATCTACAGCGTAATGCAGTTTCTTTTCAACTGTCAATGCCCCCATTAGTTGCTCGTATTACTACATTTTGGCGTTTGTAATTGACTTCCTGAATTTAATATTTAACTGTGGTGCTTATGTGTTAGATCAAATTTTTTCGATTATAAAAATTCGTCCCCACTTCTGGTATCTTTGGTAGTCAGGACTGTCGACATTTCTTGTTAATTACCTTTTCATGGAAAATGTGTACGCAGTGTCTTGTAATATTAAAAAATGTTTTCATTTGGGGTTATAATTCAAGTCATCGCCTTGGATTATTACATATCTCCATCATCTGTGCATCGCAGTTCTGTATTGTTTCACTGAAAACGTGTTTAGCATGTGGTAAGAAAATTCTGTGGGCGTCGCCGTGGATTAATGTAGTAAGCGTAAGACTACGGATCCCAAGGTCCTGGGTTCAAATCCCGACACGGCCGACTGCTTGAAAAATGGCAGGTAAGCATTTTTTAACAAAATTACCCCCTCGTTTGGATGAGAGGTTAAATGGAAGTCCCGTGTGTGTGTTGTCACGCACGTTAAAGATCCCTACCTTGCCTGAAACGGCAAGGGTTCGGCAAAATTCTAAATTTCCAGGCAACAAAAAACTTGCCTCCTGGCCAATGTAGTACCTTCGGGTGGAGCATTGGAAATGTAAATGAACGGTAAGAAAATTCTAATTCTTTCATGACGTGACGGTATTTTAAGCATGGCGAAGTTAACCTAACATCGTTTCTGTAAGTGATCATAAATTTCATTTAAAAGTAGCACGTAAATATATAAGTGATATTTTCTTGCTGAAAAGTTTAGTCTAATCACTTTATTAAATTTTGGGCTATGCAAAAATAGTTTTATTCAAAATGTTTAAAGTGATAAATTAATATCATTGGACATGAATTTTTTTGACAAGTCATTTTAAATAATAAATTATCTTTATCTTCGTTTGTTCGTTTCCTTACCCACAAGGTGTCTCATGATCTATTCAAAGATAATCCTCTGCTAGCTCATATCCTTTTAGGAGTTTTTTTCTTTTTTAGCCATTTTAAAACCAATTTCACCTGGGCTACTCGATTATATAGAAACTTTCCATATCTGCGAAAATAAACTTGAACTTTTATTTGGTTGTATTACAAATGTAAAAATTCGAGGAACATTGCAACGTTTCTTAAAAGCCTATTTATTAACAAACAGAAAAACTTTAATATACTGATTTGACATTACACAATTCACTGACAACATTTATTGTTAAGCTAATCACTATGTTTGCAGCACTAATATAGTTCCTAACACCGATTAACTACTTTGCATTAAGTTCAACCATGATAAACTCTTATTTATATACATATTAAATGCATTATTTTAACGATATATCCCATGATTTATATCATACTCGCGCTTTCTTACTTCGACCGATACTGAGTTTTCTGCCAGGCGTTATATTTTTTACAGGCGTCGAGAAATTAGCAAAAGTTTTCTAAATAATTCGTCTTGTATGCTTTATACCAGTTCTATAAGAGCGTCCTTGTAACTGACAACCAACCTATTGTTTGTTCACTGGCTCTATCCCTTTCAATTCTAGTTACATTGGAGCTTTTGTTGAACTGCCGTCTGCAGGCCGTTCTTTCCCAGCAGATTCTACAAGTATGATTCCGTCGCTGTAAGTCTTTGTGACTGTAAGGACAGTCAGAACTATCTTTGCAGTTTCCATATTGATGGAAGTAGCAATAGACTTTCTCAATAATGGATGCCGTACCAGTTAGATTGAAATGATTCTACCAGGGTCTGGACTCCGGTCGTCTAGAATAGTACTTCTAGTATGTTATGTACCTTTCTCCAGTCTAATCTATCAAACCCACAACCGATCTTGGGTATAGTTAAATGTTTGTTCTCATCCTTGATCACCCTGTCTTTGAGTTTCGCTAGCGCTCTCCACATATCTTGGTAATCTTTGACATGGCAGAGTACAATTCCTTGGCCATCAGGTACTAGACGCAACTATGCCGGTCTTTAATCCGTGTTGTTTTAAGACTCTGGTTGTTGTTCGCTAAGATGAATCAAGTCACCTAATTTACTTTTAAGCATTCGAGCAAATCTTGGGGGCATAAGCTATGCGCAAGGGTGTATTCCGACCGCACATCGAATAGATCACCTATAGCCTCCTGTAATCCCATATCTAGTCCTACTGGTATCGCTGTACACAGACATAAACCAATCACAACTCTGGTCCACCTTTTGCTCGATTTTGCGGTTGTAGCTGCTTGTTCGTCATACTTTTCCTGTCTCTGACCGTTCCCGGCGTAATTACTGTCGTAGAATGCTAGTCAGTTAATGTGTATCACCATTGTTCTGCCATTTGAGAGCTTACTAATCACATCGTTGATTTTTTTACCACTTCGTACAGACTCTTTCAATGTCTTTGTAACCATGTTAACAGTACACGCCTTCTTCTGGGGTCATATAGCCATATGCAGTCGCCCTTTTGAAAGCCTGCGACTCGATGTCATATCTAGTTTTAACCTGTCGCTCGCGATCTTGATATTCCTTCTCCTGGCGTTATATAGCAATACACAGTCGCCTTTTGAAAGTTAGTATTTTGCGACGTGACGTTATACTTAGTCTTTATTCTGTCGCTCGTGATCTTGATATTCTTTCTAACATCAACATAGTTGTTATGTATATTGCGCTTGAGCTTCTCTACGTAACTTTCGCTCACGATGTGTTCTCTGGGCTTACAAATAATCACAAGGTTATGTGGTAGACGTATCTCTCGTCTAAGCATAGCACATATAGGAACCTGTTCTATAATTTCATGAACCGGAAATCAATTGGCCAATAAGACAATACTGATCCTAGTCTCTCTGGTTATGGGAGTCTATTTTGGAAGACACTTTTCTAAGGTGCGGCGAATGCGTGCTACCATACCAACCGATTGGGAGTGCAATGGTGTCCTGGTTTTTCTCATTACCAATAATTGGCAAACTTCTTGACATAATGCTGCTTAAAATTTCTGCCCTGATCAGCACACTACAGACACTTATCTGGATTAATTAGACTTATAAGGCTGCAGCTTTAGAAGTAGTGATCCACGTTAGGGAAGCGTTGATTTTATTCGTATTTAATATGATATGAGCTGAAGCCGGAACACGTGTAGTGAACACCTCTTAGGTTATTAATAAAATCGTAGTTAATGGGGATTGTATTGTATAACAAGATGCTCACCATCTTTGGGGCATCAAACAGTTTTAGTCTTTGAAATTTGAAAACGTGGTAGGAATCCCCTTGTAGCAAAACTTTTTAAAGTAGCAAGTGGTTATGCAGCATGCGTAGATGATGTGCTTAAAGGTAGTTTCCTCTTTTGGTACCCTTGGAGATTTTTCGTTTAATGGTGTTCGAATATCACGCCCTGGCGTTCTTAGAAATGTTTAAATGATATTTATTACCAAGCTATTTAATCGCCAATGTCCAAACTTACCGTGAAATTTATTTCTCTACTGTAAGCGCTTTCTGCTAGAAGAAACGCACTCCATGTGAAAGGTATCTGTTTCCCTTATGTTAATGTATCACGGTTAAAAATTAGCTTTTCCGTTAATTGCATAAATGAACACGAACTCATACTCTATATTCTGTAACTTTATAAACCCTAAAAGCAAAACTAATATAAAATTCCTGAGCATTGAATTTTTAATAAAAGTATAATGGCAATGCCACAAAACCCGACTAACATACGTGTCCTGGTTGATTCATAATGTATGGGCACTGTGCGGTAATGTTTGACTGCTGTATATCATAAAATAAATTTAAAAAATTAAAATAAAATAAAAATTGTGGAATCATTTAGCTCAATTCAATTAAACCGCCATTTAGATAATAGATGGTAGTCGTAGGCATTTTATTCCACGATCTTGGAAGATATGAAGAGATAGTGTAAATATATCAGTTTTATTGTAATAGTGCCAAGAACTATAAATACCTATACTCCTAAAATATTATTATTTATTTACATTTGATGAGTAGTAAAAGTTTTTGTATTGCTGTAAAGCGGGATGATACATCTTCAGTTATTTTAACTTAGACAAATATATAATATTAAACGTTTCTCGAACGTTTATTAAGAAAATTTTATTTAATTTTAGAATTCAGTTCACAGTAACATCGTCACGGCACAAGAATCTAGTTTATTTTACTTTTAAGATTACTCAAAAACCCTACAATAACAGGTATACCAGTTTTAATGTGTGTACTGCAAGTTTATATCCTGACTGATTTACTGTAAAGTCTCAAATAGCGCAATCCGCTCTCATTACACTTGTATGCTTGTTAATCAAAGTGAAACGGAATTTTTCACTTTTCAATTACATTATCAAACGAACTGTGAGATATAGAAAATAAAAAAGGTATTTTACATGTCCTTTATTTATAAACGATTGATTCTGAAATCGCCTAATTTGTATCTTATTTTTATAACAAAAAGTACTATCCCCCAATGACATCAATGTTGTCACTATCATATTGTAGGATCTGGTTTTCTCACATAACCTTACTGCACATGAAGACATTGAAACAAATCAAGTGTATTGGTCATTAGATACGGCTCCAAAAAGCACAACGAGAGGTGGAATTTAATTATAACAGGGAATCGAAATGAAATACTAAGCGAAAGCATAGACAATTTTATTGTACAGTATGGATTAGCCAGAAAAGAAAATAAGTCCTATAACAAAAGCACGTTATTTGTTCCGAATATTCAATTTAAAATCGTTATTGCCAAAAATACCTTTAAAACTTCAAGGAACCAAAAAATTAAAATACAGATTAGGTACAGATAGGGCATAAATTTTGAAATAAGGTCCATATCATAAAAGCTAACTTATATGGAAAGCATAGAGAGCTATCACAAAAGATGTGTTAGGTAGAAAGATAATGGAGAGCAAAAACTATAATGAACGATGTTTATATAAATGGCATAAAATCCCGCCGTTCTGAACAGACCTACACGTCGATAAAGTTCTAGAATACCAGAGCGAGTAGAATGTCTTGCGTGTTGTATTGAGTTACAGAGCCGAATTCTAGGTTTAACCAAATTAGTGGAGTCTTTAGTGAGGAACCAAACTAAGACAAGTCCCCGAAAAAGGTCAGCAGCTCCTTCAGTACTTAGAGTGGCAGATACCATAGACGTTGGTATGGCATTCTAAGACACACTACTGCGATGTGGAATGCCAGGCGGCTCCGTGGCGTAGTGGTATGTGTGTGGTCCCGGGTTCGAATCCCGACACGGTCCGCTTGAAAAATGTTAGGCGAGCATTTTTCACAAAAATACACCCTCGTTCGGATGAGAGGTAAAATGGAGGTCCCGTGTGTGAGTGTTGTCACGCACGTTAAAGATCCCTACCTTGCCTTGAACAGCAAGGGTTCCGCAAAATTCCAAATTTTCCAGGTAAAAAAAAACTCGCTTCCTGGCCAATGTAGTACCTTCGGGTGGAGCATTGGAAAATTACATGTAAGATGTGGAATGCACGGAAAACCACCACATTACCTCCCAAGTATACAGCGTACTAAAAATGTTCTTAGAAAGATGACATCCTCTAAGATAAAATATTCCATAGTTAAAGTAGTCTCCCATTCTGGTCTTCGGGAGGGTACTACTTCGGAGTATGTGATCGGCAAGTTTAGAAGAAGAGCCGGGACTATTCTTTTCCCGGACCCACGTGGAATTGAGATACAAGAAGCGAACGAAAGAAAGGAGAACCAAACAAAAATGTGTGGTGTGTACGAAGTGTGTGTATATGTGTTGGACCGCTTTAGTCGCCTCTTACGATAGGCAGGTCGTACCGGGGAAATATTCTAACCCCAGACCCACATAGGGTTGGGGTACAAGAAAAGAACGAAAGAAAGGAGAACCAAACAGAAATGTGTGGGTGTATGAAGTGTGTGTGTGTGTATGTGTTACACCGCTTTAGTCGCCTAATACGAAAGGTAGGTTGTACCAAGGGACTATTCTATTCCGGACCCACGCGGGGTGAGTACAAGAAAAAGAAAGAAAATCCAGCAAAACCGGAAAGTGTATAAAGGAATCGTAAAGTCCAAAAGTGAAATCATAAGGAGAGCAAAATCGGCATAAGAATCTGGTGGCGCGAGGACTAGATATTGACCTTGAAACGTTTGCGCCGCCTGCAGGAAAACGAAATGAGGTCAAGAACATTAGGATTTCGCCGACATACATATTCAGGTTCTGAATCAGCATAGAATAATTTCTGCCTCTTATTTCTCTCGTTAACCGGTTTCGTAGGTGGAGTGACTGAAGCAGGAGGTAGTATTGAGCGGACATTTTTCAGTCAAATAGGATTAACAGGGAATGCAGCACGCGGTTCTGGAGGTGGTGACGAATGTGGAGACAGTAGTGGTTATTGTGGTTTAGGAAACACAGAACACATTACGTAAGAAACCACTTTGTTTTCAGTATCTGTTATAGGAGAGTCAAGGATAGAAAAAAAAACAACACTGACTATCAAATCATCGACGTTAGATAAAGGAACAGCTTTGGTTGTAGGAGTATCAACAGTAGGAAAAGTAGCACAATTCGATAACACTTCAGCGACCCCCACAAGGAACAGAATCAAGCAGAACTTCGTCAACGCCAGAAAACAGGTCAGACTCAGGTGGAATTTCATCAACCTTAGATAAATGAACAGAATCAAGTAGAATTTTGTCAGCATTAGATAAAAAAGCACAATCAGGAAGAACTTCGTCGACATTAGAAAAATGAATATGAGCAGATAACGTTTCATCAAGGTCCGATAAAGGAGTAGAATCAAGTAAGAATTCATCAATGTTAGACAAAGGAGTAGGAACAGGCAAAACTTCAGGAACCGCTTCCTCGACAACAGCAGCAACAAGCATTAACGATACCGGTTCACTAATTTCAACAGGACATTCTCTAAAACTATTAAAAGTTATCGTTACCTCAGTTACATCTGCCATTGCAGAAATCTTAACAATGCGGTCATGTGAAGTAAAAGTATCCATTTTAGCAGTAAAAGTATGTTGGTGTTGACTATGTGATACGGTTCTAACTTCAGACATTCGTTGTTTTAATTCTTGTAAGGTTTGGATGGGTTCGATAAAATGCAGCAAGGTTACGAAGCGCAATGTACAATTGATCATCCTCATTTATAGAACCATACCACTGAAACAGGGCCGTCATACACGTGAAATAGTCAGTAATACTTTCTGATGAATCCTGCTGTCTATTGCAGATACCATTCAACAGTCTTATCTCACAATCAGTCATTTTGAATACAAATAATAAAAAAATTGCAAGAAGCAACTAAATGAATGCTAACCGTAACTCGGTAAAAGCTCAAAAAAAATTATTGCGAATACAGTACAATTTCAAATACATTCGATGGAAGAAATTGAAATCTTAACGCACCAAATCATTATAGTTCATTCGCTTTAACTTCAGGACCACTAATAGGATTGGAGCAACCAAGTAGAAGCTAGAAAGAGGAATAGGGCGCCAGCGTTTTCAACGGACTAGAATTATTGGCGAAAGCACAAGTTCAATAATTCGAAGAGAAACAAAAATTAAAGGAAATTGCTATTTAATGCAAAAACCCAAGAAAACAAATTAATAAAATTTCAGAACAAAATAACAGAAAATCCAAAACTGGTTTTACAGACGATATTGTCGGGACGAAACGTTGAGTATAGAATATCGAGGCCGAACGTAAAGAGCAAAAGAAAAAAATAATAAGCAACATTAGACCGAGAAAAGCGGGTAATGTAGGAAATTAAGCAGCAAAAAAATCGGGCCAGAAGTTAAGCAAAACAAAATCGATGGTAGCACAGCCAGCTCAGTCGGTAGAGCATGAGACTCTTAATCTCAGGGTCGTGGGTTCGAGTTCCACGTAGGGCGCCAAAATTTATGCTACGTACATTGACGTAACCGGAAGGACAATGAAAGAATGACCGGTTTCAGTCGGCGAGTAGGCGGGGTTTTATAAATAAGGAAATTGCCTCAAAATTAAACGTTCAGTACGATCTGTAATAGAAATCAATACATTAGGTTATACCAAAGTACACGAAAAAACATTAAAAAACCCTAATTAAAAAAACATTACAATTACTGTCCGGTAACTAGCACTTTGTAAATATAATGATTATACAGTAAAACATTTACTACATTCCTAATGCCCAAAATGTATATAAATTACAACAGGCATAAACAAATTTTGAGTATGTGAGCATAAACAGTATATTTTATCATTTTATATCTAGTGTATTGGCATACCAGATTTCAAACTTTAGTTTAGTAATCATAGTATTATGACACTTCACATAGACTCTAAAAATGTTAAAACACCTAACATACAGCTATAAATATAATAGCGACAACGTTTTCTAATGTGCCAGCAAGTTTTTAAACCATTTACACATTAATAAGTAGTATATTTTTAGTTATTTAAAACAAATAGTAATGCATTAATATAATGGCAATAAATACCAAAATAGTTCAATAATTTTCCTATACAAGAATTAATTTTGTAAATGCATGAGCTTAAACAGTAAAGTCCAAATAGATATGGTCTCAAGGTAAGTAGTAAAGAAACACACACGCGCGTCGACGGTGTTGGATTGGTCACACCCTCCCGAAACACAGAGAGAAACAGATGGACTCGGGACAACGCCAACCGCTCATACTTCCTACTAAAGAAATGGTAACTGCTTCGTCAATCAGGGGTCACTGTAGTGGACGGTCATGTCCACCGGAGGAAGCTATAACAAGTACGATTAAAGATTAGATCATTGACAACAAAAAGTACATTTTTAAAAACTAAAAACTCTTACCACACTACGGTGTGTACAAAATTCTGTAGATAACGAAAAATGTAACGATAAGTGTTCGTTGTCGTACAGCTGCAAAAAGAATCAAGTAATGAACTTGTTTTATAGCGAGAATTAAAATTTAATCTCCGCGTTATCAAACTCAAAGGTGATAATAGAAACAACCTTTATAAGACAAGTGTGATCCATTATTTCAACGAGTCTTTAGGTTTGAGTATTTTGAAAATTAATTACACTTTATAGTAATAGGTAGTAAGCCGACGGATATTTGATACAAGGTACCGATTATTTAAATTATGGAAGAACTTTGCATTTCGCAGCAAATAGATTTAAATAAAATTGTAGTAAAGCGTACTTATTGTAGGAATGTCTAATATATAAATGATGTTTGAGTATCATAATCAGAATTCATTGGATTAAATAATTAACCGAATTGGCGTAAGGTTTAGTACACCACCGGAAGGTAAACGTAACAAAACTTTAAGAAATCAATATATTATAAAAGGAAAACCAATTCGCCTAAAAAACTTCATTTCTCCAAAACATAGCCCGAAAAATTTATATAATAAAAAATCTACGTAAAATAATAAATACTCTCTAGTTCCTCAAATTAATTTTCAACGTCAGTTGTAGTGTTTACATGAAACAAAATAAACACAGAAAATATATAGTAATTTTTGCCCTCAAATCTAATATCTACATAAAACTGAAATTAAACAAAAATATGTACAATGGACTGTTTTTAGTCCTGTGGTTATCCAATATTAAATCTCTATCAAAATAGTCATAAAACCACATACTTACATATTGTCCATAAGTAACCCTTGATAAGTAATTGCGAAGAATATTAAAGCAATAGCAAGCAATAGCAGTAAAGGGAAAACCATATACACACGATATGCATTTCGCTGCAGCTGTAACAAAAAATTATTAGGAAAAACGTCACACTTATATAATACTGTATTCTAAATTTTATATAATAAATACCCAAACAGTAACAGTCATCGTTATAAGCACATTTCTAGGATTTGAGCGAATATCTCTTTTTCTGCGATAAATAACCTAGAAAAACGTTACAAAGGAAATACAAACTAAGTTGTCTATAGAGAAATAATCAAAACGAGGTAGAGAAGAAACAACAAGTTGTAAGGTTTAGCATGACGTTCTAGTTTTTACCTTCTCTCCTGGAAGTTCTGATAATTCGCAGTTGCGGCACAACAACTTCTTGTGGTCGACATCAAAGCATTAAGGACAAGGGTATGTGATATTATATTACGTTACCAACCGGTTCAAATATTTCAATGAAAAGAATTAACCATCATCTGGAAACAAAAATCTAGCAACGTCATTCTATTCAAATAAATAATTTATGTCTTTGATTTCAGCTTGTGTAGTTTATATTGTTTTTTTAAGAGCACTTATGGAAGGAGGTAGCAAAATTTTTCACACACGTAACTAAAACTGTTTTTTAAAAGGAGTTATTGAAATATACCCATCGTACAACCAAATTATATAAGAAAAAGAACCCGAATGTCCAACATTGAAAAATTCAGGGCCAACTACAATCGATAATATGTAAAATCCACGTTAACTTTGTGTAGTGGAACAGGTCGTAAAAGGTTCTGCAACAACATGAAAGTTCATCGGCAGAAGGACGTGAATGAAAAGTTACCAATATTTTCGTATAAAATTATAGAATACCACGTTTTAAAATTATTAAAATCTTCAAGGAAAATGCCAGATTTTAAGGCTATATTAAAATAGAATAGATTTAAACATTGTTTAAATTATAATTGTATGTACTTAAAACCTACGAAGTGTTGAGTAAGGAATTATTTCAATTTAGAAAGTAGTCGTAATCGTTAACAAAAATTTTCAAATGACCGTTAATACAGTAAGAAATATGAAAATTAATTGAGTACTAGCGAAAATATTTTTACGAAGGGATGGCACGGCACGTAACAGGCTTTAGAAACAGTTTGAAAATTAACAATTAAATATATTTGCTGAGCTGGTTAAGCGCGTAACTACAACAACTAAAGCTAGTACACGTCTGACTTGTTTGGACTGAAGTTTTAAATTATTGGGCAATTAAAATGAACAAGCAGCCCCGTTTTGATCTGTTCGAACCTATAATGTTACTGTTACTGCACAAATACATTTTAAGTTTGAAATATTTTTAGCTTAAAATCACAAAAGCAGAGTAGATAATGCTACATATCAGGAAGAAACTTAAAAACTTTGTGACATATCGTAAACTTAGAAGGACGTGGCTAATCTACAAGCTGAAAAATTTAGTGGATTTATGTGAATTATAAAGATAAAGATATTAAAAAAGTTGTAACATGATGACAGTAAATGAAATGATAGTTAAAATATATCAGGTAAAATAAAAGTACTCACGGCATAAAGTATATAATAAAGCAAAAGCGATACAGTAGCTTGTAAGCACCTAGAACAAATCGATATTCGGTACAAAACATTAAAATTAATCGAACACAAGTAACAGACCATGCTTACAGATTTAGGTCGACCCTCAACTTATTGGGAATATGATTGACAACTAATTAATTTTCTGTTTAAATTCTATAGCGTTGAGCAGTACCTCAATTAATATTAAGAGGCTGTCAAGACTGAGTAGTTATATATTTTAGTTAATTTGCTTACCAATATACCACTTGATTCCATATGGGATAGATGATAATTATTTGTTTACACCGCAGTATAGTAGTAAATATTTTGATTTCTAACGCAATTTGTATACATAATTGTATATTTCAGATGATGTAAAATGAAAATATTCAATACGATTTGAAATAATTATTTTTATACAGATGCATTGAATTGCACTGAAGACACCGTACGTTCTTGATATCATTATAATGTAATTCGATTTGCACTTCTTTTATTTGGCACACTACAAATTTGCTTATTCACAAATATTTACAAGGATTCTGTAATTTATTGAAATGGTGCTACAAATATCACTGATGACACGTACATTAACAATAACTACCACACTTAGAAGTCATTCTTAAGAAATGCGCTCTTTAAAGTGCCTAGTTCAATCAACTCAACAGGTTACATACCTGCTAGAAGACATAAATGGTAATCCCATGTTCGATGCTTTCTACGAAGTTGAAATCCAGTCTATAGCAGACCCGAATACGTACTTAATCGAAAAGGTGCTAAAAAAAGAAAGTGACACTACCAACAGTCTAACCATGTCAGATTTGATACGTCAATGTACTGCACAAAGCTTTGCTTTAATATTAGGCGTAGGAATGTATTTAACCCTAAAGGCAAAGCCTTAGTTCCTGGCATTATTATTGTATGTATAAATTAGAGTGCTACGCATAAAGTTGTGGTTTTCAGTTCTCGCGTAATGTATGCGAACAACCTACAATTTTATTGCATGCATTCCATCAAATATTTATTTTTCTCATGTCCAAAGAAACATATGGTTACTGCGCTAACCAATGAAAATGTTTGACAGTCGTTGGGTACAACGACGAGTACATGAGAAGGCGGCATTTTAGAAGGACTTTATCATCAACTAGGGCACTGTATCAATGTGTGTTAATGAAGCGAAGTGTACCTTGACTCCCTCATATCTATCAAATTACCTCAATAATATCGTGTGGCCCCTAAAGTTATAGACTCAATACACTTCACTGCAGATCTCTGAAGAAAAAGCCACCACGAGGACTCCATGAAATCCGTTAACCATATAGGCACTAGCATCGGTTTACCTAAAAGTAAAGAATTCAAAACTTACATTTAACCACGACTATTAACTAAAGGTTTATTTCTTTAGTTTTGTAGTCAATTACATTGTCTTTCGTTGTACTTGAATTTCTGCAATGTTGTGCCAACTGCTGAATCATGCTTGATACAAAATGTTCACCTTTAACGCGTTTTTAATATAATAAACGCGGCAATATATTTGCAATATCGCATTGCGCCTGGAGCATATTCTAAGCTTAAGCAAATGCATAAATATTTTACAACGCCAACTGCTGCCATCTACCGGAACAGATTTAGAAATAGATAAAGAAAATGTGGAATCAATAATGATGGAACTAGAAGGTTTCCAGGAGTATGATAGCGGAGATAGTTTGAAGAACATCGTTAATTTGAGCGTTAACATCAACAAATATCATTCTGTGCCAAGGTCTTCGTACATTGAGTTACCCCCTCGGGATTAAATGGAAGGAGGCGTGTGTTAACGTAAGAAATGAAGATCAAGCATGCTTCGCGTGGCCTGTAATGGCGGCGTTTCATACAGTCAAACATAATTATCAAACAGTTACTAAATATCCACATTTCTCTGATGTGTTAAAAGGCATTTGGTTCCCGATGACTCTAAATCAAACTAAAAACTGACGCTTAAAATGATATCTCGGATAATACCTACATCTTAAAATTAAACAATTGTAAATTTACTACTGATCCTGTATTGGTATAGGAGAACAGAAGAAATAAACGTGTGCAATTTTTAATGATACTCAACCAGTACCGTGACGAAAATAAGGAAAAATTTAAATATGGCGATGCAATTGAAGCATTCAACTCATACTATGTATTTATAAAAAACCTAAGCCGCCTAGTTTCATCGGAACTTAGCACCAAGGCAACTAAAAGACACACTTTTGTGATCGCTGCCTATACTACGTTTATAAAAGGAATATGCTACAGCAACATGTAAGCAACTTTAAGACAAAGCAAGTATGTGTACCTCGACTGACTGCGGAAGAGGAAAAGGTACTTCGCTTTAAGTATTCCAAGAATAAGGTTATAGTTCCATTTATAGTGTGCGGATTTGGAACGTATACTGAAGACTACCAGGAACGATAAATAATATCAACAGCTTGTACCGTCTGGTGTCGGATATTATGTGAAATGTGCTTACGATGGCTCGTTATTATTTTATCGGTCACATCGGGGCGAAGACTGTTTTAATTATTCACTATAGCGCTTCGACAATTTGCCATAGACATTGAAGGTGTAAATGTGGGTTCCTATGATATAGCTCCGTTGACATTTGGACAACAAACTAACAGGGTATAATTAGGACGCAAAGTTAATGCATACACAACAGGAGTTTGAGCTCTTGACAAATATCAATCACTTGTTATTTATAGAAAAGAGTATAGGAAGAGGTCTTAGCCAAGCGTGTTCAGAACGAATAAGTATTTACCTACATATTATCATTCCAAATCGGATGTATATCTTATGTACTACAATGACAATAATCAGTACGGATGGGCAATGAGTCAACATCTACCCTAGAGACTTAGAACGGACAGACGTCAAAATCGTTGTGACATCAGTGTCTAATAATACTTTTGAAGTAAATATGGATTATCGCGAGCAAATCCGTGACGCTTTTGTCCAAAACATACTGATCCGATAACTGAACAACCGCCTGTATAGAAAGACCAAAGTACTAAGTGAATGGCTACATTGAAGTCTTAGCGCAAGTATGTGATTCACTACAGAAATCCAAAACAAACTTTGGCCAATGGACGTGAATCATCTTTAATCCATCAGGTGCTAAAATTTAAACAAAGCTGTTGGTTAACATCTTACATAGACTTAATATTGAACTTTAGAGACGCGCAAGAAATAAATTTGAAAAAAACTTATTCAAGCTGATGAATAATGCTGTTTTCGGAGAAACGAAAGCATATCAACGTAAAACTTGTACGAAACTGGGACGGCAAATATGATGCTGAGCTAAAATGTCAAACCCTCTATTCAAAAACGTTACGAATTTCCACGTAAGTTTTGCTGCGGTGGAACTTCTTAAATTAGAAATATATTTTAATAAACTCATATATGTGGGTATGTGCAGCCTTGATATAACCAAGTTAGTTATCTACTATTTTCAGTATAAATACAGATTTTGGGGCTGGATGGCATATTCTCTACACAGATACAGATAATCTGATCTCTAAGGTTATGAATCAAAGTCTATATGATTTAATTAGACAGTGTTGTATTGGAAACTGTGATTCATCGAACTGTCCTTCCAAAAGCATTAATGGAATTCCATTAGTTAACAAAAAGATTTTGGTGGTGTTTAAGGATGAAAGTAATGGCCGAGTTCTGACAGACTTTATTGGACTACGGTCAAAGATGTATGTGACAAGGATTTTAAAGACAACTGAAGAATAAATCAGGACACTCAGTAGAAGTGCAACCATTTGTTATCCACGATTTCAGTATCACCAAGAAGATATAGGAAATCAGGAGATCCATAATAAGAAACAGAATAACCTTAGATGACAATGTCGACTGCGTAATGGAAGTATTTGTAAGCCATAACTTAATCCAGTCGCTCAAGCACCACGTGTACACTATCATTAAAGAGAAGTTTGCTCTAAGTTCACACTTGGTCCTTGGGCCTTATTTAACATTGCCGAGTGAACATTACTCTATTATGGAAAACAAAAGATATATTATAATAATTTTAGGATGTTAGTACATCTACTGTATATCTATGTACGATTGTAAATGTAAATATTTATATAGTTTGAGCAAGCTGAAATCCGATTACGTCATATGTGTGACCAATTAGTATACCAACATACAACGATATATTTTCCTTTTCCATTTTCAACAAATTTGACGCATTAGGTTGGTTAAAAGATCAATGTTACCGATTCTCCTAAGAAATTAATGTTCATTAAAATAGGGATGCAAATCGATATTTCGCTTTTTATACGTTAGTGAGACAATACACTAAAATATGTACACGTTATTAGTGATCTAAAATCAACAAATTATACGCATGTAGTTTTGAACAAAAAAACATCTATTAATTAAATTCAACAAAAAAAATTGGCAAAACATCAAACATCGGAAAAAATAATTGAGCGATTTACTATGTGCATACCCCAACCCTAGCAAAAATAGATTATGCTGTTTTGCTTTGCTGCGTTTTCGTTAGTTTTTGTTTTTCCTTACACCAAGTTACTTTTCAATTACAAACTGTTCTTTCCAGAATTAACATTACTGTTATTGTGCTTTGTTTACTACAATGACAGGTCGTTATTTGAATAATAGAGGAAAGCAATTAGTTGCTAATCCAATTAAATTATTTGAACGAGGCCGTAAAAACAAATTTGTTGAAAACTTGGAAGAACCGTGTCCATAATTATTTTAGACAATGCTTCTTACCATGATACAACTGTTTATAAAATTCCAAATAGTAGTTAGAATAAGGACAATGCGAATTGACTTCAGGACGGGGAATTCAATATCAAGGCGAAGCATTCAAGTTTGAACTATTTAAAGTAGTTAAATCATAAATAAAAAACATCGTGTAGAAAAGTAATGTTAATTTTCAGAAATAAACCACGAAAAGTATATAAGGTGCATTATTTAGCAGGACGCTATGGCCATGAAGTATTAACATTGTCCCCTTCTCACTGTCATTTTATTGCCATAGAAAATATTTGGGGTATTGTTAAAAATTATTGTAATTATTGGCAGAGATGGTAAATCTACAGACGATTGTTTGTCCATGTGACACAAAGCATTATGGACAGTAACACCACACATTTGGAAAAAACGCTGTATTACGTAGTAACAAATTAGCTAATGTATATTGGAATGGAGTAGTAATTAGTGTTAGTGGAGACGTTGCACAATTCGTTATTAATGATAATGATGTTGACAATGGAAGCCAAAGCAGCAGCTGGAACTCTGAAAGCATTGCTTAAAAGTTGATAAGTAGCCGATCTTGTTTAGATTGTTGTAGCAAAACATGTACTCAATATTGTGTGTTGCACGTACTATACTGTAAATGTCTGGCTAATAAAATATACATACATGTTTTTTTTTTGACAAATGCGTTTGTAGTAATGTATATATTAGGAGGTGAAATTGTATATAATTGATAGGCACGGTAAGTTTTTAATAGTCTTGGAGATTTCGGTACATGTATTTATTTGGAATGTAATGAACTCCTCTGACTATAGCTTAACGCTAAATAACAAAATACCTATTCATGGTTTGCAAATGTTGACTTGAAATATATACGTCTGCAAAGAAACATTTATTACTAGTATATGAACTATACCTAAAGACGGTTTCACATGGAGCTTATATTTTAAAATAAAGTAATTAGTTGTTGTTAAATACACAAATTGAAGTGGTTTTTATTACAATAATTTATATTTCCTAAAAGTATTCCTATGACACTATCCCAGTCAAGATCTACTACAAAAAATTCTAAACACTGTCTACATGTTTGATGATTTTTTATTTGCTTTAAACAATGGAGTAACTTTTCCAATACATTCTACAATTTTTCATTTTGCAAAATTTTGTTAGAAGTTAATTTATCTAAAAACAAACATTTTGTTTAGTTTAACTGTTACATAACCTTTTTGACCTTACTGTCTCTGATACTCCGCCCGGTGTGTTAACTGTACAACAGAAATGTTTAAAATAAAATATTTTATTCATCTGTGAAAAATTACAATAAAAATCTATAAAGTTATTTTGCCGCTAATCATGCTTGTAGTCACAAAACTTTAATATTTTCATAACGGCAACAGTGCTTTTGCGTGACATCATAAATATTAATGACGCACAATTGATTTTAAGTTGCTTAAACAATATACTCTTAATAAAATTTTATATGATTTGATCTTAAGTTTAATATTCGTACTTATGATACAATCTTGAAAGCGTTGCCTTCTTCTTTCAATTGCTTCTTAAGCACGACGAGAATACGGTGGAAGTGCTGTAGGTTTCAACTTTGAGCTACAAAAGTGGAAGGTTAATCATAATGGCGTCACATGATCCCGCAATGAATGAAGTTGAAGAGTACAAAAATTTGCAAAATAGACCCTAGATTTTTCCATGTTAAATCCTATCAGTAAACTCGTTTTTTGGGTTCGTTCATACCTAGTCTATCTACTTTCCATGCAAGAATATGGAACATACATTAGAATATTGACCAGTAATATTAAACCTGTTAATTCTAATAAAGGTAATGTATTTCAGAATTAAGTGGCTGTCGAACTTTTAGAAACCCTTTACTCTGTTTAATTTTTCGTTCTGTAATTTTGTAGATAGTGTAAGTTAGAAAGTTTTTTTTTATATTAATAAATTCAAAATCTGTGTTTGTAAAATTTGTCTCTCCTTTTTTTTAAGTTTTACCACCATATTGAAAGTGGACCACCTATACTTTATTTTTCTGTTATCATTCTGCTGTTCTTTCCTGTTCTACCTCACAAAGCTTTTAGCTTTGTCATTTGTATTAAATGGCGTTATAAAATGCCACTTATTGTGTCTTGTTGACTATTGAAAATTGCTACAGATTAAGTATGGCGGATCCTTGACGTAGTTGCTATGGGTGCGACTACTCTGCCGAAGGTCCCGGATTCAAATCCTGACAAGGTCCGTTTGAAACATGTTAGGCGAGAATTTTTCACAAAAATACGCCCTCGTTCGGATGAGAGGTAAAATGGAGGTCCCGTGTGTGAGTGTTGTCACGCACGTTAAAGATCCCTACCTTGCTTAGAACAGCAAGGGTTTGGCAAAATTCAAAATTTCCAGGTAAAAAACTCACGTCCTGGCCAATGTAGTTAGTACCTTCGGGTGGGGCATTAAAAAAATTAAATATAGTGCAGATTGAGGATACCTAGTATCGGCTCCAGCATATATTTAGTAGCAATTACTGAAATGTAACAAGAGATGTTTATTGTGAAAGTGCAATTTACTATTTATATAAAATAGTTACATTATGCAGTTTTCCTAAACTTTCTATTACTTGTTTTACCAATAATTTACCAATCTTTAAACCCAACTACATTTGGTAGCCGCCATGGTTATTCACTTCGTCTAATGCCAATGTCAGTTATACAACTACACTTACCTCCTACTTCAAAGTTATAATTAGTTTGCTATGGAACACTTTGAAACAATGTCTAAATTATTTGTGAGTTTAAAATAAGTCTTGGTAGCTTCATCATCTGTTATCTCCAAGCAAGTAGTTGCAAAGGTGTTGGGATATATACACATAGGCTTTAGGCTTTGGTCAGGCGTACAGCCACTGCATAACTTAATTTTACGTTGCTTTTGATGAAACCAAAATAACGTCCTTTGCAAACATGGACATTTCCAAGGATTGCCTGATAAAGCTATTCCTTTCAACGAAATTCTTTCTAATACTTCGTTTGCAAGAAAATTAAACAGGTTTGAATCAATATATAAAAAATCAATACGTATTCCAATTGGAAATATATCAGCAGGTAAAACCTTTAAACAATTGTATTTTATGCCTAAAAATTTAAGGTGTTCTATATCGTCAAAAGCACCGCTCTCTATTTCCGCAATTTTGTTGTAGTCCAGTACGATCCTTAATATATTTTTCAGTCCTGGAAATGCATTCGCCGGAATTTTAGACAGAAGATTTTTCTGAAAATCAAGTTCTTCTATAGCTGTAGAATTGATAAACCATTTGGTATTCCATTGTTCTATTTTATTATTTCCAATAGTAACGTATTTTAGTGTAGGAATTTCTGCAAATGCGTAATCCTGAATCAAGCCAATATCGTTATGATGAAGTCGTACTTTAACCAAGGAAGGCAAATTTTGAAAGGTGTTATTTTGCACTAACTTCACTCGAGAATGCGTCAAGAATATTCCTATTAATCGAGGAAGATGTCGGAATGCCTCAGGTTCAATTATTTCGGTGGAAGTATTATCGAACTCAATGTATTTAAGTTTAGCCAAGTTTTGTACAGTACCCTTTTTTAGTTTTGGTATCGGTTGTTCGGAAAACTTTACTTGCTCCACTTGTAGGTCAGGGTTATCGCTAAATCTTGAAGGTTCAACACATCCTAATATTTGAGTCTTAAAACGTTTTCCTATTTTTGGTGTTATCTCGACTTCTAGGTTTCCGAACGTGTTGCACATTAAAGAAACATTCACAGCACTCACTAGTAACAACGCCAGAGAATTTATTTTATAAACGCACCACATGGCATAAATATTTAGTTATAAACTGTTGTATAGACGACAATCATACAAAATAAGTATTTAAAGGTTGTAGGTCAGCAAACTTCACCGATAAAATTATCGTACTGTTTGTTACCGGATTTTAACGGCCTGGATAACTAAATGTCACGTAACTCTAGTAAGAAGGTACTTCTAAAAATAAACATGTATTACTGTGAGCTACGTTTAATTTACTAATCGAATTTAGGTACCGAGACTCTTACAGTGTTCGTATATTATTGGGAATGTAAATACGTCAGATCAGTAGGTATTCCCACATCTTTGTCATTAATTTTATCATTATACATAGCTTGCTGAAAGTTATTAGCTGTACAAAATCGTTTGCAACTGTGCATGCAATACTGTTCTTATCTACTCAATCAAGTTATATTGCCATGTTTGTTTGTGATAAAATTGACAAACTTTTCAGTGAAATTAATGCTTAAAACTTTTCGGTTTAATTATGATTATTGATGAGGGCTCTAATTCTGAAGAATCTAGATGGCGTTGGTCTAAATTTGGCTAATATGCAAATTAAGAATGAATTAAAACTTGGGCTCAATTCGACTTTGAGTGTTTCCTACGGCTGCACCCTATTTTGTGACATTCTACTTTCAATACAGAGTTTGCATCTGCACACTTTTTCCTTTGCTAAACTCCCGTTACGCTTATAATTATTAAAAAACCTATACGATGCAGTATCTTTGCGTTTTGCCTTAATATTCTGTTTAAAAACCAAGCTTTAGGATTCCGACCAGGAAGTTCTGCCTTAAAACTCTAACATTTAACATTATTAGATTTAAAATGACAGTTTATTTCCACGAACAACAGAAGTCAAATTTATCAACATCTCACCATTTTCACCTTAAAAATCAGTTTTCCGCAGCTTGGTTATCCGTTACTTTTGTTTATAGAATTTCTAAACTCTTATTTTTATAACGAACTAACAAATCCATTTGTTAAAGCATTCATTAACGACTTCGTGTTTGGAAAATAAGAAAAACAAGATATAACGGATCATTAAAAAACGAAATGGCCGAAATTAACCATCCAGTCAATAAACAGGTATCGTCTAGATAAGAACAACAATGCCATAAAGACGCGTGAATAATAAAATTGGCAGAATGTAAATTCAGCTGTATTATATAACGAATAATATCACTGCCAAAGAAATTAAGGGAACATACACCATAGCCAAATGTATAAATAATTTATGCAATTTTAATTGTATTAAATAGTTAAACGTAAGGGAAATTAATTCTGAGGACTTGGATTTACTAATATTTAAGCAATTTCAGAAGTATTATGTAAAATAAATTTAGGTAACAGAGAAATGGCTAAAGTAAAACTAAAACCTAGCTGGAACATGATAATTCGTCCTAGGCAAACTGGCATGTTACACTACCCCGGCCCAAGTGGAAAAAAGTTTACGTACATTTCTTTAAAATATATTTTAATTAAACGACAAAAAAAAATTTAAATATTAGGAACTAGAAAAGTTTAGAAAACAAAACTACAGGAAATGCGATTATTGAGTGACGGAATAACTAACCCGTATCAAACGCCCCAATGGGAGACGAAATCGTAGTCATAATCAGTAAAGTCAGCATCGATTAGGTAATGGAATAGGAAAAAACTTTTAAGTAGTAGAAAAAGTATCAAATAAATTTAGGGATTCCTGTAGGGATTCCAACCGAAAAAAATAAATAAAAGTACTAAAAAAATTTGTTTACATATTGTTGGCAATCATTTATTTTGGTGAATAAGAGTTTTTATTCTGATTACAGATTATAGCTTACAAGCGGTGAAAACAAAATTAAATAGAAATTAAAAGTAGGGTAAATGAAGGTAGGTGTACTAACATATGCGAGTTTACTTAAGTTAATGCCTGTATAATGCTTTAAATCTTTAATATGCTAATTATTAGTTTTGGGACTATCTGGATTTGTGAAGTTATAAATAGGGGTGAGCGATACGGGATTTTACGTATCGAATATCGATACATATTCTATATTGATATGTATCGATATATCGATATGTATGCGTATCGATACATATTGATACGTATCGATTCGTATCGATTCGTATCGACACGTATCGATTCGTATCGATGCGTATCGACACGTATCGATACGTAGCGGTACGTATAGATATATATAGCGATTCGTATCGGAACGTTTAGATGTGTAGATTAAGTATACATATGGAGACGTAGCGATATATATATATATATATATATATATATATATATTATAGTGGTTTTAACGGGTTAAAAATAAAAATAAACGAAGCAATTTCAAAACACCCTGTATAAAGGAACAACCACAAATTACGTGCGAAAGTTATATTAATTAATTCATTTTTAAGTAACGAATATTAATCAAATTGTACAAATAATAATTACAATTTAGTAGCTTTGCAAAAGAAATAAAATGTTAGAAGCCAATGCCATTAATTTATTAATTTAATTGAATTTAATTCAACGGTTAGTGGCGCATAATATGCATAAAAGCGTGTAAAACTCAATAAAACCAAGGTGAAAAGCGTTGCTAACAAACAAATATATCAGTAGGGTTGAAATACGTGGAAACTCCAACACCTGGAAGTGTTGTGGTAAAACGTCAGTTAATTAAACACCTGCATATTTTTTAAATGTCAAGTTCCAATAATTTTTATAGATAGCAAATGGTTACAAAGAATATCGGTAAACCGTCGTATGTGTTCGTAGTAAATGCTAATGAGCGGTTATTTAAATCACGTAAGAAGTCCACGTGGATTTAAATAGCATATGGTGTGGAATATTGATTTTCTACCACTCAAACCAGGTTAGAAAGAGACGTAGAAAACGCATAAGCAAGAGACAACGATAGTATAGGAGGGACTTGTAGGACGTCAGTAAATATACGATTGGTCGATATAGTTAGTTGAACGCGAGACAAATACAAGCATAGAGTATATTAATTTTCAGAAAATAGCATAACGACGTGCTGAAATTCGCGGGATTAAATATTGGTTGAGTGCAAAATTGTAAGAAGTGTTATTTTAAATATAGGATTTCGCGTTAGGAGGGTATGGAGAGGTTACCTTCGAAGAGTATAAATACTATAAAGAGGTAGCACGGCTCTCTTCTCCTTTAACTTCGTGTCCTTAATATTTCGATCGCTCCAAACGACGTATGAAAGTTAACACGAGTTGTAAGTATTATAAAATCATTTAAATTATATTGCATGGTGGTAGCCTCTTAATTAGTATGCGGTTAGTGTGCCTAGATTACATATTTTAAGTGAGGTATCACCTATAATTTTTAACCAACTCGTGTCGGGACGTCAAGTAACGTAGATCACAGTAAATAATTGTGAAAGACATATGCTTAAATGGAATTTGGAATTTGGTTACACCGTGGAGGCGGCGTTAGCAGTTCAACTTAGATGGGGTTCGTCTAGTAACAGCGAGAAACGGCCTGCAGACCAGATAGAAGAAATACATGGCATCCTCCACAGAGCGGAGATCGTCTAGAAATTTCCAGGTAACGATTTGAAATTGTGATTCTTATAAACTGTGAATATTGGGTGACGTATGAGAGTTTTTTTGAAGGTATGGTGGATTATTTGCCTATTGAACATAATACGTGTAAATGACTTTATTATGGTATTTAACTAGAAATTTGATGGTTAGACACCTTCTTCTAAAATTATATTTATTAGACATTTTATTGTAAGCTGCGAGAAGTCTATCACGGATATTATTATTACTGACAATCCGAATAAAATGACATTCTATCAGCAGACATAACACTATATCGGGTTATCCTCTTTACTCCGTACATTTTAAAAGTAAACTAGGTGAGAATTTACGTGTAGGTTACTTTACCCCTAGGCATGGGATAAAGTGTATCAACTTTGGCAATCAATAATTCATAAAGAAACAACCAAACGAACGACACGCTTTTAGAATATTAAAAGTAAGGTAACTAATAATTCTTAATATTTGATTTCGAAGGATTTAAATGTATATTTCACCGAATTATTTTTAAAAACCTCAATTTTTGATCTTTTTACCCCATGTGATAGTAGCACGTTATATGTTAGTATTGGGACAGAGAAAGTGCCGTTTATGAATGAGTAACAAGTATAGTTACTAATTACGCTATTTTCAAGCTTGTTTTATGAAGAGAATCAGCAATTGGAAGAATAAAGACAATTTTAAGGCATTCAATGTCAAAAGAAGGACTAGGAGCATTATCAGTATTATAGTATGTGTGAAAAATTTAGAATTCTAACAACCGAGTTATCGACAAAGAGAAACCATCGCATGTACATTTTACCTAAGTAATTATAAACTACTTATTTTTATGAATGAATTATATGGTTTTATAAATTAACATTTTTACTCCACACAATCATAGAAACGAGCTACTACTGTTAGAAACTATTTACACTGCTATAATATACAAGGGCAAAGTGCCACTACCAAAAAAAGATAAGAGGAACACCCACATTAAAGAATATTTTGATTCGCAAGCTTGCATTTCCCTGAAACTCGATAGCTATCTATAAACTTTTATAAATACGCTATGGCTTTGAAAATCTCCGACGCGATTTTTTAAGCCCGTAATAGCAAGCAAATATTTACTCTGAGTTCTAATGTTACCGCCACATATCACTATCGAATCTTTTAACAGCTTTGGTATGAAAATTGCAACTCATATCAAATCGAAATTGCTTTCCTATCGATTTGTCGAGAGTATTCAGCAGAATGTATATTTGTTAAATGGGTAAATCGTTTACGAAACACATTATATACATATCCAAATATGGCAGTTTGCTCATAAGTCTATTACTGCAAAGTTAATTTAAAGGAATGATTAAAAATTAATGGTAGTAGTTCTTATGGGTTATTCCGGTCTTTTAACCTGTTGTGAATAATATAATCAAGAATAACCTATATAAACTGCATATACTCTGCATGTGCGCCCTTAGTAAAGGATGCATCAATCCGTCAAGTTTCTTTTTTTTAATGTTTTATAAGTAGGGCAACTACTGTTGTGCACCATGAATATAAAACTAACGTGCTTTAAAAAGATACAACTGAAAAACATTAGGACCTAATGTGGGTTAGTAAAATGTACTCGATTGTATTGGCAATAGTAGCTTAATACGACTTTTCACGCTAGGAAAAGGACAGAGGACTTGCTGTGGTTGTTGGATAATGTACATGTTACCGCTGTATTTTCTCAGGTAATTTTTCAGATACTAAAATATAAATCCAAGCACAGCTAAAGCTATTCGTCTTTAGTTAGTTTTCAGTTAAAATTTTTGATGTATAATATAAAAACAAATACAATCTGAGAGATTTTATTGCAAAGACTGCAGAAGCATGTGTAGTGCCAAATTTATAAATGGGCAATCATGGACAATCATGGGCATTTATCCAGGACGGCAAATTTTTCAGGGCTGCAAATTTTGAGAAGGATTAAGAAAATTTGGAACATAGTTTATAAAGAATTCTGCTTTAAATTAGAAATGCGCAAAGTTTCCACAATAGATAAGTTAAAATTAAGAACGTGCTGGATCTTGATAACTCATTGGTCTGCATTAGTTCAAATACATATAATACTAATACTATATGACTCATCATTTACGGAAATGATAATGACACATTTTCTTAATACCGACATAGAGAAAGCATCTGATTATTTGTGTTAATGGCGATAAGTGCAAATTAAATTCGTGGTCAAATATGACAACTCTTTTATTTTATCTTTATCTGCAGCACTGTAGCATCTGATTAACGAAACTAGGTCTTCTAATACAAACACACTATATCTTTACTTCCGGATATTTACGCACATTTTTGACAATTAAATGTTATCGTCTTTTGAAGTCTCTCACAAAATTAATATCATATTTTATTTTATCACGAGATAGGTTTTGAACCTCTTGAAGAGCCTTTTTAAAAAAGCTTCTTCAAAAAACTTTTCTATCAATTTAATTAAATCAGAAATTACAATATTAATTTTTAATTACAAGAACATGATATGCAATAACGTGTGGAGATCGAAATAATTCTAAGTTGACATTCACTATTTTAAAATAAATTAAAATTACGGTGAGTAGCTGAACTACCAACAATGTTAAAGTTGTGAAGCTCTAGACTGACTGGCCATCTTGGACTTCTGAGGGTATTTATGCTATCCCTGCCCCTCACATTGCTTATGGGAACTCCAGAGCTCATGTCTGCTTATTTCAGTATTTAATACAATGTATTACTTCTTAGTATCTTAATTCTAATAATTGCTGTTTTATAACCTACTGTGACCTGCATCTGCAGTATCATGCTGTGTCTGGAATACAATGTCTGTTAACGTTCTTATGTCTGGCTTGTGAACTTTCATTTACCTCTTTCAAATATGTCCTTCAATTTGTGCATTGTAACAATCTAACTTAAGTTTTAATATTTCTGTTTGATTACATATATATCCCAATTTGGGGGATATGTAACTCCTCCTGGCGTAGATGAAAATTAAAGGCTTTACTTGATTTTCGAAACTCATTGTCCCTAAGAGTTTATATATTATTTCTTTATTTACCTGTGCTTCTTGTTTCTTATGACTAAAATTTGATTCTTTGTTTCTATATCTAAGATATATTTTGTACAATAAATATACAGTTAATAAAATGTTACAATAATTAATGAAATTGTCCAAACACTTATGTTATTGTAATGTACTTTTGGCACTTTTAATTCACTTAAGTGTTCTTTGTAACTGTCTATTAACTTTACGGCTTGGTGGAGATCGTCTAGGTCTAGGTACTTTAGTTGCATTGGTTTTTTGCTGATTTCGTCGTCTTCTGGTTGTGTAATCTTGAACTGTAGTTCCAGTAAATTTGCGAATTTCTTCGTTACTGTTGGGTCTTGGTATACCCGAATAAATTCGTTTTTTAATTTTAAATAGCAATATTCTTTCATGGTGATTACTTTACTTTTAGTTAATGCTAAATTTCGTGTTGGTTGCAATGGGCAGTTGCTATTACTTCTTGTGGAAATACAGCAATCCATTTGTTGTCCATAACCTTTTGAATTTTCATACTTGTAATTTGTACTGGTTTTGGATCACAATTCTCATAGTGATTAGAGAACCTTAACAATTGTACTTCACAAGGGCTATCTGGCATAAATATTGACTTGGTGCTACTTCTTTGCATTTTTTATTCGTGAAGCCATATCTAAGTTCATTTAGGGTAAGGAACTTTATTTTAGGAATAATAACTTGATACTTGCTAGTAACTTTCACGGGAAGGCAAATAAATGATAATAATTATAAGTGTTACTTTCTACAATGGGGATTTCTATTAAAAACGTAATTTCATGATCCTTTACATAACCTTTTACTATGGCTATTTTATCAAATATGAGTATGTTAGATTCTTTTACTTCAAAGGGTAATTTACTATTAGTTATAAACGATCTGATTCGTTGTAATTTCTTTAATACATCAATTGGTTCTATTATACTAGCGTGTAATGTGTTTAGTTTAGCAAATGTTACAGCGTTTTCTAATGTGGCTAAAATTTGTTGGATTACAGTAAGGGTTGATATTATTTGATTGAATATCGTGTTGAATCTGATTAAACCTCGCATTCCTAGCATTGTGGTTTGCATGTTGTTTTCAAGAGTTAGTATTATGTTTGTTTGTTGTTTGTTAGTATTCTATTGGTTATAATGTCTTGGTTTCTTACTAGCTTTCTTAGTGTATCGTTAAATTTTATTATTGTTGATGAAGTTGAGAATATTTAATTTATAACAATGGCTTTTATGTCATTTTGGTTTTCAATTAAATGTTGTATGGCGTTGTCATATCGTTCTGCATCTTGGTTGTCTAATTGCCTGTGATTGCTTTTATAATATTACCTAACTCGTTAAGAAGTCCTCGTTTTCGTCTTGTGATTTGATCTGTTGGTATTAGTTTATTAAATTTATCTTCTGTGTTCTTTAAGATGTTTTCCATTATACTGTTGCAATTAAGCATTTCTATCGCGTATTCTTTTCCGAATTTGACTGTGTCCGTTGATTGTTTCAGTCTGTAGTAATTGTCCCTAATTATATAAAATTCTTGTTTTAATTTTGTTAAATCAAATTTCTGTACAAATGTCCAATAATCTATTGCGTTTTGCATACTTCCCAATTTTACTGGTAGTATACCGGGGTTGTTCTTAATGTCTTCGACTAATATGTCGTCGTCCCTTCTACCTGGTCGAAGGTTGCCGGCAAGGGTGATGGCCGTCCTTCTTAAATTATTTAAGTGAATATATTTTACTATTTTTCCGTTATCTACTACGGCTACATTTTTATCTGATATATTTTTGATTTTAAACCGACATAAATATGTATTTACTTTTGCTTTAACATCTTCATAAAATAATATGTTACTTAAACTTTAAGGCGTAGCTTCCACATAGTCTTTATTTATTACTTAACGTATACTGAGAGGTCGTAAACTAAGAGTTCTAAGCCGAAACTTTTCCTTTTACATCAATCTTAACATAAAATCGCATTACAGTATTTATGAATTAAGCTTTCGAATATCCTATTGTTAATGCTACTTACTGAGAGCTTATAACCCACCCCCCACTCTATGTTATTGGTATCCAGAAACAAATGCTAATTTAACATTGAGTACTTTTACTTCTTGGATATATCATTCCTTGCCTGATTCAGTTCAAGATTCCTAACTATTAATTATTGTTATATTTAACATAAATTATAATGTAATACTCACACCTACTGTGGTGGGGTTACCAACGCTATAGCTGATAGGCAATGTCGTTTAGATTGTCGAATGTATCTACACCTTAATAATAAAGTTCTATGCATCTTCGTATTATGGCTATCACATTTCAACCTATAGATATAACATATAGCGACGAGTCTGTGAATAAATAAATCTTTGAAACTCACGTGCAAAAAAATCAGTCTAGTGGTCAAGTCGTAATGTTTGAGTAACATGACCAAAGAAAATATGGATGTCGTTGGTCCGTTCAACACACGTACATTTTACAATAATTTTACTTCGTTCAATCCACTTCAAGCACCAATCGAAAATTTCTTGAATCGCTTAGAATCTTACTTCAATATTAATAGTATAAAATCGCCGAAAGATAAAGTTGACTACCTGACAATTTTATTGGGTCCTGATCATTTCAATGTCTTGAAAAATAGAGTCGTTCCGAAAAAGTAAAAGATTATGCATTCGAAGAATGTGTTCAATATTTATCCTCGTATTAAACACCTGCAACTCGTATCATAGCCGAAATATTTAAATTTCACAGCAGAAACCAACATCGCGATGAAAAACTGTCTAATTTCATATCTGACCTAAAACAGCTGTCCATAAAGTGTAAATATGCCGAACGCCTTGCTTGATCAACTGGTTGTTGGTTTGAATGATAAGTCTATGATTAATCGTCTACTATTAAGAGATAACCTTAAATTTGATAAAGCATGTCAAATTGTCCTGGATATGGAAAATGCCAATCACTCAGCGCTGAAAATAATCTCATCTAATCAACATCACTCCAATGGAATACTTGGAACCACTTCACAATTTACTTAGAATAGGCGTACCGTGATCTTGGTCAAATAATTGCGAAAAAGCATTTCTCAGTAGTAAATCGGTAATTTCAGAAAAGTCATTATTGATTTTATTCAATTCAAAAAAACCTTCTATTCTAACATGTGATTGCAGTTCTTAGTAGGCGCTGTCTTAAGTCGCTTAAACAACGGTATTAAGGAACCCATTGCTTTCAAATCAGCTACTTTAATAGCAGCTCAGAAAAATTATAGTCAATTACATAGAGAAACATTAAGTATCATATTTGGTGTTACTAAATTTCGCAAATATCTTTTAGGAACTCGGTTTACTATCGTGTTTGATCATGAATCTTTATTGTCATTAAGTTTCGAAAAGGCGTTTACGTACAAAATACTGATTGTATGTCACGTCTACCTGACAGCAAAGTGGTAAAATTACCCGACGATGATTTCGATTGTAATTTTTTTTATTGGTCCACACCATTAGTGTTATATAAAGAGGTTGTATTCGAAACGTCCAAAGATGTTACACTTAGTAAAGTCGTGAATGGCGCTATTTACCGGTGGTCTAAATGAATTGAAGTCCGATGTAGTATTATAAAAAACTTTATAAAATGAGTAGATTTTGTCCGTACATAAATGATGTCTTATGTTTGGTAATAGTGTTGTAATTCCCGATAAACCAAAATGCAAATTCCTGTCAGTAATTCATGCAGATCATGTCGGAATTACTAGATGTAAATTATTAGCTAAGTCGTATGTTTGGTGGTTTGGAATGAGTAACGATATATAACAAAAAATTAGGTCTTGTATAATTTGTCAATTAGTACAACGTAAAAATCGTACCATATTCAAATCGTGGCCTTTGTCCAAAAATCTTTGGAACAGAATTCATGTTGATGTACTGGATACACATAAAGTTAAGCTTCTGCTCGTTATCGATTATTACACTAAATGGATCGAAGTGTTTTATTTTAAATAGCACAAATCTTGAGAATATTATATACAAATTGTGTGAATATTTTCCTAAATTTTCTATACCTAATATTATTGTGCCGGACAATGGTCCACCGTTTAATGCAAACGAATTTGCATTTTTCTGTAAGAATCGAAGTATTAAGCTCATTTACGCTCCGCCGTATAATCCACGTTCTAACGGTTTAGCAGAAAGGGAAGTTTAAACTTCCAGAAAATCGTTGATTAAGTCGGTATTATCACATAACAATGTTCCATTGTTAACTCGCGTGAATTATTGTTTACATACGTTAAGATCAACTCCGTCTACCGTCACTGGTTGAGTTTTAGCCCTAAAACTTCCGTTTCATTATGTAATTCAAACAATAGAAACAAAATATCTTCTCAAGAAGAGAAGGTGAAACGTAAAGTAAGGTTTAATATTCCCTCTTTGCCCAAATTTAAAACATACATAGTAGGAGATAAAGTACTTGTTAACCTACACTATCTTTAAGGTTCAGTTAAATGGCTCCAAGCCATAGTGCACAAAAGAATCGGCAATGTTGTTTATTTAATTAAACTTACCTGTAATCAAATAAAAAAGGTTCATGTTTTACAATTGAAGCGTAGTTATTTGAGTGATTATTCTCACGACGATAGCGATTATTGGCATGGTAGTCTTACAGATAATAGTGACAATAATTGCAATTCAGATCATACACAAACTGGCAATCTTGGAAATGATGCGAATGTAACAAAAAAGCTAATTGGAATAGTCCGGCCCCCGGATCGTTTTTCGTATAGTAATTATCCATAATGTATATAGGTTTAAGTATATAGCTTATTATGTGCTGCATAACATTCATTAAGGGGAAAGTAATGCTATATTTAGTATTAATTATAATGTAATAGGTCACACCTATTGTAATATATAGCGGTGGAGTCACCCACGCTATAGTTGATAGGCAGTGTCGTTTAGATTGTCGAATGTATCTACACGTTGATAATAAAGCTCTATGCATCTTCGCATTATTACTAAGACATTTCAACCTACATACAGAGTGGTAGAAAAGTCCCGGAACGGTCAAATATTTTGGGAAATACTTATCGCATCAAAAAAAGAAAAAATACGTGTTCAATATTTTTTTAAAAGCTATCCAATGACACTAAAATTGAACCCCCACCCTCACCCCCTGGGGGTAGGGGTGGGGCAACTTTAAAAGTTTAAGTGGAAACCCCCATTTGTTATTGCAGATTCGGATTCGCCACAAAATGTTAGTCATAATTTTTGTAGATTTTTTGCAGATGGCGCTACAATCGACAAAAATTAACTATTTCTAGAAGAATTGATAGATCAGAAAATAAAAGAGGTAAAATAATAAATTATTTATTTCATACATAACGAAATTACCGCCGAAGGTGTTCAAATTGACCACCTCTCGTCGCGCTTTTAGGTCTTCCAGATCTTGGTTCATCCTTCGCCGAACCAGTTCGCTCAAAACGATTCACTGTTCGACTCGCAGTAGATTTAGAAATCGGTTGACGTTCCGCATTGACTTCATTGAATAAATCTGCGACTTGCTGCAATGATCTTTCTTTATCTCCATACCCCCGCATCATCAGGACAATTATTCTTTCTCTTTCAGACAGAGACATCACGAAATAATATCAAAAGCTAGTAACGAAATGAATACTGAAAATGAATGTAATTCTGACATTTTTCGATTTCAAATGTTTTTGTACCCTATTTTGGTTTTGTCAATTACAACGCCCTCTATCATCCAAAATGGCTTGTATCGTAGGTCAATTTGGGGTAATTTATCCTGCGGAATCCGAATCTGGAATAACAAATGGTAGTTTCCACTTAAACTTTTAAAGTTGCCCCACTCCTACCCCCAGAGGGTGGCGGTGGGGGTTCAATTTTAGTGTTATTGGATAGCTTTTAAAAAAATATTGAACATGTATTTTTTCTTTTTTTGATGCGATGAGTATTTCCCAAAATATTTGACCGTTCCGGGACTTTTCTACCACTCTGTATATAACAATTATGTGGAGTGATAATTTTTCCTATCACAATAAAAGGCCGTTCTCTCTAATGTTTTATTAATATTGTCCAAAGAAACAATGTTATAATTGAGCAAAAATTTTTAGAGCATGGACATACACAAATGGCGACGGATCACATTGGGCTTATATTTAGAGAAAAATTATAGACAAAAAAATCCATAATGTGCTTATGGCTATGAAGTTGAGGGAATAAATGACGGTTAAAGAAGTTGTCTAAAATATGCTCAGCTGAAGAAAATCTAGCGTAATTTGCTTAGTTTATAATTTCGTCAGTATAAATTCATTCTCTGAAATATATTTTAAAAATTCATTAATCACATTTCCAGTCCTGGAACTGGTTAGACGCGTACCCTCATTGTTTCCTATTCTGTGCTGTCCTATACATTTCCCTCAAATTTGCACAGTCTGCATCTTACACTATCTGTGTATAATACTTTGATATAGGTCTATCTCTACCTCTACCTCTTTCTTTTTTGTTTCCTTTTGGAAATTAATAAATATTTACGTAGAGCGTTTTGATAATGAAAGTTTGATGTAGAAACTACAAAAATACTTATCTGTGACATTACGTCATATGGTAAACTATCGATTACGTTGCTGAATGTAGTAAATGTGTACAGTACCTTAGTATGAACTTTTAAACATCTGTTGAATGCACTGCATTATTGACAACACCATTTGCCATTCTCTTATCCGAAAATAACCCAATTAGATTATCAAACACATTTTAGTCTTAATCAGAACTGATTCTATACGAATTTACAATAATATTAAAAAAAATATATACTCTAATGGCAACTCAATATAACTGAGAGTTAACACTAACACGAAGATAGGTTTAGACTTCATATGATATGCATTAACCTCAAACCGAACAAAATAGGCTTGACAACAAGGCATTTCAATACTAACAATAAAAAATAGAATGTATCAAAATGCAATGGCGCATACTATATTTTCTTAGTTCCATTTACGTTTAGAATTTGTCTGCGTAAGGTACTATTTATGTCATGTCACCGGTTCAACAGATCACGTATACCATATGAACGTTTAATAAACACGTTTCCACAGCCCCCAACGAAATTTGAACTTTTTCTACGTCATTCGTTTGTGCATCGTAAGTGCACAAATGTGCACAGTGAACGAACGTTTGTGAACCTGTCTATGCAAAGATATGAAGAAAACAAAAATGGTGGCTGTAAAAACGGCAGGCCACCCAACCGAAAAAAAATCCGGAAGAATCCAAAGAAATTCCAGTTTTTTTTATATCCAATCGTTTGTGCATCGTAGGTGCATAAATATGCCCAGTATAGGATCGTTTGTGCACATCTCTATACGAAAATACGAAGAAAATAAAGTGGCGGGGCTGTAGCAACAGCAGCCCCACCAAAGAAATTGCGGATTTTTATAGCCAATCGTTTGTGCATCGTAGGTGCACAAATGTGCACAGTATACGAACGTTAGAGCACATTTCTATACGAAAATACGAAGAAAATAAAGTGGAAGGGCTGTAGAAACGGCAGTCTCCCACCAAAGAAATTTTGGATTTTTTATAGCCAATCGTTTGTACATCCTAGGTGCACAAATGTGCACAGTATAAGAAAGTTTGTGCAGTTCTCTATTCAGAGATGCAAAGAAAATAAACTGAAAGTATCAGAAGTTTCATGTTGATCTTGGAGATCAAAATATTTTACTTGTATGCCTTCCTATGGTGGACAAAAGCGCATCAAAAGAAGATATATGTTCTTGTTATCGTGGTTTGAAGCATCCGTTAAAATAGTTAATTCGATTTACCATGATCAACATTTAATTTTTCATTCGCTATACGTCTCAATACATTTACTACAATAACTTCTGTTTTCGTTCGATTTTTTGAAAAATTTAACATAGAAGAACTCGAAGCGGTGGCACGATCGACACATTCACGTCTCTCAAACTTTTTATATGCTGTTCAATATTACCGGTATCGCTATGAGACACACTGAATTCTGTACGTTTACGCATATGACATCCTAGGAAGTATTCGTTTGCTTAATAAACAGTTTGGTTGTAAACTAATATTAAATATGGACTTGCATTTCGGCATAGTTGAAATGGATGTTTCCAAAACAAAACACTTCGAACGCGAGCGTTAGTGGAAACAACCAACAATTGAAAAAAGGCGATAAGTACTAAGAAGTACTCAAGGCATGGACGGTAAGCAAACCAGGACGCCCCTCCTCTGTCCGCCCATTTCTTCCAGTCTCATTTTGCATTATCTGTCTACAACAAAATTTTTGTAACAAAATGTTATTCATTTGATGGGCGCTGACACTTTGGCAGTTCTATGTTTATTTCTTTATATTATAATTTGAGAAAATGTACAAACGCTACGCTCTAACGAACAATTATCCATAAAGAGGAGAAGAAATTTGTTTGGTAAAGAAGTTACCATTTCTGTTGTCTCCGGTCTCCGCAAATCGCTTTCCTTTTACTTTACTGTACGAAGGTGCACAAACGTTGAAATTTTTTACAGAATTATGTATGTGCAATACACGCCAACAAAAATCACTAAAAACCTTGAGTATGGGTCGTAGGAAAAGTGTTGCTGTTTATGTGAATAACTCGAATTAATTTCGGCATAGCTAGTATTGGTTATGTGCGTGAAATTAGCCGCACTTTTTTGAATTTCAAAAAAATTCTTGTGACATAATTAGGCGTTATTTTGCGCCGTTATAACAAAATGTTGCGCCTACCTAGTAAACAAGTTATATTACAAAAATTATTGCAAACCAGTTATTTAGAAAATTTTCCGTAGATGCGTGAACCACGCCTACTGGGGGTTTTCTAAATAACTTGCTTGCAACGAAGACGCAAAATTTTATTTCAAGGATGCAAATTGGCGCTTATTGAACGCCTAATTATGGCACAAATTTTTTTTCAAAATTCCGAAAAGGTGCGGCTACTTGAACTTGGCTGGAGCAATAGGTATTTTTTAATATACCTTGTTTGCCAGGTGGGCGCAAAATTTTGTTTAACAGTGCAAAGTAGCGCCTAATTGGCGCCTATTTATGGCACAATTTTTTTGAAAAAAACCGAAAACAGCGTGGCTGCGTAAACTTGGCCGGAAAATTTTTTTACAAAATAACTTGAATGCTAAGGGAGCGCAAAATTTAGTTTTAACGGCGCAAAATGGCGCTTAATTATAGCACAAAATTTTTCTAAAATTAAAAAAATGCGGCTAACTTCACGCATCTGTATTGGTTAGTATTTCACAAAGATTGCGAGAGTGCACAAATGTTTGCACGTTGTGCACTGCTGTCGCCGCTTATGTTTGGGCTACCCAAAAATAATATTCTCATATCTTAGTATATAGCAGAAAACAAACATTTGTATACTGTGCACATTTGTACACCTACGATGCACAAACGATTGGCTATAAAAAATCCGACATTTGTTTGGTGGGGGCTGCCGTTTCCACAGCTCCTCCACTTTATTTTCTTTGTGTCTCCGTATAGAGATGTGCACAAACGTTCGTATACCGTGCACATTTGTGCAGCTACGATGCACAAACGATTGTCTATAAAATTTAAAATTGGAGTCCTTCGTGTGTGAGTGTTGCCACGCACGTTAAAGATGCTATTGCTTGAAACAGCAGGGTTTGGCAAAATTCAAATTTTCAGGTAAACTCGCTTCCTGGCCAATGTGGTACCTTACGTGTGATTTTCCACTCCACCGAAGGTACTACATTGGCCAGAAGCGAGTTTTACCTGAAAATTTGGATTTTTGCCGAACCCTTGCTGTTTCAAGCAAAGTAGGATCTTTAACGTGCGTGACAACACCACACGGACCCATTTTACCTCTCATCCGAACGAGGGTGTATTTTGTGAAAAATGCTCGCTTAACATTTTTCAAGCGGACCGTGTCGGGATTCGAACCCGGGACCTTGGGCGTAGTAGTCACACACATACCACTACGCCACGGAGCCGCCTCCACTGTAGTACCTTCGGGTGGAGCATTAGAAAATCACGTGTAAGGCTGCTGTTTCCACAGCCCCCCATTTTTGTTTTCTTCGTATCTTTGTATAGAGAGGTGCACAAACGTTCGTTCAATGTGTACATTTGTGCACCTGCGATGCACAAACGAATGCCGTAGAAACAAGTTCAAATTTCGATTGCGGGGGGGGGGCTGTTGAAACTTGTTACGTTTAATATATGCGAGCAGCTGGATCCTTGAAGTTGGATAAAATAAAATGGCGTTAGAAAATATTCACCTTCTAAAGCCCCTTTACATAATTGATGACGAAGTAGCGGTAAGTTGGCAGAAAAATTAGTAGCTTTTAAATATTAAATAATAAATGGGTTGGAATCCAAGAATCGTTTTCCAATATTTCAGAAAAATTTGAGAAACTTGAAAATTCATCAATATTGTAGATACATAAACATTAATTGTACATCTGTAAACGGTCAACTGCAATAATGAAATTTTATGATGAACATTTGTTCTAAAATCACCATATAACTGTAGCATTTGTTTGTTATATTTGTCAATGATTATAGGGTAGGTGAATAAAGACAGGAAATCCAAAAATGATTAACAAAAAAGCGTTTTAGTTCATAAATGCTACAAACGCGCTTTTCTTATCGTGCAATACTTTATTTAGGTACTTGATTTAGAAACATACAGTTTAGAGTTATGAGCTAGACAGTTATAAACCACACAAAATTAATATTCTTATCTGCTTTATATACTTTATAAAAGTTATTGCTAGAAAAGTAATTTATAGTCACTTTATTGCGCTATTGTTACACATTAATTTCAGAAAGGCAATATTAATTCTGCTTCTACACACAGAATATTATTCGTTTCGAGGACCTTATTAACATATTAAAATATTACATAGTTACCATAATCCCTTATATCCCAAGTGCAGTTGTTGAGCTGCAACTGACGTTAAATAGCATATGAGCTTGTCATATTTCTCAACTAATTTATATCTGCAATTGAGAGAGTAGGATTTTAATAACAGCATATAGTTAGGAAAATGTCACCCCAGGTTTTACAATGAGATGTGGGACAGGTAAAAAAACGTTCTACTTTTAATTACATGTGACCAAAGTTTATAACAACCGAAATGCATAATGTTTCGTATTTTATATTAATTTAACAAGGAAAAGAAAGAGAATTAATGTTAATAAATGACCTATTTCCAAAGAAAAAGAAAACAAAATTATATTATTAAGTCTATGCATTGCCTTCTCACACTTTTTGTTGCCAAGAAAATCAGTTATGACTTTATTAAAAGATCTACATGCCGCTTTTTAACCGCATTCAAACTTTCTTCAAAGTCATACATTACCCTTCATAAACTCCCTTATTTGTGGGCCAAACTAATATATCCTCCTTTGTTTTAGCCCACTGGTCTTGAGAAGTTTGTTATTTAAATTTAAGAAACCTTCGAGTTTGATGAATTCAACTTGGGAAATTTAGCAATGTTTTCCTTAAGAGTGGATGTAATACAGCGAATACTACGATATTTTTCGCGGAGCTTATTGTAGGCAATAGAGTAATTGGCGTTTGTAAAATCAACGGTCACAATGGTAATTAATGCGGAACCCTTTAGCACTTATCGAAGGTATGAAAATTTATCCACGGTTGTCAGCTCGTCATTTTAGTGGACTAAAATATTAAAGCGATCAATAGAATAGTAACCATCCCCTTCAAAAGTAGGAAGGATAAGTGGCGTATAGACATTTTACTTAAAAGTATCTGAAGGAACTGGTATACTAGCTTGAGACCAGGTAGGTTTACTGCGACAAAATTTTAAATAAAGCGCCTTTATTAGAAAAAAGTGAGTGTCGAGGCGCTTATGAATACCAGCTTCCTTTTTAAATTCGTCAGCGGCGTCGATCACCGATGCGATTGCACCGATTAAGGCATTAAGTTGGAAAAAAAACTTTTTCCTGTCTCGTCAATCAATGTATATTGTGTGCGAAACAGATCTATATTAGAAATGAGAAAGTAATTCACGCTAATTAAATTATCGAAACATAGGCCACGTTATCTAAAGCATTGCGACAAAAAGTCGATGTAACTATTGATATATAAGAGGAAGTTACTTAGGCAACAAGGTGTTCGTTTTTTATTGTAAGAACGCACCCATAAACTTTATTTATTTATTTATTTATTATAGTCTTTATTATTATTATCAAATTATTACAGAAACATAAAAGATATACAAACTAGTAAAGTACAAAAAATATAAATAATTGGATAACCATAAAGTTGTTGAAGTAGGCCACAGAAGAGACGAAGTTTAGCTGTGAGCTACTCTTACACTTAACCCCTACTGAAGCTAATTATTAAAAGTAAAGAAAGGCAGCGGAATAGGCTGATGGCATATAAATAAAACTAAACACAAGTACTAAAAGGATAGTAGGAATTATAAAAGCAAAACAGTTGAGTTATATAATTAAAAACTATTTCTTAGCTAACGAAGTTAGTAGTACATATTCTCTTGTCCATGAGACAGTGATAATTATAGTTAGAAAAAAATTAGATAGCAAGTTAATATGAGCATAAAAAGGTATACAATGAGTGAGCATGCAGAAATTAGCGTATTGCGCTGTAACATAAAAACAGGGCTAGTTCAAAAGGCTACTGTATAATTTGGATTTGAATTTTATGAAACTAATAGAGCGTTAATCGAAGGATAAAGAATTAAATAACTTAACTGCATTATAAGTGAAACATTTCTGAAACATGGCAGTACTGTGTCGAGGCATAGTTAAACGTTCATTATATCTCACATTTACTGAGTGAACGAGAGATCTAGGAACTAACTTATTCTTTAATATAACTGAGGATGCTTCAAATAGCAACTTAAAAACGAAGCAGCCAAGGTGAAGGTTTCAACGATCATCCATTTTTAACCATTTGAGTTCTTTGATCTTAGCGGAAATATGATCGAACTTTCTAAGACCGAACACAAAACGACAACAAGAATTTAGCAGTATTTGAATCCTTTTTTTATGAATGCTATCGAGTCAAGGGCCATAAACAATATCGTAATAATTTAGATGAGACAAAACCAAAGATTCAACTAAAGTTAATCTTAATTTAAAAGTTAAAAAATGACGCGAGGCATAGAGTAATTTAAGAGAAGAGTACGCTTTAATAATCACTTTAGCCACGTGTGAATGAAACTTAAAGTTATTGTCCAAAGTAACTCCAAGAATTCTAGAAGAATTAACGACAGGTAAAGGGATATTATCAATGTGTATAATTATATTTAAAGCTACAGTGTCGTATATACTGTTGTGACAGAAGATTATTAGTTTAGATTTTTGAGAATTAAGGATCAGATTATGAGCCTTTGACAAAGAACTAAGAAGTTTTAAATCTTCATTAATTCGCTCTTGAGCGGTTAACATATCGCAACTAGGAAAACTATAATAAAGATGTGTATCATCAGCATAAGCTTGAATTTTACAATTCCCAACAGACTTTAAAATGTCAGATGTATAAAGAGAGAAAAGAATGGGTCCAAGAATGGAACCTTGGGGAACCCCAGATAAAACTGGCAATGTCGACGAATAGAGTTGGTTAACCATAATTTTCTGGGATCTATTAGTAAGAGATGATTGTATAAGAGACACTGCTGACGAGCTAGCACCATAATATTTAAGTTTAGAGCACAAAAGCTTATGATTTACTGTATCAAACGCTTTCGAAAAATCAAGAAGAATAAGAAAAGTTATAAGTCCATTATCTCGCGCACGTAAGATATTATCGGTAACGCAAGCCAAGGAGGTATTTCTACTAAAAAACTTACGAAATCCAGATTGAACATCTGGAATTAAATTATTCGAAACAACAAAGTCATATAGCTGAAAGTGCAAAACCCTTTCTAATATTTTAGAAAATGCAGGCAGTATACTTATAATACGTAGATCCGACAGCAGCTTGCAGTTGGGAATTTTTGGTATAGGTCTACCTATAGCCTCTTTCGAAACATCCGGAAAAACACTGAATTCAATGCAGCTATTAACAATATGAAGAATAACTTGCTCGATGTATGGAAAACAATACCTAATCATGAATAACGACAAGTTATCCAAACCATATGCATTTGATTTAGAATGATTTAAAACATAACGTATATCCTCAACAGTTACCAACTTGAATTCGAAGCTATTAGAAGGATTAACATTGTTGTTGTTGTAATAGTCAATCTTTTCTTTACATAAGTCGTCATTTTCATTATAGACTGATGAAAAAAAGTTGTTTATCTTATCAGGGTTAGAAAGTTCTAAAGGCAAGGCAGCATTACCTGAATTCATAATTTTTAAAGAGCTTAAGGCAGACCATGTTCGTTTCGGATTATTGTCTTTAGCTATATTGTATATATAGGTTCTTTTTGCTTTCCTAATAGCAGAAAGAGTGCTATTGCGAAGTTGTTTATAACTACCCCAGTCAAGGGGAGAATTAGACAACTTGAATTTATTAAGGGCCAAGTCTCTACGCTTCATTAAATATCTAATATCACCCGTAAGCCATTGCGCTTTAGGTTTAGACACGCGTACTGATTTTAAAGGAGTATGTGTATTAAAAACACCAAGAATAATTCTGTTGAATGATATCACTTTCTCATTAACGTTTTTTCCAGAAAACAGTACGCCAATTAATTAATTGAATGTCCTTTATAAGGTTATCATGATAAGATTTTAAAATCACGAATAGTTATAAAGCGCTGTTTTGAGTTTTAAGCTTTAAATTGGTATCACCATACACTAGTTTATGATCACTAACCGTATCAGCATTAAGGCATCCTGACTTGAGAATATAATCATGGTACAATTTACAAAGATTTGATCCAACAGAGTCCTCGTGTTTTGAGTTATACGTGTCGGTTCATCAATCAAAGGAATAAATCCATAAGAGTCAAAACATAGAGATAATGAATTATTACTATTAAGTAAATTAATATTCATGTCACCAAGACAGACGGTGTAGTTAGCAAAAGTAGCCAAATAGGATAAAATACAATCAATGTCCCTAACAAAATCCAAAATTCTAGATTGTTTTTTACTTTTATTAAGTGGTCTATAAATGACACCCAAAACTATTATTTTATGATTAATAGTAAATTTAAGAAAGATACATTCAATATTGCTTTTGAATGTGAAATCAAAGGCTAATATATCATATTTAAGAAATTGAGTAATGTAAACACCTACGCCCCTCCTCTGCCCAAACGATCGACACGTTCAAATCTATATCCGGGAATAGAAATCAATTTAGAGTCAAGACTAGCATCAAGTTTCAGTGACACCTATAACGTCAAATTTATGCTCTTCAATAATGTCAACAAAATTATAAAAATTAGAAGCAATGGATCGAGTATTGAGATGCGCGAAAATCATATATTAAGAAAATCGGTTTATAAAAATATTATTAAATTTAATCACGTCCCACAGACAAGAAGCCAAGCAACCCTACTAATACGAAAATAAAAAAGATAACTTAAATTTAATTAAATAAGATTCATTATAAAAAGTATGCTACAAATTAGGAGTTAACAATTAATATTAAGCAAATCCGCATGATTTCTAATTACAAGCTTACGATCACCAACTAGTGCCCATACAGTTCCATCTAGAGTCCAAGTATTTTGCTTAGAGAATTTATCTTGAGCCTGCTTAAAGAGAGCGAACCTAGACTTAATGAGATCCTCAGCAATATAAATTCCTGATCCTTTTAACTTAGATATTTAAGTAGAACACGTTTACGATCATGATAATTAATAAATTTTACAATTATATGTCGTTTATTACCAGTTGAAGATCCAACACGATGTGATCTATCAATACGTTCATAATCCAAATTCACATTTAGCTTATCTTTAAATAATTGCATAATTAGATTATCACAGTTTTCACCATGTTCTTCTTTTATACCAATAATTCGGATATTGTTGCGTCTAGAATATTGTTGCATATTATCCAAAGATTCCATCAACTTATTATTTTCACGTATAAGCTGTTCATTCTGATTTTCGATAACCGCCAAACGTGTTTCAAAGGAATGCATTTTCTTATTTTGTTCTTCAAAGGCCTTTTCCAAATTAATTTCAACGACCTTTGCAACACCTGCCGCAACACTAGCTATAAATTCCTTATCAGGGATAAGCATTTTTACCGATTTATCAAGAATCTCTTGTATATCCTTTATTTGCGACTGCGTTAAAACCATAACGAATACTTGTATATACTTATGGCAGCTATGAAATTGAAGGTAGTTTGAGTACAAAGCTATCACCTGGTAATAATATCACTACAGTTAAATGTATGAGCAACAGCAGTAAATAAAGATACATATAAACCGGCAAAAACTAAAATATTGTAGCACACCTAACACACACGTCTACTCCGATCGCGCCATTTTTAACCTTCATGTAACTTTCATGTTCGTAATCAAAACCTAGTACGTATTAATTGGAAATTAATATGAAAGCAGATCAAAAGTATTACTGAACAATAAATAACCTATGCGACTTACTGATGTTGGCGTTCAGCGCATGTAATTATTAGAAAACGCGTTTACATAAATACGCTGAAGAACATGTCCTTTGCGGTCGCCATTCAATATTAAAATATTTATGGAATTTTCTAGCTTTGCTTATATGTGAAATGTTGTTTTTAATGAAGAAGTTTACAAAAGAATTTATAGAACTTAAAATTTTATCCATCTCTATAGTAATCATCTAATAGCTTGAGTGTACAAATACGAGTATATCGTTCTCTAATTTTTGCTCTATTCAGACGCTGATTTTCAAGAACATCCTGATACTACAATTAGAATAAAAAAACGTTTTAAATGCATGGCTGTTCTACTGCCTCCTATACTCACCATCGCGTAGTGCCTAGGGTATTTCCTGCGACTACATTTTAATTGGAATTTAGGATGCCGTAATAGCCATGTAGTGCCAATTGCCTAGATTAAATAAACTAAAGCTTAAGTATACTGTGTATTATACATACACAACAGTGTTAGTTGAGACATTAAAAAGGTTTTTTCTGAGATTCCTTCCACATTATTATCCAGGAAATTGAGAATTTGTGGCGAGCTTAGTACTTTACTATTTACGAACACCGTTCCAATTTATGTCAATGCAAAATGAGCCAACATTTTATGTAGCATCTAATTATAAAAAAAATTATTATTCAAATAAAGAATGTCGCAGTTGAATTGTGGACACTTTTTTTTAAATTACGAATTTGTCGTTATAAGCTGCTTAAATACTGGGTTAATAGATTTGTATCATAATCCGGAGTATAGTGATACATAGAGGTGAAGTGAGATAAAATATCCGGTTTCATTTCAAAGCTCATCACCATATTTTTTTTCACCAATAGTAAATTTTATCTACGCTTCTTGTTCTTCCTGAAGTCCTTTACGAGCTGACTAGATCAGATGACTTTTTCGCCAATACTTTTTTCAGTCGTACGAGTTCACTTTTGAAGTTAAAGTTGATAATTTTTCTTTCCGAAAGCTTTGCTTGCCAAAGTAATCTGAAGACTCTGTTATTTAAAGGTAAGTTATTTACTAAGTATTAATAATATTTAACTATATTATATTCATAACTAACTGCTATTTTTTGTTAGAGAAATTTTATTTTTATTGTTCTTCTCGGCGTGAAGTGATACATTGTCTCACTTCACTCCAGTTACTCTTAGATAATATAATTAATATATACAGGGTGGACCGGAAGGAAAGGAAAACATTTTAACAGGTGATTGTAGATCTGAAAACAAGACAAAAAATTCATATATACATATGTCTGGAAATGCTTCTTCGTTAGTGATAGCGAAAGATTTCGCCCAGATTCCGACTCCGGAGATTATATGAAACCGGACTGATATCATTAGAACGGTAATTAAGACAAACGTTTGATCGTTTCATATGAACTTTGACCTGAAAAATTTAATAAACTAGGTCCCAGAACTGTAAGTTCCCTAGTTTGTAAAATAACTTGCTTAAAACGCAAAAATTTACTGTAAAAAAACACGTTTTTTTACGTTTGAGGCGCTATAATTTCATTAAATGACTAACAAATGCATAAGATCCAAGAACAAAAATTGTAGAGAATTTAACTCTGAGAAAATGTATATAAATTTTTATTAACACGTGTTGATAATCCCCAAATGATTGAACTTGTTGTAAAGTTATTGCCTTGCAACATGCGATGGAATTTATTCTTTAATTTAGGTTATGTACTGCTTGTATTTATTCTCGTTTATTATTTGTTTTTAATTAATTTTTGGTTTCGAAGTATGGTATTACTGTTGCGAAACATATTCAGTACTCGCATACACTTTTACAAGTATAATCGTTTTCAATGAGACTTGTTTTTCTAATAGGAGGTCCTCAAATATTTCTTCTGTAAAAATATTAATAACGAGAAACTGGTTGTACTGCGTGCAAAAGTATTATGTTCCGTGATTCTGCATCTTTTAGAGACTACTTTAATCTAACTCAACTGCAGCTATATTTTCTATACGAATTACAAATGGCGTCGATTAGCCAATACCTAAGTAAAATTACAGATTACGATCTTGAAAATATTTACCAAATCGTTAAGCTACTGATCGAGGTACATTAATGTGCTTTTCTTTCATGTAAAAGTCTTCTTGTTTATTATTATACAATTCGCATGTTAGGGAAACAATACAAATGCACCAATTACATTTTCTCCTATCAGATTTAATTGTATGGCAACTATTAGACGCCATTTTGCTTATTGCAATTCTTCGATTTACTACTTTGTATTTTTCTTTCACCAGATTATATTCCAAACTACAATTAAAATTTGGTTTCAGAATAAACAAATCCTGGTTTTGCTACTCCAGTTTTGCATTATTTAGCAATAGAACAAGTTTTATTTCCTTTTTGTTTACGCTAATCATATATACGATTTTATATAGTTTTCACCAGGGTGGATTTGCTTTTATTCCGTTTGCTGATATGTTCTTCATACCATAACCTAGGTGGTTTCGAATTAATAATAACTATAATCTGTTCCATGAGAGAATAAAGTAGAGGGCAGTTCGTACTGAGAGCCATTTACACCACTAGAATATAAGGACTGAGAAATTTAAAATTGTTACTTAACCTTATTTATTTGACATTCATTATAACCAAACAAGAACAATTTATGAAACTAATTTTAATAGTAGCTATACATAAAATTTTTTTTAAATACAATACTTCAACATTTCCAGAAATTTTCATTACATTTATATTAAATAATTAAATGGCATAAAGACATGTCTATGTATAAAACCTTGAGGAATGCGATTAAACTTTATAGTAAAATTCAAAAAAAGAAGTAGGTATTGTTGTATAAGTAATTTATAACGGACCCATAGCATTATCACTTGTATCACTACCTGTACCCGAATTCACTTATCACTATTTCTTCAACCACATCTTCTACAATGCCAAATTCCAAATCGGCGTTTCTTCATTTCCAAGAATATGATTGAAACCACTTTTCAACATTGCAGAAATTACTCTTGTAATGCCATTTTGAAACAGTCTTTACATCATTTAATTTCAATGCAGTTTTATGTGCATTAACAAAATGTTTTACGTTAGCCCATATCAATTCTATAGGATTAAAACTACTGTGGTAGGGATGTAATCGCCACACTACTCGTCTTTTATTTTTCACCAATAACAAATCTTGTGGAATGGGAAATGCAGTACTACTTAACTAATTACAAAAACTGAAGCTTTAGATAACGTTCTTCAACTTTAATTACTTTATTTACAAGCCAGATCACATCTGCCTTTTTCCAGCATTATGTAGGGATTTTTTATGACTTGACGCTATGATAAGGTGCATTATCCATTACTATCGCACAATCAACTTTTAACGTTGCTTAGAAACTTCACCGTTCGTGTCTTGATGGTAGTCCCCTAAAATTCATTTAACGGAATCATGAAATGAAGCAAGTTTAACACAGCTGTTTTTTTCAATTCAAAAGGTAAAAATTTCTGATCTATAAACGTTTTTCAGTACCAATGTGAGTTACGATTAACCTTTTGCCTTTTCCCAAGGAGTCTTTTATACTCGTTGACGAATCCTCAATAGCTGCTTGCTTGGCAATTTTAACTGTGGTATCATGCCAAACTTATGTGTAACGTGTCCTGCTTTCACCTAAACTTCATCCAAATAATGTTAAATAGTTTCTTTTCCAAAAAACAATTACTAGCTTTTCAATTAATACCCATTTTCTTGTTCTTGTATCACACTTAAACCTAATTTTTGCCAGAATTCGATAAAGGATGAGTTACTGAGGTTGATTTTGCGTAGCACCTTTTGAACAGTGGGCAACTCATTACGAAAGTAGGAGTGAACATGTCTTCGAATCACTAAAATATCCATTTCGCTAAGTTCTTTGTAGATTATTGGGCGTCTTTTTGCTTTAATAGGTGTTACAGTACCTGACCTTTCAATTTATTTGATGATGCTTCATACACCGCTGACCAATGTCAAGTTCATACAGCCTGCTTTACAGTTGCAGTGTTACTAATTGGTTCTACATATTTCACACACAAATTGTATGCCATTAGATTTTGACCACCCTTGATTAGTTCCTTTGATATTTTTTAATGAGTGCACCGCTTTGTCCTTAATCACTAAAAGTTATTTCTTATTATTCTATGTTGTACTTCTGTCATCATAATACACACCTGTACAGTACTGGAAGAGTTTGCTTTGATGTAGAAATAATACTATAATGTTCTGGGAACAGTTGTTCAACAATGTGAATGTACGTAGTCAAAGCTGGAAGTAGTTATACAAACAAAGGAGGTGTATGTAGGTAGCGACTTTACAAACGAAATAAAGTACAGAGAACATATATATTTGTAGTACACAGACAGAAAAATTAAACCAAATTTAAACGGATCATAGAGAAAATATATGTACATAACTTTAGAATTTCATAGAATAAAATATTGCAGAAAAGAATAAAATAAAATAGAATTGAATTGGTTAGAATAGACAGTTGGTAATCCTTTGAAAATACTAAAATTTCTTGTATAAGTTAAAATATTATGTATATAAAGCTGTAGCTAATTATTTTATACCGCATGTCCGTTTCAGATTTTACCGTCTTGTTTTCAATTGCAGTTCATATATCTATGCTTTGGAGAAAAAACTTTCAAGTAGAAGTTATTGGGTATTTCATTTTTAACAAATCCTATGTAATAGTTACTCAATATATCCTCACATTTTATCAAAAAATTAAAATAAAAGGTTCACTCTTGGTATTAAAGATAGCAGTTTCCTTACAAACGTGATTAGCATTAAACGCCAAATGAAAAATTTACGTTAATGTATGAAATTATAAGTGCTCCTAAGTATATATGCATTAATTTGAATTTGATACTTTATGTTCATAGTTCTCTTGGCAACATATATTTTGGGTACAGAAAGCAAACGTTATCTTTTCCTTTTTGAAAAAATGTCAGGCTATTTTGAGCAACAATTAGTAAAATTTGTTAGACTGATGCAAGCCGAAACGAGACCTACGGTATGCTAAAATAGAAAAAAAATTGCACATTTTAAATAATAAATGATTGATGTATTTGTTGGTGTTACTTCGATAAACATAAAATTTGCAGGTAAATTATTTCTTAAAAAAATAATTAATTGTTTTAAAGAAAGTTTAATTTTGCATTTTAGCTAACCTCTTATAATAGTTTAACATAATAAATCAGAAGTTACTAGAAATCTCATGCTATATTTTATATATTACAAAGATCTGCGAGGTAAACATGTGACTGGTAGAACCGTTTTGATGGTTTGCAACAAGAAATTTATGTAAATTAGTTATCAGTTCGTTTCACGAAAATTAATAAACGTTGTACCATTACCTGATATTATAAAGCGCCACATTGGTAGATCTTTTCATCTGATCAATGAAGAATTTTGTTATACTCCTTCCAGCAATTTCTACTTAATGGCTCAATAACAAATTATCATTTACCATATAATCGAAATTAAAATTTATGGAAAGTTAAAATAATTGATTACCCGGCGGTGGTATTTTTGTCACAGCTTGAACCTAAAAATCATAATAATTAAGCAGTGTAAATTTGTCTAACGTTTCAACCAATGAAAGTGAGGATTTTTAGTCTCTATGCCTTTCATCGCTTTATTCTCTCGTGAAACGAAGTATAGAGGTTAAAATATTTCTGTTTTCAATTAAACAAGTCGTCCTCTATACCTTGACTTCTCTGGCCGTTTCGGTTATGCTTTGGTTACAAATAGTTCAGCATAACGTGGAAAGTGGGAAGTGATTAAGAATTTTTGTTGATATCATGTCACATCAATAAGAGATGTTGGATCTAGTGTTCAAACTCGCTAGAAAATGAATTGGAGGTTTTGTACTGTAATTGTCCGATTTGGAAAATGTATGTCTGTAGTTTTAATTACTCAATAAAACAGCGTATATATTCAACTTGACTGTTTTCGTTATTTGAGATATTCTATGTTTAAGCGACGCAATAGAAAGAAGAGAAATCTAAAACAAAACTCTACGATCACCTGTGTAATTTCGTTGTTACCTTCGAGTCAGGTATGATGTTTTTAAAATGTTGTTAATCCGAACATATATATATATATATATATATATATATATATATATATATATATAAAGTAATGTTGATGGAAAATCGTTATGGGATAAAGGCGTCCGAATAAAATAAATTATTGAATAATCATTTATTGAACATCAACGTTTCGGATAATATGAATCCTTAATCATGAGCTAAAATTGCAATTAACAAAAACAGGAAAATAACATAATATACGGTACTTACTTTCAATGTGATTAATAACACTAATTCATAACAAACATTGACTAGAATATTAAAGTGTCAGTTTGACAGATAAAACATCAAGTAGTGTTTTAAATAAGGATAGACAAATGATTGATTTGGATAGCCAAATGATTGATTTGGAAAGTCACAAAATTAAAATATAACTACCCAATAAAAGAGTGCAATGTATCGATCTACTAAAAATTAATCTGTTGCATATGTTTAATGTTGTAGTTAAAATATCTAAAAGCAAAAGCAAACAACTCTAAAAATTCAAAACTATTAGGAATATTGATAACTATTGTATGGTGTGAAAAGGATTGAAAGGGTGTGTAGAACAAGAAAGAATTTTTTTTTTTTTTATAAAATAGAAAATAATAAATAAATAAATAAACTGTTAGGAATTATTATTATTTATAGAAAATAAAGAGAATAAACTGCACTTAGATGCTGAGTGTCTGATTTTCCATTAAGGCCATTAGTTTGTTGTTGGATATGTAACGCTTCAAGAAATAAACGATTTTGTATTTAGGTTCCATTTCTAGGATTTTTGTGTCGGTGTAATTCGGTATATGATTCGTATTATTTACATGCTCTGCTAAGGTGCAGGTGGTCTTTTGTAACTTGGCATCACTTTTGTGTTGGGTGATGCGATTTTTAAGCCATTGACTAGTGTGGCCCACATAAGTGGCACTGCAACTACAAGTAATTTTGTATACTACATTACTCAGTGACATTTTATTAGTTAGGTCTTTAAGTTTAGAAAACAAAGAATTAAGCAAATTATTATATCGAAAAGATATTGTACAAGAACTCTTTGAGTGTGGGTGTTAGATTCTTAATAAATAGAAGTGATTTATATATTTTATTTTTTGTTATTTTTGAAACTGTTGTAATAGAGGTGGTATTAAATAGAAGCTTTTTGATCAAAATGGTGGGATAAGCATTGTTAATGAGAATTTCTTGAAGGAGACAGAGATTTTTGTTTAAAAATTGCGGTTCACAAATTTTACTGATCCGGGTTTTTAGAGCCAAAATCATATTTACTTTATGTTGAAAGGTGTGCTGTGAATAATAATTGATATACCTTCCTGAATGGGTAGGTTTAGTATACCATTTAGTATACCACCTGCACCTTAGCAGAGCATGTAAATAATACGAATCATATACCGAATTACACCGACACAAAAATCCTAGAAATGGAACCTAAATACAAAAATCGTTTATTTCTTGAAGCGTTACATATCCAACAACAAACTAATGGCCTTAATGGACAATCAGACACTCAGCATCTAAGTGCAGTTTATTCTCTTTTATTTTCTATAAATAATAATAATTCCTAACAGTTTATTTATTTATTTATTATTTTTCTATTTTATAAAAAAAATTCTTTTCTTGTTCTACACACCCTTTCAATCCTTTTCACACCATACAATAGTTATCAATATTCCTAATAGTTTTGAATTTTTAGAGTTGTTTGCTTTTGCTTTTAGATATTTTAACTACAACATGAAACATATGCAACAGATTAATTTTTAGTAGATCGATACATTGCACTCTTTTATTGGGTAGTTATATTTTAATTTTGTGACTTTCCAAATCAATCATTTGGCTATCCAAATCAATCATTTGTCTATCCTTATTTAAAACACTACTTGATGTTTTATCTGTCAAACTGACACTTTAATATTCTAGTCAATGTTTGTTATGAATTAGTGTTATTAATCACATTGAAAGTAAGTACCGTATATAATGTTATTTTCCTGTTTTTGTTAATTGCAATTTTTAGCTCATGATTAAAGATTCATATTATCCGAAACGTTGATGTTCAATAAATGATTATTCAATAATTTATTTTATTCGGACGCCTTTATCCCATAACGATTTTCCATCAACATTACTTTATTAATTTCACGTCCGTAAATTTGATTTTTATATATATATATATATATATATATATATATATATATATATATTGATGTGATAAAGAGGTCACGAGAGGTCATAGAAACCCTAATTCTATAAATAAAACCCATCCAAAAAGAAGGAAATCAGAAAAATTGAAATTTTCGAATACTCGATGGTTTCACTCTGTATAAAATAAGTGTACTTCTTTGTCATTAAAGACAAAGCTTTTATTAATTGTGGTTAAATTTCAGTGTATTACATCAGTGGCGGACTATGAAAAGATTACAAAACTAATATAAAACTTTCTGGAAATTAATAGCTGAGAGATACGGCAAAAACGCGTTTTCATTACTAAGAGATAGAACTCATGGCTATTTGGTGCATACGCGTGCTAATATTATCAATGTATTGCATTTATCAATAAAGCTCTCATTAATTAAAATACAAAATAAATTTTCTTTGCGTAAAATCTGCGTTAGAACACATCTTTCTTTACAATTGTTATGAATAGAAATCTTCTTGCATTTGTAAGGTATAAACTAGCTCATTCTTTCAGCCACATGCACAAATAATTACTGTTGGTAAAGATCTTGTGTAAGTAAAATCATTCTATAATTAGTAAAAATGAGTTTCAATCTTTATTAAAGCCATTCATTTAAATTTATTATAAAAATACACCTTCTGTGCATAAAATATTCGCTTTATCTATCGTACAAATACAATATCAAATTATTGTGTTTACAAAGGATAGAGAACGCATTCGAAGCCTAAATTTTAGAATTTCCGTGATTAATAAAGAAAAATACATCATCCTTACTAGAAATGTTTTAAAAGTCATTAAATAAATAAATGCTCCAATTTTAAGTACGCGACGATTAAAAATTCCATAAAATAAATAAAAAATTGTTTATAGTTTTCCATGGTACAATAAGAAAGACGTAAACAGCACATGAACTCCATGCATTAGACAAGGATCGTCAACGCCTTGCTGTGCTGGTAAACAAATCAGCCGCGGTGGTTTGACACTAATTAAATCATTAAAACTGTGGAATTTGTGGAAAGACTGCATCATCAGGGTATGTTGTTTTATGTTCCAAATAAATCACGAAAAATCTTGAACGATGACGTATGAGATAATCTTTATATATAAGCCGGAGCTTTATTAAAAGGTTTGATTCATTAATTTGCGATTCATTCATTTGGTCCTTAACCAAGCAATATGTAACGCTAAGTTAGGAATTCAATTTATGAGGTCGGCGATGCATAGTTGCAATGAAACTTATATATTTGAGTAAGTTTGAAACATACAAGTTATCAAATGCAATTATGTGGTAAAGCATCATTTGTTTTGTAAAAATACAATGAGGATTGAACGTTCTTCGATGCAACTGCTGCACTAAAATTAATTACTTAAAAATAGAAAATGTACTTTGAAAATTAATATTCTAAATGAAGATTTGAAAGATTATGGATAATCTTGTACACTGAGATTTTAACGTCAATGTAAAATGGAATCAGGAGGTATTTAATATCATTAATTACGTTGGAGATTAGATTATAATAAGCGTTTTGTGACAATAACCATATGTATAAAATTTTGAATTGCTAAGGATATTGGAGTATTTTGAATTTAGAGTAGAATAAGTTTCTCGTTTAATTTTTTTGCAAGTCTAATTCACAGCAAATTTTGAGGTCGAAGTTTGAGGTATTTTGACATTTACTAAATAGATTATCTGTTAAGGATTATTAGCCAACCATCCTTGCAAGCGTGGTAATAAAGGATGGGTAAATTATCCACCTAATAATTAAAAAGGATTGTGTATTTGTTAGCAAAGATTAGGTAAGAAGTTTAATTATTCTCTGTATGAACTCGAACAATGAATTGTTTTCTAAACTATTTTGTATGAAAGAAAAATGTTTTGAAAGTATAGATGTTATTGCGTCCACAATGCGTATCTAGTTAATTTAAGTTTGGTTTAAAATACAATTCTGTAATATTAATAAGTACAAGTACAAAGTACAAATAGTTACATATAATACAAACAATTTACCTTCCACACTGCAACGTATTTATACATATCATAATTAAAGTAAATTTAAATTAAATAATGCGATGTACACGATATCCCTTTAAAGCCTTAATGAACTATTCAACGATTAATCATATATACTTTTAAATAACCTAATAACTTTAATACAAGGGAGTTGGGATGAACAAACAAAGTTAAATATCGTGAGGTCCATGTTGAAAAGGAGTGCAGAGATCTGGTTTGGGGTGATTGAGAGTGAGATAATTTCCTATAAAAATTTCGAGATTAAATGTTTAAAACATTCCTGGGGAGATAAGCTGCGATTTAAAGTCAGAGATAATTTACTTATTGGTAAGTATAGTAGTGATTCAGGTATGACAAGGGAGTTAGTTGTATGCCATTAGAAATTTAACGTTACCAAGCAACTTGTTCCTCCTTAGCAGGGCACTTTACGATGGAGGTAAGGCAATGCATAACCTTATGAAATATTGTCGATAGAGTTGAATTTTTAGAATATCTTCAACATCATGATGATATGGAGACCAGGCTAAAAAGCCACCCATAAATGAACACATTTAGATTTCAGAGGAATAACAAACAGGAGAGATATCAAGGCACATAATTTGAAAGAGGGAATACCCGGAGAAATAATTGAAATAGAGGAATTGCCACCAGGAGAGACAGGGGACGGAAAACAGTGAATCTCGTGCCATCGAGAATAGTACCGTAACCCAAGGAAGGCAAAATGTGACAAATATACAAAGATATGACATGAATGGTAGCTACGATAATAGGAAGACATACGCAGGGATCGTGAATCAACATGGAACAGCAAGCAAGCAGGATTTTTAGAAGCAGACAAATCAAACGACGAAAGTATACAAATTAATAAATATGAACCCGCGCGTGAATTTATAAAACCTGATTTGAAAAATGATTTAAAAGTTATTGAAAGACTGATTTACTACTTATAATAAAATTACAAGTGGAGGAAAAAGAGATTAAAAATTACATTTAGACAGAGGAATAAATGATATTTTTATTAAAGATAATTTAGAGGAGTTAGTGTAGATAGTTATACTTAGTAAAAGAAATAATTTAGTATCGCCGAATAATAAGAGGTTTGCAGTTATCAACAGTATCGTAATTCTGAAAGTGATGTTGGAAAAAATGGAGGTTGAGCAAGAATTGTTAATAGTGCCAGGGTTAAGAGTTGATGCATTCTGTGAATGGATTTTATTAGTAAAATGGGCGCGTATAAATAGGAGGAAGAAGTCCATATAGAAGTAGCAGGAGATAATATGAATTTGAATTAATTTGACAAGGAAATGAAAGATATAGTAGATGAGAGTTTAAGTATTAGATGCCCTGGTAAAGTTAGAAAGGAAGTTGAATCGTTTTTAGGGAAAAAGTCCGAATTATTGGAAACTGCAGAAGGTAATGTTGAATAGATGGACATAATAGATGAAGCTAATGAAAGTAGTGTGATTGCAGGTGTTAAAAAAGAGACAAAGGAACTTTCTGTGAATGCAGCTTTTGAGAATAAAATGAATAAATCTAGTAAAATATTAGATAATAATGAAATAATTTGGAAAGCAGAGCTTAATAATTTGTTTGGGATAAATTCTATTGAAGAATCATATATTTCTATAAAATGGCTATGTATAAATATGGAAGAATGGCGTTTGGTTTGTCGAAACATTTATTTAATTATGCAGATGTTAAAAGGAATTTCAAGACTAGGAAAAATCAAAACGTTGATAAAGTGAAAGAAGACGAGGGAGTCAAAAGTATAAATGTAAGTCAGTTTGAGAGAGAATTAGAAGAAGAAGCAAAAATGATTGTTAAATGTCCAGGTGAAGTTATAAATGAGACAGAGTCGTTATTAAAGGAAGAACTGAATTGGTTGTTTGAGAGTCAAGAATGGCTACAGGTGATGAAAATGTTAGAAGTTATTAATATTGAACCATTTAAGGCTAAAGTTTGTGCGTATAATTGAGATTAATTGAAAGATGTCCATCTTAAGAATAACATGAGTAGACTAGATCGGGAAATTCTAGGCCATATTTTTTTGTGACATGAGTTGTATAACTGTGTAGTTGCTGGGTCAACTTTATGAAAATTTTATACAACATACTTTTGCAAGATTGTGAAATATTAGAAAGTAGTTTTCTATAAGATGATGAGTGAGTATGCAAGTGAGGAGAGTTCAGTTTGAGATGAAGCCTGATGAGATGATGTATAAATATGAGAAAGTTAGAAACATGTTAGACTATAGATGATATTAGGAAAGAGTTAAGTAAAAGTTTAGTTAATTTTAAGATAGAAATAAATAAATAATTAAAGAGAAAAACCCCAGCATGAAAAGGATTATGCGTGTGTATTGTCTTATAGAAATAGTTGTAAACAGTACGTAGTTAGAAATAAAAATTATAATATACTCGCCCATTCTGAAATGTGCCGCAGATTTGGAATTTTATATTTTGATTTGAGGGAAAATGATGTGATAAAGTGGTCACGAGAGGTCATGGAAACCCAACTTCTATAAATAAAACCCACTCAAATGTAAGAAAACCGGAAAAATTAAAATTTCCAAATCTTCATAGTTCAGCCCCGTATAAAAGTCATTAAATTCATCCCCAATCAAAACAAACGATATTTTGGGTTATAGATAAAAATTAACTTTAAGGGTTTTAAATAAACACAAAGCTATTGCATTTATCAACGAAGTCCTCATTAATTAAAATGTAATAAATTTTCTGTGTGTAAAATACGCGATAAAACACGTTTTAATTACGGTAAATGCAAATCTTATTGCATTCGCAAAGCATAAAATAATTACGTACATTCAAAATACTAAATTGACTCCCATATATAGATCATTTAATTTAATTTTAGGAGTTTCAAACACAACATTATTATGGAATCTTTTTTATTAATAAGAAAATATGTCCAATATTAAGAATTATTTTAAAAACCATTAAATAGCTAACTATTGAATAAATACCGGTCCAAAGAACTCGCGAAAACACTAAAAAGCAATAAAGATAATTAAGAAGTAATTTAGTTTTTGGGTTACTATAAGAATGAAACGGGACCATTGAACTCGGGCATTAGACAAGCATAAACTACACGTTTTAGTACATACATAAATCATAGCTTGACGTTAATTAGACCAAAAAACAGTGGAATTCGCGGAAATAGTGCATCACCAGGGTATATTATGTTCCAAATAAATCATAAAGAATCTAGAGAATGTGACGTATAGGTATAATTTTAATATAAAAACCGGAACTTGATTAGGACAATTCATTCAAGATTTATTAATTCAAGATTGAATTCATTCAAGATTTCATTTGCGTTCTAATTCTTTTTAAAGTCAAGCAATATATAGTTAGTAAGATGAAATAACAACTTCGACTATTATGCAAAACCCAAATGATTATTTAAAAATCGAGCTAATTGTATGGATACAGGTTCGAATCGTGTTTTATGCTTTGCATCTTTCAATTACTAGCTGGGTTTGAAATGATCATTTGATCTTTGCATAAAAGTCTAGGCTATTATTGCATCTTATAAGCTAATACTTGCCTTGTGCAAATATTTAATGTGTAAATATATAATATATATTGTTGTAACAACGGCCGCGCATTGAGCGGCGTTAAATGAGTGATATGACGCTTGCGCGCAGGAACGTCGCTAAAAGTACTGTGACAGGTAAATTGTAAAATTGAAATTATTAACTTATATTTAATTCTAACTTTTCTTGTCTTTTCCTGGCTACCTCAACGGAAGTAATGGAATTTACAAACACAGCAATATCACAAGGAATCTATACATTCAGAAACAATTTTCTTTTAAACAAAAGAATATAGAACATTTACAGCATAATTTTTAAACATACAATTATTCTTAATAAGTCCCTATTTACTTAGATTTTAAAATGTTCCTTACCTAATCTTGGTTAAAATTTATAGAACTCGAATCTCTTCTCTTGTGGAGAGTTTACCTGTATTTTGCTACCCCACGCTTGTAAGGTTGTTTGGCCAAAAATCCGTAACAGATAGTCTATTTAAAGGTCAGAGTGTTTCGAACTCTGATCACAAAACTTTCTGGTAAATATTCCTACAACAAAAAAAATTATATGATTAAGACTTATTCTACTTTAAAGTCATATGACAAAAACATTGAAATCTCAGTTATAGATAAAGTAATCTAAATTTTTATACTTATGGTTATATGTTAAAGAGCGCATATTTAAATCTCTTTTCAATATCCTCGACGTTATTAAATTATGAACTTTGCATTGTCGATCGCCTAAATTAAAATAAATCAAATGAACAAATCTCTTTAATAAAGTTCCCGTTTATATACAGTTTATTTTCACTGCGTCACTCTTTTTAGATTTTATACGTTTCAATTCGAAAAATTACTCACGTATATGTCGCAAGATTTTTGACAATAACTCTGTTCATTGCTTCATAAGTATCGAATCGCATGATTTATTTACATAGTGACGCGGACTGTTTGTCTTTGTCCAAGACATAAGGTTAGTGGTCGCGTTGCACACCCTGTTATAGTAATTTGCCAAAGCTATAAATAATTCTTATCAATTTTGCGACATTTTTATTACATTTTAATGTTCGCGCTCTTAGAATCGAGCATTCATAGATTTAGTGGCTTTTAAGAACATATTCTGATAAAGAATAACGCATTCGTTCCGAATTAATCACCAAAATTCGAGAATGTGTTCTGTTTATAACGTTATACTGAAGTGAATTTATATGATTACTTAAAGCTTTAATTACTTTACAATTGCAAAAGATTTACTTTATTTTTACATAATCATTTTACACACTGGGCAATTATTTATTACATAAATAACTATCGCTTTTAATTGCATTCTAATGCAAATAATTTGCATTCTTTATAATTGTAAAAAGAAAATATTTGCTTTTGCGGTAACTAAAACATGTTTTTAATGCACATTTTATAAAGATTAAAACGTTATCAAGATTGAATGTAGTTTAAGTTAAATACGTAAAGCTGTCGCTATTCTATGCAATTTATAGAAAATGAAGAGCGTATTATATGCACCAGAAATGTATTTTTATGATAATTAATAAATGAAAATGAATGGATTTGTATTTATAATACGTTTGAAAATGATCGATTTGCATAAGTTATAAAGTTTGATTTTTAAAGTTCAAAATTCGCTTTTACAGTATTCCTTAACGATTAATTACTTTTACATATACTGCTTAAAATAGTACACACGGCTGTATTATTGATTTAAAATCGATGCTTTTGAATACGCGGTAAGTGTGTTTTGCTTTGCACTTTAATGGCTATGTATTTACAAGACGCTTATATTATACAGGGTGGAACAATGAATTTTCGCAAATTTTTATTGTTTCAGGTTTCTTTTATATTTAATGGCTTTTTATTAGTAGGCTTTAAGTTTCAATAACTTCTTCTGACCCTTTTATTACATCTATGTATATATATATATATATATATATATATATATATATACATTAAATGCTTTTAATGGGTTTGAGGTCAGCTGGTGAAAAGAAAACTCTTTTATAATGCCTAAATTTTTGGGATTTATTTAATCCTTGATCACAGGCTTCTAAAAATGTTACAAACAACTAGACTAAATTAAACAAATATTAATTGCAACTTACAAGATGAGTTGTTTTAAAAATTAACATCGAAATTAAGCATTAAACATAACTTTTTAGTTTTTCACTTTTAAATGTAGGAAGGATATATAATTTGTATAACAAAAAAAGTAAAAATAAAAATTAAAAATTGTCAGATTTTGAAATATTTAAATTTTCCTTTTTTGACAGGATACCTGATACCTTTATTTGATTTATATGTTACGTTGTATGTGAGAGTTGTTGCTTGTTTGTATGTGTTTGTGTTTGTGTGTGTGCGTGTGCGTGTGTATGTGTGCCCATGCGTTAGGTTGTGTGGTATATATGTGTGTATGTATTTATAACGTTAAACATATTAACAAATATTACATTAGGTATGTAGCTATGTTTTAAAATTAAGTAAATATGTGTAAATCGAGCTCAAACCAATAATATCAGTTTTTTTATTTATACTATCTTTTGCACTAAAATGTGATGCATTTCAAGAAATAGTCTTATTTGTTTATCTTTCTCTAATTCTAAAATTTTTAGATTTTTGAAATCTATTCTATAATCTAAATTAGTTGAGTGACTCGATAAAGAACAGGAATTTGGTTTAACTTTTATGTCACTTCCGTGTTGAATTATACGCTGATTTAAGGATTGACATGTTTGTCTAATATACAGGCCATTACAATCTAAACAATTAATTTGGTACACAATATTTTTTTGATATAGTTCGGGGTCTTATCCTTTAATTTTGAAAAGAGATTGTTGACTGTTAAAATCCCCTTGTTGAAATTTAGCTCGCAAACTTTTAACGGACAACAACAATTCTCCGTAGAATTGTAACCGACTCTCATTTCCTGTGAAAAGCTCCAACCGCTTTCGTTTTCTATCAATATCGCTCGACAAACACATCAAAATACTTGGAAAACCTCACCAAACTGTCAACCGACTCTATGCTTAGGCAAAAACTAGTTTCAACGAACTTTCATTTGTTGCTACGTCCACGCCTTCCACTTAAACAAATATCTTTCATCTCTTTCGTATATATATATATATATATATATATATATATATATATATATATATATAGAGCGTCCTTTCACATTTATGCCTCTCTCCGATCGCTATTTACCCTTCCTAACACCAACTTGTTGAGCGTCTATCTTCAACGTCCAATCAAATCACTCAAACTCTCTTCCTTGCTTTTAATCAACCCGTGTCTTCTGTTAAAATTCGTAGAAATTAATTTTTCTACCCGCTTCAAACAAATTTGTATACCGTTTCCCAACCATACCACTTCCTAAAAATATAGTGCTTATCTCTCACATTTATACGTTCTGCATTGTACATTTTTTCTATAACCGCTTGGTTCTGTTTTCCTACTGTACTACCTTCATGATTACCTTGATATCTTATGCTGTCTCTCCGTCATACTTGTATGCTTCGATTTATCTTCGTTTATCTGCTCATTTAAAAGTCAACCAACTAACCAACATATGATATCTACGCTCCTTTACTAACACATACGAAAACGCTATCTTTCCTCATAAAATTCGATCCGTATTCTTTAACGGCCACCTGCCTCTGCTGTATGTTGCTTACACAAATATCCAACGGTCTGTCTTTTTAGGAACATATTAAATTTTTTAGTCTCGTTCGTTTAAATAACTTCCCCCTTGTTTGTTTGTATGGTTTAAAATGTTTCTGGTTTTATTCTATTTTAACAAAAAGCTTTTACAAAATAAAGGCGGTATTTATTTCGTGTTGTTTCTAAACCCTTATTATCCTAATTAAATATTATGCGAAGTCCTTTATAACTAAATACACCTAAGATTACATTAACCCTAAACTATCATACGTTGACTAAGCTCTAATTTTTATTTACAAATACCTATTGATCTTACTAATAAATTTATCCCAGACCCTCTAGCTTGACCCATGACCTTCTGTATGTCTTGTTAACCTACAATTCGCTTCTAATTACACAGTAAAATATATATGTATATATTTTAGGTAGTTAATTACACAAGATAAGTTGATAACTACTATTTCTGTTGGAATTGATCAAAACTATTCGTATTCAAATTCTTCATACCATCTGTTTATTACCGTCAGAATACGCATTTTTTTATTGAAGGAGTTAAGTTTTGACCTTCTTGGCACATACAAACGCTGATTTTTAAAATTTAATTAATGACGATTTCTAGATGTTCTCCGGTTAATTTCGTTTTTCTAATAACTATGAAAATGATAAAATTAAATGTTTGTTGCTACAATTAAAGAACTATATCTCAAATATCAGATGGACGGTAGACTTGCACAGTTGTCCTTTCATAACCTACGGAATTTCTTTGTCTTTAATAATTCCAGATTATTTTTGTATACAAATATTAGATATAAAGTTATTTGAAGCTTATTGCTAAATCACAACGATGTTTCAAGTCCAACTAGTGACTGAAAATAAAAACAAATCTCAGTTGTAAAGAAGATCGATTTTATAAGAAGCAGAACAAGGGCAACACCTTAAATCTACAAAGTTTGCATAGCCATAATATTCAACATAGACAAAGCGCTGTTTTTATTTTCTTAAAATTTTTCACAATGTTGGAATACCTGTAAAATGGGTAAAAAGGTTCTTGAAGAGAAATATTGAAACAGCACTTGAAAGTCGGAGGAAGTAATAGGGGCAGATTTGCTTTTTCGTTTGGACACATCAATTCTATCAGACAATGCAATTATGTACCTTGGTATATTGTTTCGATGGTTGTAGAACATACAACTACGCTAATAGTGAGCATCTTTTTGTAACTTGACCGAAGAACGAAAGCGCTAAGATATCTTAGTGCGCATCCGTATGTTATGATATAGCGCGATACTCTGAATGTAAATGTTAATATCCTTATTTGTTGCCTTTGCAAGTTCTTTCTTTATTCTTTTACAAGCATGTGATATAAACTCGCAATTACGTATTCAGCAGTCTACAAGCTCTTAAAATTCCAAGTTTCTTTCGACACAGTCCAGCTTATCGTGCACTATCGAAAGTGTTTGTAATAGAACTTTGGTTAGAAGGGCGATTGTTCATTTGTATTGCCATACTATGATATAAAGATCATACTTTCTGCTTGCCATTGTAACATTCACTAAGGCTAACATTTGTAAGCGCATCACGCTCTTATATAGCCTACTGCGGAAGTAAAAATGCTATTATGGTAATTGCAAGCTTTTCTCATACGTATAGTATGATTTGTGACGGAAGTAGGAACTAGAAATATAAATTCTGAACGGTCTACGTTTTCTTCACCTTTATTATTGTTCTCTAAAAGTTTTAGTGCACATTTCTTACTTTTTGGTTTATTGGCATGGTTTATTTGCAAAAGGCAATTTCGAATTCCGCAATTTCAACGGCATGTTTTAAATGGCTGCCCGTAATACTGTCCGTAACTTGAATATGAACTGGGTATTTCCTGCAACCATGCAATGTATATTTTAACCATATACATGCAATAATAAGTCCGAATACATAGTCATGACATATGTACCAAACCTATCCGAAATTCAAAAATTACTGAACAAACACAATCTTAAAATAGCCTATAAGGGAATTAATCTAATAAAAAAATGCTACAGTAAACTAAAAGATGAAACAACTCAAAGTATAAAACACACAATATATAAGATACCGTGCCAAGTAAATTGTAAACATGTGTATATTGGTCAAAGCATACAATATCTTGAGAGCAGATTCAAGGGACACAAATATGATGAAGCAAATAAAACGGCGTTAACTAAACGCGAAGTCCAGGAAAAACACAATTTTAATTACAACTAAACAAAGATTCTAAAAATTGAACACGATAAAAAAAGGAGAGTATCTAGAAATGATATGTACCTATATATATATATATATATATATATATATATATATATATATATATATATATATATATATATATATATATATATATATGTAATGTCAGTAGGAGCTACAAGGGTTCTAAGGGTTGTTTTGAGTAGAAGCTAGTGTATGCCAAATAAAATAATCCATATATCAGATCCCGTAATTTTAAAATGTATGTTTGCCGTACTTTACATACGTTAAAGTATTTAAAATGTTAGTTGAAATGTAAGTGCCAAGACGTAAATTATAATGACTTGATGACGTGATGAAATACACAGTGCTCAAGGTTTTATACTGAGTTATAATTTAATAGGCCATTGAACGTACATTTGCCAACCGAAAACCGGATGCGTCTATGGATGTCCACTATTAATCACGTAGATCCAGGTTTATATGTGAATTATTTTGGCTTTTATTTTACTAGAATCAACTTTTGGACAAACATGTAATCTCAAAATTATAAGTAATAGCAGTGTCAAATATGATTGAAGGATTGTGAAATATTTAGGACCAATGATAGAATATTATGTATAAAATAGGAAAGTGCTAAAGACAAAATTTAAGGTATTTGTGACACAAACTCAGTGATAAAATGTTATTGGATGGTTTTATTTTATATAATATGTAATAGAGTAGGCAGAAAATGTTGTAATTATCACCTAGGATAGTAAACAAAGGGAATCGATTTCGAATTATTTTTGTGTAAAGGTGTTTTATGAAACTGCGCTAAATTGTTCATATTTTTGGAAGATTAAATAAATGTGTTTGAATTAAAAGAGTTTGATTTATAAAGAAGAAGTAAAGAGAAGCATCAGTGTATAAAGAATTAATAGCGGCGACGAATAAAAGTGAATGTTGGAATTAGTGCGACAGCGAACCGGCGGAAGATAAGTTTGAATTGGAACGAGATTATATAGGTAGAAGGCATCGAGTGAGAAACATAAGAGTGAAGAATATAAGGATTGATTTGGATATGGATTTATGTGTAGCGGGGCATTGAGTGGTAAATAGGAACGAAGATAGATTTGGATTGAGTGGTAAACAGGAACGAAGATAGATTTAGGCTGAGTGGTTAAAAGGAACGAGGATAGATTTGGATTGAATGGTTAACAGGAACGAGGATAGATTTGGATTGATTTAGAGCGAGAGGAGCAAAATTAGAAGGCAGCGTAAGAGTAGCGAGTGGAAGTGTAAAAGTCAAAGAAAAAATTACTACGGAAGAATTAGCGCAGGGGAAGTAAACAAAAAAGGGTATTCTAAATTCTAAATTCGGGTTATATTTATTTTAGATTTGGGCGCAACAAAATTAAAGGAAAGATACCTGGAGGCTAGACGGCAGTTCAAAGTGATAGTGAAACCTTGTGAAGGCGCATACGGCGAACAGGATTTTGAGCCAGCATTAAGAGAGGCGTATAACGACGTATAATCCAGGTGAGTACGGTGTATTATAACGTCAAAGTCATAAATTTTGTGGTATTAATTAATTTGGCACAAGGCTACGTGGATCACATAAAATTTGGCATATACAAAAGTAAATTCTAAAAAAAGGTACTAAAACAAAAGATTGTGCAGTTTGGTTGGGCATTGCACATCTACTTACCACTGAACCCACGGTAAGTAGGTGGATACCCTGAGAAGAAAGAGTTCATATAGTCGAGGCATATTAAAAACAATTTTGATTTAATTAACCAACCAAACGTTGCTAAAATACGTGGCGTGAAATAAGTATTTGCACATCATATAAAATCATTAAATTAATAAGAAAAGGCGCGCAACGACAAAAAAAGAGTGTGGGGGGCAGCATAAGAGGGTGGCAAACCCAACGTGGGGCTAGATAAAAGGCTAGATAGATCGAAAGCTAGATAGAAGTAGTAGTAGGATACGGGATCCCGAGATTAGGTGGGGCCCGTAAGTTTATATATTTTTCAGAAAAAGGAGTTCAAAAATAGGCCGCAGAAATGACGGACGCGGACACGAAACGGATTACGAGATCAGGAAGAATATACGGAGTTGACACGGAATTTATGACACGAGACGTAGAGATAGACGCAGGTGGAGATATCCAGGAGACGGAGGTGAGGCAGATAGATCCGGAGGTGATCAACATAGAACCGGACCAGGCGACGGTACAGGAGGTCGAGGCATCAGAAACCGCCGGAAACCAGGATATTATGCGATTCCTGATGAGTTTGCAAACAAATTTAACGAACAAATTTGAAGAGTCACACACGAAATTAAGGACTGATTTAACAGATAAAATGGTAACTTCACACACGGAACTAAAGACAGATTTAACGAACAAAATTACAGAATCACAGACAGAATTAAAAACTGAACTAACTAACAAAATCGCCGAGGTGCACACGGAATTAAAGACGTCACATACTAATTTGAAGAATGAGTTTAGGACGGCGCACGCCGAACTGACGGCAAAATTAAACTACACACAGGTCTATCTACTCACGTCGATACAAAACGTAAAGGACGAACTAAGGACAGAAGTACAGAAAAGGTAGACCGAATTGACGACAAGCTAGAAAACACACGGGTACAATTTCAGGGAGACTTGAACGCAACAAGGACGGACCTACGATCGGAAATAAAGACACGCGTGGAGACAGTCGAGGAGAATATGATTAGCGGGTTGACGACGTTAAACACTGACATACAGACATGTGACAAAAGGCACACGACAAATTACAGAAATTTAGGACAGACGTTAGAGACACTACAGAACGAAAATGTGAACGCTAGGACGCAACTGGACGCAAAACTAATAGACAACGTGACGATATTAGAAAACAGGGTCGGAAATGAAGTAAAACAAATACAGGACAAGTTAGACGACCTAGAAAGGAGGCGCGGAGGACTAGACTACGGACAGCATATAAAATTAAACCGGGACGCGTTACCAAAATTTGAAGGACGAAGGACGGAACAACCGATGGGATTTTTGGACAGACTGGACGAAATCGTGGAGACCGAAAATGAAAGGACGAAATTACAGATCGTTGGGGCAACTTTGACAGGTAACGCAGAAAAATGGCACAACATTATACGCAGACAGTACGACACATACACTGAATTTCGACGATTATTCATCGAACAGTTCTGGAGTAACACACACCAGACAGACATACGGACAAATTTAATCACGGCACATTACAGTAGGACACACGGATCTCGCGAAGAATACGCGATCGACAAATATAACCAGGCACAACATCTGACACCAAGGTGTATCCAATTCAGTTTGCAATTAGAAATAGGGTTAAAGCGGAGATTAGTAAAATGTTAAAAGAAGGAATCATCGAACCAGCGAAAACTCCATATGTGAACCCGGTAGTTATTGTACCTAAACCTAATAAAAGGGATATAAGAATTTGTTTGGATGCGAGGAAGTTGAATTCGATTACGAAAGCGCAGTACGAACAACCACAAGGGTAGGATAATTTGTTATATAAAGTGTATGAGATGAATATTTTAGTTAGATTTAAAAAATTCATTTGGGTTGATTCCGTTGCATGAAGATAGTAAGAAGTTTACGGGGTTTAGTATTGAAGGGGAGATTTATATGTTTTTTGTAGTTCCATTTGGTTTAAGTAGTTCTTCAGCAGCACTTGTTAGGGCCATGCAGAAGCTGTTCAACGAGTATGAATGTTTCTGTTCGCACTATGTGGATGATTTATTGATTTTTTCAAGGAACGAGCAAGAACACATGGAGCATTTAGAAAAGGTGATCCAAAGGTTGGACGAAGGGGGATTGAAGTTGAGCGTGGAGAAATGCGAATTATTTAAGAGCCAGGTCACGTATTTAGGGTTTGAGATTAGTGAACATGGTATGAAAATTTGTAATAAAAGGTTGGACGAGTTGAAAAATATTGCTTAACCAAAGAATGTAAGAGGATTGCGAGGATTTTTAGGGGTTTTAAATTATTATAAACGGTTTATACCGAGATATTCTGAGTTGTGTGTGCCGTTGGTGAGTTTGTTAAGGAAAAACGAAAGATGGAAATGGACTGCTGAACGGGAGAAGGCGTTTCAAGATTTAAAACATGCGTTTTATGAAGAGTTGTCGTTAAAATATCCAAATTTCAAAGACGAATTTATTTTGAGGACGGATGCGTCGAAATATGCGATTGGGGCTGAGTTGGTGCAGATCCAGGACGGAGCTGAGGTGCCAATTGTATTTATTTCAAGGGTGTTAAAAGACTGCGAAACCAGATATGCGACGGCAGAGAAGGAGATGTTGGCGATAGTATATGCAGTGAAAAAGTTACGTTTTTATCTGCTAGGAAAGAAATTTTTGATAGAATCCGACAACACGGTGGTAACATTCATGAAGAAAAAGGAGTTTTTAAACAGTAGGTTGTACAGGTGGGCACTAGTATTGCAAGAGTACGATTTTGAAATTAAACATAAACCAGTAAAGGAGAATGTGACGGCGGATTTTCTAAGCAGACCGCAGGTAGAGCCGAATAAAGATGACGTAAAGGATTGTTTAGTTGCGTTGCAGGAGTTCAGGGATGTTGGTCGGTGGACAAACGCCAAGCTTATGGAGACGCAGAGGCACAGTGAGGTGAGCTCGATACGCGAGAAATTAACAAGGGAAAATGTAGAGGAGTACCGTGGATTTACCATTGTAGGGCAGTTTGTGGTAAAAAGGATAGGTGATGCAGAGCTGTTAGTGTTATCCAGAGACGCGGCTGTGGAAATTATAGACGAAATTCATTTAAAATTTGGACATATAGGCATTAGAAAAACATTTTTGGTATTTAGAGAGGCGTTTTATGCAAGAAACGATATCACGGTAGTTAAAGAAAGGATTAATCGTTGCAAGATTTGTATTTTAGGGAAAGACAAGAACGTGGTGTTGCAGAACATACCGATGAATGTGAGCGTGAGTGGACCGTTAGAATTGGTAGCTATTGATTACTTGAGCAACCTAATTACTAGTGAACAGGGGTATCGGCACGTATTGGTAATGGTGGACGTTTTTTCGAAATTTGTTAAATTATTTCCGGCAAGACGAAGTAACACGGTGCATGTTTTACAGTCGATTAGAGAATTTGGAAGCCAGGTCGGGAAAATGGAAAGGATTTTGGTAGACAACGCGACATATTTCAACAACCAAAGATTCAGAAACGGGTTAAATAGAGCGCACATTAAGGTATCATTTGGCAGTATACGGCATCCGAAAGCAAATCCATGCGAACGTTATAAACGAGAGGTAATAAAATATCTACGGTTGGCGACGCAAGAGCACCACAATAGATGGATTAGATATTTGCCACAGATTGAAAATTTTATGAATTGCGTACCGAGTTCTGTTACAAGAACATGTCCGATAACATTGATTAGGAAGATTATACCAGCTAGGCCATGGAGGGAAGAAGTCGAGGTGCAAGACATCACAGAGTTGTTGGGTAGTGTTAGGCGTAGAATCGAAAGGATGCAGAGTAGGGGACATCGAGCGAAGGTGTAGTAGGATTAAGAAAAGGACGATTTTTGAAATAGGAGATATGGTGGTTGTAAAAAGATTAAGGGTTTCAAACCGCGACAGAAACATTTGCGCGAAGTTGTTGTTTCCTTACGAAGGGCCGTACAAAATCACGCGTATTTTTGCTGAAGGAAATACGTTTGAATTAGACACTATGACAGGGGAATATCGTGGGCGTTTTCACTTAGAAAATTTATATCCATACAAAATTGTACAAGAAGAGGGTTTAGTAGGATGAGAGTTCATGCAACGGAAAGTTTAATTTTGTTTTATTTTATAGTGTAGGTTAGTATATAGCGTAGTTAGATAGACGTGAGAGGAAAAAAAGTAGGGGTTGAATAATTAATATGTATAAATGCGGGGAGTGGTTTTAAATAAAAACTAGAAATTATGCACACCAAGAAAAGAGTATAAAACAGACGAAATTTCCACTTTTATTCAAAACCAGTGGGGCCAGTGTAATGTCAGTAGGAGCTACAAGGGTTCTAAGGGTTGTTTTGAGTAGAAGCTAGTGTATGCCAAATAAAATAATCCATATATCAGATCCCTTAATTTTAAAATGTATGTTTGCCGTACTTTACATACGTTAAAGTATTTAAAATGTTAGTTGAAATGTAAGTGCCAAGACGTAAATTATAATGACTTGATGACGTGATAAAATACACAGTGCTCAAGGTTTTATACTGAGTTATAATTTAATTGGCCATTGAACGTACATTTGCCAACCGAAAACCGGATGCGTCTATGGATGTCCACTATTAATCACGTAGATCCAGGTTCATATGTGAATTATTTTGGCTTTTATTTTACTAGAATCAACTTTTGGACAAACATGTAATCTCAAAATTATAAGTAATAGCAGTGTCAAATATGATTGAAGGGTTGTGAAATATTTAGGACTAATGATAGAATATTATGTATAAAATAGGAAAGTGCTAAAGACAAAATTTAAGGTATTTGTGACACAAACTCAGTGATAAAATGTTATTGGATGGTTTTATTTTATATAATATGTAATAGAGTAGGCAGAAAATGTTGTAATTATCACCTAGGATAGTAAACAAAGGGAATCGATTTCGAATTATTTTTGTGTAAAGGTGTTTTATGAAACTGCGCTAAATTGTTCATATTTTTGGAAGATTAAATAAATGTGTTTGAATTAAAAGAGTTTGATTTATAAAGAAGAAGTAAAGAGAAGCATCAGTGTATAAAGAATTAATAGCGGCGACGAATAAAAGTGAATGTTGGAATTAGTGCAACAGCGAACCGGCGGAAGATAAGTTTGAATTGGAACGAGATTATATAGGTAGAAGGCATCGAGTGAGAAACATAAGAGTGAAGAATATAAGGATTGATTTGGATATGGATTTATGTGTAGCGGGGCATTGAGTGGTAAATAGGAACGAAGATAGATTTGGATTGAGTGGTAAACAGGAACGAAGATAGATTTGGACTGAGTGGTTAAAAGGAACGAGAATAGATTTGGATTGAATGGTTAACAGGAACGAGGATAGATTTGGATTGATTTAGAACGAGAGGAGCAAAATTAGAAGGCAGCATAAGAGTAGCGAGTGGAAGTGTAAAAGTCAAAGAAGAAATTACTACGGAAGAATTAGCGCAGGGGAAGTAAACAAAAAAGGGTATTCTAAATTCTAAATTCGGGTTATATTTATTTTAGATTTGGGCGCAACAAAATTAAAGGAAAGATACCTGGAGGCTAGACGGCAGTTCAAAGTGATAGTGAAACCTTGTGAAGGCGCATACGGCGAACAGGATTTTGAGCCAGCATTAAGAGAGGCGTATAACGACGTATAATCCAGGTGAGTACGGTGTATTATAACGTCAAAGTAATAAATTTTGTGGTATTAATTAATATGGCACAAGGCTACGTGGATCACATAAAATTTGGCATATACAAAAGTAAATTCTAAAAAAAGGTACTAAAACAAAAGATTGTGCAGTTTGGTTGGGCATTGCACATCTACTTACCACTGAACCCACGGTAAGTAGGTGGATACCCTGAGAAGAAAGAGTTCATATAGTCGAGGCATATTAAAAACAATTTTGATTTAATTAACCAACCAAACGTTGCTAAAATGCGTGGCGTGAAATAAGTATTTGCACATCATATAAAATCATTAAATTAATAAGAAAAGGCGCGCAACGACAAAAAAAGAGTGTAGGGGGGGGCAGCATAAGAATATATATACTGTGATCCTACCCTATGAGTGATAGACCTAGTATATATATATAGTCTCTCACTCCTTGTCTTATTTTAGAGCCTTGTTGAGTTATGCCACAAAATTTATCTCTAAATATTTACCACGGCTGCTGCACTTATATAATTTCACAGGGCCGTCAACCACGTAGCGGAATCTAGCTAGGATGGGTCCGTCCTAGGCAAACCCCTCTCAACTAAACACCCAAACAAATATCCAAGGAGTTTTCAAAATAATTTTAAAAGCCAAAAGAATCCCCAAACACTAGTTCCACTTTTTTAAATTTGATTAAATCACTGCGTAGATATTAAATACTAATACCTGGAACAAAATACCATAACAAAACTAAATATACCCCCATTCTAGCAAGTCATTTCAAAGCTCTATTCAAACATTTTATAAGCCCACCCCCTTCTTGACATTATATAAGGCCCCACCGATTTTTAATGAAAATTAATATTCGCATGACTTCACTGTCGAATGTGTTTTTTGATAGGTTTATATATAATTTTACTTAAAAATCACTCTTCTATGTGTGCTTTATCTACTTCTACTAGGAACTTTTTTTCATGGTTCCCCCGTTTTATTCCCAACTAATTATATTTATTCGTTACCGAAAACCTATTCAAATAAATTGCATACTTTTATGCCGTTGTTTTTATCAATCGCTCTATTTACTTTAACCCTACTGTTGCCGTCATAAATCCTATAATTCATCCCTATCTCATTTCTGTCAAAATTATTTCCATTCCGTTTTTCCAAACTATTATTCAATAAATTCTCATCCTTTAAACCCTACCGTCTGTCTTGATTAACCATTCTTAATCTAATATTGTCTGTAATTCCATTTCTAATATCATCTTGTCTATCTCTAATAACCAATCCAAAATCTAAACTCCCCTTATTATTATTCACACGTTTGCCATTTTTCTCACTATTATTCTTATATCCCTTCACCAAACTACCATTAGGTTCCACCCAAATCCTCTTTGAATCTAACATCTGTATCGTACAATCTCGTCCATCTAAAACAACCTCACATTTCTGTACCAAATCAATTCCTAAAATACAATCCAAATACAGCTCTCTTGCAATCAAGAACTCCACGTTGTCTAAATCCTTTCCATTAATCGTAATTGGTATACACAGTGTCTTTTTCGTTGTCGACAACCGCTTGTTCATTGCGGACTATAAATTAACCCCTTTTATTTTACAAATCCTATCTTTTACTACTTCCATATGTTTTAAAACTATATCTTCCTTGATCAAAGAACATTGTGATCCCGTATCACAAAAACACATAACACACGGAGAATGGATACGCAACCGTTTAAATTGAAAAGACTGTGAATAAAGTAAGGAATAAGAAATTTAATTAAGTAAGAACAAAATATTCAACTGCAGGTAACACCTATTTTGTTTGAGTTGGCAAGAGTTTGGTTGAATCTTAAAACTTCGTGTAACAAAAACTGTCCTTCACGCCGATGTAATAACTTGGGGTGGAGCGTTGGACTATTCAAATATGCGATGTATTATATCACAAGTCTGTCAAACTGTGGACTAAAAAGGTGCAACATCAACAAATGTGCCGTTTCATAAGTCAAACATAATTGACTAAAGATTTCGTTTAGTTGAGACGGAAACAATGCTGTAATATCATATATCACTTTTGAGCTATCTCCTTATAGTTATTAATCCGATCCACTTACAAAATTACAAAGGGGCGCTAGCTAGTTGGGGTCTTGTGGGAATCCTGTTTCAAAATTATGATAGACATAAGGGAATGTTAAATATTTTAGTAAACAAGCTTTCCCTAATAAAGCAAATGATGTAAATATGTCATTGACAATAAACCCGTGACATGTTATTGTATTAAGTTTATATTATATATTTTGGTATTTTTATTTATCCTAATTAGTGGAAACTACCCTGAATGAAAACGACACAGTGTTGTAAATTATCCGATGGTGAGACTATATGCATAACCTAATATGCAACTACATACCGTAATGCGTGCTGTTAACGATTCTGTGTTATACAACAGAACTGAAAAGAGCCGAATGTTAAACGATTTCAAAATTTTATTCTGATTTGAATATCAAACACAATAGTAATTCGTAGATCAAGAAATTATTAAAATATTTACTCAATATACAGGTTAGACTTTAGAGTAGATATGCAAAATGTCTTTTACCAGTAGCAATACTGGCTTTGCATCGTCCAATCTTTGATTGTTTAGGCAGCCTGGGGAGCGTCGTGGCCACGCAACTGATTTACTTTTGACACTCAAATGATTTGGAAGATTATTATTTAACTACTCCCTCGTAATGAGGTTGAAAAGTTGTTAAGCAGTGGCTGGCATGAACCATAAATCACGACATGCTTTTGACGAAATGTTCTTCAGTAAGATAGGTAAACAATTTTCCAAAAAAAATTACTGCAACTTGCTCTACTTAATCTGTGTGGTAAATAAATGTCGTTCCCATTATATAATCACCAACAATTCTGATCCAAATATTATACGAAAAATTTTGCTGGTGCCTTGATTGTCGACGTTCTCTCCAGCAGTTTAACCGAGCGGACGTGCATTACGGAGCTCCTAGATAAACAACTACACGTTTTTCTATAGGAATTTTTTATACTTTTTACTTTGGACTTTTGATTTTTATTGGTTTTATAATAATACTGTACCACATTAATATTTTAAATGCCAGGTAGTGAAATAAAATCAAAATAAGAAATTTAATACAAAAAACAATAAATAAATCACGTTTTGCTTTAAATTCTATTTAAAACTCGCGCTCAAACTAAATATATTTAATAAATAAAACCCTATTTACATAATAAACCGAAGACTAATAAATCATGCCCTGAGAAATAATTTTTAAACAGCTATTAATACGTCTGTAATAAATTTGGGGTTTTCATCGCTAAAAACCGCGTAAAATTTGGAAGTATATTGTAGGCTTTTGTATACTTTGTGTGTAATAGCTAAAAATCCCTAAATCCCAAAACTTAAGTCCTTTCTGAATGAAATAAATACCTCAAAAATAGAATTTTTAGCTAAAAATTTATGCAAGATATTGTAATTTTCAAATGCTTTAGCACTAAAAAGGATCCTTTAAATTGAATTTTTGGTGTAATTAGTCGCCTAACAATACAACCTTGTACTTGTGACCGAGTAGACAAGAAATTAATGATACTTCGGTGCCGCATTCCATTAACGCAATTTGTACTCCTTCGTTTGAATAGTTAAATTTGAACGTGCCAACCAGAGTCAAGGATTTGATAAATTTGATTTTTTGAAATGGATTCGCTTGCTTAAATTTAAAAATTTGATTTGAAGGCTTAAAGTTAGAAGTAAAAACAAACACAGGGTTGTTTACGGTTCAGCTGATAAGTAATTGCGGTATTTTTTTAAGCTAGCGATTTTATTTCTTGGCGTCGATATTGTTTGTGACGTCTAGTGGTATATTTTGTCTTTATGTCGATTAAGCGCCGCAACAATCGCGTGTTTTTTTGAGCTTGGCTTCTTGTTGTTTTTTGTTTGTACTGAAGGAAGGAAAAGGGCCACAGAACGAAGTTAGTTAGATTGGTGGTTAAGAGCGCTGTTGGGAAGAGGTTGATAGTGATGCTGAGGAACGTGATGTCGTGGACTCATGAAGAAGTTATGATGTTAAACAAGGAGTCTGCGCCTACGGAGGTCAAGTCGGGGAAGTCGGAGACTCTTGTGGATGTTGCTGCACCGGAATTGCTCTCAACATCAAAACGACAGCGCAGAACGTTGACTAACGGCAACGGAAATGTTGATGCCAGCGACATCTACGAGCTAGAACTTTTGAAGTTTAGAGCGAGAAAGGTGCGCACTATCATTTGCAAGAACATGGCGGAGATTTCCACCACGATTGCCGTAGACGACAGAAAGGTGATTCAGAACGCCGCGAATGAGATCCACGACGTTGCGAATCAACTGATTGGAAAGCTTAAGGCGATGAGGGTTTGCGTTGGGGATGAAGGAAGGACAAGCGTGCAGCAGAAGTCAAACGGAAGTCAGCGTTGTTTCAGGTCAACAAGAATCCAGAAGTGAAGGAGCGTTGGCGATGGAGAAAGAGTTATACGATACAGCAGACGCAGGCGCTATGTAGACGTTCGCGGTTCGTGTTGATGATTCCGACACGGTCCGCTTGAAAAATGTTAGGCGAGCATTTTCACAAAAATACACGTTAAAGATCCCTACCTTGCTTGGAACAGCAAGGGTTCGACAAAATTCCAAATTTTCCAGTTAAAAAAACTCGCTTCGTGGCCAATGTAGTACTTTCGGGTGGAGCATTGGAAAATCACATGTAAGGTTCGTGTTGATGTGAAGTCATGCCAGAAACAGAATGTGATGAATACCCTTAAGAAGAAGGTTCATTCTACTCGTGATGGGCTTGTTGTGGTCATACCGCGATGCATGCGCAGAGCGGGTAGTCATCGTGCGTGCTCTAAGGTCGGTGTCGACGGCAAGATGCTAGTAGCGAAAATCATCGAGAACAGACATCAACGGATAATTTTTCCGGAGGTCCAAATGGAGATAAAGACAGAAGAGCTGGTCCGGTTGTTCGCAATCCAAAATTCCTGTTTCGGAGTTTTGAAGCTGGAAGACCACCTTATAGGAAAGCTTAGATTTGTCGGAAAGTGCCCCAGGATCACTTTTCCAACGCCGTTTTCGAAGTAAACTCCACACTTCGAAGGCGCATATTAGCTGATGCTATACACCATATGTGCGAAAATTTGGGCCTGAGGCCACTTCTCGGTGACGCAGTACTGCCGATGCTACGAATACGGCCATAGATTGATGGTTGTTGGGAGAAGGTACAGTGGTGCGGCAACTGTGTCGTCGGCCATGTGTTTGAGTATTGCCGGAAGGTACTCCCTTGCTGTGTGGTGTGTACAAGTCAAACAACAGAGTGTGCGGTGGTGCTAAAGTCAATTCGCACCACAACGCCAAGTCAAGCAGATAGATGCCCTACAATGCTACGACTGAAAAACGCCATCATACGTAGCATTTATTCCGGATTTTTATTTTTCTTTTTCTTCGTCTTCTTGTTTTTCTTTTATTTTTTTCCCGTTTTGCTTTTCTTTTTCTTTTTTCTTTTTTCCTTTTTCTTTTTTCTTTTTTCTTTTTTCTTTTTTCCTTTTTCTTTTTCTTTCTTTTTTCTTTTTTTCTTTTTCTTTTTCTTTCTATTTTTTTTTCCATTCGGTTCCACCCTTTGTAGTTATTTTCTTTTCAAAAATGGCTTGCATTTTGGAGGGTATGTTCCGTTTTTAAATTATAGTTATAATATAGTCTTTAATTATATCATTAGATGTTGTTTGAGGGTAAATTCCTCTCCGTCGTGTAGACAACATAATGTATAGTTTTCGGCAATTTTAACCTTCTAATACTTTTGTACAGTTGTAGTTGTACAGTACAGTCGTCAAAAGTGGTTTTGAGCCAGCAGGTGTATTATGGTGCTATTAACAATTGAGTGCCGCATACAGTCGACCGCTTATTGTCTTACTTTCGTCGCCGCCACTGCAGTTTATTACTGGTAAGTACTGAAAAGTACCAATATTTTAAATTTGTTCCTAATTTTCACGTCCACTTTCTCCCCATCTGTGGCTATTGAATCACCGCAATACAACTGATATAACTGGATAAATTCGTTAGCAATTTTCATTTGTTATTTTGGGGATCATATTAAAACGAAATTGATTATTATGCATCGTTGGAATTAACAACAAATGAGGTAGATATTTGCAAAATTTGATTTAGCAAAATTGTATCAATTACTACTAATGGTGCTAGTAGTCTTACTAAAAAGGAAAATGGTTCGCTCAATTCCGTTCTTGGTTTTCACTACATTATTCACCTGCAGGTTTTACGGGTCAAGACTAGTTTCAGGTCTTTGGAAGACATTATGAGTGTTGTATGAAATGTGGTAAATATCTAAACGCTGTTTAAAGGAAAGAAAGTAAGCGCGGTTTATACCGGTTTACTTATCTACAACAATATTAATGGTTAAGTAGCGGAATAGTTCCTCAAAGATTTGTGAACTCTTTCATTGAAATTATACTTATTTTTCACAATGAAAAAATTATGAAAAGATATAGTCAGCTACAGGATGTCGAATAGTTTTACAAATCAATGCTTTTCACTAACTTATATTCACATTCGAACAATTAATTATCAATGAAGAGTGTAAACCGCGCGGTGAAACTTTTTTTTTACTTAAAAAAAAGTATGTTAAGGTAATGAAACTATTGCCAAAAAATATGAAAACCGTGGAAAGTACTACGATGCCCCACATAAAACAATACATGATGGTTTTCCGCCGAATTCATTTTTGCGATCTGCGGTCTAACTCAACTTTCAACTTCAGCGGGTTTTGTTTATGAGACAGAGGTGGGGAAAGAAGATTTATAACGGATAAACCTTGGACGCTACTACACCTTTAAAAATTAGTTGTAGTGCAAGAAAAACCTGATAGGAAAGGATATGAACCTTCAGATAGATTACACAACCATGGTCACAAAAGTAACCGTATAAAAAAATATAAGACGGTATCTGAAATAAAATCACGTATTATTAATAAACATTAGAGGCAGCTATTTCCGTCTCAATCTAAAAAAAAACAACAAATATAGTTAATTTTAAATTTCGTAAGTGTACCTTTACTTTTAGCAAATGACCACAAATGTAAGTGTACTAGAGAATTTTAGAATCAAAGGGATCGTTAAATATAATGTATAATTGGTTCAATTGGTAATTCCAAACTCAAGTAAGCCATGCAATTGAAAAGCTCAGTGTTTTATGGGAATTTCTTTATACGATGTTGTATGAAAAAAACGAAAAGACGAACAGTCTAATCATAATCACAGGAACCTCAGGATTGTATGTATTCAGTTGTGCACTTGAAGCAGCACAAGGGGTCATTCTGCATGATATAAACCTACTCTACCAAAGTGCGAAAGGTCCAGCATTGGCTTTAAATAAAAACTACTGACATCTAAATCACCTGACTTTTATATATTGTTTCAACGGTATTATAAATACTGAAACAGTATTACACAATCACCCAAACAAAATAATCAGCCAATGAAACTTAACTTAATGCTAACACTTACGCAATTCAATTCTTGTGGTCACAATGGCAAAGCGTGATATGAAGTCAAATTCACCAACAGCTGTGTGAAGTACCGGCCAGTTTTTTGTTAAGAAACAAGTTATGACACTTTTCTTTTACTACCAAATCAATCCATAAAACTTAAAATTAGCTGCAAATCACTTTTCACTAGGATAATTATACAACTAAAACAAACTTTTACGGCGCTTTAATAGTTATTCGACAACTAAAACAAACCTGCTGTCACTTGTCTATATAGCGTATTAATTTTTTTCAAGAAATTTAACCGCAGTAACAATTATCGCACCTCGGATATAATTGATCAACATGTTCACTGTTTCTTAGTAAACAACAAGAAGCGTCATTCGACGGTTAGGTACTCAAGTAAATCCTGCAATACTTTTTTATATTCACACGTAGCCTGAACTAACGTAGCAAGGCGTTTGGCGGTTAATAAGTAACTGGGTTCGAATCCCGACACGGTCCGCTTGAAAAACGTTAGGTGAGCATTTTTCACAAAAATACACCCTCGTTCGGATGAGAGGTAAAATGTAGGTCCCGAGTGTGCGTGTTGTCACGCACGTTAAAGATCCCTACCTTGCTTGGAACAGCAAGGGTTCGGCAAAATTCCAAATTTTCCACGTAAAAAAAACTCGCTTCCTGGCCAGTGTAGTACCTCCGGGTGGAGCATTGGAAAATCAAATGTAAGGTTAATAAGTAACTAAGTAACTAGGCGACTCCCTGGCGTAGTTGGTATGTGTGTGACTACTACGCCCAAGGTCCGGGGTTCGAATCCCGACACGGTCCGCTTGAAGAACGGTAGGCGAGCATTTTTCACAAAAAATACACCTTCGTTCGGATGAGAGGTAAAATGGAGGTCCCGAGTGTGAGTGTTGTCACGCACGTTAAAGATCCCTACCTTGCTTGGAACAGCAAGGGTTCGGCAAAATTCCAAATTTTCCAGGTAAAAAAAAACTCGCTTCCTGGCCAATGTAGTACCTTCGGGTGGAGCATTGAAAAATCACATGTAGGGTTAATAAGTAACTAATTCCCACTTTATCGAGATTTTTCAAAGTTGCTTGCTCTCTGTTTTTAAGATCCGTTGACCTTTAAAATGCTGACCAACTGAAAATCACACACTGCATTTTTTTATTCGGTCCGACTCACATTAAACGCCAACAAAGCAAACATTATATGCGTTCTTATATAATACGTCGCATGATAATTCATTCAACCAACTAATAATACACAGGATTGTTGGAGTGCACTACACCATAACAATCATGCTATATGAAAGCTAATAGTTTGGACGAATAAGTATATAGTTCAAAATGTCACAAAGGCAAATAATTACAAGCTTCAGTGTTCAACATTTTTCTGTAAAATTAACTAAACTTAATTATTAATCAAGAGCTCATTATTTCGGCCACATAAAGTGTTTAAAATTTATTTTTAATGTCACCATATTCAGGTCTGACATTGATAACATATAGTAGCAAAATATATCATAACCACTAATTAAAATATGAAAAATGGTATCTTTAGCGTAATTTCAAGTTTAACATGTTTCAGTACTCAAATACGCAATTGTCAAATTATGAAGTATGGTAACAGTTCAGATTTTATTAAGTTCTTATCAGCATGAGCACAGATGTCGTATTTATTGAACAAACAACTTGAGTTCTTCAAGTTAGTATAGTTAAGTTGAAAAATATCGGACAGGTGTTAAAATACACACAAAAGATTTCACTAGGTAACCCCTAAACTGAGTTTCAAAATATAGTATTACCCTTAAATCACTTACACTTGTACATTGGTACCGTAGTGACAAATATAACAACTTGAAAATTAATATGCCAAACTGCAATGAAGTTGAACTTCAGATCCCAAAATTTTACTTCAACATTTTAATAAAACAGAACAGCAAGCGACCATGTATCGTCCATGACCTCTAAATAATTAAAGTTGAAACTTGTGCGTCTAATCTTGAATGCGCATTGATAAATTGTCTTGGTATTTGATTAATTAAGAGTTCTAGTTTATAACCGCGAGGCACTAGTTCTAAACGCAAATTCGATTTGAGTACCTTGGAGTGCATGACCGCTTGATGGTAACAGCTACGAATGAATTTGAACCGTGCAAACCAGTTAAACAATGCTGAAATTGACAAGGACGTTAAGCAACGAATACTTGATGCTATCGGATTCGATCAAAGATATGATTGTAGATAATAATTACACTGATACCAAAAGTTAAAAGATACAAATAAATAATATACTGCCGTATACAGATATATAAATGCATAATGATACTTCAAATGACAATTAGGAATAAGGAGGTATTATAAATTATATTTGGAGTGGTAAATCAGGCTTAAAATTTCTTTAGGCATAAAAATATTCTACAAAGGTATTACTATTGTTTTGTTTGACTTAGTTGAAATATTTGCGGTTAAATTACAAGTTTTCAATTTTGATGTTATTTCTAACACATTTAAGTATTTTTTAAATACAAAAAATCTTTCTTAGACTTAAACTCGTGAAAAACCAGATCGAGTTAAAATAACACAATCACTTTCTGCAGTAGTTCAGGCGATAAGCAATAAATTTTTTTCAGGGTTTCAAAATTTCAGGCAATCTGCAGAAACATTGAAATTTATTTTATAATTTGATACAAACGGAGTAGATAAACTCAATATTGCGATTTTTAGGCAGCTCAACTTCGCAACTTTAGAAATGCAATTAATTTATTTTCACTCTATAGTCCCATATCGAAACAGAAACTTGCGATTTAAAAAAGACGTGGAATTTGAAAATGATCGGTTATTGGACTCGATTAAAAAGAACACAATTTGAAATAAAGAAAATTTGGAATGGCATTCCAGAAACCTACAACTGTTTAAAAAAACTTCTAACTGCTGTACTGTTTACTCTCTCTTGAACTTACGCACGTTCTTGCTTCAAAATATAACTCATGAAGTCGATGTACAACATTTGGCAAAAAACTAAAATTTCATTAATAAAATTATGATAGTATTGACTTTTATAAGAGAAAATGAATACATTTATTTTGCGAATTTTTAAATTAATTCTTCAGTTTAATAAAACTTTATAACAATTACAGTTTTACCGTTTATTTCTTACGAGAATTACCGGCACGTCAGAGATTCATAAAAACTACTTGTGATATTTGGCACGGGCGTATAAAAATGTTCGCCACCGCTGCTCTATTCTATATTCTAAAAAAGCAAAACTAGTTTCGTAAGCTCAACCAAGAAAGGTAACCATTATGTAAAGCGAGTACTAAACCACAGCTTCATCATAAATTTGTATTTGATTCAGTTTGCAACTGTTCATATAAGGTTGCTGAGCAAAGATAAAATGTCGCGGAGTAGGCTATTGTTGTAGTCTGTACAATTTTTTTCAGTCTGCATTGATGCAAACCCTCCAGAAAGGTTTTTTCAACTCTTAGAGAAATTAAGTTTAATTTGTTCAGAACGAGTGTATTTTTTTCAACATAGTTTTCTTAAGAAAGAGGATTGATAAGCACGATTACATTTTTGAGCAACCGGAGGCAGACCCAAACGCTTTCAATTGGGTGTTCAATATAAACCTAGAAGCGTTCACAAACGTAACGAGCAAGAAGTTTGGAAATAATAATAAAAGGATGGAACCCTGAAATCTCATTACTGAGTAGGCAAAAACTGGTCATTACAAAAGCCCAAATCCAACTCTATTCTAATATAAAAGCGTTTTCAAACTTCTAACAAAGTTTTGGTTTGGTGGAGAAGTTTGGATCTCTTAAGTAGATTAGTGGTTTATAATCAAAAGCGCTTTTCCTACAACGCAGATTATACGTAATGACTTTATTACTACGGAAATGTTTTCAATAATTTTATTTCAAAATGGGTATTGGGGATTTACAACTTTCAGTAATCGGATGTGTATATATAGCTTTAACTGAAGACCTTCTATAAATCTTTCAGCAAATCGCATCTGAAAGCATTTGATTAAAGCGTTAATACGATTGTTTATTTAAAATTATTCAATGAATATACTTTAAAACACTTTACCATAAAACAATTCAGAAACTGGTTAAAAACTGTTGCACCAAGCGCTCAAAAAAGTAACAAGACATAAATAAATAAAATCTGGTTGTTCAGAAACCATTCTGTGAATATTCTTCCTATCACATAAGTAGCAATGAATTGGCTCACAGAAAAAGTGATCATGACCCAGTGACCCAAATTAGGTGGTAACCCCAGACACAAATTAAAATAGCGATCACAGCAAACGGATTATTAATTTCTCACAGATGCTTCTAATGACAGACTGCACAGAATTTAATAATGGTTGTTCCGTGAGGTCTGAGTTGATACGGGAACATTTCTTTAATTTATTTTACGCATCTTTATAGCTAATTATTCTTAAAAAAGAATTTTTACCAATTTGAGCAAAATATAGTCTAATTATATCCCAATTTATATCGATTTGCTTTTATTACTAATGTGTTTTTACTAATATGTAGTTAAATAAATACAACATGTAGAATATGAATATATTTCCATTAGCGATTTTATGAATTCGCAAGATTTTATTCTTTGTATGCTAAGACAGCAATTAATTACATACGCTAGAAAAACGAAATTGAAAACATTTTGCCAGTCTATAGTTATTCACTACTGTAGAGACACTGTATATGCGTTCCTTCGCTTTCTATATCTAAGTTACAACACAAATCGTTTGTCTGTCATTTCGACTTCACTTTTCCATTAGCGCTTGAAGAAGTAAGCTGCTCTCCGGAGCATAGAAAAGTCAATATGGTAAGGCACATGGCCTGCTGTCGCGTTCGTAAAAGAAGTTGATTAACGAATACCTTCGTGTCTTGATGTGGTTTCTGACAACTTTTGGTTACGATTTTATTTTGTATTCCACCATCTGTAAAGTTAGTTGATTCATGCAGACGCGAAGAATATTTAAAGTATTCAATCATTAAAACAGTTAGTATAAATAATTTGATAAAATTTATTAATTCGTTATCCGTAGTGCAATACCACAGATATAAAGCTTTAGTTTAAAATTTAGAAAACATGAAAATTATTGGTCATATACAACGGAGATTTTATTTGGTTGGATAATATTTTGTTCTGAAGGTCTTTAAAAATTCCAGCGTAAAATCCAGCATAATGGTATGGTTATTCATATTGGGTGCATCGCAGATATGCTTAGATTTGTCGACATCTGACATTGTTTGGTTCTGGTGAGAACGTTTAAGTTTTTTGTTTGAACTGTACTTCAAGCACGTGAGTGATATTTAACCTTAATTTAATTTGTATTTATTTAAATGTCTTACGTATGATCAAAGGTTGATATTCTACTTTGATTTAGTTAATTTTAAATTCATTTTGTAAGAACCAACTAATTTTATTTTCGTAACTTTACAAAATTTTAAAGATGGCTCCATAGTAGCCTATTATATTTGTTCCACAAGCGTACAATTTTAGCTCCACAAAAAAATTGTTATTACATGTGATGTCAAAAATATCTAGTTATTCAATATAATTACCACATGTTATTTTGTGTTACATTAATTATATCTTTGATTATTTTGAGGTCATGCAATTTAATTTTAAGACATGATAAATTTCTGAAGGATATAAAGTTAAAGCTTATTCTTTGTTTGAATGCTACATTTTAGAATCACGTAAAATAATCTTGTTTCTCACTTGTAAAGTCGACTGTAGTACTACTGAAGGCTATAATTCAATTTGAGATTTAATTTATTAAGAAAGCAAATACCTTACCGTAAACATATGTTGAAATATTGAGTTTAAAGATGTTCGTGTTTTTGGAGTTAGAACAATACTAGTTTCTTTACATGTAAATTTTTATTGTAAATATTAATGTTGAAACAAGCTAAACCAACATAATTGAATAGAATTTTTGTTACTTAATTCTTTTATTACTAAAAATTCAAAGGAAATTTCTTGGTTTTTAATAAGCAAATTATTAACTCTGTCTAACGATTACAAGTACCCTGAGCGTATATATTTTTGGAACTTGAAATCACATATGTTATTTATTGGTGAATATTTTTAACGACACAAACGGCGTCCCTGTTGTGCATTTGTTTGTTCACAGGATATGCAGAGACATCTGTAATACATCTGGCAAGTGACATTTTGGTAAGAGCTTCGCAGGGTTGATATTTAGGTTTTGTGACTACATAAGCGGTGTAGACTTCAGGTTTCCGCATTCCCCTAATACAAATTATATGTATCTTCGTATGTTGTTGTATTGAAAAATACGGTGGCGCTCTATTCCTATATTATTGGTCATTTGTCAATCCATGACCCAAGCTCATGATCTACCCAGAGCTAACACTTTACTAGCCGTTTATCTCTAATGAGTTTTTCTTTTCCTCAAGCCGTTTTCCATCCAACTTTACCTGGGGCTTACCTCATTAACAAGATATTCTCGACCTTGTGATATCAGGTAAGGTAGGCGTTTATGGTATATGGAGGTCCAATTTGCTATTTGATATTCACGAGGGATATTTAGTTTTCAAACTCCTACTCAAAAACACAACTTGGTGTTGCACAGCCGTAAAAGCATGGGCGCGTTCCAAAACACAAACACGATAAAATTTACAGAACATTCCGTCCAAAGCACAAATACAATTTAAAGCTTTCTCTTCCTAACTTCTCACTATTATAGCAGTAATAATATTATTTAAAATTTTAAGTTTTAATTATTGTAGATTTGTTGTACGATACTTAAGAAAACTAATGAAAATCAAAAATACTGACACAGTAAGTAACTGTCACAAATAAAAGGTTATATTGGTTTGTCATAAGAATTTTCGCTCACATACTAAATGGAATAGTTTGTGGCAAAAAATCTAAATATATCAGTTGATTTTCATTGCATTTCATTTAATTTGTATGGCATTAAGCAGTAAATATTTATTATTATTATTATTATTATTATGTCTGTATTAAAATAATAAACAAAATATAATTTCTAAAGTAACAATTTCTAAGGCGAAGTTCAGCTGATAGATAACTGCCCGTTGCTCTTCCTAACTTAACCTTAAATAATCGAAATGTACTATAATAGAAAGTTCTGCTTCGTGTTCGTCGTGCGCATAGTGTTCAAAAGTGTACAATAATGAAAGGCTATCGCTAACAGGTATCGATTTGGCGGGAAAATAGTAATAAACTGAACTGGTACCGAAACGCTGATAAAGGTAGTAATTTGAGATTCGTAGGCAATTCACCATACCATCGCAAGATATTATATAGAAAACGACGCTTACCAACTATAGACATATATGTATGCGTACGTTACGACTTTTGTAAACGACTAGAATTACATGAAATGATCTTATTTGCATAACTGAAAGCAATTTTAACACCAAAATATTGATATATTTTAACAAAGTGGAGTTCAACATATTGTAACAAAACTTTTGGAACAACAAAGGTTACTTATTTATTAATTGACTCCATAAGCCCTTTTATCCGTAACTACAGTGAAATTTTAATATACTAAGGACAATTACTTCCAGCAAATCACTAACAGTACTAACTTTTTGAAGCAAAAACACTATCTTCTTAATTACCACTCAATGCACTTCTAATTAATAATCTAAGCACTGTTAACTCATTTATCACTAACCGTCAACGTATATTAATCAGTAACTACAAATAATTTATACCACATAGAGGTATTTATTTTAACATTATGTTAATATTAATGTATTTCACACCACGACTATATAGATCAAGATTTTGAAAGGAACAAATTAACCTCAAAAGGCGCTACCCTTATGTATTTCATCCAGTCGTTCAAGAAAATTCTAAATTCAAATCCGCAGCCCCTCAAATTGTCCAAATTAGCATTAAGAACGTTCCTTTTGTAAGCTTTGTAGTATCATAAGTGCGTTCCTATCAGTCATGCTGTATGGGGCTTTGTGATTTAGTCGGATTGAGTGTGACAACTAAATCCACGGCCCCGAGTTTGAAACCCGACACGATCCGCTTGAAAAATATTAAGTGAGAAAAAAGTGAAAAAAGAATACGCTTCTTTCGGATGAGAGGTAAAATAGAATGTAGGTCACGTGTTTGAGTGTTGTCGCGCACGTTAAAGATCCCTACCTTGATCGGAACAGCAAGAATTTCACAAAATTCAAAATTTCCAATTAAAAAAATTTGCTTCCTGGCCAATGTAGTACCTTCGGGTGGAGCATTAGAAAATCAATTGCAGTATATGGAGAGTCACAAGGTAGCTGCAATCAATTCCTTGTGCGTTAATACCGCGTCTGTTGAATGTATTATTCAGTAGACTATTTGACACCCCGTTACAATATTTAACACTGTCGTTAGTAGTAGTTAGTTACTATATTGGACCTCTAGGGATAATGAACAAACATCCAATCGACTAATATTTTGTTCTATACAAATGGCATATCTTTAATTTTTTAACGAATTCTAAAGTGTTTTGTACAAGTAATAGTAAATGATAAATAGCGGAATTGTTACTTGGAGTGATTGGCGTCATCGATTTATGCTTTTTGAATTTTAGGTGTAGGTAACAGTTTTGTTATTTCAGCGTTTAAGGCTCCTAATTTTAATATTCAAACTAGCGAGAAAGATTTGGTCAATTTTTAAAAACAAACTGTGTTTTGCTTAATTTTCTAGGGTATTACACCACTCAGAGTTTTTAAAATTGTCTTTATTTACATTTCGATCCATGGCCTAGGATCGTTGTCGAAATTTTATATAAAAAGGGCGCTAAAGTATACGTTATTGAAGGCATATGAATTAATTCAAGTAATTTAAAACAAAGAACCACCATGAAAACTGATACGAGACACATTTAAAAACAGTATACAATATGTGGTATTCAATATTAAGATTAGGATCCACTTTTGTGTTGTGGATATATCATCTGGTGTGAAGAGATGGAAATATCCCCATGTAAGAAAAGTTAACATCAGTGTGCTATACTTATTTAGAGTTTCACATCAATCTACGTGAAAAGAACATCCTCAGAAGTGTTCATAAGCAACCTCTTCTATTTGTTTTCAACAGTTTAGCTACAGGTGATGACCATTTAATAGCGGAAATATGAATTTTTTTCCTTAATTATATTGTTGTTAGAGGTTTATAATTATATTTAATTTGAATCGCACTACAGTTCTTATTTATCATTTATTTATTTATGTTAAAATTCCTTACTATATTGAACAAGTAACGCTTTAAACTTACTGTAAAAGTCACTACAAATGTTTTCAAGGCATTGTTAATTACTGCCTATTCTGTGCTTAGTATATCTGTAATTTAAATAGTAGTTGCTTTGCTGACTTTAATTTCACCTGCCCTAAATATATAAATGTTGACAATTGTTTAAACATACTGCAGAGCACGTACTTAGTCCACGAAGTAGCGTTTGAGTGTATGCCTTTGGAAAATGTGAACTGACATTGTTTTTAACTTCAATTTAAGCTTTTGTCTAAAACTCGTAGTAGCAGATAATTATAGTAAACCATAGCAGCGTTGTACAGTTTATCTTAGTGTACAGTGCTCTATCTTAGACATTTTTAAGCATTAAGTTTTCAGTGGCTACTTAGAAGGTCGTAATCATAATGAAACCCTTTTACTCCTTAGAAAATTACAGGGGTGGGTAATGATGTAACTTAAAAACCACATCAGAGATTACGTAAATTTATTATGACGTAAAATATCGCATAAAATGATACTAAAGGATTGTGAGCTGATTGTGCTCCCTGGAGTGGCTGCATTTTGAAGTAGACGCTCTATTCCTCCACAAAGAAAAAATTTAAAACACAAAAACAACTCGCGCAGTTTACGTTTGAAAGCGGTTATCGCCGTTTTATTGTTTACCACGTAGTAGTTTGACGTTGTAACAGTTTCAACAACACGCAAACTATCATTAAGATTTATTTATAGGGTGTACATACATAAGTACTTTGTTGAAACTAAGATACAGATACTTTGTTGAATTTCCAAATGGAAATATCTTTTTCAATATTTTATTATCTTGTGCTTGTGTACAAGGATCTGTGATGTTACTTATATAATTTTGTACCAAATTTTAAATCAAAAGCTCAATATTGTAATAACTTTCTTAAAGACACTTACACAATAAAAATTTTAAGGATCGATTTTCAACCAATATTAATGAAAACATTGTAATGCGAGGTAATAGAAAAGAATTTTGATCGCGCTGATATATATATATATATATATATATATATATATATATATATATATTGCTATGTTCGTTCCCGGTTCTACTCTGCGTCTCTAAATCCTATACCTCTTTTTATATATACCTCGGTTAGCTCAGTCTAATCGACACAGAATGCCCGACGACACGACAATAAAGAATGTTTAATCCCCTTTATATCTAGCTCCTATCTGTTAAAATAATGTAAACGAAAGTAACCAAAATTTGTATAATAATCGAGAATATGTTCACTTTGTATTTTAATAACTTTTCCTTTGATTTTGTATTCAAAAATTAACCCCTGAATGAAATATTAATATTTATCTGATTACACTAAAATTCTTCTCCCTTAAAGCCAGCAAAAATATCACTGTAATTTACTTGAAACACTTTTGAACGTTCAAATGACCTTTTTTCTGTTTGCATAAATTCTCAAAAGATTTTTGAATGCCCTTACAAATACTTCGATATAAACAATAGCAAATGTTAAAAATTGAAATACAGTCTTATGTTAATAAAGGATAATATATCTCTGACCTGCGTTTTTCCTGCTTGTTTCTTAGAACAGTGTCTGCATGTGAATTGTCAACACCCGTGGGTTGTTTCCAATTTGATTCTCTGGTACAGCTTCTCCCTGTCAATTTAATTCATAGCGTAGTTGCCTCAACTGGTTGACCAGAATGATTAATTAAATTTACTTGAATTTTTCCTCTTCGGATTTATCTTTCATTTTGGTTTAGTTTTATTTTTAATTACTAGAATTACTTGAATGACGTGAAGTTACTCGAACTTCCTTAGAGTTACTTGGATGACTTGAAGTTACTTGGAGCATTAAATCCTTAAATATTAGAATTAGATTTAATTAGTAATTTACTGTACATTTTTGAAAGTAAACGGCCACTTATGTTGTATTTACTGGCACTTGAATTTTCATTTTAATATAACTAAATTATTTATTTTGACTAAGTTTACTTTGCGTAATATTCTACTCTTAACTGACGTGGTTGGTGCCTTGGTCACAGAGATACTGGTTGTTTACGAGGTCCGCGTTATTTATAAAGACTCCACCTCCTATTTGTCTCATTGGTTTTACTTGCGTGTTTGTTGATTAAGACGTTGCACTTTACGCTTATCAGTGCAGGCCCTGGATTTACTACAAATTTCCTGTCAAGACTCTTGTTAAATCGTTTCACTTCACACGTAGACGTTTATTCTATTCAGCATATTCCTCAGAAAATCCAAGTTTATATTGTATTCTGGCACGTCCTCATATTTGTGTTTGCTGTTATTCAAATTATTATCATGTTGCCGAACGCCTGTTTTTTGTTATTTAAAAATCCAAATATATGGGATTTTATGTGGGCTTATAAAGTTGCAGATCACGCAGCTTCTTTTCCATTATGACGTATTTGAATGCGTTTATGTGTTAATATTTTAAATGAGATTATATTGTAGCTAGTATGCTAGGTTGTTTACCTTCACCGATTGCGTCTTTATTTTAATAAAACTTGTATTTAAAACGTTATTTTTGAGTATTTTTTTTCAATCTTAGACTTGTATCTTTACTTTGAAACGTATTATACGATGTACACGTTATTATTCTTTCTAAATAGGATCTGGTTATTGAAAAATGAGCTTCCTTTTATGAATTAAAATTAGTTATGATTTATATACAGTGTGCTCGCTATTGACTTTATGCAAAATTGTCGATTTACTACCATTTAATGATGGAATCGTTTGGCTTTTTAAATGTTAATAATATTCATGTATTTACGACCCCTATGAATTAATATATCTTTAAATTCCTTATTATCATAGCATTATATATATATATATATATATATATATATTGCTGTGTATACGGGATTACCCTAAAGACCAATCGAGCCCCAGCGTTGGGCTGTCATAAAAGTGCAATGGATTTTTTTTTATTATGCCCCTGCGAAAGTTACGTAAATATTTTAACTGAAACTAAAAAAAAATCTTCCAATATCTCTGGAACACCCTCTTGATTTCAGCATACCACGGCTATCTCTAAAATCTGCTTGTACATAGATACTTACCATCCTAAGTTCGTTCTTTTTCACTGATACTACCAAATAAAATTACCACTCAAATAATTCAACGAAACATACAACCTTTTATTCATACAAATCAAAATTTTTAAATCTCCAGCTCAATATTTACAAATTCGGATATACAGCTTTATAAAATATTACAATCTCAATCATTAAATCCTTTTAAATTTCATGACTTGAATTTATTTCAACAGTTTTTGTTTTATATAAGTAGATGCGCCTATCTTGAAATCCTAAACTGAATTTTACTCTGGTCTATGGTGAGCTCAGTATAAACCTTGTTACTCTAAATGCATAAATAAATCGCATCTTTGTTTTCAGCAACACTAAAGACCCGTTTACTCTTTACATCGAATTTTTATGTCATTTATTTACACCTTTAAATAATAACTACAAATTGTCCTTTTCATGTACCCTTCAAATTAGTATGTTCATAAAATACACACCCAATGTGTCAAATCACTCTAGCACAAAATAACAGCATAAAATGTTCAAGCAATAGCAATAGAAATTAATTTTGTTACCTGTAGTAAGCTTTTTTCACCGTCACCTCCAAAGATGTTGTCCAACAAAACCTCGTCGTTGCTTCCCTACACCTCTTTGCTATATGTAGATCAAACTCATTTCCAATGGCTATCCAAGTCTCTGCAGATGCCTTTAATGTTTCTACCAATATAATTGTCCAAACCACGTTAATCACCTTTCGCATCTACCAAACACCCAGCATCCTCGTTCCAAAAATTTCTCAGCACGCATGCCTCAATAACATCCTTCGTTCGTACTTTGAATGAACAAATAATTTTTTTTTAATATCTTTCCCTCCTGAGGCGTTATTGGAAAGGTTCGTAACGCGAACAAATTCCAACATATTCCTGTTCATTATTTCACTTTATAGCAGATGCTATTGTTCGTAGTTGAAAGAGTTACATACAAAGCTTTGGAAACCATTCCATGTCTATACAGCTTCTACCCGCAATAAAATTCAGGCAGTTCATAATTTTTGCAACACTGTTTCATTAATACGTTACGGTTTAATTGCTCTGCTGCTCTAATATTAAATGCTTGGGCCTGAGTACACAAAGCGGTAATTTCCATTTTATTACCTCTCGTAAACCTTCATTACTTTCCAATTCGCTTTTCTTAGTAGGTTTATTAACGTAAACCTAAACAAACAACTAAAACCCTCTTGGGCGTTTAATTTCAGTTGACTGGTATTATAGTTACATTTCGCAACGATTGTACACAAAATAAACGTACAAATTACTGAGATTTACGAAATAAGTTATTGAACTTGTACAAGTACATGCTATGAAGTTAATGATGGCTCATTGAATTCAACTATTAGCCGAAAGTTACCAAAACATTTGAAACTTGAAGTGTTGCCATAATTTTACAACCTTCATTAAATAAAACGCCTTTTTTAGGAAATCAATATGAGTAGGTTTTGTTTTACTTCCTTGCAACATAAGCGGGAGCTTTCAGGTTTGATTCAATTTACATAACTTTGTCATGTCCTACTATGGCGACAAGCTGTCTTCTACACAAACTATAATAGATGCTTTGTTGAATATTTTAGTAGTGTTTATACGGTATCCGATTTAACTAACTTTAAACTTTCTAACGACCCGCCAAATGTTTGTTGTGCTATAGTTACGATATTATTGATATTACTGAACCAGAAATATTAATAGCCGCGCTAAAGGCAAAGAATTCACTTACATGTCCTGATAATGTGCTTAGTTTTCTTCTAACAGATTGTGCGGGTGTATTGGTCAAACCTTTGTATATAATCTATAACCTAATAATTGAAAGCTCTAAATGTCTAGCTAATTGGAAAGAATTGACTTGTATACCAATCTTTAAAATTGGCTACCCAGCCCATGTTAAGAATTACAAACCAATTTATCTGCAAAAAAATTGTTTAAAAATATTTTAATCGATTTTATACAATCGCATCTATGCAACCACTAAACATTGCAAAACGGTTGTCCAGCATGGATTCATGGTGATATAATCAACCACTACCAATTTTGCTGTTCTTATGCAAACCCTCTCTGAAACTTTTAATGAAAGACGTCAGGTAGGTGTGATCTATACCAATTTTCGTAAAGCGTTTAAGAATCAGATTGACTTGATAACTTATTTCTGTCTTATCTAGTGGGCAAGATGCAATATGTCAGGCGTATTTTCTAATTTAAGCTATTACTCCATTATCGGGATTCCGCAAGGCTCAAACCTTGGACATGATACTGCTTCTTATTAATGATATAAGTATACCCAAAACAGGCATTTTTTGACTTCCTCCACCACCCTCCACACTCCTCCACCACCCTCCACATCCATCCACATCACTCAACATTCCTCCACCTCGCTCCGCATCCCTCCATATCCCTTCACAAGACTTCACATCCCTGCACATCACTCCACATGTCTCCATATCACTCCGCATCCCCCCACATCATTCAACATCACTTCACATCCCACCATCCACCTTCACATCCCTTCACATCCCTCCACATCACTTCACATCCTTCCAACATCACTCTACAATACTTCAACTTCCTCATCACTCTACATCCCTCCACCAACCTCCACATCCCTCCACATCACTTCACATCCCATCACATCACTACACATCACTCCACATCCCTCCTCAACCCTCCACACTTTTCACAAACCGGAGTTGTTATTGAGATATTTTTTACACTCGTTTGCTAGATGGTGTTTAAAGTAGTTAGTACACAAATTTGAAGATATTTTTACAGTCAATACTAACAGCTCAAATATTGTAATTTATCAATTTTATTTAATTAGGTGAACGTAAAAAACAATTAAGTAGAATGCTTTATTGTAGGTATACATATGACAGTTAAATCCAGCAGCTCTTAGCTGTGAGAAGAAAACGCGATAATTTAGTACAGGTAATAAATTATCTTCATGCAGTAGACAGGGCGCTGATATGTTATAAGCATCTCGACTAGATATTTCAAACTGTTCCATATGTGGGTGGAGGGATGTGGATTGATGTAGGGGGATATGGAGGTGTGTGGAGGGATGTGGAGGGATTTGAAATGATGGGGAGATATGTGGAGGGATGCGTAGGGATGTGGAGGTTGATGGAAGGATGTGGAGTGATGTAGAGGGATGTGGAGGTGGAGATGAAGGGATATATTTTTTTAATTCAAAGACAAGCATAGCATATAGATAATACATTTCTTAAGGGGAATACATTTTGATTAGTACAACGTAATGGATTATCCTCATGCAGTAGAGAGTGCGCTCATAGGTCATAGATATCTCTTCTAAGCGCTTTAAGGCTAGGTATCCCAAACTTTTCCATATCGAACACTTCATTGTTTGAAAAATATTTAGATATAATATTTTGTTTTGATAATCCCTTAACAAAGACGCTAGCGTTTGGCGGAACCAACTCTTGTTGTTTAGGCTTATTTACCTTATTTACACGTTTTACCTTAAGCTTATAGATATTAATTAATGTCGCTTATCCTTTAACCTAACAGTACTTAACCCCTTCCTATAATCCGGTTCTATCCACTACCTACCTACAAGAAAAGGGACTAAATGGTGAGAAAAGACAGAAATACCAGTGCTTCGAAAGTCGTAGCAAGCGTCACATGTACGCAATATGTTGTCGTGGTTATTTTGCGGTAATTAGTGCCGTACAATCGGTTCGTGTGCTAATTAACATTACTACAGTCCGCAATCAATTAATAGTTTCGTTACATTGATCGACCAGCGTTGAATCAAGATCGCAGTCATTAAAGGTAGGTGAATTCCATATCATTGGTTCATCCTTTATCCTTACATTTTGGTCCTTCGAGCCGGATTAATTAATATTTGCATATAAAATTGATTATCTAATCAAACAATTAGAGTAATCAGGTCAGTTTTACACATTAATAGTAATTGCAGTTAGGCTTATTTCATAATATTTGTGCATGCCGTTGCATTTTAAAAGTTACTTCTTAAAATTTAAGTGCATTAAAAAGGCAGTTAATTTAAATTAAGCGTATACAAATAGGAAAAACATCATTGCGATACCCTGTTCTAAGAACTTGCATTGTATACCTGAAGCTGCACTAATCTATTTTGGTGAGAGCTTAAAGAACCGTTATTCCTCGAGGTATCTTAAGGGTTGTGGTCAACACAAGTCTCATTTAACGTTAAATTAAAGTGTCACTCAGGATTAGCGACATAATTGCTAGTTTCTGAAAATTGGTAGAGTAGTTACATGTTCATCATTAGTTTGGGTTTACATCTTTAAGATTTGTTATTTTTGTGACAAGGATACTCGTGTTTAGGGGAATAGCTATTTTGTTCGAAATGACTCAGATGCTTATGGACCGTCTTATAGTAGATGGAAAAGGGTGTTTGAATAGAATAGAAAATTTGTTTGAAAGTATTTCAAAGTTGGAATATAATCTTGAAAACCAAGCAATCGCTTCGATGATGGTACAGTCAGCTGTAGAGATAAAGGAAGAATTTGATGCATCCTACAAAAGGTGTGTGTTAGACGAGGATGATTCGGACAGTTTGAGTCAAATTACAGCAATCAGAATTGAATTGGATAAAACTTTAATATCAATTAAAGTTATTGGGGCAAAATTTGTTAGTTTGGTTGAAAGTAAGCAAGAAGCGAAACCGTTTTCTACAAGTAGATCGTCGTATGATACCGCTGGTATAGGTATCACCAGTAATTTAAAACTTCCAAAGGTCGCAATTGGGAGCTTTTCTGGACGCATAGAGCATTGGGAATCGTTTCATAGTTTGTATAAAAATCTCATTCATTTAAATACACAGTTATTACCAATCGAAAAGTTTTATTTCTTACTGAAGCGTTGGATGTAGATTCCAGAAATTTAATTCGTCATCTACCAATAAATAATGACAATTATGAAATTGCATACTCCGTTATAGTACAACGCTATGACTCACGTCGTTTGATTGTCAATACATATTGGTCAGCTCTTGAAAATTGTCCTAAGGTGAAAGCAAAATCACATACAGAACTTAGGGATTTGTTGAATTGTTTTACAGAGAATTTGTCAGGTTTACGTCAAATAAAAATTGATTTACTTAATTTAATATTGTTTAATTTGTTGAGCAAAAGGTTGATGCTGACCTCTTAAAGGCATTTGAGGTTGAAAATAATGAAGAAATACCTACATACGAGCAATTGAAATCATTTCTTGAAAAACAGTGTAAAGCTTTGGAAATTAGTAGTATGATTTCGTCCGAACCATCGAAGTCAAGTTCAAAACACATTGAATACAAACATTAAGGAAAAGCGTTTTTCTTTTAATCCGAAGTCATATGTTAAAACCTCATTACTTACAACTTCAAACGCGGTAAAATGTTTGGTTTGCAATGGTAATCATCAGATTTATCGTTGTCAAATTTTTGGATAAGGTTCCTCAAGAAAGGTATAATACTGCAAAGGATAAAAATTTGTGTATCAATTGTCTTCAAGATACACATAAAATTGCAACATGCCCTTCAAAATCGGTATGTAAAAATGTCACAAAAAGGGTCACAATACCCTCCTTCATTTTGAAAATTCTGCTGCTGTTGTTGAAACAAAACCTGCTGCTGCAGATGTTTCAAATGTTGCCTCTACTTCAAATTGTAGTACATTGTTCTCGTCGAAATTGTCAAGTGCTTCTACATTGTTATCAACAGTTCAAGTTTCTATTCGCAATGAATTTGGACAAGCGCAAATCGTAAGAGCATTATTGGATTGTGGAAGTATGGAATCTTTTATAACGGAAAAATGCCGTCAACGGCTTGGATTAAATAAATCAAAGGTTGCATTAAAGGTAGAAGGGTTGGGGTTAGCGTCATCTCATATTACCGGAAAGGTAGTTTGTAAAATTAAACCCGTTGGACACACAATGCCAGAATATTCAGTTCAAGCATTTGTATTGCTAGAAATTTGTGGAAAGTTACCAACGGCTCCAATCTCCTCGAAAAATTGGATACATATAAAAGGTTTAGACTTAGCCGATCCCTCTTTTGATAAACCAGGTAATATAGACTTGTTGTTGGGAGCAGATATTTTTGCCCGCACTTTGGGTAATGAAACTCGTTCGGGTTCACCTGATGAACCAGTTGCAATTCGCACTTCATTTGGTTGGTTACTGACAGGCAAATTTGTGTCTCCAGTGACAAGTGGCACGTCATTGTGTGCATTCGTAGAACCCTTAGAGTCTAGGATCACTAGATTCTGGGAACTGGAAAACATTCCAGACATTCCAACACACAAGTTATCCCCACAAGAGGAAATTTGTGAAAACACTTTCGTAGCAATTATTCGAGAGACAAAACAGGTCGTTTCGTTGTATCGTTGCCGTTTAGTGGTCCTGAACCGTTGTTTGTTGGGTCTCGGGATGTCGCACTTAATCGGTTTTATTATTAGAACGTCGCTTGAAAAGAATCAGGAATTATACACTTTGTATAAACAATTTATGCAAGACTATTCCGACAGTGGGCATATGACACCAGTAAATGCCTCAATGAGTAGCAATATTCCATCTCCGGAATATTATATTCCGCACCATGCGGTTATGAAACCGGAAAGCACTACTACACAAATTCGAGTGGTGTTTGACGCATCCGCGGTTTGTCCCAGTGGTGGTTCATTGAATGAACATTTGATGCCAGGACCTCCGCTTCAGAAAGATATTTTTGCTTTGTTGTTGGATTTTCGTTTATATCCCATTGTATTAACTGCCGATATTAAACAGATGTACAGGCAGATTTTTGTTGCTCCGAATCATCGGGCTTATCAAAAATTACTTTGGAGACCAACGTCATCAGAGTCAATAGTCGAGTATCAATTGAATACTGTTACCTACGGAGTTACTTCATCACCGTTCTTGGCAATGCGTGTTATTAAGGAGCTTGCGAATGCTGAAGCACCTAAATATCCAAACGCTGCCAAGGTTTTGTTGTCGGATGTTTATGTCGATGATGTGATTACCGGGTGCAGTTCACCTGATGAAGCTAAACGTCTAGTTTCTGAATTAAATCAGATTTGTGAGGCTGGAGGTTTTACATTGAGAAAATGGAATAGTAACATTGCTAGTATCATTGATGATTTACCAGAATCTTATCGTTATCAACAAGCTGTTTCCTTCGAGGAATCTAACAATGTTACCCAAAAGGTAGTAGGTTTGCGTTGGCAACCGTCGCTTGATCAATTCTTCTATGATACAAATATCATAGACAGACCATGTACTAAAAGAAATATGTTGTCCGAAGTAGCAAGGATCTTTGATCCGTTAGGGCTATTAGCGCCTTTAGTATTTTTGGCTAAGCATTTAATACAATCGTTATGGATTTTAGGATTTGAATGGGATGACAGTCCCCCGTTGACCATACGTTCAAAGTGGAAAATTTATTTGCAACAAATGTCGCAATTATCAGACCTTAAAATTCCTCGGTGGATTATTTCTGATGATGTTCAAGATCTACAGCTGCATGCGTTCTTTACGCTCTGAACGACCGAATCGGTCAATAGGCATTTTTAAACTGTACAACTGTTTACTAAGAATATTTTATTATACCTTCTTCTTTCAACTCCTCAATTATTGATGCCATTTTGTTTATGTTTCCTTCGCTAGTGTTCCCACCTTGGTTGGAAGCGTACAGCACCTTTAGACGGTCTACTAATTCACGTATGCTGTTTCAATGAACGCACTGTCCACGAGCCGTATTAAATTTTTTATAAAATTGGGGGTGAAACCCAACTCCCGTCTTAAGTCTCTTTGGTTGCGTTCTATTGGGCTTTTTTCGAAAATCGTTTAGTTTTTATGCACATAATTTACAAATTTTTTGTTGCTTGTTGGAAACTCATTCAAATCTTGTTGCGTGTATGGATTACATTTTCTTTAAAGAATCGAGTAAGACTTGATCATGTCCAAATAATTTTGCAAATTGTCATTTAAAGTAAAGTCGCCATTTTCAGCGCTAGCGTTTTTAAAAATTAACAGATTGCCGGGATAACTCATATTATTAAATGTTGTATCGCTAGTTCCTGGATTAATTTCTAGCACGTTCTTCCCCAAACTCCACTCATCTTTTTCAAGGTTGTACTTCACTCCATAAATAGATCTATCTATATTTTCACCTTCATCTTTGACCAACACGTCTGCATAGTAACGGTGTATAGGCTCATCAAAAACTGATTGCTTAATTTTCTTTAAAAGTATATCTTTGTTTTCGACTTTAATCTTTATCATAGGTTTAGGCATTTTTTCGTCTATACCCTGTAAATGGGCTGCGGTGACTTGCAAGGGTTCAAGCATTTGTTTGTGCGCTTCTTTGAATTCTTGCTGAGAGGTAGTGTAACCCTTTTTATACTCCACAAACTTTTTTCTTACAACATTCTGCATCGCCTGAAGGCTGCGTTTTTTGCAATAAAATCCTCGACATCTGCCATCATCAAACCTCGGATCACAACTAACCAGTCGCATTATCTCACATATTTATAAACTCATCATAATTTTTTCTATATCGTTCTTTATGCAAATCGAAGCCTTTCACAATAGTTATAAAATTGTATTTTGTTTCATCCTCATTTTACATTTTAAACACATTCTTTAAATTTTGGATATGTCATGATTAAAAAAAAAACAACCGAAGATTGGTCTCGTCTTGCTTCCAGATTGCGATGACATTTGCATTATCTCTAACCTATGTTTTAAAGCACCGGCATAAGTTTGATACAAGTAGAAACCATCAACGTTCTTATGTCTACCAAGCAAGAAAAACGGTGATTTTACTTTGCTCCTTTACAGGAATATCTTCAAACACTAGAATTGAATCTTCCTGTACATCTCCAAGTTCCATTAAATCATCACAGTTTTCAAACTCCTGGTAACCAATTTCTTCTTTTAAGGGTTGGAATACACTTCTTAACACTTCATATTTGGATTGATATAAACTTTTATAAAACATAACATTACAAACTAATTAAAAAAAGTAAATGTGTCTAATTAATAAGTTTTTAATTTGCACTTCGTGCGCTGTTATGCTTTTGAAGTCAAAACTTTTAACTTTGTGTTTTGTATCGTCTCAACCGTGCAATTTTTAACATATTTCTATTGTATACTGTCTCCAATGCGCGTTTCGTAGACATATTGATAGTAACCTTTTTGGTTGAAAACTATACATTAATATAAAAATTAATAAATAAATTTTTGCTGGTTTATATCCATTGATTTATTTTATTTAAATGTGTCTAATTGAATTCATGAGTATGATTTCCCTACATTGTATATAATTATACAGAAGCTGCTTATATTAAAATGAGAGTTGCATTTTACTATTAATTAAATATGAATTATTTTAAAAGCTTTCTATCTACAGGGTATATACAGGGCATCTTTTAACCTAACAGCCATACACTCAATCAATACTTGCTCAACCCATTATATTTACTTTAAAAAGAACGCGATAGCGTTACACATAAGTTAATGACACCATTCCTCTGCTGACGTCTTGCAATTCGAATTCAAATTACAAACGACATCGCCATAATTTAGAATTATGAAATTTTATTCTATATTTTAATACAGCTAACCTAAATTATCTCGTCACGTTGTTGGAGCTTGTTATATAACGTTAAGCTTCTATGATGTATAAACAAGATTGAATTTTAGAAATGTAGGCAATACAGTCTTGGAAAGCCATAATTCGATTATGTAAATCCGTAGAACTTGATCCTTGAGCACCCAGTTGCTTTAAATGCTCTTCTGTCATACTTTCTTAACAATATTTCCTTTACACAGAAAATAGTAAACGTGTTCTAATTAAACGGCAGCTGTGAGCTTTTGTAAGCTATTATAGAATTGCCTTTGTTGGACTCTCCGTGATTTAGCACTTTACACTTTTTAGGTATTTGTTCTTGGACATATTGTTTCACGAATCCTATTAGAACATAGACGCATTATTATTGCTCTCGGTTTAGCATTTTTGTTAGTACCTATGCGATGGCATCTATCAATATATGATTCATTGCCAGGACTGCGGCGAGGATTTGTAGCGAATTACTGGTTGGGCCTTGTTAATTGATTTCTTAAAAAGCAATATTTGTTTAATCTCTAAAAGAAATAATACAATTAACAAACACTGTACATTATTTATTTATTAATTCGCAAAAATGGACGTTTGTACAATACAGAAAAGTAATGTTAGAACTTCAGCTGTTCGTACATTTCTACACATTTGTAACATCTCCCGTCCGTTGCTTACGGATCGGGTTATGTGGACTAGGACCTTCCTATCGTACTCTCATTTATTAATTTATCAATTGTCAACAAACATTTTTACGAGTCCCTGGTGTCTTCATATATTAATCAATTCTATTTATTTAGGATACATAAATATTTCTTATTCTATTGACCATTAAGTAGTTTAGTTGGGTTGACAAGTCGCCTTGAAGGGGCGAACATCAATCAGTCATTCCGTTGTTCCTTACAGTTTAAGAAGATACTTAAGTTTAAGTTAATGTTTACTTTCGTTTTAACATCAATTTTTACAAAATAATATAGTACTCAGCCTCTAAGGTGTAACTTTCACATTATTCTTATTTACTATTCACTACCAACTGGGCTGTCATAAACTAAGGGTCGAAGTTGACACTTTTCCTTTTACATAAATTTTTACAAAACATCGTATTGCAAGTATCTTATGAATTAAGCTTTTGAATATCCTGTTCTTGCTGCTACTAATCAAGATATCGTAACTTGCGCCATGGAGCAAAAACCTTAATGTGCCTAGTGATTGTAGGCGAAATTTTTTTTAGGGGGTAGAAGCGTGTTGCTTGCATTCTAGCATCTCTGGCACTATTAAATTTTTTCACAAAATTGTAACTTTGTTCTTTACTTTGTATTATTTAAAAAAATTTATGAAAATTAAAACAAATGATTGGTTAAGAACAAAAATAAATAAATACCTAGAAATGAAATTTTTTCATTTTTTAATTTGAAATAAAAGTCGTATATTCATTTATACTATACATAAACATTACAATAAGATTATTACAAAAAATATTTTTTAAGTAGCAACACCAAAAAAGTAATGACACGCGATGTGCTAAAGAAAGAAAATAAATTTATAAACATTTTAATTAAAACATCTTACATTTTTAAAATACTTTGAAATTAACATATACATAGAGCTAGAGTATATAGTAGTAGCATTGCACTAAACAAACTAAACTAAAAAACTTGGCTTTTCGTGCTTAATTTTTTGCAAACCTATTTTTTAATTCTTCAGTTTCTAAATCTGTTAATAGTTCAGATTCAGTTGAAATAATACCAAGATTTTCAGTCTTTACTGAGCCATACTAGATCTTAAATAATTTTTTATAATTTTCAATTTTGAAAAGGAACGTTCTACCGTGGCGACTGATACTGGCATAGTTAACAAAATTCGTAATTCCACAGAAGTATTTGGAAAGGATTATTTAAATTATTATTAATTATGTAATTTAAAGTTTCTGAAGAAGTGGAAGTGTTCGCTTCACTCAAATTAATAAACTGTAATTCGTTTAGGAATTCTATACCATTTATATCACGTTCATTGCTATTTGAATCGGTTAATACTACTTCAAGGTATGTGCATAACTTTACCTACTCTTCTCTAGAATATTTTGAAGATCGGAAATGCCATTTAAAAATTTAAAATGATTTGAATAAACCGAAAATATTTGAAATCATTGATTTACAGTTTCTATAGTATATCTGACATAGTAGAAAAAGAATTTACTTTAAACTTTAATCGTGTCCGTAACTGAATTTTCTTTTAAATTCAAAATCAATATCTAATGAATCAGCTATTTCTCAAGCATCGACTAACAAGTCGTTGAATCTGTTAACCAATTAACTACATTTTATAAATTAACATTTGCGTCTGCTATTTTAAAGTCCTGAGTTTGTAAAACTTTACTTACAATATTGACTTTATAAGATCAACAACATATAAACTCAACATTTTTTATCTTTTTGGTAAACGATGATGCCGTATTTTTGAATTATAATCAAAAGCTTTAGTCCATTCATTAGAGATTTCACAGAAAGAATCGTATATTTCTCTAAGCTGAAATCTTAAACCTAGTAGACCATTTAGTATCAGATAGGAGTTTTAAGTTTAAAGTAGATATATATTTTTTCAAGTCTGATCAACGGTTAGATGAAGCGGAAAAAATTATAAAATTTCTGTACTATAGAAAAAATACACACTTGAAATATTTGATTTTACGGCATCGCTCACGAAAAGGTTTAAACTATGGTTGCAACAAGGCACAAAGAATGGTCTTGGATTTATATTGAGAATTTTTTTTAATCCATTATGTTTATCGCGCATGTTTGCACCATTGTCACATCCTTGGCCGCGTAAGTTATAAATATATAAGCCATATTTTTCCATTGGTTCCATTAAGTCATTTGTTAAATCCTCACGTGTACTATCACTTAAAGGGCAAATGTTAAGAAATGTTCTTCGACGGTAATTTTATTTTTTTCTAAATTAACGAATCTATAACATATACTGAAATTTGTTCTTGATAACTTGTATCTGGGTTGCAGTTCAGTATAATAGAAAAATATTTAGCTGTTTTAATCATGCCTAAAATTTCAATTTAAAATTCTCTCCTAGTAAATTAATTATTTCATTTTGAACTTTGTCCTCAAGATTTTCTTTTCCTGCATGTGGATTCTTCTCGTGTGATCAGACATTATAGGGTCAAATTTTGCTAACATTCCAATGCATTTTAAAAAACTGTTTGTTATTAGTACCACGTAAACCAAGTGTTGCTCAGCTAGGAATTGAATATTATAAAAAATGCGCTCGATAACTCTATGCCAATATTTTGTTTCTATTTTAATTAGATTTGGACCCGCAGAATCAATGGTTGCAATTTTTTTAAGCGAGATAGATATTTTTGTAGGGTCTCAAAATGAGATTTACTTTTTTCATGGATACTTAAATGTTCACCAATGTGGTGCTAGTTAATGCATCCATTTTCGTCGCTTAATTTAATTGTTTTTAAAGTACTTGAAAATATTTTACAACAAAATCTTTTTCTTTTGAATATAAAAGCCATTTCCGTTCGACTTTCTCATTATTAGATAAAATTCGTGAATAAGATGGAATCTCTTGTAATTTAGACCCCTTCGTCGAGGTCGATGGAAGATCTTGTGTTTGCAGGTTTGTGTTTGAAAAAAGAAATTGCGTTGTTTTTGAAATAGTCTTCTCCAGTTCTTCTTCCCGCCTCCTTGTTTTCAACAAATTTTGATATCCAGATAGTTTTTTCGTCAATAAACATATATAAAATTAAAATAAATTTTTATAGAATTGATATTAAACTAGAAACGCATACCGGTAAGTAGAATATTCCGACAAGTAATAAATGTGTACAGCAAGTGAACCAATTATGCTCCTTGCTGTATTCGGCAAGTAAATTATGTATATTCCTCTAGTACGTTTGGAATAGTTTTTCTATAAGTGAACCATAATAAAATGATGTACATGGTAACTTCCTTAGTTCTCTAACAAAGAAATAATATGAATTTTCTAATTTCCATTTATACCTCATGCTCTTGAAGCCAATTCTGTTTAATCAAAACAAAGAATTAGTGAAATAATAACACGCCTAATTAAGAAAATTAAATAGATTAATTTTGTCTAAGAGTACACAGGCATGCCTGCGTTATTTCCCGACCTATTTTGTCTAAATGCTTCTTTTATGATATATAAATAACGCCCTAAAGATTAAAAAATAAGGAAACTTGGCGTCTGATTTGACATATTTGTTAGATGAACTGTAAGTATTTGAAGCCGTAGAATCCAAATATGTAAAAATATACAGCGTGTTCCATTTGGATGTATAATTAATTTTTAGTGTAACCGGAAGTCGACCATTTTAATTTATTATGTAAGGAAATCCTAAACTGGCTCCAATATAATCCACCAAAATTTGAAGAAAATTTAACGGCCCACTTAAATGTTCCATTGAATGGACCGGCAACTTGAAGAAGTTCTAAATTACTAGAACGGGTGGAATGGCTTGCGCGTTCCAGTGATCTAAAGAGCCAAACTACAGGTCCAACCAAAGTAGTAGGGTCTTTAGTAAGGAACCGGACTAAAACAGGTCTCCGAAAGAGGGCAGCAGGTGCTACGGTACTTCGATTGGCAGAGACCATGGCTCAGAATAGGAACCAATGAGGGTACGCATTTAACCAGTTCCAAGGCTGAAGACCTAATGATGATGATGATAATTTAAATGATACAAGGCGGTCCATGACTCATTTATACTAAACCGGGTATACGGTAAACTCCTATTTTATTTCAGCTAAGAGCATAATAATGGGCTAATCTGACCAAAGACTTTAGATATTGATAGAATTTATTGTAGTTTTTAGTGAAGTTTTAATAGACCTTTAAGTATTTGAAATTTATCTAATTGTAAAATAAAACTTACCATGGATTATTTTATTAAAATAGCTTTAAATTGCGGATTTTTGTCTCATCATCGTAAATAATTAATTCCATCTTTTTTATAAGTTACGTTTAAAATATCGCTTCTTTATTTATTACAATCTCGCAACTTGGTTAAACTACAGCTTGCGGTAAAAATAACATTTTGTGCTCGCATGAATGAAATCTAATCAATGAATGACCTACCAAATGACTAAATGCTTCTTTTATATACAAATTTATCTGTTTCCAGAAGCTTACTCAAATAGTGTATAACATAATGATGTAAGATTAATCGGAAAACCCAACTAACGTCTAAAATCGTCGAGTTTTATGACCTAATTACCGTTCCAGTTATCCGTGACGTGTGTTATACGTTCTTGTCTTACATAGACTACTATTGCGGCGTCGCATACTAATGCAAAAGACAATCGATTATTTATCGGCTATTCCAGGAATTTTACGGTTTATTTTCAATGCTCTAGGAATAAAATGTTTACTTATTAATGGGTTATACGAATTTGACGTATTTTTAAATACCGGTAACTCATCTCTTTATATTCTAGAAAGTTCTCTATATTAAAAATGAGTTACTGTTATTCGCGGAGTAAATAATTAAAATTTTAATTGTTTTTTAATGCAAAAGGGGTTGCGTTTTATAGAAATATTTGCTTTCGTTTCAGTACACAAAATTATTTATTAATTTTGAGGTTTTTAAATACACGTTGATTGCAGTTTCTCAAACTAAATGCGTAAAGCTGTACTCTTTTATGCTATTTACAGCAAATCAAATGCATTTTTATCAAAAATAAGTAAATTAAATGGCTTTGGATTTGTCTTTTAACGATCGATTTTTACGTTCCTATTTAAATACGCTTTACGGTATCTTACAATTTATATATACAACTTACGTTACTTACTATTTATTTACAATATGCTTATATTATACAAAGTAAGGGGTGGTGTGGCAAAAGAAGGAGTGGACTGTAATAGGTATAGCGTATAAATAAATAAATTAAAATTTGGGTTGAATTGCCTGCGGCTAAGAGATTGAAATTTTGTCTTAAGCGGTTGGTAGCTAGTTAAACAATGTTACATACATGCAAGATAAACACACAAAAAACTTACCCCAATTTTCCTATTAATGGGCACTTGCGTTGCGGAGATAGGCGATTCTCACAGCGAGCGGTTTAAAATAGAATGTACAATTCAGTACTACGACTGGCCGCTTTATCTTTCGGAGCCTTATCAATTTCAAACCGGCCGTATTAGGAAATTGAAGTACGAATTTATGCACGCGATAATTGCCTATATATAAATTTGCCAAACCAACGCGCAATCTGCATTTTTGCACGGCACCTTAATGATTAAAGGTACGCTTGTATTATATTTTTATTATATTATATAATTTAGGGAGAATTCAATTTTTTCCGGATTCTATTATATTTTGGTGGGATTTATTTTCAGAATTAGGATTTCAATGACCTCTCGAGACCCCTAATCACGTCAATATATATATATATATAATATAAATATATATATATATATATATATATATATATATATATATATATATATATATATATATATATATATATATATATATATATGTATATTATATTTCTGTGTAGTTCTCGGGAACTAGCCCCTCGCTTGGGAGCCATAATTTTTGTGTAGTTACCTTTGGAAGTAGCCCCAGCGTTGGGCCATCCATCGTATGTGTAGTTAAGGTTTTATTTACTCGAGCCCCTCCGTTGGGAAGCCATAATTCTGTGTAGTTACCTTTTGAAATAGCCCCTACGTCATAGTTATTGTAAAGTCCGCCTCGGCTGCTCCGCTCTCTACTTCTAAAATTCTTCTGAATGTTTTTTAAGAAGCTTACCTGGACCATTAAAAATCGAACTTCACCTAACTGCCACTAAGCTATAACCTGAAAAACGCTTCCCTACAATCCAATGAAAAAACGCAACTATCAAAATACATCACACTCTATTTACACAAATAAAAAAAAATACTTTCCAAAGCTTCGTCCATTACAACAGTTAACATACATAAAATTACAGATATTTGTGAAGAAAACAATTCATTTTTAAAAAGTGTTTGGATCAAACATTTTTTATTATGTCAGGTTGAGGTTAGTCCACTTACTTTAAATAGGGTATATACCCTATTTAAAGTAAGTGTATGTCTTAACCCTTGTCTTAATAGAGCTCACAGTAAAACCCTTTTAAACCTGTGTGCAAAACTTATAGCAGGGCAATAACAAAAATCCCGTTTACTTTGTACATAAACAGCCTTTGTATCATTATATTAACGATCCTTTTCTACATAACCATACTTTCATTTAAATGTAAAATTCAATAAATTTTAAGTCCATAAAATTCATAAAACAAGCACCCAAAAAGCACAAAGTGTCAAAACACGTCAAATAACTCAACAACAATGTTTAAAAAAAAATTGTTATCTGATAACCACTAGATAGCCTGCATCTGCCATCCAGCTCTCGATGATGTTGCCGTCTATGATGCGTTGGAGCTATAGAACCGCTCTCAAGTTGAGTCACGCCATTCCAGTCAGGAGGCAGCTATCCAAATCTCATCATCAGCAAATCACTCCTCAATGCATTCACAATTGCAAATCCATCTTATGACGCCTTGCAATTCCCAACAACCAAATAATTGTAGTCTGTACTTACATGATTTACAGAAGTTTCGCTTTTATTTGTATAGATCTTTCAAACAACAAGTGGTACAGCACATCCACTTTTGTGTAATAACAACTTTTGAAAAGCACTGAATAATATTTACTACTATTAGAATTCTCATCGATAACAAGCGAAGAAAAGAAGAGAGCTTCTCACCCCCTTACAGCTGATTATATAGACCACAAACACCCACCCTGTTGTTTAAGTTTCCACCACACATAAGCAAACTTTCTCGGTATCACCGTAGCCGTTGGCACACTTCTGAAAACACAAACCCCTAACCGACACAAAATTCTACATATTTTCATAACCCAACATCAACGGTCTTTATCGTCCCGGAATTTTCAAGCACGTACTCCACAAAATACCACGAAACGCGTTTCTACCCGGGTAACGGCTGGTCCGCTTCGCCGAAACTAGCCTCAACTGAAAATAAATTCCTATAATATTCACGCCCTACATGTAAGAAGAACCTAGCTCTTTCTTCGTTTATCTTATCTACAACTATTTTCTTTCTCACGCTTCGTTATACAAATCCCACTTCGATATGTACCCACTCTAAATCTTAGACAATCACGCGTCCCCTTCTACCTGTTACGTCCAATAACATTTCTTACTTCCTCTCCCTATTTAAAATCGATATCTTGTACAAACATCTTCCACCTTTACCTTTCTGATGAGGTTGTTGGCAACACGCGCCCCATACATGTAAATAATTGTTACCTAAAACGTGCTTGTTGTAACGGTCGAGTTTTCGTTTATTGATTTTCTTTCTTAGTTTTTTCCCACAACCTCGTGTTTTTTAAATGCAATCTTATGCTAAATGATATTGAAATGTATCTATTTCACTTAATTATACCCGTCAATTATTAATCTTAATGAAATCAAAATGAGAAAGCTTTTTAACTATGGTACGCTGTTATGCTGTAATTAAAGCCTGTACACAAATGAATTAACTTGTTTGATAGTCGCTTAACATTTAGCGACTCTGCTCCCTAAATACTGAAATCTCCTTGCAAATAAGTGCAAAGCTGAAACTAAAATGAAATTAATCCTAAAATTCCTACATTAAATTACTTCATTGTTACGTTAGATTTCTAAGATACCTATTTAGTTTTTTTTTAATAAGCGGTATTTACATACGCTAGCTGTCCTATGACCTATCTATCTACTTCTAACCTACAAATTACATAGGTGACGGACTCGTGTAAGGATCAGTTAGGTAGGGTAGAGAGAGAAGTGACCGGAATTAAACAAAATATGTCAACTTTGATGGGGGATGGTCCAAGATTCGTAACAGGTAGTATGTCGCTGGATCAACAAATGAAATTTTATGGGGATAGTAGGGTAAATCCTCAGATATTTATTAATAACATTAGAGGTTTGGTTAATTTGTGTGTAATTTCTTGGGATGTAGGTAATAAACGTAAAATTGCTTTTTAATATTTGTATATAAACATTACGCGTTTCGGTATATTAAACCATGATCACATGTTTAAGTCTACAAAAATATAAAAATATTAAAACTTAAATAAATTATAATAAGTTAATCTAAAAATGTTAAAAGAAAATTTAACTGGTGTTTAACTCACATATTAACGTTGAAGTAAATGGTCTACAACTAATATAAAGCACAGAACACAATCCATTATGTACTTTTTTGATTATTGAATGTAAATGGATTTATTATTTTTGTTAAATATGTGTAGTCTCTAACAAAAATAATAAATCCATTTACATACAATAATCAAAGAAGTACATAATGGATTGTTTTGGCCAAACAAACCTTGCAAGCGGAGGAATAAGCAAAGTCAGGTAAAATATCTATAAAAAAAAGGAAATTTAGTTCTGTAAATTTAAAATAAGGTAAGGAACATTTCTTATATAATAAATGCTTCTTAGAAATTATTTTGTTTGAAAGAAACGTTGTTGTAAATGTTCTATATCCTTTTGTATGAGAGAATATATTTCATACTGGATAAATTCTTTGTGATATTGCTGTGTTTGACTTTAATTTGAAAACTTCGTTAATTCCGTTGAGCTAGCCAAGCAAAGTTAGAAAGGAAGGTAAGTGAACAATTTCAAGTTTTACAAATTGATGTATCTCTATCACAGCACTCTTAGTGACGCTCTCAACGCGGTGTTGTCACAGCACTCTTTCAGCGGCGCTCTAACGCGACGCCTTGTATGTGTATATATATATATATATATATATATATATATATTGTTGTAGATTCAAAGAGTGTATAGAGAAAAGAACAAACTTTTTACGCGCAAAATTTATTTAATCCATTTAGGGAGAACGGACAAGTATTGACGTATGTTTATAATTAATAATTTAAAGGTTAAAAGTACATAAAGAAAAATCGTTTTTAGAATACGCATAATTAATTTTAATTTATTTTAATCCAAAGGGTGAGAAAATCAATAATTCCAAGGCAGAAGTTTTCGTTGTAACAAGCAAACGTCAGTTTTATCTAATACGACGAAATATAAAGTCTAAGAATTGTTGTGCTAAACGGTCGATAATTAACAAACACCTGCATTTTCAAAAGGTTACATTCGTCGAAATTATAAGCATATTAAGATAGGACTTCATAGAAATAGTTTCAACCGTCAGTTGGGTTTAAACCACAAGGCTAACAAAATTCTTAAAGAGCAAGGGAAATGCACGATCGGTTATATACTACAGATAGAGACAGATATAAAAGCGAAGATGTTGAAAAGGCACGTAGACCATATACACGTGGAGTAGAGATAAGTTGTCATCAATATCGATTTTTGTAACTCAAGTGGGGTTTTAAACCCGACAGCAGACATGCATAAGATAGAGATGAAGATAGTACAGGCGGGGTTTTATGACGACAGAGAATATTATCATTGGTTAAAAACAGACAGTTTTCCAAACGTACGCACACGCGACAGGTGAAAGCGAATCGGTAATACAGCACGTAGCAAGCTACAACATTTCAGGAATTTTCAAGACGGTTGTATTAAAAATTGTTAGATATTAGATTTGAAAATAAGCTTTTCACGTGAAGTGTGGCCGGGGGTAGGATTTTGAGACAATATAAATACTGAATCGAAATTATTAACGCTCTCTTGTCTCTTGTCTTCTCTTCGCTTCTATACTACTTTAGTACGATAAAGTACTGAATGCAGACCAAAATAATAGTAGAAGTTTTTTTGTGAGTATTAGATGTGTTGATCATACAGTAAATATAGTGCTAGCACGTGTAACTTATTTGTAGCGGCCCTCTATTTAATAACGCGAGATACGTGTACTGTATATTAAATTAATAGAGGTACGGCTACTACTATACAATGCTCGAAAATTAATAAATGGAAGCATAATATATGTGGGGTAAGCATCACAAACAACCAGGATTGTATGCTGATATGGAATGGTACTATACAAGAGGCGCTTGGCTCACAAATGGTGTTATCGTCTGTGAATCCGCTGGTATCACAGCGCATGGTAACGAAGCCGAGGTGTTTTTGCGATCGTCTTCGAAGGAATGGAAGCCCGAAGCATTCTCAAGGTAATTTATTTGAAATTTCTGTTGTCTGATAAACTTTTGTGAAATTTTGGGGTTATATAAACTTAGTGGAAAAAATACATGTACTGGGCAATTTATTGGGGTTAAATATTAAAAAAGGGTGTATTTAAAACTTACAAAATTTTATTCTGGATATAAGTTGGATTGTAAAGAGTAAACGGGTCTATAAGTTTTGTATTAATTTATGCAAGGTGAAAGGCATATACAAAATAAACTGGGTTATTATGAGCTCACCATACTCCAGTGTACAGTCAATTTAGGGTAATATGTGGGGCCCATCTACTCATATTTTACTGAATTTGTTTGAAAATAATTAGAAGAATCAAGGACTTTAAAAACATATCACATTTTGAGTCTGTAATTAGTGTATCAAACGGTTTTTATACATGTGAATAATTTGTCTGTAAATAGCGGTAAATAAAAGGTTGTATGATTGTTGTATTATTTGGTGATTTTATTGAATGGTGTGCAAGTGTGAAGGAAAAATGGTTGTAAATTTAGGTATCCGAGAAGAGACACAGCTGAGCTAGCCAGGGAAGCTGCTGAAGATTTCTGAAGCAGAAATAATAAGGGTAAGAAATTTTTTTTTGAAATTTGTGCATTTTTAAAAAATAATTTGATGACACTGGTAAAGGACTGATGTTAAAGCTTTGTCCCAGCTTCGTCCAAGAATTTTTCTAAAGTTCCACAGCAATCTTATGACGGCTCATCGCTGGGGCTCGATGTTAAAAGTTTAATCCCAGATTCATAGTACATAAGGGCTGAACACTGTCTTTGAGCGACTAACTGACCTAACTTTTAAAAACGTGTGGTAGTGAAAATGAGTTTTATATAAGCGAAATTGGGAAAGTGCATTTCATTCATTCAACATTAAAACTATTAACAAGTATGAAAGAGCGAAACCTATATTAAAAGCGCTCTTTACTTTGGAGAAATTTAGTTACATTTTATACATCGTTTCCTTTATAAGCATCGAAAATTATTGATGGATTAAACGCATTTATTTAAACTAAAAAATTGCATTTATTTTAAAACATTATTCAAATATTAGTAATATTAGAGAAGTAGCTGAAATGTTAAAATGATAGCTTCAGTTCCTGAATATAAGTTTACTATTCTATCGGTCACGCTACCTCATAAATTTTCATTGTGCATACCAACTTTTCGAGGTGATAAGGAGGCTATCAAAACGACGTTATTTTATAACTTGTGATTACTAAATTAATTGAATATAAAATTAGTGGAATTTTATATATGAGAATGACGTCGAACTTGCAATATTCAAAGCAATAAATGAATATACTTTCAGATTTTTAAAATGCAAATCGCTCATTGGACGCAGAGTCCGTGCAATTTACCAACTTGAACACGAGACGTGGTATGAAAATTTACTGAAACATATACTCCATTATCTGAGATGATATTATAAATAGCAGTAGACGTAGTTAGATAAGATAATTATTAATCTTTTAGTAAGCCAATTCAGAGTAAAAATACATACAGTATCAATTAATAATTAATCAATGTTGAAAAATGAAATTAAGTGTAATTGAGCTAAGCGGAATGAAATCGTAAGTAGAATTTGCACGTTTGAATTCTTTTGGTGAAAGCGTTAAATTTTAAATACCACCCTTAGTTTTGAGTACCACCCAAAATAGTTTTGAGCACTTCAATAAATATTTTGTGTAACAGCCTAAGTGGCTTTAATCACTGCTATAGAAAATTTTAAATAATGATACAAACACACGTTTTTGAGGATCTAATACTTGAGAATATTTAATTTAATTGGTTAGAAGCGAGGGGAAAACCGCTGACAACATGCCTGTGTCATAGATAAGTGAATTTATCAGGTCTGCAAAGCTTTTCAAAGTTAGGTCACTTTTGACAAAATTTAATCGATTATTAAGTTTCTATCTAGTCCATCGAATACAAAAATCTTAATAAAATACTACTCTATTTACAATTTTTTAAATATTTATATTTACTACATCTGGGACAAAATCACAATTGATTTTAACTACAATCTCTTTGGAAGACGGAAAACAAATCATATTGCATAAATCACAAAATATAAATTGATTACAGAGAAGTAAAATTATTGTATCTACAGATTATCTATGATAAGTTTGACACAATATTACGTCTGCTATATTGACCCAAAAACAGTATACTTAATTTATAATAGTAATTTAAAAATGATGTAAATCCATTTTACATTACTTACGTCGTATATATGACGCTGCCCATGAGGACACCCAAATAACTTTTTTATTTTTAAAGTAATCAATGCAAAATTTTTATTAGTTGTGTAGACCACGACGGGGCATCTTAATGAGTGAATTTGGTTTTTATAAAGTCAAAATCTGGCCAACTATGATTAAAATGAAAAGTAGCGATAAAGATAGAACAAAAAAGTATTAAGAAAAGTTGTTACAAAACACTCAAACTTGCCAAATAACAAAACTTTTCGACGACTTTTCATTTTTAATTTTCAAAATTTTTATGTAATCAAGAGATATTAATTTGTTAAAATTTCATCTACTCCACACAAACAAATTTACTATGATTCCATACAGAGCACTGTCGAGTTGATTCCATTCGTCTATATAGTTATGTTATGTAAAATCTTGATGATTGTCACTTGCAATGTATTTTATTAAGTTCAATTCAGCCATATTAAATTTAATTTAAACCTATTTATTTAGTAGATAGGGTTAAGTGGAAGAGCAGAACGAGCTCAATTGCTTGCAACTTCAGCTCAACTCTGAACTTCGCCCATTTTTACCACATTCATATTTTGATGAATAATTTTTCCAATTAAAACAAAGTGAAAATTTTTCAGCGGATTTTGGTATGTTGGGTTTTTGAGTGATTTACAACAATTTTTCTTAAGCAATACTTTTTTGGTCTATCTTAATCGTTACTATGCCTTTACTTGAAACGTTACTTTTTATTTTAATCAACTGATAAAAATTTTGTATCGATTGTTTTCAAAATAAAAAATTGTTTGGGTGTCCTCATGAAAAGTGAAACGCACTGTGTACAGGGTTATTCAATTTGAAAGCTTACCATTGGAATCTTAGAACCGGTAGGAGATAGATAGAGAGTTGGTTAAATTGGGGCAAAGTTGAGGATTTTGATGCTTGTCAATATTCATAAAAGAAATTTATCGTAACCGTTTTTGTTTTGTAGTTATGGTAAAAAATTTGAAGTAAGCATTTTTCGTTTTTTGTCCAAAAATGTTTGATATCTATATAAATTTCTCTGGAGCAGTCTTTTATGCTAAAAACGATGGTAAAGCTGAAATCGTCGTAATCCGTTTCGATTCTTCATAACCATAATCAGCTTTATTTTTTCTTATGGACGTCATATTAGATTGTTTTACATTCATATAGATTGTTTTTTGGCAATTTCAACTTTCAACTCGGTACCACACGATGTACTTTTATTTGTGAAAACATCTATTATTGATAAAAAAAACGGAATAAGGTTTGAAAACAATTGAAACAAGGTTGTATTTTAACATTATATTCAATTTTAAGCTAATAAAATTAAAATTAGAACATATCTTATATTAATAAACGAAACTACGAAAAGTAAAAGCCGTAAAAGCTCAACAATACCAAAATCAAAACTGCAACAAAATATTTACAGTAAATTAAATACTTGAATTGAAAGCCATTCTTTTTGCATGTAAACAAGGTTGACTCTGAATTCAACTCTGTTTACTGCTCTTTGTATATCTCATTTGCAAGAGTAAAAAATGATAATTCATCTTGTCTAACAGCGACCTGCTGTGAAGTATTTTAATCCCGACACGGTCCGCTTGAAAAATGTTAGGCGAGCATTTTTCGCAAAAATACACCCTCGTTCGGATGAGAGGTAAAATGGAGGTCCCGTGTGTGAGTGTTGTCACGCACGTTAAAGATCCCTACCTTGCTTGGAACAGCAAGGATTCGGCAAAATTCAAAATTTTCCAGGTAAAAAAAAAACTCGCTTCCTGGCCAATGTAGTACCTTCGGGTGGAGCATTGGAAAATCACATGTAATGTGAAGTGTTTTAGTGCGTTGTATGAGTGCTTGTACCTGATGAATCGAAGACAAAACGCAGTACTATCAAAAACTAATAATATTAAAGAAATAAAATTAAATAAAAACCCTTAACCACAAAAATATTTAAATTACTAAATACGTATTTCGACCACTATGTGGCCATCATCAGTAGAAAAAAAAAAAAAAAAAAAAGCTGTTGTTCTGGAACACTTCAGAGGATATTCTCCTCACCACTTAGGCTGAAGTGAACCTTCCCAACCTATAATTTACTATATTGTTGCTTTAAACACTATCGAGGATATGCTCCTCACCCGCAGGCTGGTGTTCTCAACAACAAACAAGTGAATTGTGTTACACAATTCACTTGTTTGTTGTTGAGAACACCAGCCTGCGGGTGAGTAGAATATCCTCGATAGTGTTTAAAGCAACAATATAGTAAATTATAGGTTGGGAAGGTTCACTTCAGCCAAGTGGTGAGGAGAATATCCTGAAGTGTTCCAGAATCATACAGCTTTTTTTTTTTTTCTAAAACTTACGATTGTTAATGGCCATTTGCATCGATCCGCAGACGAGATATACAGAGAACAGTTAACAGAGTTGGATTCAGAGCCAACTTTTGTTTACAAAAGAATGGCTTTTAATTAGTATTTAGTTTACTGTAAATATTTTGTTGCACAGTGTTCCTATAGATTATTAAATATTGGTAAGCTTTGTTAAAACTCACGATATGTTCTAATTTTACATTTGCATCGATCCGCAGACGAGATATACAGAGATGCAGTTAACAGATTGTTGATTCAAAGCGCTGAACTTACCTTGTGTTACGGACCTGCATTTAGGCTTTGTTCAAATACAGTGTACGTTATAGATTTACTGTGCCACGAATATTGTATAAGTTGCAATTTTGATTCTTAGTTATTGGTAAGCTTTAATAATATCAGATTATGGTACTAATTGTTACAGTTTTATTACCATAGGACATGTTGTGAAGTACAAATTTCATATTGGGTTGTCAAAGCGCTGAATTACCTTTGTACGGACCCTGCATTTAGCTGTGTGTTTGGAAATACAATAATGAACGTTATAGATTTATGTGCCACGAATATTGTATAAGTGAACGGATTCTATTATTATAACAATAATTCAATTCTGGTACTACGTGTACAGTTTATTACATAGACATGTTGTGAAGTACAAAAATATATATTGGGTGTCGCAAACTTGACTCCCGAAATAGCTTGTGTGTTTGGAAAAACAATAATGAACCATAATTATGTATTTGTAAATGGGCGGAAATTCTCCGTAAGATAGCACCAAAAAAAAATTTCAAAATTTGCACTGGTATAAAGGCAGAGATTTTTATTTGTTTTTTAAAATTAATTCTTATTTTTTCTGGCTTTTATAATAGAACATTTTGTTCGGTTTTCAAACATGTATACAAATATGGATCTTACATAACAAATGTTCGAACAAATTTGAAATATAGGTTACGATAAATATCTAGTTCATGAGAGAAACAAGCCTTGATACTTCCTGTACTTCCTTGATACTTTCCGTACTTCCTTGATACTTCCCATACTTCCTTGATACTTCCTTGATACTTCCTATACTTCCTTGATACTTCCCGTACTTCCTTGACACTTCCTTGTACTTCTTAAGGTTTGTACACCAAACTTCCTCAGCGGTTTACCACTCGGTTTGGAGCTGCTGAAATAGAATTTGTGTCAATTTGGATTTAAGCTGCATGTCGGTTTATGTAACTTTGTTTAAACACCAATTCTTTAGAAAGATGTCTGTATTTGGAATAGGGTGAACTGGATATAATACAAGACTACCGTGATCAAGGTCAGATTAGTCTGTAAGTTATATGTTTCTAGTAGAGCACAATTGGAAACGTACATTGTGTATTTAATTTAAGATCCTGAGGCTGTTGAATACAGGAAGCGACTACGAGTTCAGAAGCAAAAAAATTACACTCAACCTATGGGATATCTTTTGTAAGGCTTTTAATATCAAATCATATTATTAGAGACCCAATCGTGGGACTTATTCAAGATTTCAGTAGCACGTCAGGTTATTGGCACCCGTAACGTGAGACCCTCTAATATCACAGCAGATAAATTGTCGCGCGAAACGTGGGCCCCCATTAATACCACGACAGATAGTTTATACCTAATCTCAGGGCACATCTTTGTTAGGTTAAAATCGTGACAAATAATTGACGACTTAAAATAGGAGCTCGAAACTTTTGGAAAACTAAAACCTCACGTTGTAATTGAAGTGTGCGTACGTAGATGCGCAGGTGTGGATGTAAGTGTGTGCTTGCGAGGGCGTGTACGTACCTGTACGTGACATATATTTATGCAGGTTTAATGGATGTATTAATTTATAAGCAATTATCATGTTTTGCTTATTCTTATATTTTATATTAATGTACAACTTTATGTTTTCTTTTATTTAGGCTATAAGTTAGGTCATAATCTCGCTTGCATGAATGTGGAATAAGCAATAAAGACGTTAGCGTACATAAATAAAATAAAATATGTATTAGGAAAATGTTTTTCATTAATATAGATTGGCATCTCCACCATGAAAGTCTTTGATCGAAGAAGTTTCTATTTTAAATATAGCTCGTGGCCTTTGTGTTCCTCAACAAACCAGATATTACAAACTTTTGTACTCCTACAATCGATCTAAATTAAAAACCCCAAGCTAAGTTTAAAAGCTATGTTAATTAGAAATCCTTTAAGAAAGTACCTCAAAGTTAATAAAGTTAATTTACAGAATGCTTTTAGAGATAGTTCGGGAGTTTATTGTTCGGATTAATTGACAACGCCTACGATTTCATTAACACGCAGTTGCTTGTTTATTTGTCTTTTGTAAAAGTCTGAAGTTCTTTGATCTAATAAGAGGTCGTTAAAGGGTAATTAATTCTAGACCGACTTTTATTTTAATTTGCAAGTCATTCTTTAGTTAAAGTTTATTTAATAGCGTTATATGTGTTTGTTGAAAAATTACTAACTTTAGCTAAGTTAAGGCACGCCGAACATTTGTACAAAAGGATTTTTATAAAAACAAGCAGAATTTTAGTTATATTTCAGAAGTTATAAAAGTTACCACTTCAAATATGATTTATGGATGGCACTGTAGATACTTGAAAACGTGAATGTTATCGGAACTCTTTAACTGTTCAAACACCTTTTCTATAATGTAATTGAGTCTGCATTACAATGAGTGATGCTCTATTCTACATGTTGGCCCACACATTTATAGTCTTTGCTTTCAGCGATGTATACAACTTTCGTATTTTTTTAGGCATGCAGGTTATTTCCTTTTCTCATTCAAAAGAAATTACCGACATTATTTTATTGCTTTCGATACATCCAAAGTGTAGAATACTTAATATATTTTGTCACTTTAGGTGCCCCCAAAAGCGCACCTCCATTCGTAATTAAATATCTTCTTATTTTAAATTGACCTCAAATCCTCTTTTCAAGTAGTAGTTACCAAAAATCATTTTGCTTAAATCTTCCTTTCAATTATTTTATAAAATTTTTAAAATAGCGTTATATTGAAAAATTTTCCTCTTCGTTGTATATAATCACATCTAATTAGTTCCATTTTTATACAGGCTATGTTTAAAACATCACTTCTTTATTCATTGTAACATCGTAATTATTAAATTACAGTATGCTTACTATATACTTCAAATATCATCTTCGCAAAGCAACAGCTCGCGCCTTAAATCAGAATAACATTTCGGGATCGAAGTTATAAATAAATGTTTTTAATAAACGCTTCCTTATACATACAAATTATCTATTTTCTAGAGCTTAGTAGCATTTACGTGATTCCATTCTAAATCACAAACACCTATATTACGTAATTTAATGGGAAACCCTCATTAACGTTCAAAATTGTTGAGTTCTATTACCTCGTTATCTCGTTCCAGTTATTAGTAACGTGCGTTACTCGTCTTTGTTTAACACCCAAGGTTATTGTGGTATCGCATACTAATGTAGTAATTGCGAAAGGTAATATATAATTTTTATAAGTTATTCCATGGATTTTACGAATTTCTTCAATGATCGGGCCGCTTCTTAGAATAAACGTTTATTTATTAATGTGTTCAACGCAGTTGACGTATTTTTCTCAATTCCTTTCGAATTTTCAAGAACATGTTTTATTTAACTTGAATTTATGTAATACACAGGGTAATTAATATGATCCATTTAATGCTTTAATGGCTTTATAATGCAAATTGGTTGCATTATTATGGAAAATATTTGCTTTCATGGTAAAACTTGTTTTAATACCTAAAATTAAGTCTAGAATTGGGGTTCTAAATACTGGAAATTATTTTTTTCGATCCATGGAAAGTGAGTTTTAATTGCAAATGAATAGTTTAACTTCAAATGATCGATTTGCATTCGCCTTTAATGCGTTTTAAGGTATTTAAAAATAATTAGTTTTACATATAAGGCTTACATCAGTTGCTATTTAAATCATACTGGGTGATTACACGCGAAACTTACGTTTTGAATGGCACTTTGATGAATAAAAGTACGCTTGTATTATACATGGCGTAACCATGAATTTACGAAAATTTCTATTTTTTCCGGATTTTTTTATATCTTTGTGAATTTATTTGCAGAATTTGGGTTTCAATGACCTCTCGTGACCACCTAATAACATCAGTATATATATATATATATATATATATATATATATATATTGCTGTGTATCCTTGTATTAGAATCGAGCCTCACGAATTGGGCGTCAAGAAATGCTGTGATTCCTCCAAAATCCGGGTACTCCGCTTTTCGAATGAAGTCCCACAGATTGGGCGTCAAGAATGCTGTGAATCCTACAAAAAGCTATTCATTAACTCAACTGTTCCGTTGACTTTCTTCTGTTCATCGCCTCGGCTGCTCCCCTAGATAAACCTTCATCCTCATTCATAAAAAAACAAACACATTCCTACCACAAACATCAACGTTAACTCTATTTACATCAATATTCACAATACATTAAAATTTCAAAATTAAAAATTCAGCATAAATTTCAGTATCAGAAAATTTCAAGATTTAAATTTGTTATCATTTTAATGTGCATCCAAAATTAAAGTCTTTGTAGGATGCCTACTAATTAATGTAACAATATATGCAGACCTGAGTCTGAGTACAAAGGAGCATCTACCACCCTTTACGTTAATTAACCAGGTTCGTCTAATTGAGCTCAAAGACATACCCAAATTTTCATCAAGAACATAAATACTAAATACTCCTTTCGACTTAAACAAGAAAATTTCACCTTAAAATTAAAAATTTGTTGTTAGTACAACTTCATTACTGTCCATTTTAAGTAAATAAATTATAAAGTTATTCAACACACACGAAAACATCAAAGTTCAAACAAAATAGTATAATTTACCTGAAGGTTACTGCACTCGTAGCTTCAATGTACATCATCCCTTTTGTTAATCACACCATTCCAACTGGGTTATATTTACGGCTTCTGATTCTCAACGCTTTTAAAATTTTCTCCACCACCATTCCTCTAAAGTTGTTTCAGGGCTTTTCCGGAACTCATCTGTGTATATCTGAACCTTGTTTTGTGGATCCAGACACGTTTATGAACCATTTAATTATTAACACCCCCGAAAAATAACAAAGAAATTCATACTTCTTTCACCAATATACGCCAAAACTGCCTACTTTTGTGTATTCATTTGTCGTTGCAAATTTGACTAATTGGTACAGTGATACTAAACATTATTACCTTGTATCTTCTTTTCTAAGTGCACTAAAGTACATTCATTGTAGCACGTAAAGGACAAACTGTTTTAAATCGCCAAAATATACGAGCAAACTGTTTAAATTATTCTATCAAACTCGGAAAACTAAAAGCACTGTTTAACGCATTGAATCAACTCGAAAATCTAAGAGAGCTTGTTCATATTAACCTGGGTATATATAGCGGTTAGCCTGTCTGTCGGTCTGGTCCCCAAAACGGACAATTCTTCAGAATTTCGCATGCTAGGTTCCCATTCCGCAGCCCGGCATGCGATTTTTACGAAATTTGCACTCGCCCCAGTTAAATCTCAGAAATTTCGACACGGCTCGCAACTTCTGGAAATAACTAATTAAATTTTATACAGAAATTTTATTTTACCTCTCAAGTTTGCCTTTTACTTTCAACCAATCGCAACCCAGTGACGTTGCTCTACTCACGCCTTTTACTATATGTGTCTCGGTCTTGCGCATATTATCTGTCTCTATCTACCCTGTTCTTATTGGTGCAAATTGATATTCTTTATTACCGATTATTTCAGTCCATGTGGACTGTGAAATAACCCACCTTTAGCATTTCTCGTAACTATTAAGCTACGGTTTCTCCAAGATTCTCTGTAACCATTAATTATCTGCAAAATTTACGCAGAATGAGCTTTTTTAAAAATACACAGGTGTTCAAACATAATACTTCTAAATAACACTTCTACGATTTGCATTTTATTGGGTTTTTACAAGTTTTGATGCGTATTATATGTTCCTACTGGTTCAATTAACTTCAATTAAAATTAATACCCTTTAATTTTAGTGACTCCTAATCAAATATTAATTATTATCTGTACATTTTGTTTAATACCGGTTACTTAAAATTGAGTTAATTAATATAAATTTTGCACGTAATTTTCTATTTGTTTCTTTACTAGGAATAATTAAATTACACGCAGAGCTTTTAATACTGCTTCCTTTTTTTATAGCAAGCGTCTTGTACATAATTTAACTCCCTTATTTTTAATGAAACGAATGAATTTTTATGCTTCACGGTTTTTAATAACGCGTACCTTTTCCCAAAGCTTCTACACGGTGATTAAAATTATTTGATGTAATTATTTAATTTTCTACCATGGTCTAAATATGAGTATTTTCCCCCTATTTGAATACAAATAATCCCACTTATTTGAATGCAAATATAAAGCATTTAGACTGCCAAAAGCATTTACAAAAAAAATTGCCTATCTCTCTCTACCCTTATCTATCTAACTTACCTACCTTATCTCCAATCCAAAAAAAATATTTACACCTATCCTATATCCCTATCCTATTCCTAACTTTTAACTATACTCACTTCCCCCTACGTAATCCTATATACCTATCCTACTCTTACTCTATTCCTAACTCTCCATTAATCTTATATAAAATATCTATACTTAACCTATCTTATTTTCTTCCTACATTTCCTCTTTATTCTCATCCTAAACCTATTTCTACTTATCTCCCATATTTATCCTATACCTAGCTTTATTTTCTATAAACACTTACTTATACTCTGTATTCTATATCTATACTAAAATTCACCTATCTCTATCCTTTGTTCATCAAGTTATTTAAATCTAACTCTCTTCTTGACCCTCCAAGTCTTTCTTCTCACCAACCTAATACTCTTCATTCCTATCTCTCCTCCTTCTATATCTATACTTAACATCCCTGTTATCTCACATAAAATAAACTTATCATCCCTATTATCCTGACTCTTAAATATTACTTCTTCTTCAGTCCCTACACTTGTCTGTTTCTTATTTATTCTTATTTTCTTTTCTGCCGACAAACCAAACGATACTACTTTAAAATTATCGATTTTTCCCTCTATGGAAAATCCTATGTACCTTCTAAAATTCTTATGTAATGGAATCCGCCAGAATGAATTCCTTAAATCTACTTTATTAAAAATAAACTTGCCACTTAATCTCGTCAAAAGTGTGTCCATGGATGTTGGACAATGGAATTGCGGTTTGGTCCATTGATTAATTTTTCGTGCATCTTTAATTAATTCTGCCTTCACCTGCTCCCGATATGCTGCTGGAATAGGATAAACCTTTGCGTTGAACGGTTCTGAATTATCCACTTCTAACACGTGCTCATAGCCTAACGCTGTGTTTGCTTCACCCCCACTAATTCTGCATGTTTTTGTAATAAAGCTTGAACCTCTACCCTCCTATCCTCTGGACATCTTATTGTGTTGATCTGTTTTACTCCATCATCCTCTACCTCTACTACATTAATACTCAACCCTGTATCATCCTCTGTGACTTTATAACTGCCCTTCCATGTCACTACCCTATCCTTAATCCTTATTACCTTCCGTTCCATATCTATCAAAACCCCTAACTGCATCATACAGTCAACACCTAAAATGCTCTGAAACTTCAGTCCAGGTACAATTACAAACTCCTGTTCACAGCTTAAACCTCCTATATCTATCCTAAGCACCACAACACTATTTACTACAGCAAACTTCTTTTTATTTGGAGCTACTAAATGGCTACGCTTTATAGGCATAATTCTATCACAAACCTTATCCCTAATTTTGCTGACGAATTCCTCCGGTATTAAACTCGCCTCTGCCCCTGTATCAAGTAATACTTCTACATTATTCTCAAAAATTTCTATATTAACAATTGGCAAACATAATTTTTCCTCAGTTTCTGGCTCTACTTCCTCCTCAATTTTGAAAAATTCACGTGGATGTTCATATACATTTATACTGAAATCTAGTGGTTTGTCGCGTTCTAAAAATCCTGTCCAGGTCTGTTTTCCCTACTTGGTCCTGGTCTAGCCGTCACCTCAGCGTATGTCCTAGGCGTTTCCACTCGTTCCGTGTCTGTATTAGCAGTCCCCTCCATGTCCGGTGAACTATTCCTTCTGGTAGGTTCCGGTCTCGGTGCAGGTCCCCTTCCTAAACTATTACTTTTAACGTATGGTCGCCTCTGTTCCCAATTCTGTCGCTGGTATCCGTAACTATTCCCCCTTCTAGCATAGTTGTCCCGTCTATTGTCAAACCTAACTGTGTTGATCTGTCTTTCCTATTATCCCGAGGTCGTCCACTACTTACGTCGTCGTACCTCTGCAGGTATTCTAAAACATTTCTCTGTCCACTATGTTCTGTAGTGCTACGTGTTGTCTTACTTCTACCTCGAAGTGTCGTGATAAATACTTGATAATTTGTCGGTCCGTCAGTGGTGGGTTCAGTTGCTTTGCTATGCTATACTTGCGTATAGCATATTGCTCCTACTTCCTGAAAATTCTCCCTTAAATTTCCTGTGATTAAGTCGTCTCGTACCTGGTCTTGTCTGTGGTCACTCCAGTAGTGCTTTAAAATCTGTCTTCAAAGTCCGTGTAGGTGTCTATGTCCTGTCCTACTAAATTGTACCATGCTTCCGCGTTGTCTTTCAATAAAGCCTTTATCGTATTCAGTTTAGTCTGTTCGTCAAATAAATTTCCCACTAGATTTCTTACACTATTAATAAAAATTTGTGGATTTACCCTGTTATCGCCATAAAACTTCATGTGTTGGTCCAATGATACTCCACCTGTATAAAATCTGGGACCATCCATCGTTAAATTCGACATGTTGTATTTGATACTACTAACTTCGCGTTCTACCCTGCCTAACTGATCCCTACATGAGTCCGTCACTTCAGTCATTTTTATATTAATCTCTTCTTCACAAAAAATGCGTACTTCGGACCTTAAATGTCCCATTTCCCGTCGAAGACCTGTAATATCACGCTCATTTTTTTCAACCCTATTTTCTACTTCCCCCAGTTTCACAGTAAGACTATCTTTAAATTCTGTAAATTCCTTAGTATTTTGTTCAATTTTCCCGCTTATCTGCTCTAATTTTTGGTTGGACTCCTCCCTCGCTCTATTCGATTCTTCGCTTAGCAGTTCTAATTTTCTGTTGGACTCTTCCTAGCTAATCGCATTTCCTCTAACATTTTCATCATTAACTCATTTCCTTGATCCCCTGATTCCATCCTCGACTGATCTCTACTGCCTCCAGCTTCTTCCATTTTCGAATTTTTCCCACACAATGCACTATCGTCACTTCTAATTTCCACTCCTTGACTCCTTAACCACTCCTTTATCTGCATACGTTCTAATCACTCTCACACACTCTAAAATACTCTTAAATTTATACACACACAGAAACTCTCTCTCTCAGATCGCCAGTTTCCTGGAATAAAATCACAAAAATTTTATTTGGAACTCGAGCCTCACTTTGGGTCACCAAAAAAATGCTGTGTATCCTTGTATTAGAATCGAGCCTCACGAATTGGGCGTCAAGAAATGCTGTGATTCCTCCAAAATCCGGGTACTCCGCTTTTCGAATGAAGTCCCACAGATTGGGCGTCAAGAATGCTGTGAATCCTACAAAAAGCTATTCATTAACTCAACTGTTCCGTTGACTTTCTTCTGTTCATCACCTCGGCTGCTCCCCTAGATAAACCTTCATCCTCATTCATAAAAAAACAAACACATTCCTACCACAAACATCAACGTTAACTCTATTTACATCAATATTCACAATACATTAAAATTTCAAAATTAAAAATTCAGCATAAATTTCAGTATCAGAAAATTTCAAGATTTAAATTTGTTATCATTTTAATGTGCATCCAAAATTAAAGTCTTTGTAGGATGCCTACTAATTAATGTAACAATATATGCAGACCTGAATCTGAGTACAAAGGGAGCATCTACCACCCCTTTACGTTAATTAACCAGGTTCGTCTAATTGAGCTCAAAGACATACCCAAATTTTCATCAAGAACATAAATACTAAATACTCCTTTCGACTTAAACAAGAAAATTTCACCTTAAAATTAAAAATTTGTTGTTAGTACAACTTCATTACTGTCCATTTTAAGTAAATAAATTATAAAGTTATTCAACACACACGAAAACATCAAAGTTCAAACAAAATAGTATAATTTACCTGAAGGTTACTGCACTCGTAGCTTCAATGTACATCGTCCCTTTTGTTAATCACACCATTCCAACTGGGTTATATTTACGGCTTCTGATTCTCAACGCTTTTAAAATTTTCTCCACCACCATTCATCTAAAGTTGTTTCAGGGCTTTTCCGGAACTCATCTGTGTATATCTGAACCTTGTTTTGTGGATCCAGACACGTTTATGAACCATTTAATTATTAACACCCCCGAAAAATAACAAAGAAATTCATACTTCTTTCACCAATATACGCCAAAACTGCCTACTTTTGTGTATTCATTTGTCGTTGCAAATTTGACTAATTGGTACAGTGATACTAAACATTATTACCTTGTATCTTCTTTTCTAAGTGCACTAAAGTACATTCATTGTAGCACGTAAAGGACAAACTGTTTTAAATCACCAAAATATACGAGCAAACTGTTTAAATTATTCTATCAAACTCGGAAAACTAAAAGCACTGTTTAACGCATTGAATCAATTCGAAAATCTAAGAGAGCTTGTTCATATTAACCTGGGTATATATAGCGGTTAGCCTGTCTGTCGATCTGGTCCCCAAAACGGACAATTCTTCAGAATTTCGCATGCTAGGTTCCCATTCCGCAGCCCGGCATGCGATTTTTACGAAATTTGCACTCGCCCCAGTTAAATCTCAGAAATTTCGACACGGCTCGCAACTTCTGGAAATAACTAATTAAATTTTATACAGAAATGTTATTTTTACCTCTCAAGTTTGCCTTTTACTTTCAACCAATCGCAACCCAGTGACGTTGCTCTACTCACGCCTTTTACTATATGTGTCTCGGTCTTGCGCATATTATCTGTCTCTATCTACCCTGTTCTTATTGGTGCAAATTGATATTCTTTATTATCGATTATTTCAGTCCATGTGGACTGTGAAATAACCCACCTTTAGCATTTCTCGTAACTATTAAGCTACGGTTTCTCCAAGATTCTCTGTAACCATTAATTATCTGCAAAATTTACGCAGAATGAGCTTTTTTTAAAAATACACAGGTGTTCAAACATAATACTTCTAAATAACACTTCTACGATTTGCATTTTATTGGGTTTTTACAAGTTTTGATGCGTATTATATGTTCCTAATGGTTCAATTAACTTCAATTAAAATTAATACCCTTAAATTTTTAGTGACTCCTAATCAAATATTAATTATTATCTTTACATTTTGTTTAATACCGGTTACTTAAAATTGAGTTAATTAATATAAATTTTGCACGTAATTTCTATTTGTTTCTTTACTAGGAATAATTAAATTACACGCAGAGCTTTTTAATACTGCTTCCTTTTTTTTTATAGCAAGCGTCTTGTACATAATTTAACTCCCTTATTTTTAATGAAACGAATGAATTTTTATGCTTCACGGTTTTTTAATAACGCGTACCTTTTCCCAAAGCTTCTACACGGTGATTAAAATTATTTGATGTGATTATTTAATTTTCTACCCTGGTCTAAATATGAGTAATATATATATATATATATATATATATATATATATATATATGTATGTATGTATGTTTATATATATTTATATTATAATGTTCAAGGTTAGACGCACTAATTTACCACTCATATTAATGAGATTTCTAATTTAAAACTGATGATAAAGGAGATCCTAGAATTAATTATTTGCGGAATTTATGTCGAATACTATTTCCGTGTGATGGAGCTTTTGAGATTTGAAATAGATGTTTGAGTAATTTTTAGTTAAGAAAATGAAAAGTAGTTCCAATTGAATAAGCTTCTGTTGATTTTATTTAACTCTTGTGTTCACTAGTTAATGGATACTACCGTTCTTGAAAATAATATGTACCATAATACCTGAACTATAATTCATTTAGCATATATTGGTAGAAGTAGGTAGTTTACAAGATGTAGAAAATGTCTGTTTACAGTGTTTAACTCTTATGTTCACTATTTAATGGATAGTACTGTTCTTGAAAATGATATGTACCATAATACCTAAAATATTATTCATTTAGCATGTTTTGTTAGAATTAAATAGTTTTAAGATTAATGAAAATGGTAAACAAAATTTAACCAATGACAATTAGTACTCAAGTGATCCAAATGAAATGTTTTTGTAAAGAGCTAATAGATCTGTTTGTGATAGTTGATCCAGGAGTGTAGGTAGTATTATAAGACTTTTGTATCGAGTAGGCAAGTAGAAAATTTAATAAGATCTATTAGAAGATAAGTAACAATGTACAACTTGATAAAGGGACTTGTTAATTTTATTTAAAAAGAATAGATGTGTTTTACATGCTCTCGAGTTTTCATTTAATAATTTGAAGCTAAAGTTATTTGAAAGAGTTTTAACTGTGAATTAAAATAGGCCTTGTGCAACGGGTAACAAATTTCAAAGGTTTATACAACCATTTGAGGCCAAGAAGATTAATTCCTCCAGTAAAGGGAAATGTGTACAGCTTACAAGCTGATGTGAATTGAAGCATAAGTGAGCTCCAAATTTTTCGAGTGGTTTCCCAATACTATGGACAGTGTTCCATCAGTGATGGTAATTTGAACGGGAGTTCCTATTTAGATCGAAGGTATTGTGAACTTCAAGTTTCTGTAACTGTAAGCAGTGAAGAGGTCCATTCTTGTAAACTCACGCGACTTCAGTGGAATTACAGGTATTTAATAAATTCATTCTCATATTCGTAACACCTAAAAACTGTAGTACTGATTGAAATCTCAAAATTTTTATTAAATTTAAGCATTCTGGGTTTTGTTTACATTATGAATAAAATTGCTAGTATTGTCACACCTGTGGCGAGTAGTTTTAAAAATATCTAGAGAGCGCTTTGAATGTCAGTGGTTATTGTATCTGCATATAGTTTTGGTACCCACACTGTTTGCAGATTATAATTTTAATTAAATTATTAATCCTGAGTTAAAGAGTTACAAAGCCGTGACATATATTAGTTAACATCCCTTTTTTATTTATCAATTTATTAAATAGATATAAATACATTATACAAAGCTCCACACATATATGTAAAAAGTAAAATACAAGGCCCTTTTATATATATATATATATATATATATATATATATATATATATATAAGAAGTGGCGCACAAGTATATATAAAAAATAATACAGAGTCCCACATATATAAGATATATATATATATATATATATATATATATATATATATATATATATATATATTATATATATATATATATATATATATATTTATATATCTATTTGTTCGTGTAGATAACGACCAACGATTTAATTATAATAAATGTAATAACGGGTTTATTGGAACAATTTTTGAATCAAACTCTTTGTTTTTCGCCAAGCTTTCGATTTATTTTTTAAATCTTCATCAGGGTCCTATGTAAGAGAAGTTATGAACATCAACTATACTAAGAAATTACAAATACTTACAAAACATGAGTACTAAATAGTTTAAAAATAAATAAATATACATGTAGCAGATTTAGGGTATAGCTGACACATTTATGAAACAACACTATAATTCCTACATTTAAAATACTTGTTTTACTTTAATGATGGACGTTAAATGTTTGTTTAAATAATGTGCCAGTTGAGTAGACGTGAAGAAACTTGCACAGAATAGAGTTGCTTGAGAAGTGGTATCAAACCAACCAACCAAGTAATGACAAAAAATTAATATCAACTTTATATTACTTAAAACGATTCGTCGATTTTTGAGACTGGTTACAATCTAAGATATTAGTATAGAAAGGTTTTGAAATCGTATTTTACATTATTATCTAGATAAGTATGTCACTATGCCAAAAAAGAAAGGTTCGGATAGATGTGAAAATTTTCGAACAATAAGCTTGACAGCACACGTGCAGCGTCGAATTTCACACTAAGCAAACAAGGCAGCTGCCTAGGACCGCCGAGCTCAAAGGGGTCGCAAGAAAATTTTAGTTTCTAATAAAAAAAAATTTATATTAAAAGTTCTTTTAGTTCATTTGTTCATTTGTTACTGGGCGTGAGATGGGAATCTGCGCTGGTGACGGATGAGGTTGATGTGTCATCAGTGAACTCACTTAGTCTCCGGCAGACGGTGCCGTCCGGTTAGCTTGCAACAAAGCAATCGTCTGCTACCCCCGTCCCTTCGTTGCCATTCCATCATTCTTTCACTTTCACAGTTTGAATGGTGGTATTAACGTGCAACTCGCTGTTCTGTTTTCAATCAGGTTAGAGCTTATTGTTACAATTCTCTAAATTGAGTGAGTTAGTAGTTAGTTATAGTTATAACACGCAGTTTTATTCCCGCCAGTTGGTGATTTTATTAAATATATTATATACAGTCAAGTGTGTTTTTAAAGTGTCAAGTGTCATATACCATATACCTCAGCGGCTAAGCAAATGAAAAGTAACTTACACAGCGCAAGTGGAGCATTTAAGCAGAAGCTTAGAAAAACAAAGAAAAAGCCCATACAAAGCTACTAAAAGAAACTCAAAAGCTCGACCAATTTTATTTTGTATGTGTTAAGAATAAAGTAATTGAGACCGGCTTCAATGAAAGTGAGGCATCTGAGCATGTGCTCTCTCCCTCTATAAGTCAAACAACCAATGAATGTAATGAATTAGAAATTATTGTAAATAAGGAAGGTAAATTGAGTTTTATTAAAGAATCGGTTCCCAGCGAAAGTGTGTTAAACATTGATGATGATTTAAACGAGCCAGTTGAAGTAAATCCGAAAGATCTTGGTACTTGGCATCTGTTATATAGCGAAGAAATAGATTATGTAATAAGAAATATATCAAAGCATAATACAGATATAAAAAACTGCGACTTTTCAGTATCCTAACGCATTTATGCGGATTATCCTAGATATGCAAACAAACATTTATCTTTTGCAAAGCAAAAAAATGGAGAATTGAAAAAAGGAAATGGATGATATATTCAAACTCAAAAGGTGTGTTTACTGTTTGCCTTGTAAACTATTTTCGCCAAAAGATAATTCTTTTTCCCAAGGCATCAATGACTGGAAAAATAATATAAGAATAACAGATCACGAAAAAAGTTCCGGGCATAGGAACAACGTGAAATCTTTTGTTCTCAGGGGCCAGATGTTGGAGTCAGCTGTACACCAAAGGTATAGAAAATTGTAAGGTCAGGTACTGACGCCGCTAGGATTAGGGTAGAAGGGAAAAAGGCGCAGGATGTTGAAACTGCGTTATCTAGTTTAAGTTTAAAATCAGTCTTGTATTGGTAGCCGATTAGTTCAGTTGGTATTTTAAATAAACCTTTAATGCGTATTTCGTTTATTAAAAGCAACCCTTTTTAACATTTGGTGCCGAAACCCGGGAACGTATTCCGACCGGGTCAAAGAATTACAAATCGAGGTTTATCGCGATCGTGGCTATTTATAATCGGCGATTACAATAAAGGCTCAACAATGGAACTAGCAAAACGGACGGTCTGTAGAATGCAGTTGACTAAGGCAGTTAACAATATCAACGTAATGTTAGAAAACAAGGACTACAGTACCGAAGATATTTATACGGCTTTATCAAAGTTAAAATTGGCTAGTAATAACTTGAAAGAAATCGACAGACAAGTAGAACCTCTACTTAAGGAAAATATCGAAGAGGAGCTACTAAAACAATATGAATACAAGGAGATTGCTGTTGCTACAGAGTCGAAGTTGAGGTTTCGATTAAGTGCAGAGGACAAGGCGCAATCACAATCAGTAGTTCAATCTGATGGCATTATTACGCAACCGCCAAGTAACGACGTAAGTACATTACCATCATTAGCATCTGTGAAGCTTCAGTGCTTGCAATTAGTTAAATTTGACGGTACCGCAAAAGGATGGCTTCCATTTTGGGAGCAATTTCGAAGTATGGTACATGTAAATCTACAACTAACAAAGGGCAATCTATTTAATTATTTACGAATGTGTGTGACCGGTAAAGCAGCAGAAGCAATCGAAGGCTTTCCGTCATCAGGAGCATTCTATAAAGATGCACTGAATGTACTTAAATATCAATTTGAGAATTCTGAACGGCTAATAGAGCAATATTTTGAAATCATCATGAAAATTGAAACGGTGAAATCGAAGACTGACGTGAACACTTTCCGCAAGAATTAAAAGGTATATCAAAAAACTTGATTACTGGTACTTTGCTCTGAAACGTGTTGTTTGTGTTATTAAATTTCTAGGCATCAGGGCTTAGCATTACGAGGCGCACGTGAACTTTTCGGATTTTATGATAACGGCAACTATTTGGGAATTTTATAACTACTTTCGGAGTATGACAGATTTTTAAAAACCACACTGATAAATATGGTAACCCAGGTTATGGTAGAACCAGTTACTTGTGAAAGACAATATGTGAGGAATTTATTGAGCTCATGAACAAAAAAGTGGTAGATAGAATTTTAGCAGAACTTAAACAAAGCAAATACTATTCAATTAGAGTAGACTCCACTCCTGATATAACCCATACTGACCAGTTGACTTTTATTGTGTGGTACATTTTAAGTGATAGAACTCCAACAGAAAGATTTGATAAATTTATTAAGCTGCAAAATCATATGGGAGGTGAAATGTAGAGGTTAGTTTTAGATACGCTTTCTGAGTTGAACATTTCAGTGCACGACATGAGAGGACAATCTTACGACAATGCTTTCAATATGTCTGGTCGTTATAAAGGCCTACAATCTTTAATAAAGAAAACAAACTAATTAGCAGGGTACATCCCATGCTCAGCTCACATTTTAAATTAGATTGGTACACACTCGGCCAATTGTTAAAGCAACAAAACTTTATGTTTATTCGGGAATTGTATGTGTTTTTAAATGTATCAGCTTCTTGATGACAAATCGTACATGAAATGGTAAAAGAAAGTGAAACTCAAATTAAATTACTACCTAGAAGGCTCAGCATGACAAAGTGGTCAGCAAAATGGCATGAAGTAAGAGCATTATTACATAGTTATTGGGGTATTCATGATGCGGTAAAACAAATATCAAATGACGAAACAGAGAGACCAGAAATAAAAGCAGAGGCAAGTGGGCTTTGTATACAATTTAATAAATTGGAGACAGCGATTTTGCCATCATTATGGTTTGACATATTGAAGAAATTTAATAAAACCAGCATGGCGCTGCAAAAAGTTTCCGCAGGATTTGAGTAATGTGTATTCATTGTATAACAGCATTACCAATTATATAAAAATCTAAGGAATGCTTTTGATGTATATGAGTCAAAAGGAAAACTATTGTCCAAAACCAATTATTACGAAATTGACTTAGAATCTCAACGAAAGTCAAAAAGAAAACGTCATTTTAAAGAAGAAAGCGGTGATTGTTTCAACACACTTGATGGTAGACAAAACATGAGGATTAACACCTTTATTGTTGTTATCGATAAGCTGATCTTACAGCTAGAGAGTCGTGCCGTGTGTTATTCTGAGATTGAAGACAAGTTTGGTCTCCTTTATAACCTGCCTAATAAAGGAGAAGTTGAAATTCGTGAAAAAAGTAATGTAGTAATCAAGATTTATGAAACTGATCTGTCTGAAGATCTTGGTAACGACTGCGTTCACTTTAAGGAATTTGCCAAAGAATTGGTACTCGATGAAGCAACTGATCATACACCTAGGAAATTTTTTAAGTTAATTCGCCAAAAACAGCTGTCTTTTTCCCAACCTTGAAGTGGGTTTGCGAATACTCCTTTGTATCATCACTACCAATGCATCCGGTGAAAGGTCTTTTAGTATCCTCAAAAGAGTTAAAAATTATTTGAGGAACTCATCATTAGACGACAGACTGAACAGCTTAGCTTGCTTTGCTGCAAATGCTGAACTCGTCCAGAGTATGGATTTTGAGGACTTAATTGAAGAATTTGCATCACTCGAAGATTGTAACTGTAAATTTGTTCTCTTCTCATGCAGTAGCAGGTTCAGTCTTTGAAGCATATGCCGTAGAGTGAAAACTTTTAACTTCTAACAGTAATAAATATCAGCACTCTTTATGAACTTTCTTACGTTTTTTAAGTATCAGTTCTTCAGTTTTTATTTTCTTTTGTAGTTAGTTTTTAGAGATTTTTTTACTAATGTTTACTACCAACCTAATTAGTATAGTATTTATGTAAAATTAATTTGATTTTGCTTCTCCTAACCTAAGCATTTGAAATTTTTCAAACTTGTAACAGTAATTTGTACCATGTCTGCGTAGTAAATATAAAACATACCACACTTCCCCTTTTTATTGATTTATTGTTGATTTGCTAAAATCTGTTCATTAGTCAATTCATCTAGTCCATAAAAAATTTAAAAAAATTAAACAACAAAAGTAAAATATAAAAGATCAAAAGCAAATCCCATAAACCCAAAATCACACAACACTACGAGTGTTTCTGAATGCGCAATTTTGTAAAGCGCCCTTCTCAGCTTTATAAGGGAATAGAACACCCACGGGATTCAAGCTCTTCATCCCTGGGCTGTAGTACTAAGATAATACCACCTAAGAAATGGAGCAAACATCCCCCAATCAAATATTGCTCTAACCTTCTGGGCCTAATTTACAAAGGCCTAGTTGTCCAGCGTGTCCATTCGCAAATTGACCTCAGCAATTACTCTGCCTCCCCCTTGTCTTAAAAAAAATCCTTTAAAAAATCCCCCCAATTAGCGTTCAAATTAACCTAAATGGCCATGATTTCATGCGTATCTCAAAGTCCAAAAATGTAAATCCGTATTGTAAACAACATAGCTAAAGTTATCAACCATCCTTACTGAAGACAGAGTCCGCAAAATAGAAAGATTAAAAACTTAAATTAAGTAAACTATTGTGGTAACCAACGTTTCGACTTCGAATATTTTTAAATCTTAATTAGTGTTTTCAATTTTATTACAAGTCTCATTTGGTTTTGATTTTTTCTCGTGCCAAATCCCTCTGGATTGACCTACATCATTACTACTTCACACACCTGTATAAAATTTTGAACAATACTTTTCCTTAATCCTAAAACTTCAAATATTTCACCGTCCTTGAAAAAGTCCGTCTCGTCTGAGAGCAAAATGTTTCTCCCCAAACTTTATTTCAGATTCAATAACTAACTCCATGCCGTCGTAGGCCATAATTGTGATTTTCTGAATTTTTTTGCAATCCAGTAACAGTCAAATCATTAATGATTTTTATATTCTGACTTGTAAGTCAGAACTCAATTCACTTTTTATTTAAAAGTGTACATTACACCTAAGCTTCATTTCAATCCTAAAAAACAATTTCCTCGTTTTCAAGTCGCAAGCGGTCAATTTCTGTATTAAAAGTTTATCAACATAATTTTTCAAACAATCTCAAAGAAAAAATAAGTTTCTCAACTCCATTTAGAAAAAAGACAATTGATTTATAAAATTTTAAACTTAAAATAAACTCGCACCTATGGTATGAAAATTATTATAAAACAATTAAAAAAAATCGATCCCCAATAGTTAGACGACAAAAATTCTAGAAAAAGTGGATAGAAGTTTAAAAACGTCCGTATGCTTGAGCGCTAAAAATACCGTTACGCGAAAAATGATCGTGAAGTAAATAAATTTTGATTTACCCTGAAGATACGATGGTCCCATAACAATGTAATGATGCGTGGGCTAACTGCAATAGTGCGAGCATGATTTCCTATGAAAGAAATAATAAAAGAAATATAGAGAAATACAGAAATAATATGGAAGAGGTCTGTAATAGAAACAAACTATGTTATACAAACATTAACCCTGAAAGGTTTTTCTACTTTTGTCAAAATCGGGGGGTGTCAAACTGCCTGTCACAGCAGCTCCTTTTCGATATTATATCTACACGAAAGACGATTATTTTCTATAAATCTTCGTTGCTTCGATAACCTAAACTTTATAATCTCATAACCAACTTTCCTCGAAGCTACTTTAAAAGCACTTATTAATTCTTCGCTCTTAATTAAATAAAGCACTTCTTCCAAGTAAGATACCATCACGAGGTAGTTGATTCCATTCATAAATGTATGTTGATCTAGTTTCTAAACAACTTTAAATAAAGTTTAACTTAAACTTAGCTTTTATTAACTTAAAATAATCGCATCATTAACACAAATATTCTTAAAAAAATTTAGTTTCTTAACGTCACTTCTGTGCAGGAATTGCTAAAATAAATTCTTGTAGCAGTATAAAATCATGCTAATATCACTATAGGTAGGCAACCCTAATTACGTGCGTATACATCTATGGTAGTATAAATTTCTATTGCAAATAAAACCAGATAGAACGGAGTAGGGGTTCGAGGTCCGACGGCGATACTCGAGGCCATCGTGGTTTTTCTGGTTCTTGTTGAGTTGAACTCGCAAGCAAGATGATGTGTCGAAAAATCGTTTTGATAATGATAATTCTGGCGATGAAGCGAGTTCGTCTGAAAATGTTTATTTAAGAAACTTACAGCAGGCTAGTGGTAAGAGAGCTTTCTTTTAAATAAAATTTGGCTAATGAGGTATTACAAATTTTAGCTGTTAAGTACGATCGAAATAAATATAATTAAAGACTGATGCAACAAATTGGACTTGAGTAATGGAATCTATTATGAAGAATGAATATTGGAATTTAATTTAACACGCGTGACGAAATTACAAGTGCAAGATGGAGAGCAAGGGTTGATGCTACACTTTCATTGTTCATAGCAAGGGTCAAATCGAGTCAAGGACGCAGCTGTCGGTTAGGTTGGCTGTTGGCAGTCAGATGACATTGTTTTCCTACAAGTTGTAACTGGGTAATTATATCTTTCTTATCGGATCGGGTTTGGAACAAAACTTTTAGTTTAAACAAAGAGTAAATACTATAAATTTTATTTGTAAAACATTCCTGGACGTTTTAAAGTTAATTTTTTAAATTGTTAGAAAGTTAATTGATGCCTGCGAAGTCCGCAGTCACTCGATATTAAAATTTGATCTATAATTGACCTTTACCTCAATCTAATTTCACTTGTATAATATAGCACCTTTGCAGAATGTGCTTAGTACACATTTGGTGTATTAATAAAACAGTGTAACACTGATAAGGTTATGAGCTCAAACACTTATCGGCGCATTTGATTTATTTGTAACAGATTTAACGTAATTTAATTCTTTATTAATTGATATAAAAGTTGGGACTTATGAAAGTTTAAGTCGCCTTGTAAATAATTTTGTTAATTGAATTGTTTTATTAATTGATATAAATTTGGACTTTTGAAAGTTTAAGTTGCCTTGTATATAGTTTTGTTACTTGAATTGTTTTATTAAGGAACTAAGTCGAATCATGCCTTTTTTTATGGTACATATTTTTTTTGTACCTATATTACCTAAAAGAAACATTAGAACTACTTTGCTTTACAATTGTTTTATTTATTGAACTGGTGTGTTGTGACTTAGTGCATTAAATGGTACACTACTGTGTTAAGCTATACCGGTCAGCCCACCCCTGAGGAAGTTATTAGATGTTTCATGCTCTTAAATGATTATAGCTTAGGCTATGTGTTTGTGGTAAGCAAAATTTAGTGTTTTGTTTAGATTCTGCCATACTTGAGGAGACGGAGTTTGCAGCCAGTGCATCAGTCCCGAGGTAATTGTTATAATTCTACTTCCTTACAGATAGGTGCAACAAGGAGCAGGACATCCTATAGAAAAAAACATTAAATTACTCGGTATCGCTCACGGAGACCTAAAGAAAGCATTAAATTACATCCAATAAAAATAATTCATTCCAAACTTTTCCTGTTTCCCATATGAATTATAATAATAATAATGACTTTATTGCACAACATAGACAAATTAATAACATTTACATTTATGTGTACATATAATTTTTGTGCAAAGGACGAAGTTCAGTTGAGTTACAATGAACCCTCTGTTCTTACACTTAACCCTAAATCATAAATAAATGTGTGTTATTTTGTACAGTTGGTTGGCAAAGTTTGACTTAGTTAGCAATGAGATGAAAACAAAAAAGAAAGAAATAATAGGAAAAAAATAATCTACTTAAAACCTTGTTGTAAAAAATGATTTTTTAATTTGATTTTAAAGCGTAAGGGTAACATGATTTTAAAGTCCAGAGGTATTGAATTATAAATATGTACTGCAGTATATGAGAAAGAACGTTTGAATATCTGAGTCTTATGTGACGGGATTGTCAGCATACCCTTTCGCCTAATATTTATATTATGTACATCCGTCCTGTATCTTATCTTATTATATAGATATGGCGGTGTTTTACTAAATAAAATGTTGTGACAAAAACAAGCTAGAAGTAGCAAACGACGCTTTTCCAATTTACTACTTTTAGCTTATGAGAAATATGTTTAAATTTACGGATTGCAAAAATCAAATGCAGACAAGAGTTTTGAACCTTTTGAACCCTCCTGGAGTATTCCTTATCAAGACAAGGCCCATAAATAACATCCCCAAAATTAAACAATGACAGCACCAAAGATTCGCATAACAACGTTTTAATTCCGACGTTTAATAAATGTTTATTGGCGTACAGATGTTTTATATTAATATAAGCTCTTTGTATTAGTTTATTAACATGACATTTGAATCTTAGGTCGACATCAATAAATAACCCCAGGTTTTTTGCCTCAACACAGTGTGGAATAATTATGTCATCGACTTTAATATAAATTTTTTGTGTTGCCACTATACGATGAATCTTACGTCCAAAAAGTAAAACTTTAGATTTCGATGGGTTAATGTTTAACATATGTTGTTTAGAGATGTTAACTAACCTACTTATGTCACTATTGATTTTCAATTCGGCAACATTTAGTTCTTCCATCGGAAAGGAATAATACAGTTGTGTATCGTCTGCATAAAAGTGCACTGAACAACTACTAATTACAGATGAAAACTGAGACATATAAATAGAAAACAGTAATGGACCTGGGATTGAACCTTGTGGTACACCAGACTTTAATTTTCGAATATTGGAATATATACCAAATAAAGACACACGTTGTGATCTATTCCTCAAATAACTGTTCATGAGTTGACATGCACCACTGCCAAAGCTTATATACGATAATATATCAAGCATAACGTTGATATCTATTGTGTCGAATGCTTTTGTGTAGTCTAATAATATAAGTGCCGTAATTTTGTTGTTATCAGTGGCATATATTATGTCGTCAATAATTTTAGAAAGTGCTGCAGTGCAACCATATCCTTGTCGATATCCCGATTTACTTTCACGTTAATTTCCTATTACATAAATAACAACCAATAGACATATTTAGTCTTGAAATGTACAATCAATAATTCTAAACCAAAAAGCTCATTCTACTCAATGCTTGATGCACCTATGTTAGGGTTAAAAATATCAGGAAACATCACTTTTCCAAATTTTAAGTATTTTTTTTATCGGCCTATCAAACACCATCTACCTTGACGCATTCCAAACCAAAATTTTCACTTGAAATGGTCACAATGACGAGAATTTCACTCACAGGTGCATGGGAAATACCTCGCCCACGCGTGGGTGAGTTCACGTATTAATCGTATGTTGTCCCTTCGGGAATGTCAATCCTTATTATATTTTCTTGAAGCAGTGTTATACTCAGGTTTAATTTTTCTCCTACCTCGACTCCCTACTTCGCGGGTTATCGCGACAATAAGTTTATTTACTAACTACATTTTTGATATCGGTGTCATATCGGTTCGCAAATAACTTTCTTAGCTTTCGTTTCCATCGGGTCCAACATTAGTTCCTTCGGTTGCAAATTATATTAATTACGGTCAGCACCTACAGTTAATACAATGTATCAATCTTAATCTATGCCTAATACACAGGTAGTCATCACGCAACAGTATATCACGGTGTATATACCTATGGAAACTTCATACGCAGTGTTTGGTTGTATTGAAATCTGTATTCATTTGCGGTTTTATAATGTCATCGCCTTAAATTCCTACGAAATAATATATTAAAACTATGTAACATTGCTTTTAATTTAATTAACTGGAATTTGTGAAAAAGCTCGTATATTTGAGATGCATATTAATGGATTTTGTATTATTTCATAAAACGCGTTCCTTAAAAAATGACATACTTCTACTACCACAGTTTACCGTTATAAATGTTTTGTTTAATTTTTGTGATTTAAAATAATGTACAACTTTAAATTCGGTCTCAATATATATTTAAGAAAGATAATCGATGATTGGTGTGGTTTCAAGTTTATGATTTGAATAAAACTACCGCTTTTACTCTTGCTTACTCTACATTACTATATGTGAAATCAATATATACAGTGTATATTAACACAAATTTTATCTGGTTTAGATTACTTCCCCCTAACCATTTAATTTTTATATCTAGCGTAATGCACCCGTGTTAAAAACGGTCGAATGCATAGTAAAATTTAACTGCGAGGTGTACTGTCCATAGCACGCTTATTCACGTTATCCATCAGACTGTAAAATACGAACTTAGAAATTTCTACAGAGGTAAATAAATGCCTTAGTAATAACTTTGTGGCGGTGTCGCTGTGTGTGTAGAAAACCTACAGAGGTGTGAGATAGTAAAATTGTACCTCGGACGACAGATTATTTAAATGAAAATGAACGAGAAGATCACAGCTTTTGTGAGTATGTCGTTTTGAACTGGGTAATACATCCAAATTTTATTTCCTATATAAAAAGGATGAAGGTATAATTATTCGCTCTGAACCGCTGCTACAACACCATTGTAAACAATCTGAAAGCAAAAAACATATCGCAAAGAAACTTGAAACTAATTGTATGGAAATTCAAAGATTTGCATAAGCAGACCCTTTAATCTAGAAGTTTTATGCAATAGCACAGTGTTGAGGCGTATTTATTTACACATACATCAGTTAAGGTAAAGGAACGTATGAGCAACCCAAAATAATATCACGTTAACAGAATGGGTAAATATGCTACGGTAATTTTTCGCTGTTGCATAAATCTTCTAGACGATCAGAATTTTTTAAATGAAAATCCTTGAATTTAACAATTTAACATTAAATTCACTGGAAATCTAAATTTTTGATTTGTAATGTGCTTGTTGCATTTGTATGGTTTTAAATGCAGTTACAACTGCTTTCCAGTGCAATACATACATTCGTTCTCCTACCATGTTGGTAAAAAACACAACGTAGAAACTGACCTTCCTTTCTTATTAATCATTAAATTGCTAATGTGCATTAACTCTGAATAATGCACTAGCAAGCAACGGACTGCTGCTAAGTTAGAAACAGTTGTTTTGTAGTAGTTGTGGTTTTATACTCAATTAGTACGAGTATAGTTATAGACCTCGAAACATGCGGCATACGGTTGTTACATATGGAACAAAACTTATCGAGGAGGGTTTTCGGTGGTTAATGGTTACTCTCAGGTTAAAATTGCCACTAGCGGAGAAATCGTTCTGCAAAGCCCTTTAAAAAGTGTCTAAACGCACTGGGTCAATTTCGAAAGAGGGAAAGTTATGTATGCTGTGACGAAAATGGAGAAATAATTGCAAGCTAATCCCAGTTAAATGACCGAATGGAAAGATTGTGGTAGATTCAAAGGCCACCGCTCGAGTTTCTCCTGGATAGAAATTTAGAAGGATAATCATTGGATCTGCTACTTTCATATAAATTTATTGTTATTGGTATGCTGCGGCTTCGAATTGACTTGACACTTAAATTAGGTATAATTATCTTCATCCTTATGATTTTTTCTAAAGTATATTTGCGTCATTTCTGTCAATGCCAATTATTTACATTTTCTTGGGAGTCTTGTGTCACCAATGGTACTAATATATTAGATAAATTCAGCTTTTAGTTATAATTCGTGCAAGAAAACTTCTGCTATGCATTTCTTTTAGGTTTTTTAACGGTTGTTCGTTTCAAATAGACACCAAAGACATTTTAGCATTTTAGCTCTGATCCAAATTTTTGGTCTACCATTTCACATACTGTATTCACACATTATTTGTCACCCTTTATTATTTTAGAATTTATCAACTCATAACGATGTAGGAAAATGAACTTAATATCAATTGTACCGTTTCTGTAGATGGTGATGCCAAGGTACTGTCATAAAATTATATTCATTTGGGATTTGAAATCAAGTACACCTTTTCTACCATGCTAGAATCGATTATGTAAACTTGAACTGCTACTTTCCTCCTACAAAAGTATATTTTCATACCAAGAGTAATGAAAATATACTGATAATAATTCTTTGCATTTCTTATTTGCAAAACTTAGCTCACGCATTGAGTCTGTAATAATATACTATTTTTTAATTTTGATTTTTTGTACTGAGTAGTATTTTTTTAAAATATTAGTTCTTTCCAAGCACGTCAGCCTCTATGTGTGCTTGTAAACTAAAGAAGCGAAACTTAATTAAGCTCCCAAAGTTGAAGGACCTTTACGATCGTCCACTATAGGTAGTACAAAATAAACATACTATTGCTAGCGCTGGGCTATAAAATAATTCAGTTTTAAAAGTAACCACTATTTCTGACTTATTAATAATCGTATCAGAACGGAACATTTAGTAATAATACTTTTATAATGAAAATAACTCAAAACTCATAAAATACAATTAAGGTAGCTTTGCGAGCCAGGCTAGCGGACCTCATAACTACGACTGCCTCAGCGTACCTGTTGTTCCACCAGACAGGAAGCGACCTTGAGTGGCGTTGCGTGCGCTGCTTCGTTAGCGGCCTCATCGGTATTTTCTACATCAACAGAGTTGAGCGCTATCACTATCTATTTTATACAACGCCTCCTACTAAGATATATTTAAAGTCTTGTAATGGCGAAACCTTAATTGAGCTTACCTTGCGTGTAGGTCCTAAGCTTTATGATATGAGGACACTCCAAACTGAACTAATGTGAATTTACACTCCCAAAGGACTTATATTCTTTTGGCTAGATGAATGGTAGGGACCTATGGACTCTTAGATGCGTCATTTAATAGTCTAAAGTTATTTTATCCAAGCTGGAGTCTGTTTATTCAGATCAAATATCTTTAAGGCGGAGGGGTAAATAAAATAGAAACCGATACTTTTCTTTTAGAAGCTACCGAGAAAGCCATCCTAATACAGCTTTTTTAGTCTGTGATTTGAATATAACGCGGATATACAAGAAAACCATAATCTTTAGTTAGCTACATGAATTACAGAATATAATTCAGCTGTATTGCAGACAGCTTAAGGATGAACACGTTGTTAGGCTCATGTATAAACTGTACGTTGGATATTAGTTTGCAGCTTCTTAATGCATAAAGTATCGGGTAGATGTTACCGAATATAAATAACCAATTTGAGGTTGATGCTTTGCTGCAGATTCCATAGAAATCATTGATGATATCTGCTGTTTCTACAGGTACTTGGTTCCATATCTACTAAGAATTAGGATTTGAACAATTGCTTGCTGTCACTCTAATCAGGAATAACTTGACAAATTAAAAACAACTAATTCCAATTCTTTATTTAAATCAAACTTCCCATCCAAACATCGTTAACGTACTGGGAAATTTACTGGAAATGGGTCTTTCTGTAGCTCATTACCACAGTTATCACACTTGCCTTTCCTATTGAAATAAATTATGTAGAGAAACTGAGCTTACGTCTACAAATTGAACGTTGTGCCATTTTATAGAAAAATAGACTGTCATGAAAAATTATGTATAAAGAGAAACAATTTTCTGGCCTATCAACTGCTGCTCACTTTACTTAGACGCTAAAGGGTACAATTTTTGGAAGAAGAATAGTAGAAATTAAATATCACCAATTTAAAACGTCCCAGACACTATAAACCACTGATAACTGCGGATTGTTTGTCGTATCTGTCAATATTTACTAGCCACGAAATTATACTGTTGGTCACTGCAAAGACAGACAAATTCTCGCGTACCACGTAATAATTAAACCTGGTTTAACAGGACAGGATTGCATAATCCACTTTGGGAAATTGAAATTCACACAAACATTCTCTCGACCATAATTTTCAGTGTGATTGTGAACAATTTGATCCAAAAGCTGCTTGCGATTCACAACCGTAACGATCCTTGAGGTTTCATCGGCAGCTGAAAAGAATTACAACGAGGTAAGAGTTAAAAAAATATTAAATTTATCTAGCAATAGGGCCAAATTTTCTGGATTCCCATATTAAATTACATGACACTCTAAATCCCAATTACTGAAAATGTCTGTAATAGCCTAAATAGAAACCCGTTTAATACCAACCTCTTCCCTTATACCATTTCATTGTCCATACAAAATACTAAGGTTTTATGTTTTAACTAATACTAAATGTCAGCTATCAAACATAGACATGTATATTACTATTGTCAACATAAAAGTTCATATTTACTCACTGTGTAAGTTCCAAACATATTGTATCATTATTTATAAGGATTTCCAGACACCAGCAGTATTTCCATTTCTCGCTTGCTATCCAACAAACAGATCTCCCTTAACATGCATAACCCACTAATTTGAGCAATTCACTATACACGGAGAAACATTTCTGGCCAAGCTGCAAACGAAGTTTCACAAAAGCTTGCTTAGCGTTTAAATTTTTTTCTTTTGAGAAGGCCACATTACATACGCGAAGCTGGTTTCGTTCAACGTTATTTTATCTTAACCTCATATCAGCATCCAACAATGCGTCACTTCCACTTTATTATGTCTTCGTATAACTACTTTTTCTGCATTCCTCATTACCAAATCGCGAATAATTAAAATAAGTCTTTCCCGTGGGAATCGACTACTGTTATTTCTCTCACTTTAAAATCCCGTCATGTGAAATGTATGACTTTCTGTTGTTTATACTGCGTGATTTATTTTTCTTTATGTAACATATTTTATGATGATATTTGGTTCGTAATTTAATATCTATAAATTTCTTTAAATTATCGGCTCTTCTTTTGTATTTAACAACATTGTAATAACCCTAATTCTATCTTGGCTTGCAACATGATACTCTACAGCCGTAATTGTTTTGGTGTATTATTAAATGGAATTATTTCCAATAATAATTTGAGAATTGCATAAACTTGAAATCCGTTTTCTCTGTTTGTATTTATAAGATTTATGAACTTACATTCCGTGCTAATATGCATTTTACCACGAAGAACTTTCTGATTTTGTGGTTTCAGTTCATTGAATGGCGTCCTGCATTTTATACCTATTTAACATTGTTTTCACACATCTATTACATTGTTTGGTTTATGAAATCTCTTATTTCATCCGTTTTTATTGTTGATGTTCATTCTATTTAATGACTAATGCCATATCTTATTACTACAGTAAATTATATCAATTTCTTTTAAGAAAATTAATTTTTATTGCTTTAAATATACTAACTGCCTTAATTGAAATTATATTTTCTAAAAACAAAATAATTAAAATATCATGTTTAATTGATATTCTCTATTTATGGAATCTACTATTCAACGTGTATCAACATTAATTTATTAATAATAATAGGTCTTTATTCTAAAGAAAAAAAGAAAAATAAACTTACAAGGAAACATGAGCTGTTCTACCACTTAACTCTCTAATAATGACAACATTACAAGTCTTGAATTAGTTAGCGGTTATGTGTAATAAATTTATTACATTTTAATGATAATAAACCGGCTTACATTTCTGTTGTGTCTTCAAATGTGCGATATTTTAAAACTCAAATATTATAAGCAGCATTTTGAATAAGTAGAATAGTATAAGAATTAGGTAGTAGCATCTCGTAGCAGTTTCATTTTAAGTTGATGCTTGAATGGTACCAGCCTCAAGGTTTTAAGGTTAACAGGCAAATTATTTTAAAGTTTCGCGATGTTATACGCAAAAGAACGTTTGTACTGTTCCAAATTTCGCCGTGAAATGGTTATATGACCATTGTGTTTGATATTGATGTGATCAATATCTGTACGAAACTCAATTTTAGAAAATAGGTATGTAGGTGCTTTGTACAGCATAATACTGTGATATAGACAAACACTGTGTATTTTACGTCGCTTCTGCATATTTAACCACTGCAAATCCGCTATCTTATGCGATACTTGAGGGAATTTGTTAATTCAAAGAATCAAGCGGGTACAAGCATTTTGAACTTTTTTTATTCTATTTGAATCAATATTACGCAAACATTAATCAAATACAACATAGCAATAATTAAATTTTGACAATACTAACGAATCACAAAGCATAATCCTCATTTCTTTTGTGAATCGATGTCTATTAGCAAATATTAATTTTAAGCTAGCAAATACAGACTGAATGCATTTGGAAATATGTTTACGAAAGCGCAGATCCTGATCTATTATTACACCTAGATTTTTAACGGTTTCTGAAAGTTGTATTGTCTCACCGCCGATAGCCAGATTAACAGCTGTCGATATTGTCCGCCGCTTAGTTTTTGGGCCAAAAAGAATAGCGTTTGATTTTTTTTTTTGATTAATTTGTAGCATACATCGAGTAGCGACGTCTAATATATGGTCTATGTCGTTATTAATGCGGTTGGTATGCAGCTGTGACATTTACTGGATAGAATGAGTAATATAATTTAGTATCATCAGATACAGATGATAATTACCGTTTTTGAGGATAGATGGGAATGTAGATGTATATACAATGTACATAATTGGTCCCAACACCGACCTTTGCGGAACACCTGACGTTAATTTTAGAGATACTGACAGTTGGTCACCTACTTTGACAGCCTGTTTCCTGTCGTTTAAATATTCTGCAAAAAATGTAATTGAGTTTGGGTTAATTCCAATGTAGTGTAATATAGAAAGCAAGAGTTAATGGTTTATTGTGTCAAAAGCTTTGGAAAAGTTTAAAAGTACAAGGCTAGCGACTTTGCCGTTTTATTTCCTCTAAATACATCGTCTGTTACCTTTAACAAAGCTTTGGCGCAATTGTGTCCTGGTATAAACCCGGACTGAAATTGAGGAATAATTTTATTGTTTGGTATATGCTTCAAAAGTTGATGACTTACTGCTTTTTCTAAAATTTTCAACATTGTGGTTAAAACACTTATTGGCCTAAGATCTTTATAAGTGACATGTATTGCGGTTTTGGGAATTGGTGTTATATAAGCTATAGTAGTAGTGTATTTATGGTGTAATCACCGCCACATTTGCTCCAGCATCCACATTTGCTCCCACATCTGGACCAAAAAGTTTTCTTCGACTAACCATTTTTCATCTTTCGAGATAAATATATCTTAAATTTTCATCTTTCAAGATAAATATATCTTAAATTTTCCTCCCACGAGATAAACCTATTTTTAAGATTTTTTTTACCGCTAACATTCTGGACCAAATAGTTTTCTTCGACTAGCCATTTTTTATCTTTCGAGATAAACCTATCTTGTTTGGTATCAATTAATATTAGATTTTTCTCAGCTACCTGAATCTATAGGAATTTTTTTAGATTGCATCACCCCCAAGGGAGCTACCCCCATTTTAAGATTTTTTACCTGTAGCGACTTTTGAGCGTTCTTATAAATTTTTTTAGTCATGCAATACATAAAAAGTTTTCTTCGACTAGCCATTTTTTATCTTTCGAGCTAAACCTATCATGTTTGGTATCAATTAATATTAGAATTTTCTCAGCTACCCAAATCTTTAGGAATTTTTTAGATAGCATCATCCCCCAGGGAGCTACCCTAATTTTAAGATTTTTTACCTATAGCGACTTTTGAGCGTTCTTATAAATTTTTTATACATGCAATACATCTTGTTAGTCTAAAATTTTACGCAGAATTCGAATCTGCAAACAGATTTGAAATCGGACCACGCCCTGCAAAGTTATACTTTAAGCTCTCAAACCTCTAAATTTCGCCTTTGCTCTATAAGCAATACTAACAAATAGTTTTCCTCGTCTAGCCAATGCATCTTTCGAGATAAACCTATCTTGTTTGGTATCAATTAATATTAGATTTTTCTCAGCTACCCGAATCTTTTTATTTCTAATTTTCAGATCTCCGCGGCTAGCTCTTTTTCAACGTCTTAAAACCGGTTGTAGAAATTGTTTTGTGAACCTTAGAATTTTGGTGTTGAAAATAAAAAACTAAACATATTAAATAAAATTTATTGATAAAATAGCCGCCACTGAACACCTTATCCATCTAACGTATTGATTTTTAAATAATATTAACAAAGACGCTAGTTCACGGATCTGATATTTGTGTAAACAAGGATGAACTCCATTCAACGGTACATCAACTACTTATTTTCTATTTAGGAATATATGCCAGAAACTTGCATGCTTTTAATTAATTAAAAGCAGAAAGTTTTGTCCGAAACGCTACTGTAAAATATATAGAGCAAATAAATTATTCCCTGAATGTGTTTTCAATTGTAATAACTGACTATACAATCATTTATGAATTTTAAATTACACTTTATTTAACTAAGTTACTTTAAACAAGAAATTACCGCATCCAAAAATTCCAATGCATGCTTAACAATAATGTAGAAATGGCAAGGTCGACTTTAGTGTAAGGATCGCTTGGTTAATAATTAAGAAAGCGCATTTTGCTGGTATGAAATCTATAGAATTTCTCCTGTAATGAAAGAAGAATGCATTCGTAATTGAAAATGATTCTACAACTTTTGCTAGATACCAGTCATGTTAATTAGAAATTTTGTGTATGACATCATTAACTACCTAAATTCAGAATTAACAAAATGTAATAAGCCAGATTAAGTACTGTTCAAATAATAATCAGAGTGAAAGTAAATGGGTCTTATTACCTAAATTACCTTACGTGACGCGGTAGAAGCATTATAACGCAAATTCCGGAAACTTCCAACGTAGCCTTAATTCATTTGTATTTATTTGTAATTCGGCAAATATTTTAAATTCTTAACGAACATTTGAATGCTGTTTATAATTTCTTTTCTTGGACTTTCTATTAATTATGTTTGTGCATTTGAAATCGAAATATAATTGTTTGTAGATTACCAATAACACGAGGTGCTGAAAAGTGCGTATTTACGGAAAATACAAACCTCATTTAGTAGTATAATTAACGGATTCAAAACGTATATAACGCAGCCTGGTTAGTAGAATTCTATTAGTTTCGCACGCTTTTGTGTAAAGCCCGTCGAAATTTTAAACCATCGTTTCGCGTAGTTCTTTTTGTGGAAAGTTTTGAAGGAAGATTTAAGGTAAGTTTACATTTTTTTATTAAAGTAGAACTGAATTTATTTGCAAACACCAATTATTATGTATTCTGTTATTGGTTCTTATTTGTATTTTAAAACATTAATTTTTCCAAAGTAATGCGCTGTTTTACAGATATACTTTTCCAAATTTTAAAGGTATGCTTTTGCTAGAATAAAAACAATTCTGACAAAATATTTTATTAAAATTAAATACATTAACAAAAGACCTCAATAACAATACGTTTTCTTTAGAACAGCTTAAATTATTCAAACAATGGTTTAAACAGTGATTGTACCTATTACCGAATCTTCTTAATTCTTTGAGCCTTGGAAGTGAGAAAACACTCTCCATGTTTAAAATGTTGTTTGATAAATATTTTGACAGTAACTGCCTTTTCTGTTCGCCTTTAACATAGATAGTAGCATTGGGTGGTATGACTTCTTTCAGCAAATCGCCTACATTTGTATATCCACTTGTGGACTGTCCATCCCAGCTAAGCCCATGGATTCTTTGCTTTAACCACCGAACTTGCTTTTTGAAATCATCACTTAGGGTGTTATACTCCACAGCCATGTCCAGTATCTCATGCCATATTACATTATTCGCTACATCCAAAATGGCAATCTCCTTGCAATAGAAATCACTAGTTTTGTATTGATATCCTTGTAAATCGATTATGAAACACATGCTTCCTGCTTCAAATCACAGATGGGAATGGGGTTCTAAGCAAATCTCTCCCATATATCCAGTTAAGGGACTTTACTCCCTCCTTTTATGATTTTTCATCCAGGTAATTATCTGGATGATACTAAAGCAAGTCTGTTTTCTTAATCCAACTTTTACCATCCCCCAACCACGACACTAATAATTCGCGCCCGTGCTTCCGTTTCCGTAAAACTTTTCCACTAAGTACGTGTCGGGTGCTGCTGTAAGCTGAATTTCATCGCCGTAAAAGCACCTAGAATTGGCCGACCTTCCAAATCTTGTAGCAGATAGGTTATCGGTCTCGTTTTTTGTACTTTAACAATTTTGAATAGTTCTGTACTCCAGTTTGGGTGAAATCCTCGATCGAATACTGCTTTATATTTTGATATACGCACAATGTCTCCAACCTTATACTTGTAACTTTTAGAAACGCTGTTAGCGGTGTAAAGTTTTATTCTTTCCGGATGTTCTTCTGCCTCCATAGGTGTCATGTTAATAGCCCGATGCGGTGTATTATTGTATTCTTCCATAACCTTAGGCAAAATATTCACCCATTTATGACTGCCTTGCAAGTAAAATCTTCTGTACAATTTGTTTTTGATTGTTCTAATCAACCGCTCGACCATGCTAGCTTTGATTGCGGAATACGTAGAGTAATGGTTTATCTTATATTTTTGCATAAGATTTTTAAACCAGCGGTTGTAGTACTCTTTCCCAAAATCCGTTTGTAGATTGATTTTATGTTATTTTCTCCTTGCAGCATTTTGTCCAATATTTTTTCATAGCATTTGTGACTTCTGATCCAGTTTTATTTTTAAAGGTTCAGCTAAAGCATATTTTGTGAAACAGTCCACTGCTATTATAATATATCTGTACCCATTGTTCACACGCGAGTAAGGCTGCATTTCGCACAAGTCCGATTGGATAAGATCACGTTTCACATGTTTCAGATTTGTATGACGACGCTGAAAATTTTTTCTTGCAGGTTTAAATAATTCCTTAACGATGATTTCTTTACTCATTTTTGCTTAACACTGTTGCTAAACTAATAGGGTTATCTTTATCCAATTGCACCTTTGACATAAACTGAAGCTTTGGTTTGTAGTATTTGTTTTTATAGCTGCTGGTGACGCCTCGTAAATCGATGCTATTGCAAGACTGAGCTCCTTCTCATTTGTCTCGAAGTTGCAGTCAAATTAATAAAAACTGTATAAACGTTTTAAAGTCAGATACAAGCTTATCCAATTTTTCATTTACATATTGTTTATTAACTGCATCAGATGGCTCAACTGGTTGAGCAAGCATTGCGATACGCTGGTTTCTTGCATTGAAGGCTTTATCTTTACGCTGTATATCATCAGAACTTTTAGACAGTATGAAAAGGCTTGATTCACGAGCTTGATTACAGATTTCTTATTAACACAATCACTATCGTCTTTAGGATCCATTACATCCACTAGCCTTCTTTTACGAAAACTAATTGTTTCTTCTCCAGACTTGAATACTATAGTGCTTCTCTGATTAACACAATCACTATCTTCTTTCGGGTCTGATGAATTCACTAACCTTCTTTGCTGCATATCGTACCCATCACCATCCAACGTTAGCACAAATCCTCGACCTGGAGGACCTCGCCGAATATCAGCATCTTTACGCTCTGAACGTCCGAAGCGGTCGATAGGCATTTTAAAACTGTGTAATTATTTGCTGAGCTCACTGTATTATACCTTCTTCTCTCAACTCTTCTATTATGGACACCATCTCGTTAATGTTTTCCTCGCTTGTATTTCCAGCTCGGTTGGATGCGTTCAACAATCTCAGTCGATCCACAAGTTCATGTACATTATTCCAGTAGACATATTGCACCGGCTTTGAATTTAAACTTTTGTAAAACCGATTAGAAAAGCCTAAACCCGATCCCTTAGACTGTTTTCTTCTCTTTGGCTGTTTTCTTTCGGGATTCCTCCGAAATTCGGTGAGATATTTTTGCACATATTTGTTAAACTTTTGTTATTTGTTGGGAATCCGCTTAAATCGTGCACCGCAAATGGGTTAAACTTTCTTCTCAAAATCGACGCAGATTTGATCATTTCCAAGTAATTCGGCAAATCTTCATGCAAATTGAAATCGCCATCTTCGGGGCTGATGTCTTTGTAAACCAGCAGGTTGTATAAACCCTTCGTACCTGGATATATTACATTATTTAATGTTATATCGCTAGTTTCCGGGTTAATTACCAATACACTTTTCCACAAACTCCATGTATCGGTTTCCGCATTATACTTTACTCCATAAATTGATTTGTCAATATTTTCGTCCTCGTCTCTAGCTAACACATCCGCATAGTAAAGATGGAACGGTTTTTCTGGAACGAGTTGTTTAATTTTCTTTATAGGTACGTCCATGTTTTCGACTTTAACCTTTGTTGTAGGTGTGGGAATTTTTTCGGTGATCGATTGCAACTGGGAAGCGGTTATTTCAAGGGATCAATCAATTGTTTGTGCATCTCTTTGAATTTTTGCTGAGATGTAGCGTCTCCCTTTTGTACGCTACAAACTTTTTCGTACAGCATCCTGCATAAGATGAAGACTGCGTTTATTCGCAATAAAATTGTTAACGTCCGTCATCATGAAACTTTGGATGAGAACTAGCTGTTTTGAATAATGTCAAATATTTATATACTCGTCGAAATTCTTCCGATACCGACCTTATCCAAATCAAAATCTTTCACAACAGTTATAAAATTATGTTTTGAGTCACCCCAACACTGTAAACACATTTCTTTAAATTTCGGATATGTCATGTCACCACTTATATGATCCGAAAAGATATGGCGAAGGTTTGTATCATCCTGTTTCCATAATGCGATTACATTGGCGTTATCTCTGAGTCTATGTTTTAAGGCACTAGCGTAAGTTTGACATAGATAGAACGAATCTATTGCTTTATGTCGGCCGAACGAGAAAAATTGAGTGATTTTACTTTGCTCGTTTACAGGTATATCATCGAAAACCATAATTGAATCTTCTTTGGTATCTCTGGGTTCGATCAAATCATCGTAATTTTCAAACTCATGGTATCCAATTTCTTCTTTTAATGGTGCAAAACGTTTCTTAACAATTCGTATTTCGGTTGATATAAACTTTTCGAAAATACATAGACATTTTGGAATCTAAGACCGTTCTCGTGCAGGATCAGAGATATTAAAGCGTTAGTCTTCCCACAACTCGATGGTCCCGCGAAGATAGCTCGTATGTTAGACGGGAACAATGAACCATGTTTACCATCCTCTCTTGCACTAGCAATAGCAAAGTTATCATAATTCTGTATAGGTATTTTAACTTCTTGTATAGCATCACCCGTGTCTCTCACATTTTCCGACCTAGGAGCACCATTCTTCTTTTGAGGTTTACGGAGATCTAAATGCCTGCTTAACGTTCTTCTGGGTATACCATATAACCTACTTGCAGAGTTAACACTTATACCCTTTTGTATTTCACTAACTGCTGTCTCTAAAGATTCCTTGGTGTACATCTTTCAAATATAAGTTTAAACTGATTCAAATTGAAAATAATATTCCCTTATATACCAGCATGGGTAGGGGTGTGCACGCGCAGGGGTGCGCATGGGCAGGGTGTGCACGCGCAGGGTGTGCATGGGCACAGGTGTGCTTAGGTGTACACCGGGTACGTGAGAAACTGTCTTGGATCACCAAAAATCTTATTAATATTAAAACAACATAGATTTTATACAATTTTATTAAAAAATATATACAAAATATTTAATTGTGAATAAATCTATTAACAATTTCCGTAAACGGATTATATTCAAACATAGAGTCATGTATAATTAAAGCATAAGCCTTCATCGACGGTTCAAAATTTCTTGAAGCTTCTAATTCCATTCTTACATCAACAGTTGCATCCTTGATGCTTTCAAATTGATGACGACAGTCGATTACAAAGACAGGTGAGTCCTTAAACCTGTTGTAGTTCATTAAACATTTATTTGACGATTTGTTCGGATAGTATTTTTCCATAAAAGATGCATAAGACAGGTACGCTGGCAAGTAGTCATTCTGCTCGAAGTCCAAATTTAATCGACCTTGAGGGAACATCTGAGAGTTTAAAACACTTTGACATTGGTTATATTGGCATTCGTAAAGCTTGTAGCATTTTCTTCTTTCTTATCATATTTTCCATTTTGCAGCGCCAGTAATATCCACCGAGCCTTCTCTGTTTCGTTCGATACTTTAATTCTCCATACTTGCGACTTTGATTGTGTTAGAGACGGTAATTCGTGTAGTTCCCATTTTCTGAATGCAACCATTATAGATGATTGATTTTGCATTTCCGAAAGCAGCGATGCCTTGGCAAAGTCACTTAATGTTATATGCGGACCTCCCATGAAATACGTTGTATTTTGAACGTTACTGTATTTCCAATCGACTTGTAGCAATTTACGTCCGACTTGGATCTGATTAAAATCAGCTCTTGAGGCATGTTGACGATAGTTTTCTTGTAATCTTCAAAAACCCAAAATGGTTTTAGCGGTATAGCACAACTAAACCGTCCATCTTGGAATATGGTATCGGGTTTCCACCCGGTATGTGTAATAGATTTTGTTTCTGATTCTTCCATGGATACTAAACCTTTAATAGTTCTTGTAATTCCAGGGATTCGGCAGACATCTATTATTTGATTATTACCCAATTTGTATTGAATTTCCTCAAACAGAAAATATGGTGCATTTCTAGTAAATTCGTAAGCTTTAGGGTCTGGTTCTGCTGCTCTAATCGGGTCTCCAGTTGTTGACGCTTCCTTAATGTTTCCGTAGGCTTATAGGTACCACTTATAAATATGAAACTTTCATGGAGGTATGTGATGTTATCACTGCTCTGGATTTCAATTGAAATTCGATCGTTGTTTTCTGCATTCAATGTAAAGGGAAGATATGTATAATAATCTTTCTTTATTATGGTTTCGTCTAATTTATAACCTCCAAACACATCCAATTTGGGTACGTCCTCATGTTTAAGCCTTCCAAGTTTAACGTTTTCATCACCGTGGAGATCTAAGCTGCGTTTACTTCTGCCACCCATCATTTATAACTTTTAATCCCAAAGATTTTAAGAAACGTATTTCTTCTGCTGTAAGTCTCTCGACAACTTGACGCTTTGACGTCGTATTCACTACTAAGTCGTCTGGGGTGTTGTAGCGTGTTTTATATACAAAATCGATAGGCATTTTCAAGCTACTTTTTATTTCCAGTCTCACACAGGTGTATGTTTCCGGGAAAAGTTTACCAATTCACCCAAATGATCGACTAGTCTGATTGTAATATTATCAATTTCTGTCACGCTCAGCGGATAATATATGACGTGGTTAGGTTCCTTTTCCAGATTATACCCGGGTGGTACAGATAGACTGAATTCGAATATGCTGTGGGTAAGAAAATTGTTTCTGAACGATCCGCTGGTGATATTGGTTTCCACAAAATGTTTGAGACCGATATTATGTTCACTTGCTGATTAGCGATATGTACGGTATCTGCAGCCAATTTGCGGTTGGTAAACCCCAAGATGCTTCCAATATTGTTTTACGGTTTGCCCCAAAATCAATCGGTATACTGCTTCGTATAGAACACTTTAATGTATTATTGTTGGCACTCAGTTTAAAATATTTTCAATGTTCTCGTTGATGTCCGGCTTCTGACTGAACCATTTTTGAAAACATCCTGTATATATGCATTTATTTCTTCTAATTCGTATGATCCAGGTTCAATGGTTATTCTGCGATGCTCTGGATCGTTAAAGTATAATATGTTGTTTCCTGGATGTATGTTTTGCACAGTGTTACAAGTGTACAATCCCACTAGACCCAAAGCATATTCACCGTCCTGTTTCAATTTAATTGGTGGTTAAATGGATCCTGTCGATATGACATTACCATACCCGAACACGCTCACTGTTTTAGTCATTGTCACTAAGAAACTTTAACACTAAATGTCCACAATTGTATGTGTTGTAAGTCTGCTCCGTTACACTGTTGTAGTAAATTTTACAACCTCGAAAATATCTCTTTACTTCTTCCGGCGGTCTCAAGTCTCCAAACGAATCGTAATAATACACACTATTTCCACGTTTTCGGTACCCCACCCAATGTGTACCCGAACCTTTGGTGGTATCCAAATTAATCACACCCGATTCGTTGACATGCGGTCTAATCTTCTGTAACTGATCTCTAGAAAAGACACCACGAAAATGAGGAATGTTAGATGCGTGTTTCCTTATATCTACATCGGTGAGAGCTCTTCGAGGTAACTTGCTTAGTTTTTTGATACCTTTTTACAAATGCTGCGCCCCTGTTTGTACGGTTTCAAGAATAATGCTGTGCCTTTTTTGTATGGTTTTAGAAACATTCCATTTCCTTTTTCCCAACGGTAATGGCTCCATAGATCTGTTGTGTCGTTCGCTCTCCTTAAGCTGTTCGTTGGCTGTCTTGACATCATTTACTGCTTTAGCTATCCCCGCAGCACCACCTGTTAGTGCCCCTAGAGCACTTAGTCCAGCGAATATCGGAATCAATGGTAGAAAACCTCCTTTCTGCGGAACGGGTATAATACGTGGGACTTTAATTTTGCTTTTCCCACCGGCTCCTTTTATGATTTTTTTACCAATTAGAATACCAACATCTAACAGCTTTTTCAAGTTGTCGGAACCAACTCGGTCTACTGCAGAGCGTATTTTCTTCAAAAATCCACCTTTAAAACTTATTTTCTTCTTTAAACCCATACCCATTTTTCTCTTCGCTTTCATAGCGTTTGTCACAAACCAAGCTGCGGCTTTTTCCCCAAACTTTGCGTTTTTAGACTTAACTCTCCCCCAGGCTTCTTCTTCTAAAATTTTATCTGCTCGGTGTCTGGCTGGAAGATCGTCGGGGTACTTGGAGTATGCAATGTCGTGGTCTTTACACAATTTATCTAATTCGTTTATTCCAGGATCACCTCTTGCTAAGCGTTCATCCAACTTTGTACCAGGACCGCAGTACTGATAACCTGGAATATGCAGCTCAAACGGTAACCTGTTTATAGCACTGTTGATTAAACCCTCTCCAGAACAGATAATCATGTGTTTACTCAAAAATCTCAAACTATACTAAATAAATAAACAACAACGAGTCTATTTATACTTTTTCAAAAAATTTACAATATATTTACAATAACAATACATTTACATCCATGTCTCTTGGGCTGTCTTTTATAAAATACTCTTTCTAGTTATCACCATAACCAGAATCTTCAGATTCCGACAAATTTAAACGTCTAAACATTTCCACTAATGTTCTTGTACGTATCACGTCTTGCACAAATATATCCGGAAAACATATAACCAGCTCCAATGCATTTAGTGCGCTCTGATTCAATTCGTTGTAGAATAAAATATTGCCAATTCGAACTTCGCCTTCAATCAAGATTTTAATTCGTTTCTCTCCTTCAGTCATAGTATTAAACCCATCGCAATCATTTAAATTAGAATTAGCAACAAACCCTACTAATTCGCTGTATAATGCTGGGAAGTCACGACTTTCCAACTGTTTAAGTTGATACTCAAACAACTCTCGCATATGGAATATTTTACGGCACTCCAATTCATTTATAACTATCGAGCTATCACCCATTATTATTTTTAACTGGAACGTTTCGTTCTCGGTTGATCCAGACACTGGTGACAGAGTGATAAAGAACGGACCTCCTAGTTGTATGTGTAGATCTTCCGTTTCAGGTGCACCATTTAATCGAGTGTTTAGCACGTCACGAGAAAATACGTTGATTTGAAATTCCACTTGAAAATTTGTAAATGCTAACCAATTTTCGTATGTCAATTCCAGAACATGGCTGCCACAATATTTCTTGCTACACACCAATCGTAATACGGGTTTTATTCTCTGGTTTATAACAAACCCAATTTCCACATTATGAGGGTGTTCACCCAATTCACTTAAACTATACGTAAACTTATTAATCAGATTTTCGGTATACGAAACTTGTGCATCATTAACACCTGCAGACTCCATTGCTTTGCACTGATTTCACTGAGATGACTGAGAAGGAATCCTATGCAGCTCATCCTTTTAAATGTTTCAGGTTGTTGTTGCGCATGCTCCTCATTATCATTTGCAGTATGTTACAGACAGGCATGAACTAGTTTGTAATCCGATTCAAGGTTAGTTAAGAATATTAGGTTTTACTGGTGTGATTAGACTAGTTTGGAATGTTACTCAAGGTTAAACGACTCTGGGTTTTAAAAGTAAACTACCTAATTATTATACGATCTTAATTATGATGTGTATAAAAGCATGGTACGAGGCAATATATTTTCAGTTTCTGTTTAGTCTTTGACTAGTTAACAAGTTTTATAATTACAGTGAAATGGCTTCTTTTACCTGTAACGTCTGTGGGGTTTCCTTCTCGAGAAGTAACAATTTAAAACGACATCTGCTTCAACAACATGGATCGATGCCAGATCAAAAGACTGGCTTGTTCACTTGCGATGTGTGCCCGGCATCCTTCTCGCGGAAGGACAGCCTAAAACGGCACAAGGACGCCAAACATGGTGTAGTGGTGCCTGTTGCCGGGCCATCCGGGGTCAAGCGACCGGCTGCGTCGATGGTTGAGGGACCTGCCCCCAAGAAGTCGCGAAGATGCGAAGAGTGTGATGTGGATGTGGTTAACATGGCAGCCCACCAGCGCTCCAACACTCAGAAGACTAATGCAAGTCGTGTCTTGAATGGAGGCGTAGAGGTTGTAGCTACCGCTTTTAAAACAAGAGTAGCTACATACAGAATTAAAAATGCTAATACTAGTGGTATGTATACTTTCAAAACATTGAATGAGTGTTTAACCTAATTATTTCTAGACATCTCAGAATTTTTGCATCAGCAGAAGAGAGGTTCATCGAATTAGTTGGTGAGAAATTAAAGATCACTTATCCCTCAAGGTTAACTTGGAGGTGTTTGGTGGTTACACCAAGATGGACAGTGTTGAAGATGTTAAATCTTTCAACACTCGAAATGTTGTGATCACCTCCTCCAGTAACCTGGGAGATCTACAATTCCTTTGTGGAGGTAATGTCGGCAAAGTCTGAGGAGTTCCAAGGAGCGTGATTCTGGTTAGTTTCTACAATTATTGATTTTTCTAATTTGTAAGTTTTAGGATGGAGTCTGAAACAGGCGTTGTACTTGGAGATTAATGTAACAAGTACAACCAATTGCGGGTCTTCGTACATTGAGCTCCCAAATGGGTTCGAAACACCAGAGCAGTTATAAATATACAAAATGACGACAACGCATGCTTTGCCTGGTGTGTTGTGGCTGCATTGTACCCCAGTGCTCACGATCCGCAAAGGGTCGCTAGCTACCCCATTACAGCACCATTCTCAATTTGACAGGACTGCAGTTCCCGATGCTCATAAAGGACATACCCCGGTTCGAGGAGCAGAATGCTATAAGCATTAATGTTTTGGTATAGAAGGCAAGTCCGATTGTTGGACCGCTTCACTTTACAGCACGCAAGAGGGATCGGCATGTAAATTTGTTATATGTTCAGAAAGATGGAAAGGAACATTTTGTTTGATCAACAATTTAAACGGATTGGTTAAAATTCAGCTATCTGCCCACGCAGGACTCAAACTGTTATGCGATGGATGCCTGATATACTTTCATTCGGAGGAGGAGTTACACCGACATACAGACACGAATGCAACCATATTGTGACTACAATGCCGACTGCAGCTAAATGTGTGCTGGAATTTGTTAATATTCACAAACAAATGACCGGTACCGTTTGTGATTATACGCTGATTTCGAGTCGGTGCTAAAACCTATTAGTACTGCTACTCCAGATACATCTTCTTCGTTCACGAATAGCATCCAGGAACACAAGCCGTACAGTCTTCGCCATACTACATAAAATGTTCATACGATGACTCGTTTAACAAGTTTGAGCTGTACAGGGGGCCTGAAGCTGCCAAAGTGTTTATGGAGAAGATGGAAGAAGAAGCTCGACGACTGGGTGAAATTTTAAAAACAAACACCCCCATGCTTCCAATGGAACCCCTAGATGAGTTGTTGTTTCATATGACAGTGGATTGCGGAATTTGTAAAAAGCCTCTTGGGAGTGAAAGAGTTAGGGATCACGACCACTTGACTGGTCGCTTTCGCTCCGCTGCACACCCGCAGTGCAATATAAAGTACAGGCTACCTCATTTCATCCCTGTTGTATTTCACAATTTAAGCGGGTACGATAGCCATTTTATTGTGAAGGAGTTGGGGTATGATAAAGAGGGGATCACTGTAATCCCTAATAATAAGGAGCGCTTCGTATCGTTCACTAAAAATGTGAGGTTATATGGTGAACAACCAGAGGAGTGTGATGGCGAGCCTGAAGGATCTGACAATACAGTGGTACAGCTCAGGTTTATAGACTCGTTAAGATTCATGGCTTCATCGTTGGACAAGTTGAGTCAGAATCTTGATACTACTCAGTTTGTGGAAACTCGCAAATACTACCCCGATGAGCAAGAGTTTGGGTTGTTGACGCGGAAAGGCGTTTTCCATACAACTATATCACCGATGCTGTAATACTGAACGAGACATCATTACCACCGAAAGAAACCTTTTTTAATAATTTAACATCTACGGATATCAGCGATGTGGACTACGAGCACGCACGGAAGGTGTGGAATACGTTTGGCATTTGCACGCTTGGGGAGTATAGCGATTTATACCTGAAAACGGATGTGCTACTACTTGCAGATATTTTTGAAAACTTCCGCTCTGTATGCAAGCAGACGTATGATCTGGATCCATGCCAGTACCTGACAGCTCCAAGTTTGAGCTGGGATGCAATGCTTAAACATACTGGTGTAAAACTGGAGCTGTTGATGGATATTAGCATGCATAATTTTATTAAGGCCGGAATCAGGGGAGGCTTGACTCAATGCAGCCAACGATATGCTAGAGCGAATAATAGGTATATGGAGAATTACAACCCTGACGAGCCATCCAAGTACCTAGCATATCTGGATGCTAATAATCTTTATGGGTGGGCAATGAGACAGCACCTGCCCATTGGTGATTTTAGATGGATGGATGCTAGAAAGATTGCTCTCCTAAAAGAACTAATTTTGAATATACCTGAAACCAACGAGAAAGGTTATATTCTAGAAGTTGATCTGGAGTACCCCGAACATCTACACCATTCCCACAACGATCTACCCTTCTGTCCTGAAAACATGGTACCTCCATCACCCAAATCAAAGACACCTAAATTGTTAGCAACTCTGTCGGAAAAGAAAAACTATATTATTCATTATCGGAATTTGCAACAGTGTATGCGATACGGTCTAAAACTAAAAGCAATCCACCGGGTTTTAGAGTTTACTCAGTCTCCATGGTTGAAGGCGTATATCGACCTTAACACCGGGTTGAGGATGTCGGCGAAAAACGCATTTGAGAAAGACTTTTATAAATTAATGAATAATGCGGTGTTCGGGAAGACTATGGAGAACGTGGACAAACGTGTAGATGTGAAAATCGTGACCCGGTGGGATGCTTCTGGTAAATGGTTGTGCGCGAACAAGCTAATTGCTCGACCAAACTTTAACAGTTGCTTAGTGTTGGGGGAAAATCTGGCGATTATACAGATGATCGTGTAAAAGTGAAGTACGACAAGCCGATTTATGCAGGATTGTCAATTTTAGATCTGTCCAAAACGCTAATGTACGACTTTCACTACAGTACTATGGTTCCTCTGTATGGTCCCAGATTGTCCCTGCTTTATACAGATACAGACTCCTTAGTGTATAGTGTGCAAACTGAAGACTTGTATAGTGACATTAGTGCAAACATTGAGCATTTTGATACAAGTGATTACCCTCCAAACAATAAGTACAATATACCCGTGTGAACAAAAAGTTGTGGGGAAATTTAAAGACAAGTTTTGTGGGGATTTGGTGTTGAATTTGTAGGTAGTAGGGCTAAGTCCTACTGCATTATTAGTGAGAAAGACATTGTTAAGAAAATTAAGGGTGTTAGTCGTAATGTGGTGGCGGGGATTAGTGTAGATAGTTTTAGGGATGTTGTTATTAATAATAGAGATGCCCTCAAGAATACGATGGTATCAATCCGGAGTAAGAAACACCAACTTTATACACAGCTTATTAATAAAATCAGTCTATCGGGCGCAGATGACAAGCGTTACGTCATCCCCGGAAGCATATCAACCTACGCATGGGGGCATAAGGATATTAGATAGTTGTTTATATTTTATTGTGTATATATAGTATATAAGTTAGTTATAAGCATATCTACCCTTCCCCATCCTTAAAATTTCCTTTGTTCCCGGCGACATGTGTTTACCTCCACGTGGTGTCGCTGGACGGTAAAACATATTGTTAGATTAACAATATGTCTTATTGACCGAAAACACGTTTCCTCTTTTTTACATTAATCTCTTTTTATTACAGGTCTATTTAAACAACACATTAATCTCTTTTTTGTTACAGGTTAACCTGCTTGGATTCGGTTACACACAGGAAATAATGTTTATACTTTGTAAAAATTGTAATTAGTTTATTAAACTGTAAATTGGATAAAATAAATTATTAAAATTTTGCGTGCTTAATTTTGTGTTACTACCTCTAACTGTTTGGTTAAAGCATATATCTTGGATAGCGAAAAAGGTTTTAAAAAATGGAGTTAAATATATACGAGCGAAATTTAGAGGTCTGAGAGCTTTAAAGTGTAACTTTGTAAGGAGTAGTCCGATTTTAAATCTGTTTACAGATTTAAATTCTGCGTAAAATTCTAAGCTAATTTAATGTATTGCATGACTAAAAAAATTTATAAGAACGCTCAAAAGTCGCTACAGGTAAAAAATCTTAAAATGGGGGTAGCTCCCTTGGGGGTGATGCAATCTAAAAAATTCCTAAAGATTCGGGTAGCTGAGAAAATTCTAATATTAATTGAATACCAAACAAGATAGGTTTATCTCGAAAGATGCAATGGCTAGACAAAGAAAACTATTTGGTTCAGATGAAAGATAAAAAAATGGCTAGTCGAAGAAAACTTTTTGGTCCAGAATGTTAGCGGTAAAAAATCTTAAAAATAGGTTTATCTCGTGGGAGGAAAATTTAAGATATATTTATCTTGAAAGATGAAAAATGGTTAGTCGAAGAAAACTTTTTGGTCCAGATGTGGGAGCAAATGTGGATGCTGGAGCAAATGTGGCGGTGATTACACCATAAATACACTAATTATAGTTTCCATGCCTTTGAAAATACGTCATTTGCTAAACAGTGATTGATTATATGTGTTACAAAAGGTAATAGACGTGGTAGGCATAAGTTTAGCATATGCAAGCCCATTCCGTCAGAGCTAGCTGATCTTGATTTCAATTTAGTTATGATTTTTAAAACGTCCGTTTTAGTAATAGGTTGTAACTCCACTATTGAGGTCATCGACTCTTTGACATGGCTATTATAAAATTGTAATAGCTTTTGTAGAAGCTATGCAATTTATAAACTACATATTAATGTCATTAGCATCTGATAACTTTTCAAATAATGCGTCTCTATGTGTTTTACCGATGCTTAAATTTTTCAGTTCTTTCCACATTTGTTTAGAATTTTTGCCAAACCCGTATTTAACGCTAAAATATGTTTTTTTTCACGTTTAAGCGCAGAGTTTATGCAATCGGTTTAAAATTAATGTTCCTCTTTGTTGGAGATTATGTAGAACAGTTTGATATTCGCTGATCTTGCCCCGTCACCCTATTATTACAAAAGGTCTATTCGACAGACAGATGTGTTGTGTTCTCCGTACGTTTGGCATCTCTAACCAACATGTATGTAAAATGTTTAATATACACTTTATTAAAAGAAGTTATTATTTCAAAATACAGTCCACTAAAAAAAAGCAAAAGAAATACAGCACATTTTTCCAGGGAAATGTACATCACCTTCAACGAACGCGTTAAGGTTGCACGACCAAACACTCTTTTCACATCCGGTTTCTGTTTAACATAATGCCAAAACGTTACAGACCTAAGATAATATCATTACTTAACTAATATTGTAAGCATGTTGATAAAGAATCGAAGTGTAGTAAAATAATGCAAGCGCCAAAAAAGTCAATCTAATTACAACAAAAAATAGCTGAAGTTACCATTCTGTTATGTTTGAGCGAAATAAAACTACTAATTCGTTTCCTAGGTTGAGATGCTGCTAAGGACCACTTTCTTCACAAGACGAAGAGTAAGTGTTGCTTATACTAAGATTTACTAAAAAATTTATAAACAATCGGAACACTTAAGCGCCTTAAAATGGAAAGGAAAGAAACTGAACAGGCGTGTGTAAATAACTTGTTTCAAGTATGTCAGTTAAGTTAATTTACTTTTCTATCGTCGATGTGTGGTGAACTATCCTTTCGATAAGTACATAGAATATTGCATAATGCCGATATGTAGCGTAAACTCAAAAAATTATCATAAACCAAAATGATCTGAAACAAATGCAACAACTTCAAATTACAATTTTGTTAAATCTGAACAAAATTCTGCTGGAATCTCGTTAAGTATAAAAGTCTATTTAAGTGAACCCAGAAAATATATTTTGTTCAAATCTAAGCAATAGTTTTATCGGTTTAATCAGATATCAATTAACGCGTTAGAAATTATTTTTGAATTATTAAAATACGTAATGCAGATAATCCGAAATATTATGACTAAAATTTTTCCTAGTGGTACTATAATCTGAACAACTAGTAAGGAAATATTATTTTTGACAAAAGGAGTTCAATGGAAGTTAATTTACATTGAAAAGAAATCTATTTAGAGTGCTTTTGGTTTATTCACAAGTAGATTAAAGAACATGATTTCTAAGCTTTACGCTATCTGAAGATGTCGCTCTCGGTACAGACGCCAGTTCATCATTTTTCTCTCTGAAATCCTTTTTGTCTTGTTCCAAGAATTGTTCAAAGAATTCTATTTAAAAATGCCATCGAATCTTATTATTGGAATTATCATTCGAAAACTGCATGTTATCATTTGTTTATGACCGTGAAGTTGTAATTCAATCAGTATTTCAGCTTTTCTAAATTCCGTTTCAAAATTTCAGTTTAGTGTTGTAGCGGGTAGATACTTTCTAATTAGTATAATTGTGCCACAATAACTTTTAGTATAATCAAATCGTTATGTAAGTTTTGTGTTTGGCGGACTGATTTTTAAGTTTTTGTGAATAAGTTTGCAATTGCTGTACCACAAACAGTATCATTTATTCCGAAACGTAGTTTAAAACTAGTTCCCTGGAACATTAGAGCTAAATCAATGTTTTTGTGTGAAATTAAAACAGCTTTACTACCTCTAGTTTAGGATTGTAGTACATAGGCTTAAAAGCTTCAGGGGAAGCGTTGTAAATCTATGAATCCGCCAAAAAGAGTCCCTGCTCATTCGTTCCAGTGGTGGTTACAAAATTTCTGAAAGCTACACAATCGCTTTCAATCAGATATAAGCTAACAAAATTTTTCGTCTATGCATAGTTTGGTTTCCGTGTTTGATTTTTCAACAGAATAACTAAGGTGGTTGATATGATGAGTTCTTGCATTGTAAACTACAATCCTACACTGAGTAGCTTTCATAACTTAATAGCCAGTGGGAAAATGCTAGATATATTAGTTTAACTCAAACGTTTGATGACGCAATCGATGTCTCCCTTAGGGTCGGTTATATTTAGCATCATCTTTCCACAACAACTAATTGTTGCCTCTCCTGGTTTGAACACGAGCGTACTTTGTTAATTGACGATCTTGTAGTCATCTTTATAATCTGAAATATTCAAGCTGGGTTTCTGCTGAACATCATACCCTTTACCATCCGAGGTTAGGACAAAGCCGCGGGTTGGAAAACCTTGTTTTGCATCTAAATTTTTGCTCTCTCGACGACCGAACCAGTATATAGGCATATTGAAGCTGAATTGCCTTTTATTGAGATTATTCTAATATACCCTCGTCTGTTAACATTTTTATTAAAAGACAATTTTGTTTATGTTTTCTTTGCTAGTATTTCCAGCACGACTGGAAGCTATTAATAATCTCAATAAATCTATTGCTCTAATGAACATACTAAATGCGGCTAGCATTCAATTCTTTTTACCTATCATTATTGGCGATATTTTGTTGATCGTTCCGAAATTCTGCAATATGTGGAAGCTCATAATTTTGGAATCTTAGGTTCGTGGTTGAAAATCTGCCAAATCTTTTCAATTAAATGGTGATTTAATCATTTTCAGGTAGTTCAATAAATCCTCGTGGACATTGAAATCACCCCCTTCGTGATCAAGGTTTATAAATGTTGGCAGATTATACAGTCCAGGCGTGCCACGATACCTTAGATTATTTAATGTAACGTTACTGTTTTCTTAATTCATGTTTAGCTCTATGTTTCCGAATCTACATTCATCATTTTCAGTATAATACCTTACTCCCTAAACTGATTTGTCTATATTTTCGTTTTTACCTCCGAGCAGCAACACGTTCACGTAGTAAAGATACACGAGTTCTTCGAAAAGAGGTCTTTGGATGTCCCTTAAAGGCACATCTTTGTTCAACTTTGACTTTTACTGTTAATGGGATACCGTAACTTGTAATGATTCTATTAACTGCTCATGTGGGTGTTTAAATTCTTGTTGAGATGTAGTGAACCCCTTTTTGTACTCTACATACTTTTTCGTATGGCATCCTGCATCATCTTTGACATCTACCATTATCAAACTCTGGTACACAATTAAACATATTTTGCGTCTGTAATACCTATATATATATATATATATATATATATATATATATATATATAATACTTCTTCTTTGTAGGTTTTAGGTCTGCTGGATTTAAATAAATACTCTTTTATGGCCTAAAGCCAGAACTAATTCCCCGAACTTAGGTTTTGGCATACTCTTCTTATTTCTACTTGGGTTTTTCACTAGGAACCCCCGTATTTCAAAATTAGGACCCGATTAATGCTGGTATTTCCCACATGAGAGTATTCTGAGACCCTCTTCAAATGCTTACTCCACCTATCCCCTTAGGTTAATTGGCAACTATTCTTGATGGCGCAGTCGAGATTTTCGGCACTTTATAGAAATACAGAATTTAGTGTGGTAGTTCACCAAGGGTGTCACCGTGGATCAATGTAGTAAGCGTAAGGCTACGGATCCCAAGGTCTTGGGTTCGAGTCCCGACACGGCCGACTGCTTGAAAAATGGGAGGTGAGCATTTTTCACAAAATTACGTCCTCGTTCGGATGAGAGGTTAAACGGAGGTCCCGTGTGTGAGTATTGTCACTCACGTTAAAGATCCCTACCTTGCCTGGAACGGCAAGGGTTCAGCAAAATTCTAAATTTCCAGACAACAAACAACTCGCTTCCTGGCCAATGTAGTACCGTCTGGTGGAGCATTGGGAAACCACATGTAAGGCGTACTTCACCAAGGCGGCTCGGTGGAGTAGTTGGTATGCAAGTGACTACTACGCCCAAGGTCCCGGATTTGAATCCCAACACGGTCCGCTTGAAAAATGTTAGGCGAGCATTTTTCACAAAAATACGCCCTCGTTCGGATGAGACGTAAAATGTAGGTCCCGTGTGTGAGTGTTGTGACGCACGTTAAAGATCCCCTACCTTGCTTGAAATAGCAAAGGTTCGGCAAGATTCAAAACTCGCTTCCTGGCCAATGTAGTACCTTCGAGTGGAGCATTGGAAAATCACACGTAGGGGTACTTCACCGGGTTTCTCTATGGATTACTGATTAGATTTTTGGGATCATAACTTTACGTAACAACTAATTTGAATTTAATCAGTTCACCATTTCATAAAATCCTTTGTTAGCAAAATTTATTTTGTTACTAATAGGTAAAAAGTGAAACTACATATTAGTCGATGTTCTGCTACAGAGGAATTTGAAAATAGCTGAAGCGTTTACTAGCTTGAAATGCTGTTACTTTAAGAGACACTTCCATAACAAAACGAAGAATGTATTGCTTAGACTAAGACTAAAGGTTATAGTAAATAATCGGACAACTTGAGCGCCATAAAATAGCAAGCAATCGAATTCAAATTCATTCCCTAGGAAAAAACCGAACTGGTATGTGTACATAACTTACTTCACGTGTTTATATCGCTTAACTTTGCTTTTCTACCTACCTTGTGTGGTAAACTATCTTTGCGTAAGTACTTACAATATTGCATAATACGAATATATTGCGTTAATTTAAAGTTATCATAAACCAAACTGAATTGAAGCAAATACAATAAACAAAAAATTTTAAATGACAATTTTATTAAACCTGAACAAAATTCTGTTCCAATTTGTTTAAGTACATATAAGATTCTATTTAAGTGATCCCAAATCTATGCAATGTAATGTTTGAGTTTGATACGTATAATCAGTTATTATTCAACACGTAAAAAAGTGTTTTTGATATATTAAAATACGTAATGCAGAAAATTGCAAAATTTTTGCTAGTGATACTGCAATCTGAACAATTAGTATGCAAATACTATTTTTAACAAAAGCAGTTCAATGGAAGTTAATTTACATTTAAAGAAATCTCTCCAAAGTGCTCTTAGGCTATTCACACGGAGATTAAAGTACAAGATTTCAAAGTCTTATGCCAACAGAAGATGTCGCTGTAGGTACAGACACGGGTTAGTCATTTTTCCTTCTGAATCCCTTTATCTTAATCCGATAAAAGTTCAAAGCATTCTGTAAAAATGCCATCGGGTCTTATTATTGAACCTGTCATCCGAAAACTGCATGTATGTTTTATCATTTATTTATGACAGGGAATCTGGACAATGATTTAATCAGTATTTCAGCTTTCCCAAATTATCTTTCAAAATTTTAGTTTTAGTTTAGTGTTGTAGCGGGTAGAAACTTTCTAATTAGTATAATTGTGCCACAACAGCTTTTAGTATAATTGAAACGTTATGGAAGTTTTGTGTTTGGCAGAGTTGTTTTTAGGCTGTTATAAATAAGTTTACTATTACTCCACCACAGATAGTATCATCTATACAGAGGCATACTTCATAACTAGTTCTCTGAAACACTAGATAACTAAATCGATGTTTTTGTGTTAAATTAAAACACCTTTCCTATCCCTAATTTATGATTGTAATACTGAGTCTTAATAGCTTCAGGGAAAGCGTTATTAATCGATGAAATCGCCAGAAAGCATTCATTCTCTGATTTTCGTTGTTGTTATAAAATTTATAGAAACTATACAAATGCTTTAACATCGGATGTGAACTATCCACATTTTTTGTCTATATATTGTTTGGTTGCTGCGTCTGACTTTTCAAGAGAAGGTATATTATTAGTCTTTGTTCGTATGCATTCGACATCCTTGGGCTGTTGCTCTATAGAGTATAGATAGCATCTTTCCTATGTAAGTTAGTATTCGATGGTGATCGAAGTAGAATGCATATGCTTAGCATTGGAGAATTAACAAGTCGTATAACGTGTTATAAGACAAATGTCGAACTCGAATAAACGAAAACTATATTACTGAATTAAAAATTTAAATTTTTTGTTGCAATATTTCACTAGACCAAAACGACCTGCTTAGTGTATAACTAGCAAACAGATGAGAATCATATTATGGATTTTTTATCGGTTGTCCAGGTGCTACATTTAGATCTTGTTTGGTTGAGGAACATCTTATGAAGATACAAGAAGCAATAATATATAACGATGCGGGTCAAAAGCTGTGTATGACAGAAAATGTGTTTTGTCCAATAAAATAACTTCTGTTGGAGGATCGGAAATTTTACTTCGGAAATTGTCTATGCTTACGGTATAACTTGCGGGATTACAGTCTAGGTTGTCATGGATATTAGTGTCGGCATACCGGAATGGGGTTTAGGCATGCCAATTTTCATGTAGAAATGGAACGCGGTGGGAGGCGGTGATCAGATGATCTGGTGGCCAGGTGGTCTTGTGGACAGGTGGCCATGTGGGCAGGTTGCCATGCGGCCATAATAATTAAAAAATTATGGTAAATTTCTTGTAAAAAAAGATATGTGGAGCCTTTAATAGTTATTTACGAAGAAAGTTTTTGAAATTTGTATCTGTTAGGCATAGAGTAAAAGCTAAAATTTCTTGCTACAATGCGAAAACAAAAAGGATCGTAGAGTAAAACAAATTATTGGAAAAGAAGGTCGGGGAAGTATTACCAAAAGCATTCATTTAAGGGTGTACTTTATAGTAAAGGTCATTTAAAAATGAGAAATTACCACAGGCAGCAGAAAACTGCATTTATTTAGTAAATAATTGAGAAATGGAAATAGTTTGTAAATAGAAAGCAGTCAACACCTTGTATATAAAGTATAAATAGTTTTAGGCGACGCAGATAAACATGAGAAGACGCATAGTTAGCGTAGAAACCAGGAACACATGCATTAGGTAAATAGTAAATATTTAATACCCTGTAGATAAAGTTTTAGTTAATTTAGGTAAGGCAAGCAATGATATTTTTCAGTAGAAGCACGCGTATATTTATATGTAAACATAATAAAGTGTAATCAGACACGCATTCAAAAGAGTTCCAAGCAATTAGATTAATACGGAGATAGAAATAGAGCTTCAGGAAGCATAGTGTAAATGCGTGCAGATAGTTAACCATTTTTGATAAGAAACGAGATTAAAAAATTGCGTGAAACAACAGGCAGATATGAAAATTAAAAGTCGAATTGCATCAGTTGTTTATGGAAAAGCAATTCGATTTACCAAAACACCGCATGTTGATAACGAAGACAGCTGCAAGCAGGTTACAATTATTGGGAAGCATAGAAAATTACATCAGAAACTACTTTGAATGTAATTATTTGATTGGTTAAAAATGAGTGACGAGTTTGTAGACATACCCACTGACGGAGTGGGAACTGAATAATATATTAGCAGGTACAGTGATAACGAGGTCAGTTTACAACTCAACAAAGGCCGAAGTGCGCCGTTATGAAATAAAGTGATACGTAATAATTGTAAAAGTGAAAGATAAAATAAGTGCCAAGATGAAAACTATAATTGCCGATTAAACGTAAATACTTTTTGGGGAATTTTATTTTAAACTAAAACATATTAATGATAGGGCTTTGAGTAAGGGGAGAAAATAAACTACGATATTTGAGTACGTGGAGAATAAATGCAATAGGGAAAATAAATGATGATAATACAATTCTAAGTTTGGAGAAATTGACGCGAATAAGAAGTAATAAGTCTGAAATGAAACGACAATAAATTGGGGTGCATAAGTTAACAATGGTAGTCCAGAGGGTGATGGCAATAATTTAAATGCAATGGTTCAAGCGTGTGGATAGACAATATAATCCTGAATAGGGGAAGATAATTTTATTCAAATGGATTCGTCGATGTGAAAAAAATAGACCAGGTCAGATTTTTAGTTATAAGACATTTTATTTTTCTATATTTTTTATTTTGAATATTGAATTTGCTTAATATAAATGAATGTGAAAAAGTCAACAAAGGATTTGAATACGTATAAAGTGCGTGATATGAGAACTGGTTTGGAACGTTCTACACTTCGTTTATAAAGATAATAGGTTTTTTGGTGACTTTGGGTTTTGAGTAAATAGTATATGATGTTTAATAAATGAAATTTACAACATTAACTAATTGAAAAGTGTATTTCAAATAATTTACAAAAGCTGTACAAAATATTGGTTTCATTTATAAAATCGAATTACCTGAATTTAATAATTCCAAATAAATGCTAGTCGAGGTCATAAGATAAAGTTAATGGGAGTAATTTGATAATTTAAACAGTTCAAGGAGGAGCTACAAATTGAATAGGAAATTGATTACGAGGAAGGCGGTAACGAATCAAATTTTGTTATTGGTAGACAAGGTTGGTTCAAGATAAAATCCAGTTAAGTTTCTGGAGGGAATTGATAGCAACATTAATAAGACAGCCCAACGTCGGAGGAGATAATTACAATTCTTTTTTATTCATAGCATAATTAATATGGTCGCCCAAACGAAGGGGCGCGAATAATTTAGAGGGACATAGCATCATTAATATAACAGCACAACGTAGGAGCTCGATAATTCCAGCAGTAGCATAGCATAATTAGTATAACAGCCCAACGTAGGGCTCGATAATTCCGGTAGTAGCATATATATATATATATATATATATATATATATATATATATATATATATATATATATATATATATATATATTATATATATATATTTTATATATTTGATAAGGGGTTGTTTAAGGGTGTACTTTATAGTAAAGGTCGTTTAGAAATGAGAAATTACCATAGGCAGCAGAAAACTGCATTTATTTAGTAAATAATTGAGAAATGGAGATAGTTTGTAAATAGTAAGCAGTCAACACCCTGTATATAAAGTATAAATAGTTTTAAGCGACGCAGATAAACATAGGAAGACGCATAGCTAGCGTAGAAACAAGGAAGACATTCATTAGGTAAATAGAAAATATTTAATACCCTGTAGATAAAGTTTTAGTTAATTTAGATAAGGCAAATAAAGATATTTTTCAGTGGAAGCACGCGTATATTTTTATGTATACATAATAAAGTGTAATCAGACACGCATTTAGAGGAGTTCCAAACAATTAGATTAATACGGAGATAGAAATAGAGCTTCAGGTAGCATAGGTAAATGCGTACAAAATAGTTAACCATATTTGATAAAAAAGGAGATTAAAAATTGCGTGAACAATAGGCAGTTATGAAAATTAAAAGTCGAATTGCATTAGTTGTTTATGGAAAAGAAATTAGATTTATCAAAACACCGCATGTTGATAACGAAGACAGCTGCAAGCAGGTTACAATTATTGGGAAGCATAGAAAATTACATCAGAAACTACTTTGAATGTAATTATTTGATTGGTTAAAAATGAGCGACGAGTTTGTAGACATACCCACTCACGGAGTAGGAGAAAAAAGATATATTAGCAGGTACAGTGATAACGAAGTCAGTTTGCAATTCAACAAAGGCCGAAGTGCGCCACTATAAAATAAAGTGATACGTAATAATAATAATTCAAAGTGAAAGATAAAATTGTAAAAGTGCTAATATGAAAATTATAATTGCCGATTAAACGGCTTCTAAAGCCGGGGAGAAAAATTCAAATTTTAAGTACGGGGAAACAGACTACAATCTACGAGTAAGGTAAGAAAGTAAACTACGATATTCGAGTACGTGGAGAATAAATGCAATAGGGAAAATAAATGATGATAATGCAATTCTAAATTTCGGGAAATTGACGAGAAACAAAAGTAATAAGTCTGAAATGAAACGACAATAAATTGGGCTGCATAAGTACAAGTTAATGGTAGTCCAGAGGGTAATGGCGATAATTTAAATGTAATAGTTCAAGCGTGTGGATAGACAATATTTCGAATGGGCATGTGTTAATCCTGAATTGGAAGAAGATAATTTTTATTTAAATGGATGCGTCGATGTGAAGAAAAAATACCAGGTCAGATTTTAGTTATAAGACATTTTATTTTTCTATATATTTTTATTTTGAATATTGAATTTGCTTAAAATAAATGAATGTGAAAAAGTCAACAAAGGATTTGAATACGTATAAAGTGCGTGATATGATAACAGGTTTAGAACGTTCTACACTTTGTTTATAAAGATGTAACGGGCAGTTTTGTTATAGTTTAACATTTTACTCTATACGCAATTTATAAATACATTGCTACAAATTACTAGTTCTATATTTTATATTTATTAACTCGTGTGTAGTAATTTAAAGATAGATAAATCGAAAACTATAAAGCACTTGTAATTGATTATAAATTGCATCGTCCTTGTATTGTGGTAAATATAAATTTTGTTCCTTATTTGGATATACAAGTCTAGATAATAGACGATAAAAGTTGTAATAGCAACGAATTGCAGAAACAGATGAGGAGTCGTGTTTTGTTCTTTGTTCCGATATACTAAGTACGTTAAAAATACTGTTTCTTCTTTGCTTTGACAATAGTGAGAATTAATGCGGGCTTAATTTTCGTATTGTTCATGTACGAGCACGGCACGATTTTTAGTTGTTTTCTTGTGAAATAAAAATTGTATATTAACTGTACAAAGTGTAGTTCTAATTCCTTTTTGAAGGAAGTATGCTTGATAGGCGAACGTGTTTACTCGACCTGCACGTGTGTTTTACGGAACATTTGACGGACGGTTTTTATTGCTTACGCGTGCCTACTAATTGTTTTTAGTTGTTCGTCTTGTGAAATAGGAGTCGTAGAACTTGCTAAACTGACCGATTCTTTCTTTAGGATTAATGTGTGTGCGATCTAGTCTAGTGTCCCTTTGTTTTATCAGATTAGTGCATACTTTGGGATTATTTAAATACAGTGGATACTGTAGTTTCTGCATTTTTTTAACCCCAACGAATCTAAATAGATTGTTGTTAGCGCAAATTTTCGTTATTCAAAAGCATTAGATTTTTCTTTGTTACCATAGGTAGCAAATAACACACCTCGCGTTACTGTTAGTTTAATGCATTACATCGTGCCCTGAAAGCGTGATCCTAAATTTTTATTACCATTTTTTTACGATTTGTGTTACAAAAGATTTCGAAATTATTGTCTCAGGAAATATAGTTAACAAGAATTTATCAATGCTACATAGTTCCGTCAGCATGATAATATCTGCTGCTAACGCCAGTGAAATACATAGGTGTGATTAGTGTAAAGTGTAAGAAATTCCATCAACACCCTCACAGTCAAGGGTGAAGTGCTTCATTAGTGCAGGACATCGTGAATCACACACTTCAACTGCAAGGAAGCGTTACTGAAGGACTTTTTGTAAGTTGAACTATTTCCTACTTGTTATTACTTTAAATATCTATCCGTTGCTTTACCATATCTTTGTCGTTCTGATACCTTTTACAAAAGACTTGCATGATATTTTAAAACATAAAAAAGAAAGAAAGAAAGAAAGAAAGTCAATACTACTGAATTACTCATATCTATTGTGTCTTACCTATTTATCTTTTTTTAACATTTTGTCTGATTTATGTTTAATTGGTGTGTGAGGAAACGTTTCTGCTACTCCCCAATATTACCTCACTTTGTAATAAAAATTTTTATAATGCTTTTATCGTGATTATATTATATAGATTATCCAAACAGTTTTTTTCTTACCTTCTACAAAGTACTGAATAATTTGGACTTATCATTGCTGCTATGCTTATTCTTTTCTTTATTTCAGGTTTGCTTAACTATTTTTTTTTCTTGCAGGTATTGTTACTAACTCCTTACAGCCGCATACATTATATGTGGGTCTGATTTCTACGACTCCCCCCCCCCCTACTCTGCGATTGAGCCCGGTCACTTCTTTGATTTTTCTTTGTGTTACGCGCGGCTATGGAACAACGTAACATAACTTTTTGGCGCCCAACGTGGCAGCCACGAAAAAAAAAACGTAACAAAGATAATAGGTTTTATTTGGTGACTTTGGGTTTTGAGTAAATAGTATATGGTGTTTAATAAATGAAATTTACAACATTAACTAATTGAAAAGTGTATTTCAAATAATTTACAAAAGCTGTACAAAATATTGGTTTCATTATATAAAATTGAATTACCTGAATTTTATAATTCCAAATAAATGCTAGTCGAGGTCATAAGATAAAGTTAAGGAGAGGAATTTGATAATTGAAATAGTTCAAGGAGGAGCTACAAGTTGAATAGGAAATTGATAACGAGGAAGGCGGTAACGTATCAAATTTTGTTATTGGTAGACAAGGTTGGTTCAAGATAAAATCCAGTTAAGTTTCTGGAGGGAATTGATAGCAATATTAATAAGACAGCCCAACGTCGGAGATAATTACAATCTTGTTTATACATAGCATAAATAATATGGTCGCCCAAATGATGGAGCGCGAATAATTTAGAGGGACATAGCAATAATAATAATATAACAGCCCACGTAGGGGCTAGATAATGCCATTGCTAGCACAGCAATATATATATATATATATATATATATATATTGAAATGTTTTAAGAAATGTTTGAGGTTAGACACACTAATTTACCACTCGTATTAGTGAGATTTCTAATTTAAAATTGATTATAAAGGAAATCTGAGAATTAATTACTTGTTGAATTTAGATAGAAAGCTATTTCCTTGTGATAGAGCTTTTGAGGTTTCAAATAGGTGTTTCGTTTGTTTTTTCTTCAATCAAACAAAAAGTAATTGCAATTGAATAAGCTTCTGTTGATTTTATTTAATTCTTATGGTCACTATGTAATGGATACTCTAGTTTTTAATTATTTGTACCGTAATACCTGAAATAGATTTAATTTAGGATGTTTTGTTAGAATTAATTAACTTATAAGATGTAGAAATTGTTAAACAAATTTCAACCAATAACAATTAGTGTTCAAGTGGTTCAAATCAAATGTTTATGTAAAGAACTAATAGATCTGTTTGTGATAGTGGATCCAGGAGTGTAGTATTATGAATTTTGTATTGAGTAGGCAGGTAATAATTTTTAATAAAATCTCCTAGGAGATATGTAAATATGTACAATTTGATATTGAAGACTGGTTGTAAATTTTTTAGAAAGAATACATCTGTTTTACATTTTCTCCAGTTTATTTAATTATTTTAAAAACTGAAGTATTTTAAAAGAGTTTAACAGTGAATTAAAATAGTCCTTCTGCATCGGGTAACAAATTTCATAGGTTCTATACAACCATCTGTAGCCAAGAAGATTAACTCCTGAAGAAAAGGGGAACGCGTACAGCTTACAAGTTGAACTGAATTGAAGAATGGTTGAGCTTCTAATATTTCAAGTGGATTCCCAGTATTTTGAACAACCTGCCATCATCAGTGGTGGTAATTCAAGCAAGAATTCCTATTTAGATCGCCGGTTCTAAGTATATTGTTTCTAATATATTATTTTAGTATTCCTAAAGCCTAAAAATAAAGCGTAAATTCTTTAAAAAAAAATCTTAAAACTTACCTTTAAACAGGTATTGTGAACTCTAAGCATCTGAAACTCTATCTTGTTTTATGCTGTGAAGAGGGGTATTCTTGTAAACTCAGGCGATTTCAGTGGAATTACAGATATTTAATAAATTAATTTTCAAATTAGTAACATCTAAAGACTTTATTACTGATTGAAATCTCAGCATTATGGGTTTGTTTACATATTCCTAAAATTAATTGTACTGCCACACTTCTGTGAGTGAGTATAGTTAAAATTAACTAGAGGTGGCTTTGACTGGCAGTGATTATTGTATCTAGAAACAGTTTTTACCCACTCTGTTTTCAGATTGTAACTTTCCTAACTAAATCATTAGTCCCAAGTTTAAGAGTTTCAATAACTGTGGCATATAACATTAAACCTTATTTTACATTTATTAATACATACATACATACATACATTTAATTACATATACCCATTGTGTGATCTAAATAGCTGTGCAGTGTATTGTATATACCATGGTTTTTCATGTGAATTCTCACTGGTTGGAATCTCTTTGCAGTCGTTTTTTTATTTCCCATGGATTACAATTCTGTGAGGTCAATAGCGTGTTAGAAAAAGCAAGTTAATAAAATTCCCTCAAGCTTGTGAGACAGACTAACTTAGGTAAATACATGTCTGTAGTTAGGTTAGTATATGTCTATCTCCCCTCCACACACGTATAGTTTATATAGAGAAAAGTACACGTAAAAATCTCATAAGGGTTATGTTTTGTTTTACACATGCATTTCGCCGTAAGGGTAATTTTTTTATACAGTGTCGGTGTATTTGTACTACTGAAGTATGCTGTTACAAGAAGCCGGGGCAGAGTTTCCGCGTTGGGATCAACTCTAGTTGACAACTCGCAATTTAACCAGAACTACAGGCAAAACAAATTCAAAGGATCTATAATTTTTCCGTCCCTGCCTTATGCGGGAAATAAACAACACATTTTTATAGAATATGGCGTTAGAATAACATACTAATAATGACTTATTCTAACAACGGCCTAGTCAGAAATCGATATACGAGGAGTGGCTAAAACATAGCAACCTAAGCGTTGTAACATACACATGTTCCTAAAAAAGCAAAGAAAATGTAGGCCTGTGAAAAGAATTAAATTTTAACGGCTTAGATATTTGGAGACAAATAGACTGCAGTGAAAAATCGGCGTTATTGGAACTCGAACTAGCAGGGTTAGGTTAAATAAGCTGGTTAAGGGAGGTTAGATTAAGAGAAAAATAATAATGCGGAACAGTGAAAGAAGGGTTAAGGAATTTTAACACGTACAGCATATTAAAATTTATTTCGCCAAAACCCAATTTGTATTTGGGTCACTTTCAGACCAAAATTCCTCTACTAGAACAAATAAAACTAATTTTTGTTATTTAAAAAATCGTTTTCCACCTTTTTGTGATATGCAACGTTCTCAATAACACTAGTTAATTGGAAATGAAAAATAAATTAAATTATTACAAGGAATATAACAGCTTGTTTGAGGTTTGTATAAGTAACATTTTTTGTTAATCTTTGTTATATTTTTGCTCGAGCTTCTGAATTTTAATAATCAACAAACATATACAACAAAATATATTTACGGATATTGCAAGATAATGGATTATCAGGTTTGTTCTTGTTTTTTAATTGCCCTAGCTCTTAAAATATCTACGAAGTGGTATATTCTAGAGATCGACTTATTCTCAATTTAAAATTACAATATTGAGATTATGCTCCAGTATAACCAGAAACTGCAAATAAATTTAATTATCACAATTGAACTTGTTTTACGTAAAATTTTAAATTAAAAAAAAAGTGTTGGAAACAGCAGAAACAATGCCTATTGCCGTACTTTTTTCGCACGTTATGTATAAGTACACTAAGCATAATGTTTTTTAGAATAAGTATATGCTCAATTAGCTTGCATAAATTACGTAATGGCAACTAATCGATCAAATGCAAATTTGCCTTTGTGAGATTTTTTCACGTATTTGTGATAGTGACCTTGGGAGGATTTATCGCCCAAGTACATTTGGTAACATCAAAAACAATAGCAAATATTAGTGTAGAAGTATATAGTAGAACATCTTGTTAAGAAAACAGTATTGATTCCCTTGAGTAAGATTTTCCAATTTCTACAATCTTCACAAAGGTTTTCACTGTTCAGCGTAAGAGATTACGCTTCTTAAGCCCTATGGGTTTAGTTTCCATTTTACAAAAGTACAAGCTCAATTAAGTAAAATCCTAGCAATTTATTTAATGGAAGCATCCCGCAATCATCATTTTCGTTTAAGGTGTACAAATAAAGTCATCACAAACGATCTCCTTTGAATTAAAATTGATTGAATAAAATACGGCAGTAAAAGTTGAGTTTTGTGGAACGTTTCGAATTGTGGTTTTACAGTGGTACGCATTTGTACTATGAGGTGAGTTTCAAACAATTTAATTTGGGGTTAAAGTAAAGTGTACACAACATTCTCTCATAAATTTGTAGTAGAATCCTTACTAATTCAAGAAAGGTTTTAGTTTTCAAAAATCAGGTTCGATAAATGATATTGATTGCGTACTAATGGCTTTTTGTAACCTTTCTAGTAATTTAAAACAAATTATGGATCGAGCTTACCTAAGCCCTCTTGAGATCTCCATTTATTAACATTCAAGTAGAATATGCTCGCACTCTATTGTGTGTTCAATTATATAAATTCTATAGGACATCGGTAGCCTAGCACGGCAGGCGTATAGCTTGTTAGGTGTGTATCTTATGTAAAAAGCAGAATTCTCAACTAAAAGGCCAGATATGAGAATGTTCCGTTTTCTATATTAAACTTTTATGAAGTATTTCGAGAAGTCGCGTAAAAAGCATTTAACATTTAGAATCCTTTATTTGCTTATAAGAAACTTCAAAACCCACTGATTGGGTATAACTATCAGCTATCGATTTAAATGCAACGTATGAATAAATTGTGTGTTTATGTTAAAAGCTTCCTGCAACATATAGAGTTCCAATAATAACCTCACTTCTAAGGATTCTGCACTTTTGTGTACGGAAACGCCAAGCGTCTATATTTAATAAATATCATATAAAATCTTGACCATTTACAAAGCGACCTGCTATTCCCTTGAAGAACGTTTGTTAATTATTAAAAGACATTGTTAAAGTAAAAATTACAAACGCAAACCGTAAATTGCGTTGTCATTTCGGTAGACATCTACAAAACTGTCTCATTAAAAGAGAGTATGTCACAGGAACCAAATGCCTTCATCGGTATCGTTCTCAACAATTGGCAGCGCCACCAACGACCCTTCATCAAATTATACATAAAAATCTTTATCTCTAAGCCTACAAAATTCGATAGACTCAAAAATTGAAGCCGATTCACCACTGCGCAAAAACAGGTTGTTGAAGAGATGTTGAAAATAAATTATGGTGACATGTATGAAATGACAGGGACGCAGATAAGATTGTCACTATTAATAATGTTCGTTATTGTGATTTGATAACTATGTCTTTGGCACCCACCGAAAGACGTTGCTATAAAAGCTGTTTACTTCCAAGACGACGGTGCGACCAGCAACACAGCGAAGAGAAACTATAATTATTAATGCAAAGCAAATTTCCAAGTCCACTATAATATCTTGTGTTGTGACTAAAAATGATGTTACGTTTAGCATTTTGAATTGCCTAGAAGGGACGGGAACATCGTAACAACTATATAGGTGTGTCGGCTTTCACTTTCACTTTCAGTGGTGCGTGAGTTGATTCCTGTGAAAAACATGAAATAAAAATAATAAAATATAAACTATAAAATGGCCGGAATACAAAACTACTTTAAAGTATGCACTTACCTTGAAAGATTTTACTAATTATGCAAAATGAAAAGGCGCCAAACCGTCTTGACCAAGAGATTTCGTTAATATATTTGCTACCCGGAAGACTTATTACGGATAGGTCACATGGTTTTTGATATTCCAAAATCTCATCACCTCAGCTGTTCTCTTTTGCATCCATATCTTAAAAATTCTTCTCGACTTTATATTAAATTATAATCTTTTCAAAGTAACGATCTCTTCCAAAGATGACTTCATTATAGGGGTAACTGTATATTTTCTCACATTGATCACCTTACCTATCTTACAATTAACCCAAAACAAAATTCCACTTAAATTTAAACTCTCCTTAATTAACACGCAAGCGTTTCACACCCCATACAAATTAATTTTTTTTCCAAAAATCTGTTACCCTGTACCACTAAAGATTTTATCAGTGTCATTCGAGTGCTGCGGTTCCAATCTTACGGCAAATATTTGTTATGGATTAAAATGACGTTAAGTTAAAATTTCAATTTGCCCAGTAGGGGCGGAAACCCGTAACAATTTATAGGAACACCGACTAACTTTTAGTGGTGCGGTATTGAATTCCGATGAAAAACGTGAAAAAAGAATTAAATCTTAAATGCATAATGGCTAAAATACAAAATTACTTTAAAGTAATCTTTACCTTGAAAGGCTTTAGTAATTGTCCAAAATCAAAGGAAGTAACACTGTCTTAACACAACATCCTTGTTGATGTATTCGTTTCCCGGAAGACGGTAATTCTAGATAGGTGTCTCTGCTTTCGATGTTCCAAATCTCATCTCCTCAACTGATACCTTTTTAACCATACCTTAAAATTACGCCTTGATTTTCTATTAAATTAGAACATTTTTCAAAATAACGGACTCACATCTCTTTATCACTGGGGTAACTACTTACATATAACTAACTTAAAATAAACTTTAAACTCTATTAACAGTAATTCTCTTTAATATAATTGCACGTACACTAAGCTTAAAAAAGCAAACACAATCTAACTTCTACTGGCTAGGTATTATTAGCAGAACTAAAAAACCTTTAACCAGTAAAAAATACTATCATTCCATTCTACTAGATTCCTTGTACGGCATTTTTAAATACCATATATTTGTAAATGCCCTTAACAACCATACTTAGAAATTCATAATACAATAGCAACTTCTGTTTTTGCCATTCCGGGGTCCATTAAAAATATGAAATTTACACAAGAAAAATTTGCTAGCAATGCATCTTACAATTAAATCTTGCATTTCACTTAATACGTACGTTCTACTTAGCAAGGAAACCTCAGAACAGTAGTCACAGTTTAGTAATTTAAGGGTTTCCAGGTTACTAACTAATTATTTCAGCCGCACGTTAGGTCCCACATTCCAGTAATTTAATATCCAACATATAGCTGTTTAGTGAAGACTCACTTATCACTCTTTTAATACACCACCGACGCCATTTAAATTCAAGCAAAACACGTGTTTTTGAAATTCCTGGCTAGCCAATCTGGCGAAGCTCAGAACAGTTCGCTATCGGCCAACTGACTGAAGGGCGTACTCACGTCCGCCACCCTTAAACATAATTTTCGTTTTTTTTTACTTTCATTCCGAATTTAATCGTTTTATTGCGATCTCCCTGCTTTCTGTTAAAATCCCGAAATCCGTTCTCACACGTTATGCGTCTAATGCTTTCGTCTGGTCAGTTTCAATGTCTTACAACATATGAACGTATTAATTTCTATGACGTTTCAATATTCTGTGGTTATTGCGGTTTCCCCCCGTGTGAATTAATACAGATATTATTATGTATTTTGCCGGTGATCTTTCTAATTAAATACCATTAGTGCAAAATCCTATCGCGTTACTGTTTATTTATATAAAAATGTACTAGGTGCTTTTTGGTTTAATCACTTGTCCTAATTTAACGTTACATTGAAATAGTCCTTTTATACAGTGTAAACATACCAAGCGTTTATGAAATTGCAAGTGTATTTTCCAACAGAGGCACCTGCGCTACCTGAAATTAATGAATACCTCTTTACTGACAAATATACGCCTAATTAATGTACGAGCGTTACACTCGGTTTGGAAACAAGAATTGGTGGGCAATTGTACAACTTGTCTGCTTTGGACTTTCAGTGGTTGAGGATCGGGTGTATAAGGACAATCCTCCATAATTTCAAACGTGAAGAATTATATTTAATGCCACATTTTTAAAACGGAACCGACCTTGTGCAAAAATTTGCAAAAAAATTTTTTTGAAAAGCGAGAACTTTTTAGCGCACTCTTGTGGAAACGATTTGCCAGGTAGTTTCTTTTATTAAAGATGAGGTTGTTATTGCAAATTTCCTTTAAATTTACAATAAAAGCAGTTTATAATTTATTTAAAAAACTATAAATTTTGCATAACATTAAGTTGACAATTTAACAGATCTAATACAGTTATTTACATTTCCAATGCTCCACCTGTAGGTACTACATTGGCCAGGAGGCTAGTTTTTTGTTGCCCGGAAATTTAGAATTTTGCCGAACCTTTGCCGTTCCAGGCAAGGTAGGGATCTTTAACGTGCGTGACAACACTCACACACGGGACCTCCATTTAACCTCTCATCCGAACGAGGGCGTAATTTTTGTTAAAAATGCTCACCTGCCATTTTTCAAGCAGTCGGCCGTGTCGAGATTTGAACCCGGGACCTTGGGATCCGTAGTCTTACGCTTACTACATTGATCCACGGCGACGCCTACAGATCTAATACAGCCAGAACCATAAACTATAAAAAAAAATTTCCAGATTCATTCGGCAACAGTGAAACTTATTAGAAAATTTATTAGTTCTTTGATAGGACTATGTCGCTAGTACTAATTGCAGGACACGAAATTGAATGAACACCACCGTTGTATAGTGGCAAAGATATTTATTTCTATTCCTAATCTTTGTATACATATAAGGAAATACTCTGAATCACAGTAGGAATTGAAAATAAAATACATAAATTTTACGGCATTCTTAAGAGTCCTCATGGCCATAATTTCCTAAGTCTATGATACCTGTCTTCCTTAAAATTGCTCGCAAACTTAGCATTTTCTCTACTGCACTGCTTGAATTTCTTGAACACAATTAATTGCCCTTGGACTTTAAAAGAACTAAATCATTTACATGAAGATTTTCAGAAGGAAGTAACAATTTTGGTCCATTTGTAGTTTGTTTAAATATTTTACAGGTCACTGTTTCTAAACCGTTACTTAATTTGTGTAGCTAGTAGAAAGGTCTATTTTCTGGGAAGGTAGTACTACCTTTTCGGAATATGAAGTAAGTCTGGTGTTAAGTATCTGAAGTCAGCTGGATCGTTGGACATTGGACAAATTGGGGGTCAACCTAGAACATCTTCAAATTGGCATAGAACGTAAGAACGGTACTAATTTCTTTAAAAGTCAGCTTGCGTTACCTAGAAAGTGACGGAGATATTATTTAGCACTTTTTATAGTAGCTTCCCGTAATCCACTCTCATAAAACTGTAAGAAGGAAAGCACTTACATTGAAAACGAGTTTCGGCAGCAAATGAGGTTATGTTATTTATATCATAAGGTGCTTGAAAGAAATCATGGAGTTCTGTTAACTGTTTGCATGCCCCAAGAAAATTTGTAGCATTGTCGCTGTAAATTGTTGTTGGGTTTTCTCTTCTAGCAACAAAGCGCTTAAGAGTAAGCAATAACACTTCAAAAGACAAAGTGAAACAAACAATATGAATTGCTTTAGTGATCATAGATACAAAGAATGATATGCAACACTTGGTTATTAGACGTTTTAGAAATCCGGAAGACTTTGTCAGAAAGGGACCTCCACAATCGACTGTTACCTTTTCAAAAGGTCTGTAAATAACCACCAGGTGTTTGGATATGATTCTCTTAATTTGAAGACAACTGCTCTATCTTTTATACGTGATTCGCCACGCACAGTGACTAGAGGGAAGGATATATCTGTATTCAATTCAAGGCAACTTCAAAATCGCTTCATAAGTACACAGAACAGCTTGTTGTAAAATATTTCAGTTATTGTTTTTAGCTAGTTTTGCTAATAAAGCCTTGGCACAAAATTTTAAAACGTGGAGCAGTAACTATTTCTAGGCTTCTAATGTAGTAAGCTGCACTAATACTACTACATACGAATCCGTGTATTTGTGTATCGACTGTTTTTTTTTTAATTAGTGCACGTGGGAGGTGGAATTCTCTTAACGTTTTTAAGTAACTTAAGGAATTTTTGAACTATGCTATACGGAAAGCAGAGGTTGGGATATAGGTTCATCTCGAAAGCTATTGCAACAAGTAAGATGAGAGGTCCACGAAGAAAAGAACGAATTAAAACTAAAGAATGAACTCGTACTAATTACGGCAACAGAGCAAGAGATAAAATAAAAAGAGTTGCCACGCAATACACAGTCGTATATGGAGAGGGAGGGGAGCGTTAAGAACAAAACAAAAAGACATACAACCCAATTCGCCCTGAAGAAGAAAAATTAGAACATATGCAACATATACATGCGAATACAACAGTAGTCTGTTCAATACAATAAAATACAAATTCAATTAATAACACCAGAAAATAAACAGAATAATTAGGATATATTACGGAAGTTTTGTAGTTACACCCCATAATACCATCCATAAAAAATATCACAAAAATATAAATAAAAGTGTCGCGTGTAAATGTAAATATGACTAGACTTTACCTAATTATTGCCTACGTTGACGATGACAAGCTCGCCTGAAATAGAACCTACTAAACCTAAGATACAAAATACATATTCACAATAGAGTCTTTAGGTGCAATCAACAAACCAGCACCAATAAGTAATAAGTACCACACTGATGAATGATTATCAAGGTTATATATAATTTCAAAACCAATTCACATAGTTATCTATCAATATAGAACAAAATCCCTCAAAACTTACACTAATATTCTTATTATAGTACATGACAGTATAAAATAAGAAAAATTAGTTTACTCATCAAGTTCTTCATATTTCTATGATACCATATAACTTAATCTGCATACAAACTGCAAGCAGACGAAATGTGCTGAAACGACAAAGAGAGACTTCATGTGTCAACGCCAACCATAAATATTGAATACCATGTATCGTGGGCGACTAGTATAATTGAGCAATTTATCAAACGTGAAAGCAAACTTATATTAAAATAAGGGAATCGAGCGTGTGAAATCCAGAAAGTATTTAAAGCACCAAATGGGGTTTGCATGATAATTCTTACAGTAACTACTACTGGTCAAATTATTCTCAATAGATCAAACATTTCCGCAATTACCGAGATCGCCTTCCGCTTGGAAATGTAATCATAATTGGAAAACGGAGGCTTGGAAATTGAGAATGTATCAGTAATATTATTCCAAGACAATCCCAATTAATTTGTTAGAGGTATTTTCTAACAAAATGCCATGGTCTAATGGACCTTCGTTTTCCCAGAACATTCCACAGAACACCGAAGAATTTAAATTCCATTTATATTTATGAAGACGAAATCCAGCGGAACTAAGAAGAGCAGGTAATTGATTATAACAACTCTTTGACACCCATACAGAATGTCATTCTCATTCGTTCGATGAAGCAAATGCATTTACTGCAAAACGAAATTTATCTTCAAACATTTTTTAAAACTGCGTTAAAAAGCGGATTGCATGCAATCCATTGTAAAGAATCTGCTGGATAAGCATATTCTGAAGGAAATTTTGACATAGAATTATTCAGATCTGCCGATTCGTTTTTTCAACATCGGCGGTAAGAACGTAGGGATGTTGACGAAATCTCTGTGAAATATCATAAGGATCTTGTTAAACCAGGTAACCTTCTAGACTTGTACCTTTTAAAGATAGGCCAGGTCGTAAGAGCTTTATGAAAAAGCGTCATACACAACCCAAAGTTCAGTTGTATCGTGGTCTTTTCGGAAAAAAAACAGTCTGTGGAAGAAAATGTTTTCCTCGCATTGAAAATTGTTGGCTTGAAGATGTATTGGATTGGAATGCAAGATTTTCTCTAAAACATACCATTTTTTTGCACGTCGGTAAGAACCTCTTAATCTATGTATTTCTGTTTGGGATTTTTAGAGGAAAATTTACCTAAAATCTGCCTTCCTGTAGGCTCAGCATCAATCTTTAAACTGGAGTACCTTGCTTACTTTTTAGGTAAGGGGCGCATACTTTCAAATTCATTTCAGCTCTTGCCTGCATATTTTGCTTGGATCGAGTGCTTTTACCCTGTTGATAATTGTGGAGTAATGTGTGGTGTTTTTTGCCATACACTAAGCATCCCCTAGATTTACACTCTGCCAGCAAGTGATCAGCTCTCATACAGTTGAAACATAACGTTTTTGATTCTAGAAAACTGCATTTGATATCTAATAATATTTTTGAAAAATTAGTAGTAGGATATAAATCCATGCTGGGGATCTTAGAAAGCCATTATTTCCTGTTTCTTTTGAACCTAATATGAAAAGGGACGTTTTCTTTATTAGTTTGGGAGAGGACTTTTTCTTTTGAACTGGATTAGTGTTTAACGATTTTAAAGCGCTAGAGTCGTATTCAGGAATTGCAAGAAGTTTTTTCAATATCACTTTTTGAGTGGTACAGTTTTTTTGGAATTAGAATCTAGTTTTCGGATCAGAACATTTAACATAACTGAATCTTAGTTTTCTACTGGAGATTTGACATTTTTAAGGTTAAACAATTCCTTCGAATGTTTTTTTTAAATATCGTAAAGTTTTTGCACAGTGCATTTCGATATATTAGAAACATCAATTATTGCATTTCAATGGTAATTTTGTTAGGAGTAAAATAAGTTACAAATTTAGACGTGCACAGAAGGTATTGGGTCCATAATAATTTCAAAGATGCACCGGCTAACTAGATTGTGGAAGTGCTTTTTAAAGGAAAAAGTGATAAAAATAATAAAAAATATGCAATCAAATGGCTGAAATACAAACAAACTACGTTATAATATTCACTTAACCTGGAAACGTTTTTCTAGTGTAGTAGTTAAGGGGTGCCAAACGTCTTGACTCAGCAACCCTTTTGAAATTTTCTCTACATGGAAGACTGTTATTCCAAACAGTTCTCATCTGCTTTTAGTTTCGTGAATTTATCTCATTGTCCGTTACCTTTTTCTTCAAATCCTTAAAAACATTCAATGAATTATTCAAATCAAAGAAAAATTCAAAATAAAGTGTTTCTATCAAATATGACTTTATTACTGAGATAGTTGGATATCTTTTCCAAATTTCGTCTGTACACCCAGTTTACAAATAGATTCAAATACAATTTAACATAAATTTATCCTCTATTAAGAATGCTTAATTGCGATGTTTACAAATATACTTCCTTTAATAAACCTAATCTTCAACAGCAAACTGACCAGGTGTTATTAAAGAAATCCTAAAAAAAAATTAAATCAATCTATTATATCACCAAACCATTATTCCCGTTACTAATATTGATATACATAACATTCTAAATCCCATTTCTGAAAATGCTCATAATAATAATACATAGAAAACAGCTAAATGGCAATTTTTCCGTTTATCACTCCATTGTCCTTCAAAAATTCCATTCGATAAGTTACACTGAAGTTCAGCAATAAAGCTTGCATTTAAATTCCACATGTAAATAATTAAAAATTATAAACATAAAAGCTAATATTTCACTTACTCTTAAATTTTCAACATATCTGTAAACATAATGCTGTCCGGAAACCATCAACATTTCCATTTTGTATCTATTCAGCTAACACAACTCCCTCAATACAACACAAAATCTTAAATATTTGTGCGGTGTATTCTCAAGTTTAAACCCCCTTTAACCGGTAGTTTTGACATTAATTCCACAAATACGTGGTTGAAACATACCCTATCCTTGAAAACGTAGTGAAAAAATATAAAATGCATGCCGCATTTTTTCTTTGCGACCAAGTCTATTTTTACATCTTGAAGTTGGGTTTTATTAAACTTTTAACTTTACTTCACATTTTCGAGCATAATCCTTATACAAGATATTCCCTTTCTGTAAATTTCGTTCTTACAATGTATCATATTTTATTTATGCTAAATAAAAAGGTTATTTTCACGTTAACTAGATAAAAGTCACATACTTCGTATTGCACTTGCAATTGCGGTTAAAAATGATTTTGTGTGGTAGCAGTTTCTGTGTTTCTCGCGTTTTAATTTATTTCATAAATGTATGCTCAGTGGCTTTGTCTGTTGCTTTACGCCAGTTACAGAATCGCAACATTGGGCTGCTTAATAAAATAAGAATTAAAAAGTGCTATTAACGTATGCTTTTGAAATTGTATAATAATGTTTATGAAGAAGAGTAAACTCTTTAATTAATTCTCAATTCATATTGATTTATGTTATTAAGTGCTCGAATAACGCATAAGTAGCATTAGCGTAAGGAAAGTATTTTTAATTTTAAGCAAAAATTAATTTAAACTAAAAGGTTTAACAGATTTTAGATTTTATTAATTATTTATTAATATACTGTAAAATAGGGATGTACATGCATAACAACAAGGTTGCAATCAATTACTAAAGAAATATTCATCTATTCTTTTGTAATTAAAAATAGAGCATAAAACTACAATGTATGCAGAATTCACAAGCTTTTGCTTATGAATTGTAGTCAATAACAATTTATTGCACTAAAGAGGCTAGTGTTCAAATTCAAAGTACAGCCTTGCCACCTGCATGCAAGTGCATGCAACTTACGTGGAGATTGGATGTTTTGCAGTTATTTGAACGTTAAACGAAAAACATAGAGGGATGCGGAAGGACGGAAACGGATGGGAATGGGGAACAATAGGAAGCATATCACATGAAAGTTAGGTCTTGTTGAAGAAATACAGTATGATTTTATTTTTGAAAATACTAATTGAATTAGATATTTTAATATCTATCGGAAGCAAATTCCATTGTCGAATAGCTTTAACAGTAAATGAGTCATTGTAGAAATTAGTTCTATGAATTGGAATTGTAAAACGAACATTATCAGTCGATCTTGTTGAGTACTGTCCTGACAAAAGATGAAAATTAGTTTATAGGTACTGAGGAGTATGTGTTTTTACCACTTTGTAAAGTAATACAGCGCCATGCATACTACGTCTGTCGTCCATGGTTAACCAACCTAGTTCATTCCTGTATGGAGTAATGTGTTCAAATTTATGTAAGTTATAAACAAAACTGATTCCAACATTCTGTAAACGTTGGAGTTTGTTACGCAGATACACAGTCATATCTGTAAATACTACATCAGCGTATTCTATTTTTGGAACTAAAAGTGCATTGACTAAACGTAATCGAGCTTGGAACGGAAGAAAATTTTTTAATAATGCTAGCTTATGGAAGGTAAAAAAGAAATTTTGACTAATTTTATTTACATGTGGAATCCAGGATAAAGTATCATCGATATGGATACCTAGGTTTCTAACTACACTACTAAAAGGTATTACGGTGTCACTAAATTTTATATTGGTAAGGGTGTTCTTCTGTGTAAGTACTTTATTATAAGGTAAGCTAATAATAATACATTGGGTTTTTTTAAGATTAATTGCTGGACCATGCCTATTAATCCAATCAGCTATTTTGCTCAAATCTTCATTTATTAAACCAATTGTAGTATTAATATGCTGTACCTCTGAATGTCTGTATATTTGGAAATCATCAGCAAATAAATGATAACGACAGGTTAAACCTTTACTAATAGAGGCAATGAACAAACTAAAAAGCAACGGCCCAAGTACACTACCTTGGGGAACACCCTTGGTGACTACTACCCAATTAGAAGATCCACTTCTGGCTTGTATACGCCGTTCACGTTCGGTTAGGTAGGATTCAAACCATGTAATGACAGCCACAGATAAATTATACATTTTTAAATAAGCTAGTAGGATGTCATGATCAACTAAATTAAAGGCATTAATGAAATCAAGTAGGGTCATGATTGTAACCTCTTTATTGTCTAGTGCATAACGAATGTCATCAATAACCTTAAAAAGCGCCGTTGATGTACTATGGTTTTTACGAAAATCTGATTGCAAAAGATTATATAACTTATTGACTTCAAGATAATCAGACAACTGCTTGTGGACTATTTTTTCGCAACAACGTAAGAGAAAAGACAACACTGATATTGGTCTAAAGTCAGACATTAAGCCCGGATTTGAAATTTTTGGAATTGGAATGACATGCGCTTTCTTCCATATTTTTGGAAAGCAGCTAGTGGACAAAGAGAAATTAACAAGGTGGGTTATAATGGGAAGAATAATGTCGACAACAATTAAAATACTTTCACGATTTCTGCCATCATAACCCGTACATTCATTATTAAGTTCATGCATAACACGTAGTACTTCATCATTATTTACTTCTACAAACGAAAAAACAGAAGTTGTGGTAATTGTTTCGGAACCAAGCTTTTTAATACACTGTAACTGCTAAGACATTTTTATATTTTTTATAATAATTATTTCTAGGAGTATGTGACACACATATCCCTCCAAACACTGTATTCAGATGCCAAAAATACCTTTATTATGAACATCTGTATGTCGTTTTAAACATAGTCGTGTCTGTGTTCCTTTACGCCTACACGTGTAACGAACGTTTTTCGGAAATATTGTTAATTAGCATAGTGTGTCCTCCAAAATCTGGACAACATGCAACCTTTCCGATGGGCGAGCAATCTGAGAATAATCTTTTAAATTGAGAAACAAATATCTTCGTTAGTTCCTTATGTAATTTCTTCGTCGATGGTTTGAAAGATATTTGCTATTACCTATTTGTAATACTCTTTATTTGCAGCGCTAACTTAGGAACAATATAAAATATTTAGTTATCTTTAGAACAGCTGCTAGTTGTAATGGCGTTCTAAATAAAGATTAATATCAAGTACATGTTTGATTCTTAAATGAAAATCTGTAGGTAATGATTGTAAACATCATCCATCACCCAGGCTTTTAAGAGATCTTTCATCATTATTGTTTAGTAAAGTAGTGTCAACGTTAATCGTTTATTTCGATTAATAAAATAAGTTAAATTTTTATGGCTGTTGAATTCCAGTCTATGATCTGCATTGTTATAAATATGTTGGTGCGGATTACCTCGTTTAGTAGAAGTATTGAATAAATACAGGTAAAAAATTAAGTATTTAGTGTTTTATAATTTGATACCGTTATTTATTATTTATTTAATGAACTGTTTTATTAATCTTTGGAGAATTTCGTTTGGAAGAAAGTAAAACATAATATAGAAAGGGCTGTTCTCTTGAAAAAATTGTTTTTGGATAGCCAAATTGTTTGTTACATTCAGTATTTATTTGAGTTATAAATACGTAAGATTATTAAAGTATGCATGTGTTGAGGTTGATTATCTTTATTACCAGCTTTATGCAACTAAAACTGGAACGCATGATTTACTAATGTTTCTAGGTTGATCTTAAGTATTTTAATAATTTTAACACCCATCTGTAAAATATTCATATCTGAAAGCTGATAGCGCTTATTCAAATAATATGTATCTCATTAAAATTTCTTATTAAATGAAATGAATAAACTTTGCCAATTATTTTGAATTTAGGATGGATCATTAAGAATTATCCTTGTAAATATTTTGGTATATGACCTGTAACTGAAAATTGAAAATTATATAATTTGAGAAATAGAAATACTTTATTGGACAAGGCTCTTATTATCATTGATTGTTTCACACAAAATACCGAACGTCGTAGATTTTAATTCTTCAAATATGTGATCCCATTGTATATACGAAGAGTAACTTTTCTTATCAAGTACGGTCCTTTTAGTAGAAAACGTTATCGAATGTCTTCAGGGTGTTTGTCTTAGTGGCTTGAACGTAAGTGTTTCTACCTCTATGCTTGCGCGTTATTATTCACTCTTTATACAGGCGTTTTAAAGATAGTGGCGACTTCAGTTCTCTCCTCCTATCTGCTATTTTACCAAGTAAACGGCAAACCTACAGACGCTGTCTTGTTTTCTGCAGGAATCGTGCCCGAGAAATGTCATGGTAACGCTCATACCTTCTATCTAAGGCCGTTTATTATCTGTACCCTTGAAGCGTTCTAGTTTTGCAAACCCCAAAAATTTCATAAAATTGCTAATAATATACTATAATTTTTGTATTCACTTTGTATAGGTGTATTATTCTATTTACTTAAAATTTTATCTAAGTGAAATAAATAAAGCAAAACACATTCAGTTGTATTTTATTTCTCGTTAACGTACAGAGGAATCACAACTAACAAAAATTCAAATAAATCGATCTACGTTTGTTGAAGGTCGAAAAAAATATCATCGTGTCTTTTGTTTGCGTCAAACAATGTGCAACGCTACGATTTCTACAACAGCTTATTTAGGCCCTTTTTGGTCAGTCGCTGATAGAATTTCGTGTAGTTAAGATGTGGAAAGTTTTGAATATTGGTGATCTTCGCATTGCACTTGATCGACATTAATTTCCAGCACGTACTCCTATCTGGTAAATTCAACAATCGTTCGTAATGTTAAGTTTAGCAACAAATCTAGAAATAAATTTTAAAATAACTTAAGATCTGGTTTTGTTTTATGTAAAATTTCGATAATTATGTGACGAAACGAGTTGTTCGTTTTGGCATTAATTTGAAGATACAAAATCTAGAACGTCTTGTTATGCTGTTATTAAAAAATGGACTAGGAATAAGTTTTGCTATCCTCAAAGATCTCCTGCTGTTTGGTCAACTACCATCTGGGATAAACCAGTTTTTCAAGAGAAAATGTACAGGTCATTTTGCTGTTTGTGTTGCAAAGCCGTTCGCTATTGGATATTGTTGGTAGTTATAAACGTGATTTTTGTCATCAGTCGGTAAGCCAACTAATTATTGTTTGACAAGCTGTTGTTTGTTTCGCTGCGATTGATAAAATTTATATTACTTACCTCCTGTGAAATAGTAAATTGTCGGTGTCAGGTCGTTAGGTTATTTTTGTTAAGAATTTAAATGTCAATATTTTTTTTTAATTAAAATTTAACGCAAATATGTTATTTTGAACAAGAATTATAAAGTGAAGTAGACGTTCTTATTTATAAATTTTACTGGTTGAATATTGAACATAAAGCTTTGTAAATCAATATCAGACCTGGTATCGGTATTAAACTTGATAAGAGTACTGCTTATAGTCAATGAAATAACTAGTTGCCTATGAATTTGATAAAGGGATAAAATTGATCTATATTTGTTCTTTACTAAGTTTACAAAAATTATTCAAATATTCTACTGAACGTAATAATTGAACGCTTTCTGTAAATATTTATTTTCCATATAATAGCATAATATTTGATTTCAATCAAACTTTTTATTTCTGGTAACATTTTAGAACCTTCTAATAAAAGTAAGATTTCGTTCTTACTCAGTTATTAACTTTAGAAATTATTTATGCTACAAACTGAGTGAAATATCTACATTTGCACAAGTAGTGTAATGGTGTGAGTTCTAACTCCAACCGAAATCTAATCTTCATATTTTTAATACTTTTTGGTATCTTTATAAGCAGATGCAAACTACTGTTTCATGTTATTTATTTAACTTCATGTTTGATTTCAGTATAGAGTTTTTACTAATTTAAGGTCAAGCCTTCATGGTTTTAAAACGTTATTTGTTCGCTGAAGTTTCTACACTTTTATTCGACGATTTCATTAGTTGTTTGTTTTCTTTATAAGTGTAGTGGCACCTTGGCTTATCCGTTATTTATTAGGCGAACCTCCCGAAAGTCTCCCAAAAGCTACCAACTACGGATACAAATGTCATCTTATGTTTGACTTTCGTAAGAAGTTGGCATAGTGTCAAGTACCCCCTTTTTGCACTAACAGCCTACGCAACAACACCTACATAAATATAATATCATATGCTACACCCTAGACACTCTTTTGTGGCAGGTAATAGGCTTTGAGTTATGCAAAAGATAAATCAATGTGGTTTGAGTTGCACTATTATCCCCAAGAATGACTGAATTGCTTACAACACTTTTTATAAGAAATTTTACAAATCAGTTGACGAGTTAGTAATACAGGTTTTAGATGCTAATTTAGCCTGCGGCCTAAACAGGCATTTTCAAATAGTACCTTGAGAGCAATCGCTAATTTGAAAACAAATAACATTGAGATTTATATCTCATGCTATAAAAGTTACTTTTACGTCGTATAATGAATAATCAAAAGAAATTTTCTAGAACGCTTCAATCAATTTTATCAAAGGTCATCAAGTCTTTGTCTCGAAACATATTCAAATTACTAAATAAACATCTGTATTATTCCGTGCTTCTCTTTCAATGCTTCTGGACGAGATGCTTTAAACGAATAATGATTTGAAAACAACCGTAACGTTTCTTTCATTTCTACTTGCAAAAGTTTTAACATTGCCTTTCATTTTCCAGAAGATCAAGCAATGATCTGTAGAACTGTTTTGCGTTTCTCATGTTGATAGATGTGATATTTATACAAAATTTTCGATCGTGCATGTAAAGCAATAATGTGACGGTCATCATTTGCCTTCTGGTAATTACGTTTACATGGAAAAGTTTTAAGCCAACGCTTTAGGTATGAGTTGAAAATAATGTTGTTTATTCAGAGTTATTACTTGACGAGGAGTACGGATTAGTCCATCTTTGTAAGAAACAACCGATACATTTATTCAGTTTGTCAAATAATGAGAAACTACAATTTTGTTCTGCTGCGAGTCTTAGAGCCAAGAGGGAAATATTTAAAAGTAACTATTTATTGTATACCTTGCATGAAAAGTCATTCTAAAACTTTTTTTCTGTAATGAGACACTATCATTAAACCGTCCACCGTTTGCAGTTTTTGAAGAAAAAAACAGGAATTCCAATATTTACACTTTTACTTTGATAGAATGTTGTACTTAAAAAACATCGAATCAAGAACACGCCTAGCTCTGAATGTGCTCCTGGGTAAAAAATGCGCTCCCTATCAAAAAGCATGTAGTCCATTTTATAGCCCGCGCGAGCCTTAACCACTAGGTTTGTTAAACCTAAATCCCACCCTGGATTACAGTAATTCAGACATGAAGCGAATACTCAAAGGTTTGCCATATGTGTCATGCAAAGATAATATCGTCAATTCGTTAGAACTTAACGCTCCTGTAAAGCAAAAGCAATCTAGAATTTACAAAAACTTTAGGACAAGGCAGGACATACGAAATTCCTAGTTTTCAGGAAAACCTAGTGATGCCGCGAGACGGGAACGAGACGAGAAATGCTTACCTCTCGTTCTTGTCTCGAAATTAGAGACGAGAACTTGGTTGAGCTCTCGTTCTCGAAGGATGTTTCTCGTCTTGTTCTCGATCTCGAGTTGAGATTTCTCGAATTCTCGACTTCTCGACTTCTAAAATGTTCTGCAAGTTGTAACAATGTTTTTGAACCATCAATTGTCAGGTGAGCAATACATTCAGATAGTACCAATATGCCATTTTAAATATTGTAACCGGAATAAATTAAATTGTTTCTGTTGTGAGTGGCTAGTAACTGTAGCCCGAAAGTTCGGAAGCAACCAAGCGAAAATTACCGTAAAATATTTGTATTTGAACACAATGAAAATGATAGTAAACGTTAAAAATAAATTATGCAGTCAGTTTATTATCTGTAAGTACTAAATTGATTGCATTAAAATCAATAATATAAATTTAATACAGGTTGCGTTTTATTTGATCACTACCTCAGGTATTTTCTTTAAATTGTACTTAATATTACGAACTGGAAACCTTTCATTTGAAAGTAATAAATTAATAAGAATGCCCTTTAATTTCGACATTCTTCTTATAACAATAAATGCAAATTAAACGCATTCAAACCAAGAGATTGTATACTATACTAAAAAAATCATGTAATATTATGGTTAAGTGGCCGACAAGTCAGGGTTTAAAATCTTTTACCATAGTTTTGCAAAATCTATTAAATTTGATATCACTCTTCTGCAAGTATTTAGTTCTGGTTAAAATTGCAATTTATAACTAGGTATGTACGTGGTTTATCTGTCAGATTCTACAATAAGTTGTCAGCTATACATGCAGCTTATTAACAAAATAGTCTAAGGAAAATGTCTTCTTTTGTCTCAACCAAAAATAGTTCATTGAAAGTCGCCCAATATACGCTAGAACATTTCAAAATCGTTAAATATTGCATGAATCTTTAAAATACCCAACAAATTAAGTTTACGATTATACATCAACCGACAGCGATGCAACAAAATTTGGGATTACATTTTTACCTAAAGATAAATATTTCCTAAGAAACTTATAGAGGATGCATTTAAACAAAATATTGTTTGAAATTTTTGTTATTTTTTTAGGGTCCAAATATTCTATACCCCATACATCACTTCATACCTTTTAAATATAATAACCTTCCTTAACATAAGAAGCTAAGCAGCAACTTCTACTTACTGTTTCTTTCAGGGATTATCGTGACTTTGTATAAACCGTACTCAGTATCTTTGGCTTTTCTTATTTATGATTCATATTTATTTTGCAAAACCTGTAAACTTTGTTTAACAATGTACTTGTTTAAGAAACCATGTGATTTGTATACTTAAAATTGGATATCGAATCCTGCTTTGTGCTTTCTAGTTGAAGCGTATGAAAAGTATAAACGCCTTTTGTTTTCTTATCTATCTTTTATAAGTTTCTATAATATTATTTTCTGAAATCCATTGTTATAACTGCAACGTCCTGTCTAAGGAACTAAGATTATTTAAACAAGGTTTGACATTTGAATATATGTCTCAAGAATAACAATTTATCCTACAACAAATACCTGCCATCCTTGAAGTACAAACTATAAATATACCGAAAACTAAAAGCTTTCACTTCAATATTTTTGTGTTTTGTTTCGCTGCATATATAAACTCTCTGACCTCTGAGTTTGTTTATTTATTCACATTAACTTGAGGTTGTATCTTCCGTTAAAATTTCATAGTGAAAGATGAAGCGATCAAAAGTAGTCTCTTCATATAAACAGCAAGATGAAAATGAAGGAGTCAATAATTCTGAACAAAATAGCAGCGATGACAGCTTTTCTGATCAAACGTATGTTCCTGTTCTCTCAAGTTGTAGTGCGAACATCACCAACTTAGATGAAGATAATCAGTACTACCACGATTCCGATACCCACCATATGGTTTCCTCAGAACCATATACAATCTTCGTTGAACAGCATTGGTATCTGACAAGTGTAAACCCGCCATAGAATCGCCTCAGAACCATATAAAATATTCGTAAAACAACATTGATATCTGACAAGTGTAAACTCGTCATAGGGTTGCCTCAAAACCATGTAACAACAGAGGAATTTATTTAGTCGGTGAGAGTCCGACACCACCAAGGAGCCTGAATCATAATGGATTTTCCTCCTCAAGATAAATATAAAAAAACCGCTGCTTAAGCCTTATTGTAACATAATCAAGCATGCTTCTTTAACAACCATCCTCTCAATCGTATAAAGAGATACATGTTAAAAATGTTTTCCAATCAATTTATTGAATTTATATGAAATTTAACTATATAAAAATTAACCAGCTGATTTCACGTTAAGCGTATTGGCTATCTCAAAATCGCTCCAGGCGCAACACAAATTGAAGGCACGCATTCCTTTAAGCTTTAAAATTTTCAACTAATGTATTCAATCCAAATGTGCCAAACATTAATATATGTCACCTTAAACTTATGTGATAAATGTCAAACTAGAAATCTTTATTATTTTGACAACGATCCTAAGTCATGGATCGAAACGTAAATAAAGACGATTTTAACAACTATGAGTGGTGTAATTCCCAAAGAAGATTAAGAAAAATACAAAACAAATCACAACAAACATACCGGGAGGGGTTTGTGTTTGTGAGGATGGTTTGGTTGAGAACGAATTGAATTAGATGTGTGTCGAAAGTGTATGGGACAATACCAGTAGCCTTTATGATGAATGGTGTGGTGCTACTTTTTTTGTTTCTATAGTCTCTAAACTTCTACGACTAATTTTTTATATTTCTCCATTTCTCATTGTATTTTGTTTTGATGTTGTAGTCATTGGGTATGGATATGTGTTTCAGATAGATCACTCGTAATACTTTTGCTTTGAAGGACGATGTTGTATAATTTGTATTTTCTGGTGTCTATGATCGTAGCTGGGGTGTATTTATAGTATGGCGTTTCATGTGTGGTGAGCATACGTTTTTATGAGTGCTTGATGGAGGATTTTTCCCTCAATGTTGTATCTTTCAGTATATTATGCTAGGATATTGCATACGCTAATTATGTGGTCTATTATTTCTTTAAATTGATGGTATCTTCTGCATGTATCGGGGTGGATGATTGGGTCTTGTACAACATGTTTTTGGTATTTTCGTGCGGCTTGTATAGCGAGGACAAATTCTTTCGTCCCCAGGAAAGGTTTCTAACCTCGAGTCATTTCTTAGGATTTTTGATATGGGTTCGTGCTGTATTCTGTATCTGTATTTTCCGTGTAGTTGTTTTGTTGTCCAAGTATTAATTTTCTTCTGTATTTTGTATTGGGGTTAAGGTATCTGTTATGTGATTGGTTTTGGTTAGATGAAGGGGTGTGCAGTTTTTGTCCGATTTGTAGAATGCGTGATGAAGGGTGTTTCTTTGCTGTAGTAGAATTTCCGAAGTTGTTAAATCTATTTTGTGTGTAGTGCTTGGGTGTATACCGTGCTTTTTTCTCCCTTTCCTCTGTTTATTGTAATTCTTTCCTTAAAAGACTTAAGATGTAGTTTTGTGTCTAGTTGTTAATCTTAATACCAATGTTGTATAATTACTTGTCATTTTTTACAATCAATGAATTAACTTTTAAATCACTGCACTTTTCTCAATACTAAACTGAAAAGTGAAGACCAATAAACTGAACAATTAACACTGACTTCCTCAGGTGAGTTCTTTTCAACTAAGTATAAACTTGAATGCTAGCAAGCAGCAACTGTGTACAAATTAACTGTTAACGAAATGCTTTTACCTTACAACTACCAAGAAATTGGTCAATAATAACATATTCTAGGAAATTCTTAAATAAATCTTAAAACTAGTGTAAGGGTACATTAAAACAATACAATTGATCCTATATAAACATATTAAAATGTATAGGTTTCCTTTTAAATACACAATAGAAGAACAGACAAGGGATCGACAGGTACACACTATCAGAATACATTACTTTCTCTGAATTCAGGATGAGGTTTCTATGCTGTGCTGTACTGTATAAATTAACAAAGGATTATTCTTTGTTCTAAAATAAATCTTGTTCTAACCATCCCAAAAATCTAAGGTAGAAACTCGCGATTAAGTTACTTAATTATATATTAAAAATTTAAAAGGAATGATTTTTATTCCATTAGCGGAAGCTCTAGGAATAAAACTACGGATTTTGCTACTTCTACCTTTGTTTTTGATACCTACCCGTATCCGCTTTTTAGTATGTACACGTGCCGACGGCTCCATCGACAAATAACATAATTTATGTTTTTTGTGGTTGTTCGTACCCAAGTAGTTGAAATCTTAATCCAGCCGTTTCGCCGCCCTTTCATTTGGCCGCCTGTGTTTTTTGCACACATTCGCCACATAGTCGGCGCAGCCCTGGTTAGCCGTTACACCCTTAAAATTGGTATGAGGTTCCCGCCTTTTCCGGTAAATCCAGATTTATAACATGACGTTCATTATACTCGTAACAAATACTCGACCTCATGGCCGAGTAGTCTGCTCGTGCTCTTTCGTTCTATAAATAATAATGTAAATAGCTATTACTTTGAACGAATTCCAGTTTTAGAAAGAACCATTATACAAATCTAACTTGAGTAATTTCCATTCACAGACACATTGATTGGCACATGAATTTATCAGACTTGCCACGATTCGTCAAAGTGATTTTGTGGGTTTATGAATACAAAAGATTAAATAATCCATAAAAACAAGTAGCAAAATTGAGAAGCATGAATAGTTATTAGTAACCTGGAAATTGACTTTGCCACTATGTGTATTAGACTTGCAAATTTCGATCTAAAATTACTTATATTATAGTCTTTTTAGTTAAGGGGTTTTATTTATTAGATTTTTTACTCCTATGTGACCAGCTGAAAGGCACAAGGATGTTTGACGAGAATTTCCAGTAAGTGTAAAGAGCCCACGGCAAGTTTCGGTGGAAGATGGCTCGTAGATGAGGAAACCTCTAAAGGCTAAGCGGCTAGTCGAGCTATTTGCTCTGGGAAGAACATGAGCTGTGGGTCGGGGTTGGACTGCGACCAAAAATGTAAAGAATATGGCGCCACCGAATTTTTGTATACAAAGAAGACCTTACTTAAGTCCCTTGTATAAGGCGAATGCGGAAACCTTTACTTAATTACCGCTATACGATATATTACTGAAACACAATCCCTAAAGTTTTCTTACCTTATGGCTCGATATTGACCTTTATAGATGCACTGCTACACTTGTGAACAGATTAAAACAAAGATAGCACTGTTTCTGCATTTATATCCAAAATTAATAATTAATTCGAATCAACCTTCATTCATTCCAATTAATAATCATAGTCTTGACCAAATAAAAATCTATTCCTTCAGTAGCAAGTAAGTTATTTACAAAACATCTTCTTTAAATAGGTTTGATTAAATTAAATTATTGAACGATATGTACATATGTACTTGATAGTATCAGTATTTCTCACAGATAAAATATAATAATTTTATATTAGCAATGTCTAGCAAAATTTATTCTCAAATGAATGAGTATGAGTTTTTTTGAATGTTTAACCAATTGCAAAAGAAAACTTCTATAACGCAATTAGGCTATTTTAAGAAAGCTTTTAGGATAATTACTGACTAACTAATAGTGTGATTGTCAATATCCGTGCTTCCATATAAATACTCTATAGATAAGTAATCTTTACACCTTTCATTAAAAGCAATTAAATTTAAAGTTACAGCGAAACAAATATAGCTATAGTTACATTGTAACCAGATAACATAAAGATAGTATTGTTACAATATAATTATATCACCCAGGTACAGCGTATGACCTAAGTGGAATTTACAAATATCATGTTAAAACAGTTTCACCCGGTATGATATACCCTATTCACGTTAAATATGGGATGACGTCGTAATTCAAATAAATGCTGCGTTGTCCTGGTTAAGTTATTTTATGTGTATTTTCTGATCAGAGTAACCATTTCTTGTGCGCGCGAATCCAAATGTTTAAGCATTCTAAATGTTAAATACTCGCAACTTGCACTGTATAAAATGCTTTAGTTCTGAAAAAACTGTTTTATTTAGCAAATATTAAGCACAAACGATTTACTACAAAACTAAACAATGACAATAAAATGAGAAATGTCAAAGTAATAGAATTAAAAAATGTTGCAACATCGAACAGAACTGCAAACTGCTACACACTAAATCCTAATATCATTAAACCTACGTTCGTAGTTACGTTCACATTTTACAATCGCTAGCATTTTATTACTGTTTATGACATCATCCCATATTTAACGTGAATAGGGTATAATATACAATGTTTCCCATGCAATAACTTAAGGTGCCGAAGGCGTGCCATAACAATAATCACGTGCAATAATATAATCAAACTTCAATAAACATACATTTTTCACATAATATAGTACAAATGACCACGAAACAATGATATACCCCTTGTATGCATAGCAAGTGGGAAAGGGGACGAGAGCTACACAGGAACGAAAACAAGGAATTAATTACTAACTAGTCGGTGACTAGGGTATATGTAAGGGTAATCATTGATAGGATAGTAAAGGAAATTCCTAAGGCTATAAGATTAGGCAACAGGACTTAAACCTGGTGATATTTGCAAATCAAATCGACTACAAAGACAGAAATTCGGATAGAATGTTTCCAAACCAACATAACTTGGAACTAATTACCTCTCGCAAAGTGAACTCAAGCCTGCTCTAATGGAAATCTTTATATAGGAAGGCATTCAGCTTTAAACTTTATCAACCAATGATTTTTTTTTGTTTTTGTTGGTGGCATTTATGAATCAAACTTGTTAAGACAGACATAGATGAAGGCAGGAAATGACCGCCCTGAGGTCTATAGTGTATGGTTTATGTTACTATGAAAACAAATTAATATTTGAGAAGTACGTTTAACAATTTAATGAAATAATTGTCGTTGGGTATTCTAATGCTATGATTGATCAAAGAGGAGTTTATTTTAGGAAGTAGCTGTGTCAATTTATGTAATGTAAAAGTTGTATGTACCTGCTTAGAGGAAAATCTTATGACCATTGTGCTGAAACAATTAGGTGGGGTAGTGAAACGAAGCTATTTGTTTTCTTTGTTTAGAATATAGATTGTTTGTACAAAAACTCCTTTCCACCAGTAATCCTAAACAATCAGGATCCCTAGGAAAATTTGTTTTACAGAGGATTGCAACCTAGGCAACATGAGTTTACGGCAATTAATTAATGATACGGATCCGTGGCGTAGGTGGTATGCGTGTGACTACTACGCCCAAGGTCCCGGGTTTGAATCTCGGCACGGTCCGCTTGAAAATGTTAGGCGAGCATTTTTCACAAAAAACGCCCTCGTTCTGATGAGAGGTATAATGGAGGTCTCGTATGTGGGAGTTGTCACACACGTTAAAGCAAGGGTTCGCCAAAATTCCAAATTTTCCACGTAAAAAAAACTCTCTTCCTGGCCAATGTAGTACCTTCGGGTGGAGCATTGGAAAATCACATGCAAGGCCATTAACTAATAAAGTACCGAAGAAGAAATGCTTTCAGGGTAGGTGTTTATGGTAAAGTAGATCTATAATTTCAACTACCCCATTACATTTTGCAATTTATCTATTTGTTTATAAAGGATCCACTCTTCCCCACTGTAGTTTTCCAGTACGCCCTTTATTTGATGTAAGATTTCTGTCCCTTTCGGGCGTTTCAAAATTTAACAGTTTAACGATTCATTCACTTGTAATAGGCCACATAAATTTGGATATACTATTACTTGTTCAGGGGCTATATTTTTATACCTCCTGTAAATTTTGTTCATCATCTTGAACTTTTCTCTGTGGCCAATAGCTGTATCTTTACGATAGTAGTACTATTCATTTTGCAAATGTTGAATAATGGATGTTAGAGTATACTATTACATAATATTAAACGCGTTATCTAGTGTTATACTACTATTTGTTGTACAAACAAGGCGTAACTTCAAAAGAACTGTTCATCAAATAGTTATCTTAGCTGCATACTATTGCGTCAGTGATATCATTGTCTAGTAATGTATCCAGACGAGATTAAACATTTGAATATATTTAACCATTTTAATAACTAATCGTGCGTATAATAATTTACATATAGATGTCCTCCATGCGCGCAATGGTTGGAGTAAATACATCCGTAATTTTAGGCATTATTGCGAAAATTTTACGAATACTGTATGAAACAGTATAACACAATAATGCATAGAATAATCTTTCACAGTTGATACCAACATTACTCAACAAAAAACTTTAATAATTAGGCTTTTGGCATGTTTTGCTGTGACCAGCCAATAAGTTGGGTACACAAATAATGCTGTGACTTGGGTACAGCCGAATTGTATTAACGAGGATGCAATAGAAAATATGAACTTAGTATCTTATAATGCCCTTTTCCTTGCCTGGCTAGTTCAGCGGGAAATATGTTGTGGATTTTATTAAATGAAATAGAAAAACGGATATTTTAAGAAACATCTATGAACAGCATTCAAACAGCATTCAAAAGCATTTTTCTTTTATACACATTATCTAAGGAATTTCTTACATTGAACAGATATAAATAATGCTTATGAAAACAAATTACAGTTTAAGTTTAGGCAGCAATGTTACCTAATGGCTGCTTTCCTAATAAAATAATGTTCACCTAACCCGTGTTAACAAGTACAGAATCCAAACATTTTTACGTGAGTTACAAAAACTCTTTTCAATTCTTGGGATAATTTACCTATCCCTTTACTACCGCGGTTGTCAATGTAATTGGCCAATGACACTAGGCAAAAAATTTTAAAAAGGTCAAAATGCTTCGAGCCCTAATCTCAAAATTGCTGGAAATGATCCCTTGACAAATAACTTTTATAAAACCAAAATCTTATTCTAGCTTATAAAGATATCATTTCCATTGTAATTAACGGCTTTGAATAATATTTCCTGGCCCCACTTCAAATCTCCATTTATAATCAATCTTGACGTTGAAATATCAGTTTGTAAAGTGCATTTAGTTTTAATCGATTAAAATCAGCAGTTGATCTTTTACTAAGATTTAATGTGATAAATCTTTGTAGTACTTTATCAAATAATAATGCTTCATAACTTCTATGTGTTAATTTTGCATGTCGTAAAATGAACCAATTATAAATTAGTCAAAATTTACACGTACGGTGCTCAAGAAGTGAATGAACTCTTTCCCTGTTAAATATTGTACTTATATAATAAAATCTAAACTAATTAAATTAGTGTGCAATTCATGCAGTAATAACCTATCTCAATATAGTGATCTAAAAAATTTAATGTTGTCGTTGCGAGATGAATTTATTTCGTCAATTAATAAATTAAAAACTGATTTCGAAATTGAATTGCATAACATCAGGCAACTGATTGGTAACCAACAATTACTTGAACCCTCAACAAATAATTTCACTCTCGAAACACCTAGCCAAGAAATTAAAGATCGTAATCAAAGGAAAACTAATATTACCATATTCAATTTGCCTGAGTCTGTTATAGACACTGACAAGAACAATACTGTAAGTGAACTAGTGCAGACTATTAAACCTGCAGTTGGCGGTTAGATCAGAAAACAACACTTGCCTTCGGCCAGTTCGTGTTCAGTTTCACTGTAAAATTAATTTCTATAATATTATTAAATCTGTACATACTTTGAAAACCCACGGAAAATTTAAAAATGTGGTTATTGCATCGGATAAGAAAGATCAAATACCAGCAACAAGAACATAGGCGTCTAAAACAAGAACTTACTGAACGGCTTTCTAAAGGTAAAGCCAACATTGGATGCAAATATATAAACAATATACCTAGGATTATTAAAAAAACTAATTATCACACCCAATGTCAATATCTCTTAAATATTCTTTACCAAAATGTACGTGGTTGGAGGTTAAAGGTTACGGAATTCTTTGATAATATATCAATCGTGCAAGCTGCGTTGTTATGCAATAACCGAATCTTGGTTAAACAGTGACATGTTTCACGGAAAACTATTTAATGAAAACTTTGAAGAATATAGATCAGATCGCTGTTCTGATCTAACCAAAAAGGCTCGGGTAGGCGGTGTGGAATTAGCAATTCCTATAGATTTTTCATGTGTGGAAATTAATGTACTAATAACAACATCACTCCCCTCAATTGATATTTGTTGCGCAAGAATTAGAATTAGCTCTAAGCTATACTTATTCATATTTGTAATATATATATATATATATATATATATATATATATATATATATATATATAACAGACACCTTATGGGAAGTACAGCATCACCCTCGTGGCTGAATTTGAGTCACTTGCCATTAATCCTTTTTACTTTTCATTAATTTAAGACTCGTTAAACTGCTTCTCGTTTATATATATATATATATATATATATATATATATATATATATATATATATATTGGATGTGTTCTTGACCTTCTTAAATAGATAATATGGGTATAATAATCTTGGAATTAGGTCATTACTAAATCTTGGTATATTGGAAAAGTTTCACATATAAGCAATAACAAATGTAGTGGTAATCTTTTATTTGACGCGTTTCGGTAACACCATAATCAATAAATTTATCTATAAATACTAAAACAATGTGTTAACAATTATTAGATTTTATATATATACATACCTTTGTGCAATTTTAATTATAGTATAGTATAAGTCAAAACAAACAAATAATTCTACAAACTAACATTTTAACTTGTATCACAGTTTCGCTTCAATAAATAGTATGAATAACAATAATATAATTGGTTATATAATCTAATATTTAATCACTCTGCAACATGGTGTATTCAAATATGTGGGGATTTTTAATAGTCAAATAATAGTAGAATATTTTTGTTAATATTTAGAAGATTCATCTTTTACAAATTAAATTGTGGTAAATTTTCATAGATCCATCTTGGTCAGTTTTTGAGTTTATGGTATTCGGATATTTATATATTTGTAAAGTTTCCATTACGTTTCTCTTGTTGTCATTGTTTTCAGTGTCTAAAATATCTACATTATTGAAATCAAATTGGTGTAAGTTGTTAATTGCATGAGAAGCAAGAGCAGTACTTTTTTTATTATTAGTTTTTATGCTATATTTGTGCTCATAAATTCGTTTATGAAGGTATTGTTTAGTATTACCTATTTATTGAAGCGAAACTGTGATACAAGTTAAAATGTTAGTTTGTAGAATTATTTGTTTGTTTTGACTTATACTATACTATAATTAAAATTGCACAAAGGTATGTATATATATATATATATATATATATATATATATATATATAAAAATCTAATAATTGTTAATACATTGTTTTAGTATTTATAGATAAATTTATTGATTATGGTGTTACCGAAACGCGTCAAATAAAAGATTACCACTACATTTGTTATTGCTTATATGTGAAACTTTTCCAATATACCAAGATTTAGTAATGACCTAATTCCAAGATTATTATACCCATATTATATATATTTATATATTTATATATATATATATATATATATATAAATATATATTTATATATATATATATATATATATATATATATATATATCTTTAACCGATGACTACGAAACTTTTTCGATTCAATAAATAGATTGGTTATACATTCCAACGAGAAAGTCGTATTACTAGGTGACTTCAATCCCACAAATTATTGCTTTAATACAAGTGTTCCGACCAGGATCATTGTCAACAACTTCTGTTATTTCCATAACTTTACGCAACATAATCATATACAAAATGGCTCATGTCGCTTACTTGATTTAGTTTTTTCTAACTCCGACACAAGAGTATCCAAATGTAATTTTTCACTTTTCCTGAAGATAGCTAGCATCCAACATTAGAAATCTCAATTTATATCGAGCATAAACTAGACAGCAATTTTTCAATGCGCAATGATCCAACAAGATGGAACTTTAGGAAAGCAAATTTTCAGTGCTATACAGTTCTTTATGTAGGGCGGACTTGGCCTTACTGTATAAAACTAGTAATATTAACACTGCATGCTCGGAATTCTACAATACAGTATATAAACTGCTCAATACTTCAGTACTGCGCTATTGGTTAAATCATTCAAATTCTTACCCACCGTGGTTTGATACAGCCATTATTAGATCTCTGAAACTGAAACACAAGCTCTGAATTAAGTATAAACAAATTCATAAAGCTAACGATTATGGTAACTTTAAATCCGTAAGATTCAACTGCAAAACATAAAATTTATAAAGCGTGCATGATGTTTGTTTTCAAGATTCAAAGGAATATTTTATCGGAACCGAAATATTTTTGGAAATTTTTTAATAACAGGAGAGGTTTCACGAAAATCCCTGGTACCATGATGTTCAATAATGTGACTATTTCAACACAACAAGAAACGCTTATTGTGGCATCCCTTAAGATTGAATTTGCATTCTAAGAGAGTATGAATTTTAGATTCGCTTCTTTTTTAGAAAATAGCTTTTTATAAAGTTATTTTTAGTACTTAAAAGTGCAGGTGACTCGTTTTTCTAGTCCGCAATAACTACATATAAACGGATTTTTATATTAATACAACAAATGAATGTCTTATTTAACATTGTTTTTAAGATATCCAAGTATTTAAAACACGTACTACGGCAAATAAAAATATGCTTTACAGTATTCTTCTAGAGTAACTATTTACACATGGTTTTAAATACACAATTAATAAATGCTTTTGCATTTTCACTAATTTTTGAAATTGGTCTTCGTTTTTATGATTTATAAATGCAATAAGACTGCATTAACGGATTTTTTTGGAAAATCATTATTTATACACTAATTAAAGCTACGCTTTGTTTTTAAATGTTACTAAAACACTACATGTACTTAAAGCGTATTTGTTTTGCCCGGGAATACATTAAATACCTTTAAACAGGGTAAAAAATAAATATTGGGAGATCTTTCCCTTTATCCATTTTGGATGGATATTATCACATATTATCACATCTGTGTATATATATATATATATATATATATATATATATATATATATATATACTGTTACAACGCCCCGCTTTGAGGCGTGGCTAAAAGTGTGTTGTGATACGGATACAGCAAATTGTAAAATTTGAAATTGTTAACTTACCTTCCTTTCTAACTTTACTTTGCCTGGTTAGTTCAACGAAAATGTTGGAATTTATGAAATGAAATCAAACACGGCAATATCACAAAGCATTTATACAATATAAAATATTTTCTCTCGTACAAATAGAACATTTACAACATCGTTTTTTTCAAATATAGACTTATTTATCTAAAAATGTTTGTCACCTTATGTTGCTTACAATTTACAGAACTATAATCTCTTCTCTTATGGATAGTTTACCTGGTTTTGTTTTCCACGCTTGTAAGGTTTGTTTGGCCAAAAATCCGTGGTAGATTATCTATTAAAGGGTCAGAGTGTTTCGAACTCTGCCCATGAACTTCCTGGTAAATACACTTAAAAAAATTATTATATACTTAAGTATACTTTAAATGACAAATACTCAAATATCAGTTACAAACAATATTTTTAAAAAATTATACTTGCAAAAACTACAAAGGACTTTTCCAATTTGTATTCAACGGTATTAAACATCTTCGGCTTCTTTTCTTTAAATGACGTCAAATCCCAGTTTATAAAATCTTTATATTATTTACATTTCCATTTAGAAACCAATGTGTATCCTCGGTGTAATTATTCGATAAAATTTTAAGTGGATTTTTATATCAAAGCATTATCTATCTCCATTGTATATTGCAAGATCAAATAATTACATTTTACTAATTTTCATATTTAAGCAGATTACGTTTAAAACTAACTTCTGTATTCGCTATTCCATTTTAATTATTAAATTACGACATGCGTACTGCATACTTCAAAACAGCAGCTTCGAAATTTTTTCTCACCGTAACATTTTTGCGATCTAATTTATGAATGAATCTATTTAATAAACGCTTCCATTTATATACAAAAATTATCTACCTCTTAGAATATACTAGTCTTTACGTAATTTCCCGGGAATTTCTCATTAGCCTTCAAATTGTACGTTTTATTACGTCGTTTTCGCGTTCCACATATTAGTAAGTGCGTTGCTCGTCTTTGTTTAACACCCAAGGTTATTGTGGCGTCGTATAATAATTCAGTAATGCGAAAGCTAAAGAACAATTTTTGATCGAGTTTTATTACATTTTATGGGTTTTTCTAATGTTCCAGCCGCTTCTTGGAATAAACGTTTTTTTATTAATTAGGTCATACGAAATTGACGTATTTCTTCTTAATTCCTTTTGAAATTTTAAGAACATATTTATTTACAATAAACTTATGTTACATTAAAGTCAATTTATATGATGAATTTACAGTTTTATAATACAAATGGGTTGCTATTCTGTAAGAAATTTTTTCTTTCACGGTAAAACGTGTTTTTAATACAGGTAATTAAGATTAAAGAGTTTTGCTTTTAGCAAGATTGATATAGCTCTTACGCTAAATAGAACGAATGTTTTATATGTAGCGGAAATGTATTTTGTTATGATAATTAATGGTTGATTTTCATAAAGTATAAGGTCGACATTTAAAGCGCTTTAAGGTATCTTAAAAATAATTGTTTTAGATATACGACTTACATTATTTGCTATGTATTTACAAAACGCTTATGTGATACAGGGTGATTATTTATATACACGGAATTGCATTATGGCTTGGCATTTTAATGAATAAAAGTACGCTTGTATTATACAAGGCGTAACCCTGAATTTTCGGAAATTTCTATTTTTTCGGATTCTTCTATATTTTAGTGGGCTTAATTTGTAGAATTTGGGTTTCAATGAACGTGTAGCTACAGCAATTTTTTCTGATATCCTTCAATTGTCTCTACAACACGGCTGATTTACTGTAAAAACTTTTGAATTAAAATTGGATGGGCTGTAGTTCAAAAGTATTCGCTTAGCTTGTTTTGATGGTCCTGTTTCACAGCGTTTACAGTTAATTTGCTTAATAATTGAGCGCGCCGCTTCAAAAATATTGGATTGGCTATTCTTCTTGAAGACAGAATCCACTATAGATGCTATGATATTAAAAATAAATGCATGAATATTGCTACAGAATCAAGGGAAATGCTACCACATACGTTAAAGCAATTGCTCTCTACAGACAAAGAGTACGACCAAGGCTCTGCAATCTAAATGCAAATCCCTTATTTATTGAAATTCTGCCCTGTGAGGTTTTCTATGTCCAAGCGTTTGTCGGTTTTCATGGATTTTCAGACGTCGTTTTCTAGAATTACTCCTTTGAAAGCGTTCATGTTCAAACAACCAAACATAATTCTTACGAATTAATAACCTTATAATTAAACCTAAGTTTTATCAGACCTTAACGTTTGCTGATTGATAATAATACATTTTTGAGATTTTGACCGTGTCATATTAAAAACTGGCAGGATCGGCGTTTTCCCGGTTGTCGTATAATCAATCATCAGGAAAAGACGCAAAATATCACTTCCAAAGGTGCAGATTTTCAAATCTATTACAACCCAAAAATGCCTTGCCGAAGACTAATATATACATGTAATTTATTTCTGCACAGAATACGCATTGGTCTTGTCTTATCAACCAAAAGAAGTTTTGTGACAAAGTCCTAACGAAATATGACAACTTAGGGTATATAACGACTTTACTACTTGCAGCATGAATGAATAATACAAGCGAACGGTAATATAGAACGTCGAGGTTAATGAACGATTTGCACTTTGCTTTACAGAGTGCCACTTCATATAGAGCGTAAATGGTATTTTTGACTTGTATATACGCCTAATACTAGCAAGTACATGTATCACTAAAATACTGTTTTTTAATTAAGTGAATTAGTTGATTTTCTTAAATTCACTTAACACATCGTCATAGAAACTGGAGGGTCGTTTTAGTTCTTACATTAGGTTCTTTTAGTAAGAAATAATGACCCAGTTATTAACCACGTATGCAGAACTAACCGGAGTAGTTACCATTAATGTGGCCAATGACATACATTAAGGAAATACATCATCATATATATATATATATATATATATATATATATATATATATATATATATATATTCTTCTACCACCAACCTTCTTCTTCTGGCTACTAACTTTTACTTTTGCTTGTTTACTCCACACAAAATTTGCTACACGACTTTTGTCGTCGCCCCTATTTTGTATTCAATAAATGACTTCTATTCGAGGTGCTTTAGCAACGTTTGGTTGGTAGTTTATTTACTGTTTACTATATATTATGCCTCGACTATATGAAACCTTAATCTCAGGGTGTTCACCTTACTCACCGTGAGTTCAATCGTGAGTAGATGTGCACACCAACCAAACTGCACACTCGATTGTTTTACCACTTTTTTAATGCACTGATTTACTATATATGCCAAATTTTAACAGATCAATGACGCTTGGTGCCAAATTAATTTATGTAAACTATTTATGACTTTAATTTTGACGTTTTAAGATATTCACGGTACTTACCAGAATTATACCGCGCTGAAGGCCTTCTTTTACTGCTGGCTCAAGATCGTATTCACCGTACGCACCTTCACAAGGATTCTCAATCGTAGTCCACTTGCGTATTGCCTCCAGGTGTTCTTAACCAATTTCGTTGACCCCAAATCTGAAATAATTTTACCCCAATTTAGAATTTAAAAAAAAACCGTTGTATCTACTTCCCCTGCGTTAATTCTTCCTCGTAGTATACTGCTCTCCTGTTTCCCTACTTCGTATTCCAATTAATCCTCTCCTTGCTCAATCCAAATCAATCCAGCCGTCCTATTTTAAATCAATCCTTGTCCTGCTATTCCTTTAATATCCACACGATGTCCTTACTGCCGTTAATCTGCTCAAATCACTCCAAAAATTATCAATATCGTCGTTGCCTTCTGAATCCACTCAAATCTCCTGCTGCCGTTTAACCAAATCTACTCAAAACCAACACCAATCTTGCTCAAACCTAAATAAATCGTCGCTTTTCCCGTCGCACTATTAACCACTCCAAATCTTCTTTAATACTCGTTGCCTTTACTATCGATGCTTCTTATTTACTTTCACTTTACTAAATTAAACTCTTTAATTCACATAAACTTTTATTTCAATAAATATTTGTACAACTTTTAACGCAGGTTTTGTAAAACACGTCTCTATCTGAATATAATCGAAATTAGCATCTTTATTTATTTCGCTTAGCGATAAGATCAACAACCTTAGCTTACTTGAATTACAATTCTAAAACATACAATATTCAATAACAATTCGTCTTTCTTTTCGTGTCCAAAATACCTTCACTACAGTCTTTATAATATTCTTAATTTCTACTATTGGTCCAAAAACACTTCACAATTCTCCAATAACCTTTTATATTTCTATGCACTTTTAATTTTGATTTTACAATTCGTCCAAAAGTTGATTCTATTAAAAGAAAAGCCAAAATAATTTACACACGACCTGGACGCTTTGTTGGTTGCAGATATCCATAAATGCGTTCGGCTTTCCGACGGCAAATGTACTTTCACTGGCTCATAAAATATCAACTCAGTATAAAACCTTAAGTACCGTGCATTATATCAACGTCATAAAGTCATGTTGTCTACCTTTTGGCACATATTTTTCAAACTAAAATGGTACATACTTTAGCATATGTAAAGTACAGCAAAATATAGTTTTTTAAATTATTAGATCTGATATATTAATCCTGTTGTTTGGCATACACCCCTATTAACACAAATCTACCCTTAGAAGCCTTGTACCCCCCCTTACATAATATTGGCCCCACTGATTTTTAATGAAATTGGAAATTTCGTATGTTTTTCTCTTCCCCTGGTGTGCAAAAATTTCTAATTTTTATTTAAAATCACTCTTTCGTTGTTTCATTTCAATTTGGCAACCCATATTCGCCTTTCTCTCACATCTATCATACTACGCTATTATTCTAACCTATACTATAAACGACAATAACAAAAAAAAAACAAAAACTAAACTTTCCGTTGCATGAACTACATTATAACCTATCCTACTAAACCCTCTTCCTGTACTACTCTATATGGGTATAAATTCTCCAAGTGAAAACGCCCGCGATATCCCCCTGTCATATTATCTAGCTCAAACGTATTTCCTTCAGCAAAAATACGCGTGATCTTGTACGGCCCTTCATAAGGAAACAACAACTTCGCGCAAATGTTTCTGTCGCGGTTTGAAACCCTTAATCGTTTTACTACTACCAGATCCCTATTCCAAAAGTCGTTCTTTTTTTAATTTTCCTACACCTTCGCTCGATGTCCCTACGCTGCATCCTTTCAATTCTACGCCTAGCACTACCTAACAACTCTGTTATGTCTTGTATCTCGACTTCCTCCCTCCATGGTCTAGCTGGTATAATCCTTCGCATCAATGTTACCGGACATATTTTCGTAACCGAACTCGGGACGCTATTCATAAAATTTTCTATTTGTGGCAGATATCTAATCCATCTGTCGTGATGCTCCTGTGTCGCCAATCGTAGATATTTTATTACCTCTCGTATATAACGTTCGCATGGATTAGCTTTCGGATGCCGTATGCTACTAAATGATACTTTAATATTTGCCCTATTTAACCCGTTCCTGAATCTGTGATTGTTGAAATACGTCGCGTTGTCTACCAAAATCCTTTCCATCTTCCCGACCTGGCTTTCAAATTCTCCAATTGACTGCAATGCATGCACCGTGTTACTTCGTCTTGCCGGAAATAATTTGACAAATTTAGAAAAACGTCTACCATCACCAATATGTCGATACCCCTGTTCACTCGTAATCAGGTTGCTTAAATAATCAATCGCTACCAATTCCAACGGTCCATTTACGCTCACGTTCATTGGCGTATTCTGCAACACCACGTTCTTGTCTTTACCTAGAATACAAATTTCACACCGATTTATCCTTTCTTTAACCACCGTGATATCATTTCTTGCATAAAACGCCTCTCTAAATACCAAAAATGTTTTTCTGATTCCTATATGTCCGAATTTTAAATGAATTTCGTCTATAATTTCAACAGCCACGTCTCTTGATAACACTACCAGCTCTGCATCCCCTATCCTTTTTACCACAAACTGCCCTACGATGGTAAATCCCCGGTACTCTTCCATATTTTCTCTCGTTAGTTTCTCGCGTATCGAGCTCACCTCACTGTGCCTCTGCGTCTCTATAAGCTTGGCGTTTGTCCACCGACCATCATCCCTGAACTCCTGCAAAGCAATTAAACACCCCTTTATGTTTTGATTCGATTCCACCTGCGGTCTGCTTAGAAAATCCGCCGTCACATTCTCCTTTCCTGGTTTATGCTTAATTTCAAAGTCGTATTCCTGTAACACCAATGCCCACCTATACAACCTACTGTTTAGAAACCCTTTTCTTATTACTGACTAACTAATAGTGTGATTGTCAATATCCGTGCTTCCATATAAATACTCTATAGATAAGTAATCTTTTACACCTTTCATTAAAAGCAATTAAATTTAAAGTTACAGCGAAACAAATATAGCTATAGTTACATTGTAACCAGATAACATAAAAGATAGTATTGTTACAATATAATTATATCACCCAGGTACAGCGTATGACCTAAGTGGAATTTACAAATATCATGTTAAAACAGTTTCACCCGGTATGATATACCCTATTCACGTTAAATATGGGATGACGTCGTAATTCAAATAAATGCTGCGTTGTCCTGGTTAAGTTATTTTATGTGTATTTTCTGATCAGAGTAACCATTTCTTGTGCGCGCGAATCCAAATGTTTAAGCATTCTAAATGTTAAATACTGCAACTTGCACTGTATAAAATGCTTTAGTTCTGAAAAAACTGTTTTATTTAGCAAATATTAAGCACAAACGATTTACTACAAAACTAAACAATGACAATAAAATGAGAAATGTCAAAGTAATAGAATTAAAAATGTTGCAACATCGAACAGAACTGCAAACTGCTACACCCTAAATCCTAATATCATTAAACCTACGTTCGTAGTTACGTTCACATTTTACAATCGCTAGCATTTTATTACTGTTTATGACATCATCCCATATTTAACGTGAATAGGGTATAATAACAATGTTTCCCATGCAATAACTTAAGGTGCCGAAGGCGTGCCATAACAATAATCACGTGCAATAATATAATCAAACTTCAATAAACATACATTTTTCACATAATATAGTACAAATGACCACGAAACAATGATATACCCTTGTATGCATAGCAAGTGGGAAAGGGGACGAGAGCTACACAGGAACGAAAACAAGGAATTAATTACTAACTAGTCGGTGACTATATAAGGGTAATCATTGATAGGATAGTAAAGGAAATTCCTAAGGCTATAAGATTAGGCAACAGGACTTAAACCTGGTGATATTTGCAAATCAAATCGACTACAAAGACAGAAATTCGGATAGAATGTTTCCAAACCAACATAACTTGAACTAATTACCTCTCCAAAAGTGAACTCAAGCCTGCTCTAATGGAAATCTTTATAAGGAAGGCATTCAGCTTTAAACTTTATCAACCAATGATTTTTTTTTGTTTTTGTTGGTGGCATTTATGAATCAAACTTGTTAAGACAGACATAGATGAAGGCAGGAAATGACCGCCCGAGGTCTATAGTGTATGGTTTATGTTACTATGAAAACAAATTAATATTTGAGAAGTACGTTTAACAATTTAATGAAATAATTGTCGTTGGGTATTCTAATGCTATGATTGATCAAAGAGGAGTTTATTTTAGGAAGTAGCTGTGTCAATTTATGTAATGTAAAAGTTGTATGTACCTGCTTAGAGGAAAATCTTATGACCATTGTGCTGAAACAATTAGGTGGGGTAGTGAAACGAAGCTATTTGTTTTCTTTGTTTAGAATATAGATTGTTTGTACAAAAAAACTCCTTTCCACCAGTAATCCTAAACAATCAGGATCCCTAGGAAAATTTGTTTTACAGAGGATTGCAACCTAGGCAACATGAGTTTACGGCAATTAATTAATGATACGGATCCGTGGCGTAGGTGGTATGCGTGTGACTACTACGCCCAAGGTCCCGGGTTTGAATCTCGGCACGGTCCGCTTGAAAAATGTTAGGCGAGCATTTTTCACAAAAAAAACGCCCTCGTTCTGATGAGAGGTATAATGGAGGTCTCGTATGTGGGAGTTGTCACACACGTTAAAGCAAGGGTTCGCCAAAATTCCAAATTTTCCACGTAAAAAAAACTCTCTTCCTGGCCAATGTAGTACCTTCGGGTGGAGCATTGGAAAATCACATGCAAGGCCATTAACTAATAAAGTACCGAAGAAGAAATGCTTTCAGGGTAGGTGTTTATGGTAAAGTAGATCTATAATTTCAACTACCCCATTACATTTTGCAATTTATCTATTTGTTTATAAAAGGATCCACTCTTCCCCACTGTAGTTTTCCAGTACGCCCTTTATTTGATGTAAGATTTCTGTCCCTTTCGGGCGTTTCAAAATTTAACAGTTTAACGATTCATTCACTTGTAATAGGCCAATAAATTTGGATATACTATTACTTGTTCAGGGCTATATTTTATACCTCCTGTAAATTTTGTTCATCATCTTGAACTTTTCTCTGTGGCCAATAGCTGTATCTTTACGATAGTAGTACTATTCATTTTGCAAATGTTGAATAATGGATGTTAGAGTATACTATTACATAATATTAAACGCGTTATCTAGTGTTATACTACTATTTGTTGTACAAACAAGGCGTAACTTCAAAAGAACTGTTCATCAAATAGTTATCTTAGCTGCATACTATTGCGTCAGTGATATCATTGTTCAGTAATGTATCCAGACGAGATTAAACATTTGAATATATTTAACCATTTTAATAACTAATCGTGCGTATAATAATTTACATATAGATGTCCTCCATGCGCGCAATGGTTGGAGTAAATACATCCGTAATTTTAGGCATTATTGCGAAAATTTTACGAATACTGTATGAAACAGTATAACACAATAATGCATAGAATAATCTTTCACAGTTGATACCAACATTACTCAACAAAAACTTTAATAATTAGGGCTTTTGGCATGTTTTGCTGTGACCAGCCAATAAGTTGGGTACACAAATAATGCTGTGACTTGGGTACAGCCGAATTGTATTAACGAGGATGCAATAGAAAATATGAACTTAGTATCTTATAATGCCCTTTTCCTTGCCTGGCTAGTTCAGCGGGAAATATGTTGTGGATTTTATTAAATGAAATAGAAAAACGGATATTTTAAGAAACATCTATGAACAGCATTCAAACAGCATTCAAAAGCATTTTTCTTTTATACACATTATCTAAGGAATTTCTTACATTGAACAGATATAAATAATGCTTATGAAAACAAATTACAGTTTAAGTTTAGGCAGCAATGTTACCTAATGGCTGCTTTCCTAATAAAATAATGTTCACCTAACCCGTGTTAACAAGTACAGAATCCAAACATTTTTTACGTGAGTTACAAAAACTCTTTTCAATTCTTGGGATAATTTACCTATCCCTTTACTACCGCGGTTGTCAATGTAATTGGCCAATGACACTAGGCAAAAAATTTTAAAAGGTCAAAATGCTTCGAGCCCTAATCTCAAAATTGGAAATGATCCCTTGACAAATAACTTTTATAAAACCAAAATCTTATTCTAGCTTATAAAGATATCATTTCCATTGTAATTAACGGCTTTGAATAATATTTCCTGGCCCCACTTCAAATCTCCATTTATAATCAATCTTGACGTTGAAATATCAGTTTGTAAAGTGCATTTAGTTTTAATCGATTAAAATCAGCAGTTGATCTTTTACTAAGATTTAATGTGATAAATCTTTGTAGTACTTTATCAAATAATAATGCTTCATAACTTCTATGTGTTAATTTTGCATGTCGTAAAATGAACCAATTATAAATTAGTCAAAAATTTACACGTACGGTGCTCAAGAAGTGAATGAACTCTTTCCCTGTTAAATATTGTACTTATATAATAAAATCTAAACTAATTAAATTAGTGTGCAATTCATGCAGTAATAACCTATCTCAATATAGTGATCTAAAAATTTAATGTTGTCGTTGCGAGATGAATTTATTTCGTCAATTAATAAAAAAACTGATTTCGAAATTGAATTGCATAACATCAGGCAACTGATTGGTAACCAACAATTACTTGAACCCTCAACAAATAATTTCACTCTCGAAACACCTAGCCAAGAAATTAAAGATCGTAATCAAAGGAAAACTAATATTACCATATTCAATTTGCCTGAGTCTGTTATAGACACTGACAAGAACAATACTGTAAGTGAACTAGTGCAGACTATTAAACCTGCAGTTGGCGGTTAGATCAGAAAACAACACTTGCCTTCGGCCAGTTCGTGTTCAGTTTCACTGTAAAATTAATTTCTATAATATTATTAAATCTGTACATACTTTGAAAACCCACGGAAAATTTAAAAATGTGGTTATTGCATCGGATAAGAAAGATCAAATACCAGCAACAAGAACATAGGCGTCTAAAACAAGAACTTACTGAACGGCTTTCTAAAGGTAAAGCCAACATTGGATGCAAATATATAAACAATATACCTAGGATTATTAAAAACTAATTATCACACCCAATGTCAATATCTCTTAAATATTCTTTACCAAAATGTACGTGGTTGGAGGTTAAAGGTTACGGAATTCTTTGATAATATATCAATCGTGCAAGCTGCGTTGTTATGCAATAACCGAATCTTGGTTAAACAGTGACATGTTTCACGGAAAACTATTTAATGAAAACTTTGAAGAATATAGATCAGATCGCTGTTCTGATCTAACCAAAAACTCAGGTAGGCGGTGTGGAATTAGCAATTCCTATAGATTTTCATGTGTGAAATTAATGTACTAATAACAACATCACTCCCTCAATTGATATTTGTTGCGCAAGAATTAGAATTAGCTCTAAGCTATACTTATTCATATTTGTAATATATATATATATATATATATATATATATATATATATATATATATATATAACAGACACCTTATGGGAAGTACAGCATCACCCTCGTGGCTGAATTTGAGTCACTTGCCATTAATCCTTTTTACTTTTCATTAATTTAAGACTCGTTAAACTGCTTCTCGTTTATATATATATATATATATATATATATATATATATATATATGTATATTTTGGATGTGTTCTTGACCTTCTTAAATAGATAATATGGGTATAATAATCTTGGAATTAGGTCATTACAAAATCTTGGTATATTGGAAAAGTTTCACATATAAGCAATAACAAATGTAGTGGTAATCTTTTATTTGACGCGTTTCGGTAACACCATAATCAATAAATTTATCTATAAATACTAAAACAATGTGTTAACAATTATTAGATTTTTATATATATACATACCTTTGTGCAATTTTAATTATAGTATAGTATAAGTCAAAACAAACAAATAATTCTACAAACTAACATTTTAACTTGTATCACAGTTTCGCTTCAATAAATAGTATGAATAACAATAATATAATTGGTTATATAATCTAATATTTAATCACTCTGCAACATGGTGTATTCAAATATGGGGGATTTTAATAGTCAAATAATAGTAGAATATTTTGTTAATATTCAGAAGATTCATCTTTTACAAATTAAATTGTGGTAAATTTTCATAGATCCATCTTGGTCAGTTTTTGAGTTTATGGTATTCGGATATTTATATATTTGTAAAGTTTCCATTACGTTTCTCTTGTTGTCATTGTTTTCAGTGTCTAAAATATCTACATTATTGAAATCAAATTGGTGTAAGTTGTCAATTGCATGAGAAGCAAGAGCAGTACTTTTTTTATTATTAGTTTTTATGCTATATTTGTGCTCATAAATTCGTTTATGAAGGTATTGTTTAGTATTACCTATTTATTGAAGCGAAACTGTGATACAAGTTAAAATGTTAGTTTGTAGAATTATTTGTTTGTTTTGACTTATACTATACTATAATTAAAATTGCACAAAGGTATGTATTATATATATATATATATATATATATATATATATATAAAAATCTAATAATTGTTAATACATTGTTTTAGTATTTATAGATAAATTTATTGATTATGGTGTTACCGAAACGCGTCAAATAAAAGATTACCACTACATTTGTTATTGCTTATATGTGAAACTTTTCCAATATACCAAGATTTAGTAATGACCTAATTCCAAGATTATTATATATTATATATTTTATATATTTATATATATATATATATATATATATAAATATATATTTATATATATATATATATATATATATATATATATATATCTTTAACCGATGACTACGAAACTTTTTCGATTCAATAAATAGATTGGTTATACATTCCAACGAGAAAGTCGTATTACTAGGTGACTTCAATCCCACAAATTATTGCTTTAATACAAGTGTTCCGACCAGGATCATTGTCAACAACTTCTGTTATTTCCATAACTTTACGCAACATAATCATATACAAAATGGCTCATGTCGCTTACTTGATTTAGTTTTTCTAACTCCGACACAAGAGTATCCAAATGTAATTTTTCACTTTTCCTGAAGATAGCTAGCATCCAACATTAGAAATCTCAATTTATATCGAGCATAAACTAGACAGCAATTTTTCAATGCGCAATGATCCAACAAGATGGAACTTTAGGAAAGCAAATTTTCAGTGCTATACAGTTCTTTATGTAGGGCGGACTTGGCCTTACTGTATAAAACTAGTAATATTAACACTGCATGCTCGGAATTCTACAATACAGTATATAAACTGCTCAATACTTCAGTACTGCGCTATTGGTTAAATCATTCAAATTCTTACCCACCGTGGTTTGATACAGCCATTATTAGATCTCTGAAACTGAAACACAAGCTCTGAATTAAGTATAAACAAATTCATAAAGCTAACGATTATGGTAACTTTAAATCCGTAAGATTCAACTGCAAAACATAAAATTTATAAAGCGTGCATGATGTTTGTTTTCAAGATTCAAAGGAATATTTTATCGGAACCGAAATATTTTTGGAAATTTTTAATAACAGGAGGTTTCACGAAAATCCCTGGTACCATGATGTTCAATAATGTGACTATTTCAACACAACAAGAAACGCTTATTGTGGCATCCCTTAAGATTGAATTTGCATTCTAAGAGAGTATGAATTTTAGATTCGCTTCTTTTAGAAAATAGCTTTTTAAAAGTTATTTTTAGTACTTAAAAGTGCAGGTGACTCGTTTTTCTAGTCCGCAATAACTACATATAAACGGTTTTTTATATTAATACAACAAATGAATGTCTTATTTAACATTGTTTTTAAGATATCCAAGTATTTAAAACACGTACTACGGCAAATAAAAATATGCTTTACAGTATTCTTCTAGAGTAACTATTTACACATGGTTTTAAATACACAATTAATAAATGCTTTTGCATTTTCACTAATTTTTGAAATTGGTCTTCGTTTTTATGATTTATTTAAACGGATTTTTTTTGGAAAATCATTATTTATACACTAATTAAAGCTACGCTTTGTTTTTAAATGTTACTAAAACACTACATGTACTTAAAGCGTATTTGTTTTGCCGGGAATACATTAAATACCTTTAAACAGGGTAAAAAATAAATATTGGGAGATCTTTCCTTTATCCATTTTGGATGGATATTATCACATATTATCACATCTGTGTATATATATATATATATATATATATATATATATATATATATATTTATTGTTACAACGCCCCGCTTTGAGGCGTGGCTAAAAGTGTGTTGTGATACGGATACAGCAAATTGTAAAATTTGAAATTGTTAACTTACCTTCCTTTCTAACTTTACTTTGCCTGGTTAGTTCAACGAAAATGTTGGAATTTATGAAATGAAATCAAACACGGCAATATCACAAAGCATTTATACAATATAAAATATTTTCTCTCGTACAAATAGAACATTTACAACATCGTTTTTCAAATATAGACTTATTTATCTAAAAATGTTTGTCACCTTATGTTGCTTACAATTTACAGAACTATAATCTCTTCTCTTATGGATAGTTTACCTGGTTTTGTTTTCCACGCTTGTAAGGTTTGTTTGGCCAAAATCCGTGGTAGATTATCTATTAAAGGGTCAGAGTGTTTCGAACTCTGCCCATGAACTTCCTGGTAAATACACTTAAAAAATTATTATATACTTAAGTATACTTTAAATGACAAATACTCAAATATCAGTTACAAACAATATTTTTAAAAAATTATACTTGCAAAAACTACAAAGGACTTTTCCAATTTGTATTCAACGGTATTAAACATCTTCGGCTTCTTTTCTTTAAATGACGTCAAATCCCAGTTTATAAAATCTTTATATTATTTACATTTCCATTTAGAAACCAATGTGTATCCTCGGTGTAATTATTCGATAAAATTTTAAGTGGATTTTTATATCAAAGCATTATCTATCTCCATTGTATATTGCAAGATCAAATAATTACATTTTACTAATTTTCATATTTAAGCAGATTACGTTTAAAACTAACTTCTGTATTCGCTATTCCATTTTAATTATTAAATTACGACATGCGTACTGCATACTTCAAAACAGCAGCTTCGAAATTTTTTTCTCACCGTAACATTTTTTGCGATCTAATTTATGAATGAATCTATTTAATAAACGCTTCCATTTATATACAAAAATTATCTACCTCTTAGAATATACTAGTCTTTACGTAATTTCCCGGGAATTTCTCATTAGCCTTCAAATTGTACGTTTTATTACGTCGTTTTCGCGTTCCACATATTAGTAAGTGCGTTGCTCGTCTTTGTTTAACACCCAAGGTTATTGTGGCGTCGTATAATAATTCAGTAATGCGAAAGCTAAAGAACAATTTTTGATCGAGTTTTATTACATTTTATGGGTTTTTCTAATGTTCCAGCCGCTTCTTGAATAAACGTTTTTTATTAATTAGGTCATACGAAATTGACGTATTTCTTCTTAATTCCTTTTGAAATTTTAAGAACATATTTATTTACAATAAACTTATGTTACATTAAAGTCAATTTATATGATGAATTTACAGTTTTATAATACAAATGGGTTGCTATTCTGTAAGAAATTTTTTCTTTCACGGTAAAACGTGTTTTTAATACAGGTAATTAAGATTAAAGAGTTTTGCTTTTAGCAAGATTGATATAGCTCTTACGCTAAATAGAACGAATGTTTTATATGTAGCGGGAAATGTATTTTGTTATGATAATTAATGGTTGATTTTCATAAAGTATAAGGTCGACATTTAAAGCGCTTTAAGGTATCTTAAAAATAATTGTTTTTAGATATACGACTTACATTATTTGCTATGTATTTACAAAACGCTTATGTGATACAGGGTGATTATTTATATACACGGAATTGCATTATGGCTTGGCATTTTAATGAATAAAAGTACGCTTGTATTATACAAGGCGTAACCCTGAATTTTCGGAAATTTCTATTTTTTTCGGATTCTTCTATATTTTAGTGGGCTTAATTTGTAGAATTTGGGTTTCAATGAACGTGTAGCTACAGCAATTTTTTTCTGATATCCTTCAATTGTCTCTACAACACGGCTGATTTACTGTAAAAACTTTTTGAATTAAAATTGGATGGGCTGTAGTTCAAAAGTATTCGCTTAGCTTGTTTTGATGGTCCTGTTTCACAGCGTTTACAGTTAATTTGCTTAATAATTGAGCGCGCCGCTTCAAAAATATTGGATTGGCTATTCTTCTTGAAGACAGAATCCACTATAGATGCTATGATATTAAAAATAAATGCATGAATATTGCTACAGAATCAAGGGAAATGCTACCACATACGTTAAAGCAATTGCTCTCCACAGACAAAGAGTACGACCAAGGCTCTGCAATCTAAATGCAAATCCTTATTTATTGAAATTCTGCCCTGTGAGGTTTTCTATGTCCAAGCGTTTGTCGGTTTTCATGGATTTTCAGACGTCGTTTTCTAGAATTACTCCTTTGAAAGCGTTCATGTTCAAACAACCAAACATAATTCTTACGAATTAATAACCTTATAATTAAACCTAAGTTTTATCAGACCTTAACGTTTGCTGATTGATAATAATACATTTTTGAGATTTTGACCGTGTCATATTAAAACTGGCAGGATCGGCGTTTTCCCGGTTGTCGTATAATCAATCATCAGGAAAAGACGCAAAATATCACTTCCAAAGGTGCAGATTTTCAAATCTATTACAACCCAAAAATGCCTTGCCGAAGACTAATATATACATGTAATTTATTTCTGCACAGAATACGCATTGGTCTTGTCTTATCAACCAAAAGAAGTTTTGTGACAAAGTCCTAACGAAATATGACAACTTAGGGTATATAACGACTTTACTACTTGCAGCATGAATGAATAATACAAGCGAACGGTAATATAGAACGTCGAGGTTAATGAACGATTTGCACTTTGCTTTACAGAGTGCCACTTCATATAGAGCGTAAATGGTATTTTGACTTGTTTATATACGCCTAATACTAGCAAGTACATGTATCACTAAAATACTGTTTTTTAATTAAGTGAATTAGTTGATTTTCTTAAATTCACTTAACACATCGTCATAGAAACTGGAGGGTCGTTTTAGTTCTTACATTAGGTTCTTTTAGTAAGAAATAATGACCCAGTTATTAACCACGTATGCAGAACTAACCGGAGTAGTTACCATTAATGTGGCCAATGACATACATTAAGAAATACATCATAATATATATATATATATATATATATATATATATATATATATATATATATATATTCTTCTACCACCAACCTTCTTCTTCTGGCTACTAACTTTTACTTTTGCTTGTTTACTCCACACAAAATTTGCTACACGACTTTTGTCGTCGCCCCTATTTTGTATTCAATAAATGACTTCTATTCGAGGTGCTTTAGCAACGTTTGGTTGGTAGTTTATTTACTGTTTACTATATATTATGCCTCGACTATATGAAACCTTAATCTCAGGGTGTTCACCTTACTCACCGTGAGTTCAATCGTGAGTAGATGTGCACTACCCAACCAAACTGCACACTCGATTGTTTTACCACTTTTTTAATGCACTGATTTACTATATATGCCAAATTTTAACAGATCAATGACGCTTGGTGCCAAATTAATTTATGTAAACTATTTATGACTTTAATTTTGACGTTTTAAGATATTCACGGTACTTACCAGAATTATACCGCGCTGAAGGCCTTCTTTTACTGCTGGCTCAAGATCGTATTCACCGTACGCACCTTCACAAGGATTCTCAATCGTAGTCCACTTGCGTATTGCCTCCAGGTGTTCTTAACCAATTTCGTTGACCCCAAATCTGAAATAATTTTACCCCAATTTAGAATTTAAAAAAAAACCGTTGTATCTACTTCCCCTGCGTTAATTCTTCCTCGTAGTATACTGCTCTCCTGTTTCCCTACTTCGTATTCCAATTAATCCCTCCTTGCTCAATCCAAATCAATCCAGCCGTCCTATTTTAAATCAATCCTTGTCCTGCTATTCCTTTAATATCCACACGATGTCCTTACTGCCGTTAATCTGCTCAAATCACTCCAAAAATTATCAATATCGTCGTTGCCTTCTGAATCCACTCAAATCTCCTGCTGCCGTTTAACCAAATCTACTCAAAACCAACACCAATCTTGCTCAAACCTAAATAAATCGTCGCTTTTCCGTCGCACTATTAACCACTCCAAATCTTCTTTAATACTCGTTGCCTTTACTATCGATGCTTCTTATTTACTTTCACTTTACTAAATTAAACTCTTTAATTCACATAAACTTTTATTTCAATAAATATTTGTACAACTTTTAACGCAGGTTTTGTAAAACACGTCTCTATCTGAATATAATCGAAATTAGCATCTTTATTTATTTCGCTTAGCGATAAGATCAACAACCTTAGCTTACTTGAATTACAATTTTAAAACATACAATATTCCAATAACAATTCGTCTTTCTTTTCGTGTCCAAAATACCTTCACTACAGTCTTTATAATATTCTTAATTTCTACTATTGGTCCAAAAACACTTCACAATTCTCCAATAACCTTTTATATTTCTATGCACTTTTAATTTTGATTTTACAATTCGTCCAAAAGTTGATTCTATTAAAAGAAAAGCCAAAATAATTTAACACGACCTGGACGCTTTGTTGGTTGCAGATATCCATAAATGCGTTCGGCTTTCCGACGGCAAATGTACTTTCACTGGCTCATAAAATATCAACTCAGTATAAAACCTTAAGTACCGTGCATTGTATCAACGTCATAAAGTCATGTTGTCTACCTTTTGGCACATATTTTTCAAACTAAAATGGTACATACTTTAGCATATGTAAAGTACAGCAAAATATAGTTTTTTAAATTATTAGATCTGATATATTAATCCTGTTGTTTGGCATACACCCCTATTAACACAAATCTACCCTTAGAAGCCTTGTACCCCCCTTACATAATATTGGCCCCACTGATTTTTAATGAAATTGGAAATTTCGTATGTTTTTCTCTTCCCCTGGTGTGCAAAAATTTCTAATTTTTATTTAAAATCACTCTTTCGTTGTTTCATTTCAATTTGGCAACCCATATTCGCCTTTCTCTCACATCTATCATACTACGCTATTATTCTAACCTATACTATAAACGACAATAACAAAAAAAAACAAAAACTAAACTTTCCGTTGCATGAACTACATTATAACCTATCCTACTAAACCCTCTTCCTGTTACCTATATGGGTATAAATTCTCCAAGTGAAAACGCCCGCGATATCCCCCTGTCATATTATCTAGCTCAAACGTATTTCCTTCAGCAAAAATACGCGTGATCTTGTACGGCCCTTCATAAGGAAACAACAACTTCGCGCAAATGTTTCTGTCGCGGTTTGAAACCCTTAATCGTTTTACTACTACCAGATCCCCTATTCCAAAAGTCGTTCTTTTTTTAATTTTCCTACACCTTCGCTCGATGTCCCTACGCTGCATCCTTTCAATTCTACGCCTAGCACTACCTAACAACTCTGTTATGTCTTGTATCTCGACTTCCTCCCTCCATGGTCTAGCTGGTATAATCCTTCGCATCAATGTTACCGGACATATTTTCGTAACCGAACTCGGGACGCTATTCATAAAATTTTCTATTTGTGGCAGATATCTAATCCATCTGTCGTGATGCTCCTGTGTCGCCAATCGTAGATATTTTATTACCTCTCGTATATAACGTTCGCATGGATTAGCTTTCGGATGCCGTATGCTACTAAATGATACTTTAATATTTGCCCTATTTAACCCGTTCCTGAATCTGTGATTGTTGAAATACGTCGCGTTGTCCACCAAAATCCTTTCCATCTTCCCGACCTGGCTTTCAAATTCTCCAATTGACTGCAATGCATGCACCGTGTTACTTCGTCTTGCCGGAAATAATTTGACAAATTTAGAAAAAACGTCTACCATCACCAATATGTGTCGATACCCCTGTTCACTCGTAATCAGGTTCAAATAATCAATCGCTACCAATTCCAACGGTCCATTTACGCTCACGTTCATTGGCGTATTCTGCAACACCACGTTCTTGTCTTTACCTAGAATACAAATTTCACAACCGATTTATCCTTTCTTTAACCACCGTGATATCATTTCTTGCATAAAACGCCTCTAAATACCAAAAATGTTTTTCTGATTCCTATATGTCCAATTTTAAATGAATTTCGTCTATAATTTCAACAGCCACGTCTCTTGATAACACTACCAGCTCTGCATCCCCTATCCTTTTACCACAAACTGCCCTACGATGGTAAATTCGGTACTCTTCCATATTTTCTCTGTTAGTTTCTCGCGTATCGAGCTCACCTCACTGTGCCTCTGCGTCTCTATAAGCTTGGCGTTTGTCCACCGACCAACATCCCTGAACTCCTGCAAAGCAATTAAACACCCTTTATGTTTTGATTCGATTCCACCTGCGGTCTGCTTAGAAAATCCGCCGTCACATTCTCCTTTCCTGGTTTATGCTTAATTTCAAAGTCGTATTCCTGTAACACCAATGCCCACCTATACAACCTACTGTTTAAAAACTCCTTTTTCTTCATGAACGTTACTACCGTGTTGTCGGATTCTATTAAAAATTTCTTACCTAACAAATAAAACGCAACTTTTTCACTGCATATACTATGGCCAACATCTCCTTCTCTGCCGTCGCATACCTGGTTTCGCAGTCTTTTAATACCCTGAAATGAAAACAATTGGTACTTCAGCTCCATCCTGAATCTGCACCAACTCAGCCCCGATTGCATATTTCGACGCATCCGTCCTCAAAATAAAATCGTCTTTAAAATTTGGATATTTTAACGCTAACACTGTATAAAACGCACCTTTTAAATCCTGGAACGCCTTCTCTCGTTCAGCAGTCCATTTCCATCTTTCTTTTTCTTTAACAAACTCACCAACGGCACACAACAATTCAGAATACCTCGGTATAAACCGTTTGTAATAATTTAGAACCCCTAAAAATCCTCGCAATCCTCTCACATTCTTCGGTTGTGCAATATTTTTCAACTCGTCCAATCTTTTATTGCAAATTTTCATCCCTTGTTCGCTAATTTCAAACCCTAAATACGTAACCTTGCTCTTAAACAACTCGCATTTCTCTACGTTCAGCTTCAAACCCCCTTCGTCCAGTCGTTGGATCACCTTTTCTAAATGCTCCAGGTGTTCTTGCTCGTTCCTTGAAAAAATCAACAAATCATCCACATAATGCGAACAGAAACATTCATATTCGTTAAACAGCTTCTGCATGGCCCTTACAAGTGCTGCTGAAGAACTACTTAAACCAAACGGAACTACAGAAAACATATAAATCTCGCCTTCGATACTAAATCCCGTAAACTTTTTACTGTCTTCATGCAACGGAATTAACCAAAATGAATTTTTTAAATCTAATTTACTGAAAATCTTCATTTCATATAACTTTATACAACAAATTATCCAACCCTTGTGGTTGTTCGTACTGCGGTTTCGTAATCGCATTCAACTTCCTCGCATCCAAACAAATCCTTATATCCCTTTTGTTGGGTTTTGGTACAATAACTACTGGGTTCACATATGGAGTTTTCGCTGGTTCGATAATACCCTCTTTTAACATTTTGTCTATCTCTATTTTAACCCTATTTCTTATGGCAAACGGAATTGGATACACCCTTGTATTAAAACCGCTGTCTTCCGTGACCTCCAACTTATGCACATACCGCCTCGCAAATCTTGGCTCTTCATTAAACAAACCTATATATTTATTAAACAAATCCCCTAGCTTCATCTTAATTTCATTACTCACTTTCCCTATCTGTTCATCATTAATTAATCTTGCAAACATATTACATAATCGCACTTCAATCCGTCCATAATTATCCTCTTTAATCATTCCTAATCCTGTACTATGTATATCATTTCCATTCCTATTTTCTGAACTAACCGTACGCACCACCCATAACCTATCTTTATCAAATAACCTAATTGACCTATCCTTTCCATCTATATTCATCCCAAAATCCTCTATAAATATGAAGTCTAACTGTAACCCCTTTGTAATTAAAAACTCTGCATCCCCTGCTTCTTTATTTCCTATATATATATATCGGTACACGGATAACATTATAAATCGTCGTTAGCTTTTTGTTCATCGCTGACCATAAATTAACCCCATCAATTGTTCCTATTCGTCCCTTTAAAAATTCTCCATGTTTGACTACCACATTCATTTACCAGCGACAACTGTGAACCACTATCAACTAAAGCAACATATAACACAATCCCTTAAACTAATATTTATAAACAACAAATTCTTTTTATTAAAATGTAACTGTTTAACAATAAATCCCTTTATACTATAACACACGTCAATCTTTACTCCTAAGCGGTCGGTCGTCCAAAAATTCGCGTTTTTTTTTGTTCCTGTGGCGTCTCGTGAATCTGCACCACCTCAATCCTATCTGGGTCCGTTGTAATTGCGCTCGTCGTCATATGCTGGACGTTTACGTCCCTGTCCATCCGGCTGTTTCCATTTTGTATTCCGCCCCCAGTCGTCCGGCCGTCACCCTCGTGGTTGCCGTGCTGGTATCTGTTTTGTCCATTGTATCCATTATCCCTGTGATCCCTATTGTAATACGGTCGTCTATGTACCTCGTGTCCCCAATGATTCCGATGTCCGTGGTTAAAGTTGTCCTGTCTGTAATTAGGTCTGTTTTCGTGGTACGGTTGTCGTCGGCTGTCTTCCCTATAACCCCTGTTTTGCTCCCAATAGTTTGTCCGCGTTTTCGCCTCCAGTGCTGTCGCTAAATCAAAGTTTCTCATTACCCTAAGAATTCCTCAACGTCTTGACATTTTGTACCACTACCACCTTTGTAACTTCCGGTTCCATATGTCCTGCTAGTAGTAGTACAATGTCGTCCTCGCCCAATTTTCGGTGTCAAGTGTTGTGCCTGATTAAACTTGTCAATCGCGTATTCTTCGCGGTGCCGTGAGTCCTGCTGTAATGTCCGGTAATTAAATTCGTCCTTATGTCAGTCTGGTGTGTATTGCTCCAAAATTGTTCTATAAAAAGTCGTCTAAAATCAGCGTACGTGTCGTATTGTTTTCGAATGATGTTATGCCATTTTTCGGCGTTGCCCGTCAAAGTTGCCCCCACGATCTGTAGTTTTGTTCTCTCGTTTTCAGTCCCTACGATTTCGTCTAGTCGGTCTAAGAACCCCATGGGCTGTTCTGTCCTACGTCCCTCAAACTTCGGTAATGCGTCCCGGTTTAATCTAACGTGCTGTCCGTAGTCTAGTCCAATGCGCCGTCTTTCTAGGTCTTCCAATTTTTCTTGTATTTGTCTAACGTCATGTCCTACCCTGGTTTCTAATACCGCGATTTTGTCGTCAAGTTTTTCGTCCAGTTGCGTCCTACCGTGCACATTTTCGTTTTGTATCGTCTCTAAAGTTTGTCCTAGATTTCTGTAGTTGGTCATGTCTTTTGTCGCATGTTTGTATTTCTGTGCTTAAATTCGAAAACCCGCTAATCATCGTTTCTTCCACTGTGTCTACACGTGTCTTAATTTCCGTTCTTAGGTCCGTCCGTGTCGCGTTCAAATCTCCCTGAAAATGTACCCGTGTGTGTTCCAACTTGTCGTCAACCCTGTCTACTTGTTGTTGGACCTCTGTCCGCATGTCGTCCTTTACAATCTGTATTTGTGTTAGTAAATAGTCCTGCGTGTAGTTCATTTTCGCCGTCAGTTCCGCGTGCGCCGCCCTAAACTCGTTCCTTAGTTCCGTATGTGTCTCTGTAATTCTATCTGTCAACTCTGTTTTAACGGTTCTTAGTTCCGTATGTGTCTCTGTAATTTTATCTGTCAGTTCCGTATGTGATTCCGTAATTTTGTTTGTCAGTTCCGTGTGAGAAGTCGCCATTTGGTTAGTTAAACTTGTTTGCCAACTCATCAGGAATCGCATTATGTCCTGTGTTCCGTCGGCTTCTGCTGCCCTCACCTCCGGTACCGTCACCTGGTCCGTGTCCATGCTCGTCACCTCCAGCTCTGCCTGCCTCACGTCCGTCTCCTGTATGTCTCCCCCTGCGTCTTGCTCTATGTCTTGTGTCCCTAATTCCATCTCAACACCGTATATCCGTCCCGATCTCGTGATCCTTTTCGTGTCCGCGTCCGTCATCTCTGCTTCCTAGTTTTGAACTCGTTTTCTGTAAAATAATAAAGAAAAAACAAACTGCGGGCCCCACCTAATCTCGGGATCCTGTATTCTACTCTCTTTCACTCTAATACTTTTCTAGCCTTTTTCTCGAGCCTCACGTTGGGTTTGCCACCTTCTTCTACCACCAACCTTCTTCTTCTGGCTACTAACTTTTACTTTTGCTTGTTTACTCCACACAAAATTTGCTACACGACTTTTGTCGTCGCCCCTATTTTGTATTCAATAAATGACTTCTATTCGAGGTGCTTTAGCAACGTTTGGTTGGTTGTTTATTTACTATTTACTATATATTATGCCTCGACTATATGAAACCTTAATCTCAGGGTGTTCACCTTACTCACCGTGAGTTCAATCGTGAGTAGATGTGCCACCCAACCAAACTGCACACTCGTTTGTTTTACCACTTTTTAATGCACTGATTTACTATATATGCCAAATTTTAACAGATCAATGGTTTGGTGCCAAATTAATTTATGTAAACTATTTATGACTTTAATTTTGACGTTTTAAGATATTCACGGTACTTACCAGAATTATACCGCGCTGAAGGCCTTCTTTACTGCTGGCTCAAGATCGTATTCACCGTACGCACCTTCACAAGGATTCTCAATCGTAGTCCACTTGCGTATTGCCTCCAGGTGTTCTTAACCAATTTCGTTGACCCCAAATCTGAAATAATTTTACCCCAATTTAGAATTTAAAAACCGTTGTATCTACTTCCCCTGCGTTAATTCTTCCTCGTAATATACTGCTCTCCTGTTTCCTCTTCGTATTCCAATTAATCCTCTCCTTGCTCAATCCAAATCAATCCAGCCGTCCTATTTTAAATCAATCCTTGTCCTGCTATTCCTTTAATATCCCACGATGTCCTTACTGCCGTTAATCTGCTCAAATCACTCCAAAATTATCAATATCGTCGTTGCCTTCTAATCCACTCAAATCTCCTCTGCCGTTTAAACCAAATCTTTCAAAACCAACACCAATCTTGCTCAAACCTAAATAAATCGTCGCTTTTCCCGTCGCACTATTAACCACTCCAAATCTTCTTTAATACTCGTTGCCTTTACTATCGATGCTTCTTATTTACTTTCACTTTACTAAATTAAACTCTTTAATTCACATAAACTTTTATTTCAATAAATATTTGTACAACTTTTAACGCAGGTTTTGTAAAACACGTCTTTATCTGAATATAATCGAAATTAGCATCTTTATTTATTTTGCTTAGCGATAAGATCAACAACCTTAGCTTACTTGAATTACAATTCTAAAACATAAATTCCAATAACAATTCGTCTTTCTTTTCGTGTCCAAAATACCTTCACTACAGTCTTTATAATATTCTTAATTTCTACTATTGGTCCAAAACACTTCACAAACTCCAATAACCTTTTAATTTCTATTCACTTTTAATTTTGATTTTACAATTCGTCCAAAAGTTGATTCTATTAAAAGAAAAGCCAAAATAATTTACACACGACCTGGACGCTTTGTTGGTTGCAGATATCCATAAATGCGTTCGGCTTTCCGACGGCAAATGTACTTTCACTGGCTCATAAAATATCAACTCAGTATAAAACCTTAAGTACCGTGCATTATATCAACGTCATAAAGTCATGTTGTCTACCTTTTGGCACATATTTTTCAAACTAAAATGGTACATACTTTAGCATATGTAAAGTACAGCAAAATATAGTTTTTAAATTATTAGATCTGATATATTAATCCTTTTTGGCATACACCCTATTAACACAAATCTACCCTTAGAAGCCTTGTACCCCCTTACATAATATTGGCCCCACTGATTTTTAATGAAATTGGAAATTTCGTATGTTTTTCTTCCCTGGTGTGCAAAATTTCTAATTTTTATTTAAAATCACTCTTTCGTTGTTTCATTTCAATTTGGCAACCCATATTCGCCTTTCTCTCACATCTATCATACTACGCTATTATTCTAACCTATACTATAAACGACAAAAAAAAAAAACAAAAACTAAACTTTCCGTTGCATGAACCATTATAACCTATCCTACTAAACCCTCTTCCTGTACTACTCTATATGGGTATAAATTCTCCAAGTGAAAACGCCCGCGATATCCCCTGTCATATTATCTAGCTCAAACGTATTTCCTTCAGCAAAATACGCGTGATCTTGTACGGCCCTTCATAAGGAAACAACAATTTCGCGCAAATGTTTCTGTCGCGGTTTGAAACCCTTAATCGTTTTACTACTACCAGATCCCTATTCCAAAAATCGTTCTTTTTTTAATTTTCCTACACCTTCGCTCGATGTCCCTACGCTGCATCCTTTCAATTCTACGCCTAGCACTACCTAACAACTCTGTTATGTCTTGTATCTCGACTTCCTCCCTCCATGGTCTAGCTGGTATAATCCTTCGCATCAATGTTACCGGACATTTTTCGTAACCGAACTCGGACGCTATTCATAAAATTTTCTATTTGTGGCAGATATCTAATCCATCTGTCGTGATGCTCCTGTGTCGCCAATCGTAGATATTTTATTACCTCTCGTATATAACGTTCGCATGGATTAGCTTTCGGATGCCGTATGCTCTAAATGATACTTTAATATTTGCCCTATTTAACCCGTTCCTGAATCTGTGATTGTTGAAATACGTCGCGTTGTCCACCAAAATCCTTTCCATCTTCCCGACCTGGCTTTCAAATTCTCCAATTGACTGCAATGCATGCACCGTGTTACTTCGTCTTGCCGGAAATAATTTGACAAATTTAGAAAAAACGTCTACCATCACCAATATGTGTCGATACCCCTGTTCACTCGTAATCAGGTTGCTTAAATAATCAATCGCTACTAATTCCAACGGTCCATTTACGCTCACGTTCATTGGCGTATTCTGCAACACCACGTTCTTGTCTTTACCTAGAATACAAATTTCACACCGATTTATCCTTTCTTTAACCACCGTGATATCATTTCTTGCATAAAACGCCTCTCTAAATACCAAAAATGTTTTTCTGATTCCTATATGTCCGAATTTTAAATGAATTTCGTCTATAATTTCAACAGCCACGTCTCTTGATAACACTACCAGCTCTGCATCCCCTATCCTTTTTACCACAAACTGCCCTACGATGGTAAATCCCCGGTACTCTTCCATATTTTCTCGTTAGTTTCTCGCGTATCGAGCTCACCTCACTGTGCCTCTGCGTCTCTATAAGCTTGGCGTTTGTCCACCGACCAACATCCTGAACTCCTGCAAAGCAATTAAACAACCCTTTATGTTTTGATTCGATTCCACCTGCGGTCTGCTTAGAAAATCCGCCGTCACATTCTCCTTTCCTGGTTTATGCTTAATTTCAAAGTCGTATTCCTGTAACACCAATGCCCACCTATACAACCTACTGTTTAGAAACTCCTTTTTCTTCATGAACGTTACCACCGTGTTGTCGGATTCTATTAAAAATTTCTTACCTAACAAATAAAAACGCAACTTCTTCACTGCATATACTATGGCCAACATCTCCTTCTCTGCCGTCGCATACCTGGTTTCGCAGTCTTTTAATACCCTGGAAATGAAAACAATTGGTACTTCAGCTCCATCCTGAATCTGCACCAACTCGGCCCCGATTGCATATTTCGACGCATCCGTCCTCAAAATAAAATCGTCTTTAAAATTTGGATATTTTAACGCTAACTCTGTATAAAACGCACCTTTTAAATCCTGGAACGCCTTCTCTCGTTCAGCAGTCCATTTCCATCTCTTTTTTCTTTAACAAACTCACCAACGGCACACACAATTCAGAATACCTCGGTATAAACCGTTTGTAATAATTTAGAACCCCTAAAAATCCTCGCAATCCTCTCACATTCTTTGGTTGTGCAATATTTTTCAACTCGTCCAATCTTTTATTGCAAATTTTCATCCCTTGTTCGCTAATTTCAAACCCTAAATACGTAACCTTGTTTTAAACAACTCGCATTTCTCACGTTCAGCTTCAAACCCCTTCGTCCAGTCGTTGGATCACCTTTTCTAAATGCTCCAGGTGTTCTTGCTCGTTCCTTGAAAAAATCAACAAATCATCCACATAATGCGAACAGAAACATTCATATTCGTTAAAACAGCTTCTGCAATGGCCCTTACAAGTGCTGCTGAAGAACTACTTAAACCAAACGGAACTACAGAAAACATATAAATCTCGCCTTCGATACTAAATCCCGTAAACTTTTACTGTCTTCATGCAACGGAATTAACCAAAACGAATTTTTAAATCTAATTTACTGAAAATCTTCATTTCATATACTTTATACAACAAATTATCCAACCCTTGTGGTTGTTCGTACTGCGGTTTCGTAATCGCATTCAACTTCCTCGCATCCAAACAAATCCTTATATCCCTTTTGTTGGGTTTTGGTACAATAACTACTGGGTTCACATATGGAGTTTTCGCTGGTTCGATAATACCCTCTTTTAACATTTTGTCTATCTCTACTTTAACCCTATTTCTTATGGCAAACGGAATTGGATACACCCTTGTATTAAAACCGCTGTCTTCCGTGACCTCCAACTTATGCATATACCGCCTCGCAAATCTTGGCTCTTCATTAAACAAACCTATATATTTATTAAACAAATTCTAGCTTCATCTTAATTTCATTACTCACTTTCCTATCTGTTCATCATTAATTAATCTCGCAAACATATTACATAATCGCACTTCAATCCGTCCATAATTATTTCTTTAATCATTCCTAATCCTGTACTATTATATCATTTCCATTCCTATTTTCTGAACTAACCGTACGCACCACCCATAACCTATCTTTATCAAATAACCTAATTGACCTATCCTTTCCATCTATATTCATCCCAAAATCCTCTATAAATATGAAGTCTAACTGTAACCCCTTTGTAATTAAAAACTCTGCATCCCCTGCTTTTTATTTCCTATATATATAGGTACACGGATAACATTATAAATCGTCGTTAACTTTTTGTTCATTGCTGACCATAAATTAACCCCATCAATTGTTCCTATTCGTCCCTTTAAAAATTCTCCATGTTTGACTACCACATCTCATTTACCAGCGACAACTGTGAACCACTATCAACTAAAGCAACATATACACAATCCCTTAAACTAATATTTATAAACAACAAATTCTTTTTATTAAAATGTAACTGTTTAACAATAAATCCCTTATACTATAACACACGTCAATCTTTACCCTAAGCGGTCGGTCGTCCAAAATTCGCGTTTTTTTGTTCCTGTGGCGTCTCGTGAATCTGTCCACCTCAATCCTATCTGGGTCCGTTGTAATTGCGCCTCGTCATATGCTGGACGTTTACGTCCCTGTCCATCCGGCTGTTTCCATTTTGTATTCCGCCCCCAGTCGTCCGGCCGTCACCCTCGTGGTTGCCGTGCTGGTATCTGTTTTGTCCATTGTATCCATTATCCCTGTGATCCCTATTGTAATACGGTCGTCTATGTACCTCGTGTCCCCAATGATTCCGATGTCCGTGGTTAAAATTGTCCTGTCTGTAATTTGGTCTGTTTTCGTGGTACGGTTGTCGTCGGCTGTCTTCCCTATAACCCCTGTTTTGCTCCCAATAGTTTGTCCGCGTTTTCGCCTCCAGTGCTGTCGCTAAATCAAAGTTTCTCATTACCCCTAAGAATTCCCTCAACGTCTTGACATTTTGTACCACTACCACCTTTGTAACTTCCGGTTCCATATGTCCTGCTAGTAGTAGTACAATGTCGTCCTCGCCCAATTTCGGTGTCAAGTGTTGTGCCTGATTAAACTTGTCAATCGCGTATTCTTCGCGTGTGCCGTGAGTCCTGCTGTAATGTCCGGTAATTAAATTCGTCCTTATGTCAGTCTGGGTGTATTGCTCCAAAATTGTTCTATAAAAAGTCGTCTAAAATCAGCGTACGTGTCGTATTGTTTTCGAATGATGTTATGCCATTTTTCGGCGTTGCCCGTCAAAGTTGCCCCCACGATCTGTAGTTTTGTTCTCTCGTTTTCAGTCCCTACGATTTCGTCTAGTCGATCTAAGAACCCCATGGGCTGTTCTTTCCTACGTCCCTCAAACTTCGGTAATGCGTCCCGGTTTAATCTAACGTGCTGTCCGTAGTTCAGTCCAAGCGCCTCCTTTCTAGGTCGTCCAATTTTTTTTGTAATTTGTCTAACGTCATGTCCTACCCTTGGTTTCTAATACCGTGACTTTGTCGTCAAGTTTTTCGTCCAGTTGCGTCCTACCGTGCACGTTTTCGTTTTGTATCGTCTCTAAAGTTTGTCCTAGATTTCTGTAGTTGGTCATATGTCTTTTGTCGCATGTTTGTATTTCTGTCTTAAATTCGAAAACCCGCTAATCATCGTTTCTTCCACTGTGTCTACACGTGTCTTAATTTCCGTTCTTAGGTCCGTCCGTGTCGCGTTCAAATCTCCTGAAAATGTACCCGTGTGTGTTCCAACTTGTCGTCAACCCTGTCTACTTGTTGTTGGACCTCTGTCCGCATGTCGTCCTTTACAATCTGTATATGTGTTAGTAAATAGTCCTGCGTGTAGTTCATTTTCGCCGTCAGTTCCGCGTGCGCCGCCTAAACTCGTTCCTTAGTTCCGTATGTGTCTCTGTAATTCTATCTGTCAACTCTGTTTTAACGGTTCTTAGTTCCGTATTGTCTCTGTAATTTTATCTGTCAGTTCCGTATGTGATTCCGTAATTTTGTTTGTCAGTTCCTGTGAGAAGTCGCCATTTGGTTTGTTAAACTTGTTTGCCAACTCATCAGGAATCGCATTATGTCCTGTGTTCCGTCGGCTTCTGCTGCCCTCACCTCCGGTACCGTCACCTGGTCCGTGTCCATGTCGTCACCTCCAGCTCTGCCTGCCTCACGTCCGTCTCCTGTATGTCTCCCCTGCGTCTTGCTCTATGTCTTGTGTCCCTAATTCCATCTCAACCCCGTATATCCGTCCCGATCTCGTGATCCTTTTCATGTCCGCGTCCGTCATCTCTGCTTCCTAGTTTTGAACTCGTTTTCTGTAAAATAATAAAGAAAAACAAACTGCGGGCCCCACCTAATCTCGGGATCCTGTATTCTACTCTTTCACTCTAATAATTTTCTAGCCTTTTTCTCGAGCCTCACGTTGGGTTTGCCACCTTCTTCTACCACCAACCTTCTTCTTCTGGCTACTAACTTTTACTTTTGCTTGTTTACTCCCACAAAATTTGCTACACGACTTTTGTCGTCGCCCTATTTTTGTATTCAATAAATGACTTCTATTCGAGGTGCTTTAGCAACGTTTGGTTGGTTGTTTATTTACTATTTACTATATATTATGCCTCGACTATATGAAACCTTAATCTCAGGGTGTTCCCTTACTCACCGTGAGTTCAATCGTGAGTAGATGTGCACTACCCAACCAAACTGCACACTCGTTTGTTTTACCACTTTTTAATGCACTGATTTACTATATATGCCAAATTTTAACAGATCAAAGGCTTGGTGCCAAATTAATTTATGTAAACTATTTATGACTTTAATTTTGACGTTTTAAGATATTCACGGTACTTACCAGAATTATACCGCGCTGAAGGCCTTCTTTTACTGCTGGCTCAAGATCGTATTCACCGTACGCACCTTCACAAGGATTCTCAATCGTAGTCCACTTGCGTATTGCCTCCAGGTGTTCTTAACCAATTTCGTTGACCCCAAATCTGAAATAATTTTACCCCAATTTAGAATTTAAAAAAAACCGTTGTATCTACTTCCCCTGCGTTAATTCTTCCTCGTAATATACTGCTCTCCTGTTTCCTACTTCGTATTCCAATTAATCCTCTCCTTGCTCAATCCAAATCAATCCAGCCGTCCTATTTTAAATCAATCCTTGTCCTGCTATTCCTTTAATATCCACACGATGTCCTTACTGCCGTTAATCTGCTCAAATCACTCCAAAAATTATCAATATCGTCGTTGCCTTCTGAATCCACTCAAATCTCCTGCTGCCGTTTAACCAAATCTACTCAAAACCAACACCAATCTTGCTCAAACCTAAATAAATCGTCGCTTTTCCCGTCGCACTATTAACCACTCCAAATCTTCTTTAATACTCGTTGCCTTTACTATCGATGCTTCTTATTTACTTTCACTTTACTAAATTAAACTCTTTAATTCACATAAACTTTTATTTCAATAAATATTTGTACAACTTTTAACGCAGGTTTTGTAAAACACGTCTTTATCTGAATATAATCGAAATTAGCATCTTTATTTATTTCGCTTAGCGATAAGATCAACAACCTTAGCTTACTTGAATTACAATTCTAAAACATACAATATTCAATAACAATTCGTCTTTCTTTTCGTGTCCAAAATACCTTCACTACAGTCTTTATAATATTCTTAATTTCTACTATTGGTCCAAAAACACTTCACAATTCTCCAATAACCTTTTATATTTCTATGCACTTTTAATTTTGATTTTACAATTCGTCCAAAAGTTGATTCTATTAAAAGAAAAGCCAAAATAATTTACACACGACCTGGACGCTTTGTTGGTTGCAGATATCCATAAATGCGTTCGGCTTTCCGACGGCAAATGTACTTTCACTGGCTCATAAAATATCAACTCAGTATAAAACCTTAAGTACCGTGCATTATATCAACGTCATAAAGTCATGTTGTCTACCTTTTGGCACATATTTTTCAAACTAAAATGGTACATACTTTAGCATATGTAAAGTACAGCAAAATATAGTTTTTTAAATTATTAGATCTGATATATTAATCCTGTTGTTTGGCATACACCCTATTAACACAAATCTACCCTTAGAAGCCTTGTACCCCCTTACATATATAATATATATATATATATATATATATATATGAATAAGATGAAAAAATAACTTGGACTTTATGCAAAGCACAAATGATCATTTCAAATCGAGCTAGTAATTGAAAGATTAAAAATATAAGGTCTTGGGCAGGATTTGAACCTGTATCATGGCTTTGCCGGAACCATGCGTTTACCAATTACGCCACCGTAAGCGCATGGTTCCGGCAAAATCAGGATACAGGTTTAAATCTGTCCATATTTTCCATCTTTCAATTACTAGCTCGATTTGAAAGATCATTTGGGCTTTGCATAAAGCAATTTATTATTTCATCTTATTCACTGTAATACGATAGTATTTATCAACCTACCTTATGTAGTTAACCACCTAAAGAATATATATATATATATATATATATATATATATATACTTTTGTATACTGTGATCCTACTCTATGAGTGATAGGTCTAGTGTATCTATCTCTCACTCCTTGTCTTATTTTAAAGCCTTGTTGAGTTATGCTACCAAATTTAACTCTGAATATTTTAACCGGCTGCAGTAGAGGAAAATCAATGATTCCAGGAGTACCTCCCTCCTAGCTCTCCTCCTTGCTCGGACACCTTCACAAACATTTTGATTACGTCACACCCGCATTCTTTCCATCCGTGAGTTAAATCTTTCTCCACATTTCCACCCACGAGATAAATCTATCTTGGTTGGTATCAATTAATATTAGATTTTTCTCAGCTTACCAGAATTTTTAGAAAATTTTTAGATAGCATCATCCCCCAGGGAGCTACCCTCATTTTAAGTTTTTTTACTGGTAGCGATTTTTGCCGGTCTTTATAAATTTTTTTAGTGACGCAATACATCAAATTAGTCTAGAATTTTATGCAGAATCCGAATCTGCAAACAGATTTAAAATCCGATCACCCCTTACAAAGTTACACACATACATTCTAGCGAGCATACCGCGACCGTACCACTACTCGCTTTTAATGTCATACCATACTTTCTATCATGTTTTGCTCATCTTTCGAGATAAACCTATCTTGTTTGGTATCAATTAATATTAGATTTTTTTCAGCCACCCGAATTTCTAGGAATTTTTTAGATAGCACCATCCCCCAGAGAGCTACCTTCATTTTAAAATTTTTTACCGGCAGCGATATCTGACCGTCCTTATAAATTTTTTAGTCATGCAATACATTAGTCTAGAATTTTATGCAGAATCCGAATCTGTAAATAGATTTAAAATCAAACTACCCCTTACAAAGTTACACATATACTCTCTAAACCATAACTTTCCTGCAGCTCATACCTAAAAGAAAGTCTAAAAGCCATTCTTAAAACTTTTTATTACAGACAATTTTTACTAATACAGTTTAAATTTTGTAAACCACATTTCTAAATACATATTGACACTTTTTATTCTTAACCTAGAACTCCACACATCGGTTTATACTTATTAATATTTATTTCTAAATAGAGCACCTTTTCCAAAGACCAACCGGCCCCACGTGATTCAAATTACTCTGATTTTGTTCTCATGGTTTTGCTTAAGACCTCGTACATATTTTCCAGATTACTAGAAGACGTTATAACCATATTTTTTGTGTTAAAGGATTTCACATCGGTAGTCTCTTTTTCTACTTTGGTGTAAACACCGTAGAGTTCGAAATAAACATTTATTACAGTATGTCGTGTTCTTTTTCATTAAGTATTCGATTAAACCGCTCTTTCTGCTTCCAAAGAAACTCGGACACTCCATCGTCGACACTGGCGTTCTTTATGCGATAGCTAGCCATACGGTTGTTAAACGCTGTGCTAACCATTTCTACACCATCTTTGCCAGTAGCGGTAACTGTAGCATTTTTATGTCTGTTGCTTTGCAAGTGTGCGGCATAGGTAGTCTTTTCCATTTCAAAATCGCATACTTTACACATAATTCGTGGTTGTTTCGTACAAGACCCTTTAACAGCTGGCGGAGTTAAACGTTTACTGCTTAATGACATACCGTGCTGTTTTTTCTTGTGTCGCAGTAAGTTGTCCATTCTCGTAAAAGCGATACCGCAAGACCCACAGTTTAAGTACTTTGCTGCTGACGGATGTATAAGCTTAACCGTAGACGATGTTACACCACGACATTTGTTCTGCTGCCGTTTGAGAGCATTTTTCCAGGTATAGGAAGCACCACAAGAGTTGCATTTAAAACGTTTGCAGGTACCATTTTAGTACAAAACAAAATCCGCACTATAGGACTTTGGTTAAATTTGTAAGCGAACTAACTTATAACTAAAAAGTTTACTCTAGCATACCTGCTTTATGTTCCCTATAGAATGCAAACCGAAGGTTTCCGAAAACGGCCGAACGAATTTGAGGATTCAGCGGGGAACTAAATGACGTCATCTTTTGCCAATCTTTGCTGCTCGTCCAGTACATTTAGCACCAATTCATGCACCCGGTTCGCATCGTACATGCTGCGAATGCAGTTAGTAGAAACATCGGACACGTCTTCCATGTTATACGGATCAATAATCACATTGTGTGCATATTAAAAATCCGAAAGGGTTGTAGCACACGCACACAAATTGACTGCAAGTCGTGCTGTAGAAGATGCAGTGCTACTATAAACAACAACTTAATAAAACACTATAAACCTTTACTAAGGGAATACCAAACTTGTTGTTTACAGAATACTTACTAATAAAGCAATTTAAATTTAAATAACTTCTACGTCATATTTTAGGAAATGGTAGGTTTGAATATTTTCTTTGGAAACAATCGAAGACTGCCGAAGACACTCGAAGAGTGCACAAACGCGGTCACTAAACCAATTAGCATTAATACCGAGTATTCTGTGCTTTCGTAGGTTGCTCAATTCCTAGAACCAAATCTTCCACATAGCGTGCGGTAGCACGTAAAGATTTCTAGAACCGGTAAGTACTCGATATCGCCCAAATAAGGAATTAGATGCTTGGTGACTGATAACTTGCGATTCCCTCGTAAAAGGTAGAAAAACTCGGTCAATCATCCATCTAACTTATACTTCGACCCGCTACCGTTCTGATAACTTCCAAACATTTTTCAAACGACAATGGTCTAGGAATTTTTAAACCTCCGAGGAATCTATAAGTCGTGATCAATTACACGTTCGAGCTACCCCTAATCTAATATATTTTATAGTAACAGTGCGCAGTATAATACATGCATAGCTCTTCTCTGCGCTACTGCTATTCTTGTAGTTGCTTGAATAAGTCAGTCGCCTTTTTTTACTGCTGGGACCGCTGCAAAGCACCATTCTATACTTTCTTTAAAAGTATAGCACATCGTGCACTTTTTGTCTGATAATTAAATTTTGCTCATGTAGGCTTTTACACTTTCGCATATTTAAACATCTAATACAATCGGTTAACCACTTTCGATTATTCTAACGGGAACCACCATACATTCCGCCGCACCGTTCTTTTTGAATCCAACGATCCGATGGGCTTCCACACACTAACACCTAACGTTTCTTTCCTACTATTTGTTAAACAAAAACTACAGGCATCGCCATGCCCGTATATGGACGTAAGCAGATATTTGTGGATGTGTACGAGAATATGTGACCATATACATTAATCAGTCTAAGTTATTTTATTTAGCCCAAGATAACTAATATTTTTTTAAACCGCAATTACTAATCACCTTTATATGTTTAACATTTCTACCGTTTCCCAATGACTGGTGCTACGTACATGGAAACTTTAATTTCTTATTGGAAAGAATCCTTATTTTCCCACGCACTGTTGCGTAGTTGCATGCCCACCCCTTTTGGGAAAATATGCTCGTTATAGATTGTAGCATACGCGGTTTTACTTAACTACACTTCGTGAGACCCCTTTTATCTTTTTAATCGTGTCTTTCTCGCTTGCAATACAGTAGGACTTGGTTTTTGTACCGACGAATTCTAATACTAGACCCCATTAAATTCGTCTTTGAATTTCCCTACAACTTTTTTTGTTGACAAGCGGTATATTGTATTTATTATCCGCGGGGTAGTCGCTCTTTTAAAATAACAATATTTTGTTTGGTATTAAATAATATTAGATTTTTCTAGGGAGCCCAAATCTGTAAATAGATTTTAAATAGGACCACCCCATACAAAGTTATGCCTTTTAAAGGCCCAAACCTCTAATTTTTGCCTATCTTTATTTAACTCCATCTTTAGAACCTTTTTTCGCTTCCCAAGGCATATGCTGTAACCATCCATTTCCCAAGAAATCTAAAACCGCTGTGTTCCGCGAACACCACGTGGAGATAACACGTATAGGTTGTCAACCAGGATAGAAGCAGGAAGGATTTGGAAGGTGGGAGAAGAACTTTAAAATTATGGAATCTTAAAACTAATATATACAATAGATTTACAAAATCTATACAAATATAAACAACTATCTTAGTTTTATATCTTTATGCTCCCATGTGTAGATTGCTGTACTATTAGGAATGATGTAACTTTTGTCATCTTCGCTCGATAAATTAATTTTATTAATTATCTGCGTGTACAAATCGTGTTTTTTACTCCGGATACATCCGCCGGCAAGTACTCCTTACCACCCAAATAAAGAATTAGATGCTTGGCGACTGTTAACTTCTGCTTCCCTCGTGTACGCCCAGACACATCCCAGCCAACGCGCACCCCTGACCATGCGCACCCCTGCCCATGCGTACCCCAGCCTATGCGCACCCCTGCGCGCGTGCACCCCCTGCCAAAGCGCATCCCTCTCTGTGCGACTGCTATTTTGTGGTGACGTCATAGCTTTTTATAAATAAAGAACAATGTAATACTATTCTAAAAAATGTTTATTCTGACATTATACATAACAAAATTTAAAAATATTTAATGCCAAGCATGGAATCATTTAAACTTAATTTTATACAAAGTTATACACAGAAGACACTCCTTTCTTAATGTTTGTTTGTAGTGGTTTTAATGTAATCTAATTTTATTCGCAGCTTAAAATTTAAATCGACACCAAGTCCTCTCTATCTCCTTTTCTAGCCAATAGTTTGATACATAGAGACCGTCTAGGTTTTCGAGTTGCAAAATGTACCGAAGTTTGCCTCTATATATAAAGTCTTTAATTCCACCGACAACCAGATCCATTCCTTCGTGTAATTCTTGCAACTTGTGACAATCTTTTAATCGCGGCTCTCCCACTATATCCTGCATACGTATCTTGTTAGCTTGATCGACTTCTTCTTGCCGGTATTGGAGGAAATCCTTATTCTCCCACTCACTGTTACGTAGTTGCATGTCCACCAGTTTCGGAAATATATGACTGTTATAGGTTGTAAGACCCTCGGTTTTAAATGATTCGAAAGGTTCTTTACTAGGCAAATATACAATGTTTAACGGAACCCCTTTGCGTATGGTGTACAAGGTTACGAAACCCGTATTCCTTAGTTCGTCTATGTTATCTGCCATTTCGATATATACGTTTTTTGAATAACCTTTTAAAAAGTATACGGATTTAGTACCATCCTTTTCCGCAAGAACGCCTACATAACTAAAATAGTCTTTCTTACTAACCGTAAATACATATAGCTTGTAGAACCCTGATGCATCTAAGTCAGTCCATCGGCACCTAAAATAATCTTTTATTTCTTCCTCATTTTATCTAATAAGATGTTCTTTGTATAACACATCTTTGTATTGTTCGCGTATTGTCGCAGTGTTTTCCATGTAGTCCAATTTTCGCCTTTTTTGCATCCATTTTGTCTAATTCTAGTTGTCTTTTCCTTCCACTTACAGCGTACGGTATGCATAATGAGGCAATTTCATTTAGCGTTTGGTGATTTAAGAACAAACAAAAATGTACATATGTTAGTGAGTATATGCATGGAGAGAGAACTGTTTATATCCAATACATGATATAAACATAAGAAATACACATAGCAAAAAGGAAATACGAGAAGTATAATTGATGTGGTTGTAATTGATGAAAGCCTAAGACAACTGGTAAAAGACACGAGAGTAACGAGAGGGTCTAAATGTGCGACCGATCATTTCCTGTTTTGTCCAGAATTGATCTTAGCCGAAAGTAGGTGTGGAGAAGAAAGCAGAATGTGAAACAATCATGAGTGAAAGTAGAACGCCAGTTGGAATAATCGACTCAAACAGAGTATACTACTATGTTAGAGAGGGTGTTGTATGACTGCAAACAAGAATGGGAAAATGCTCTGAAGTCTGAGGATGTGGAGAAAGCATGGGATTGTTTGAAAAACAGTGTCATGAAATGTGCTTTGGAAGTATGTGGAACGACAATGATTAGTACATGTAATAAAAATGCATGGTGGAGCGATGAGGTTAAAAAGATTGTCAGGGGGAGAAAAATGGCTTATAAGAGAATGATTGTAGCGGATAGAGTTTACTACCAATATTTACGCGTTGTCGTGCAAGCTCTGGGACAATGTTAGGCGTATTTATTAACCTCAATTCCAAAATGACTATTTCTTTTGGAATTGTATAATATGGTGTAGCAGATTGTGTAAAATATATACTACCTGCTTTAATCTAGCACTTGTGTAAGATTTTTATTTTATCTTGGCTGTCTTCCTCTTCGTACTATCTCCAAATAATTTACAGGTAAATAGTTAAAACTAAAGGCCGAAAGCACATACTTTATCAATTTTTCCTTTTCCTCTGGTTTTTCGGGCAACTTAATTTGCAAGCCCGTCAATTTCTTTGTATTGCCATTCCCCCAATACACGTACTGTAGTAGGTGATTATACGCTAAGCAGCAGCTATTTTGTAGCTTGTCCGATAGCTTACTCCACATTTTGGCAAGTGGTACCGAATACATTGACGCCTTTAGGAAGTATAACTTACTATCTTCTAATAAGGTTAAACAGTCTTTTAAGAGATTATACACCCGTTGCGCACTGACATAGTTTCCAATTCTACAGTTATATATTGTCGCTTCCAATCGCATAATACCATGTTCTTTGGCAAAGTTGACGCACATGTTTTCCTTAAACGTAAATCTGGACAACGTAAAAAGTCTAGTATATGATTGCCAAGTTGTTTAACAACACCAGGACTTGTTATCTGACACACAAATTTGTTGTATATCTTAAATCTTGCATTGGTTGTTAGTTAATAACACAGGATACTTTCTAGTAAGTCCTCGACTACGTACGCCCAACCGCCCGCCCGCCCGCCCGCCCGCCTGCCCGCCCGCCCGCCCGCCCGCCCGCCCGCCGTCCGCCCGCTTATCTGACACACAAATTTGTTGTATATCTTAATTCTTGCATTGGTTGTTAGCCATGTTAAACAATCGATTCTCACAGTTTTATCGTTGTCAACTATAATATTGCACTTTTCGTAGTATTCGTCCTTATAGCAAAAGTTATGGTTTGTAGTTAAATAATTACACATCTCCATCTTGCTAAATATGCCAGCAAAATCTTGGGTTATATCCATCTCAAAAAGATAGTAATAATCTTTTCGAGTTCGTCTAATGTATCTGGTAGTTCCTCCAATAAAGTTTCCAACTTAACATCTGCTAGTTCCACTTTGTATGGAACACATATAGGATTTTGTAATTTTTTATTAATGCATTCGAGGTCTTCTTTTCCGATAATTTCTTTTACTCTCTGGCCCAACTTGTTAGTGCTTTTCATAGAAAACGGAAGCTTAGCTTTAACACCATGCCTAGTAGAAACAAATCGGTCGAACTTTCATCGTAGATAGCTGTTAAATGTACCGTAAATTTCTTTTTTAGAATAAACATCGTTTTGTTTGCAGATGTTTGTTCGGCGTCAGAAAGCCCGCAAATTTTAACCAACATTATATTGTCACAAAATGGTCTGTAATTGGTGTGTGTAGTCAGCCAGTCAGAATCTGTTCGCCTTCGACATAACAAATATTACCAATATCTGTCACCAGATTATTGTTACACATATTTTCTGCCAACAGCCACAATCCAAATCGCTCATTTGTTGGTTTCACTTTATTCCCAAGAAGTTGAGGAACGTTAATCACCTTGGAGCCGCTCATGTTTACCGTTCTAGCTACTGTCGAATATAAAATTGAATACGAAAATTGCCCTTATGTACCCTACAGAGTGGGGGCGAATATTGCCGAAGATACCCGAATATGTTGGACAACGCCATATCGCTTACATTCTCTTGTTTAAGAACAGTTTTGTTATCCGACCTAGGTCGGATTTAATCCGACCTAAGTCGAACTGGGCAGGGGGCGCATCGACATATGTCCGGATATATGTCTGATATATGTAGGATGTTAGGTTATGGTGACATTGCCTCCGGCCTAGGTTTGATGTGGACTTGTCAGGATTTAAGTTAGCTAGTGTTGTCTGGGGTTAGGTTAGGTTAGTTGGATTTGTGTGGACTTAGGTTAGATAAAAGGAAAAATTGATAGGTTAGGTCAGCGCCGCGGCGCTGACCTAACCTATTAATTCTAGTATCAGTTGATACCAAAAAAGATATATTTATCTTAAAAGACTGACTACCCCGCGGATAATAAATACAGTATACCGCTTGTCAACAAAAAAAGCTGTAGGGAAATTCAAAGACGAATTTAATGGGGGTCTAGTATTAGAATTCGTCGGTACAAAAACCAAGTCCTACTGTATTGCAAGCGAGAAAGACACGATTAAAACGATAAAACGGGTTCCACGAGGTGTAGTTAAGTAAAACCGCGGGTGCTACAATCTATAACGAGCATATATTCCCAAAAGGGGTGGGCATGCAACTACGCAACAGTGCGTGGGAGAATAAGGATTCTCTCCAATAAGAAATTAAAGTTTCCATGTACGTAGCACCAGTCATTGGGAAATGGTAGAAGTGTTAAACATATAAAGGTGATTAGTAATTGCGGTAAAAAAAAATATTACTTTTCTTGGGCTAAATAAAATAGCTTAGACTGATTAATATATATGGTTACATATTCTCGTACACATCCACAAACATCTGCTTACATCCATATACGGACATGGCGATGCCTGTAGTTTCTGTTTAACAAATAGTAGGAAAGATACGTTAGGTGTTAGTGTGTGGAAGCCCATCGGATCGTTGGATTCAAAAAGAACGGTGCAGCGGAATGTATGGTGGTTCCCGTTAGAATAATCGTAAGTGGTTAATCGATTATATTAGATGTTTAAATATGCGAAAGTGTAAAAGCCTACATGAGCAAAATTTAATTATCAGACAAAAGTGCGCGATGTGTTATACTTTTAAAGAAAGTATAGAATGGTGCTTTGCAGCGGTCCTAGCAGTAAAAAAGGTGACTGACTTTTCAAGCAACTACAAGAATAGCAGTAGCGCAGAGAAGGGGTATGCATCTATTATACTGCGCACCGTTTCTATAAAATTGTTAGATTACGGGTAGCTCGAACGTGTAATTGATCACGACTTATAGATCCCTCGGAGGTTTAAAAATTTTTAGACCATTGTCGTTTGAAAAATGTTTGGAAATTATTAGAACGGTAGCGGGTCGAAGTATAAGTTAGACGGATGATTGACCGAGTTTTTTCTACCTTTTACGAGGGAATCGCATGTTAACAGTATCTAATCCTAAGCATCTAATCCTTTATTTGGGCGATATCGAGTACTTACCGGTTCTAGAAATCATTACCTGCTACCGACCGCTATGTGGAAGATTTGGTTCTAGGAAATGAGTAACCTACGAAAGCACAGAATACTCGGTATTAATGCTAATGACCGCGTTTGTGCACTTTTCGAGTGTCTTTGGCAATCTTCGATTGCTACCAAAGAAAATATTCAAACCTACTAATTCCTAAAATATGACGTGGAAGTTATTTAAAATTAAATTGCTTTATTAGTAAGTATTTTGTAGACAGCAAGTTTGGTATTCCCTTAGTAAAGGTTTATAGTGTTTTATTAAGTTTTTGTTTATAGTAGCACTGCATCTTCTACAGCACGACTTGCCGCCAATTTGTGTGCGTGTACTACAACCCTTTTGAATTTTTAATATGTACGCGATGCAATTATTGATCCGTATAACATGTAAGACGTGTCCGATGTTTCTACTAACTGCATTCGCAGCATAGACGTTTCGAACCGGGTGCAGGCATTGGTGCTAAATGTACTGGGCGATCGGGAAGGATTGGCAAAAGATGACGTCATTTAGTTCCCCGCTGAATCCTCAACTTCGTTCGGCCGTCTTCGGAAACCTTCGGTTTGCATTCTATAGTGTACATAAAGCAGGTATGCTAGAGTAAACTTTTTAGTTATAAGTTAGTTCGCTTACAAGTTTAACCAAAGTCCTATAGTGCGGATTTTGTTTTGTACTAAAATGGTACCTGCAAACGTTTTAAATGCAACTCTTGCGGTGCTTCCTATACCTGGAAAAATGCTCTCAAACGGCACCAGAACAAATGTCGTGGAGTAACATGCCGCACACTTGAGAAGCAACAGACATAAAATGCTACAGTTACTGCTACTGGCGAAGATGGTGTAGAAATGGTTAGCACAGCGTTTAACAACCGTATGGCTAACTATCGCATAAAGAACGCCAGTGTCGACGGTGGAGTGTCCGAGTTTCTTTGGAAGCAAAGAGAGCTGTTTATTCGAATACTTAATGAAAAAAGAACACAACATACTGTAATAAAAGTCTATTGCGAACTCTACGGCGTTTACACCAAAGTGGGAGAAGAGACTGCCGATGTGAAATCCTTCAACACAAAAAATATGTTTATAACGTCTTCTAGTAATCTGGAAAATATGTACGAGGTCTTAAGCGAAACTACGAGAACAAAATCAGAGGAATTTGAAACACGTGGGGCCGGTTGGTCTTTGGAAAAGGTGCTCTATTTAGAAATAAATATTAATAAGTATAAGCCGATGTGTGGAGTTCTAGGTTAAGAATAAAAAGTGTCAATATGTATTTAGAAATGTGGTTTACAAAACAAAACTGTATTAGTAAAAATTGTCTGTAATAAAAAGTTTTAAGAATGGCTTTTAGATTTTCTTTTAGATATGAGCTGCAGGAAAGTTATAGTTTAGAGGGTATATGTGTAACTTTGTAAGCGGTAGTTTGATTTTAAATCTATTTACAGATTCGGATTCTGCATAAAATTCTAGACTATTTTGATGTATTGCATGACTAAAAAATTTATAAGGACGGTCAGATATCGCTGCCGGTAAAAAATCTTGAAATGAGGGTAGCTCGCTGAGGGATGGTGCTATTTAAAAAATTCCTAGAAATTCGGGTAGCTGAGAAAAATCTAATATTAATTGATACCAAACAAGATAGGTTTATTTCGAAAGATGAGCAAAACATGATAGAAAGTATGGTATGACATTAAAAGCGAGTATTGGTACGGTCGCGGTATGCTCGCTAGAAGGTATGTGTGTAACTTTGTAAGGGGTGATCGTATTTTAAATCTGTTTGCAGATTCGTATTCTGCATAAAATTCTAGACTAATTTGATGTATTGCATGACTAAAAAAATTTATAAGGACGGGCAGAAATCGCTACCAGCAAAAAACTTAAAATGAGGGTAGCTCCCTGGGGATCATGTTATCTATAAATTTCCTAGAAATTTTGGTAGCTAAGAAAATTGTAATATTAATTGATACCAAACAAGATAGGTTTATCTCGAAAGATGCAATGGCTAGTCGAAGAAAACTATTTGGTTCAGAATGTTAGCCGTAAAACCGTATGAGGGTAGTTTCCTGGGGGGTGATGCTATCTAAAAAATTCCTAGAAATTCGGGTAGCTGAGAAAAATCTAATATTAATTGATACCAAATAAGATATATTTATCTCGTGGGTGGAGAAAGATTTATCTCGCGGGTGGAAAGAATGCGGGTGTGACGTAATCAAATGTTTGTGGAGGTGTCCGAGCAAGGAGGGGAGCAAGCAGGGAGTCACTCCTCCTCATTTATTCCTTATGGGAATTTTCATGTAAATGTGTGAAGAAATGAGGGATTTGGGAGAAAATGAGGTTCTGGAATCATTGATTTTCCTCTACTGGCTGCTGCACTTACATATTTCACATGGCCGTCAACCACGTAGCGGAAGCTACCTAGGGTGGGTCCGTCCTAGGCAAACCCCTCTGAAATAGACACCCAAACAAATATCCAAGGAGTTTTCAAAATAATTTTACAAGCCAAAAGTATCCACAAACACCAGTTTCATCTTTATTAATTTGATTATAGCATTGCGTAGATATTAAATACTAATACCTAGAATCCAGATACAGGCGCCACCTTCCAGCCGTCCTGAAGTTAAGTGACCAACTACAGGCATCTCCTCTTCAAAACAATAACGGTACAGACGATCACTCCCTCTTCCAATTACTTTTCCTTCGTCACAGAACTGTTGCCCTAGGCTTTACTTTACTGCACTCCAGTACCACTGAATCTCTTTCTCTTGTCCTTACTATCCACAGATATCGACGCTGCTTATCAACTTCTTCTACGTATACAATAATTACCGCTGCTTGCTCTCTTTTATGCTATTTGTTAACTCCAGGTACAACTTAACCTTCAAATTTACTTGTAACGCTTTTCAAATGGAATAAAACTCAGAACATTACAAAACACGTCTATTTATTTAGTAATACAAATTTTTAAGTCCCTTATAAATACAACTCGTCTCCCCTAGTATCCGTTGTCTTAACACCTACGTATCCGCACACTATGCAATTCATAATTATTTCTCATTGATTAATGATACAGTTCTTGTCTCTAGATACATTCGTTGTCTGGATGGTTTGATAATCCAGTGATTTATGTATATTGAACTTTTTACAATATTGAAAATAGCTAACAAACTTGGGTGGTTCAGCTTTTAAATTGTAGGTAACAGACATTGATGTCTTATTTGGTAAACTTCTTATTCATTACATAACAAATCTTTAATTGTTAAAACATATTCAAACTGAAGTTGATATACTAATTTTTCAAGAGTATCACTTAACTCCTCAAAATTTTTAAAACGCGTAGTTTACCACACAATTTTGATATTTGTTTTTACATCCAAAAGGTTCTGAATACGCTAACTCCAAATTAAATTTGATATACGTGCAATCATAACAATTAAAAATACGTATACAATGCAAACTTATCAACTAGCTTAGCCTGGTCTATGGCCGGTATACGTTGTTGAATGCAATGCAGTTTCAAAAGCTTTATAAATTTATAAACGTGGAATAGTTGTTAATTTATAAACCAAAGTACCTCAAACAAAATACCCTAACAAAACCAAATATACCACCATTCTAGCAAGACGTTTCAAAGTCCTATTAAACATTTTATAAGCGCACCTCCTTCTTGACAGTATAATACACACACACACATATATATATATATATATATATATATATATATATATATATTGTAGTGTACAATGGTTCTAAGGGTTGTTTTGAGTAGAAGGTAGTGTATGCCAAATAAAATGATCCATATATCAGATCCCGTAATTTAAAAATGTATGTTTGCCGTACTTTACATATGCTAAAGTATTTAAAATGTTAGTTGAAATGTAACTGCCAAGAGGTAAATTATAATGACTTGATGACGTGATAAAATACACAGTGCTCAAGGTTTTATACTGAGTTATAATGTAATAGGCCGTTGAACGTACATTTACCATCCGAAAACCGGATGCGTCTATGGATGTCCACTATCAACCACGCAAATCCAGGGCCATGTGTGAATTATTTTGGCTTTTATTTTAATAGAATCAACTTTTGGACAAATATGTAATCTCAAAATTATAAGTAATAACAGTGTCAAATGTGATTGAAGGATTGTAAAATATTTAGGACCAATGATAGAATATTATGTGTAAACTAGGAAAGTGTAAAAGGACATAATTTATGGTATGTGTGACACAAACTCAGTGATAAAATGTTATTGGATGGTTTTAGTTTATATAATTTGTAATGTAGTAGGCACAAAATGTAATTATCACCTTGGATAGTAAACAAGGGGAATCTATTTCGAATTGTTTTGGTGTAAAGACGTATTTTATAAAACCGCGCTAAATTGTGTAAATATTTTGGAAGATAAATAAACGTGTATGAATTGTAATAGTTTGATTATTAAAGAAGAGTAAAGAGCAGCATTAGTGCTTAAATAAGTAATAGCGACGACGAGAAAAGGCAAAGATTTGTATTAGTGCGACAGCGAAGCGACGGATAGTAAGGTAGATTTGGAACGATACGGATTAAAGGCAGAAGGCATCGGACAGAAATTGTAAGAAGGAAGAATATTAGGATTGATTTGGATACGGATTTATATGTAGTGGGCATTGAGTGGTTTTAAACAGGAACGAAGATTGATTTGGATATGGATGTATATGTAGCGGGGCATTGAGTGGTTTTAAACAGGAACGAAGATAGATTTTGATTGAGTACGGATTAAAGGCGGACGTATTAATTTGGAACAAGAGGAGCAAAATTAGGAGACCACGTAAGAGCAGCAATTGGAAGTGTAAGAGTCAACGAAGAAACTACGACGGAAGAATTAGCGCAGGGGAAGTAAAATAAACGGGTATTCTAAATTCTAAAATTCGGGTTATTTATTTCAGATTTGGGAGCAACAAAATTAAAGAAAGATACCTGGAGGCGAGACGGAAATTCAAAGGGATAGTGCAACCTTGTAAAGGCGCATACGGCGACAAGGATTTTGAGCCAGCATTAAGAGAGGCCAGAAACAAAGTATAATCCAGGTGAGTGCTGTGAAATATCTTATAACGTCAAAAGTCATAAACTTTGTGGTATTAATTAATTTGGCACAAGGCAACGTTGATCATAAAAAAATTTGGCATATACAAAACTAAATTCTAAAATAAGTACTAAAACAAAAGAGAGTGCAGTTTGGTTGGGCATTGCACATCTACTTACCACTGTAGGTGGATACCCTGAGAAGAAAGAGTTCATATAGCCGAGGCATCTTAAAAACAATTTTGATTAAATCACCAACCAAACGTTGCAAAAATACTTGGCGTGCAATAGGTATATGCACACCATATAAAAAGCATTGAAATTTATAAGAAAAGGCGCGAAAAAGAGTGGGGTGCAGCATAAGAATATATATATATATATATATATATTTATATATATATTTATATATATATACATATAATATATATATATATATATATATACACTCTTTTCCTTTAGCCTGATATTTAATTTCGCTAACCAAATATGTGTAGCTATAAATATATCGCACAAAATGAAATAAATATATATTGCTTTCTAAATGCGCCGACTAGCTCAAAACGGTTATTTTCTACATAGCATGTACGACCATTACCTCAGGTTGACGTTCTAGGGTTCTACTCTAGTATATGTATCCACCAAAATAAATGTGATGTACCAATTTATCAATCAAATATTGTATCACACACAAAAATTATAAACTTTTTTTACTATGATTAAATAATTATCGAATCCTGATAAAGTCTAGGTGTACCTCTGTGTGATTTCTACCAATGGAGACGATGCTGTGCTTTCCAAGCAGTTTCTGCAATTTCCAAAGCCTTTTAATAATCAATATTAAAATTTGAAAAATTATTCTGATCTGTCTAATAATGACATAACTACTTGGTGATGTTTTCAGATAAATTTTTTTTTATTACAAACTGTAGCCAACATTTATATACTAGAATTTTGAAAAAAACTTTTTCTACATCTATCATATATGATGCACAAAATATAACTTCGTTTTTAAACCCAAAAGTAAAATTAAGAATAATTAAATATCAAAAACTCATACGTCCCTTTTCACTACTGTAGTTTCCAAAAATATCTTCCACCATTTCCTTTTTTGCAGCTCTCATTTAGCACCATTTGATTTAAATCTTCCCATTTACCAGTAACAATACCATCCATATCTTTTTACCACACTTCTTTAGTCTTTTAGGTATAATCTATATTACCTTGTGTCAAAATCTTCAAAAAATCAAAACTCCTTAAAACTCAAAATCATCAACTCCACTCTTATTCATATTCATTTCAAATATTATCAACATTAAATCAAAATTAGATCTTGTGCAAAAATCTTATCAAAAATAAACATTAATTCTAAAATTAGAATTAGTACATTTCATCAAAAAATATTTTATCAATCAATTCAATAAACATAATATCACTTTGGTTACCATAATAATAGCCTACCTTATATTAAACTTTTTAAATATTACATCAGACCACTATGTACAAAATAATAAATAACATTTTTTTAATCCCCAAGTTTTGATACAGGCTTAATAAGTCAAAATTTAAAGAAAATTCTCCCCCCACTCCCACCCCTTATCACCATTACAATATATATATATATATATATATATATATATATATGTATATACAGTGTTGTCTACTTAAGTTGGCGGCATATGGAAAACTTTTTTATTTTTAGTTTTAGGAGAAAAAGTCACTCTTTATAAAAAGTTCTGCTTGTTCTGAAACCTAAAATAAAACCTTCAAATAGCTAAATTTATTATTCATGTACGAGGTTTATAAATAAATATGAATTTGGCGCAAGAGTAAAGTACCTTTATTTTTGATAATTTCGAAAATTGTTATTATACAATGTTGTTCAGAATCAAAAACCATGTTCAAATATGCAAAATATCCATCGAAGACACAAATTGTGAGCTAGGTGATGCTGTACTTCCCATAAGGTGTCTGTGTTAAATTTTACAACTTTGCTACTCCTGTCCTGATGAGCCCCAATTAGGGCGAAACGCGTCGACAGGATGCCCTCGTGGCTGAATTTGTGTCACTTGCCAATAATTCTTTTTTACTTTGTTTAATTTAAGACTTATTAAACCTACTTTTCTCTTAAATATAACTTTTGGCTATGGAAAAAGGCAGTTGAGCCGGATCTCTTCCGGGTCGACTGTTGTTAAAACTTGCGATGTCAGGTGAAACGACACGAAGACACAAATTGTGAGCTAGGTGATGCTGTACTTCCATAAGGTGTCTGTGTTAAATTTTACAACTTTGCTACTCCTGTCCTGATGAGCCCCAATTAGGGCGAAACGCGTCGACAGGATGCCCTCGTGGCTAAATTTGAGTCACTTGCCAATAATTCCTTTTTACTTTATATATATATGTATATATGTATGTATATATATATATATATATATATATATATATATATAAATATTACAAGTAGTTTTTTACACAAGGTAAGTTGATAAATACTAACGTATTAATTTCTATATATATATATATATATATATATATATATATATATACAGGGTGTCTGATTTTTCATTACACAGCTAATATCTTTATTCATAGTAGAGATATAAAAAAATGTCAAAGGAATAAGTTTTTTAGTTGAATTCTGTCTTCAGATTAGGGAGCATAATACTTTTACATGCCTACTGTTTTTGTGGAAAAATACCCGACATTGTTTTTTTAAATAGAACATCCTGTATTTTATTTTAAAATTGAATAGTTTTTAAAATTTAGATTACATTAGTACTTGCACTTTTTTATTTATTTACTAAATAAGTCAGTAATATTAAAAACATTATTTCTTCAAGTTGGCTTTGAAAATGCGATATTTATTAATATGAACACTATTAAGTAATTCACGTTATCAACGAAGGAAGCAATTTTATTAAATATTAATTATTGAAAGTGTACACAACTGTTTTATCACTTTGATTATATCAATAATACTAAGCAAATGAGTTTTTAAGTTGTTCAGTGAGCAGAAAAGTAAGATGGATTTCACAAATAGACAAAAAGGGAACATGTTACACTGTTATTATTTATTAAATAATAACTGTAGGAAAGCTGCAAATTTATATCGTGGTCAATATCCAAATCAAAGACAGCCACATTATCGAACATTTCTCAGCCAGTTTTAAAAAACCAAGAAAAGGCAATCATGGAAATATGGAATTTGAAGAACTTGATTAATTAAATACTCTGGCTTATTTTAGAGCATATCCAACAAATTAATGAATTTGATTTCTTCGCTGCTAATGTGAATTACTTAATAATGTTTATATTAATAAATATCACATTTTTAAAGCCAACTTGAAGAACTTTTGGGGAAGTTAGAGTTGTATGTAAAACAACAATCTTGATCAAAAAGACGTAAGAAATATATTTGACCTATTTCTAAATAGCTCTCACAAATTTCACTTTTTATATTATCCACTCCGCTCTATCACGAAAGATGCGTCCTTAGTTATAGTTCCTTGTCACTTACATTACGCATTTTGATTGATATTCCAAAAAAATAAAAGACTTTTTGTATATTGCATCACTTCTATCATAAAACGTGTCAGCCCAATATCGACAACTTTTCATTGTATTATGTTAAAAAGTATACCAGTCTGTATAAAAATTCTGTTAAACATTCAATCAATCAATCAACACCCAATCGCGGTATTCCCCCTCGTGGTAACCAAATCTAGCACCTCTTTCTGGGGAGATATACGGGGTATAGCTCTAGACCACTACACTACTTTTACTCCTAGCACTAGTCACAGGCATTCTCCACATCTCTAGGTCCCTACACATTGTCTTTGCCTCAGCAACATTGATTTTGGAGTGTTATTTTAATCTTCAGATTTATCACCTGTCGTTCTTTCAGAATCTCTTCTGCTACATCCAACCATCTTTTACGCGATCTGCCCCTTGCATCTCTGTCAGTCACCTTACTTCGATATGTTGAAACGTATTTTGTTCTTAATGATTTATTTATTAATGGCTAGCCTAACGCATGGGCGCCAGTGAAACGTATTTTTCTAAATGCACCAGCCCCACATTGGGTGGCAGTGAGACCAAGTCTTCCGACATAACTAGGGGTCTATTCCTTGGGTACAGCTATGAGAAATTGGGGGGTAAGTCGAAATCTGTTTGTAGGTCAAACTTAATCTAAAACAAATAGGTGCCACCAAGTCCGGACTTATTCAGGATAATGGCATGGCATATTTCTAAGGGCGGACGTGGAGACCCAAAGAAAAAAAGATCGCCTTTGATGACAAAAACCTGTCTTACTAAAATAAGACGCTGTTCCTGTAAGAAATTATAATAGTTAGGTTAATAAAAAAGGTGGAACACTATTTGTGTCCCGCAAATATACATAAAGAAGTAGTAAAAAGATATTTTCAATATAAAGTTGGCATCAAAATTCTACTCTTAAGGATGTTAGCTTTCTATGGTTAGGTTTGATCATATTAGATCAAAATAAAATACTTTAATCTTGAACCAATTATTTACTAAAAAGAATCTCTTTTAAAATAAAATGAATCGCAACAAAAATTTAATTAATAACTGAATTACTTCGTGAATTTTACTTTCAAGTTTATCTAAATTATTCATAATCAAACATTTTACAGTATATTGTAAACCTGTTACACAAAAAAACTCCGACCCGTGCAGATCTGTTCAGGCAGGTTACATCTAAAAATGTTACTACTCAAGTTTTTCCTTTTTAAATTACATGTACTAGTTTTAGTTTCTAAAAAAGCAGATTACAAAAATACTCTTGTTTACATAACTTGTGTTAAAGCTGTTCGAAGCATTTGCTTTCAAGAACACATCTGTCAGCAGTATACTACAGAAAAATAAGTGACGTCAGTACACCTGTTGTTGTTACTAACGATTCATAATGAACCATGTAGCATTCTTCACGTCGTGCGCTATTCAAAGATGTGTCCCGACTCCTCAAAGTTGATACGCAAATTGCCGGCCTGCAGTCTTTGGTACATCTTATCGCTTCTTCCACGTATGGCCGACTGATTACAAAACTAGCTCGGGCGACCGAGGCGTCCGAAGAGGGGACTGTCAAACCAAAACGCGCCTGCGAATAGCTGTAGAAGACACAGATATTTAACCACAAATAGAATACCAAAGGACGATGCTGCTTTAACGTATTACCTTAGTTGTTAAATGTATTTTACCATTATTTTAATAAAAGTGTTTTATTATTCTCGCACTTTTATGAAGGGATTTATTAATCAAAAATAAAATTGTTACAATGTAGCTTGGTAAATCTATGCCCATGCATTCTTTCTACATGTCTAAATCATCTAAGCGTACATCGCCCGCTAAACTCGTTAAGGATCACTTGCACCCCGCACTATGCTCTGACCCATTCATTTGACACTTTGTCTCTCGGACATCATTTTATATTGTGGTTTCGCAAAATTTCTTCAATGAAGTCGGTTACTGTACATATATATAAATTGACTGCTAAAGACTGTGCATCGGAATTGTAGTGGTATTTAATATTTTATCTTGGGTTTGTTATTCTCTACATATTTGTACTGGAGTATCTACTATCCCTAAGACTAAGTTTTATATTGTAAGTTCTTTGCCAGGCGTTGTGGTATCTTGAGTTCTGCATTGTATACACTTTATGCATGATTTTTCCATGTAACCGTTCACTCTGATGCTATGCTAGTCACTAAGGTAGGCAGCATGACACTGCCACCATAATAAGATAATTTCTACCACAGGAAGGCGAGTCTGAACACCTGATTATAGTAGAAGATAAATGCTTGACATCCACATATTTAGTGTTTGGTAAACAATTTTAACAACAAAACCTCTGGCATGCCTAACGGTTCACCCTTGTCTACTATTGTGGCTAGCTCTATCTATTGCTCTAGTCCGTGGACTTTAATCTTAAAGCGTGGTATCTGTATATAGGTAAAATTTTTGTAGTCTGATCCCATGGTAACCAACTCACTAGAACATTTTAAACCATTCAAACAACCACCACAAGGATACAAATTTTACTATGGAAATTGAGAGGAATTGAACTCTACCACTTATTGATGTAGTTGTGTCTGTCAGCCCTACGGATGGTTAGATGATTCTATATATTGCAAACCTGCACATGCAGATAAGTACTTTCATGATTCACCTCATCACCGTCTTTCCTAGAAATCCTCGGTAATTAACACTAGATATATCAAGAAAGGGATATATCGACACAGTGTTTAGCCGTCTTTAAATATGCGTATGCCCTAAACGACCGAATTAGTACAGTCTTGCAAAAACACAACATCAACGTCACTTACAAGCATGTTACTGAAACTCTAAAACTATTATTAGTTCCAAAAATTTTGGAACCACCTTTAAGCCCCCGGTGTATATAACAAACCTCGTAGCTATTGCATGTTAAACATTTGAAAGTAGGACGATAAATACAGACCGCAATGGATGAACATGAGGTGTTTCAGCGGACGAACACAAACACAAATCAACCCAACTATCACTTTGAATCAAGCAAAATCCATAGCAAACATACCTCCTTTATAAAACAGAAGAATCAAAAAAGCTGTGAAAAGTACATGATGATCGGGAGAGTGTCGTTAGAGATTAAAGTTATCAACCTGCCGTTATAACGAAAGTCGCATTAAATGTACCGAAGTGGACACCGTAACATTGATTTCCATCTTCAATTGAAAGGACGTGACGGCAAAAATATAAAGAATGAAGTCAGATCATTATTATGAAACACATATTTCACAACCTCGTGTTTATTTAAATTCACATATAAATGATAATCTATTTTTGAAGGAACTTTTTGTCCTAGACGTAGGAATGATCGTATTGCTCCACACGCCCATGATTTTTACATGCATTGTTTGTAGTTTCATTCTCTCCTAGCAGTTGTATATTTCGCCCATGCAGCTACAAATACATAATGTAAAATACGTTTACTATTACAATGTATTATATTAACGTATACAATTAATGTACAAGGTTGGAACAGCAGTTTTTGCAATCTTCATTTTGTAATAGGAACATTAATTTTGTCTTCAAAATGTTTATCACATACAAAGTAAGAACAATGCACCGGTTAAATGTTTAAATTTGCGAACAAATGCTTATTAACGTTCGTAATTCATAAATCATAAATTACATAATAACTAGTGTACTGTGAATGTAACTCGTGCAATCTGTAATTTATTGGATAATCATGAGTACGCAATTACAGAACCAGCAAAAGAACTGTCAATTTTTCTACAACAGCATCAAAAGAAAAATAAACAGAATAACTGTGCCTTATTCGAACCAGCTGTTTGCCTCTCTGGTACCATCATAAAGAAGTTGGAAATGCGGGCTGCACTCGTTGATGGATTGGCCACTAGATCAACCAATTTAACTAGGTTAGAACTCTACGTACCACGAGGCATATTCGTTTTCCGACTCACAATATTTCTTTTCGCTAATAGAATGTTGTATATAATAGCACGTTATATAGAGTAGAGTAGAAGGGGACTCTTTCAAAAGCGCAGCTTGTATTTATATGGTATTCACCAACGGGGGAAAAGTTTGGTAAAACAATTTCCAGTGACAATGAGTGAAATATTCTGCGAATAATTGTAAAAGTTTATTTTCCAGACAGCAGCTGCGAAACATTCCTGAAACATAAGCCAATTAACGCAAGCAAAATGAACTACAATGATTTTCATTTAATTTTGTGTTGTCCGCATGAGAAAGCAACGTATGTTTTAAATGTTCAGGTAAGTGCAGAAATAAGAGTATAAGCGAACGGACAAACCAAAGAAATAGCAAGTTCCGAACAGCACTAGTCGAAGGAATTGTCAAGCTAGTTAACGATCGGCACTGCCAAAATGGTACTCTGATGAACAACAACCATAGATCAATGACGATATTTTTTTGGCGCCCACATTAAGTGAACAATAGTCTAGTAGCCAATTGTCGCGCAAATTCTGGAAAATAAATTGGCTGCGAAAATTTATTGAACAACAGAAAACTGTTGATAAGGTTAACCATTATCAAAAGTTTCGGAACATTCCAAAAATCTTCCTCTGCGAAATCTGTCGTTTGTTTTTCGAGCTAAACAGTATGCACTGTTTAATCCGTATATCTGCTCAATTTTCCACAAATGTGAGCTATTTAAACTATTTGTCATATTACAAATAAATATGTAGATAAATATGTAGATTACTTTAGAATTCGGCTAGAACGCTGCATTGGGCCATTAGACATTTCTGAATGGTTTAATTATTATATCTTAACCCGTGTTATTGTTTCTGTAGATAGAATGTATTTTGATAGTTAGTTTCGTTTATTGTAAATGTTGACGAAGATGAAGCTTCTAGGAATTTTGTTCTTACTGCATTGTTTTCCTTGTATTAAATTTTTGTTTCAGAATATTTAGAAGTCTTCTATGTCTTTAGTCATTTTTATGGAGGTTTATGCTTGTTTTGAGTGTTTGGGATTCTTGCAATATAAAAATTTCATTGAAATGAAATGTTTATAACAGCTCACTGATTACAAAATTAGAAAATACCAATTTTCAGTTGAATCAATGTCATCATTGCTTTTGTTATTCTACAAACAATAAAATTTGCAAATATATGATTCAAAAAACAAGGACGGATATCGCACGATCAAACCCATTGCCTCAAAGTCAACGTAATGTACACAACATAATTTCAAAATATATCAGTTATGATGATCGTACTTTGGTAAAATACACTCAATGAGAACAATTAATTATTCGTAGTATAGATATCTAAATTGTAGTTATTGAAAAAGATACGTTACCTCTAAAATCGAATCATCTAAAAATAAAATATCGTGGACTGCTTTATCTGGCCATTTTAACCTACGATCATCTAGTATATAATGCATCGTGAACGCACTAAGATTAAACAACACATGTAACGATTTACCGTCATGCCGGTGAAAACTCTTCACCAGAAGAGGCGCTTGTCTCTGTGGCGTCAGAGTGATGGCCTTTTTCAGTCATATATTGAATGGATATTTTAGTGAAGTGGAGATCAGAATTAGCTCTTTCTGCCTTTTCGGTACTTAGGCTTGCTTTAATTATTATTTCGTGCATCTTCTACAAGTTTCAAGCGCCAAGAGGATTCGTCTGAATCATTTCCCTGCTACAGTATGCATTTGTAGAACGCGCACTATATACTTTTTTAGTAAAGTTTTATTTTACATACAATGTAAAAAGAAGCTGCATTTCTCATAAGTATTTAACCGGTTTACACTTGTTGCAGTTATACTAGCCCTAAGTGAGAAAACTTATCAGACCAAAAGTAAAAATCAAAAATACAATTTTATTAATTTTTAGCTATCCAGGGTGTATGTCTATTTTGTATACAAAGGGAAGACACATGCAAAATGAAACTTTGGTAAATATTGGCTGCCCTAATTATTTTATAGAGAAATATTAAAGGAATAATTTGTTAAGAATGAATTGCTGCTTCTGCTGCTATGCTTATATTTTAAGTACATTAAGTCACTTTAGAGAAAATCTTCAAAAACTTTTTAATTTACAAACACATTCTTTTAACCAGACTCGAGACTATCTTACTTGAATATATTAAATTGATGCAGATCACCTTGACCATACATCAAAAAACTGGGAAACATTAATATGCGACCACCCATCCAATTTTGTGACGACGTCGAAAGTTTCTAAACTTCGATGATTAATTAATAATAATTTATCAAGGATGCACTAACAATAAAAATCAAACCGTCAAAAATATCTCTAATCAGTTAATAATTAGAGTTTAATTGCGACAATTGATTTTCTCTAATAAACAGAAGGTGCTAATTTGAAAAAATTGTTTACTATACTATTCAGGAAAAAGCAAAGTCTTAAAGTGGGTGGATCATCGGGTTCATTAGTTTTTAATATTGCATTGTCCAAATCCGGCAATTATAAACGTGTTAGTTGCTCAAATACAGGATTATTTCGCAAAAATTGTTCGCCAAATATACTTAACATAGCTGCATAAAATGAGGTTGACAATGCCATATTCAGGTGAGGAACCCTGCCGTTATACGTTTGAACTTATTTAACCAAATTAAAAACAATTTGTGGTACATATCAAGCTCTCCGTATACGCAGGGGTTCAAGAAATGTTAGGGTATTACAAGTATCTGTAATTCTTAGAATGCATTCCATATCAAAACTAGATTAATTCCTTATAAAATAATGAAGTATAATAAATGCATCCCTTTGTGAGAGACTTGCCTAAACTCAAACCGATATGAAAATAGCTCCTTCGGTAGGTTTATCCTTACAAAATTAAGGTGTAGGCCATTGACCATATAATGCTATAATTGGTATTTCCCAATTTTTTCAGCACCATCAACATTAAAATCTTTAAATTAAAATTGGAAATCATATACTACCAAAAGATGCAATAATTTTGATAAACGGTTTGACAGCGTTTAGTGCTAATACGCTTTGGCAACTTTTTGACCCAATTTCTGCGCAAAACAATATCCACTTTAGACAGACCATTTTATCCAGTCGCATACTGTGATACCAAATATAATACATGAATATTTAATATAAATTCACTAGAGAAACTTCTGTGTAAAGTTAAGGCAATTGCTTTCTACTGACAAAAAGTACAAACGTGACTATGCAATATAAATGCAAATCCTGTATTTATTGAAATCGTGCCTTACAAGATTTTCTGGGTATGTCTATGCGTTTGCAGGTCATTGCTCTAATGGAAATGGTGATATCGGCGATGCTCTTGAGACCTGATTTCTTAGAATTAAAATCAAATATTTTCCTTATATAAGAGCGTCTGCTTTACAGACAGCCGAAGGATGTCCATTAAAAGTGTTGACAACCGTGTAATTAATTGAACGTAAGTTATACCCAGCGCCAATATCTACAATTTGAGCTGTAGGGCCTAATACTGTCAACGATCACAAATTACAGATCTCGTAATTCCGTTTAAAAATATTTTCTTACTGAACTTTTAGTTTACAGTTAAACAACATTACCTGATTAAAACGCTAAACAATTCCAATTCTAGAACTGAAAAATAGTTCTATCTCTTTGTTTCTGCATTCCCGACGTTTGCTTTACTTAATTAGCAGTTACTTCTAGGCTGTTTGTATACAAGTGAAATCTGGTGTAAACAAAATAACTACCGTATTTTCAAAATCTTTAGTGAACCTTGTAAGGTTTCTTGTACTATGCAGTAAAAACTAATTTGACAAATTAACTTAAAAAAATATTAGTTTACCACAAGAATGCTGGCGAACACGGTCCACATAGAAATATTGGTAATTCACCAAGGACCAAACTTGGTAACTTGTGCCTTCGAACAAAGGCAAATATGTGACTAGTACTCTTTGCTCATTTGTAAGTTTGATTACTGGTGAAGGTAAAAATATTCTAAATATATTGTAAAACTGATAGACCCATTTGTTAAACCACTTTAAATGTATAGCAAACTTTGAAAATTGTTAGTTATTTCACCAATTAGATGTTGTTAAATTACCAACTCTACCCGTAAGTTTTGGAAAACTACTTTTAATGTAAAATAAATTGTCATAACTAGTAGTTACATCAACAAGAGCTTGCTGTTATATTGCTAAATCCACCAGTGAGTTTTAGTAAACTTAAATTTAGTGTAAATTCTTATACGTAGTTGTTGCTTCATCAAGAATTTGTTGCTATATAACTAAATTTATTAATAACTTATGGCAGATTATCCTCAATTTTAGGCAAATCGACAACGGTAGTTGCCGCTTCATTAAAAATTTCTTATTAAATTATCAATATTACCAGTAAGTTTTGATAAACTATACCATAAAGCGGGGTTATTTGATAAAACTTTTCAAAAACTTCATTGAGTTAGGGCCAAATCTGTAAGTTTTTTTCAGAAATCAAAATAACCATGTTCAAATTTTGGGTCTAATCAAGGTTTTAAAGCAAAAGAAAAAAATATATCTTCCACCACTTTCCTAAGAAAGATTTTCAAATGCTATTTTCAAGTAGTCCCGCGATGGGGCTACTTTAAAATTTTGCATTAAATCTGATGGTTTTGAAGAAAACATCATATTGGGGTTAAATGATATCAATTTTAAAAGGAACTACAGTTTTTTTTCATTCGGGTAGTTAAAATTGAATAAAAACATTATTTTTATAGTAAGAAATAGACATCTTTATTAGATACATATTAAGCTTATCAAGACAAAGCAATAGGTAGGTGTCTATTCATAAACTCACAAAAGCATTAGAAAAATCAATCAAACCAGTTTTAACATAAATAAATCTTAAACTCTTAAATACACTAGGTACTCAAAAAATTGAAATCGGAATTTATTCGGGAAATTCATTAAATTTGATCTAGCCTCGTCTAAAGGATTCCAGGATAGTTAGCTTCTTTATAATCCCGTTTCTTTCAACAAGGCCAATATCTTCAACAATTGGTATTTCTAATTATTTTTTACCTTTTCATCTGACCTTAAAAATGTGCATAAATAGCTATTTTATTTATTTTAGATTCTAATGAGTTTTTCTTGGAAGTCTTGCGTCATTACGGTGTAAAATATTCCACACTATACGAGAACGTTCTGGAAACGAGATAACTTTATATATAAACGCGGAACTTTAAGTAAAGGATTCATTCATGAATTCGGTCGCGAAATATTTATTTAAGTCGCAAAGATGTTATTTAAAGTATGCAATACGCATATTGTAATAATGTAACAGTGAATAAAGAAGTTTGTTTTAAACGTTATCTGCACATAAATATGGAAATAAATAAAAGTAATTATATACAATGAAGATGGGATATGCTTCGATACAAAAAGTTATTAAAATTTTTATTGAATAATTCCGAAGGTGCACATTGGTTCTTAAATGAAGATTTAAATAATATGCAAGATTTTGTAAACTTGAATTTGAACGCCATTTTAAAATAAAGTCAATAAGCCTAAGATATTTAATTGGAAAGCCCTTCGTTGATTTTTGCAAGTATAATTTTTTTAAACATGTTTGTAACTAATACTTGAATTTTGTCATTTAGTTTAAGATAGAGGTAGTCTTAATTATTTTATTTTTGTAAGAATCTTTATCAGGAAAGTTTATGATTAGAGTTCGAAACACTCTGTCCTTTTAATAGATTATCTATCAAGGATCTTTTTGGCCAAACAAACCTTACAAGCGTGAGAATAAAAAAACCAGCTATACTAGATTTAGATCTATAAATTTAAACAAGGTAAGGACCACTTTTTTATAATTAAGTCAACAAATTCAAATTTTACAATTTCCTGTATTTGTATAGCAGCACTCTTTCACCGGGGCATCAAAGCGAGGTGTTGTCACAGTACACTTTTAGTGGCGTCCAACGTGGTACGTTACCACAGCACTCTTTTAGCGGCGACCCAACTTGTGGCATCTTTAATTCGTCTGTAAATTCGAGTTTCTCGTCTCGTAGGATTTGTTTTTGGAGTTTTTTCTGTTTGTAATATCTAATTAATTTTCAGTATGACTGATAGAATGAAAAAAGTTTGTGAAAGCGGTTCTGTGGAAGAAGCGAAAAAGAAGAATCCAGAGGCTAAGAGTGTAGGAGAGATCCAGGAATCAAAAATGATGGCTCTTTCATTAAGTCTAAATCACAGTATGCAGAAACAAAAAGCAATGAATGAAAAAAGTTTGCAGAAACCAAAAGAAAGTATTAAAGAAATGAGTGAAAAAAAAACAGAAAAACAAAAAAAAATGAGTGAAGAAAATGAGAAATGCATGAAAGAAATGCGTGAAAACAATGAGAAAGGCATGAAGAAAATGGGTGAGAAATGTAGCAAAGAAATGGGTGACAAATTGGATAAAAATACTCAGGAGTTACGAGCAGAATTTGGAGAAAAATTAGCAAAATTGGGGAAAAGTTTAAGCTTAGAAAGTGAAAAGAATGAAACGGTAATTAAAGAGATTAGTGAAACAATAACTTTGGGTTTAGAGGAAACTAACAAAACCATTAAAAAATAAAATTTGAAATTAGAGGAAAAGTATTGCCAATGTTAGAGGATATGGATATTGTTAAGAAAGAAATAGTTCCAATAAAGACGAATTAGGAAGCAAGTCAGAAAGAGACTAATAGGAAAATTAAAATTTTAGATCGAAAATTAAATGAAATAGAGGGAAGCTACCAAGCAGGTTTTAAAACATTTAGAAATGATTTGGGAAATCTTAAAACAGATTTAGGGAATAAGTTTGAGAATTTAGAAGTTAGAGTTAAAAATATCCATGTTGGCATAAATAATAGCAACGAGAACAGAAGGACATATGCAGAATTAGTTAATCAGCCCGGAACGTCAAGTATGCGGGATTTTTAGATGCAGACATATCATGCGACGAAAATATAGAAATTAACAAATATGAACACGAGCGTGAATTTATAAAACTTGAGTTGGAAAATGATAAAAAAGCTAATGAAAAAAATAACTTACTACCTATAATAAAATTGCAAGTAGAAGGTAATTAGATTAAATTACTGTTAGATACAGTTGAAGCAACATTAGTAAGTGAAAGTTTTATTAAAAATAATTCAAAGGAGTTAATTCAGAAAGTCATCCCTATTAGAAGAAATAATTTAGTATCGTCGAATAATAAGAAGTTTGCAGTTATCAAAAGTATCATAATTCTGAAAGTTAAGTTGAGAAAAATGGAAATTGAGCAAGAGTTCTTAATAGTACCAGGGTTAATAGTTTATGTCATTCTGGAAATAAATTTTATCAGTAACTAAAAGGTATAAGAGATACCAAGAATAAGATGATAATTATGGGTGATGAAAGGATTGAATGGGACTAAGAAGACCATATAGAAGTATAAGGAGATTGTATGAATTTGAATCAATTTGAGAAGGGGATGGAAGGTGATGAAGATAGAAGTTTAAGTATTAAGTGCCCTGGTGAAGTTAGAAAAGAAGTTGTATCGTTTTTAGAGAAAAACTTTGAATTATTGAAAACTGCAGAAGATGATGTTGAAGAAATGGAAATAATAGACAAAACTGATGAAAATAATATAATTGCAGTTGTTGAAAAGGAGATAAAGGAGCTTTCTGTGAATGCGGCTCTTAAAAATAAGATGAATAAAGGTAGTAAAATATTAAATAATGACGAAATAATTTGGAAAGTAGAGATTAATAATTCGCTTGGGATAATTGGGATTAGAGAATCAAATCGTTATGTGAAATGACGTATGTACAAATGTGGAGGAGTAGTGTTTGGTTTGCCGAAACATTCATTTAAGCATGCGGATGTAAGAAAAAATTGGAAGCGTAGGAAAAAGAAAGGAAACATTGAATTGAAAGAGTATGAGGGAGTTAAGAGTATAAGTGTGAATTATTTTAAGAGAGAATAAGAAGAATATGTAGAAGAAGGAAGAATGGTTGTTATATTCCAGGTGAAATTAAGAATAAAATAGAATCGTTGCTAGAGGAGAAATTTTATGAATTGGAAGATAGAGAATTAGGAATTGCTACGGATTGTAAAAATGCGTTAGAAGTTATTGATAGTGAACTATTTAAGACTGAAGTTTATGCTTTAATGCAGATAAATTGAAAGATGTGTAATTAAAGAGAAACGTAAGTAGGCTAGATAGGGAGATCCAAGACCACAAATTTCGACGCAAGTAGTGTAGCTGAATAGTTGCTGGGACAACTTCGAGAAAAGTTTATACCCCATATTTTTCAAGATGATGATAGTTTAGAGCGGAATGTGCTTATAATATGATGAGTTATATGTGATAGTAAAGAGAATCTTGTGTGAGATGAAACTTGATGAGACGGTGTGTAAATATGAGAAAAAGTTAGAAATAAAAGATAGAAATGTTAGATTATAGATGATATTAGGAGAGAGTTAAGGAAAGTTTAGTTAATAATAAGATAGGGATAGTTGGATTGATTAAAAGGGGAAAAGCCAATAGTTAGAAGAGGTTATGCATGTGTATGTAATAAAACTTACAGAATTAGTTATAGATAGCAAGTAGTTAGAAATAAAAATAGTAAAATTACTCATACTATACGGAAAAATAACTCAGAATTCGAGTTTTTATATTTTGATTTGGGGAAGATGACGTGATTAGGAGTCAGCGGTGGTCATGGAGACCCAAATTCTACAAATAAAGCCCACTCAAATATAATGGAATCCGAAAAAAATTGAAATTTCCGTAAATGCATGGTTCGCCCTGTATTATACAAGGGTATTTTTATTTGTTGATGTACAAGCGGAAAATCAAATTTCCCGTGTATCCCCCTGTATGATGTAAGCGTATTGTAAATACATAGCAAATAACGTAAACTGTATATATAAAAATAATTATCTTTAAGATACCTTAAAAATGCATTAAATGTGAACGCAAATCGATCATTTTAAGCTAAATACAAAAGTTTTTCGTTTGTAATAAAAAAGAATGCCCCTTGCCATGCACAAAAATAAATAGTTTTGTGTCTTAATTATGGGTATTAAAAACGTTTTGCCGTGAAGCAAATATTTCTATAAAAATGCAACTAATTTGCATTATAAATCCATTAAAGCTTAAATTAATTACCCTGTGGATTACATAAATTCATTATAAATAAAGAATTTTATAAAATATTAGGAATTAAGGAGGAATCACCTATACTTAGAACTACGTAAATATCTAATTAATAAACGAAACATTTATTTCATGAAGTGGCCGGAACACTAAAAAACTCATAAAAATTTGGATAAGAAAGCGATTTAATAGTCTTGGGTATTAGTGAGGGAGACTGCAGACAATTAACTTTAGGTATTATAATTAGAATTAATAATACGTTGTTTTCATGCACGAGTTGAGTACGACTTAGTTTAAAATATCTTGAAAATGGAAAGCTCTACAGAGATTAACCAAGGGTATCGTTTCTGTGGCAAATATGAGGAATAATTATGAGTTTTAATTTTTATGAAATACAGGGTATACAAAAGCATGGGTCAAAATTGTTTGATAACCTCCCCTATTCTACGTCAATTGATTATCCTATTTTGTCTAAATGAAGTGTAATAATTCGTATTAGTAAACAACTAAGGTGTACCTATTTTCAAGTTAAGGTCTCGTCCCCAAATGAAAATATTCAAAAAAACATGTATTTTTCAATATCACTTTATAACTTTGTATAATGGAAACGGGTGGGTTTACAGGAAACTGTTATCTAACTTTTCTTAATAGCTCGTTAAGATCTATATATTCTCCAATTTACGGTACTTTATTCTGAAACACTCTGTATATATATGTTCATTCTCCCGTCTATACATATAAATTAAATTTTAAAACATATTAGAGCATTTGCTATTTTGACTTGTACGTGTTTAATTTAAGGTGATTCAAGTCATAATACTCCTCATCTAAGAAGTGATAAAGTAAATTTAAATGAGGCCATAACATTCAATTAAAGGTTAACAAAAGTTTTTAAATTGGATATTATCAGCAATCAGGTACTCTGTGAAAACTTACACCTTTAATGCTGAGGCACAAACAGTGTGCTTAAATTAGGTGGTGTTAATTTGTAAAATTATGTTTTTAAATATAGTGAAATAAAGCTGATTTATAAGACAGGTTCCATAGTTGCAAATTAAGTGAAATGTTTTAAATTGACTTAGTGTATTGTTTATCTCGTTGACATTATATTCCAGAGGTTTCCGCGTCTTCCCTTGTGATAATTTCCTATAATCAATTATTTAACTAGATTACGGTGGCGCTTTTTTTACCGCGATAATCTCATGCTTCAGTGGAGTTTAATCACTCATCTGGCTGTCGTATCTTCGAGGTTTCCTTCTGTCAAGTGTTCTGTCAACGTTCTTTTACCCAGGGCCTATTTATATCCAAAGGATATCCTCACGTGATGTTTAAAAGTTAATTTATTAATGATTCTACAACGCTTCGTTAAACTTTTTTTACTTTTCTACGCAAACTTCTAGTTTTTGTGTTTGATAAAAATCACATTACAACAAGATTAGGAAATAAAGAACAGAGGGTCTGGTATAGCTACCAGCAAAATTGACCCGATAAGTAAAAGGAGGAGAGAATCAAGGTTATGTCGTATTTCAAAATACAGTATTGCCCGAAATAAACAGTACTGAAACTAAGTTGGCGGTGTTTTTATGCGTGCGCTGTCACGCTCAAGTTAGCTAGTATAGACCTGTCAAGTAAACCTCAAACAAGTAATTAGTAGGGCCTAATTGTTAAAAATGGTGTTAAGTACAGAGGAGAAAGTTTTTCTGGTAGAGCATTATTTTCGTTCATACGGAATCGGCCGACGTAATGGTGCAAGTTTGCTATACGTGTCTGATCAATTCACACAAAGGTTTAATAAACGTTCTCCAAGTAATGCTGTAATTTTGAAGGTTATTGAAAAGTTTAGAAATACAGGTAGTGTATTGTGCCAACAAAAAGGAAACTTGGGGCGTCCAAGGTCAGTTAACAACAACAATAACCATGAACGTGTTTTTGAGCAAATCTTAGAAAATCCGAAAGTCAGCCAGGCAAGGACAGCGTTACAACTTGATTTAAAAGAACTTCCTTTCAAAGAATCTTGAAGGAGCTGGGTACATTTTCGTATGTGATTCAGGTACATCAACAACTACATCCTCGGGATTATCGCAGTAGAGTGGAATATTGCGCCAGAATTCTCGCGTTACAGTATGAAAATCCTGAATTTTTGAAAAATGTTTGGTTTTCAGACGAAGCACATTTTCACTTGTCAGGCTATGTGAATCGTCGCACAAATCGATTTCTGGGCTTTGCCAGACCCGATGAGGTTCAAGAGGTTCCTTTACATAGTGAAAAAGTGAGTGTCTGGTGTGCTGTTTCCGGACACGGAATCATTGGTCCGTACTTTATCGAAGAGAATGGTAGGCAAGTCACACTTAATCAACAGAGGTACAGACAAATTTTAACACGATTTATCCCTGATCTACGTCAATTCTGCCGTGCACGTAACTTGGCATTTCGAAACCAATTTTTCAGCAGGACGGGGCAACTTGCCATACTGCTGCCGCAATTCGTCAATTTCTTCAAGAACATTTTCTAAGCAAATTCATATCACGATTTACTGACTTCCTTATCCTTCACATTCTCCAGACCTCACACCTCCAGACGCATACATTTGGGGCATGGCTAAAATGCCGTTTTCAAACGGGCACCACAAACCATCGATGAATTAAAGGATGCCGTTAGAGTCTTCTTCGCAGCCCTGAGACAACCCTTATTCAATAACATGACCAGAAACTTAGAACATCGTTATGAAGTCTGTCTCGAACGAGGAGGTGCACATTTAGAACATATAATAAAGTGTCAATAATATGTATTTTTTAAATATACAAAACAATTACAATTTCAGTACTGTTTATTTCGGGCAATACTGTATTATACTTATTTCCATTCAACAGTCTGTTGTTTTCCAATATGTTACAGATAGAAACACATAAATGTTTAAAGGAACATATTTTATATTACCTAAAAGGTGTCGATAGCGACAACTTGTTTAAGGTTACATTTTAACGAGCTAGAAGTGAGAATTGCTGCGGTAATTATGGTGTCTAAGCTAGACTAAAATCTAAGCTTGAAACACGAAGCTTACCTTATTTTCGTGATAAACAATGTTGGATTTAATTAAATCCTGAAGCTCCAGTAACTAGAACATTCCATAATAGTAAAGCCTAACGCTTCAGTTGTGTTATGTTGGTCATGATTGTTAGCACATCAGATCCACTCTAATCTCTTTTAAATTGCGTGGTTTTGCTTTTGGGGTTATTTAATTAAATAAATACCTTTCAATCCACATGATAGACAAATTGGTGATAGAACCGTTTTATACAGGTCAGATCGTTAAGTAGCAAGTAATCATTAATTGCGTTATTATAAATAACACTACGTATATTTACCTTCCGATTATTTACTCAACTATTAAAGACATTTGATGTTTTAATCTTCGGCTAGAAGCTTTTCTGTTATAAACTGCGGCATGCACCGTGATATTTACGATTTCATTCATCATTTTGGTAAATAGCTCGTAGGTATAAATAATGTGATAATTATAAATGCAATACACACGAAAAAATATACGTAGTGATTATGACCCTTATGAGCTCATCACAGTAGCGGCCATCTTGAAATTTCTAGACATCCAAATTTCTCTCCTATTATGCACCCAAATTAAAAACGGTTTTAATAAAAGTTACTTATAAAATAACTGTCTATGGGGGAAAGTCATTTAGGTTTTTTTTAACTAAAAAAATTTTTTTTTTTTGCTGATAATAAAGCGATTTAACAAAACCAGTAACTTTCCCAAGTGTGTGAATAATTTGTATGAATTTTCATAAAAATTGCACACTCCAATTCAGTTTATTTATCGAATAAATCAAATATTAGTATTTTTTAGAAAAATGCATCTGTAATGTGCTGCTGTGGCAAAATTCAGAACTTCCATGTCATACACTATTGTAAAACAGAAATGGTTTGAATACATGCTATATAAAACTAACACAACAAACATCTATTGAGATGAAACTAATCATATGAGAATTTTCGACTATAGTCGCAATCGCTCGCAAATCTATTTATAACTTTCATCATGGATATTATTTAGCGTCTCGTAATTATAGAAATGAGTTCTTCATAAAACTAGGATTTATATAAATTTTTATTCGGTTTCCTAGTTAGTGAAGTAGGTATTCTCCCAGTTTGAGTAGTGTAAGACTTGTAAAAAAGGATAAACACAGAATTGTTTAATTCTTATGTCAAGTTCAATTGTTTTGGGATAAATTTAAAAAGCCACCAGTAATAAATAATTCGCTCATCTTTAGGCTTGTGTAGTAATAAAAAGTAATGTAATAAAAATTCTAAGATGTGTACCCTCAAACTTCTGTAATACACGTAAAAGCTGCATGCAAAACGTAAATAAATAAAAGCAAAACAAACTTTGGACTACTTAAAAATGCAAGACATGCATTTTTATTCTACTAGTGGAATGTTTACTATGTCCGATTCAGTACACTTTGTTTATTATTTCGTCGTTAGAAAATGATTACATATCGGAATTTCAAAGGTTTTCACTGGTTATAAATGTTAGATAATATGTATATTTAAAATATCTGTGTGGTTTATAACTGGACTAATAAGTCCACAACACTGCCATCTATATTTGCTCCCTGGCACTTCATAAATCAAATAGGCGGAGTATTAAATATCATATCCTTTTCTAATGAATATCTACATCTCCACATTTCGTCCCGCCCTATTCTACCTCACCCCTACCCGCGCTTTTACAGCAGATGGTAGGTGGCCTGCTGTGATGAGCTCTTAAAGATACGTTAGTGTTCTACTTACAAGCATTCAATTATCCAATGTTTATGCAGAGATCAAACAAACTTAAATAATGACTTACTCTTATGCGGAACAAGAAGTTACCGTACACGTTTACCTCTTGCATTATTTAAGTATAGTCGAAATCACAAAAAGTGACATCTAAAGCATTTGAAACATTACGTATTAAGATAAAAATAACAAGTCCTTGTAACATATTTCAGTTCGGTAGTTTTCAACAAGCCTAATATATATATATATATATATATATATATATATATATATATATTGATTATTAAAAGGTTGCCAATAATATTTTATTTTCTTACAGGCAGTCGCGTTTATATAAAACTATCAGCTTGATATTTTAGCTATTTTATAAATTCAATTATTAATCAACGTATTGAAATGTTATTGGTGAGCCTGGTGTTGGGCACCAGTAAAACAATAGTGGGCGCTGCACGTGTGGGGCTCCAGTGAAACAAAATTGGGTGTACCTACTGTACCAATGACTAGCTTGAGGTTCAATTCACGGAAGAGGATGAATTTGGACAAGGGTTGAATATGGTAACTCAAAATTTCTGAAGAAACAGGGATCCACCGAATCTTTAAGCTTGTATAAAAATAAATTTGACGGAGTGGAGATGCAGATATTGATTATTAAAAGGTTGCCAATAATATTTTATTTTCTTACAGGCAGTCGCGTTTATATAAAACTATCAGCTTGATATTTTAGCTATTTTATAAATTCAATTATTAATCAACGTATTGAAATGTTATTGGTGAGCCTGGTGTTGGGCACCAGTAAAACAATAGTGGGCGCTGCACGTGTGGGGCTCCAGTGAAACAAAAATTGGGTGTACCTACTGTACCAATGACTAGCTTGAGGTTCAATTCACGGAAGAGGATGAATTTGGACAAGGGTTGAATATGGTAACTCAAAATTTCTGAAGAAACAGGGATCCACCGAATCTTTAAGCTTGTATAAAAATAAATTTGACGGAGAGGAGATGCAGATATTGATTATTAAAAGGTTGCCAATAATATTTTATTTTCTTACAGGCAGTCGCGTTTATATAAAACTATCAGCTTGATATTTTAGCTATTTTATAAATTCAATTATTAATCAACGTATTGAAATGTTATTGGTGGGCCTGGTGTTGGGCACCAGTAAAACAATAGTGGGCGCTTCACGTGTGGGGCTCCAGTGAAACAAAAATTGGGTGTACCTACTGTACCAACGACTAGCTTGAGGTTCAATTTACGGAAGAGGATGAATTTGGACAAGGGTTGAATATGGTAACTCAAAATTTCTGAAGAAACAGGGGGCCACCGAATCTTTAAGCTTGTATAAAAATAAATTTGACGGAGGAGATGCAGATATTGATTATTAAAAGGTTGCCAATATTATTTTATTTTCTTACAGGCAGTCGCGTTTATATAAAATTATCAGCTTGATATTTTAGCTATTTTATAAATTCAATTATTAATCAACGTATTGAAATGTTATTGGTGAGCCTGGTGTTGGGCACCAGTAAAACAATAGTGGGCGCTGCACGTGTGGGGCTCCAGTGAAACAAAAATTGGGTGTACCTACTGTACCAATGACTAGCTTGAGGTTCAATTCACGGAAGAGGATGAATTTGGACAAGGGTTGAATATGGTAACTCAAAATTTCTGAAGAAACAGGGATCCACCGAATCTTTAAGCTTGTATAAAAATAAATTTGACGGAGAGGAGATGCAGATATTGATTATTAAAGGTTGCCAATAATATTTTATTTTCTTACAGGCAGTCGCGTTTATATAAAACTATCAGCTTGATATTTTAGCTATTTTATAAATTCAATTATTAATCAACGTATTGAAATGTTATTGGTGAGCCTGGTGTTGGGCACCAGTAAAACAATAGTGGGCGCTCACGTGTGGGGCTCCAGTGAAACAAAATTGGGTGTACCTACTGTACCAACGACTAGCTTGAGGTTCAATTCACGGAAGAGGATGAATTTGGACAAGGGTTGAATATGGTAACTCAAAATTTCTGAAGAAACAGGGATCCACCGAATCTTTAAGCTTGTATAAAAATAAATTTGACGGAGGAGATGCAGATATTGATTATTAAAGGTTGCCAATAATATTTTATTTTCTTACAGGCAGTCGCGTTTATATAAAACTATCAGCTTGATATTTTAGCTATTTTATAAATTCAATTATTAATCAACGTATTGAAATGTTATTGGTGAGCCTGGTGTTGGGCACCAGTAAAACAATAGTGGGCGCTTAACGTGTGGGGCTCCAGTGAAACAAAATTGGGTGTACCTACTGTACCAACGACTAGCTTGAGGTTCAATTCACGGAAGAGGATGAATTTGGACAAGGGTTGAATATGGTAACTCAAAATTTCTGAAGAAACCGGGATCCACCGAATCTTTAAGCTTGTATAAAAATAAATTTGACGGAGGAGATGCAGATATTGATTATTAAAGGTTGCCAATAATATTTTATTTTCTTACAGGCAGTCGCGTTTATATAAAACTATCAGCTTGATATTTTAGCTATTTTATAAATTCAATTATTAATCAACGTATTGAAATGTTATTGGTGGGCCTGGTGTTGGGCACCAGTAAAACAATAGTGGGCTCTTCACGTGTGGGGCTCCAGTGAAACAAAAATTGGGTGTACCTACTGTACCAACGACTAGCTTGAGGTTCAATTTCACGGAAGAGGATGAATTTGGACAAGGGTTGAATATGGTAACTCAAAATTTCTGAAGAAACAGGGGGCCACCGAATCTTTAAGCTTGTATAAAAATAAATTTGACGGAGGAGATGCAGATATTGATTATTAAAAGGTTGCCAATATTATTTTATTTTCTTACAGGCAGTCGCGTTTATATAAAATTATCAGCTTGATATTTTAGCTATTTTATAAATTCAATTATTAATCAACGTATTGAAATGTTATTGGTGGGCCTGGTGTTGGGCACCAGTAAAACAATAGTGGGCTCTTCACGTGTGGGGCTCCAGTGAAACAAAAATTGGGTGTACCTACTGTACCAACGACTAGCTTGAGGTTCAATTAACGGAAGAGGATGAATTTGGACAAGGGTTGAATATGGTAACTCAAAATTTCTGAAGAAACAGGGATCCACCGAATCTTCAAGCTTGTATAAAAATAAATTTGACGGAGAGGAGATGCAGATATTGATTATTAAAAGGTTGCCAATAATATTTTATTTTCTTACAGGCAGTCGCGTTTATATAAAACTATCAGCTTGATATTTTAGCTATTTTATAAATTCAATTATTAATCAACGTATTGAAATGTTATTGGTGGACCTGGTGTTGGGCACCAGTAAAACAATAGTGGGCGCTTCACGTGTGGGGCTCCAGTGAAACAAAAATTGGGTGTACCTACTGTACCAACGACTAGCTTGAGGTTCAATTCACGGAAGAGGATGAATTTGGACAAGGGTTGAATATGGTAACTCAAAATTTCTGAAGAAACCGGGAGCCACCGAATCTTTAAGCTTGTATAAAAATAAATTTGACGGAGGAGATGCAGATATTGATTATTAAAAGGTTGGCAATATTATTTTATTTTCTTACAGGCAGTCGCGTTTATATAAAACTATCAGCTTGATATTTTAGCTATTTTATAAATTCAATTATTAATCAACGTATTGAAATGTTATTGGTGGGCCTCTTGTTGGGCACCAGTAAAACAATAGTGGGCGCTTAACGTGTGGGGCTCCAGTGAAACAAAAATTGGGTGTACCTACTGTACCAACGGCTAGCTTGAAGTTCAATTCACGGAAGAGGATGAATTTGGACAATGGTTGAATATGGTAACTCAAAATTTCTGAAGAAACCGGGAGCCACCGAATCTTTAAGCTTGTATAAAAATAAATTTGACGGAGGAGATGCAGATATTGATTATTAAAAGGTTGCCAATATTATTTTATTTTCTTACAGGCAGTCGCGTTTATATAAAATTATCAGCTTGATATTTTAGCTATTTTATAAATTCAATTATTAATCAACGTATTGAAATGTTATGTTTGGGCACCAGTAAAACAATAGTGGGCGCTTAACGTGTGGGGCTCCAGTGAAACAAAAATTGGGTGTACCTACTGTACCAACGGCTAGCTTGAAGTTCAATTCACGGAAGAGGATGAATTTGGACAATGGTTGAATATGGTAACTCAAAATTTCTGAAGAAACAGGGATCCACCGAATCTTCAAGCTTGTATAAAAATAAATTTGACGGAGAGGAGATGCAGATATTGATTATTAAAAGGTTGCCAATAATATTTTATTTTCTTACAGGCAGTCGCGTTTATATAAAACTATCAGCTTGATATTTTAGCTATTTTATAAATTCAATTATTAATCAACGTATTGAAATGTTATTGGTGGACCTGGTGTTGGGCACCAGTAAAACAATAGTGGGCGCTTCACGTGTGGGGCTCCAGTGAAACAAAAATTGGGTGTACCTACTGTACCAACGACTAGCTTGAGGTTCAATTCACGGAAGAGGATGAATTTGGACAAGGGTTGAATATGGTAACTCAAAATTTCTGAAGAAACCGGGAGCCACCGAATCTTTAAGCTTGTATAAAAATAAATTTGACGGAGGAGATGCAGATATTGATTATTAAAAGGTTGCCAATATTATTTTATTTTCTTACAGGCAGTCGCGTTTATATAAAACTATCAGCTTGATATTTTAGCTATTTTATAAATTCAATTATTAATCAACGTATTGAAATGTTATTGGTGGGCCTCTTGTTGGGCACCAGTAAAACAATAGTGGGCGCTTAACGTGTGGGGCTCCAGTGAAACAAAAATTGGGTGTACCTACTGTACCAACGGCTAGCTTGAAGTTCAATTCACGGAAGAGGATGAATTTGGACAATGGTTGAATATGGTAACTCAAAATTTCTGAAGAAACCGGGAGCCACCGAATCTTTAAGCTTGTATAAAAATAAATTTGACGGAGGAGATGCAGATATTGATTATTAAAGGTTGCCAATATTATTTTATTTTCTTACAGGCAGTCGCGTTTATATAAAATTATCAGCTTGATATTTTAGCTATTTTATAAATTCAATTATTAATCAACGTATTGAAATGTTATTGGCACCAGTAAAACAATAGTGGGCGCTTCACGTGTGGGGCTCCAGTGAAACAAAAATTGGGTGTACCTACTGTACCAACGGCTAGCTTGAAGTTCAATTCACGGAAGAGGATGAATTTGGACAAGGGTTGAATATGGTAACTCAAAATTTCTGAAGAAACCGGGAGCCACCGAATCTTTAAGCTTGTATAAAAATAAATTTGACGGAGGAGATGCAGATATTGATTATTAAAAGGTTGCCAATATTATTTTATTTTCTTACAGGCAGTCGCGTTTATATAAAACTATCAGCTTGATATTTTAGCTATTTTATAAATTCAATTATTAATCAACGTATTGAAATGTTATTGGTGGGCCTCTTGTTGGGCACCAGTAAAACAATAGTGGGCGCTTAACGTGTGGGGCTCCAGTGAAACAAAAATTGGGTGTACCTACTGTACCAACGGCTAGCTTGAAGTTCAATTCACGGAAGAGGATGAATTTGGACAATGGTTGAATATGGTAACTCATAATTTCTGAAGAAACCGGGAGCCACCGAATCTTTAAGCTTGTATAAAAATAAATTTGACGGAGAGGAGATGCAGAAACAATTAACCAAAGATCCATACATAAATTATTAACAATTAATTACACATATTTTTCAAAACGCTGTGAATACCAACGTATCACAACTTGGTCAGAGTTGATTCTGAAATGCAAGTCACATAACTAAATTTATCATTGGAAACACTATTTGTGTTTTTTCAAAAATGAAAAAGTAAATACACTTGTTATAATACAAAGTATAAAATGCTACTTTTTATTCTTATTACTATTACCCGTTTAATTAAATTACGAGTTTCTCAGAAATTATTCATATATGCTTTGAGATGTAAATAAAAACTCAATGCAATTAATGATAAAGTCAAGGTTCTTATTTACAAGCTAGCAGCTTGATTAGTTAGGCATGCTTAAGTTCAATTAGAATTTACTTTCACTTAAAGAAATTTCAAAAATATAATCACAATCATAGAGGCCAAACATTAATACTGGTTTTTTTTCACATGCCTTCAGTTTCTCTAAAATATTTTAACCAACAAACAAATACTTCACATATAATTTATTGTTATAAAGATCTATGATAAACAAATTGTAGTATAAAAGGTAACACGCCGAAATTATCACTTGGAACGCAAGTGTGTTTTTGAACAACCATATGGTAATTCAAAATAAATGATATATTTGAATTATCTCTTAGCACAAAAGGAATTCCTATTAAAAGCAAAACTCAATAAAGTTTTCTATTTTACAGTTAAATTACAAGAATAACCGTTACTAAATAATTATTTCTATTATATTCAGGACTTTTAATTTTCTCATCATTTTAAACGACTAAAACTTCCACAACAAGTAATTCCTTGTTTGTGCTAAAAAGAAATCTTATCTAGTGTTAATAAAGTTGATTTTCTTACTAATCACTAACGAAAACAGACGTGTCTTCATATCTTTATGAGGCGTATAAAATAGCGAACTTCAGCGCCCAGGCTGTTATTTTATCAAGCATCTTAGCTTCATATTTTCCAGCAAGTCTTCATCAAGAATATTTGCGAATTTTTTTGTACGTTATAAAATTGATTTCTTTATCTGTGCGCACGCGTTATCTTATGCGAGTATCAATTTGCTGCATTTTTCAACCAACAGACATTGATATACTTAGACACTAATTCACACAGAATAAATTTCTGATGAGACTTAAAACAGATAAGCTTAAGGGTTTCGACACCAAACAAAAACCATAACGCAACTGAATTTATGTACCATTTAAAAAGGACGAAATTCAAAGGAAAGTAAAATCTAGACATACTAATTTCACCGAGAATTAGATACGTTACCGTATATTCAATAGTTTAGTGACACCCATTAATTTGATTAGAGACGTCCAGTAACTGCAGTAGAAACGATTGTCTGTTGTAGTTGTTAAAATCCTTCTCAAAGCGTTTCTTTGAGCTTACGAAAATTTACTATTCTTAAAAGTAATCATACATATTCGTTTTGGGCATGTCAGTATGGTTTGGGGGTCTCGGTTGAATTTTTTTCAAATTCAGTAGTCTTTTGAGACTACAGTGCATATTATACATATCCCAAACGTTTTACCCAGGACATTTTCATATGCATTCTTCTTAAGTGATAGGTCCTAAGATATTATAACGAGTTCGTATACGTTAAATAGAAGTCAGATGGAAAGGAGGATATTAATCTTAAACGGGTAAAATAAATGCGGATGTACTCCGTATATTATGTTTTCTGGAAAATGTTTAACTTTGTAAAGGAAATTCAGGACATAAACTTAAAACCACAAAACCATAGTTATTTGTGTTTGAAATACATAGTTGAACGTAACTCAGGTCAATAAATTACTTCAAAACCGTAAAAAGGAAAACAGTTTATTACGAAGTCGAATAATTAGATAGAAACATAAGTAATTACTTGAATTAGTTGTGTAAACTGAATAACCACAATAGTAAATTTTAATATCGTGGTCATGTTACTTTAAGAAAGCTTTAAGGATAATTAACAAGTAAGTAGCGGTGGGTTTATCAATATTCATGTTTTATACAGAAATTACCTAAAAATTGGGAGAACTATTTACAATCCTTAGTAGAATTAAAATTCAATTACAGGAAAATAAATGTAGTTATAATACAAAGTAACCAACAGACAATATAATAGTAATATTATTATAATGTAACTAATCAATTAAACACACATAATAATGTAGTAAAAAGTGTATCCATTGGCAAGATCGTTGAATACATACGATACCATTAATCACGCATTTTACACATGATTCAATACAAGTTCAATACTATGACCATACTGCAATGACATGCCACCTGAAAGCATGTAGTGCGAAAGGAAAGGACGAAAACTAAATACCTGATGAAAGACAGTTAATTAGTTATTGTTGAGCCAGGAACGAGAACACATGTAAGCGTGACCGTTGATATGGTAGCAGAGTAGCCCTGCTTCATACTTCTCACATTCCACGCTCCGACTCGCAGAAAGTTCCCAATTCTTTGTCTACATTTTCCTATCACATCTTCCAAAGTAGTCCACTCCCGGAGATCCGAATGGGGGACCATTTTTTACCTCCGGAATCTTTTACCTCACAGGATGCCATCATTTTAAATACAATTTGAGTACGCTGTTTACTTTGGAGGTAATGTGTTTGTTTTACGTTGTCTTTCACATTGCAGTAGTGCCGAAAGAGGAGCTGCCCTCTTTCGGGGACCTGTTTTTGCCTGGTTCCTCACTAAAGACCCTACTAATTTGGTTGAACCTGTAGTTTTGCTCTTTAGATTACTGGAGCGCGAAAGCTATTCCACCTCTTCTAGAAATCTAGAACTTCTTCAAGGTGCAGCTCCATTCGGAATGGACACAATAGTGATCCATTATAAAATGACCTTCCATCTGTAATTAATTTCGAGACCACGAAAGAGTAGGAAGCAGCGATCGCTTTAATCCGAACAGAAATGACTATGCGGGTAAAAGCATATAAGAAAACATTGAATGGGTACTAAAGAGGGCTAAGAATCACGGACAAAGAAAACGTTGAAAGTTTAAAATTAAAGACTTCCTTCTGGTAAAGTTTGTGACGCAATATTAGACGTTGCCAGGGCAAGAAGCGATCCACAGCCTTGATAGTAGAACTTGAAAATAAAGAGTTTTATCGGTTGAGAACTAAAAAAGATAACTTTCACAGTTGTACACCAAAAATCAGTTTACAGCTTGAACATGTTCCAAATCTAACAACATCATATCGAGAATGTGATAGAAAATTATTTTTTTCTGGAGATCGAGACAGTGCAGGTCTGATAAGGGCAAATGTACAATTCCAGCAGACGTTGTAATTCTAAATGTCATTACGGTCTAATATGTCTAAATAAGTGAACTTAAAATGTATAATTATTTTCACGACTTGCGTCTTTCATTTGAGATCATATGTCAGTTCCTTATTCAAATAATGTTGAGGCCACAGCCACGTGACTTAAAACAACCATTTATTGAATTTTTAATTATAAATTATAAAATATGGTTATTCTCAGTCTTTCACGTCTTTCTGTCCATCTAAAAACCATCTAGCTGATAGGTAACTACTCAAATATCTGCGTTTATTCCACTGATTCAATCAGTCAAGATGTTTATGGTTTATCAAATTCGCCAGTACGAGTTGGGAATTATGTCAGCTTACCGATTACTTAAATAAATATTCAGTAATTTACCATACCTACGAAATTTGATGGTGATGATCAATAATAACAGGCAATTAAACGAGGGCCATTTTTTCAGACTTTGACCCCACACCGCAAAAGGTTGGCGAGTGGTAGGTGGCTGCCGTGCGCAGTTACAAGATCCGTTATAGTCTAGTCCATGACGGCATTTTCATATAGCTTCCTCAATAAGTCTTTCCGCTAAGTGCAAATTGCGAAATGTTATTTTCATCCCGCAAGCTGCAATGCACCTGCTTTGTGCAAAACTTTACGTCTGCGGAGAGCCATTTCGTGCGATGATTTTTTCCGATTTCCGACGGGGATTATCTTCACAACAGTGCCTGAATCAACTTATTTCGACTTTTGGGAAAGAACCTCCAACTAAAACCACCGTGTATCGTTGATATGGAGAATTCAATCGTGGGCGTAGTTCGTTAGCGGATGAATTTAAAGGTCGTCCCAAATCGGCTATTGTGCCAGAAAACATCGATGCTATACGCGAATTGATAATGCAAGATTGATGTGACTTATCGTGAGCTTCAGTCATCCCTAGGCATTAGTATGACAAGTATACATTCGATATTACATGAACATTTAGCTGTCAAAAAGCTATGTGCGCGTTGGATCCCACATGATTCGACAATCGCTCAAAAAAAGACTCGTGTCGATTGGTACAAAGAAATGCTCAAAAAATGCTATTGCGGTGCATCAAACGCAGTGTATAAAAACTACACAGGTGACGAATCCACACGTGAAGAACAAACTGCGTGGACAACTATTTTCGACACCAGAAGAGGCGGTGGATGCGTTTAAAACCCATGTTTCGGAGTTATCTCAATCGGAATGGAAAAAATGCTAAGAAAATTAGTTCCAATGTATGCAATAGTGTATCAATCATCGTGGAGAATATTTTTAAAAACAGTAAAGAACTTTTCACACCATAAGTTTTATTTTAGTTAATCATTCCCGATACATATCGAGTACCCCTTGTATGTGTTCGAGCATCCGCTATTCACGACCAAGCATCGAATCACTTCCATATTTTCTAACAAGGAGTCTCAAGCAACGTCAACAGTCATTTTTATTCATTGTTTGCAACATTGTATGCAGAGGGTTTCGGAAAGCTTGTCCACAGGTACGACAAATGCCTTTATCTTCAAGGTGGTTAGTCGAAAGTGTACATATAGCTTTTAGTAATAAAATCATTTGCTAATATGCGCTTGTCTTCTATTCAAGGCCTTTCCGAGATTGTTAAAAATGACCCTCGTACATAACCATTTGCATTTGCCGTAACATAACATATACTATTAACATTCCTGCCGTCAATTCAATTTATGAACTACACATCGCTGAGCATTTGGCGTAAACATTATCTGTACGGAGTTTGTAGCGTCACTTATTTTCTCTAGAAGCCGTTATCATTTAAGAGAAATAAGTAGCAATTACACGCAAGCGATGATACAACAGAGGGTGACTATACCAGCAAATTTCTTTAGTAGCGTCAAAGAAATTACTGGAGTTAACTCTCTAGAGATAATTTATACAGGAAAAAAGACCAATAAATTTTCTTTGTTTCCTTAGGGCATTGTAGCAGAGCAAAAACCAATGTAGAACTGCAAACTTCGATGAAAATTACTTAAAACGAATTATTGTTGCTTAAATATAAAATTGCTTTGGGGCGCGTAACTCACAGAGCATAAATGTTATACGAAGACGAAACTAATTTCACAAAATAAAGCGAAAGTCAAAGTAAATTTCGTACTTATTAAATTACAGTAAGAATTCTTCAAGGGCATTCCATTTTTAGGACAAGTATAATTTCGTACTACATTGCCAAACGATATACTAATGTTTCTGTGCATTTACGAATATTTTCATTAATTAATACAATATAGCGCAGATCTGATCTTTAGGTTACGATGTCAGATTCAAATAGATAGCTTCGCACAAACAATCCGGCTACTTGATGCGCAATTTGTTTTAAAGTTTGATATTTGCCTTTAAATATAATAGACCAAAGTGTTTGCATCACTTGCTGCTGTAAAAAGTAAACCTGAAAGTATCTACAATACCTCGTTTTCGGCAGAAAACAAGTCTTAATCGAAAGTGTTTAATATTTTGGTAGCGTTTCTTGAATGAACGCAGAAGAAAACAGATCGGTCATAAAAGATACAGTACCTATTTGCCGATTAGTTAAAGTAAGAAAAGCGTCCATCAAATTCACTCAGAATATTTTCGCATCAGTCTCATAAATTTTACAATTTAACTAAAGCCTTTTCCTTACTATCAAAACCAGAAAATATTCAAATCTTTTCCGTTTATGATTAATTAGTAGCTGCAATTTACTTTAAAAACGTTTATTGCGCGAATTATACTGAAAACAAATTTATATTTCCGTTGTGGCTCCAGTTTAATCCTATTTATACGACATTTCACATTTATTAGAAACATATTCGTCCACTTTGTTCTACTTCTAAACATTTCATATTATTTGTATATCTACTATTTTACGGCTATTTCGATGGTTCAAAATATAGTATGTCCAAGCTAGGCAACCCATTTCACTCAGTTCACATCTATAAATGTATTCTAGATTTCTGTTACCGACATATATTCATACATTCTAGTTTGAAAATGTTTTCCATAACCTTGTTATCTAAATAATTTAAAAGCCGCTCTTTGAACTTGGCTGCCTTACTGTATGCTTTGTCGATATATGTACAACTTCTCTCTAATTTTACTGTAACTTAAACGAATAATTACATACGTACATTTCCAGTAGAGTATTGGCTTGTGTAATTGGCAAGTGTTCTGAGTTTGATGAGTTACAAAAGATAATATTTTTTAGCGCGTTTGAGCTATTACGTAGACCGTTACGTTTACGTTCACAGTTTCTACTTTGTTCCTAACCGACTATTATTATGCATGGTACCTGTGATTAGTAGAAGGTTAGTTGGTTGCTGAAACTGTTACGGATAGAAATAACGTTACGTTACGTATTTCGATTTGTCCACAAATGGCGGGAACCATTAAAAATTTTATATATGCACTGGCTAACTACAGTAGTGCGGGAGTGGGTTCCTGTAGAAAAAACGATTAAAGCAATATAAATATAAACAGGTAAAGTGTTCGAAATCCAAAATCACATCAAAAATAATACTTATCATGAAAGGCTTTATTAGTTGTCAATACCTTCCATATTTTTGCTTGTCGGAAAACGGTTATACGGGATAGGTCTCGGTGCTTTCCGTTTTCTTAAATCTCGTCACCTCATCTTTTACCGTTTTTAAACATACCTTAAAACTACTCCTTAACTTTCTGTTAAATTAAAGCAATTGTTCAAAATAGCGGGTTCTTGCAAATATGACTTCTTCACTGGAGCAATTGGATATTCTTCCACAACTTATCTTATAAATAACTACAAATAAAGTTCAATCTAACTTTAAACTATATTAAGAGTTAGTTTAGAAAATATAATTGCACGCACATGGACCTTAAAGTCAAACCTAATCTACCTCCACTGGCCAGGCACTACTAACAAATTTCTTAAAAAGAAACTTAATCCATTGGCTAGTTTCCTAAATTGCTCTATAAAACACTTTAAATCCTATTATTTGGAAATGTCCTAATAAAAATACATAAAAAATATAGTGCAATACCAACCACCGCTTTTGTCATTTCGATGTCAATTAAAAATACTAAATTTGCGCGAAGAAACTAACTAGCAATACATTCTACAAATATAGCTTGCATTTATATTAACACGCACGTCGTTCTAAACGTTTTAAGGTTTCAAACTCCTTTCCAATAATATTAAGCTTAGGTGTAAACAAATATGAACTAATTAAAATTTATCTTCACAATTTCCCATGTATATATTTATCTAAAAAAAAAACATAACTAGAAAAGCTCAGTTGGTACTTAGTTATTTCCTGTATTTGGTTGTTTAAATTAACTAATCACATCTATGGCACCAATGATTTACCTGTTTACTAACTACCGACACTTTAAGTCACTCTATTCCATCTATTTATTTTCCATGAAAGATTGAAATTCGTTCATCATTTTTGTATGGACTAATGCCCTTTTACCAAAGCATTCCCGACTCGAATGTAAATTCTAGGACACTACGTGCGTGAATTTCCTGCTTATTTATCTAGAAGAGTTCAAAACAATTCGACGTCGGGCCACCTCCTCAATCGGCCCGACCTACGGTCTCCCGTTTATCTACCGCTGTTACTTTACCATCATTTCTTTCAAACTATTCTTATTAATTCCGAATTTAGCCCTTTCTTTTTTAAATTTTCACTCTTGCATTTTGTGCGTCTACAGATGTTTATGGTCAAATTCAATGTCTTAGATCATAAACGCATTAATTTTATGACATTTTATGATTTTGTGATTGCGTATAATATCATATGAACTTATACAAATATTATTGTGCACGGTGATGTCCCAGATTTTTATTGGTAATTTTTCTGATTGAATAGGAGTGTAAAATTCCGGGCATTATTGATGTTCATAAAAAAATGTACTAAGCGTTTTTCAGCTTATTTATTAGTACTGATTTAATACCGTATTGAAATAGCCCCTTCATAGAATGTAAACTACCCACGCCCCTATAAAATTTTTAGAGTGATTTCTTACAATAGCTCAACGAACTATCTAAATTATATTAATTTATTTCTACTAGCTGATGTGTACTTAAGTACGTGCTAGAGATACAATACATATGTGACTTGTCAGAATTACACGGTATCCTTGAATTGTGCAGAGAATTATGCTTTGCAGCCTTTGCAAAGGTACACAAATAAGATATTGAAGAAAATCCTAGTTCTGATTAACCAAAGGAGATTTCTAAACTTTATACCACTTGCACCTGTGATATGCTTTCACTAGTCAATTTAATTAAAGGGTCTATTTCTTTTATTACTTATGGTACAAGCAAATATCCGTAGCACATGCCATGTAGCATATGGTGGCAAGGATAACCTGTGTTTCTTATTGAGGTACGCACCGTTCTACGTTTAGTCGTTCGGTTTCAGCGTACCATTTTGCATTGACGGCATATCCACTAATAAAATTACAATTAGTCTAGAGTCACTCACTCCGTGACTGAACAGTTAATTACACTGTTTATATTAGCGTAGGCCCATATACGAGTGGGTCAGTGTTTTAGGATATATGTGGAGAAACGTTTCTCGATCTTGTATCTCTATCTTGTATTACGTTCGACACCGAAAAGTATACGCATGTTTGATTTAATAACTTTTCTTAAGAGTGGTAATACCATTCTAGACTTTTTCAACAGAAAGACTTACCCGTCATCTTCTTTTTTTGACTCTTGTAGAAACTCCGTATTTCGCTTAGTTTAGAGGAGAAAAAAATGTTTTCTCAAACACTGCTAAACGATATTCATATACATAAATGTCATAAAATACAATTGTATTACTTTAGTTTTTGGCACTTTTTACAGTAAATGTTACAATAATTTGTTCGCTTCAGTTTTTTTTTGTACTGTTTTCTTTAACGCAATCACCGTTATTGCTTTAATTGCAATTACTGTTGTGTAATTTTGGCAGCTAGCAAATTATGGAATTCCCTTTTAATAAGCAGGTGGACATGCTACTAGTTCTTGAATTCTGTCAAGGTAACTGCCTCGAAAGTATCCGCGTGTATCAAGAGAAATACCAAACCGGAGAATTCTAAATCGCGAAACTTTTGCCCGAATTGAAAGACGTCTTCGAGAAACAGGAACGTTGAAGCCAGTCAGAACTAACGCTGGAAGACCTCAACAAGCCCGAACACCAATTACAGAAGATTCTGTTCTTCAAATGATTGATGACAATCCTGAGACTAGTACCAGAACATTGCAACGAGAGACTGAGATTCCAAATAGCACTATAAATCGGATCATTAGAGATCAATTACTTTGTCCATTCTACATTTAGCCAGTGCAAGGATTACTGCCACTTGACCACGGATCACGTTTAATTTAAAGTTAATGTCTGGGTCGGAGTTATTGGTAATTTTATGGATGGGCCATTCCGATTGCCTGATCGTTTGGATGGCGTTAGTTACCTTCGATTTCTTCAAGAAAGTTTGCCAGGTATACTAGAAGACTTGTCCCCTTAATGTTCGTCGATACATGTTCTTCTTGCACGACCGTGCACCACCTCATTTTGCATGTGTCGTAAGAGAGTATCTTAATGAACAATTTACTCGTAGATGGGTTGGTAGAGGCCACAAAGGACCCATTTAATGCCTCCGCGTTCTTCTGACTTAAATCCTTACGACTTCTTCATCTGGGGAGCGTTAAAAACACAAGTGTGCAAGGTTCAAATTAATAATCCCGAACAATGTGGAACAGAATTCAAAATGCTGTAAACGCATTACGACAAATCGATAATGTTTTAAGATGAGTGCATGTCAATTTCATACGTCGAATTGACCTCTGCATTAATAAAGGTGGAGGTCACATTGAACACTTGTAAAAAAAGTTTTGTCTTTGTGTCTACGGCTAACTAAATTTGTGTTTGAACTCTTCTCACGGACCAACGGTGAAACTTTGAAAGCTCTTGCCCATTTGTGTACCATCCCATCACTTATAATATTTTGTCCGTACACTTCACAAATCCGACCGTAAATTTCAACTGCTATCGCGTTTTCAGCACTATGAAAACAAATAGCTGCGCATATTTCATAGTCGGCGAGATTCTCAATCGGCGGAGGCATTTTAAATACGCAAAAGCAAATGTATAAACGATCGATTGTTATGACAGTAGCATCTGTGGTTAGCCAATAGATGTAGGCACACAGTGCGCATGCGCGGGACACCGACGGTATCGCTGCAGCGGCGGAATTTTAAAACGGAACTTACTTAAAAAACACGCCTCGTACTTAAGGTTCTTAATTTTAATCTAAAACATATTATAAAGGCACCCGTATTATTACTAATGCATTGTACTACAACCTAATGAAACTGTATAGTATCGAATTCTTCCGTGAGTTGGGATGCACGTGCATGTAAGTGAGAAGTATTTTTTTGTATTAAAACGTTCCCTCTGGTTAGAATAAAGTATTATTTATAATAATTGATGAATTGCATCAAAAGCTTCTTACATTGTAGTTTTATGCGTTATATTAAATACAAAACAATATTTCTTTGAAACGGAAATGAGCGTTGAATGCAACTTTGTTGTACTTTTCTAACTTACAGGTAATTCTTAAATAGAAACATTGGAGGTTGGCGTCTAACCAGTTCTAGGACTGAAGACATAATTATGATGATAATGATTATTTATCTATATTCTAATATAGGTACAATCAAAATACTAATCTTTGACACATTTGCACGTGGCTATAGTTTGTTACTTATTATTAAAATATCAGTAGTCCATGATCTTGAATTAGATTGTAATAGGACTAATATATAACAAAAGTATTTTGTTATTCTGCTTTTTTTTTTATGCGCAATAAGACAAAGCAACTTATTAAGAATTCCAAACTACGATATTATTATAAGCTCTCTACTAGCTTAAATACCCGTGAAACTTAGAAAGTTTTGAAACAGGCCGGTATTGGTAAAATTCAATTAACGCCAGCCTTAAATAAAAATTTAGAAACTCTTAATAACTATTTTGCAGATATCAGCCAACTGGATGACATGACAAAGCTACAGACTATTTGTAAACTGTCTTTGGCGCAATCTTCTGAATGTATCCAACCGTTTTAATTTGTTGATGTTACAGAGGGTGCGCTTCTAAACGCGGTTCATCATATTAAATCGAATGCTGCTGGTTCTAATCGAATTCCAGCATCAATGTTTCTTCAAATTTGCCTTTCACCTGTTACATCGCTCACATCAATTATCAACGACTCGTTTAGGTCGGTTCTTTTCTTCTGCTATGGAAGCACGCGCTTGTTAGACCACTAACCACAGAATCCCGGTGATTACCGGACAATTAGCATTCTACCTGCGTTGTCAAAATCTATAGAATACTAGCATCTTCACTATATTTAAAAGGTTAAAAACCCTGCTATGATGTACATCGAAGAATGCATTGCAAATGTTTTTGAAAGGTTATAGATGCAAAAATTTATATTTCCATATTTCACTCAAATGAATTACATACATACATTATGTATGTACATAAGTCAAATTAATAAAACTTAAAATATATTAGTTTGTACATCATACATGCGTTTTATGAAATGAAATAAACATTTTATCAAAATATATTATTGGCTTATTGCATATTACAGGAAGAAGAAAACTGATTTCAGGTACAATTGAGAAATACAACAAAACGCGGACCATTGGCATACAAATTAAAAAAATAATCATGGAAACCTAATTTCATTCTTATAAGGATTTGAAAATCTATGCCTAGTGGCATTCTTATTTCCGCAACCTCTCACATAGTAGAGAAAGCATCCATAATCCACGATTCGGATAAAAATATGTAACCCATTATTTTACCAATTGTTACAAAAACTAATAAATATGAATCTCCTCTAAATACAGTAATGTATAAACAAACACCAAGCTCTAACTTTAAGATATCAGTTTCTCGTAAGTTTCAGTTTTACAATAAATTATTTGCCCATGCAATATCGGTAGGTATGTAATAACAACATTGACGGTGAAATAAGTACCTATAAAAAGAATAGGAATGTAATCTCAAGTAAAACTAATGGTTTTTTTTTTAATCACATACGTGGATATAATGAAGAAGTCGAATATTAATATCACAATTCATAATAAATTTTTGGAAATGCAGCAAATCAAATTAAACAATCTTTGAATAGCGCTACGGTTAGATAAACAATAATTCTAAACGTCAAATTAATGTCAAATAAATGACAATCATAATTGCAGTCGAAATTGTGGGCGCTATCTATTGGGATAGTGTTAATACTAAAATGCGCCAACATAATCGTCTATAGAGTGCCACCACCGTGGTACGTAACCTGCTTTTGACATTGCTCAAATAAATTACACAAACCGCAGCAAAAGTTTTAAATAAAGATGTAGAATTTATGGTAGATGCAATATTTTTGGTACACATTAGAAATATGTTAAGGATTGTATACGAATTTTTGAAACCAACTCAATCGTCTGTTCATCAACGCAAATGTACCGGTTTCAGCTGTGTGCGTTTGGGTTTTTAGATCGTAAAATATCAAAGGTTTTTTATACGCATATATAAGCGAATACGTTTCTGCAAGTTGGACAATATCTGAAAAGTAAAGGTTGGAAATGGTACTTGAGTAATGTAATTCACAAATTATAAATTGTAGATCGCACTGAAGCATATGAAAAAAAGTGTTGGTTTATTGTTAAATAAATGTTATTGCATGTTTTAAAAAGCATCATAAAATTAAATTAAAAAAATGAATTTTACTGGGCATTGAACCAGCGGAGTTAAGATTCGTAATCAGAGACGTTGTGCTTGCGCTGTGGAGGAGATGTTTATTGAAATCGCGTTGGTTGTATAGTTGCTATGCCTAATGCCACATAAGAAATACATCGTGTTAGGAATAAATCACGGTCTATTGTAATTGTTCGGGCGACTTCGTATATAAACGTCAAATGTAAAAAGTATTTATTTTTCAAATAAATAGGTGGTGTATATTAAAAAGCGATGTTTTCGTATAATTGTAGTCAATTATCGGTACTTTTAAATGATATTAGACGAATTATAAATCTAATTTTGAGAAATTTTAAAAGAAATGTGTAATCATAGATTTTGAAGGTACATATTCGTTCGCTTCCGCCGGATTTCGGAAACTGGTTTTGACGTTTATGAAATAAATTATACAACTTTTAATACCTGTTTTAAGAAAATACTATACTATCAGCTTGCAAACTTGTTAATAATTGAGGTTTTAGAATACGAATAGCGTAGTTTGGCATATATTAGAAATTTTTTAACGCCCGAATACGAATTTTACAAACCAACTCGATCTTACTTCTCTCTCGTACTAACGTCAACGGAACAGTTCCTGGCCTCGTTGCACGACCGGTTCGGTTTTTAGATCTGAATTTTTTGAGGGATCCAAGCTTTTTTAACACGTAAACGAATACGTCGCTTCAAATTAATCTTTTCCAGGAAAATACTTATTTCTTCGCAAGTTATCGGTTTTCCGCCATAAAAACCGACCTATCCTAAGCACGCAAAAATTCTCCACCTAATCACCACCCGTCCGCGCCCCCAACTCCGAAACCCTCGGACGCAAATCCCAATAAGCGATCGATTTGCGCCTCTCAACTTTAACACAAAGACGGGCGTACGAAACTTATAGTTATTAGACTAGAAACGCCTTGTAGTCCCTACGGGACTACTTTGAGCGCCCCACACCTTTTGCGCCCCACACTTTATGCGCCCCACACTTTTTGCGCCCCACACTTTTTGCGCTCCACACTTTTTGCGCTCCACACTTTTTGCGCCCCACACGTTTTGCGCCCCACACTTTTTGCGCCCCACACTTTTTGCGCCCCACACTTTTTGCGCCAAAATCCCACTCCGGCCAAAACCCTATGAAACCTTTTACGGAACCACCTCACTGAGGTGGTCGCACTAAGACCACATGAGCCTAGTAGACCTTGTCTAAATCACTTCGGAAGGTCGATTGGATCAAGATCGCTTCGCCCAAGTAGACTTTGTCAAAATCGCTTCGGAAAATTGATTGGAAATTTGATTGGAAAATTGATCGGATCAAGATCACTTCGCTATAATAGACTTTTTCGCAATCACTTCGTAGAATCGATCGGATCTAGGTCACTTCGCCCAAGTAGACTTTTTGAAAATCTGTTTGAAGTGTCGATCGTATCAAGACCACTTCGCCCCAGTAGACTTTTCCGTAATCACTTCGAAGTGTCGATCGGATCAAGACCACTTCGCCCAAGTAGACTTCACTTTAAAAACCTTGCATTTATCTTTAAAAACCTAGTTTTTCCTTTAGGAACCTAGTTTTTTCTTTAAAAACCTAGACTTTTCTTCCAAAGCCTAGTTTTTTCTTAAAAAAATCTGGGTTTTCTCCGAAAACCTAGGTTTTGCTTTAAAATGCAAGAGTTTACTTTAAAAACCTGGATTATCTTTTAAAAATCTAGCATCTTCTTTAAAAATTTAGATTTTCTCTCTAAAAACCTAGATTTTTCTCTAAAACCTAGATTTTTCTCTAAAACCCTAGGTTTCCCCCTTAAAAGCTTAGTTTTTTCTTTAAAAACCAAGACTTCTCTTCAAAAACCCAGGCTTCTTTTCAAAAACCCAGGCTTCTCTTCAAAAACCCAGGCTTCTCTTTAAAAACCCAGGCTTTTCTTTAAAAATCAAGGCCTTTCCCCATAAACCCAAACTCTTCTTTAAAACTCTAGGTTTTCGCCCAAAAGCATAGGCCCTTCTTTAAAAACCTAGGATTTTCTTAAAAAACCTAGGCGTTTCTTAAAAACCTACGCTTTTCTTTAAAAACCTTGACTTTTTGGAAGCCCAGAATTCTTCCATAAACCCCAGAATTCTTTTTAAAATTTTTTTTTTCTTAAAAAATCTAGAATTTTCCTTTAAAATCCTAGGTTTTTCTTAAAAACCTAGAATGTTCTTTAAATGCCTAGGCTTTCCTTAAAAAACCTACATTTTTCTTGAAAAACCTAGTGTTATCTTTAAATATTAAGAATTTTCTTTAAAAACTAAGAAATTTTATTTAATATCTTGGTTTTTCTCTAAAACCCATGATTTCCCTTTAAAACCCAAGACTTTTCTTTAAAAACCTAAACTTTTCTTCAAAAACCTATACCTTTCTTCAAAAACCTAGACTTTCTTCAAACACCTAGACTTTTCTCCAAAAACCTAGACTTTTCTTCAAAAATCTAGACTTTTCTTCAAAAACTTAGGCCTTTCCTTAAGTTTTTTTTTCTAAAAACCTAGATTTTTCTCCAAAAACACAGATCTTTCTCAAAAAACCCGGGTTTTACCTACAAAAACCTAGGTCTTTCTCTAATAAACCTAGATTTTTCTTTAAACACTTCGAATTTTCTAAAAACTTAGCTTTTCCCCCACGATCCTAGTTTTCCTTTAAAAACGTAGGGTTTTCAAAAACGGAAGGTTTTCAAAAACGGAAGGTTTTCAAAAACGGAAGGTTTTCAAAAACGGTGGGTTTTCAAAAACGGTGGGTTTTCAAAAACGGTGGGTTTTCAAAAACGGTGGGTTTTCAAAAACGGTGGGTTTTCAAAAACGGTGGGTTTTCAAAAACGGTGGGTTTTTAAAAACGGTGGGTTTTTAAAAACGGTGGGTTTTTAAAAAGGGAGGGATTTTTAAAACGGAGGGATTTTTAAATCGTAATATCAATAGACGAAATGGGCGTTAATATTTTATAGCAATGGGAATTGAATGATCAGAATAAGCAATGTAAATATAAAACGTCAGAGAAGAAACCCATTGGTGAAGTAGTGACCAAAATGTTTGAGTAATTGCGAGCGATATCCCAAAGCTTGTGTTAGAACGCATCCTGCCCTGTCAAGGTCAGGACAATAAAAAACCAAGGAAGCGCATTTGCGTTAGCTAAAAATGTAGTAAACGAAGTAACAAATAAATACTTACCAAGAATTAGTTAAGAAATTAGTTAAGAAAATAGTTAAGAAAAAATAATAAAAGGGAACGTAGTTTTAGGCGCAGAAAAAGCTTTAGAAATAAATAGAAAAACCGAATATGTACATCCAGCCAAACGTAGGGTACAATTTGGTGATTTAAAGCAGCACAGATGTTAAAAAAAGTTCCTTTCGCCAGCTCCGTGCGGAATAGAAGACGAAAATTAAAAAAAGAACGTGTCCTTTATGAATAAAAAAATAGCCGCCGCCAAGGTCCGAAACCTTACATCAAAGATGATAAAGCATTAAACCGCCTTGCTGAACCACTACACTATCAAGGCACTTGCGTTGTAAAAGTCAATAGCCGCATATGTGGGTTCATAAAGGAAGAAGCAGTAGCAAAACGATTATGAATAATAAGAAGCCACATACGAAATACACCGATTTCTGACCAAATCACGCTCTATTGGAACTGTTCGGGTAACATCGTAAAGAAACGTCAAATGTAACAATTATTAATTTTTTAAGTAAATAGCTGGTGTATAATAAAAAGCGGTGTTTTTGTATAAAAATAATCAATTGTAGGCAGTAATGAAGCATATTGGATGATTTGCAATTACAAATTTGAGGAATTTGAAACGAAGTGTGTAACCATAGATTTTGATGGTACACATTCGTTTGTTTTCGGCCCCTTTCGGAATCTGTTTTGACGTTTCTCGAATCAATTATACAAATTTTAATAAGTGTTTTAAGCAAATACCATAGCACCAGTTAGCAAACTGTTAATAATTCAGGTTTTAGGAAAAGGATATCGTTGTCTGATATATATTAGATATTGTTTAGCGCCCGAATATGAATTTTGGCAACCTACCGGATCCTGTGTCTCTCTCGCACCAACGTACATGGCGCAGTTGACGCTCTCGTCCTAGAGCTTGTTCGGTTTTAAGATCGGGTTTTTTGATGGATCCTAGCTTTTTTAACACGTAACGCGAATACGTCGCCGCAGATTAATCTTTTCCCGGAAAACCCTTATATCTTTCCCTATTCATAGGGTTTTCGCGATAAAAAGCGGCCTACGCAACGCACGCAAAAATCCCCAACCGAACCCACACCCTCCCTCATCCGAACCAAACCCCCCCTCGGAGGAGATACGCGAAAAGCGATCGATTCGCACCTCTCAACTTTAACACAAAGTCACGCTATCAAGATTTATAGTATTTAGATTTAGCTTTAGATCGAGCGTTGAACTTTTTACATAATAATAATCTTCTAGACATATATCAATCAGGGTTTCATGCAAATCATAGTACGTGTACAGCAATTTCAAAAGTTATTCATGACGTAAGATATGCTATGGATACACAACAAATTACAATCCTAATTCTCTTAGATTTCAGCTCAGCCTTCAACAGTGTAGATTTCGACATTCTTTTGACAAAATCAAATATCAAGTAATTTTACGAAGCTATCATTGAAATGGCTTAATTAATATTTAAATAACGTACACACTAAGTAGTTGACCACAACATGTCAACTTTTAAGCTTCAATGAGCCTTCTGTTAGGAGTTCCACAAGGGAGTGTTTTAGGCCTCCTTCTATTTAGTTTATACCATTCAAGATATTTCTACCTGTTTAAAATTCTGTCGCTACCACTGTTATGCTGGTGATGTTCGATTGTATCATCACTTTAATCCAAACAACGCCATTCAAGCATTTACTGAATTAAGTATGATCTAGCCAGAATTTTTGAGTGGGGTGCACGTATGAACCATAAATCCACTAAAATGCCAAGCAATCTTCCTGGGGAGGCAAAAAATGTTAAACAAACTTAATCTTGATAATGTTCCTTCTTTACTGCTAGACAAATCAATTATCACCACCTCTTCTACCGTTAAAGATCTTGGAATCCTTTTAGATTCTGATTTAAGCTGGCGCGCTCAAATATTTGACGTCTGCAAAAAAGTTTTTTTAACTCTCACACACATAAGCTACTAAAGCGTTTTTTACCACTTAAACTCAAACAGATGTAGTTCAAGCTATTATACCCCATTTCGACTATTGTGACTTAATCTATACAAATTTATGTGCAGTCCTTTGTATGCGTTTACATGTATTCGTTATATTTTTATTTAAAATATTACGACAGAGTTAGCATTTTCTACTTTCATTTAAATTGAATTAAGCTTGATTTAAGAAGCAAACTTCATCTAGCTATTTTAATTTATAAACTACCGATACAACAGTCGCCGTCATATTTATCATCGCAGTTTTCCCTACTTTCACGTAGGACTTACAATACCAGGCAAGTGGATGTACTTTCCATTCTTATCCACCATTCTCAAATGTACCACTCTTCGTTCCTGGTCACAGGTTCGCTTCTCTGGAACTCTATTCCACAAAATATTACGTTCACCCAATCAAAAACAAAATTCCGTGAATTATTGTATGATATCTCATCAAAGACACTAACAGCCGTTCATGAATTTGCTTGCTAAAACACTACGGTCTACCCTGTTTCTGCCTGATGCGAATGCATGCGTGAATGTGAACGTGTATGTGTTGTGTAGTATAGTTTGTTTATGCGTGTATTATACTTTGTATATTGTGCATGTCTACTTTGTGGTTTTATCCATTTAATACAATATTGTATATAAAAATGTATCTGCAGGCTATAAGTTAGATGTAGGACAGGGCCGTTTGGCCCTAATGTCGCTTATCGCTTGCATTCAAATAATTGATTTTGAACATAATAAAGTCGGTAATAATAATAATAATAATAAATGGGAAAGCAGATGTCACGAAATGCTAAACACAAAACAGTAAAAGAAATCAAAACATACTGCAACTAACAGATAGTTATCAATATTAAGAACTAAACAATAGTATTTACTAAAAGTCACCATGCATAAGAAAAGTAAAAAAAAAAGATAGTTTAATGCATGCAGTCGATTTTTAATCAACGGTTGGATGTTGAAAATTCAACCCACTATACTTATGTTTTGTACATTATTCTTGATCGTAGTTAATAATTGGAATGGTATTCTTGTCAGTTATATCGTATACGAATAGACATAACTGAGCTTAGACCATAAAATATTCAATGACCGCCAACCCATTATCCATTAGACAGAAGTAAGAATATTAAGCAAGTGAGGTATATACTGTAAACAGGTGGTTAGCATATGTAGTTTCAGTTTTAAAAAACCGTCAACGATTGATACGTAAGCTTTATGTTGTAATAAACAAATATTGTGGTGAAGGTGACCACTCAGAAAAATAAAGGTTACACAAAAATGAAATTTAATTCTTATAAAACCGCATCGTGTTCGATTTCACCGCTCTACTAAAATAACATCGAGTACTAATATCATATCTAGTTAAAGGACAATATTCATGTTCCTGACATCTACAGGAAAAAGATGCACCGAAAAGTTTTTTCCAGCTCGCTCCATTTGATTACTGCACTTTATTTGCTTACACTGAGATGTCACATGAAAGTTTTCAAACTCATGCTTATTACTGATATTCAGCTTTCAGGGGTATCGTGTGATACCTGTTTACAAAGAAACTTCAAAGGAACATCTTGTCGTAGTACTGCTTTTTGCAGGTGGTTTGAAAATGTATGCTGTCACAATGATATAGGCGACACGAGTAACATACAAGCTGAACTAAATATGCTGCAAATGATGTGATAATAACAACTTGCAGTTTAATGTCAACAATTATGAGGTAATATCCTAGTCTCGAAAACGCTCACACACAATTTATAATTAATTATACAGCTAATGGTATAGAGTTATTTATAGCTTGTAAGTAAAAGATTTAAGAATACCATTTGATAAAAGAATTATTCTTTCTCGAGCATATTGTCAACGCTACAAGTGCTTTAATTAGAATCTGTGAATTTCTCCATAGGAATTGTAAATCATTTCAAAATTCAATGGCTTAAGAACAATACTTTAGCTTAATCAAAACAAAGATAGAATATTGTGGTTATACTAAGAGTTCGAAGTATGGTGTATATATTGATCAATAAGAAAGTGTTTAGCTTAAGTTTGTGAAACTTATTGCCTTTGTTGAAACTTGAGACTTGTCCCCAGAGAGTTACGGCTTAAGAACAACTGATTGCTTTTTGTATCATACTGTAATTGAGTTTTAGACGCAAACTGAGCGGTCAGCTATTTTTGTACCTGTTTTCTAGATTCACCAACATTAATATCAAAACAATACTTTATCGTTCTATCATTGAATTGCTGTTTCTACAAGGAATGGTATATCATCTGTGAAGTATTAATACCTCGTAACCATTAAAGAGACATTTTTCAAGGTGAACAAAAGCGTTTTATTTTGGTACTTTTCTACGTGATCTTCGCATTAATAACTTCGGTAATAACGAATATTATTGAAATTAGTATACATCACATTTTTACTTAAAAAATAAAATTTCGTGTTGTAACAATTTTTTTGACGACTGCAAATTTTTTCTGTTCCATTAAACAAGTTAAATATCCGTATTGGGATCATGTAGCCCAACCACAATACAGAGATGCTAGTTTGGTTGCTAACAACAGGCGTTAAATATTTGAATAAACATTTCAATGCCAAACAACTTTGATATATTGTGCGCAATGTGTCAACGACTCACTCTGGCTGGGGCACCTGACACGAAGACATCATGGAAAACCTTAGAGTTCTAGCCAGTAATTTACGTGTAGCTTTACGCCTATGTGTTAAGCTCAAGTGTAATCAGCACTTGAAGTAGTGTTTTTTGATAATGCGCTCTTCTCTTTTCCTGTTTATTCTTATCTATTTTATCCTGTCGAATTTTGTCTTGTATGATCATATGTGATCTTTTCTTTTTGTTTAAGCTCACCTAGTTTACCATGTAATATGAGCATTTATCTATTTGGTTGCAATATTCTAAATTTAACAAGAACGTACTTCAATGTGGCGATAATAATTTTTGGTCTAATATGAACGTCCATCAACCTTACCGTAATACTTGGATTTAATAAAATGTTTTGCAATGAAGCCGTTATATTTGTGATTTAACCGGAATGTTCTTCAATTTAATAGCAATTCTTTTATTTCAATCTAAACGTTCCATAATTAACATTTACGGAAATCTTTTAATTGCTATGATGAATTTACAAGTAATAATGTAGATAATTACACTCAAGATAATTGTTTGAATAACGAACTAAATGCAGTAATAGATCGAAGCTTTGCATTTTTTGATAACTGTTTGAATGGATTTTGGTTCGTTCCGTTATTGTGTAGAGGAAATACGCTTTAAGCTCGTATAATTGTTTTATTTTGAACAAGTGAGTTCAAAAATAGGGTAATTAGATCAAGAAACAAAAGGCACAAATGCCTTCGAGATAATGATATTTGTAGCTTCCATTTGACGAAGAAGCACTGATAGCTCTTTCAGAATTTGATGCCTAATATTTGTGTCTATAAAAGTGTGTGCATAATTGATTTTTATAGCTTTTTTTATTATGAGGTAGCAAGAGTATACCTCTTGTGTCCTCCTTTGTTAATTTGATTCAATTTTCTTTACAGCTCCTGCGTAAGCAGTTAATACTATATTCCTCTCTAAGGACTCCCAAGTCCCTCTTGGGGAAACTCTGTGTTTAAACTTAATGACTTGGTGGCGCCCTCCCCATGCCCCTAGTATAAATTAAGCCATAGTAAGTGAATAATGTTTTGTAAAAAGAACCACGACCAATCCTCATAAGCTCTACCCGAGGAATAGACCCATAGCATAGTCGGAAGATATTTGCGTTCCATCATTTTAAGGAAATCCTTCCTTAAAGTCCACTGGTTTCATCAGGGAATATTAAAGAACTCACGGGTTACTTTAATCATTCAAATAACCAATAAACCAGTAACAACGACAAAATGTGTAAGAGTGTTTATAGAAAACATCAAAATTATCATGCCGTGAACTGAAGACTGTCGTAAAAGCCATGCAAATCCTAAGACAAAACAGATTTCAAAAGTTGTAACTGTTGTCACTTCTGTTTTTATTTTTCTGCCTTCCTTGTACATTTGCGACCAAACAACTTCTTCTGTAATATTTTGCTTTCGTTGTGGAAGTTTTTTCTACTCGTCATCAAAATTGAGCGTATAGTAAATTGTTCCTTCTGAATATCTCAAAACTCTGATGTCTGTCACAACAGGGTCATTTGTGGCCTGGAAGTATTCTTCATTATTAATAAAAATATTTTAATATGACTAGAATGACTTACTCTCCCATGTATAAGATCCATATCTTTGGTATATCTTGAGCGTGTAGTCCTTAGCATCAAATAACTGCACGCTTTTAACCTCATACTGTTGGGGATTTGTTCTGACTACCTTTCTAATCCGCAATAGTCACTTAGTAAAATAATATCTTTATCCTTCACCTTACTCTATACAGCCGTGAATGGAATCACATTCCTTTTGGGTATGTCCAACTTCGAAGTATTTTGTATAATTTCTATATATGTTTGATTGAGTAATCACGTAGCGCATTACTTATAATGCAGTTCCTATTTTGAAAAGTGCACCCATTACTGTAAATAATAATTAGGCCAGTCTCATTCTGACAGTGAGTCTCCAAGTAAAGTATTAGACAAGAAGCAAACGTAGATGCAGTAATATTGACCTTTCTTTCGGTAAACCAAAAATACGTAGCTTGGTGTGTTATAGTATCGTGTACTGTAAAGTTATCACATGAAAGTGTGAGTTTAAAGTAAATTGGGTTAGCCTGAACGTACGGACAAATCTTGACTGCTTGTAGGTCAATAGTCAAACCACGACCCTTTTGATTTGTCTCAATTTCGTCTTTATCTTTTTATTCTTCGTCACGGGGTTTGTTTTTGTTAAGGTTATATGTATTCCATTTTTCAACTGATAATTGTTCAGCGTTATACAATACACAATACACAAATCGCACTTATCTCTCTTGATTGGGTATATTGACAGGTTTAAGCAATGAAATATTTCATTGAAAACTGTTCATGATATTGAAGATTCACCTTCCTCTGCACAGCTGTTCTGGCACAGACTATAAGGTTGATTTATGTTTTGAATCGTAGTTTCTAAATATAATTTTGACAAGTTGTAACACTTGCAGTAAGATAGCAGATTGAGCACACTTTTAAAAATATATCATAGGTTAGTCTCAGATTTGTCCTTGTCTTCCCTTTGTGAGGGATGTTGCAGTTGTTTTTTTGCGTTTGGTGGAATTGATGCTAGATTTACTCTTCTTGAGCCAGTCATTAACAGTAAATTCACCACGACAAATGGTTCTCAAAAATATCGTCCTACAAACTAGTAATTTTGCATTACCAACGGTAAGAAAATTCTTCAAAGTATACGTCCTTCTTTTTCTGGGTTTGTAGCGTATGTTCTTTTAGTTTCACGTTGTTCAATGTGTTTAAAAACGTACATTATTCGCTGATCCAATTTCAGTTTATTCCAAAATATTCAAATATTGTGGCACATTTTATTTCAGTGATGTTAACGCAAGCTTTTTTGTTCTGATGCATTCCTTAAACCTGTAATCTGATCCAATTGTTTGGATTTTTCTTGGCACATTATGACGCACTGTTCCTTTGTTTGTTCAGCTATGACCCAAATAAGCACTCTCATCATTCGCAAACGTTTTGATTTATTTTTTGCCCACTTGTGCTTTATTAGGTTTTATATTTCTCTTCCTTCCCTTGTTTGTTTGTTTTGTTTGATTTCTGCACGTTTTTCTCGCTCATCGCCTGAGTTCCAGTGTTTGTGTACGAATTACCTAACATACCTGCTTTCTAGTACGTATAGTCTCCGTCGTTTGTTGATTTAAGGGGTATTCTTCTTCGCTTTCGTGACTCAAAAGACACTCATTAAAAATTTCTTGTTATAGACACCCAAACAACACGGTTCTTACTGTTAGTTCCACTAGTTGTAGGACGTTTTGGTTAAAAACTGCATTGGTGGTTGAATTACTAAAATGTACCTATGAGGTCGTAAATGAGTCATTGTTAGTAAATATGGTCGAAAATAATGAGAAAATTTTCAATATTGGCCTTGCTCATAAACGGTTTCATTTTCCGGAGACTTTTACACTGGAAGTGTCTCATGATTAATGTATTTTACAGCTACAAAATTTTTTATACGGTCAAACATTTATTTGAGGAATACTACATTAAGGCCTGAACAGAATATTGCACCGCCTAACGGCATTAAACGCAAGGAAATAAATAATGCCCACAACGAGCGTCCTCGACTTTTATTTTGAGAATTGACATAACCTCATTTGTTATCATTTTTGATTACTTATCTCTTCAATTCAATTAATTATTCAATGCAAATTTCCATGTTAATACATATTTAAAACTAACCTTAACTACACAAGTTAGTGCAATGTTCATACCTAAGGTAAGGTTATGACCATTCAACACAGCTGTTCTCTGTTATCCAACGCCGTACGGTTGCGTCGTTTCTGTTCAATTTTTAATACAAACTTACAAAACGGTTTTCTCTCTAAACATAACTGAACTAGCTTTTGTCTTCTTGAAAATGGTCAATTTCAAAAGGTTTTTGGTAAAGAGAGTTAATAACACAGAACTGCAGCACTTTTAACATAACAAAGCAAGATTATTAATGCTTTTCTAAGAAAACAGCGCAGTAAGTGTTTATTTGGACAGATTATTAAACTGGATTATCGTAGTGTACTAATGTTAGAACAGCGGGATGTGAGAACAAAGTTGATTTACGAGATATTGTTGTATGCATATAGAGGGCCTTTGGTTACCAGGTATTAGAAAAGTTATTTTTATCGAAATAAATTTTTGTGGCTTACAAGGCGCTCAGTTAAGATCCACTATGGTGTTATACTATCGCTAATGCGAAAATCCAATTTTTCGAATTCTAGTGGGTTACGAGTTATTAGTACTTCACAGACGATACATAAACATTTATTTCGTTTTAAACTGCCCGACACGTGTTTGATTTTACTAAATTATATACATGTAGAATTATATACATAAAAGCTCACATTTTACCACCGCTTAATTTCCAATATATCTTTTGTCACGGAAAATTTAAGTCAAGTTGACGGCCACTAGAAAAGTGCTTAGGTAGCGGCTTTTGGGTTGGGGGTGGTGACAACTTTTGCTCCGGCTTAGTCAGGGTGAGACTCTAATTCAGGGTAGATCAGAAAATGTACTGCACAGATTATATTAATAAGGGTTAGTATTGAATCAGAGCCTGAACAGGGAATGCCAAGGCGCCAGGAACTGATAAAAATAAAGGAGCGTATGAAACCTAAAGTCTTAGTTCCAACAGACTTCGAAGGAACCTCCTTCCAGATCATAAATATAAAACATGCAACTTCACAAAATAACTATCTTTAATATCGCATCGGAACACAAAAACAATTAATAACAAAAATTCCAAATACCAGTTGAATTTCAATATTACATCAATTATAATTAACATAAGAATAGAAAATACAAAATTAGTAAATATTATCGTAAGGAACCCCGCACGAGTGCATATCAGGGAAGAAGAACTTTTAATTTCTCCCTCACTATAAAGTTATTTATTACTTACGTACTCATATACCCTTGGCCAAGAAAGCATGTAGTAGTACGTAAAATACACCATAAATTAAGTGCTCGGTGTTCTAACCTCAATTTCAAATAAGCACCTCGTGGGAGCAATCTCTAACAATAGTGTAAATATTAGATACCTTAACGTACTGTTGAAATATTTCACAATTATCTTAATGAATCACCCTAGACAGTAAAGAGGGTGCCTAGAAATATACTAAATGTTGATTTTTTAAATATTAAATTTTTGTACATCAGTATTACTAAATTTTGAATGAAGTAGAGGTACTTCCTATGAACAGCAATACCTCAAATTATTAATATTAAGTACTAATAAGGGAAAATAATAAAACCAAAATGGCACAAAATAAGCACAAACATTAACAAATAATAATACATGGTAGTTATCTCACATCAAAGGTTGTCGAAGTCCTAGGCTGCTGGAATGATAACCCAGAGTAACGACAGCTGGTCGGCAACGCCAATAAATGATAAATAATAAAGTTGATAGTGCGACAACGTTCTTGAGATAAAGGAGACAGGAGCATAAACAGAATGAAGAGCATACGTATAACGCACAATGAGAAGGCGTAGAGAGGAAAAAGAAGAAGAAGAAGGACCCTAAAATTTAATATTAGAAATCAAGTTGCAAACAAAAATTGAGATATTAATTACCACGTAAGTGGGTCAATTAAATGTGCACTAACTGATTTAGAGATAACAGGACGTTACAATATTTAGATTTCAATAACGAACATCTGCACCTAGAAAAATTAAAATAATATAATTTAATCTATTTTAATTCATACCAATTATGAACGATGATGGTGAATTTAAATCCACTACAAGTGAAAATCGAAGCTTGCAAAAGGTATTCTAGAACCATAAAACCAAAATTGCCAAACTCCAATAGTTATTTGTCGGTTCTACCTAAATCCGTAATCAATACGTTTATATCGGCAGAATCCAACTTTCACCAACAACGATCGAAATAAGAATACCTCTTATCCACAAGGACAAAAGCAAAGTACAGCTTATTATCATATTTGTAATTTCAAATGCAGATAAGTAACGTAAATTTGAGTATACGGCAATAACTTGTAATCATGAAGGTTAACACAAATGAAGCGCAAAGGTAACAACGATATAGATAGCAGGACAATGCTGTGATGGTGTAATAGCCGAATATCATAATAATTTATAGTTAGTACATTGAATTAAGTTTTATGCATTTAAAAGGTGAGTGACTTGTTATAGGAAGTGCAAAGTGCGGAATTGTACAGGAAGACAATCGATAGGAAGTACACGTGCAACGAACTCTAGGCTAGGTGTAATTGGAATTAGTAAATAAGCATAATTGCATAATCATTGTTAGCAGTTAAGAATTAATATAGAATAAGATCATTATAAGTCTAACCCTCAGATGTAACAGTTGTACTGCACTTAAAGTGATAATTAAATTAAATATGTGAAATGGTCTTCGACTTTGTTTTAATCACCTCGACTGAAGCCCCCAAGAGAACACTACATGGCGATCCTGCCAGCCCTGCTAATCCTGCCAGCCCTGCCAATACTGCCTGTCCTGCTAGTTCTACAGATTAAATTATAATAACCGAAATTTGAAATGGGCACCAGCAATTCCAAAGAAGAAGTAGTTATTGCACAAACTGGAATGAATAATGGTTCGATAAATGGAGATTCAAATTCTGAGGTAATAGGTATTACGTCAGGTACAATTTTAGCGTTGTTGGGTATTTTATTACTTTTTAAAATGTTCAAGAAAATGTTGGACAAGAAGATTAGGAGAGAGGTCAGTAGAAGCCAGCAGATTGTATAGTAAGAATTATTTTATTTTAAGCTATAAAAATTAAGTACGAGTTAAAATTAATTACGGAACAGTTGAAGCAAATTTTAGAGGAATTTAAGATTTTTATTAAAAATTTAAATAAAGATGGTCAACAAAGACGAAACGATTTAGATGTTACTAATAGGAAATTTGATTATTTGAATAGGTTATGCGAGGAGTATAGGTTAGAGAAAGAAAAGATTAATGTCGCAAAATTTGATAGTTCTGAAATTATCGATAAAGTTAAGCAGCACATAGCCATAATAGATAAGTGTATAGGAGATATTACTGAAGTTTTAAAAAGTAGGAAGTTAATTATTTTAAGTAGGAAAAATCAAGACACCATGGGTGAAAAGTTTGAATTAAAAGTAGCAGCCTCTATGATTCCAGCCATGGACGGTTCAGAAAATACCACCAAGCAAATGGTCGACGCAATTGAATTATATGATAGCTTGTTAGATGATGAAGGTAAGAGATTGTTAATAAATTTTGTCATAAAAATTAAGCTAAGTCAAAATGCTAAAATGCGATTAGACAGTAAGTATGAGAATGTAGAAGCGCTTGTGAACGATATCAAATATCATCTTTTAACTAAAAAATCAGCATCAGGATTGTCTGCCGAATTACATAACTCCAGACAAAATAATAAATCAATTGAAAATTTTGGTAAAACGATCGAGGAATTAATAGTCAATTTAACAATAGCTCAAGCAGAGGGTAACAAACAATCATTAAAAATTTTGACAGCCGCTAACGAAAAAATTGCATTAAACGTATTTACAAACGGAATAAGGGACGAAAATTTAAAAACAATTATAAAAGCTCGAAATTACAATAAATTAAAAGACGCCATAATAGCCGCGAAAGAAGAGGAAATTGCAAATAAACCTCAGCAAATGTATTACACAACCGGAAAAGGTCGTCAATTTACTAGACGCGTAAAATATCATAACAATAATACAAATAGAAGTCAACGTACCTCACACACCAGGTATCAAGGGCGAGAAAATAATCCATGCACGTTCATGAACACTAGAGATCGAGGAAATGCATACGTAAGTAAAACTGTAAGAGGTCATCAGTTTCATAATAGGGGAAACCATCGTAATTTTTACATCAACTCGTCAGAGAAAAACTCCACAGAAAATACAAACTAGGGAATCGAAAACATTTTTTCGAGGCCCCCCGGAATAATTTAAGGAATGTTCACAACATTTTAAATATTAATAGTATAAATTTCATAGAAGTAGGATACAATAACAATACAATTAAATTAATTTTAGATACAGGAGCATCAGTAAGTGTTATTTTCATTTCTAGTTTAACAACTAAGATAAATATTGATACAAATAAGCAAATTTTTATTCAAGGAGTATCGGGTAAAACAAAAGCAATTGGAACAGTAAATCTACCAATTACAATAGGGAATATCTCAATTAATCATACTTTTGTTGTAATGAACGATTTCGAATCAGACGTAAATGGAGTAATAGGATCAGATTTTTTTAATAAGTACAAATCAAATATCGATTATAAAAATTATAAATTTACTTTCGTAAGTAATAATGTATCAACGTCAATTCCATTATTAGCAAACGAAGATTTATATACAATAGTCCCACCACGATGCGAGGTTATCAAATATTTCACAGTAAATTACAATGAGGAATGCGTAATAAAATCAAAAGAATTATGCAAAGGTGTATTTCTAGCAAACGTAGTTGTAAAGCCAGTTAAAAATTTTATACCAGTAAAGTTATTGAATACGAACGACACCGAAATTAAGTTACGAAATTTTAAACCTACCATCGAACGACTTTCAGATTACAAGATAGTTAAATTTGAAGAGTCAAAATTCTCAGTTGAACGTATTGATAAATTATTAAAAGACATTAACGTCGAAGGTTTGAATAGCGAAGAACAAACCATCATTCATAAGATATCTGCTAAGTTTGCAGACGTATTTTATGTCGACAATGACCTACTAACCGTGTCAAACATAAGTGAGCAGCATATTCGGTTACAAACAGATGCTAGAGCAACGTACGTTAAACCATATAGGTTACCACATTCACAGAAAAATGATATAGGAAAGCAAGTAGATAAAATGTTACATGACGGGATAATAGAACCCGCACAGAGTGCTTGGTCTTCACCACTACTAATAGTACCGAAAGAACCGGATAGTTTAGGAAACAAAAAATGGCGTGTAGTTATTGATGATAGACAATTAAACACTAAATTGCAAGATGACAAATTTCCGCTACCAAGTATCGAATCAATTTTAGATTCGTTAGGAGGTGCGACATATTTTTCACGTTTAGATTTATTACAAAGTTATTATCAGATAGGATTACATGAACAGTCCAGACCGTGTACGGCATTTAGTACAGACAAAGGACAATTTCAAATGACTAGGTTACCGATGGGGTTAAAAGTAAGCCCGAGTATTTTTGCACCAGCGATGACAGTAGCCTTATCAGGATTGAATTACGAGAATTGTTTTACATATTTGGATGATTTAATTGTATTCGGAGATAGTTTAGAAAAGCACAATACAAATTTAGTAAAAGTACTCAATAGGTTAAGAAAAGTCAATTTAAAATTAAATCTCAAAAAGTGTGAATTTTTAAAGAAGGAAATTTTATATTTAGGGCACGTTATAACGGCACAAGGGGTACAACCAGATCCAGAAAAAATTGCAGTCATGCAAAATTATCCAACACCACTTAACGCAAACGACGTTAAAAGGTTTGTAGCATTTGCCAATTACTATAGAAAATTTATTCCAAAATTCGCTGAAATAACAGCACCGTTAAACAAATTGTCTAGGAAAGGTGTCACTTTCCAATGGACCAATGAATGTCAAGCAGCATTCGAACTGTTAAAAACAACTTTAACAAACCCACCAATATTACAATACCCAGATTTTTCAGGTAATAGTACGTTCATCTTACGCACGGACGCATCAGGTTACGCGTTAGGAGAAGTTTTGTCGAATGGCGACGACAAGCCAGTAGCTTACGCAAGTAGAGTACGTAACAAAGCCGAAATAAATTATTGTACAATAGAAAAAGAGTTATTAGCTATAGTATGGGCAGTGAAAAAATTTAAACCATACTTATTTGGCAAAAAATTTCAAATTTTAACGGATCATAGACCGTTAGTATACTTATTTCGTATGAGTAATCCATCTAGTCGATTAACAAAATTTAGGTTAACATTAGAAGAATTTGATTTTACAATAACGTATATTAGGGGTACAGAAAACGTGACAGCGGACGCTTTATCTAGAATTATTATAGATTCAGATTATTTAAAGAATATGGAACGAGCGGTTTACGAAAAAGTATATGTAACAACAAGAGCCCAAAGTAGAAAATTAGGCGACTCTCAAGTCGAATCAAAAGCATCAAAGGATGATGGGACTGATCACCCCAACATTGTTGAACTTTTGAAGCATCCGAAGGATGCAACAGAATTACGATTTGTATCAGAGAAGGAGGTTAACAGAATCATTAAATCCAATAAAGGAAATAATTTTGTTTACATGCATGCATCAATTTATGATAGGAGTAAAAATATAATTTATTTGAAGCAAGGATCTCGATCAGCGTCAGCCTTCGAAGCGTCGTTGAGAGACCTGCAATTTCTTCGTAGAGAATTTACAATTCCGGAATTTATTATTATAAAACGAAGAATCGAAGTCATTTTAAATAACTGTAAAGCCGGCCGCAATTTACTTAAAAAATGACATACGAATTAGTGTGATTAGGAAGTCACTAATATTCAAAACTCAGAAACGCAAAGATTAATCATTAATGATTTTCATGTATTGCCTACGGGAGGTCACGCGGGCATCAATAGAACATACAATAACATAAAGCGATACTATTTTTGGTCAAGTATGAGAAAGGATGTATAAACATTTATTAAAAAATGTGACGAATGTCAAAGACATAAACATTCAAATATTAGCAAACAGCCGATGATAATTACAACCACAGCTTCCGAAGCTTTCGAAAAAGTTTTTTTAGACTTAGTTGGACCATTGCAACCAGATGCAAATGGAAACAGGTACATTTTGACACTACAGTATGATTTAAGTAAATTTGTAGAAGCACATCCATTACCAAATAAAGAGACTGAAAGTGTAACTAGAGCGTTTGTCGAGAATTTTATTTTACGATACGGCATCCCACGCGAAATTTTAACGGATAAAGGTTCAGAGTTCATGTCGGAGATTCTTAAGGAAACTTGTAAATTATTAAATATAAAGCAGTTAAATTTTACAGCTTATCAGCATGAAACTATCGGTGCGCTCGAAAACTCACATAATAATTTAGCAGCATATTTAAGGATCCAATGTCCGCAGTATTCAAATAATTGGAGCAGTTGGATACCTTATTGGTGTTTTGCATACAATAATTCAGTGCATACGGAAACTAAATATACCCCGTACGAATTAGTGTTTGGAAAAATTAGTCAAATACCGTCAAACGTGGTAAACTCAATAGACCCACCATATAATTTTGATAATTATCCAGCAGAACTTAAGTATAGATTGCAAGTCGCTGGAAATGAAGCGAGATATAATTTATTACAATCCAAAAGTAAACGAAAGCATAAGTTTGATATCAAAACTAAGCATGTTAATTATAAATTAGGAGATAAGTTGTTGGTTAAGAATACATCTCTTAATAAAAGAGATCGAATATTTGTAGGCCCATATGAAGTAGTTTTAGATAAGAATCCTAATGTTATAGTTAAGATAGATAATAAGTTAGTAGAAATCCATAAGAACAGAACAAAATTATATATAACATAATGTAACACAATTGCAAGGAGCAGTATGAAACATGTACTACCAATTTATAAAAAATTTTATTTGAAAAACAAAAATTTTTTTAGTGCACCCCGTGGAGGTGTGATGGTGTAATAGCCGAATATCATAATAATTTATAGTTATTACATTGAATTAAGTTTTATGCATTTAAAAGGTGGGTGACTTGTTATAGGAAGTGCAAAGTGCGGAATTGTACAGGAAGACAATCGATAGGAACTACACGTGCAACGAACTCTAGGCTAGGTGTAATTGGAATTAGTAAATAAGCATAATTGCATAATCATTGTTAGCAGTTAAGAATTAATATAGAATAAGATCATTATAAGTCTAACCCTCAGATGTAACAGTTGTACTGCACTTAAAGTGATAATTAAATTAAATATGTGAAATAGTCTTCGACTTTGTTTTAATCACCTCGACTGAAGCCCCCAAAAGAACACTACAATGCTATCAGCAGATAATTGAATTTAGAAATATTATATAAATAGAATGCTGACACAGAAGTGTCGACCGGAAGGTTACACTTTATACTCAAGGATGTCCAGAAACACCAGCTTTTTATTTTTTGTTCTTCCTAATCAATAGCAGCTCCCTTAACACAATACAAAATCTAAAGTATCGGTGGGACAAACTCTCAAGTTCCTAACACCTTTTTCCGATCGTCGTGACATTAAAGCCACGAACACGTACTTAAAACCTACCCTGCTTTTGCAAGCGCAGTTTCCTGCAGTTAGCCTATGTTTGTATCTTGAAGCTGTGTTTTTCAATCTTTAACCTCTCTTCCCTTTCAAACTTAGTTCTTATCTAACATTTCTCCTTTTTTGTGATAATAAATAAAAAATGCCTAAATAATATTTTTGGCACCTACCTGTTTCATCCAAAAACTTGCTCTGAATATCCTCATGCTGAAACCTAAAGAGACATTCACACCAATCACACACTCAAAAATAACTCAATTGACTAAATATATCACACTATATTTAAATTAGATCCATAGTACATTTTAAACACCATTCATTTAGGTAAATCCATCAATAATTTTATAACAATAATCATGCAAGTTGATAACCTTTTAAACACATATATTTTGATTTAAAAGTAAGAGGGCGTTTCTCATACCTTACGTTGCCCTTTTGGTCTTAGCATGAGCTCATAATAAAACTTTACAACTGTGCATATAAATTTCCTGCACTACCAAATATTAATAAGTCCTCTATACCTCTTTACAACATTTGGTTATGTGTAAATTCATTAATTATTTTCAAAAACAATTTGCTTTTAAAGTCCCATAAATGTCTGTTCATAAAATATCAAATAATAACAAAACACACCAAACTCAACTCCAAATAATCACAAACACCATAAAAAATATTCACCACTCAATGTTCTATTCTATCGCCTACCTGGTTTTTATCTTCTAAATGTGCTCCACCATCTAGCTCCTTGAAGATGCGGCCGTCTAGTAGATACCCAGTCCATCAACTAACCCCCCCAGTCCAATTCCCATATTTGCTATGCATACCGCTGTTTATAATTTTGAATCTAAAGATTCCAATCTCCAAACTTAACTTTCATTATTCAAACATCGCTTTTTTTCATCATCCAAACAATTTCAAATTTTTAAAATTTTCGTGCATTCCAATACTAACTTAACAATTATACTTACGTACCACTTTAACGTTTTAACATAAAATTTTATTAAATTGCACTAGTTCACTTGAAAGTAACTATTAACGTTTTAACATAAAATTTTATTAAATTGCACTAGTTCACTTGAAAGTAACTATTATCACCAACGCTGGGGCACGAGCAATACGGTAAACAACACAATATTATGTGTGTGTGTGCGTGCGTGCGTGCATGCGTGCGTTTGTGTGTGCGTGTGCGTGTGTGTGTGCGTGTGTGTGTGTGGACGCGTGCGTGCATGCGTGCGCGCGTGCTGCGTGCGTGCGTGCTGTGCGGCGTGCGTGCGTGCGTGCGTGCGGTGCGTGCTGTGCGTGTGGCGTGTGGCGTGCGTGTGGTGCGTGTGCGTGTGCGCGTGTGCGCTGTGCGCGTGGCGCGTGTGCTTGCGTGTGCGTGTGTGCGTGTGTGCTGTGTGCGTGTGTGCGCGTGTGCACGTGTGCGTGAGTGCGCGTGTGCACGTGTGCGTGTGTGTGTGCGTGTGTGTGGGGTGCGTGCGTGCGTGCGTGCTTGCGTGCGTGCATGAGTGCGTGCGTGCGTGTGTGCGTGTGTGCGTGTGCGCGCGTGTGCGTGTGTGCGCGTGTGCGTGTGTGCGCGTGTGCGCGTGTGCGTGTGTGCGTGTGCGCGCGTGTTCGTGTGTGCGTGTGTGCGTGTGTGCGTGTGTGTGTGTGTGTGCGTGCGTGCGTGTGTGCGCGTGGTGGCGTGCGTGCGTGCGCGTGCGTGTGCGTGTGCGTGTGCGTGTGCGTGTGCGTGCGTGTGTGTGTGTGTGTGTGTGTGTGCGCGCGCGGCGTGTGTGCGTTCTCGCGTGCGTGCGTGCGTGTGTGCGTGTGTGCGTGGGTGCGTGAGTGTGCGCGCGAGTGTGTGCGTGTGTTCGTGTGTGCGTGTGTGCGTGTGCGTGCGTGCGTGCGTGCGTGCGTGCGTGCGTGCTGTGCGTGCGTGCGTGCGTGCGTGCGTGCGTGCGTGCGTGCGTGCGTGCGTGCGTGCGTGCGTGTAAAAATATTTGCCTTTTTTACTACCGTCAATATTCCTACAACTCGGATTTATATTGCACTTATTATTCATATTTGTCTTTCATTAAAATTTTACGTTTGCAATATAATAATAACTCCAAATTGCTCAAAACGGCGCAAGGTAATAGTATAGCAATATCAACAAAGCCCTTCTATCCTGAAACTATAGACTACCTTTTGAAACAAAGTTCAACTACGTTCGAGTGAAGCTTTATTTTTATTATACGTGCTTTAGAAGCTTTCAACTACTCATAAAATTTCAGTTTATACGGAATTGGAATAAAACTCTAAATGGGTCAACAACCTGTTGATCGAGTCGCGTTCCGTTAAATCGCCCCAGATTGTAGGTCCTTTGATTGTACAGAAATACTTTAATTGATTGCCTCCTGGAAAATTTAAGCTCTCAGTTTAGTCTCTCAAAACTCAGGGATTAAGTTGTATTAACACCGTGAATTAGTGCTTACGTTATACACTTTTGTTCTATTATCAGATATACCGAAAGCTGCAATAACTTTAGGTTGTTAAATAAAACTGTACAACGTTGCACTCTTGCGGTATTGTTCCATCAAATTAAAACTTATGTACCGTATTTTTACAAGCTTTACCTATTATCTATGTCTATGCCCATGTCTAATAGATCACGGAAATTCTCATGATCCAGGTTATTTGCTTAAGTTTTATTTTTGCTAAGGTATATACGGTTCGATACTGAATACTTAGATTTTCATACGCTCAAAAAACCCCTTCAATTTCAGTCATTTGTATCTGCAATTTAGAATGTAGATTTTTATCTGAAAAGCTTTTATCTATAAACAATTAAATAAGTAATACTATTTAATATAGAACACCTTATAGTACAGTAAAATATTATAAAATATTGAGAACCTGTGGCAATAGATTGCTTTTTCTCTTGCGCATTTTTTGCAAATGAACGGTGCATTCGTTATTCCTACGCTTTATTGTCACATTTGCTTTTTGGCTTGAAATGTGTCTACGTTTTCGCTGGGCAGTAATGTTTTTAGAGCAGTGCTTCTTAGATTGTGGGACGCGGCTACTTACATAATCGCAAAACAACTAAAGAACAGTCCGACGGTGTGATAAGGATGAAGCAAGAAAAAACCCTTTATATAAAAAACAAAATTAAAAACACGATTCAAAAAAAAAAATACATTAGGATATACAAAACAAAATTGTATTAGGTAGGTATATACATAAAGTTGGCAAATACAAATTCAACCAGGATATAAATAGAAAATACAATAAAAATAAATACGATAGGTGTATCTCGGAAATGCAAGTTTTTCGCAAGATGGTATACTGTTGCAAATAGACACCCTCAGTTCATCTACGACATTAAGCTGGGATCTAGACTGTGCAGTTAGTGGAACCACAGCTTACAGTATGATTTTTTTTCAAAGATAAGTTGTTGGATAAAGTAAAAGTATAAGAAAAGCTATTACCCTGCATGTCAGACCAAAACTAAAATAGAGATTCATTAGCAAACTGGTCACGGCGTAAATTCTTCCTGAACAGAGAGGTCTATATGATCTTTTTTCAATAGATTTCTCATTCGTATTCTACTTTAGAGTTGTCACCAGTTATAAAGTATTTTATAAAATCCTTCTTCAAGGTTGTTAAGTGATTCTCCGTGATTTAGAATAAATGTCTAATGTATTCAACATTGTGGTTTTTAAACCTTTAACTGGCACCCTATCTCCTAACATACATTGACTTCCTGATCCTATATAATTCCCATCGCGGTACTTTTATATACATTTTCTACGTTTTTCAGTGGAACACTATGGCGCCGTGCACATGATGTTAACGGCTACTAGCTAGTATACAAAATGCGGTCAATATAAGAAGTTGTAAATAACTAGTGCACCAAGATGTATCCGTCTCGCAGACATGAGATAAGTAAATAGTTATATATGCAACAAGTGAGTAAAGAAATCCTTTTTTCACGAGTAGGAAAATTTGACCGCACGAGCCGAAGGTGAGTGCGGCAATTCCTAAAAAAAGTTAAGTCCGAAAAAAAGTCACTTTCCCAAGAGTTTCATACAAAATTTTTTCTACGTCCGTAGATACATAAATTCGATAAAATTATATTCTGTTGAATACTGATCGTTGGATTTCTCAGGCAAAAAATTCATTGTGGCTGTTTTTGTCGCTTGAACTACATCTTCGGGGTGTAGATAAATGGCTAGTCATTATCATTATCCATCACTCTACTTTTATTAACGGGATAGAAGGTAGTCATCTCAAATCATTTAAGAAGAGTTTGGCGGTTTAGATGATTAATTGATGACATAGAGCAAAGCATTCAAAGCACACTACGTTTGCACAAACATTTTTAATTGCGTTAGAAAAGGATACGCTACAACTCTCTTTTTATACGCAAAAGCGTAAAAAAATGAACCGCTAGGACACTTTTTTAACCCTTTTTGATTGATTTAATAATCACTTACTTTATGAACGAAAAATAATTTTAAAAAATGCGAGTTTTACAACGGACGTAGAAAAAAATTAATTTGACACATATATTGCTGTATTATGGAACTGTAATTACGTGCTGTGCCCTTACATTTAATGTATAGGAATTAACAATCAATTTTTGGCAAGTAAATGGTTAGTAGATATAAAGCGTCAATAAATTATATGTATTTGCAGAAATACACTGTTTGAAATGCCCATATGTCAAATTTTGTTTGTAATTTTCCCTCAAAATAAAGTACTTGTAATACAGGTGTTTTAATTCTGATTTGGAAATGTATCTCTTAAGGCACACTGCTAAGTGTCCGTTGGATAATACGTTCTGAATTCAGTAGAAGTTGATGTAGTCGTTTATATATTGAAAATTAACATATTTATTTTAACAATCCTTATATTTCTTTCAGAAATTTAGCAGAACCCAACTGATGAAGCAGAAAGTTTTTTTTCTACTACGCCAATGAATACCGTTATAAATACAAACCGCATGAACAGCTATCTCCCACCAAGCTATAATCATTTATTTAGTAAAAACTACGCTCAAATTAATCTACATTCAGTCAAAGACCACAGAATATACGTAACTTTTCAGGTATAAAGCGATGAGAAAAATATCGAGTATATTTGATCCAGTTCCTGTAACTTATGTGAAGGTAGCGTTTGCCGATGAGATTTTAGAATTCTCTTTTTATACCAAATTCACATCAATTAATTTTTCTCGTAACCAGCAACTCTGTATTTGTAACAAAATATATCATTCATTTCCACATATACAAAATAAGGACGCAAATAGTTTAGAAATAATTCAGCTTGAAGATCCTAAACTTCCTTAAGTGATATAGATTGCATATTTACCTACACAGACACGACACACAACAGCAGTGCCGGGGAACTCGCAAGTAGTTCTCATATCTTTGCCTACAGGTGTACTTGAAACATTTATACTAAGACGCTGGTAAAGGAGGCGCTTTCAACTCAGGAATCTCGAATTCTCTTAAAATCTACAGCACAAAATTTAATAAGATCCAAAAGAAGAATCACGGATCAAGAAGAAATACTAAGATTGCCTATAAGAAATAAATTGTTTAACAAGGAAGCACCATCTGGAGCAAATAATTCCCGAAGATCGGAAAAAGGATGTTTATAAATAAAAAAGCTAATGCAACAGAGATTTTAGGATGTGTCGACCGATAAGTGTAAGGTAAAACGTGGGAGGTAGAGCCTGGGAAGTAAAATGTCGAAAGTATAATGTGGAAGGTGAAATTTAGAAGGAACGATGCACAAGATAAAATGCCGAAGATAGAAGTTGGAAGGTAAATGTGGAAGGTATAATCTGAAAGAGATAATCCAGTAGATAAAATGTGGAAAAAGCACAGACAAAGACACGAGATAATTAGGTTAATGCATATCTGTCTCTCTTCCACTCATATATAGTGCATATAGAGACAAGCCTCATGTATTTCTTAGGGACGTAGATTTGTTGTTTTCCTATGCATTTCCCATGGGTTGGCTTCCTGTAACAAAATACTCAAATTTTTTCTGCGTTTAACTTTATGCTCTTTAGAGGGTTGTCATCTATTTCGGTGAGCACTTCTGATGCGATTCAGCCCATCTAACCTTCTGTTATGCTTTGAAATAATTATTATAGGAAATAAACGAATGATTAACAGTATTGCAAAGATTTCTGTGGAAAACAAAAAAAAATAGGAGAAATAGAAGGACAGGATACGTTCTAAGGCATTTCTGGGAAATAGTACGGGATATATTACAAACAGAGATAGGAAAAGAGAGGTAGATGTAGACCGAGATCAGACTTTCGCACACAGATAGTGATAGATGCACACTGTGCAAATCTCAGGGAAATGTGTAGGTTGGTTCAGACTAGGAAACAATGAAGGTACGCGTCCAACCAGTTCTAGGACTGAAGACCTACTGATGATAACAGTATTGCAGTTCATTCATCAAAATTAATTCTACAAGTATGATACACTTTCCAAAACTTATTGTCGTCTTGGTTTGGTGCTTCGCCACGTTTTACCGCCTTGTCAAACTGGCTCTGTTGCTTACAGGAAAACCTTGCGTTTGATTTTCACAATGCTCTACCTGCAAGTACTACATTGGCCAGGAAGCGATTTCTTTTAACCTGGAGATATTAAATTTTGTCGAACTCTTGCTATTTCAGGCGTTGGTAAGAATAGGCGGCTCCGTGGCATAACTGGTATGCGTGTGCATACTATGCCGAGGGTCCCGGTTTTGAATCCCAACCCGGTCCGCTTGAAAAACGTTAGGTAAGTATCTTCCACAAAAATATATTCTCATTTGGATGAGAGGTAAACGTAGGTCCCGTGTGAGAATTGTCACGTACGTTAAAGTTCCCTACTTTACTTGGACAGCAAGGGTTCGGCAAAATTCAAAAATTTCCCAGGTAAACAAAACTCGCTTCTTGGCCAATGTGTTGTAATATTTTAGTCCAAAAACAACACCGATGTTGTAAGCATGTAAATGTAATTCTTCAATAAACTCTGAAAGCATTAGGTTGTGGATAGCTAGGCCGTTGCGATAACTATTTGAGTGATGTCCTGAATGAAGGGATCAAGCGTTTTTTCACATGTAGTGGTTGACCTTTTTTTTCGATCGTGTACACTCTCAGTCTAATGAAATTTATTAATCTAACGCGATATTGTAGACCTATTAGAAACTGTAGAATTGTGAAATTTTGACTAAAATTCGCCTATCACTCTGTGTAGTATATCATCATCATTAGGTCTTCAGTCCTGAAACTGGTTTTAGGGAAATGAGCAGGTCAGCTCAGAATAGGAAACAATTAGGTCCTATTCTGAGCTAACCTGCTAATTTCTCTGAAATGTCCACAGTTTGCATCTTTCACAATCTGCGTGCATTAATCAGATCTACACCTACCTCTACCTCTTTTTTTCTTATCTCTGCTTGTAGTATATTCCGCACTATTCCCCAAAAATGCTTTAGCACATATCATGCGTTTCTATTTCTCCTACTTTTTTGTTTTCCACATGTGCTTTCAACAATTTTCTCTTTGTTTGTATGTGTGTTATCTTCAAATATTGCCGCTGTTCTTTCTTGTCAGACGTAGTTCTGTTCCCCTTTTATTGTTTTACAAATATGTACCTTATTTCCTTATATTCATTGGTATGCAAAGGGAATTAAGCAACCTGCGGCTACCAATATCCCCAACCTTGGAACATTCGCCGAATTAATAGTTTTCCAATATATCCTTTCGAACTAGGTTTATCGTCTTGAAACTGGTTGGACGCGTACCTCCACTTATTTCTATTCTGAGCTAGCCTACACAGTTCCCTGAACTTTCCACAGCCCAGATATAGCTCGTTTCCGCTTCTGTTGTTGTCTAACTATATGCCTAATTTTGCCGAGATTCAGTAGTCTGTGAAGGGGGTTAAGCAACCTGTGGCTGCTAAGATCCCCCAACACTTAGACATTTGCCGAATTACTAGTTTTCCAGTAAATGCTTTCGCACAATTGACATTAGTTGAATATAATGCAAAACCAATACCTGTAGTTGCTTATAATAATTATCAGGTTTAAGTACATTTATTTTTTCGTCATTAGGTTTTCCCTCTTGGAACTGGTTGGACGCGTACCTCCATTGACTTCTATTCTGAGCTAGTCTACACATTTACCTGAAAGTTTCATAGCCTACATCTTTAACTACCTGTGTACAATAGTCCTACCTACTTCTACCTCTACCTTTCCTTTTCATATCTCTGCTTCTATATATTCCGCAATATTCTCTCATGCTTTAGTATGTAACCTATCATTTTATCTCTTCTATTTGTTACTGTTTCCCACATATTTCTTTTTCTCCTACCATTTGTAACACCCTTTTGTTCTTAACTTTGTCTGTCCATGATGTCTTCCTCATACGTGTGTAACACCACATTTCAAAGGCTTTTATCTTTTTTTTGACCGCTTCTCCTACTGTCCAGGTTTCACAGCCGTACAGTATTGTGCTCCACACATTTTAGTTTAATTTTTGTTAACTTTCATATTGCATCTCTCAATTAGAACTATTTCCATTTCATTAAAAGCAACTTCTAACTCTTCTTTGCTAGATGCTAATACCGCTATATCATCTGCAAATCTAATCATATCAATCTTTTGTCCCTGCATAATTATTCCAAATCTCTTCCTGCATTTGACAGTATTCATTGCCTCTTCGATGTAAAAGTTATAAATTAACGGAGATAGGGCACATTTATATCTTTCTTAATATTTATTTCTCTATACGTTCCTGTTCTAATTCTATCACCCCTGTTTGCTGTTTGTTTAAGCTATGTATTATTCGTCTATCCCTATAACTCATTCCAATTTTTTTAAGTATGTCGATCATTTTTTTTCATTTTACATTGTCGAATGTTTTTCCCAGATCTACAAATCCTATATACACGCTTTCCCCTTTTTCTATTTTTTTTCCATTATCACCCACAGCTATAATAGCCTCCCGTGTTCCTCTGTTTTGCCTAAAGCTAAATTTATCTTCTCCTAATATTTTTTCAGCTCGTTTTTCCATTCGTCTTTATGCAATTCTGGTTAGTATTTTTGACAGGTGTGCTATCAAACCTATTGTTTAAAAATTTTCACACCTATCCGCGTTTCTTTTTTTTTTGGTATAGTAACTATGGTGTTACGTTTAAAATCTTTGGGTATCTCGCTTGTCCAGTGGCTTATAGAATTTTTGGTTGTACCTATACCATTTTTAAACCCTTTAATGCTAATTCAAACTCATCTCTAAGTATAGGATATCCCAAGTCATCCTTTCCAACGTCTGATTTTTGTTCTAGTGCTGTTAGTTCCCCTGTTGTATATAACTTCCCTATAAATTCCTGCCGTCTAACCACTTTCTCAATATTTTCTGCAATGACGTTTCCTATCGCGTCCCTTATATTTTGCTATACGGTTTTGTACCCTTAAAATTCATTTTATTAGTTTGTATGCTTCACCTGTCTTTCCCATTTCCAACTTAGTTTGTACCTGTTTGCACTTCTTATTCTTTAGCTTTTCTGCATTTGAGAATAATTTCCCGTTTTATGGCTTTGTATCTTTATTTCCCTGTTTCGTCTAATCTGTTCTTATATTTACGTATTTTTTCTATTAAATTCAAGATATACTTTGTTATCCATGGTTTCTTATTTTCTTTTTGTGTATACCCCAGAATATCTCTGGCCGCCATGTCTAACTAGATTTAATGTTATTCCATTCTGTTTCTACTTCCTTAGTATCAGAAATTTTCCAGATATCTTTCAGCAATTCATTTGACTTTTATCAAAGTGCCTTTTGCCATTCCCTTTTCCAAATTTTTAAATTTAAAAGCGGCCTTCATAATTACGATTTTGTGGTCAGTGTTTATATCTGATTCTGGATTGCTTCTACAGTCTTTTACTTGATTCCTAAGCCGTTGTCTAATAAGAATGTAGTCTATTAGATATTTTTCTATGTCTACGGGCATCTTCCACGTGTATCATTTTGTAGCATGATGTTGAAATAATGTGTTTTTTCTGCGACGGGAAAAAAATGTGACATTTAATATTTCTTGACAGGTAACAAAATGTCACTTTATATAAAATTACTTTTTCCCGGGAAAAAATGAGTACTTTTCCTAGTAAGTGCAAATAATAAGAACACGAAGATATTTAATTTTAGAATATTTTATTATGTATAAGTTACGTTTCCTTAATGTTAAAAGTACAGTTATTAATATGTACATTGCCTGAAAGACATGTTTTTGAACAATTAGAATGTCTGCTACAGTGGAATTTTCTTGATTTGAAATAATATTTTGTGCCACTGACACAACTGCCGTTGTGTACTTGTTCAAATTGGATTCTGTTTCAGCTGATGCACTGCCACACAAACTAAACAGTTTCTTAGCTATTTCTGTCTTGTGCACTATCGATTCATCAACATCCCTTCAGCGACCATTGATGACTTCCAACCACCATGTTTCTTTAGTGTCATCAAGTCTCCCCAGATTCAACTAAAAGTGTAGCAGACGATCTTCGAAATGCATGACCTGTATATGACTTAGCATTTTTAAGTCGAGAAAATTGGCTACTATTTCAGGTACCTTATAAAACTGATTTCTACCACAACTTGATTGACGCATTTCCCATTGCGATATGCATAAAACAGGCGGCGATCCTTTGCTGCTGCTGGACGAAGTGCCATGTACATTCTGTAAAATTTAATATATTCTTCAGTAACTAAATCTCCTATTTACATCATTCTTTGTTTGCTTAAGTTTCACAATTAATGACGTTCCACGTCTTCAATATCATCTAATGTTACCTGGCTAATTTCACATATTCGACAGGCTCCTGCAATCCCAAATACAACAACAACCTTGACCAATAAATAAACTTCATCAGGAGCATTATTTAAAAATCACTAATATGTGCTCGTAAATATTGCAGATTTTTTGGGCATGTAACCTTTCCCATTTTGTTTCAGAAACGTAATTAGTTTGCAATATTTTGAAATGTCTACGTTATTATTGACTTGTAACATACTTTTATCATTGAATAATTCGACCACACTGTTGATGGCTTTTGTTGTTGCGCTAGTTCGAAAAATAAACCAATAACACCGTCTCCGAGTAAGAACTACATGTCTTTTCGCCTTCCATTCCATGAATCTTGAATACGCAGTTTCGTAAATTTTCGTGATTTAGCTGGCAATAATTTTATTGATGCTACTTTCGCTGCCTCTACCAATTCCGGTGGAGTAAAGAAACTTCTGAATCAGTACTGTCCATTTTGAATTTTGAATATTCAAAACAATCGATATAAACAACTTAAGTTCCAATTTTGTAACCACTCGCAAAATTAAATTGACAGATATTTGATTACTTTAAAGGTTTCCTTAGCAACAGATCTAACTGTCCCTATAAGTACATCAGCCTACCTGTTTGAAACTTCAAATTTGACATAGATTGATTTTTTGACTTTAATATAATTGGTAATATTTTTTTAAATATTAAATCATTGTTTTGCCAGTCACAGAAAAAAATAGTGTATTATACGCGGGTAAAAATGTAAGATTTTAGCTCTCGGTGTTTTGTCTCCCTCCGCTTCGCGTCGGGAGACAAACACACCTCGACTAAAATCTGGTACTTTTCCTTGTTAATAAATAACTATTATTATACAGGGAAAAAGTACTGATTTTAGCTCGAGGTGTGTTTGTCTCCCGACGCGAAGCGGAGGCGAAACGAGCTAAAATCTTACATTTTACCGCGTATAATACTTTTTTCTGTGACTGGCAAACAATGATTTAATATTTAAAAATATTACCAATTATATTAAAGTCAAAAATCAATCTATGTCAAATTTGAAGTTTCAAACAGGCTAGGCTGATGTACTTATGGGACAGTTAGATCATGGTTGCTAGAAACCTAAAGTAATCAAATATCTTCAATTTAATTGCAGTGTTACAAAATTGCGAACTAAGTTGTTTATATCGATTGTTTTGAATATTCAAAATTCAAAATGGACAGTACTGTTCAGAAGTTTCTACTCACCGGAATTGGTGAGCGCAAAGTAGCATCAATAAAATGTGATTGCCAGCTAAATCACGAAATTTAGAAACTGCGTATTCAAGATTCGATGGAATGGGAAAAGCATGTAGTTCTTATCGAGACGGTTTATTGTATTTCGAACTAGCGAACAACAAAAGCCATCAACAGTGTGAGTCGTAATGTCAATGATAAAAAGTATGTCAAGATAATAAGTGACTTTCAAAATATTGCAATACAATTAGTTTCTGAACAAAATGGGAAGGTTATCCAAAAATCTGCAATATTACGAGTCACTATAGTGATTTTTAAATAATGCCTCATGAGTTATTTATTGGTCAAGGTTTGTTGATTTGATTGCAGAGCCTGTCGAATATGTGAATTAGCCAGGTAACATTAGATGATATTGAATGATCGTGAAATTGAGCAAACAAAGAATGATGTAAAGAGATTTATGTTCGAAAATAATTAAATTTTCAGAATGACATGCTTCTCAGCGTCAAAAGGATCCGTGCTTTACCATGGAGAAAATTTGGTAGAAATTCTCAGTTTTATAAGGTCTGATAGTAGCCATTTTCGATAATGGTAATCATATGGTCATGTTTCGAAGATCGTTCTCATTTAGTTGAATCTGGGGAGACTTGATGACACAAAGAAACATGGTGTTGGAAGTCAATGTCTGAAGGGTATGTTGATGAATCGATAGTGCACAAGACAGAAATAGCTAAGAAACTGTTTAGTTTGTGATGCATCAGCTGAAACAGAATCCAATTTGAACAAGTCATCAACGGCAGTTGTGTCAGTGGCACAAATATTATTTCAAATCAAGAAAATTCACTGTGCGACATTCCTAATTGTTCAAAAACATGTCTTTCAGGCAATGTACATTTAATAACTGTACTTTTAACATTAAGGAAACGTAACTTATACATAATAAAATATTCTAAAATTAAATATCTTCGTGTTCTTATTTGCACTTACCAGGAAAAAGTACTATTTTTTCCGGGGAAAAAGTAATTTTATATAAAGTGACATTTTGTTACCTGTCAAGAAATATTAAATGTCACATTTTTTCCGTCGCAGAAAAAATAACTATTGTTATGGTTAAATTTTTCTAAATTTTTCGATTACGTCCTCTGAAGTAGTCCCCTTTCGGAGATCCAAATGGGGACTATTTTGCTTCCGGAATCTTTTACCTCAGAGGATGCCATCATTTTAAATACAGTTTAAGTATGCTGTGCATCTGGGAAGTAATGTGGTGGTTTCTCGATGCTTTCCAGATCGCGGTAGTGTGTTTTAGAATGCCATACCGACCCCTATTGTCTCTGCCAGTTTAAGTACCGAAAGAACCGTTGCTCTCTTTCGGGTACCTGTCTTAGTCTGGTTTCTCACTAAATACCCTTCTACTTTGGTTGAACCTGTAGTTTGGCTTTTTTGGTCACTGGAATGCGAAAGCCATTCTACCCGTTCTGTAATCTAGAACTTCTTCAAGGTGCAGCTCCATTCTGAAAGGTTTTGTAGTATATAAGCCGCAATTGTTATCAATTATACAAAAATGTTCGTCCGCGGAAAAGGAAAAAAGTGCCACAATAGTGGCGGTTGGATAACGATGGTGCACGTGTAGGACTCTACAAGCTGATAACTTTGTGTATATTGCTGCCAAGAAATATGTGTCAGAAATAAGTACCTTCCTATGCGTAACTTCTATCCTCCTAACCTTAGTATTGAATCGCTTTTGAAGTACCCGTTACCACATCTCTTTATCATTAAATATATTTAAGCTATCGGCTTTTCTACTCACTTCAATATTCCAACAACTTAAATTGGATATTGCATTCATTAAACGTATAATGAAATTGCATACTAATCTTTTATTGAAATTTTACGATTGCAATGTTACAAGAACTCCAAATTGCACAAATAAAGCAAGGTCAATTAGGAAACAATATCAATAAAACCCTTCTATACTGAAACTATGGAGTTTCTTAAGAAATAAAAGTTCAACTATTCCGTTCGAGTAAAGCTTTATTTTTATTGTACGTGCTTTAAAAGATTTCAGTTGCTCGCTCAGTTTCAGTTTATACGGAATTGGGATATACTCTAAATGGATCAACAACCTGTTGATCAAGTCGCGTTCCGTAAAATCTCCCCATATTGCAGGTCCTTATAAGAAATGCTTTAATTGATTATCTCCTGGAAAATTTAAACTCTCAGTTTAGTCTCGTAAAACTTAAGGATTAAGCTGTATTAACTTCGTTCAGGAATTAATGTTTACATTTTACCCTGTTGCTCTATTGGCTGCTTGCACTCTTACGGTATTGGTATTATTTCTTCAAATTAAAACTTGTATACACTATTTTCACAACCTTTACCTATTGCGTAAAAATTGTCTAATTGATCGCAGAAATTCTCATAATTCAGGTTATTTTGTAGTCTTAATTTTGATAAAATATATGCGGTTCGTTACTTACTAACTTTGATACCAATTTTCATAGCTTAACAAAACCACAAATTCCTGTCGTTCGAATCCGTGACGAAAAATGTAAATTCGTGATCTAAAAAAAATTTATTTAAAATTAATTAAATAAACAATACTTTTAGTGTAGAATACTTTATGTAAGATACTTTATAAATAAATATTCCTACTTAGTGCAGAATACCTTACAATACAGTAAAATAATATAAAAAGTTGATATTAAGTTTAGCATTTATGGTAATAAACTGTTTTTCCTATTGCTAAAGTGCATTTTCCGAAAATGAACATTGCCATGATCCAAATACGTTTTATTTTTACATTTTTTTGCCTGAAATGTGTCTTTGTTTTAACTTGGCAGGAACTTTTTTAGAGCAGCGTTTCTCAGCTTGTGCGACGTGTCTACTTAAGAAAATGGAAAACAACGGAAGGAAGGCCCGATGGTGTCAAAATATTGAATCAAAAATAAAAGACAGACGCTTTATTTAGGCTTTTTTCTTTTATTTAAGCTTTTTGTACGAAGGTAAAATGTTGAAAATAAACACCTTCAGTTCTTTTTCGACATTAAACTGGGATCTATATTTTGCCTTTAACGTAGCTGCAGCATAAAGGCTGGTTTCGCATAGATAAGTTCTTAGAAAGGCTAAAACTATGAGAAAAGATCTCGTCTTCAGTGTCGGAACAAAACTCAAATAGAGTTTTATTACCAAACTGTTTTCTATTCTCGCCATTTGGCTTAAAATCTATATATTGTTGTTCTTCTTGAAAAGAGGAAACTTCTAACCCATTCGTATCCTGCTATACAGTTGCCACCGATTATAAAATCCTTTTCAAAATCTTTGGCAAAGGTTGTTTCGTGATTTTTCGTGATTCTAAATACACATCTAATGTCTTGAAGATTGTAGCTTTTAAGAAATTTATTTACATTGCGACATTCCTTATAAACACGTATAATCACATTTCATTTTAATAGTTTCTGCAACAGTAACGTCCATCAATAGGAATAAGTTATTCCTTTTAAGAAATCTAATATTTTAGGATACTATAATTTTGAACTAAAGTAAATTCATTTTGCATCATATATGATCCAAATTCATAAGTTGTCAATTTCGTATGTCAGTTTTTAAAGGTTGGATATAATGTCATCATTGTAAATACTACAGTCGTGATACAGTAGCTTTGATTATTAAGAAATTACACTGGTGCCAGATGATCTTATCGTCTGAGTGCAAAGGCAAGTGATATAAGCTTGGTGCTTACTCAAATAACGGAAAAGCCTATCTTTCTTATTCTAGGTCCCAGATATGTAAATTTAAGTAGATATATACGTTAGATAAAAAAAAACGACACGAGGTACGTTTATTTTTATATGCTTAATGTATACGTCCGAAGTTTGCCAAGGATACCTCGAATGATTTAGAAAGGGTAGAGCCACTTTTTCATATAGCATATCGTACAAAACATCCAAACCAACGAAAAAGGCTTAGTAGTTTAAGTTTGTTCGGGTAATTCCTTGCCAATTGGGTCAGTTTTAATTTTAGGCGCGCATTGGTTTCCAAAGCGACAATCCTTGTGTTGGAGTAATGATAATGTGTAAATAAAGTCAATAATAGCACATTATGGAATCATAAGTCAATCTTCCGTCAGATACCAAAATAAAAGAAAACTTCTGAAACAGCATCAGAGTAAATGATTGTAACGAAATAAACAATCTTACTTTAATGCATAAACTGACGGAACATACCTACAATACGCCTGTGTTTAGATTATGCTTTTAGTAAGTAGATTTGCGATATATTTGAATTTTAATAGTTGTTCAAGATTGTGTTATGTACTTGTAATGAAAATATAAGTGTGCCATATAGTTAGAAACAAGTCGTATAAAATTGCATAAAGACATATATATATATATATATATATATATATATTGCTGTGATTCTCTTCTGATGATCGCCTCTTAACTCTCTTTCCGCCTCGGCTGCTCACCTAATTAAAACTTTCATCCTCATTCATAAAAAAAACAAACACATTCCTACCACAAACATCAACGTTAACTCTATTTACATCAACATTCATAACACATTAAAATTTCAAAATTAAATTGTAGCATAAATTTCAGTATCATAAAATTTCAAGATTAAATTTGTCATCATTTTAATTTGCATCCAGAATTAAAGTCCTTGTAGGATGCCTACTAATTAATTTAACAATATTTGCAGACCTGAGTCTGAGTCCAAAGGGAGCATCTCCCACCCCTTTACGTTAATTAAACAGGTTAGTCTAATTGAGCTCAAAGCCAGACCCAAATTTTCATCATAATCAAGAACTTAAACTGCTAAATACACCTTTTTACTTAAACAAGAAAATTTCACCTTAAAATTAAAATTTTGTAGTTTGTACAAATTCACTACTGTCCATTTTTTAGCAAACAAATTATAAAGTTATTTAAAACACACCAAAACATCAAAAATCGAACAACAAAGCATAAGTTACCTGAAGGTTAATGCACTCGTGGCTCCAATGTACATCGTCCTTTGTTAATCACACCATTCCAACTGGGTTATGTTTACGGCTTCTGATTCTGAACGTTTTTAAAATTTTCTACACGACCATTCATCTAAAATTGTTTCAGAGCTTCTCAGGACTCATCTAAGTATATCCAAAATCTTGTTTTGTGGATCCAATCACGATTACGAATAACATTTGACTATTAACACCCCCGAAAATAGCACTGAAATTCATACTTCTTTCCCGCTATACCCAAAACTGCCTACTTTTGTTTATTCATTTATCGTTACTAATTTCGATAATTGGTACAGTAATACTCGCAAATATAACTAGACTTTATTACCTTGTATCTTCTTTTCTAAGTGCACTAATGCATAATAACTTGAATCGTAGCACGTAAAGAGCAAACTGTCTTAAAGTATTCAATAATCACAAAATATAAGAGCAAACTGTTTAAAGTATTGAATCAAAATCGAAAATCTAAGAGAGCGAAACTGTTTAAAGTCCGGGTTTATATAATGGCTAGCCCATCCGTCGGTTTTGTCCCCACAACGGCCAGTTTTTAGAATTTCGCATTCTCTGTTCCCTTTTCGACATCTCGGCACGCGATTCTCCAAAATTTGCACACGTCCAAGTTTAAAATCTATGAAATTTCCACACGGCTCGCAACGTCTGAGAACAACTAATTAAATTTTATACAGAAATGTTATGTTTACACCTCTCATGTTTGCATCCTATTTCCACCAATCGCAAACCCAGTGACGTTGCTCAAATCACGCCTTTAATTATCCGTGTCTCTGTCTTGCGCATATTATCCGTCTCTATCTACCCTGTTCTGAGTGGTACAAATCGATATTCTTTATTATCGGTTATTTGAATCCACGTGGATTCGTAAGTAAAATAACCCCGTATCTAGCCTTCCCGTTAAAACATCCGACCGTTTCAATATACCTAGAAGCTGCATGTTTATCCAAACAAATTAATTAGAACTCTGATATTTAAAAATACGCAGGTGTTCAATCGTAATAATTTAAATAACACTTCTACGATTTGAATATTATTGGGTTTTTATCAGCTTTTATGCATATAATACCTTAATAATCGTTCAATTAACTCCAATAAAAATAATAATGAATGGCATTAACTTCTACCCTTTAATTTTTAGTGAATACAAATTAAATATTAATTATTATTTGTACACTTTGTTTAATACCCGTTACTTAGAACTTGAATTAATTAATATAAATTTTGCACGTAATTTCTATTTGTTTTAATACTTGGAACAATTAAATTACATACAATTTGAGCATTTTAATTCTGCTTCTTTTTATAGAAAACGTCTAGTGAATAATTTAAATCCTTATTTTTAGTGAAACGAATAAATTTGTATGCTCCACGGTTTTAATAACGCGTATTATCTAATAAAATTCCTTATACACGGTGATTAAAATTATTTGATGTAATTAATTAATTTTCTACCCTGGTCTAAATTTGAGTATTTTCCCCTATTTGAATACAAATAATCCCACTTATTTGAATTCAAATATAAAACATTTAGACAAAAAAATTTACAAAAGAAACTGCCTATCTCTCTCTACCCTTATCTATCTAACTTACCTAACTTATATCCAATCCTAAAATATTTACACCTATCCTATATCCCTATCCTATTCCTAACTCTCACCTAATTTTATAAACTGAAATTATCCTAACTTCATCCTATTTATCCATCGAATCTTTTATACATCCTATATACCTATCCTATTCCTAACTCTTAACTAATCTTCACTATACTTCACTTCCCCTACCTAATCCTATATACCTATCCTATTCTTATTCTATTCCTAACTCTCCACTAATCTTATAAGAAATATCTACACTTAATCTATCTTATTTTGTTCCTACATTTAATTTTCCTTCTCATCCTATACACCTATTTCTAACTATCTCCCATATTTATTTTATACCTAGCTTTATTTTCTATAAACACTTATTTCAACTCTTCTATATACACCTATTTCTACTCCTATCCTATTTCTTATTTAAATCTGACTCTTTTCTTGATTCTCCAAGTCTTTCTTCTTACTATCCTAATACTCTTCATCCCTATTTCTCCCCTTCTATATCTATACTTAGCATCCCTGTTATCTCACATAAAATAAACTTATCATCCCTATATCCTGACTCTTAAATATTGCTTCTTCTTTAGTCCCTACACTTGTCTGTTTCTTATTCATTATTATTTCCTTTTCTGCCGACAAACCAAACGATACTACCTTAAAATTATAGATTTTTCTCTCTACGGAAAATCCTGTGTACCTTCTAGAATCCTTGTGTAATGGAATCAGCCAGAATGAATTCCTTAAATCTATTTTACTAAAACAAACTTGCCACTTAACCTCGTCAAAAGTGTGTCCATGGATGGTGGACAATGGAATTGCGGTTTTGTCCATTGGTTAATTTTTCGTTCATTTTATCTAATTCTGCCTTCACCTGCTCCCGATATGCTGCTCTTGCTTCTACCTCCCACTAATTCTGCATGAAACTCTACTCTCTATCCTCTGGACATCTTATTGTGTTGATCTGTTTATCTCTCATCATCCTCTACCTCTACTACATTAATACTTCAACCCAGTGTCATCCTCTGTGACTTCATAACTGCCCTTCCATGGCACTACCCTATCCTTAATCCTTACTACCTTCCTTTCCATATCTATCAAACCCTATTCATCATACAGTCAACACCTAAAATGCTCTGAAACTTCAGTCCAGGTACAATTACAAACTCCTGTTCACAGCTTAAACCTCTATATTCTATCCTAAGCACCACAACACTATTTACTACAGCAAACTTCTTTTTATTTGGAGCTACTAAATGGCTACGCTTTATAGGCATAATTCTATCACAAACCTTATCCCTAATTTTGCTGACGAATTCCTCCGATATTAAACTCGCCTCTGCCCCTGTATCAAGTAATACTTCTACATTATTCTCAAAAATTTCTAAATTAATAATTAGCAAACATAATTTTTCTCAGTTTCTGGCTCTACTTCCTCCTCAATTTTGAAAAATTCACGTGGATGTTCTATACATTTACACAGAAATCTAGTGGTCTGTCGCGTTCTAAAAATCCTGTCCATCCTGTTTTCGTGCTTGGTCCTGGTTGTCCTTCTACAACCTGTGCGTACGTACTCCTCCTCGTATTAATATCCGTGTCCCTGTCTCTATTCCGTGCTGGTCACAGTCCTGTTTACTTCCGGTAAACTGTTCTGTCGCGTGTAACTAGGTCTTGGCGTCGGTCCCCTATCTGCACTATTGTTCTGTATTCCTTGTCCTCGTCGTTCCCAATTCGGTCGAAAATTTCTGTTGTAGTCAGGCCGTCTCGCAATAATTCTGGTGTCCTGTTGTCAAACCTAACTGTGTTAATGTTTCGTTCTCGTATCCTCTTGTCCGTCCAACACATACATCGTCATATCTCTGTAGATATTCAAAAATGTCTCCGTTCTGTGATGTTTTGTAAGGCCACGTGTTGTCTGATTTCCAGTTCAAAATGTCGTGATAGGTACTTGATTATTTGTCTGTCCGTCAATGGTGGATGAAGTTGTTTTGGCCACACTGTATTTGCGGATGGCATATTGCTCCTAGAACCTGCAAACTCTCCTTAGATTTTCCTGTAATCAAGTCGTCCCTAATCTGATCCTGTTTGTGATCACTCCAGTAATGTTGTAAAATTTGTTTTCAAAGTCCTGATATGTGTCTATGTCCTGTCCTACTAAATTGTACCATGCTTCCGCATTGTCCTTTCAATAAAGCCTTTATCGTATTCAGTTTAGTCTGTTCGTCAAATAAATTTCCCACTAGATTTCTTACACTATTAATAAAAATTTGTGGATTTACCCTGTTATCGCCATAAAATTTCATATGTTGGTCCAATGATACCCACCTGTATAAAATCTGGGACCATCCCCGTTAAACTTGACATGTTGTATTTGATACTACTAACTTCGCGTTCTACCCTGCCTAACTGATCCCTACATGAGTCCGTTACTTCAGTCATTTTATATTTATTTCTTCTTCACAAAAATGCGTACTTCGGAACTTAAATGTCCCATTTCCTGTCGAAGACCTGTAATTTCACGCTCATTTTTATCAACCCTATTTTCAACTTCCCCATCTTTACGGTAAGACTATTTTAAATTCTGAAACTTCTTGATTCGTCTTATCTATTTTCTGACTAATCTCCTCTAACTTCCTGTTCGATTCTTCACTCATTTGCTCAAATTTTCGATTTGTGTCCTCTCTAACCCCGCTTAACGTCTCATTCATTCTTTCAAGCATTCTCATTATCATCTCGTTTCCTTGATCCCTTATTCCGTTCTCGACTGATATCTACTGCCTCCAGCTTCTTCCATTTTCGAATTTTTCTCACACAATGCACTATCGTCACTTCCCATTTCCACTCCTTGACTCCTTAACCACTCTTTCTCTGCATACGTTCAAATCACTCACACACTCTAAAATACTCTTAAATTTATACACAAACAGAAACTCTCTCTCTCAGATCGCCAGTTTCCTGGAATAAAATCACAAAAATTTTATTTGGAACTCGAGCCTCACTTTTGGGTCGCCATAGTATGCTGTGATTCTCTTCTGATGATCGCCTCTTTACTCTCTTTCCGCCTCGGCTGCTCACCTAATTAAAACTTTCATCCTCATTCATAAAAAACAAACACATTCCTACCACAAACATCAACGTTAACTCTATTTACATCAATATTCATAATACATTAAAATTTCAAATTAAATTGTAGCATAAATTTCAGTATCATAAAATTTCAAGATTAAATTTGTCATCATTTTAATTTGCATCCAGAATTAAAGTCCTTGTAGGATGCCTACTAATTAATATAACAATATTTGCAGACCTGAGTCTGAGTCAAAGGAGCATCTCCCACCCCTTTACGTTAATTAACAGGTTAGTCTAATTGAGCTCAAAGACAGACCCAAATTTTCATCAATACATCAAAAAATACTTACTTAAACAAGAAATTTCATCCTTAAAATTAAAATTTTGTAGTTTGTACAAATTCACTATGTCCATTTTAGAAACAAATTATAAAGTTATTCAATACACACCAAAACATCAAAATCGAACAACAAAGCATAATTACCTGAAGGTTAATGTCACTCGTGGCTCCAATGTACATCGTCCTTTGTTAATCACACCATTCCAACTGGGTTATGTTTACGGCTTCTGATTCTGAACGCTTTTAAAATTTTCTACACCACCATTCATCTAAAATTGTTTCAGGGCTTCTCAGGAACTCATCTAAGTATATCCAAAATCTTGTTTTGTGGATCCAATCACGATTACGAATAACATTTGACTATTAACACCCCGAAAATAGCACTGAAATTCATACTTCTTTCCCGCTATACCCAAAACTGCCTACTTTTGTTTATTCATTTATCGTTACTAATTTCGATAATTGGTACAGTAATACTCGCAAATATAACTAGACTTTATTACCTTGTATCTTCTTTTCTAAGTGCACTAATGCATAATAACTTGTATCGTAGCACGTAAAGAGCAAACTGTCTTAAAGTATTCAATAATCACAAAATATAAGAGCAAACTGTTTAAAGTATTGAATCAACAATCGTAAAATCTAAGAGAGCGAAACTGTTTAAAGTCCGGGTTTATATAATGGCTAGCCATCCGTCGGTTTTGTCCCCACAACGGCCAGTTTTAGAATTTCGCATTCTCTGTTCCCTTTTCGACATCTCGGCACGCGATTCTCCAAAATTTGCACACGTCCAAGTTTAAAATCTATGAAATTTCCACACGGCTCGCAACGTCTGAGAACAACTAATTAAATTTTGATACAGAAATGTTATGTTTACACCTCTCATGTTTGCATCCTATTTCACCAATCGCAAACCCAGTGACGTTGCTCAAATCACGCCTTTAATTATCCGTGTCTCTGTCTTGCGCATATTATCCGTCTCTATCTACCCTGTTCTGAGTGGTACAAATCGATATTCTTTATTATCGGTTATTTGAATCCACGTGGATTCGTAAGTAAATAACCCCGTATCTAGCCTTCCCGTTAAAACATCCGACCGTTTCCAATATACCTAGAATGCATGTTTATCCAAACAAATTAATTAGAACTCTGATATTTAAAAATACGCAGGTGTTCAATCGTAATACTTTAAATAACACTTCTACGATTTGAATATTATTGGGTTTTATCAGCTTTTATGCATATAATACCTTAATAATCGTTCAATTAACTCCAATAAAATAATAATGAATGGCATTAACTTCTACCCTTTAATTTTTAGTGAATACAAATTAAATATTAATTATTATTTGTACACTTTGTTTAATACCGTTACTTAGAACTTGAATTAATTAATATAAATTTTGCACGTAATTTCTATTTGTTTTAATACTTGGAATAATTAAATTACATACAATTTGAGCATTTTAATACTGCTTCTTTTATAAAAAGCGTCTTAGTAAATAATTTAAATTTCTTATTTTTATGAAACGAATATTTTATGCTTCATGGTTTTAATAACGCGTATTATCTAATAAAATTCCTTATACACGGTGATTAAAATTATTTGATGTAATTAATTAATTTTCTACCCTGGTCTAAATTTGAGTATTTTCCCCCTATTTGAATACAAATAATCCCACTTATTTGAATGCAAATAAAAAACATTTAGACTGCAAAAAAAATTTACAAAAGAAACTGCCCTCTCACTCTACCCTTATCTTTCTAACTTACCTAACTTATATCCAATCCTAAAATTTTTTACACCTATCCTATATCCCTATCCTATTCCTAACTCTCACCTAATTTTATAAACTGAAATTATCCCTAACTTCATCCTATTTATCCATCGAATCCTTTATACATCCTATATACCTATCCTATTCCTAACTCTTAACTAATCTTCACTATACTTCACTTCCCCCTACCTAATCCTATATACCTATCCTATTCTTATTCTATTCCTAGCTTTCCACTAATCTTATAAGAAATATCTACACTTAATCTATCTTATTTTGTTCCTACATTTAATTTTCCTTCTCATCCTATACACCTATTTCTAACTATCTCCCATATTTATTTTATACCTAGCTTTATTTTCTATAAACACTTATTTCAACTCTTCTATATACACCTATTTCTACTCCTATCCTATTTCTTATTTAAATCTGACTCTTTTCTTGATTCTCCAAGTCTTTCTTCTTACTATCCTAATACTCTTCATCCCTATTTCTCCCCCTTCTATATCTATACTTAGCATCCCTGTTATCTCACATAAAATAAACTCATCCCTATGATCCTGACTCTTACATATTGCTTCTTCTTTAGTCCCTACACTTGTCTGTTTCTTATTCATTATTATTTCCTTTTCTGCCGACAAACTAAACGATACTACCTTAAAATTATAGATTTTTCTCTCTACGGAAAATCCTGTGTAGCTTCTAGAATCCTTGTGTAATGGAATCAGCCAGAATGAATTCCTTAAATCTATTTTACTAAAAACAAACTTGCCACTTAACCTCGTCAAAAGTGTGTCCATGGATGGTGGACAATGGAATTGCGGTTTTGTCCATTGGTTAATTTTTCGTTCATTTTTATCTAATTCTGCCTTCACCTGCTCCCGATATGCTGCTCTTGCTTCTACCTCCCCTAATTCTGCATGTTTTTGTAATAAAGCTTGAACCTCTACTCTCCTATCCTCTGGACATCTTATTGTGTTGATCTGTTTATCTCCATCATCCTCTACCTCTACTACATTAATACTCAACCCAGTGTCATCCTCTGTGACTTCATAACTGCCCTTCCATGGCACTACCCTATCCTTAATCCTTACTACCTTCCTTTCCATATCTATCAAAACCCCTAACTGCATCATACAGTCAACACCTAAAATGCTCTGAAACTTCAGTCCAAGTACAATTACAAACTCCTGTTCACAGCTTAAACCTCCTATATTTATCCTAAGCACCACAACACTATTCACTACAGCAAACTTCTTTTTATTTGGAGCTACTAGATGGCTACGCTTTATAGGCATAATTCTATCACAAACCTTATCCCTAATTTTGCTGACGAATTCCTCCGATATTAAACTCGCCTCTGCCCCTGTATCAAGTAATACTTCTACATTATTCTCAAAAATCCCTATATTAATAATTGGCAAACATAATTTTTCTACAGTTTCTGCCTCTATTTCCTCCTCAATTTTGAAAAGTTCACGTGCATGTTCATACATTGGGCGTCGCCGTGGATCAATGTAGTAAGCGTAAGACTACGGATCCCAAGGTCCCGGGTTCAAATGCCGACACGGCCAACTGCTTGAAAAATGGCAGGTGAGCATTTTTCACAAAAATTACGCCCTCGTTCGGATGAGAGGCTAAATGGAGGTCCCGTGTGTGAGTGTTGTCACGCACGTTAAAGATCCCTACCTTGCCTGGAACGGCAAGGGTTCGGCAAAATTCTAAATTTCCAAGCAACAAAAAACTCGCCTCCTGGCCAATGTAGTACCTTCGGGTGGAGCATTGGAAAAAAAAATCACATGTAAGGATGTTCATACACATTTACACCGAAATCTAGTGGTCTGTCGCGTTCTAAAAATCCTGTCTCGTCCTCTTTTCCGTGCTTGGTCCTGGCTGTGCTTCTACAACCTGTGCGTACGTCCTCCTCGTATTAATATCCGTGTCCCTGTCTCTATTCGTCGTGCTCGTCACAGTCCTGTTTACTTCCGGTAAACTGTTCTGTCGCGTGTAACTAGGTCTTGGCGTCGGTCCCCTAGTCGCACTATTGGTTCTATATTCTTGTCCTCGTCGTTCCCAATTCGGTCGAAAATTCCTCTTGTAGTCAGGCCGTCTCGCAAAATTCTGTGTCCTGTTGTCAAACCTAACCGTGTTAATGTTCCGTTCCCGTATCTCTCTTGTCCGTCCTACACATACATCGTCATATCTCTGTAGATACTCTAAAATGTCTCCCGTTCTGTGATGTTTAGTAAGGCCACGTGTTGTCTGATTTCCAGTTCAAAATGTCGTGATAGGTACTTGATTATTTGTCTGTCCGTCAATGGTGGATGAAGTTGTTTTGCCACACTGTATTTGCGGATGGCATATTGCTCCCTAGAACCTGCAAACTCTCCCTTAGATTTTCCTGTAATCAAGTCGTCCCTAATTTGATCCTGTTTGTGATCACTCCAGTAATGTTGTAAAAATTTGTTTTCAAAGTCCTGATATGTGTCTATGTCCTGTCCTACTAAATTGTACCATGCTTCCGCATTGTCTTTCAATAAAGCCTTTATCGTATTCAGTTTAGTCTGTTCGTCGAATAAGTTTCCCACTAGATTTCTTGCGCTATTAATAAAAATTTGTGGATTTACCCTGTTATCGCCATAAAATTTCATATGTTGGTCCAATGATACGCCACCTGTATAAAATCTGGGCCCATCCCCCGTTAAACTTGACATGTTGTATTTGATACTACTAACTTCGCGTTCTACCCTGCCTAACTGATCCCTACATGAGTCCGTTACTTCAGTCATTTTTATATTTATTTCATCTTCACAAAAAATGCGTACTTCGGATCTTAAATGTCCCATTTCCTGTCGAAGACCTGTAATATCACGCTCGTTTTTATCAACCCTATTTTCAACTTCCCCCATCTTTACGGTAAGACTAATTTTAAATTCTGAAACTTCTTGATTCGTCTTATCTATTTTCTGACTAATCTCCTCTAACTTCCTGTTCGATTCTTCACTCATTTGCTCAAATTTTCGATTTGTGTCCTCTCTAACCCCGCTTAACGTCTCATTCATTCTTTCAAGCATTCTCATTATCATCTCGTTTCCTTGATCCCCTTATTCCATCCTCGACTGATATCTACTGCCTCCAGCTTCTTCCATTTTCGAATTTTTCTCACACAATGCACTATCGTCACTTCCCATTTCCACTCCTTGACTCCTTAACCACTCCTTTCTCTGCATACGTTCAAATCACTCACACACACTCTAAAATACTCTTAAATTTATACACAAACAGAAACTCTCTCTCTCAGATCGCCAGTTTCCTGGAATAAAATCACAAAAAATTTTATTTGGAACTTGAGCCTCACTTTTGGGTCGCCATAGTTGCTGTGATTCTCTTCTGATGATCGCCTCTTTACTCTCTTTCCGCCTCGGCTGCTCACCTAATTAAAACTTTCATCCTCATTCATTAAAAAGAACAAACACATTCCTACCACAAACATCAACGTTAACTCTATTTACATCAATATTCATAATACATTAAAATTTCAATATTAAATTGTAGCATAAATTTCAGTATCATAAAATTTCAAGATTAAATTTGTCATCATTTTAATTTGCATCCAGAATTAAAGTCCTTGTAGGATGCCTACTAATTAATTTAACAATATTTGCAGACCTGAGTCTGAGTCCAAAGGGAGCATCTCCCACCCCTTTACGTTAATTAAACAGGTTAGTCTAATTGAGCTCAAAGCCAGACCCAAATTATACTCCTTTTTACTTAAACAAGAAAATTTCACCTTAAAATTAAAATTTTGTAGTTTGTACAAATTCACTACTATCCATTTTTTAGCAAAAAAATAATAAAGTTATTTAAAACACACCAAAACATCAAAAATCGAACAACAAAGCATAAGTTACCTGAAGGTTAATGCACTTGTGGCTCCAATGTACATCGTCCTTTGTTAATCACACCATTCCAACTGGGTTATGTTTACGGCTTCTGATTCTGAACGTTTTTAAAATTTTCTACACCACCATTCATCTAAAATTGTTTCAGGGCTTCTCAGGACTCATCTAAGTATATCCAAAATCTTGTTTTGTGGATCCAATCACGATTACGAATAACATTTGACTATTAACACCCCCGAAAAATAGCACTGAAATTCATACTTCTTTCCCGCTATACCCAAAACTGCCTACTTTTGTTTATTCATTTATCGTTACTAATTTCGATAATTGGTACAGTAATACTCGCAAATATAACTAGACTTTATTACCTTGTATCTTCTTTTCTAAGTGCACTAATGCATAATAACTTGTATCGTAGCACGTAAAGAGCAAACTGTCTTAAAGTATTCAATAATCACAAAATATAAGAGCAAACTGTTTAAAGTATTGAATCAAAATCAAAAATCTAAGAGAGCGAAACTGTTTAAAGTCCGGGTTTATATAATGGCTAGCCCATCCGTCGGTTTTGTCCCCACAACGGCCAGTTTTTAGAATTTCGCATTCTCTGTTCCCTTTTCGACATCTCGGCACGCGATTTTCCAAAATTTGCACACGTCCAAGTTTAAAATCTATGAAATTTCCACACGGCTCGCAACGTCTGAGAACAACTAATTAAATTTTATACAGAAATGTTATGTTTACACCTCTCATGTTTGCATCCTATTTCCACCAATCGCAAACCCAGTGACGTTGCTCAAATCACGCCTTTAATTATCCGTGTCTCTGTCTTGCGCATATTATCCGTCTCTATCTACCCTGCTCTGAGTGGTACAAATCGATATTCTTTATTATCGGTTATTTCAATCCACGTGGATTCGTAAGTAAAATAACCCCGTATCTAGCCTTCCCGTTAAAACATCCGACCGTTTCCAATATACCTAGAAGCTGCATGTTTATCCAAACAAATTAATTAGAACTCTGATATTTAAAAATACGCAGGTGTTCAATCGTAATACTTTAAATAACACTTCTACGATTTGAATATTATTGGGTTTTTAACAGCTTTTATGCATATAATACCTTAATAATCGTTCAATTAACTCCAATAAAAATAATAATGAATGGCATTAACTTCTACCCTTTAATTTTTAGTGAATACAAATTAAATATTAATTATTATTTGTACACTTTGTTTAATACCCGTTACTTAGAACTTGAATTAATTAATATAAATTTTGCACGTAATTTCTATTTGTTTTAATACTTGGAACAATTAAATTACATACAATTTGAGCATTTTAATTCTGCTTCTTTTTATAGAAAACGTCTAGTGAATAATTTAAATCCCTTATTTTTAGTGAAACGAATAAATTTGTATGCTCCACGGTTTTTAATAACGCGTATTATCTAATAAAATTCCTTATACACAGTGATTAAAATTATTTGATGTAATTAATTAATTTTCTACCCTGGTCTAAATTTGAGTAATATATATATATATATATATATATATATTTATATATATATATATATATATATAACAGACAAGTTATTTGCAATCCGCAATAAGAAATTGTTTTAAACAATATATAAAATAAGATGTATTTGTAAACAACCTCTTATGAATAATGAGAGCTCATTGACCTATACAAATCGGGCTAGTAGTTGTATAGCCATTAACAAAACATTAGCTTATCATCCGATGGCGGTTTTATTTACTTTTGCCGTAGTACAGAGATTGCTTCGAAATTATATCACTATAATAGCTTTGATTACTTCATAGGGTGGAAACTAATTCGCTCTGATAAGCCGAAATCGTCGGTCAGTGGATGTTTCCTCCCCTGTGAAATAATAACACTGTTGTTTTGTTAATGGCTATACAACTATTAGCCCGATTTGTATACGTCAATAAGCTCTCATTATTCATAAGTTTGTTTACAGATACGTTTTATTTTATATATATATATATATATATATATATATATATATATATATATATATATATATATATATATATATATATAGGCAAATGTTAAATGACTTGGAATACTAAATCACGCTTCAAGGTAATCACAAAACAATTTATTTCGGACACACTGTAATTATACCTTTACAATAATGGAAAAAAGAAGATTATATATATTTGTTTTAGATTTAAAGTAATATTATTTTTAATGAATGGTCAGGTATATTTTTAAGCCAGAATCACTTTCTTGATTTAAGATTTTGACACCCTCCTGTTACTCTTTGTAGGGCTTTTCTCTAGCAACTCTGCGAGATTAGGTGGGGTGTAAGTTATTTCCCGCTCAATACCATATTTCATACCCGATAGCATTCTAGAACCCTCTTTAAACACTTGCACCACCTTTTCCCCTGAGTTAGTCGGCAACCAACTTTGTTTGTAGAGTCGAGGTTTTCGATATTTTACCGAAACGGAATTTTTAGCGCAGTATTTCACCAAATTTTCCGTAAATTACCGACTAGATATTCTGGGGGCCAAAACTATGCGTAACAATATCTTTAAATGTTGAAAAAAAATGGAATTCAATTTATCTTGAATAAATCGTTTAATTGTTGCTCTTGACACATTACATTTAATTTTCTAATGCTGCGCCCGAAGGTACTACATTGGCCAGGAAACGAGTTTTTACCTGGAAATTTTGACTTTTGCCGAACTCTTGCTGTTTCAAGCAAGATAGGGATTTTTAATGTGCGTGACAACACTCACACACGGACCGACCTACATCTTACCTCTCATTCAAACGAGGGCGTATTTTTGTGCAAAATTCTCGGACTGTATTGGGGTTCGAAACAAGGATCCTGGGTTTAGTAGTCACATGCATACCAACTAACAAACCTTCTTATCTTTGCTTCAAGTTTAGTGTTTTGGTGATTTTCAGTACAGTTGCAGAGCTAGAGGTGTAGTTTGATGACCATTTCCCAAACGTCAAAATCAGTATCTTGATTTTCGTTTGTTGCGTTTACTTGTGCCCTCTCTTGGATGCTTCCAGAAACATTTCTTGTTGGTACGACGAAACTCAACATTTTCCCTTTACGTCTTTCTCACAATAAAATCCCCTTACTAACGCTTTCGCAGCTACGAACTTCGAGTTAGCTTTGCTATTCTTAGGAGTCGCATTTCCGTGTCGTAGTTAGTATACGTGTGACTACTATGCCCAAGGTCCCGGGTTCGAATCTTGACACGGTCCGCTTGAAAATGTTAGGCGAGCGTTTTTTTACAAAAGTATGCCCTCGTTCAGATGAAAGGTAAAGTGGAGGTCCCGTGTTAGTGTTGTCTCCCACGTTGAAATTTCTTACCTTGCTTGAAACAACAACGGTTCTGCAAAATTCAAAATTTTTCACGTAAAAAAACGCGCTTCCTGGTCAACGTAGTACCTTCGGGTGAAGCATTGGAAAATCAAATTTAGTGTTCCTAAGGATTATTCCTTTACGCCTTAACCATTTACCAACGTTTTTGCCGTGGGTTCATTTGCAGATGGAAATTTCTTCACTTTCTTAAGACCAGGCTTGCCAAGCAAATTTTGGGATTGGAAAAAAATTTACCGTTAATTCATTATATCTTTTGTCACATTACCGGTCATATTGTAGTGCAGTAACTTTTTTTGAAAATACGCGTCCTGTATTCTCATTCATACACAGCTTTGTTTTGTTAATATGTAGTATAAAACCCATGATACTTCACTCTTAAAATTTTAATACTAGAGTAACAATCTTACACGTTAATGAATGAGATGTTTACTTTTACTCCAAAACTGGTAACTTCAACCCTGCAATCGAAATTGTTACAGAATAGAAAGACTCAACTTATAACAAGATGTAATCCAATTAGTAAAATTCCTTTTCTGACTACAATTTAATAAATTCTACCTATTTTGCAATTAAGTAAGGTGGAAAATTCTGTTGCTATTAGTTTGTGTGAAATAGTAAAGTCGACTGACCTGGGCGAACCACCACAAAATACAGCAACTTGGATACATTGATCTAATTGACCCAAAACACATGTCATCTCCGATCATTGCAGTGTTTTTGTGATGAATTATAGTGTAAAGTTTTGATGCATATTTTATGAAAATATATAAACCTATACACTTGATCCTTCGAATTAGGGCCATGATGTCATATGGTTTACTGTCGGCTACGTTGACAAATATTGAAAATATATTCTGTGTTTATATGTAAACATTCACAAGTATGTTGCTAATTATAGAAACACATCTACAAACTATTTCGTGAACTAGAAATATTTTGGTCTGATATACCATACGTCCTTGTTTCGTAACAAAACAATACAGTTTAACAAATTGAAAAAAAAATTTTTGTTTAAATTATCTAGTGATTATTGCTACGGTATATATGAACGCTTTTAGGCCCCGATCATGTAACAAACACTTCCTAGGTTATTATGTAGCAAACCATATTTTCATAGAGAATAGATTAAAGTTACCTAACAAAAAAGTATGGCATTTACTTTCGCTTACATTGCGGCTCACATATTCATTATTGTTTTAAATATAGCAGTAAATGAGAAAACCGGTTAGTTGTTTTTATTCGTAGATAGTACATGATTGCTGAAAACATGCGAGAAGCACAGCATTATGTGGCTGTGAAACGTGGATAGTGGATAAGCGGACAGAAAAAGATAGAAGCCTTCGAAATGTAGTGCTACAGACACATGATGAAGAAATCATGTACAGACAAAGTTACGAACAAAGAGATCTCGAAATGATAAGAAAAGAAGCAAATATATTAAAAACAGTAAAAAAATAATAGAGATCGGATTGATAGGACACATACTAAGGCAAGAGGGAATAGTGCGTAATATATTAGAAGCACAGAATGGAAAAGAGATAGGTAGAGTAGATTAGACTATTCTATATATGTAGTGAAAGATGTAGCCTGTGAGAATTTCAAGGAAATGTATAAGTTAGCTCAGAATAGGAAGCAATGGAGGTACGCGACCAACCAGTTCTAGAACTGAAGACCTACTGACGATGATGATTAATACTTGCTAGATACAGTGGCGTCCAACTTCAATTTAAATCATTTTTAGTTTAAGTAAGAAAATTTTATCCAGGCCCATTTCCAACTCTTCCTTGACGTAATAGCCAAGTTAGCCGTCGGAATAACAGTTTTTAACCTTACCACCTAATGTTACGGGCCTGTTCGACATTGCGATACCACGGGGAGGATAAAACTCATTAGTGGGCTTAGCTCAAGTCGGCATGGGGTGGATATGGTAGAAAGTCGTCGTTTGGGGTTGCCAACAGCTCTGAAATGCAACTAGTAAATGATCCTAAACGCGAAAATAATGATAAAATCGAGTGGGCACTACCAGTAACATCGATATGCTAGATGTAACAAAAGAATCTCGTCACTGGTCGAAATACTCGCAAAGCTCGAAATACAAAGTAAAAACCTTGCAGTGTAGTTGATCTGGACCCAGCCTGACACTTTAAATTTTCTCACAAATAATACACATCAATAGTTCAACTTAACTGTATTCACAAACTTTTTCTGAAAGAAATACATATTTTATGAAACAAATTCATGGCATACATTTATATAGCATAAAAGAAAATATACGATAAAGTTATGTTCAGAAAATTTAAATACTATGAATCAAGGTTAGTAAGTTCCTATGATGATTTCGCGTTGGCCAGACCTACTAATAGATAATCGGATCGAATGCCTCGTGCAGGTTATCGTTATAGCAACAAATTTACAATTAACGTAATTTACTTGAATCACGATGGTTCTGTTACAGGTGCGGAAAATAATGTTTTTAATAAACAACTGTAACATTAAAAATTCATAAAACACGTATAAAGTGGTATGATTAAATCCAATGTTTATACATTCGGATTATAATGACAGATAAAATTGTGTCGCACAGCGTCCGCACTTTGGATGACGATGGTGTCACAGTAAATTCTATTTTACAAATTCTTGCCTTGCGAGATGGGTCTTACCACGACACAAAGCAAGGAATGTTGAGCTTATTTAAACTGCTTCCGTGCGCGTGTGTAATTATTGTGGTTTCTATTCCTAAGCAATGGATTGGTACATACTAACGGCAAATGTAATTTTAAGTTTTGTAGTTCCTCGACCTGCATGAATTCCAAAAACAATTGATATTAACAGCTGGCATACGTAACAGGGTTGGCGGGTACAATAACCTACAACAATCCAATTAAGCACAGGTGAAACGACTTGCAAAAATACTTTTCAATACACGGACCGATAAAGTAAATATTAATTAGCCACAAGAATTATCCATTTCTTAAATGCGTAACTTGGAATTATATTTTACGAAATACATTTAGTAAAATCTCTAGAACAACTTAAAGTTTATAAACGGTATAAATCGAAATAACACAATACAAATCCGCTTATTAGCGATAACTAAAGAACCTCATCAACTTGATTCCAAGAGCTACATCACGAAAAAGGCCAACGTGCTTCTACAAATTTCTGCACAAGCCTAACGAACAGAAAGGGGAGAAAAAGAGCGCTGTGCATCAAGAACGTTTAAACATTTATCAACTAAATTTAAATATTTTGGAGCGTTCAGCAAACCGTGAAATTTGAACATTTATTAAATATGTACACGGGCTGGCTTAGAAAAACTTATACCTACTAATTGAATTAATTATAATAAAATAAACGGAACGTTACACTAATATGCGTTATAAAAAATAAACTGGTACAACGACGCTCGCATCGTGAGGCCCGAATTGTTGCTTTATCTGCTCCATTGGATTAAGGTCTCGAAACGCGTTTCAAAAACTGTTACACTGCATAAGTAAAAACACCGTTTGTTTATATCGTAAAGGTGCTCACATTCGTGTGTTCGCAAATACCGCAATTATATTGTCAAAAACAAGAGTATTTTAACACGAATTGTTTTTACACCAATTACAATAATATTTAGAAGATTATAGCAGCTAATGACAACTCAATGCAGCAACAAGGTAACGGACAGTTGATACTAACGTAAAGATAGGTTCAGACTTTATGTACGAGTGGCTCTTAGACATACAACAAATACGTCATCATTTGTGCATGAGGATCTGCATTGTGTGGCGCAGGCGCACAATATTGTATTCGAGAGTTGAATTCATCTCGAGTTGAGAATCACCCAATAGATTAACATTTATCGCTTATACATTATTCTGATCTAAGAATTCTATTGTAATAAAGACATTATTATCATTATATTGTTTGTTGTACACTTCTACACACATTCAAAATTTGTACAAATTGAATATACAAGTTATATAAATATATGCAACAGTTCTGCACAGATTAGAGTTAACAAGTAAAAATTTTTCATTTTTCTACAATTTAAGTCTGAATGTTCTTTAATTTACATCAATAATATAATTGTCAATGTACCTATAATCTGATATTCTATATTTAAAAAGGTAGCAAGAATATTAGAGCAATATTCATAGACATGTATAATGACTTGGAAAAAAGAAGATAATCATTATTGATGATCCTCTATACCTCTAATCTTTTTGAAGTTATAAAATTAAAAAATGCCATCATTTCAAAAACATTATTTTGTTACTTGCTTTGTTGTTCAAGCAGTCTTCAATTGAATACTGCTTACCTATGTATTATAAAAAAAAAGTTGTAATAGTATCAGTAAGTGTGCAAGTAACAAGTATATTTGTAGGCTAAAAAATAATATATTTAGCTTGGATTAGGAATTTGTAAGATTGTGTATTATCATCAAGATGTTTTAGTGTGAATGTGGATATTGTATTTCGTTTAGAATTTATTTTTGTGCACATACTTGAATAATGTAAAATTCTTTTAAATATCTGATATACGAAGTCTAACAAGAAATAATTTTGGATCAAAATTGTTTAAACATATTCTAAAAAAATCTTGCGTATACTAAATACGAGGCGTGACGGGAAAGTAAGGTCTCCTATTTTTTTTCATAGAAGATGACATTTATTTACAAAGTGTAATACATCGTTGGAAAGGCCAGAGTCTTGGCTATTTTTCAACATAATCGCCATTTTTTTCCAACATTTTCCGCATCCGCGCGATGTACTTTTGTATGCCGGTGTCGTACCACCCTGCGTACGCCTCGCGCAGCCAGGTGTTGACTTCTTTTTTAACCTCCGCGTCCGACCCAAACTTCTTCTTTCCTTCCAAGTCCTTAACAGTCGCGCGGCGATTTCTGAGCATTTCCGCCTCCACTGCCCGAACAATCTCATCCGAGAGCGGCGGCCGGCCACTTCTCTCCTCGTCGTGAACGTTAGTTCGCCCTGAATTAAACTCGCGGCACCACTTACGCACGTTTTTAATGTTCATACAGTTTTCCCCGTAAACTTCAACCAATTGACGATGAATTTGTTTTGGTGTCACCTTTTTCGCACTTAATAAACGTATCACCGAACGCAATTTGCACTTGGACGCTGACGCGAGGGGTACTTCCATTGTTGACGGCTGCTCAGCCAACACTGAGCGGTCGGGCAATGACGCGCCTAGCAGCAAAGTTATAGTGGGGGAATCAGGCAACACGGCGCTGTTGCCAGATTTCGCCTAGCGCGGAATCCGGCGAAATTACAACGTTGGGAACCTTACTTTCCTGTCACCCCTCGTTATTAGATGGTACTGATCAGACGTGCTATGTAGCGCTCCTAATTTTATCCTATCTTTTAATTTTAAGTGTAACCTAAATGTAGTTAAGATAAAGTTTAGTGCGTACAGGTGAGGGAAAAACAATCAATTATTAGACACCAAAATTTCGATCATAAATAAGGACTTCTGTAAGTACAAACAATTTCCGAACAAGTATTACACAACTTTTTTTTGTATTTTACAAAGTGTAACGTAAATAAGTGACTTAAACAAACGAAAGCGGGCGTACCAAAATCGTTTTAGCGATTTTCGGGGCGCTTATTTAAAACGTGCAAGGACACAAGAACATACCTCACAACCGGCAGTGACCTCATTACAACAATAAATATTAATATCCGCATACCAACGTTTACGTAAGCAGCGAAATTAGGAAGAGTGCCAATGACAAATAACAAAATTATTTATATTATTAACATCAGCATTACTTCATCGGTTTTTATTCTTTTATTATATAAATAACAAATAACAATTGCATAGCAAAACTAGGATATAGTGCCAAGGACAATAAACATTACTATTAACAAGTACATTTCCGCATTAATACGATACCATCGCATTCTCTAAAGTGTGTGCAAAGTCGCGACAGTGCAGTAAACGCGCTCGTGTATTGACATACTAGTAGATGTAACAACTATATTTTAACATAACAATTTTCAACGAGTAGAGCATAGTCTAGAATAGCGCTTTTACTGTAAAATACTGACTTTTGTTTTTTTATTAGTTTTTTAATTAAATTTAAATAACTCAATGACAATTAACACTATTAAATTAGAAAGCTAGAGTATAAGATGCCTACGCAACACTCCCCCAAGTCTTCGCTTGAAGGTAAAACAACACCAGACTATGACCACACACAATACACAACCCCGACATCACCAATGCAGCCTGACCCTGACTTTCAAATCCAAATAAGCGTTTTTCCAACACTTTCTGCCAACCCTCTAGCAACCGAAATACCACGTAACAAAAGATTGAGGGGAAACTCCAGTCACAACAACCCGGAAGACATAAAACAATCCATTTTAGAGCACCTAGAAAACCTAGGAACGGAACTTTTAAACTTCGTAGACAACGAACTAGACCCTAGTAACCGCCTACGCGTGGGAGCCCAAAAAACTCTGAGAGACAAGGTAATAAAACTAATATATCTACAAGTCGAATTAACCGGCAAACATAAATTTATTAAACAACAAAATGATACACTACAAGACAAGATAATTGAAATCAAAGTAGAAAACAGCCATCTTAAACAACAAAAAATGCTCAACCCAGCCATGTTTTAAACACGTACGCGAACGTGACGGTAACAATTAAAACCCAACCACCAAAATAGTTGGTATATCTAGAGCCATCGGCAATGAAGCCGCCACAGTATTCATAACCTCTAAAACGGGACAGAGCACAAAACAAATACAAGACACTTTCATTAAAACAATACATCCCACAAAAGACAAAATTAAAATTAAATCAATGCGTTCAACCGCAAACGCGCTAATAATTAACACGGACAACGAAACTGAAGCTAACAAAATCCTAAACCATCCCGAACTAAAAAAAAACTTAACTGCGATAAACCACAAAAAAAGAAACCACTAGTGATTATCTACGACGTCCCAACCTACCTTAAAGACGAAAAGGTGCAAGAATTAATCTACACAAGAATTTCGAAACAAGCATTACTAAAGAAGATTTCAATAACGAATTCAAGCTAAGTTTTAAAACCGGCCCAAAAAACAAAACAACGCAACACCATGTTGCAGCTGTAACGGGGAAACTCAGAAATTTGCTAATAAACAAAGGGAAAATTTATATTGAGTATCGCAGCGTAACCGCAAAGGACTTTCTAGTTGTACCCAAATGCATGAGATGCTTCGGACATGTAACCAAACACTGTAAACATAAGACCGACACATGTGGACACTGCGGAGAAGACGAATTACACCACAAAAAAACCGACTGCCCAAAACATGCACACCCGACTGTGTGTATACCCTGTCTTAAACGCAACAAGAAATGTGCATCAAACTCAAAAAACCGGTTTTCCCCATGTTAAATCCCATAAGGAGGCTCAAGGTTCAAAAAGAACATTTTTGGTAGATACAAAAGTAGATAGGTAAAATCACCACAACGCTAACTTTCGGCTACTTTTCCAAGATCGTGGTAACGTCATACCAAAATTTTAGAACAGTATTACATAGTAAGTGTTTATTGGTTGTTCTGCCGCCTCATTTCCTCCAGAATCCCTCATTTCCTCACTCATTTCCTCCTGCCTTCCTAGCTCATCTTTCACGATAAATATACCTAGTTTGGTGTCAATTAATATTAGAATTTTCTCAGCTATCCGAATCTCTAGGAACTTTTTAGATTGCAGCATCCCCCAGGGAGCTACACTCATTTTAAGATTTTTTACATGCAGCGATTTCAACCTGGCATTATAAATATTTTAGATATGTCTAGAATTTTAGGCTGAATTCAAATCTGTAAATAGATTTAAAATCGGACCACCCCCTGCAAAATTATACCCCTTTAAAGTCCTGGACCTTTAAATTTTGCTCTTTGACCTATAAGCTAACCTAACAAATAGTTTTCTTTGAGTAGTCACAAGATAAATGTACCTTGTTTGGTATCAATTAATATTAGAATTTTCTCAACTACCCAAATCTCTAAGAATTTTTCAGATAGCATCATCCCCCAGGGAGCTACCCTCATTTTAAAAATTTTTGCCGGTAGCGATTTCTGACCGTCCTTATATATTTTTTATACATGCGACACATAAAATTAGTCTGGAATTTTACGCAGAATTCGAATCTGCAAATAGATTTAAAATCCGACCACCCCTTACAAAGTTACACTTTAAAGGCTTCAAATCTCTAAATTCTTGCTCAACTATATTTAACCCCAGTGACCGAGCCTTTTTCTACGTTTTACGAGGGAATCGGAAGTTGACAAACATCGAGCATCTAATTCTCTATTTGGGTGATATCGAATACTTGTAGGCTCTAGAAATAATTACGTGCTACGGACCGCTATGCGGAAGATTTGGTTCTAGGAAATGAGCAATCTACGAAAGCACAGAGTACCAATATTAAAGCTAATTGGTTTAGTGGCCGCGTTTGTGCACTCTTCGAGTGTCTTCGGCAATCTTCGATTGTTTCCAAAGAAAATATTCAAGCCTGCCATTTCCGAAAATATGACGTAGAAGTTATTTAAAATTAAATTGCTTTATTAGTAAATATTCTGTAGAAAACAAGATTGGTCTTCCCTTAGTAAAGGTTTAAAGTGTTTTATTAAGTTTTTGTTTATAGTAGCACTGCATCTTCTACCGCACGACTTGCAGCCATATTGTGTGCGTGTGCTACCACCCTTTTGGATTTTTAATATGCACGCGATGCGATTGTTGATCCGTATAACATGGAAGACTTTTCTGATGTTTCTACTAACTGCATTTGCAGCATGGACGATGCGACCCGGGTGCATGCATTGGTGCTAAATGTACTGGACGAGTAGCAAGGATTGGCAAAAGATGAGGTCATTTAGTTCTCCGCTGAATCCTTAACTTTGTTCGGCTGTCTTCGGAAACCTTGGGTTTGCATTCTATAAGGAACATAAAGCAGGTACGCAAGAGTAAACTTTTTAGTTATAAGTTAGTTCGCTTACAAGTTTAACCAAAGTCCTATAGTGCTGATTTTGTTTTGTACTAAAATGGTACCTGTAAACGTTTTTAAATGCAACTCTTGCGGTGCTTCCTATACCTGGAAAAATGCTCTCAAACGGCACCAGAAAAATGTTGTGGTGTAACACCGTCCACGGTTAAGCTTATACATCCGTCAGCAGCAAAGTACCTAAACTATATGTCTTGCGGTATCGCTTTTACGAGAATAAATAACTTACTGCGACACAAGGAAAAACAGCACGGTATTTCATTAAGCCGTAAACGTTCAGCTCCGCTAGCTGTTAAAGGTTCTTGTACGAAACAACCACGAATTATGTGTAAAGTATGCGATTTCGAAATGGAAACTACCTATGCCGCACACTTGAGAAGCAACAGACATAAAAATGCAACAGTTACCGCTACTGGCGAAGATGGCGTAGAAATGGTTAGCACAGCGTTTAACAACCGTATGGCTAGCTATCGCATAAAGAACACCAGTGTCGACGATGGAGTGTCCGAGTTTCTTTTAACACAAAAAATATGGTTATAACATCTTCTAGTAATCTGGAAAATATGTACGAGGTCTTAAACGAAACCATGTAAACACCAACTTTATACCCAATTAATTAATAAAATTAGTTTGTCGGGCGAGGACGACAAAAGGTAGATCATTCCTAATAGTACAGCAACCTACGCATGGGGGGCGAAAATATATAAGATAGTTGCTATACTTATATGTATTTTATTGTATTTCCTTGTACAAACAATTAAGGTAGGTCAGTAAGCTGTATTAAATTGCTATTAATTGACTTGCATTCAGCGTACTTTCCTTCTGTAATTAACGCATTTGTTTGAAGATATACATTTTTAAAAAGAAATTATACAACGCTCTCACATGTAATTTGAGTAATCCATAATCGACAAGAAATTAATTTGGGAAACGAATTGTATTTTCCAAGTACATATTTAGCATTGAGTATATAATTATGTCATGACGTGCTTAGTAATTAAAAATGTTATACCAGAAAACTGATGTGTTTAAAGTCATGGTTTTGAATATTCTAAAAAACAATAAATTACCGTGTGAATATGGTTTTAAATATTAAACACTTATGGCTTATAAAGGGCTCATTTCTAAAACCCCCGCGGTTTTAAATTTTTGGAGATGTTTGGTTAAAGCATATGTCTTGGGTAGCGAAAAAGGTTTTAAAAAATGGGGTAAAATATAGATGAGCAAAAATTTAGAGGCCTGGAGCCTTTAAAGTGTAACTTTGTAAGGGGTCGTCGGATTTTAAATTTGTTTGCAGATTCGAATTTTGCGTAAAATTCCAGACTAATTTGATGTGTCGCATGTATAAAAACTTTATAAGAACGGTCAGAAATCGCTACCGGCAAAAAAATTTGAAATGAGGGTAGCTTCCTGAAAGATGATGCTATCTGAAAATTTCTTAGAGATTCCGGTAGCTGAGAAAATTCTAATATTAATTGATACTAAACAAGGTACATTTATCTCGTGTGTGGAAACGGCTAGTCGAAGAAAACTATTTGTTAGGTTAACTTATAGAACAGAGAGCAAAAAAAAAGGTTCAGGACTTTAAAGGGGTATAACTTTGCAGGGGGTGGTCCGATTTTAAATCTATTTACAGATTCGGATTCAGCGTAAAGTTCTAGACATATCTAAAACATTTATAATGCCAGGCTGAAATCGCTGCATGTAAAAAATCTTAAAATAAGTGTAGCTCCCTGGGGGATGATGCAATCTAAAAAATTGCTAGAGATTCGGATAGCTGAGAAAATTCTAATATTAATTGACACCAAACAAGGTATATTTATTGCGAAAGATGAGCTAGGGAGGCAGGAGGAAATGAGTGAGGAAATGAAGGATTCTGAAGGAAATGAGGCGGCAGAACAACCAATAAACACTTGCTATGTAATACTGTTCTAAAATTTTGGTATGACGTTACCCCGATCTTGGAAAAGTAGCCGAAAGTTAGCGTTGTGGTGATTTTACCTATCTACTTTTGTATCTACCTGGAGTCTCCTTATGGGATTTAATATGGGGAAAACCGTTTTTTTGCGCTCGTACGAACATAGCTTATCTACTTTTATTATGCAATTCAATTCAAATTAAAGGAGGTATTTTGGGTGACCTCATAAGATTCTATATCAATAATGCTTCTTCCAAGATATGTTATTATTAGCTATATACGATTGGTGTAGGGAAGGTGAGGGTAGTTGAGCTATTTGTACGAAGGCGCACGATCCTTTAAAATCAGCCGTGGCAGAAGAGCATCAGAACAATGTCACAAAAGGGTAAAACACAATTTTTCTTAGAATGGTTTGGTTTAGTTGAAAGCTCGTTTAACTGACATATATGAAACACTAATTAGGTTCTAGACTTATCTGTTTTGCGACATCGTTCACATGGTCTCTATTAGCTTATATTCGAATTTAAAATTATTTGGTACCTACAGTAATATTTCAAGATCATCAGTTTTATTACTTTAAATAATGCTAACAGGAAATAAATAAAATGCACATCATACTTAATTACGGCCTTTTTATTACGGATATAATTATATATGTATTTGGCATAATAGAACGTAATGTAAATAATTACGGAAATTCAGTAGACTGCAGTACTTATAAGTATATAGTCGTTCCGTCATGATCACCTTAACATGGCTTGTGTTACAGTTTCAGATCTTTTCTTTTTTGTATGGAGCGGTAACCACCGTTAAAGCAGTATTATATTCTTAACTTTAAAATTTCAGAAACTCCGTTATGTAGTGTTTCAAGAAAATGCTACGATTGACTACGTTAACCATGAATACATTCAAGGTTTGTGACATTTAATAGAAACTAGGAAACGATCTAATTTTAAAGCACATTTTTTGAAAATAACAATTTTAAACAAGCGTATGAGAAAAATAGGAAATCTGCAATCTGTTTTGGTAACGCGGTATATACAGGTTGGTTCTTTAAGAAAAACCCTGCCGCCACACATACTTCAATGCAAGCGATTTAGGAAGTTGTGCAATTGATGGTAATCTTGTTAGTTTTACGAGTGGTGTAGTGTTCACCTATCTTACAAAATACTTACTTTTTTTTTGTAACAGGGAGTAGAAAATCTTCGCGTAGCCACATTCGTGGTATAGACCGCCCCAGACGTATCTGATGCGGCGTATACCATTGTGCCCCAATGCTTTTTGCCTTGGAGATTGCTGGGCGCCTACCAGCTAAAAAGCTACTCCCCGCTTCCTTCTAGTGTCTGTAGCACAACCCTGGATTTACCAAATGATATTTCATCGGAGTTGTTGAACTCTGAAATATTTTCTTTTGACACATTTTCATTACATTTTATAGCCGCATATGTTCTTTGTGTTGTCCATCTACTACAAACGAACAATATATGTTCTGGTGTATCCTCATGTGAACAATACCAGCACTAGTTTGATTCTTGTTTTTTGATTCGCATCAAGTAATATCTAAACACAGCGTGTCCCGTGAATCCCTGTGTGGTATGGTAATCCATCTCTCCCCATTTCCTACTGAACCACGCAATAATGTCCTTAATAAATAGCTTTGCCCATCCTTCATATTTTGCCTATTCGTCCTGACATTTTTGCATAGTCAAGTCCTTTACTTCATTACTTGCTTCCCCTCCTCCTTCACGTATCAGGCCACAGGCCACCGCTGAGGAGGTCCTATAAGCTAATATTATACGTACCGCTATATTTCTGTTTTCTCTTTCAAGTATGTGTTCATATTTTTTGTACTTGAGAGCTTCATGATATATGGGTGAGCCGTATATCATAATTGAATTTGCCGTTGCTGCTAGCATTCGTCGTTTCATATGGCTTGGGCCTGCTATGTTAGGTGTTATACATGCTAATGCTGCTACTGTCTTTTTTGTTTTTATACATGTTTCTTTAATGTGATGTGTCATTTTAAGATTTCTGTCGAGGTATACTCTCATATACTTTAGACTGTTGATTCGTTATCTCAATGTCCTGTACTCTAATCATTATCTTTTTTAAATTTTCTATTTCCAGTCATAATAATCATTTCAGTCTTATGTGGTACTATCTGTAGTTATATTTCTTCCAGATATGATATTATTTTGCTGATAGCTCTGTTTGCCGTTTCTTGTAGCTTTTCTTTTGTTTTGCCAAGTACTGTTACAGCCAAATCATTGGCATATGCAATTGTGTGTACTTTATCTCCTAAGTCTAGCTTCAGAATCTGATCATATAGTATGTTCCACAGGGTTGGTCCAAGGACAGAACTCTGTGGTACTCCACACGTTATTCTAATTTTGGTTTCTTCATTCTTTATGATGTATCGGTTGCTTAAGTATGACTGTACCATCCTTATCAAGTATTTGCTATATCCCATTCGATGCATAGCCTTTATGATTTGTGACCACGATGCTGAGTTAAAAGCATTTTTAATGTCTATTGCTATTATAACACTATATAAACGATGTTGGTATGCTTTCTTTTGCGTTTCTTTCAGTGGATGTATGAGTTTGTCTATTGTATCCAGTGTGGAACGGCCAACCCTAAATCCAAATTGGTTTTTGTGCAGTAGTTTGTTATCTTTTATCTCTTCTTCAATTCTGCTCTTAAGTAGATTTTCAAATAGTTTACAAATTATGTCTAATAAACAGATTGATCTATACTCAATGTCTGTGGTGTGTATTTTGTTTGGTTTCTCAATTAAGATCAGAGTTGCTATTTTCCATATGTCTGGAAAGTGTTCGTTTTTTAGATATTTATTCATTATGTCTTGAAATTTTTTAATATTATTATTAGCAAGCATCTTAACAATTTCAGGCGGTATGTGATCCGGGCCTGGAGCTTTATGTGTTTTGATTTTCCATATTGCGATTTTAATTTCTTCGGATGTGAATAGTGGTATTTGTTCTATGTCGACTGTGATCTTGGGCCATTTTATTTCCTCTTCGGAAGGAAACAGTTTCTGAACTTGCATTTTCACTTGGTTTGCGGATAATATCGTATTTGGTTTTGTATTTAGTTTTTTGTGATTATTTTGTACGCTTTGCCCTATACATCTTGGTCCAGTTCGCTTATCAGATTTTTCCAGGCTAGCTCTTTATTTCGAAAAATTAAATTTTTTAGTTCGTTTTTGGCTGTTTTGTAATTATTCGCTGCTTCTTGCTTTTTTTGTTCAGGTCCTGATTTTTTGCTTAGCCTATGTGATTTCCTACGCAGAGTGATGCATTGTTTCCTGTTATCGGCAATTTCCTGATTCCACCAGTCTATTGGTCGTTACCGGTTATTAATTCTTCTTTTTTGTAAATTATCGTCCCAGATTTTTGTCATACTTTTTATTAATGTATTCGCGTCGTTGCCTTCCAATTTGATATTTTCAAGCCTACTTTCCATTTTTTGTATGTTTTCCTTAGATACCTTCCATCCTTTATGCTGTGTAACTGAGGGATTTCTCTATATTCCTTTATTTTTCATACTTGATAAAACGATGGTGTTCCAAGTCATCTACGTGCCAGTTATATATTTGTCTCGATAGATCCGTATTCGCCACAGTGATATCTATTAACGATTCCCCATTAGCATTCCAGAAGGTTGGGATCGTGCCTACATTGATCGTTACTATATTATTAAGGTTCACACATTTTTCTAGTATTGTCTCTCGTTCATTAATGTTTTTGGAGCCGAAGATTTCTGTCTTTGTATTAAGGTCGCCTGCAATTAAGGTTGGCTTTCTGTTTATGTTCAGAAATACCGTGATGTCATATAATAGTTTCTGAAAAACATTTATTTCTTTGTTTGGTGAAAAATAACACGAGAACATATTGAAATCGTCGCATTCTGCCACTACAAAACCTTGTCCTGCATGGTAATTACGTACCGGTATTTCTCTGTTAACCCATATAAAACTGTCATGTCCTAGGTCGCAATCAAATTATCCTGCCTTTGTTATACTGGGTTCTTGTCCTAGAACTGTGTCTACTTTATTAGCATATATATAATATTCTAGGTTATCATGACCTACATTTATTCTATCCAAGTTAATTTGTAATATTTTAATCCCTTTTGTATAAGCCATGTATAATGGGAACGATGACGTCTAATTATCTATTATGGTTGTTTTTTTAATTATTCTAAGGTCGGCATTATGCCGTATCTTAAATTCCCATTTCTTTGTATTCGCGGTGTCGAATAACTCGATGCTACCGTCCTTAGTTTGTTTTTTTCCCGTCTTAGGGCGTCTTTAAAGCTTTCGCATTTGCCGCTACCATTAATATGATATTGGTTGCACAGAACACATTTGGTCTCGTTCTGGCAATTACTTATCAAGTGCCCGTTTTAGCCGCATCTGTAGCAGGCCTTTCTACGGTCTGGGCCATTGCAGACTTTTACTGTGTGTTCAAACGACCAGAATCTATGGCACTTTATTACTTTAACCCTTTTTCTACGTAGCATTGGCTTAGTCGTAGTTATATCCATTCCTCTTATACGTACTGTCCTAGGTTCTTCTCATCCTATCTGTTTGGCCCGCATTGTCTCATCCCTTCCTTTGATGGTCTGGCTAATGCCCTTAAGTGCGTCTGTATTTTTTCTAATCGTTAGCAATAATTTTCCCGCTTTCGTTTTCCGAACACTATTAATTGCCTCAGCATCTTTGTTTCCCTCCAGGCTTTCCTTAATACTTGTTAGGACTGTTTTATAGTCTGCACCAGGTTTTTCCACTATTAGAGCATATGAGCTACTTTCCTGATTAGCGTTTTCTGCGTTACCGTGTGTTACATCGGTTTTTTTGCGTTTGGGTTGTATGTACAGTTATTTTAGTTTCGGTCTGGTGAAACACCCATTCTGCCATTCTACACAGTCCCGCTACACTCATGAAACTGATATAATGAATGGCTACACACTGGTCTTGTCTTGTTTCTTGCCTAAGCTTACATAGTGCTCCCAAGACACTGTCTTCGTCATCATCTACGTTAATCGTTATTATTTTTGATTCGCTAATCTGTTCCCTTCCTTTTGATCTTATTCCAACATTATTTTCTACAACTTCAAAGTCATCTTCGCATGAAGTCAGTTCAGAATACCGTTCTTTATAGGCTTTCTGTATCCCCTTATCCATTTTCCTATCTCTAGTTTCAACAAATACCACTTTAACTTTGTCACTACTGTGTAGTAGGTTTTTTACTTTTATGCTAGTATGAGTGAAAAGTGCTGTATCCCACGGTTCTCTGTAGATTTTTTGCCATGTTTCTAGATCATATTTATTTGGCAACGTCACTATTGCATTTAGCTTATTCATATTTGTTGTACCTTATTCTTTTTCTATTCTTTGGCATCCTTCTTCTAGTGCTTTACATCTGTCTTCCATCGTTTGTCGCAATGCATGTAGTTCTTTCTTTGTTCCTATTAATTGTGTTTCGAGAGCCATCTCTCTTTCTTTGTCATGTAGGTGTTCTGTAATCACTTCCTTGACCAGATTATTGATAATTTCCACCGCCTCTTTTAATTCGATATCCACGTTTCGGTGTTTGTTTTTAAACGCAACAAGTTTTTAAGTCATGGCTTCTAATTCTTGCAGATATCTACTTGGTTTCAATCCATTTATCTGCTGTTTAGTGTTTGAACTTTGGATGATTTTCCTGTTCTTTTTTATTAGGTTTAATTTTTTTAAGGTATGACGCGTTTACTCCGTCAACTTTGTTTTCCGGCAGACAGTCGTCTACATCAGCGCTTATTTCTTTATTTTTTGCTGCTGACCTGTCAATGTTCATGCTTTCATTTTCGGTATGCTTCATTATCAAAGGTCTTCTTTTTGACGATTCTCCCACTGAATTGCATCTCTGTAAATGGCTCTTGAAATTCAGCCTGCTGTGCCTCAGATTTTCATTGTTCTTTTTTAATTCTGTTTTTTGCGCAGAACTTCTGTCTTCGTTCCTTTACTTGGTGGGCCATCAGCCCCTATTCCTAGTGTTGCTATTGTTGTTTCTCTGCCGACACCATCGGCTTCTGCTTGTAACTGTCCATGCAACCCCTCAGCCTTGTTTGCCACTGAAGGCATGGTTTCCTTGGGGTCACAGGCTAACGGTGGGGGGTGGCCCGCTTGCTCACCAACACACCCAAAATTAAAATAGACCCTTCTGCCCTCGGTTAACCTAATAGCCTCGAAGGGTCTGGAAAATAAAGAGTCGGGGGATTAGGGCGCCCCCCCTTATAGAAGAGAAAGGCTGCTGAAAGTTACAGCTTGTTTGAGAGTATATGTATAGGGCCTGCAAGCGTGCGGGTATGAGTTACAGTGCGGTTGGTGTTTGTCTGCATGCAAAATTTGTGTAAGTGTGTGTAGGTGATGTTGGGCCATCTTTTGCTTCCCCCCTAGACTGGGCCACAACGAACTACAGTCCAGCACAGAAGGTACTAGAGCCCCCTCACCACGACAAGGTAGATAGCCACCTATGGGGACAAAATTCTTACCTAGATAACAGAAATCCATCATTGCCTTTGGGCCATTAGCGCTTATTTCTTTATTTTTTGCTGCTGAGCTGTCAATGTTCATGCTTTCATTTTCGGTATGCTTAATTATCAAGGGTCTTCTTTTTGACGATTCTCCCACTGAATTGCATCTCTGTAGATGACTCTTGAAATTCAGCCTGCTGTGCCTCAGATTTTTATTATTCTTTTCTAATTCTGTTTTTTTGCGCAGAATTTCTGTCTTCGTTCCTTTACTTTGTGAGCCATCAGCCCCTATTCCTAATGTTGCTATTGTTGTTTCTCTGCCGACACCATCGGCTTCTGCCTGTAACTGTCCATGCAACCCCTCAGCCTTGTTCGCCACTGAAGTCATGGTTTCCTTGGGGTCACAGGCTAACGGTCGGGGGTGGCCCGCTTGCTCACCAACACACCCAAAATTAAAATAGACCCTTCTGTCCTCGGTTAACCTAATAGGCTCGAAGGGTCTGGAAAATAAAGAGTCGGGGGATTAGCCCCCCCCCCTTATAGAAGAGAAAGGCTGCTGAAAGTTACAGCTTGTTTGAGAGTATATGTATAGGGCCTGCAAGCGTGCGGGTATGAGTTACAGTGCGGTTGGTGTTTGTCTGCATGCAAAATTTGTGTAAGTGTGTGTATGTGATGTTGTGCCATCTTTTGCTTCCCCCCTGGACTGGGCCACAACGAATTACAGTCCAGCACAGAAGGTACTAGAGCCCCCTCACCACAACAAGGTAGATAGCCACCTAGGGGGACAAAATACTTACCTAGATAACAGAAATCCATCGTTGCCTTTGGGCCATTATAAATCTTGGTCTCAGCAATCTTTTCAACTCATAAATATGAATTATTGTGTTCCTGTTTCCATTAGTCGGGTGGTTTGATGATCAATCAGTGGAAATGCAGTAACAGGTGTGGATTCCATTTTGCTCAATCAATAGCCCCTACGATCTACACTACCCTAAATATAATTTAAAATTAGCACTTTGTTCCTTTTCTTCGAAAATTAAAGTTTGAATAAATTAAAAAATTTTGGGAACTACGAGTGACAAAAATATTTTTGCAGAATTAATTGTTCCATCTATTTCAGTATCATTATTGAAGTCAAAAATCCTAACTGTTCGGAGAATTCAGGCATTTTTGTGCTTTCGAATTTTTGATGGAATGATTTATATACACTCCAAAATAATCAATTAACAGATTTGATTAAAATTTTGTTCGAGTATATAACTGAGACGAGTCGCGAAAGCGGCTTTTAGCCTAACTTTATTAGTCAGCTAGGACTAGAAATCGAATTGTATATTTAAAGATTTTAAGCTCTAAAAAATAGTTTTTTGATTTTTTGGGCATCTTAAAATATCAGATGGTGACATCGGTTTTTCCAAAATGCAACCGGGTGACAATTAATATGGCAAGTTCAAAATTTGCCCCAAACATCAGCATTTAATTTTTTACCGTTGACAAAGGATCAATTGGTCACATCCGGTAGTGAAACGGAAGAAAAGTATTTTATGAGTTATATCACTCTAGAAATTTACTGTTGACATCATTTTAGCTCTATACTGTACGCATGACGTAATATAATTTTCAAGAAAAAAGAAAAACTTGTTTATACCAAATGATTGCCAATCAAATTATTAGCTGACTATGACCCAGAATACGTCGACAAAAGGTAAATTTGACTGTAGGTATGCACTCCAAAATCAGATAACGAATGGCAACGAGATTTCGCATGGTGATAAATTTAAAGTGAGTCATGTAAGCAGTTTGTGTTTGGACTCGATTGGTCAACAAGAACCGAAAAAAAACCTAAATTTTAACTTAAGAATTTTAAGTTCGGAAAAATAATTTTTGAATGTTTTCGGAGTCTGAAAATCAGATGGTCGCTTCGGTTTTTTTTTTCGAAAGCGATCCGGTGACAATACAGCAAGTAAAAAAATTCCCTAAAACAACGACATTCGGCGTTTTGGTATCAATGACTAGGGATTAATTAGTGACTTCCGTTAAAGATTCGGAAAAGGATTATTTTTTGAGTTATTTTTGTCTGTGAATTGATTGTTGATGTCTTCTTTGTGCCTAATGTATGGGTATCAAAATAAAGCTACTGAAAAAATCAAAAACCTATCTTATACTAAATGATTGGAAATCACATCATAGGCGAGCAATGGCCAAGCATGTACAAGAAAGGGCAAATTGACGCTTTTTACATTGCTCTTAATATTAATAATATAAACTTATAATAATAATAATAAGTATAGTAGTATCAAAATCCTGGTAGATTTTTTAACGATTCAATTTTTGGTAAAGGTTTCTGCATGCGATCGACCCCTTGGACGGTGATGTTGACATGGAAACTATTTTTATTTTTACACTAAATCCCTTGGACGTGTACGCATAACGTAGTTCATGCTTGTCTGGTGTGCTTTGGTGCGTGCATCGATCGAATGTACTCACACACTCACACACACCACACACACACACGCATACATGCACGCGCCCAGTTGAGTGCGTATATTTATATGTACGTGGATTTACGTGCGTGCTAGTGCGCAATCGTTCATACACATACGTATGCGCAGTGAATACCTGAGTAATCTAACCCGAAGTCGGTGATGTTAGGGTCTCAGCTACTTTGCTTTTCTTCCTCTCAAACCCTGTACTCGCAAAATTTAGGCCTAAGTGCAGACTCCGCATTTGTTCGTTGAAATATATTCTCTCAGTTGTTGATGCATGCTTGCACCAAGTGCGTGAATGCGCGGTATGCTTACGTTTGTGCTAAGTTTACATATATTTTTCAGTAGGTTTTCTCCTACACATGGTCTGCGTGTGTGGTGCACTTTCATTGGAACGTGTATTTGCATGTACGTTCAAAGTGGTTGCCTGTGCGTTTAACCTGCTGTGGTGCGTGCACCTATCAAACGTACACACGCACGTGAGTGCGCACGTTGATGCGTGTTTACGTTTTTATAAGCATGTGCTCAAATGCGTTTACATTGTTCCTGCATGACTAAGTAGTGCAAGATTCAATATTTTTTAAAATCTGCATTTGTTTTGGGAATTTCGAAATTGAAATGTTTGAATAAACCCGAATGTTTTGGAAACTGAGATGAAGACTTGATTCTTCGCAGACTCTTCCCATTATTTTGATGTCATTGGGGACGCTGTTAGCCTTTCTCGGTAAAAGATATCGATCGCTTTCGTTTTTTAAATTTTCGATTAACTGATTTCTACAAACTCCAAAACCAGTTAGCGGATTGAGATAAACTTTTGTATGATAATAAACCTAAGATAAGTCACGCAAGCGGTTTTTAATTGGATATGGCTGGTGAACTAGACGAGTAAAATCTTGATCAGAAGATATCGAATTCTATGTTTAAGATTTTGAGCTCGGAAAAAAATTTAGAATGTTTTCTGAGTCGAAAAATCAAACGATGGTAACGATTTGTTTCCGAATATAACCGGAGAGGAATCGATTGGTGATATCCGCTACAGATTTGTAAAAGAGCATTTAATAAGTTTTTTTAGTCTGGGTATCGATTATTGATGTTCATATTGTTCCATAATGCCTGTGCGGCGAAATAAAATTTCAAATCAAAAACAAAGAAACAAAAACTTGTTTTGCACTAAATGACTGATAGTCAAATTAAATTTTTAGTTGTGTTCCAATATTTACGGAAAAAGGTAAGGTGGTTTTTCTACTTTGTTTTTAATTAAGATTAAAATTAAGGGTCTAATAAACTTGGATTCAAGTTTGGGCTTGCGTAGAATAAAAATGTTGTCGGAATTTTGGTTATACATTTCATTTCTGGTGAAGTTTCCTGCGTGCTTTCAAGTCTGCATTTGGTGATGTTAGGGTTGTATCTACTTTGTTTTCTGCACTGAAATCCCAATGTAACAAAATACGGATTGTAAGACAGAACCAGAATCTATTTGCTGAATGAAAGTGGTAAAACATGCTTGCATCAGATGTCTATATGCATTATATGTCTGCGTGAATGCTACGATTTCGCTGTCCTTTCAGGGTGTGTGTGTATTTTCACATGTGCTTGCATTTCCTCTGACTTGAAGGTGTATTCGTGTGTACGTTCAGCGTGGTTGCCTCCTTGTTTGGTATACTGTGGGCGCACCGATCGCACGTTGACGTTTATGAGTGCACACGTACATGCTTGCGCATCTGTGTGTATACATGAGCTCCAACGCATGTCTTTGTACGCATTAAATATGTATGTGAATTTGTTACGGGCCAATTCAGCACTACGACCCCAAGGGACGGATCGGGACCCGTGAGCGGCCTAGCTCTAGCCGGTGAGGGGTAGGTCAGACAAAAGTCGTAGATTGGGATTGCTAAATGCCCTAAGATGACAATTATAATGAGATGTGAATTCGGTAAAACGTCAAAAATCGGGTGGGCACCACCAGTAATGTCACAATGCTAGATGGCAAAAGGAGAATCTCGTCACTGGTAGATAGACTCCTCGCAGCTCAATATTTAACATAAAATCCTCAGAAAATCTCGCAGAGTAGAGAGGTTGAATACACACTACTAACATAAACTACTTACTAAAATAATGCACGTAGACAACTTTACGTAATTCTATTAACCAATCCCAACGACTGAAATAAACAAATATGGCACATACATATATGAACAAGTAAATGTAAACATTACCACAAGTAATATTGTCGATAAAGTAAATGGCATACAATTATTATTACTATAAGGTGTACTGGCCAGGAAAGCAATGTGTAATAAAATTATGGTGGAGTTGAGTGCACAGGACACCCCACTTGCTCTACTTACACAGTAACTAATAAAATATTTGAAACGTAATGCGTAGGACGCCGTGTGCATGCAATCCTACGCTACTAACTTAACGGCAACAATAACTTTCAATTCAAAATGTAAATTGTGATCTTAATTCAGCAAATATGTAATCATAATAATTTTGAATATCTGGCAGTATCAGTACAACTGTCTTAAATATTACGTTAATTGGAAATAATATGTTTTAACTATTTATACTAGTTAAATGTGTTTGTTGTTCACGACAACGGTAAAGTATCAATAAAGCGCACACACTTTAGGACTCGGTGATAAGGGATTGACACAACTTCATGTACGGGTTGTGCTTAGTTTAATTACACAAACATTCAATTATAATCGACGTATTTGGGGCTGCACTGTAAAATCTACGAATACAGTCGCTTATCTTGTAAGATGGATTGTACCAGTCAACACTGTGAGGGTGTCGAGTTTTCTACTTTTAATCACGTGACAATTAATCTATTACTTGATCCCCAACAACTGGGTTATATTACGGGCCTAACGCAACCGTAACGAGATTTCCATTCATCCTCCAGACAGTAACTCCCAAATTCATTGGCATTAATTAATACTTCTAAAACGTAATCGACAAAAGAGGATGCCTCAACCTACAACAGAATGATTAACCACGTGCAGCACGTGACGTTAATAGCGAAGATCGACCATCAAAACTCGGCACTTGTATTATATCTGCCACTGAACCACCAAAATAAACGATAGATTAACTATAACATTGTAACTACATATCTCGCGTAAGAACTGTATAAATCCGCCTAAAGCGATTTTCATCTCCCCAACTCAACTTGACAAATTTTACCTCATAAACGTCACAGACCTCGGCCCTTTTGATTCCCTCCAGAAAAACTGTCGAAATTATGAAGGGATGTGCGGGCAATGCGCTCTTTGTTATATTTTAAACTCATGAATTATTTACACAAACTAAGAGACTTTATATACATATTTCTTTAATATAAGGTAACAAAATTAACGGAACGTTACAAATTGCGGGAATGCGCGCGTGTACTGTCGTGCCTGTTCATACACATCACCGTGCGTAGGTGCTCATTAGTATATATAGGCGCAGTGTTTTCCTCGTGTGCTTGTATTATGTTTTAATAGATTTAGACTATCGGTTTTATATTTTTTTATAATGTTTTTGGATTGCAGTGATTTGCGTGGATAATTATGCGCAACAAGTTTTGCATGTTAGCTTTTTTGCACCGCATACCCTAAGTCTCTGACTGCTGCTCTACTAAACTTGCAATTAACTAATTTTGTGGATCACTTTGCTACGGATTAACCGTTAGCTGTTTGTATCGGTAGGTCATTTGTATCGCATAATGAGGTGAAATTAAATACATGTATAATTTTATAGAGGTTGTTTTCTTTATTTAAATGTTGTATTCGGGCGGATTGGAACTTTTGTTACATTATTGTCAAGTTTTAATCTTGTTTTGAGTTTTATTTTAAGCATTAGTATAGATTATGTTGCAACTGCCTATGTCTATTCTGATTTAAAATATAGGAGCTTAATGTAAATTGAAATAAAAGAACTTTTTGATAATTGTCAAGTGCATTCAATATTTTTAAATAGTTAGCGTTGTATATATTTTTATTGAAATACTCGAACTGTGCAGATTCGAGTGCAGTGATTTATAAAGTAAATGAAACAGCAAACGCTTTAAATGCCTCCATCACTCTTCGTAAAAATCTTCCTGCAAATACAAGAGTAAGTGATAATATTATATTACACGAATGTATATCCAGGTTCAGTAATTTAAAACACTATTAGGAGTAAAAACCAAAAGGCGGTCTTCATAACTAAATTCCAGTTGAAGATTCTAAATTACAACTAGCCTGTTGATATTAGTGTCAGAATACGTTAATGGCTTGGTTTGCACATTTTCTTTATGATCGCAGCTTCTATATACTCTTGTTTATTGCAGGTTTACCCAATGATTATAAGGTGCTTCGCCCAGAGAAAACTAACTTGTATGACATGATTCATGTCAGAAATGGATTAGCAAGGAAATGTTTTGGTGGAAACAATAGCCTTAAAGAGCCTGTTACTCTTGATATAAACAAAAATGGATACTTAAGACTAGCTTATTACTATATATTTATTAACACAAATGGAAAACTGCAAAAGTAGCAAAAATAGAAGTTAGTAGATTATCATCCTGGCGAAAAGAGCAGATAAGTTTTTATTTTGTTTAAAATGTGATAAAAATCTACACATTTGAGGTGATTGTTCTCAACACTCGTGACCATAAAGGCTTTGAATACTTTTGAGAAAGTGTTGCCCTTAACCCAGATTTGATTTACTTACTGAACGCTATTTCACGAGAAACCCTGCTGCAACTAAGTTTTAATGTATATTCGTACGTTAAAAATAAATTGGTTAATGTTGTGTACTACACATTCTATGAATATAAATAAATGTAGCAACAAGTCAAACAGTAACTACGTTTCTTCTGCTGCTTGCATTTCTTGACGCTTTTTTCAGGCTTTGCTTGAGAATACTGCATCTCCTTCGAATTCCTTGATTCAAATTTAGTTTCATTATCTGATAAATAGATTTTTGTGTCATTGTTCTCAGTACACTAGTTAATAAGAACTTCACTACTTGAGGTCAAATTGCTTGACAAAGTTGGAAACAATTTAGCAAATTACAGTAATTCGTCTTGTATGGTGGTGGGGATACTTCTATTCTGGCTATGTAGTTTTCTGTAGGAACTTCTTTTTCGTCAAATTTAGAAAAATATCGTGATACTATGTTTGTATACACACAATCAATTTTTAATTTTTGGAAATATTTTATCAAGGTAACACTAATTGCAACTTTGAACACACTAACTCGAAATAGATCCATTAGGTCCTGCAATCGTTCGTCTCTATACTGTTCGCTGTCTCTTTTGGTTTTCCAAGAGATGCGCATTCTTTATAGCAGTTGCTTTTCTGCAGAAATATCTATACTAAAACTTCTGGATTGGAATTCATAAAGACCATATAGCTTTGAGCGTCGTTTACATCACTTTTTATAGTTATCGTTCCAACTTCTCTTTTGATTTGTTCGACCAAAAACCAACCCGAAACCGAACTCAAATTCTCTGTTTGCAAATACTTCGACAGAGGACCGAATTTTCTAAAACATTGTAAAAATACATGTGCTTATAAAATGGTTTTGTATCCCCGCAAGTTATCATGTAGAGGTTCAGCCTGTGAAGTTGTTTTGGCATCAAACTTACCTTTCTGTAATACGAGCAATACAACGGGGAGCAAACAATTATCTCTTAAAAAGATCTACTTTAAGGTATTCTATAGGGTCTACCATATTGTTTCTCCGATTATTTTTTTTAAATTTTGACTTGAATACTTGACCTATTGCATCACACCTAATACCCATCCGCTTATAATTCTCACCAAATTAATTGCTAAACGATTTAATAATCCAAATAAAATTTTGGCTTGTAATTTATAGCAACTCCCTAGTATATATACATTAAGGATATGGACATAACACTATACGTAGACGCTATCGTGAACCACTTCTTGAATTTGCCTTTGCACTCAAGGAGCCTCACGTATCGTATTGAAAGCTTCACCAAACGAATCATCAACAATGTTTTCGTACTTTACCCCGCACTTCTTGAAGCAGTCTTGTATTAGCTGATTTAAGTCCGGCCAGTCCAATCTTTCCCAGAAATTACGTAAACCAGTCTCCCAAATACTTGCCTATAGGCGACATAGCGCAATGTGATAGTAGCTTGGTCTTTGACAATTACATCCTGGGCTCAATCTATTTGTATACTAAAACGTCTGTTTCCCAATTCGCTGAAAATTTGTTCTCTCATTGCCTACTAGGTAAATCCTATCACTTTATTTACATTGTTTTCGATAGAAGAGTTACTAGAGCGCACTTACCACTGGCACTTTTTTCTTTTTTCCCAATTCTTGGTGATGTCTTGTCCTTTTTTTCTATAGCAACGTTCACGTGGTTATTTAAAATTATTTCAGTGATAGGTGTCTATTTCAAGAATATTAAATAAACTTTCATTTGCGCGTTTTTCACGATAAGGCAAATATTGCCATTCCATTAATTCTACCGCTTCAAATACTTGACGCAAAACATGTGCTTTCCTCGAACTATTTTTTCATGAGAGCATACATATCAATATTAATTTTTACTTCAATTGATAGGTATTTGCACGCCATGAGGAAATTGTTTACGGCTTTTGTGTGAGCTGTGCCACCTTCGAGTTCTAGAACCAAATATGTATCCAAAACTTTTGTAGAATATTTTGATACGGCTCTAATTCATAATTTGAAGAATGTTCTTCGTTATCGTTAGAACCGGAGGTTTTTGTTTAACGCATTCATCTGCAAGACTTTGTCTTGGTAATTGTGGTTGATCCACTGACGTATTTGTAGCCATAACCGTTGGAAACTGTAGCCATCTTTTGCTGGAGTTTCTAAATTTTTATGTTGTTCCTTCATAAGTTTTTCAGATGATCATTGCCTACATTGCGATTTTGTCTACTCATTATTATAGCTAACCTCAATTGGTCATTAAACAGTTATTCAAACCAAATCCCATTTGTGTAAAATCGTAAGACAGCTGGCAAAAATTCGTGAGAAATCATGAGATTTTATTTTACTTTTCAGCAATAGTAATTCATCCATTATTTCATTTAGGTAATGGTATATAGAACATATGATTGCCGATTGAGTATTTTTATTTACTAAAGCTATTATAAAAACACTAAATTTATTTACCAAATGAATCTCAATATAAGGTTTTTTTAAATGTTCAACCCCTCATAATAAAAACCGATGTTATACTTGAATGAACTAATAAATTCTTCTAATAACGGAACAGAATAATCGCAATGCTGTTGTGGCGCACTGTTTGTCAACAGCTTATGATACTTTTTCATAATACGATTACAAGTAACTCCTTGTTGTGTCGTGCACTGAATAATGCTTATAGTTGTATGTAGAACTACGTTATAAATGTAAAATTTAAATTAATATAATTAATCGTAGACCTTCACTAATGAACTATGCAGATTTGCTTATTTCAAGGTTGTGGAAAAACATTGAAATCACTTAGAAAGTCCAGGATATGAAACAGCTGTGTGATTTTTCTATATACGCATTTTCCTAATTACAATTGTATAAATATGGGAAGATATCGGTAGCCTTCCGTGGGATCGTAAGAATAAGAACGAGTCCGTGCAATCTCACGATTGTGCTTAAGATATGCCATTGTTGACTGACGTTGATTAGTGAGTAATTGCTTCTGAATTCCTAAAAGTATACAGATCAGGAGAAGACGCACGGCGTCCGTCGTTGCCAGTATCATGTGACATGCCCTATTAATAATTACGAATAACAAATAAATATTAACTTGTTCATGCGGAAAGTGGATACGTTATGTTATAAGTTAATGTAAGATACATTTCGTAAATAATAATCTCATCCCTAACGAACGTGTTTAGAAATATTAGCGTTATTTGTGGAAAAAGGATCTTTTTCTTTATTAGTTTATGAAAGTCGATCCACCTATACATACCTTTTCTTATTATTTTTGTTATGTCTCCATCGCGTTATGCTAACGGCACTCATATTTTATCGTAGCCTGAGGCGAACTTGTGTTCCGTTGCAATATGTTTTATTGCCGTTTTCAAAGTTTCAAGCATAAGCGTTTGAGCTATTTTGTCCTTTAATGAGATCTTCTCTAAATCTGCTAGTGCGCAGAGGCCAGCATTGTGTGAACTATAGAGGCCCGGTGGGACTTTGCCTTCTACCTCCGGGGCTATCCCGCCCCTGATTCGTGTTGAATCGGAATTGCTACATCTGTCTTTCTCTAACCAACCACTAAACTTTGCTGTAAAATCAAGGAAGCGGCTACGTGACACAGTTCGTCTGCGTGCGACTACTGAGCCTAATGTCCCGGGTTCGAATTTCGGCACGGCCCACTTGAAAAATGTTGGGCAAGCATTTTTCACAAAAATACGCTCTCGTTCTGATGAGAGGTAAACTGTAGGTCCCGTGTTTGAGTGTTTCACACTCGTGAAAGATCCCTTACCTTGTTTGGAACAGCAAGGGTTTGGTAAAAGTCAAAATTTACATTTAAAATAACTCGGTGTTTAACCAATCTAATACCTTCGGGTGGAGTATTGGAAAATCAAATGTAGTGTCTGGAAGATGGGGCGGCTACGAGGACTACATGGGCCTCCCCAAATCTCAGTAAATAACTAATGCAAAGTTTATGGATTGCGAAATAGAGTACATCATACAGTTTATACATAAGTTATATAAGTCTGAAAGTGTTTTACGTATTGTAATACTTTCACGGAACCGTAAATGTAAGTGATAAAGCCATTAAATAGATAATGGTATGCTTGAGATCTACAAGGGTGTATTTAGAAAACGAACTTATAATAAACGGACAATTTTAAGATTCGGTACGTTCTTGCACATTCTACAAAGATCTCGAAGGCATATTGTCAGGTATAAATACCGTTGCTTGTGGTGGTTAGCTAGTAAGCCAGTGTCTTAATCCATGAAATAAATTGTTAAATCGAGAGATCGGGGTGTTAAAACAAATACCCTTAGTCTATATAAATTGTGATGTATTGGTTATTTGATTTGTGCTTGTGAGAGTAACTTAAGAGTGCATTAATTCAATTTACCGTACGCGGTTAAATCAATAATAAATATTGTGTACTCATCGCTTTAAGAAAAATTTGTTGTAATTAACATCAGTGATCTATGTAGCTGCATTCCAGTTAATGAAGAATGTCCTGTAAATATTTGTGAATAATTAGACTTGTAATGGGTCGAATACGGAAGTGTAAATTAAATTATGTTACAGTGGTGTCAAGAACGTAACATTAATTTTGTAATTTATAAGTCTACAAAAGTCCATAGATATACGCAGCACTTTAGTAAAATCAAATTTTACGAAGTCAATTCTTAAATCTTTTGAAAAAAGGAAAATATGTATACAAGAATTTAAGCTGAAAGGGTTAAAGTTTAAATTATACATTTGTCTTTAATGGTCAGCATCCGTACCACATGATTTTAATAAGAATATTCTATTATATGAAACTTGGTGCTTTAACGTTATCTGGCCAGTTCTTACTGAAAGCAATACGAAGTTACCTATTAGGAACTCGCGTATCTTTAATTTACAATAAATCTCTTATTCCAATCTACTGAAAATAATTGTAGTAAGTTGTAAGGAAGATTGTGAAAAATAACAAGTCCTTGTGTTGCTTTAAAAAAAAAACGATTAAAATTTGTTTAGTTTCCTGATTTGGAATGTGTTATCTTTTTATTGTATTGTGGTGTGATGCACTTTTGAGCTTTGGTTGTTTGAATGCCGATCCTTGTGGCTTTAGAGGTGGTTCATTGGTCATTAATTTGGGCAGTTGTAATTATTAGAGCTGAATAGAACTTTAAGTAGCGAAAACAATGCCTGTGGTGGTCTTTTGTATTAAGTGATGAATTAGCTTCATTAGATGTACGATTAGCGGTAAATTTCTAATTGATTATAAATTTTGTAATTCTTTTGGGCAATACTCTGAATTTTAGCACAACTGGTTATACGCCATTTTTTTTTGTTAGTCATTTGAATTTAAAACATTATTTGTAGAATTGTCTTTGTGTTTTGTCGTATAATAGATGGAATAGATGGAATAATCGTTACCGTATTCGTATAATGTAACTTGAAAAGATGTTCTTGATTTTTCGTTTGCTACAATTGTTGCACAACCGACACAAAGATTTTCCATTTATACCTAAAGGTGAAATCGTTTTTTAAAAATGCCCGCATAGCTTTTGAATTACTGGAGCCAGGATATTTTTGCTATTTATACTCTGTTAAATAATAACTATGAAACTTGTGCGATTTACAGGTGTGTTTTAAAATGTTTATTAAAACCAAAGACAGATATCAGCAGATATTTGCTGTACTAGATAAGTCCTTCAAAGAGCTGCTCCAAATGGAATCTTATGGAGTTTCAAGAATACTTCAGTATCATGTTCGACCACCTATTATTTGGCCACTACAGGTTAAGGTAGAATTGTTTATGAAATGTGCGTATACTTCTTCTATTCTGCAATTTTTCTAGGTTACGTACAAAGTTGCAGGATGGATTCCCAATACTATTGAATTGCCAGCACCGCCAAGAACAAGAGGGATGTCTGAGCTAACACTTTATGTTCCTGAACAAACCAAAATTTCGGTCTCTCGTCTATATCTTTATGTTAAACCTGTTAAATTGGATTAGTATTTATGTTGTTTTATGCAATTCATATATTAAAAAATATCTTTAATACATCTCAATTAATAAATGAATGAGCTAAATTTGGAACACAGCTTTCGACATCTTAAAAACTTGCATTCTACAATACACCAGTTATCCCACATGTCTCCAACCGAAATAGTTTCGCTCACGGTAAGCACTGAATTTTTTTAGGGACTAGCAAATTACTAATCAATTAGCTGGCAATGATGAACTCAGAGTAAAGCGAGGATCTCCATGAGTTCTAGAGGCTTCGGCAAAATTAATAATAAATAATTTGAAATTAATCATTTTTAGATTATGCAATTAGAAAATCACATTAATTTAAATTTGCATTATAATTGATTTCAATGTTCATCAGAACAGCGTACCACCTACTCTCTGAAGTTGGCCGAGATCTTCGCTCCTATTGTAAATACTATCTATTTATTTTCTAGACCTTACAACACAAGAATGGTAACACCAAATTAGATGTATACATTGCAAGATCTTGAAATAGATGTTGAGTTTTTGCTAAAGCACTATGCACTAGAATTAATAATAATATACAAAGATGTGTGTATTGCGTGAACGAAGAATTGCTCCTTAACTATTCGAGATATCAAAACCTATTTGGGTGTGGTAATTATGGATGGCTTCGAGCTGGGTTGAACTGGGCTTTTTGTAAAAACGTAGTTTAAAAAATAACTGCTTAAATACTATATAAAATTAAAACTTAAAACATGTCTGGACTTTAAATAATGTCACATTTCAAATGATTGACAGATGGAACAAATAAAAGAGCGAGTGTATATAAAAATGTGAAACAACCAATGTTTTATGGTATAAAAATTGCTGTTGAGAGACGTAATTTAAATTACAAATCGTAGTGAATGTAGGGATAAATAAAAATGTTATTGTGATATTATTATTACAGGCCATAATATATTAGATACCTTTAATTTTGTCAATCAGTTCCGTAATTTTCAGTTACCTCTTGATCACATTCTTATTTCCCTTGCTGTTAATTCTCTGTTTACTAACATTCCACTCTCTTTGGTTATTGATATCATAACAGACAAATGGGAAACCATATCACCTAACTGTGCTTTATCACTCGACTTATTTACTACATCAATTAATCTCATCTTCAATAATACTTATTTCATTTTTGAATCCAAATTTTATTTACAGATTTTTGGTAACCCTATGGGATCACCACTTTCTCCTGTTATTGCACAGTTAGTTATGGATAATCTTCTAGAAATAGTCTTACTTAACCTTCTTTTTAAAATGGTTTTCCTCGTCAAATATGTTGATGACATTCTTTGTTCACTTCCTATACAACATTTACAGACCACTCTTCAACATTTTAACAATTATAATGACCATCTAAATTTCACTTCTGAATTAGAATCAAACCAATCAATTCCATTTTTAGATACCCTTGTTATTCGCAATAACAAAAACCAGATAAATTTTGATATTTACCAAAAACCAACCAACTCAGGGAGATATTTGAATTACCACTCTAACCATAGTATACACCAAAAAATTAATACAATCTTAAGTCTTAAACACCGCATTGTTTCTATTTGTGAACCATGTTTCATTGATAAAAATTGTTATTGCCAATACTAAAGGAAAGTCCATTGGAAGCTTATTTACCCAACTAAAAGAAAAACTAACAAAACTCTGCGTAGCAACTTAATATATAAGATTAATTGTAGTTGTAATGCCTCGTATGTAGGTCAAACAAAACAATGGCTCCGCAGTCGTCTAACACAACATAAGAGAGATGCAAAATTAGGGAATACATCTTGTGCACTCTCTTTACACATTTATAAGACACGTCATAAGGTCAACTATGATGATGTAGAGATTATAGACACTGAAGACAACTACAAAAAAGGACTATTCTTAGAATCTTTTCATATTTAACAGAATAAACAATAAACCATGAAGAAGATATTAATAATTTGTATGCTGTTTATTCATATTTGTATATTTCCAACTACAAAACAAATAATCGTTCTACATTTTTCTATAATTCAAATTCTATTCACAATTAACTATTTCAAATTTTATTGTCTTAAAATCTATATTTTCATCAATCAATTTTTATATTTTGTTGACTTTTTACTCTCTTACTATTTCTTACAGTGAACGTGTCTTTTGCTAGCTTTGATTATACTCTATCTCCATCCTCTTATATATTTATTATTGGCATACCATTCAATTTTTATCGATTCTATCAATAATCAGGTCATTATGTTCAGTTCATTTATCTAACTACAGTTATTATTATTATTTATTTTTCTTTTAACAAATATTCCACTTTGACTTTATTTAGTATTCTTTCATATCACAATAACATTTTTATTTATCCCTACATTCATTACGATTTGTAATTTAAATTACGCCTCTCAACAGCAATTTTTATACCATAAAACATTGGTTGTTTCACATTTTTATATACACTCGCTCCTTTAATTGTTTCATCTGTCAATCATTTGAAATGTGACATTATTTGAAGTATATAGTCCAGACACGTTTTAAGTTTTAATTTTATATAGTATTTAATCAGTTATTTTTTAAACTACGTTTTTATTATAACTTTTGTGAAGTAATTGTAAGTACTTGCCTGTTATATGCTATTGCTGACTATTAATAATTTTATCTTGTAGTTCGATGATTAAGGTGAGAATTGTGCACCGAAACGTACGATAAATTACAAATCATTTAACGTTGTATGCTATTTTTATTTTGAACGACATTATCCCAAAAGCTTAACATCATTAGTCTATATATATATATATATATATATATATACAAATATATATATATACAAATATGTATATATATATATATATATACAAATATATCAGTAGGGTTTAAAATACGTGGAATATCCAACTCGGAGAAGTATTATTTAAAATGTTACGATTGAACACCTGCGTATTTTTCTAAAGGTCAAATTTTGCTTAATTGTGTAGATAACAAATGGTTACAGAGAATGTTGCATAAACCGTTGCTTATATTCACGGGAAATGCTAATAAGGGGATTATTTATCTCACGTACAGAGTCCACTGTGTAAACAGTGAACAAACGAGAATATTGATTTTTCAACCACTCAAGCGAGGTTAGACTGAGACGTACAAAACGTATAAACATGCGACCACAATAGTAGAGGAGGGATTTGAGAGACGTCATTAAGTCTACGATTGGTCGATATGTTAGTTCAACTTGGCATAGACACGAGGATAGTGTAGCGTGATTTTCTTGTAATTTTATAACGAGGTACGGAAATTCGCAGATTTGATATTGGGGTTGAGTGCAAAATTGTGAGAATGTGTGTTGTGTGCAGGGGATTTCGGATAACTGGGGGCCTGGAGAGGATATAGTCGAACGACATAAATACTCTAGGGAACTAGGACTCGCTCTCTTGTCTTTTAACTGCGTGCCTTATTATTTCGATCGTCCCGAAGTGTATTGCTTAGTGGTAACCTCTAAATTAAATTAAAACGCGGTTAATGTGCCGAGATTATTTTATTGAGGTATCACCTATAATTTTTAATCAACTCGTGTCGGGACATTAAATAACGTAAATTACTGTGAAATAAAATTTGGAATTGGTTACACCGAGAAGGAGGCGTTGGCAGATTAACTGAAATGGAAGTCGTCTAGTAATTGAGAGAATCGACCTGCAGAACAGATAGAAATTTACATGGCATCATATACAGAGCGAAGATCTTCTAGAAATTCCAGGTAACGATTTAAATTTGTGATTCCTAAAAACTGTAAACATTGAGAGTGTTTTTCAAGGTAGTGTGAATTATTTACGTATTGAACAGAATATGTGTAAATAACTTTATTACGGTATTCAACTAGAAATTAAAGGTGTCTAGAAAGCTTTTAAACGTTCCATCAGAACGTGAAATTTTGTGAAGAGTACATGGCTTTGTTTTTGTTTAGTTTTAGAGTATGCAAAGTGAAGGGCATACATTAATTGGGTTATTATGAGCTCACCATATCCCACAGTTTACGTAGAGTATTAAAATAAATAAATAAATTATAATGAAGGAATTTTAGAGAAGGTATTATTCAAGGTCCATTTACTCCGAGTACTTTTTATGTGTTTGATGATTAAAAAAAAAATTTAAATACAGGACATTACAAAGTAAAATTTACTGAAGTGTAACGTGAACAATAAAATAATAATGAATTGCATTTGTAAATAGGAATAAATAAAAGATTGTATGTTTGTTGTATTTTGTGGTTTTATTGGGCGTGTGCGTGAATGATAGGATTTATGAATGAATATAGCTATCCAAAAGGAGGTCTTAATGAGCTAGCCGAAAGCAGTTGAAGAAGGCCATTCAACCGAGGAAGAGAGGAAAACGGGTAAGTAATATTTTTTTTGACTTATTTAAATTTTTGGAAATTTTCTATTTTCGAATTTGAAAATTTTATATTATTTTCGGAAATATTTTTGTTGGTGTGGATTTACCCGAGTTCCACGGCAATATATATATATATATATATATATATATATATATATATATATAGAATATAATCGATTGCAGGAAAATATTTAAACGTAATTTCCATTAGTTAAGAGCCGTTTTGTTGATTAAATTATGTGATAAATTTCCCCTCAAGTTAAATGTAGCTTTCAATGCACCTGCCTTGTGCTTTTATTATTTTATCAAAATCGAGACCCATTTTAATAAAGTATGTATAAAAGGGTTTTCTCTTTAAGTATAGTATTGAATTAGGTGTTTCTTGAAATTGACATTTATCTCTATGCAGTTGTATGTTGGAATGCTAAATGGAATATTATAGATGAATATTTGCACGACACTGATTAGTGCCGTATTTGCTTATGCGTACCTTTAAGAACAAGCAATTTCAAGGAGATGTGTACTAATGACAAATGGTTAAAGTTGTTGGAAACTCTTTGTAATTACAAAATGTTTTATTATTTACGCTGCGACAATTATTCAGCTCCAACTTTCTTAGTCATACTTTGACACAGGTTCGTTCCATTTGGGATTTAATTACGCTGAGTTGTACAGCAGCAAAAACTCCTTTCAAGTTAGCTACACTGTCTTAAATCAACTGCATTCAAGGTTATATTATAAAGCGACTTCGTCCAGCTTTGTGATAATTGATTGAGTAATTAGTGTTAAGTTGCTTTTAATATATATAGTTTTTATAGTAACAAGATTCTTTTAGAAAAATGCGGCAAATTGTTACTATACTGTGGGTCTCTAAAATTGCAGAGGTAGGACTTTATTCCCAGTACGAATACGTATCTTCTAGGAACGGAACGTAAATAAACAGATACTTATACCTTTTGGATTCAGACTTTAGAAACAAATCACTTTTATACGAAGGCGTAGAAGGGCCACCAAAAAATCGCTCTACTCATTTTGGTTAAATTTCGACTTCGATGTCGAAATTTAGTTAAACTTCGACTTCGATATCGAAATTTATTAAATTTCGACTTCGATCTCGAAATACCAACAAGAATAAACTTTTGACTGTAAATTAAAAATCTAGCAAAATTTCGAGATGGAAGTCGAAATTTAACTAAATTTCTAGATCGAGGTCGAAATTTAATTAAATTTCGAGATCGAACTCGAAATTTAACTAAATTTCGACATCGAAGTCGAAATTTAACTAGAATAATTGAGCGATTTTTGTGACCCTTCTACGCCTTCGTACTTTTACGCATCAACCCAACCTGGTTTTATGTGTGTGTGCGTGTGCGTGTGTGTGGTTGCGGATGTTTGTTCGTGTGCGTATGCGTGTTCGGTGGTTTGTTGAAAATACTTTGTAAGTTTCGCGCATTTTTTTGATTTTCCACCAATAATTTCCTTTTCTTTTCGCGAAGTTTCTCCGCATCCCCCAGCTTTTGTATGTGGCTCCATGTTTATACAGTTATTATCTATTGAATTGTTTAAACCAACAGTTATATAAACTATAAATATGAGTGCTTTAGCATTTTATAAACTAGTATATACAAAATGGTCGCCAACTTTTACATGCACAAAACTAGCTCGATTGCACTAAATCTAAAAATCAACAATCATAAACAAAACATTTATGTGTATTTCTCGATTCCGGTATAATTTACACGCATTCCGAATAGGAAATGAATGCTCAACCAAAAAACTCAAAAAGCGTAAAAGCAAGATAAGGAGAGAGATCTCTTAAAATTTTATGAATAATGGTAGTTTTAGTTCCAATAATCTGTAAATAAACAGCACAACAAACAGCTCTCGACGAGACGGCGACATAATCACAGAATCAGAAATATTTGGACCTCACAAATTTAACCCCGTATTGACTATATCGTATAGAATTCTTTGTAAAATGTCTAACTTATCCGAGGAACAGCTACTACAGCCTTTTCTCAGTAAAAGAACAATTAACTCTAAACCTTCTTTGCACCCCATTGAAAGCTTTGGAATTTTTAAAAATGTATTCCTTTTATCTTATTTATAGTTTGTAACATTGTAATTGAAAATAAATATGTAAGAAAGAGCAAACAAAACAACGTCAACAACGGAATGTGCTGAGTAGTGGAAACGTATTTAGCATTTACTGACTGACTCTAAATAATGTGAAAATGGATATATTGGAAATAGGTTGGAGCCGAATAACGCTACATTCATCTGCCTTTTACAAATCAAGTTCTCATTTCTTTTTTCAATTACGCAGACCAATGATCAGACTTATTTATTAGACTGCACGCCTTTAAATTACATTAGAACAGTATGACCGAAATGGCCTTTTGATGTTGCAAGGGCGCAATTGAAATAACTGACGTTTTACGAGAGCACTGATTGAGTATATCAAAACTCTGGCTGGGTTCATAATATTATTCATATTATTTTAATCATCATTTTCTCTTCGGCCCAAAATGTATCTGCCCTCCGCAATTTACCCCGGTATCCCGGTAGGCCAGACCGCTCCTGGATAGCAGTAGTCCGGTAATGAAATTTTACTCTACATTCCATAAATTTTTTACATAACTTATTTTATATACTAGTTGAAAATTGATATTTTCCTTTTTTAAGTAATTACATTTAAACACACTAATATCAATTATATAATAATTAATATCTATAAGCTGAGATACAAAATCAAAATTTGTTTTTAAGTGAACGATATAATCAACACCAGTTCCCTCACTAAATGGTTTTTAAGTTTATGTAAAGTGACTGTGGAATATTAAATTTAACGTTTCTGTCATTAACATAATAAAGTTTATTTAAGTTGGAATTTGCCGATGCTTTGTGGTTTAAATGAAAAAAACCTGTTATCGGTATTTGGAGATTAGCTTAAATCCATCACAGATGAATAGCCTTTATGATTATACTATCATCTGCGATTTAACAGAAACAGCAATTTCAATATGGTCGGCACAGAACAGAATTAAAATCACATTTGCTTTCTGTAACGTCTTTTTTAAAAAACACTATTGCACTAATTATAAATGTATTAACTATTACAGACTCTTGGGCAATAAGGTTCGTTCAAAGAGCAAGACAAATGATTTAAATAACTTGGTTAGAATTAGAATATTAAGGCTTTTAGACATTTCTGCTTTCTCTTAACATTATTTAAAAATATGGCATGGAAGATAAATTATACGTCTCTTTACAGTATGTTTTCTCAAGAAGTGATCGTATACAAGTATAAAACCATATAAAATTTAATACTCAAACTCCAAACTTTCAAAGAAAATTCCGTGAAAGTGGAAATGCCCAAAAGCTTAAACTCTTACATTGTTATGGAAGACAGAAGAATAATTCAAAGCTGCAGATATTTTTTAGTAAAATCACGTGACACATGACTATATTTTATTCACTACATGATGCACTTTTAACGAGAATTATGATTACATAGATATCTAATACCTTGAAAAATAAAGGTACAGTAAAATACACTGACTTGTACTAATGGCTGCTCTGAAAAAAGCTTTGACACCGCTTTTGGCAGTCAGAGAGTAACTTTTTGTCAATTCAAATGTGGTGCATTTCTAAACACATTTTTGTGGATAAGCTTCTGAAATTAGATTGTATTTTGAAAACCGCTTCATTCACAAGCGAAACTTTGTAACAATTACGATTTTCTGTTATTCAAATATACAATTTTGTTCAATACACCTAGTCAATAAATATTAAATTTCTATTGAAACCTTTTATTATGAATTCATACATAGTATGCCATCTACATTAGAATAGCAAAAGTAAACTTTAATTGAACTTCTAGTTGTTTGTATTTTGATTCAATATCCTCCTTCCCGGGAAGGAGGATCTTCCCGGCGCATGCTCGTATTGCTAAGATTGCCTCGTGGAATGAGCCATTTTGATATCAGATGTAGTCCGAATACCAGTATTATTCAGGGCTTGCAGGTTTTTAATTAAACATGCCGCCCAAACAATTAGGTAAATGGAGTCAACATGTACCATAAGTTTAGTTTTGGTAATAGCATCGTCCTAAAATGGTTGTAGATATATTTTTACGGTAAGAAAATATTTCACAAGCTTACCCCTAAATTCTATTCTCTCGTTTGATTTCAGCGCAAGTTTTTTTTTTAGTTTAGAGTTTTAAGGATTAAACTACCAATTATTAAAAATGAAGACAATTTTGATTCCGAGTTTTAAAATATTAAATTCAAGTTACAAGTAATGAGCAAATGGAAATTTAAGTATTATAAAAAAAATAATCGTTAAACATAAGGCAAGCACTAGACTGAGAAGCAGCTTTAATTGTTGCTAGGCAGGAAAGCAGAAACCCCCACATGTGATTGCTTTGTATGGAAGTTAAAATCCGGACCCCTGCGTCAGCCACGCTCAACTATAAGAGTAAGAACGCAGATGTTTAAAAAAAATTTAAAGAAGGAAAACCGGCCGCCAAGCAGATGGCCAGCAGTGAGTCATATTCCATTTTTATATCTATATTCTTTCCAATGAACTTTTATTTAAAATGCTCAAATAATTTTCGAAGAAGCTATACATAAGTTTGTTTAAAATTAATTCTCGAAATTTTACTAAAGTTCATGGTTCAATTAATTTGTTTCACGTAAAATTAATTTGAAAATTTAGTATTTGAATAAGGCATAATATAATTGACATTAACATTTTTAAGATCTTTGTATAAGATTATGTTCGAAGTTACAAAGTTGTTTTAAAAGGTTTGCTTATTGAACATGTGATATGATAAGAATTGTTTGCCGAATTGCTCAGTATAACACATTGTGATAGTACACCTGAAGTGCAATTCAATGTCGACAATAAGTATTTTTCTTTGACCTTTGATTTTAATAAAGATAGCTATTAAAAATGTACAACCATAACCAGAGAAATTGTTTTTTGAATATGTAATTTGTTTCTTGTACACTGAACAGGATCATATTCTAGTAGCATGAAGTCACTGCAACATAAAGTAAAAGTCATATTTTTCTTAAAGAGAACTGAAGTAATTGATGCAATTAATGAAAACATATTCCAAGAATGCTTAGAGTTTAATATTAAATAGTGAAAACAGAACTGTTTCGAAAGTCTCCCTATAAATAAGTTTGTATAAACGATATATATATATATATATATATATATATATATATATATATATATTACTCATATTTAGACCAGGGTAGAAAATTAAATAATCACATCAAATAATTTTAATCACCGTGTAGAAGCTTTGGAAAAAGGTACGCGTTATTAAAGAACCGTGGAAAATAAAAATTGATTCGTTTCATTGAAAATAAGGGAGTTAAATTATGTACAAGACGCTTGCTATAAAAAAGGAAGCAGTATTAAAAAGCTCTACATGTAATTTAATTATTCCTAGTAAAGAAACAAAGAGAAATTACGTGCAAAATTTATATTAATTAACTTTATTTTAAGTAACCGGTATTAAACAAAACGTACAGATAATAATTAATATTTAGTTAGGATTCACTAAAATTTAAAGGGTATTAATTTTAATTGAAGTTAATTGAACCGTTAGTAACATATAATATGTATAAAAACTTGTAAAAACCCAATAAAATGCAAATCGTAGAGGGGTTAGTCAGAAGTAGGATGTTTAAACACCTGCGTATATTTAAAAAGCTCATTCTGCGTAAATTTTGCAGATAATTAATGGTTTCAGAGAATGTTGGAGAAACCGTCGCTTGTCGCTTATATTAACGGGAAGGTTGGATACGGGGTTATTTAACCCAGATAACAGTCCATGTGGACTGAAATAATCGATAATAAAGAATATCAATTTGCACCAATAAGAACAGGTTAGATAGAGACAGATAATATGCGCGAGACCGAGACACATATAGTAAAAGGCGTGAGTGGAGCAACGTCACTGGGTTGCGATTGGCTGAAAATAAGAGGCAAACTTGAGAGGTAAAAATAACATTTCTGTATAAAAATTAATTAGTTATTTCCAGACGTTGCGAGCTGTGTCGAAATTTCTGAGATTTAACTGGTGCGAGTGCAAATTTAATAAGAACCGACGCACAGGCGGTCGAGATGGGAACATAGTATACGAAATTCTAGAAACTGACCGTTTTGGGGACAAGACCGACAGACGGGCTAACCACTATATATACCCGGGTTAATATGAGTTTCTCTCTCTTAGATTTTCGATTTGATCCAATGCGTTAAACAGTGCTTTTTAGTTTTCCGATTTTATAGAATAATTTAAACAGTTTGCTCGTATATTTTGGTGATTTAAAACAGTTTGTTCTTTACGTGCTACAATGAATGTAATTTAGTGCACTTAGAAAAGAAGATACAAGGTAATAAAGTTTAGTATCACTGTACCAATTAGTCAAATTTGCAACGACAAATGAATACACAAAAGTAGGCAGTTTTGGCGTATATTTGTGAAAGAAGTATGAATTTCTTTGCTATTTTTCGGGGGTGGTAATAATTAAATGATTCGTAAACGTGTCTGGATCCACAAAACAAGCTTCAGATATACACAAATGAGTTCCGGAAAAGCACTGAAACAACTTTAGATGAATGGTGGTGTAGAAAAAATGTTTAAAAGCGACCAGTAATCCGAGGACGTAAACATAACCCAGTTGGAATGGTGAAATTAGCAAGGACGATGTACATTAAAGCCACTAGCGCAGTAACCTTCAGGTAACTTATGCTTTGTCAGCAAAATTAGGGATAAGGTTTGTGATAGAATTATGCCTATAAAGCGTAGCCATTTAGTAGCTCCAAATAAAAAGAAGTTTGCTGTAGTAAATAGTGTTGTGGTGCTTAGGATAAATATAGGAGGTTTAAGCTGTGAACAGGAGTTTGTAATTGTACCTGGACTGAAGTTTCAGAGCATTTTAGGTGTTGACTGTATGATGCAGTTAGGGGTTTTGATAGATATGGAAAGGAAGGTAGTAAGGATTAAAGATAGGGTAGTGCCATGGAAGGGCAGTTATGAAGTCACAGAGGATGACACGGGGTTGAGTATTAATGTAGTAGAGGTAGAGGATGATGGGGTTAAACAGATCAACACAATAAGATGTCCAGAGGATAGGAGAGTAGAGGTTCAAGCTTTAGTACAAAAACATGCAGAATTAGTGGGGGTAGAAGCAACAGCAGCATATCGGGAGCAAGTGAAGGCAGAATTAAGTAAAGATGCACGTAAAATTAACCAATGGACCAAACCGCAATTCCATTGTCCAATATCCATGGACACACTTTTGACGAGGTTAAGTGGCAAGTTTGTTTTGAATAAAGTAGATTTAAGGAATTCATTCTGGCTGATTCCATTACACAAGGATTCTAGAAGGTACATAGGATTTTCCGTAGAGAGAAAAATCGAGAATTTTAAAGTAGTATCGTTTGGTTTGTCGGCAGAAAGGAAAAAAATAGTAAATGAGAAACATACATGTGTAGAGACTGAAGAAGAAGCAATATTTAAGAGTCAGGATAATAGGGATGATAAGTTTATTTTATGTGAGATAATAGGGATGATAAGTGTAGATATAGAAGGGGGAGATACAGGGATGAAGAGTAGTAGGATGGTGAGAAGAAAGACTTGGAGGGTTAAGAAGAGAGTTAGATTTAAATAACTTGATGAACAAGGGATAGAATAGGTGTATATAGAAAAGTAGAAGTAAGTGTTTATAGAAAATAAAGCTAGGTATAGGATAAATATGGGAGATAATTAGAAATAGGTTTAGGATGAGAATAAAGAGTAAATGTAGGAAGAAAATAAGATAGGTTAAGTATAGATATTTCATATAAGATTAGTGGAGAGTTAGGAATAGAGTAAGAGTAGGATAGGTATATAGGATTAGGTAGGGGGAAGTGAGTATAGTTAAAAGTTAGAAATAGGATAGGGATATAGGACAGGTGTAAATAATTTTTTTGATTGGATAAGGTAGGTAAGTTAGATAGATAAGGGTAGAGAGAGATAGGCATTTTTTTTTGTAAATTTTGTTTGAGGTTTAAATATTTTATATTTGCATTCAAATAAGTGGGATTATTTGTATTCAAATAGGCGGAAAATACTCATATTTAGACCACGGTAGAAAATTAATTAATTACATCAAATGATTTTAATCACCGTGTATAAGGAATTTTATTAGATAATACGCTTTATTATAAAACCGTGAAGCATAAAAATTCCTTCGTTTCATTAAAAATAAGGGAGTTAAATTATTTACAAGACGCTTGCTATAAAAAGATGCAGTATTGAAATGCTCAACGTGTAATATAATTATTCCGAGTAAAGAAACAAATGGAAATTACGTGCAAAATTTATATTAATTGATTCAAATTTGGGTAACGAGTATTAAACAAAATGTACAGATAATAATTGAATATTTGATTAGGATTCACTAAAAATTAAAGGGTATTATTTTAATTGGAGTTAATTGAACCATTAGTAACATATAATATGTATAAAAAAGCTTGTAAAAACCCAATAATATTCAAATCGTAGAAGTGTTATTTAGAAGTATGATGTTTGAACACCTGCGTATTTTTAAAAGGCTCATTCTGCGTAAATTTGGCAGATAGCAAATGGTTACAGAGAATGCTGGAGAAACCGTAGCCTAATAGTTACGGGAAATGTTAATAAGGTGGGATATTTCACAGTCCACATGGACTGAAATAATCGATAATAAAGAATATCAATTTGCACCAATAAGAACAGGGTAGATAGAGACAGATGATATGCGCAAGACCGAGACACATATAGTAAAGGCGTGAGTGGAGCAACGTCACTGGGTTGCGATTGGTTGAAAATAAGAGGCAAACTTGAGAGGTAAAATAACATTTCTGAATAAAAATTAATTAGTTATTTCCAGACGTTGCGAGCCGTGTCGAAATTTCTGAGATTTAACTGGTGCGAGTGCAAATTTAATAAGAACCGACGCACAGGCGGTCGAGATGGGAACATAGTATACGAAATTCTAGAAACTGGCCGTTTTGGGGACAAGACCGACAGACGGGCTAACCACTATATATACCCGGGTTAATATGAGTTTCTCTCTCTTAGATTTTCGATTTGATCCAATGCGTTAAACAGTGCTTTTTAGTTTTCCGATTTTGATAGAATAATTAAACAGTTTGCTCGTATATTTTGGTGATTTAAAACAGTTTGTTCTTTACGTGCTACAATGAATGTAATTTAGTGCACTTAGAAAAGAAGATACAAGGTAATAAAGTTTAGTATCACTGTACCAATTAGTCAAGTTTGCAACGACAAATGAATACACAAAAGTAGGCAGTTTTGGCGTATATTGTGAAAGAAGTATGAATTTCTTTGCTATTTTTCGGGGGTGGTAATAATTAAATGATCCGTAAACGTGTCTGGATCCACAAAACAAGCTTCAGATATACACAAATGAGTTCCGGAAAAGCACTGAAACAACTTTAGATGAATGGTGGTGTAGAAAAAATGTTTAAAAGCGACCAGTAATCCGAGGACGTAAACATAACCCAGTTGGAATGGTGAAATTAGCAAGGACGATGTACATTGAAGCCACTAGTGCAGTAACCTTCAGGTAACTTATGCTTTGTTGTTCGATTTTTGATGTGTTGGTGTGTGTTGAATAACTTTATAATTGATTTACTTAAAATGGACAGTAGTGAAATTGTACTAACAGCAAATTTTTAATTTTAAGGTGAGATTTTCTTGTTTAAGTAGAAAGGGGTATTTAGTATTTATGTTCTGGATTATGATGAAAATTTGGGTATGTCTTTGAGCTCAATTAGACGAACCTGGTTAATTAACGTAAAGGGGTGGTAGATGCTCCCTTTGTACTCAGACTCAGGTCTGCATATATTGTTATATTAATTAGTAGTCATCCTACAAGGACTTTAATTCTGGATGCACATTAAAATGATAATAAATTTAATCTTGAAATTTTCTGATACTGAAATTTATGCTGAATTTTAATTTTGAAATTTTAATGTATTGTGAATATTGATGTAAATAGAGTTAACGTTGGTGGTTGTGATAGGAATGTGTTTATTTTTTTTATGATTGAGGATGAAAGTTTTAACTAGGTGAGCAGCCGAGGCGGAAAAGAGTAAAGAGGCGATTAACAGAAGAAAGTCAACGGAACAGTTAAGTTAATAGCTTTTTGTAGGTTTCACAGCAGTCTTGACGCCCAATTCGTGAGGCTCGATTCTAATTAAAAAGGTTTCACAGCATATCTTGACGCCCAATCTGTGGGGCTCGATTCGAAAACCGTAGTTCCCGGATTTTGGTGGATTCACAGCAATATATATATATATATATATATATATATATATTACTCATATTTAGACCAGGGTAGAAAATTAAATAATCACATCAAATAATTTTAATCACTGTGTAGAAGCTTTTGGAAAAGGTACGCGTTATTAAAAAACCGTGAAGCATAAAAATTCATTCGTTTCATTAAAAATAAGAGATTTAAATTATGATCAAGAAGACGCTTTATATAAAAAAGGAAGCAGTATTAAAAAGCTCTACGTGTAATTTAAGTATTCCTAGTAAAGAAACAAAGACAAATTACGTGCAAAATTTACATTAATTGATTTAAGTTCTGGTTAACAAGTAGTAGACAAAGCGTACAGATAATAATTAATATTTAGTTAGGATTCACTAAAATTTAAAGGGTATTAATTTTAATTGATGTTAATTGAACCGTTAGTAACATATAATATCTATAAAAACATGTAAAAACCCAATAAAATAAAGCTCTGAGAATTAATATTATGTTTGAACACCTGCGTAGTTTAAAAGTCACGTACGGCGAAAATGTTGCAGATAATTAATGGTTACAAAGAATCTTGGAGAAACCGTGGCTTAATATTCACGAGAAGGTGCGATACGGGGTTATTTAACCCAGATAGTCCACATGGACTGAAATAATCGATAATAAAGAATATCAATTTGCACTAATAAGAACAGGGTAGATAGAGACAGATAATAGGCGCAAGACCGAGACACATATAGTAAAAGGCGTGAGTAGAGCAAAGTCATGGGGTTGCGATTGATTGAAAGTAAAAGGCAAAATTGAGAGGTAGAAATAACATTTCTGTATAAAATTTAATTAGGTATTCTCAGACGTTGCGTGCGTGTGGAAATTTTCTGAGATTTAACTGAGGCGAGTACAAAATTCGTAAAAATCGCATGCCGAGCTGCGGAATGGGAACATAGCAGGCGAAATTCTTTAGAATTGTCTGTTTTGGGGAACAGACCGACAGACAGGCTAACCGCTATATATACGGAGGTGAATATGAGGAAGCTCTCTTAGATCTTCGACTTGATTGAACGCGATAAACAGTGCTTTTTAGTTTTCCGGTTTTAATATTAAATAATTTAAACAGTTTGCTCGAATATTATGTGATTTAAAACAGCTTGTTCTTTACGTGCTGCAATGAATGTACGTTAGTGCACTTAGAAAAGAAGATACAAGGTAATAAAGTTTAGTATCACTGTACCAATTGGTAAAAATTTACAACGACAAATATATACACAAAAGTAGGCAGTTTTGGCGTATATTGGTGAAAGAAGTATGAAGTTCTTTGTTATTTTTCGGGGGTGTTAATAATTAAATGGTTCAAAAACGTGTCTGGATCTACGAAACAAGGGTCAGATATACACAGAGGAGTTCCGGAAAAGCCCTGAAACAACTTTAGATGAATGGTGATGGAGAAGATTTTAAAAGCGTTGAGAATCAGAAGCCGTAAATATAACCCAGTTGGAATGGTGTGATTAACAAAGGGACGATGTACATTGAAGCTACGAGTGCAAGTAACCTTCAGGTAAATTATACTATTTTGTTTGAACTTTGATATTTTGTGTGTGTTGAATAACTTTATAATTGATTTACTCAAAATGGACAGTAGTGAAATTGTACTAACAATAAAATTTTAATTTTAAGGTGAAATTTGTTTGTTTAAGTAGAAAGGGTATTTAGTATTGATGTTCTGGATTATGATGAAAATTTGGGTATGTCTTTGAGCTCAATTAGACGAACCTGGTTAATTAACGTAAAGGGTGGTAGATGCTCCTTTGTACTCAGACTCCGGTCTGCATATATTGTTATAGTAATTAGTAGGCATCCTACAAGGACTTTAATTCTGGATGCACATTAAAATGATAATAAATTTAATTTTGAAATTTTCCGATATTAAAATTTATGCTGAATTTTAATTTTGAAATTTTAATGTATTCTGAATATTGATGTAAATAGAGTTAACGTTGATGTTTGTGGTAGGAATGTGTTTGTTTTTTTTATGTATGAGGATGAAAGTTATCTAGAGGAGCAGCCGAGGCGATTAACAGAAGGAAGTCAATGGACCAACACAGTTAAGGTAATGAATAGCTTTTTGGTGGTTTCACAGCATTCTTGATGCCCAATTCGTAGGGGCTCGATTCGAAAAGCGGAGTACCCGGATTTTGGTGGTATCACAGCATTCTTTGACGCCCAAAAGTGAGGCTCGATTATAAAGCGTAGTTCACGGATTTTGTAGGTTTCACAGCAATATATATACATATTTTTTTAAAAAATCAATAGAAAAAATATTAAGTTGTCTCAAAATTTTCTTCCTTTGAAGTCAACAGTAATTATCCTACAGAAGCAAACAGTTTACAAGTATGAAACTTTAATATTGAAGAAAGATATTATTGGTGTTAAAGTTAAAAGTTTTTTTTGAAAGTATAATTTTGACTATTGGATTTTTATATAATTTTTTTGTGATAAAGTGACTAGACTCTAACGAAGCCCTAGTTTGAATATGTTTAGGTGTGATTAAATTTTCAGATAGCACGCGTTCGTCGTTCCCGTTCCAGGTTGCAGAGACCAAAGTAAGTATTTTTGTTTATGTTGCTCGTCGTAAATTTTTTCTTTCGAAGATTTCCGTATCTGATCTTCGAATAATTTCTTATAAAACATTCATTAAGATACGGTGGCGTCCAATAAAATTCCTTTTGTTTTATCGTATACCATCCTACGACCCTAGCTCATAGCTCTGTCCTAAGTTGAAGAAGCTTAGCTGGCTGGAAGATCTCTTTAGAGGGACCCTTTTTTCTCAAAGCCATTCAACATCCTTTTTACCCTGAGCTTGACCGTCAAACAGGAACCCCTTATAATCTATAGAGGCTCTGCCGCCTGTATGGTAGAGCAGACATATTATTTTCCTTTTTGAAGAATTTAATATGTTACAACTTAAACATGCTGCCGTAACACGTTCGCTGCCACTAGGTTTGAGGTATTACTCAATGCGACTAATACATCTAAACACGTGATCTATTGCTAAATTGTGTGCATGTTACATATTTTGACATCTTTTGATCAAAATAGTTTTTGGTGTCTGTGGAATCTTCAATTGAATGAGACTGTAAATCAAATTGTAATTGTTAAATCACGCTGGTACATATGTAATCCACTTAGTGTCAAATCAAAATTTTAGGGATATACGACTCTATCACGTGCACATACCCGGAAAGATCGTTGAGCTCTCAGTCCAATAAATTTCTAGGCGACAATTTCACATACAATTTATCGTTATATCGCCACTAATGGGTGATCTATGCGAGGATACTAAAATAATGGTTGTGTAACTCTTACAATTCAGGTTGGTAAAGCCTCGTGCGCGCTTTTCTGTTTTTTGATATTGCAACTTAAAATCTATAAATGAAAGCTTCAAGCTGCTTTACTAACATTAATTAACACATGAACATCAACGTAACAAAACATATTGATTAACTTAGCTACGCTTATTTGGCCAAATGTACCTGAAAAAGGAGTAAATTTACTAATGATTAGTATTAAATCAAGCTGAAATACAACGTTAGTATCTTCCCTGATTTCAAAACGCTCCCAGGCAGTAGAAGTTCGTTTAGTAAGAATTGGTTATATATCTTTAGATATTAGACAATTTAGTTTGAAATATACAGCAGGTGTTAATGAAGTAATCGTTTGGATCCAATAGGTGGTGCTGAAAACGTCCCGACTGAATCACTTTCACCGCGTACCGGTAACTTATACAATTTCGCGATTGCAAAACGCATCCGGGAACTTTTTTTAGGGCATTCGAATTTATGAAGTTATCGTACTTTGGATTACCTCTAACTTGTAGTCACTCGACGGTGGTGGCTGTTGGTCGGTCAAATTACATGTGATTTTCCAATGCTCCACCTGAAGGTACTACATTGGCCAGGAAGCGAGTTTTTTCACCTGGAAAATTTGGAATTTTGCCGAACCCTTGCTGTTCCAAGCAAGGTAGGGATCTTTAATGTGCGTGACAGCACTCACGCACGGGACCACCATTTTACCTCTCATCCGAACGTGGGTGTATTTTTGTGAAAAATGCTCGCCTAACATTTTTCAAACGAACCGTGTCGGGATTCGAACCCGGGGCCTTGAGCGTAGTAGTCACACACATACCACTACGCCACGGAGCCGCGGTCAAATTACAATCGCTTGAAAGCACGACTTATAGACTACGTTAAATGCTTCATACTATTATGATTTGATGGTATATATATTAGCATTTAGCAACGAAGAGCTAGAAGCACCTCCTAGTGAAACGTATAAAGTACTAACAATAGGATACGGTATGAAAATTAACAAAAATAAATCTATAGCATTAGTATGCAAAAAAGGGGTAAATAAGTCAAAAACCAGAATACAAATACGAACAAGAATTTGAAAGCGGTTAAAGATTCCGCTAACTAGATAATCAAATAGTACAAGATGAGAAAGGCGAATAAGATATAATACAAATTAGTAAAAAACAGGAGAGGTAGAATGATAGGCTACATACTAAGGCATAAAGAAATATTGCGGTATATGTAAGAAGTAGAGAAAGGAAAAAAGAGAGACGGAGGTTGACCTAGACTAGAATATTGCACACAGATAGTGAAAGATGTAGGCTCTGGGAATTTTAGCGAAATGTGTAGGTTAGCTCAGAATATAAATCAAAGGAGTTACGCGTCCATCCAGTTTTAGGACGGTAAACTTAAACATGAAAAAAAAGTATGGTACAGTGCAAAATTGAAAGTTTGTAATCGCGGTTCAAAATAGCGTTCCTTAGCAGTATGATAACTTTTTAAAGCTCCGGAATAGCTCAGTGCAGGGACTCTTGGGGTTCGTAGGTTTGATTTTTATACTGGGTCATAAGGAACGAAACTGACCCTAGTGCTCAGGAACTATCCAAAAATATAGGGAGCCTGGAACTGGAGCAAAAAAGACACAAAGGGAACTGTTCCTAGGTCTCTGAAAGGTATCTACCAAGTATCCCTATGGGTACACTTACGGTAAGGAGTAACTCAAATGCATAAATTCTATTCAGTTTGTAATCTCATATGGACAATAATGATAAACAGCAACATTTAACATATGGGTGCATATAACCTTCAAATAATTAATATTTAAGTACCAGCGCGAGGTATCAGGTACATTACATTTGATTTTCCAATGCTCCAACCGAAGGTACTACATTGGCCAGGAAGCAAGTTTTTTTTTTACCTAGAAAATTTGGAATTTTGCCGAACCCTTGCTGTTCCAAGCAAGGTAGGGATCTTTAACGTGCGTGACAACACTCACACACGGGACCTCCATTTTACCTCTCATCCGAACGAGGGTGTATTTTTGTGAAAAATGCTCGCCTAACATTTTTCAAGCGGACCGTGTCGGGATTCGAACCCGGGACCTTGGGCGTAGTAGTCACACACATACCACTACGCCACGGAGCCGCCTGGTATCAGGTACAACTAACACCTTGTATGAAGTATGGTAGCAGAGTAATACTACCTGATCGTATTGTATCAATTATATTTAGACAACCACCATGTACAGAGGTGATATCACTCTTCGAATGGACTGAAGCTAATCGATGCCACAAATTCTTAAGCAACTGGCTGCACTGCTGGATAAAAAAATGTATATTTCCTAGGCATCCAACCAGACTGAATGCAGGATTATAGAATATCTATGTATACACAGGTAAATAAAATTGCTTTAAAGTAGCCCAGCCTTGCAGGCAATAACCTCACCAAAAGTCTGGGGTACTAAGTTGTTCCCTAAAATACAATATAAAATAACACTCTTATCTAAATAAGGGGTTATTTTAGATATTACCCTTACCAATTAACTTTGGAGATCAATAAATCAAATAAGATAATCTGTTTATAATACTTTCAATCCACATATGTTTCTCAAGGGCAAGTTTTAAGACAACAAAACAGTTTAAATGCTCCGCCAAGGCGCTTTCATTTACTAAACCCACAAATAACCAAAGGATGGTAATAAGATATACATGTGAAGTTCTGCTAAAATCCACCAAAAGGGTGCTAAAATTAAACAGGACCCACTTCAACCTTTTCTGAACTCGTTGAATGTTGTAGCACAAGAGAGCCATAATTACACTTTTCTGCTCACCGCTGCGCTTGATAATAACAGCAGTTCGATAACTAGCTTTTATAATTATTAAACCAACAAAACAAAACTACTTTCATACTTCTTAACAATTTTAACACAAAATTAAACATCTGACAGATCAAATAATCTATACCAAAAATCAGAGATAATCGTTTGGATACGATCGACAGTGTAAAATTTAACAACTATAGATCATAAAACAACATAGTAGTGAAATGATGGAAAATAGGGATACAAGTAATTGTATTTAAATCTGATGATTATCGTTAATAACTACAGATATAATATTGCAATATTGCAATATTATTGTGCGGAAGAAGTATTTGGAAACTACTGATTCAGTAAGTGTATAAGTGGCGGGGGATCTTAGTAGCTGTCAGGTTGCTTAACCCCATTCACATATTATTGAATATCGGTGAAATAGGGTATAGTCTATTAGAAAACAATAGAAGCGGAAAGTGCAAAAAAACATAAAAGAAAGATTAGCATTAGGCCGTGCTGTATTTAACAAGAAAACGCAGCTGCTGTGTTTTGAGAAAACAAACATTGAAACAAGGAAATTATGCTGAAAGCATATGCGTGCAACACAGCACTATATAACTGTTAAACGTGGATAGTGGGAGAAGCGAACAGGAAAAATATAGGAGCCTTTGATATGTGGTGTTATAGACGTATGATAAAGTTAAGAACAAAGATGTACTGAAGATTGTAGGGGAAGAAGGAATATGTGGAAAACTGTAAAAAAATAGAAGAGATAGGATGAGAGGACACATACTAAGGCGTTAGGAAATAGCGCAGCTTATATTAGAAGTAGCGAAAAGAAAAGGCGACGTAGAGGTAACGCAGATTAGACTATTGCACACAGATAGTGAAAGATATAGGCTGTGGAGATTTCAGAGAAATGTTTAGGTTAGCTCAGAGACCGACGAAAATACGCGTCCAACCAGTTTGATGACTGAAGACCTAGTGACGATGATGATGGTATATGTAAGGCAATTGTCCCTAGGAGTTTGTGTTATGTTTAAATTCACAGGATTTGTGCACTAACCTTGCGGATACGTAAAGGGTTTCCAGGTTCATGGTTAATATGTGTAATTATATTTTCGCGGGGTCTATTTACGAACGCATCTGTTCCAAGGTTTAGTCCTTGCGTGTTAAATCTTATTATGTTTTATGGATTCTGTCTATTTAAATAATTTACAATGTTTTAGGTTCTTCTCTAAGTTCATAGAATGATTACCCATTGAAAATATGTTGGTGTTTGTCGAATTTGATGTGCCTATGGTAAATTGTCGATTTTTAATTATTGGTTTTGAAAGAATGTACTACGTACTATACTATTTTAATTTTAATGATAATATGAAATAGCCCTATTAGTAAATTGAAATTGTAAACTCACCCAATTCCTATAAAATTGTTCGTATAATTTCTTACCATTGTTTCTAACCTAGTTTAAATTCAAAAATGTTTTCCTATATATGCCAATGTTTGCATAATTAATGTGCTAGTGCTACAATCTTAGTAATTTTCATTGATATTTCCTGTAATAATCATGTTTGATAATATATGTTAGGTGAATAAGTGGAGTTTTCATTGTGCTCATGGTATATTAGTAGAAGGAGGCGAAGAACTTGTACACACGGTTCATATTGAAGCAGAAACTACTAAAATCGTATCTCAAAACACCATCTTCCGGTTTCAGCGACCTCTCAAGGTAGGTACGTATATAGCAAAGGTGTTCGAATGGTATACCCTTAAAAGTTTTTTGCACTTGTAGAACCCATTCCGTACCTCTGAAAGCTTGGTCGTGCACTATTTTACTGTTATGCCACTTCGCTCTTGCAGAATAGAGTTTATTCAAGTACTTAACGTCAATTCAGCACGTAGCAAACATTACAATCTCTGTAAATGAGGTATTTCTTTTGCGTTAGATGAACAGGTATGGAAGAAAATCCACTTTCTACTTGATACTAGTCAAAAGATTTTTGCCAAACGTGCTACCAAGTTTATATTATGCAGAATAACTCGTGTCGCTTTTCCTACAAGACCTAAACCCAAAGATGTCGATGGGAGATCCTAGTGTTGTTGGCGTTTTAAAAACCTGAAACCCTCTTTTCTAACGAAAATAGCAATTAGTATTTTACCTTTGGTTCAAAACATTTCTTTCCTTTTTTCCACTAGAAGTGAACTTAAATTTTTTTATCTTGTTTCTACATAAATTATTTCACTTTTGTTTTTAAGATGTTATAACCTTATTATAGTATCGTTCCACAATTTTGTAGAAAGTCCATGATCCCATGCTATCATTTTACTATTAACAAAACCATCTTACCTACTGCCCCTTAGATTTACGTGCTTGTCAATGCAACAGTTCTTATTATCAAGTACCTATCTGAAGTTCAAATTCTCTTAGGCAACAATCACTGCGCGTATACTATGTCTCGGTAGAAAAATGTCAATAGTCGCAGCTGCAAAAGTAGGATGAGGTTCTCTTTAATTTCCTACTGATCTCTATTTGAATCATTGTTTACCGAACCTTCATTACACTATTATCCTTTTTATTGACGTTTTGAGAATATTGGGCCATTTTTATTTGCTGTAACATTTTCATATACCGTTAACGCTTATTAAATTTGTAATAAATATCTGGGAAGGTATGGTCTGTTTACTTTTGTAATTGTTTTTCTATTTCCAGCCTCTCTTTCTATTGTGTACGTGTATACCTATGTATTTGGTAATCGTTTAACGGTTATCTTTTTCTTCTAATTGTCTGTAAATATATTAGAAATTATAATTTTTGGTTGTGAGAATAATATTTTAGTGGAGTCAATGTGCAAATTTTAGAGCGCTTTGAATTTATTTCGCTAGCTAATTTAGTAGAGACGCTTCAGATTGCTCTGTTTTCTATTTTTAATAGAGACATTTTCTAACTGTCATTGTTTTAGCTTCCCGTCGGACTATCTTTGTTCCGAATAAACCATCTACCACATAAAAGGGTTTTTCATCAGTGCGGAATGTTGACCACACTTTGGCTGGTGGAAGAGTGCTATCTCTATCTACCGTATGTACCACTTTTGCTTAAAGGTAGCTCCTTTTTGTCACATCACCACGAACGTCACTAGTAATCCTTAAAATTTAAATTTCTTTTTTTAAATTTTTTTATATCTATACCTCCTACTTTTATTCCTTAAAGTTGTACTGGTCAAAGTCGTCGCTAGTTCAGAAGAGTGGAGTTTCACGATACTTATACCATAAACTTGAAAGCCCGTCTTTTGCCTATACGCCGGCACTATCTTCCACTGCTCACTGTTGGTAGTGGTTTGCTTATTTTTTGTTTGGTGTTGCTATACATTTTTCCAGCCTATGGATTCCTTGTGCCCTTTACAGCGCGGATCTTTATCGCAGTGCCTTCTTTTTCTAGACGGCGGTATGCGAAATGATCCCTATGCAACGGTACTGCGGAACCAGGGTATTTATTTGCTTTTCTGAGTCCTTTAGCAGTGAATGCATTGAAACGATGGAGTATGAAATTGTGGGATTGTCTGAGGAAACCTATAGTAGTGGTCTGCCGTTGTTAGGGATGGCGCTTTGGCTCCTTGAGAGGTTATTTTGTTGTAGTATCTACACTTTTTAAAATATCTTAAGGCTTTGTTTAACCATTTTATCGTCCAAACTTATCGTATCTAAAATCAAAGGTAGGAAGCTTTTGACTAAAGTGGAAAAGCCTAACTTACCTTTAGCACTGTAATTTTTTAAGGTGAAATAAGAAAATATGATTAAAAAATGACGACAAAATTTGTGAACTTAATGAATATAGCTTTAGTTTTAATACGTGCTCTGTGTTTCAAGCCAGTGAATCAAGCACTGTTTGAAATTTTATCAAATTTAAGTAAATACTTGAGGCATGTGTTATAAATTTTGCATTCTTGTTATGTGTATGTAGAAGCGGAAGGACGCATTTTGTAAAGCTTTTGGATTAAAATATGAGCCTAAATATAAACTAATTTTGTATAAGTGTCGAAGATGGCTTAAACCTCTTGATGGGACATATTGTAATAGAACGTCAGAATCAAAGGAGATATTAAAACTGGTAAGTTCACGGTGGTTGGAACAATAATAAAATTTTTGGTTCCAAAAGTTTTATTTTGTTTTGTACTTAGAATATCTCGGCTATCCATAATACAGCAAATACTCTCGTAAATGCTTTGATATGCGCAAGCAGTATTAATTTCCTCTGTGATTTCTATGCAGCTCCATAGATTGAAGTTATTTACTCGACCGAAGTAGTCATCGCTCATTATTACCCCGGAATGGTATATTTGCATTGCATATCTAATATGAAGACGAATATTTAGTAATTACTCGAATCGTGTTGCACAAGGCACACACAAAGCAACTAACTTTGAATAATCTTTCCTTGAAATTCAAGTTTTATCTCCGAGTTATATGCAAGTAGTTCGAATCATAAACAGAGCGTTATATAGAAATATATTTATATTATATCAATTTAGTCATTCGCATTGCTCCATAGAAGAAGGGAAAACTCTTACCAATTTTGTCTAGCCTTTTCTTTTGATAAGTGAATAAACTATTTTAGCAAATGTAGTACCGCGCAGAAGCGTAAGTATAGGTGAAAAATTAAGAATAGACATTGCTTTCAACTATACTACAGAAATAAAATACAACACTCAAAAATATATTGTTTTGCTATCTTTTTAGCAAATTTATTAATTATTTCTTCTATATCTAACTTCCTACAAAGATCAGATTCAATTGAAATAGTCACCGCACTTGTCAGTATTTTCTGACTCATTGTAGAATCGATATGACTTTTAATTATTTTAAGATTTGAAAGAGACGGATACTTTCACCAACAGTGTCGATAAAATACGGATAGAAGCTGCTGAATTCAGAAAAGTATTTATTAGATCAAGTTTTGTTATTACATTCTAACATTTCAGAACTACATCTTACGGCAATTAAAAAGTTTTGGAATGTTCCGATCTTATCTACCAGTTCCACAGCGTAAATATTCAAATGATCGTTATCGGTTAATTTAATTTGTAGAACTCTACAAAATTTTCTCAAGGTAATTTTGTTCGTAGAATTCAATTTGCCGTAGTCTTAAAAAATATACCAACCTATTATGTAACATAAATCTAGAGAGTTTTATTTTTAATGCGATTGATATGAGACTGTACAGATGTTAAGTTCTCCCCTGTCAACCATTTCCGCAAGCGAATCGTAAATTTCAGGCAATTAATATCTAAGGGCTTTGATGACCACCTTCCATCCAATAGGGAGCCTGAAAGTTTTAAAACTTTCCACCTATTGGCTGAAGCAGAAAAAAGGGGTATGCATTTCTTGAATTATCCAAAAACCTTCTCACGCGAAATTTTTGAACGAAGTCATTAACAACCAAAATTTAGGTGATTGCTGAGCAAGGGACAAAATACGTTGTAAAATTAATATCTAAAATTTATCTTTGTAGTCCATTAGGTTTGGCCGTCACATTAGCTAAATTATCATATCTTTGGCGCCTCACGTTATAGACATTAATATTTTCATTTTTAAGATCTGTCTAAAATGTAAGTAAACCTACATAGGATGCGTTTGAAATAATCAATCCCCTAAAAGATGTTAGTGAATTTTAAGTTTTTGATTTTGTTTTTAAAATGAAGAAGCTTTATGATAATAGTTATTTATTTTAATGGCAAATATTTGGGGTTTAATCTAATAATAATTTGCCGTGTGCAAAACGCTAGTAATTCTTTTTTGATCTTGATACTTGAAGTATAAATAACTTTATTTTGAATTTCGCCACCGAAGTAAGTGACATCTTTTCTTCTTTCAATTGTCGTCTTTGATAGTGAACATTCATAATAGCATTCAACCCACCAAAACCATTTCAATAAGTGTGGAGAATTCCCGTTGTTACTCTGAAAGATTTATTGTTTCTCCCAAAGTGTTAAATTGTGTCTTACCAAATACCGTATTACAAAATCGTTCTTTGTGAAATGTACACCAACATGATCTTTCTTAATTAATAACGTGTACATAAACTATTTCAATTGCGGAACAGATTTTTAATAACTTTTAAAATTCAGTTAATTATTTAACTCGGCCAGTGTGCATATTAGATTTTTCATGCTGATGTAAATATTGCAATAGGCGTGACCAGTTGCTAAAATCCTCACTGTCGCCTTAGCGTATTGTTATTTCCAAAAAAATTTTAGGGAAAGCAAAAGACATTATTTCTATAAATCTTTTTACCATTGTTCAATTTCCCTTCATAATATTTTCCTTTAAATTTCTTACTTCTGATTTTTTTGAAAAATAAACCTAAAAAATATGCATCGGTTCTATTTCTACCAAAGCCATTTCTTTTATTAACGTTTGAATGCCACAATGCGAGATCTTTGGTACTCAAAGAACCTACTTTTGAATTTGCTAGAAGCGCTATAGTCTAGCGTTGATAATTCCGTTGACTCAGATTACGTCTTTTTAATAAATGTGGGGTCCGCTTCTTTACTTTTCGTGGGTTGCTGTTTCAGAAGTATCGTATTATAATATAAAGAGATTATGAAGATGCACAGAAGAACTTGTAATTAATATGTAATTACGTCTTCTGTTGCATTAATGTTAGCCGTGATCAACTTTCATAGGTTCTAGAAGTTTATATATTCTTACAAAGTAAGCAAACTCCATGTTTACTTGATCTTGGTTCTTTCTGTTTGTTTAGTACCTTGACGGTTGGTTCTTATCTGTTGTTTCATTTAATGTAGTTCCTTTTATATAGGTTTTTAGCCGACTTATTCGCAAGAGAAATGTTTCTATTTTTAAACCAATCAAGCGTAGATTTTCAATATGACGTGCTTCGTTTTCTTGTCCGCTTTAAACAATCTGGATGAAAGGCTTTGCATTGTGTACGAATTACTCCTTTTCGGGTATTTCGACCACACAGACCAAATTTTGATTCATCACATGACGGTTGTTCATTACTCCGACTAATGATTCGAATAGCTGTGTTCTTGCTGACCAGGGAATTCAATGCAGAAGTATAAGCTCAAACCGACATACTACTCTGAAATAAATATGTATAAGCTGCAAGCCTATTATTGAAATTTTTCGTCATGAATGGAATATATACATACACAAAACTAATGGAATCCCTTATTGTTTTCTGTTTACTCTACTAGTCATTCTGTGACATTCTTTTGAAATATTTATAATCAAATTTCATTTTAATAGTTTTTGTATTGATAAATCCCACCAATGCAGTTACAGTTATTTCCTTTAAAAAATACAATTTTTCGTTACATGCATTCTTGATCTCAGGCACACTATTTTTATAATCTTACATTGGTCATACTCAAAGGTTGTCAAATTCATTATAGCGGGTTTAAGGATAGAAATGTTTGCGTTACTTTGAACTGTAATTTATTGTAGCTTTACGATTTATTTGTTTTGATTTATAATATATAACGTTGTCGCCTATTGACATCACCTTCATGAAACCAAGAGGATATACACGTTAAATTATGCTGATTTAGAATATGGAAATTCTTTCTTTGCTTCAAGTTAATACTTCAGTAACATAATTTTGCATATGTTACATAGAGAAAAATAAAAAAAATAATACCAATTTGCAGTTTCAATTCATTTTTTCGAATTTTGTCGAGCATAATCTTGAACCGTTTGATGGAGAGAAGGTTTTCTCTAGAGCATTCATCGGGGCCGTTGAAACAGTTAGCATTTCAATAATAAGATATCTAACTACTTAATGTGATTAGTCTAATAGCGTTCGAAATTTTGTTCTACCATGTTGGTGATAAAGACGAGGAAAAAGGAGAAAATATATAGGGATGCCACAAAAATAGAACATGGTCGACTACCTTTATTTCAGTGGCCACGAATCGTTGCCCGATAATAGCAGACAACTCCTCAGGTATGCGCGATAATCTGTGAGCGGCGCAAACACCTCTGACCTACAGCTGAGATATTTTAAGAAACGCGGTTACCAAAGTGAGACCAATTGGACCTTTTTTCCCAATCAGGGAAACGGAAAAACCGCTGAATAACTTTACAAGAGAGACAATAGAAAACAAAAAAGAAACAAAAAAAACTAAATTCGAACAAACGAAAGAAAATGAAATAAAAAATACCAGGAGATGTAGTAAGATAACAAATAGATTACATTTTTGTTAGACAACGGCTTAGGAATCAAGCAAAAGACTGCAGAAGCTACCCAGAAGCAGATATAGACACTGACCACAACAACGTTATTATGAAAGCCGCACTTAAATTTAAAAATCTAAAAAAGAGGAACGGAAAAAGGCACTTTAACTTGGAGGAACTAAAAGATATAGATATTCACGAAAGATGTGAAAAAAGTCGAACGAATTACTAAAAGATATCGGGAAAATTTCTTGTACTAAGGAAGTAAAAACAGAATGGAATAATATTAAATCCAGTTTAGACATGGCGACCAGAGATATTCTGGGATATACACAAAAAGAAAATAAAAAACCATGGATAAAAAAGGATATCCTGAATCTAATAGAAGAAAAACGAAAATACAAAAATAGATCAGATGAAACATGAAAACAGAGATACAAAGCCATAAAATGGAAAATTATTCGCAAATGCAAGAAAGCAAAAGATCAATCGATTGAAGAAACCTGCAAAGAGGTACAAACTACGATGGAAGTAGGAAAGACAAACGAAGCATACAAACTAATTAGAATGAATTTTAGGGATATAAAACCGTATAGCAAAAATACAAGGGACACAGGAGGAAACGTCATTATAGAAAATGTGGAGAAAGTGGATAGATGGCAAAAAATAAATAGGGAATTTATATGCAGGAAAGGAACTAACAGCATTAGAACAAGATTCAGATACTGTAAATAATGACTTGGGATATCCTATACTTCGAGATGAGTTTGAATTAACATTAAAACGTCTGAAAAATGATAAGGCATCGGGTACAGATAAGGTGCAAGCGGAAATCCTAAAAGCCGCTGGACAAGCAGTAACAGAACGGCTCTTCCAACTTGTAGGGTATATGTATAAGACAGGCGAGATACCCAAAAGATTTCAAACGTAATATCATAGTAAATATACCAAAAAAGAGAGACGCGAATAGATGTGAACATTTTCGAACAATAAGTTTGACAGCACACGTGCCAAAAATATTAACTAGAATTGTACAAAGACGAATGGAAAAATGAGCTGAAGAAAGGGGAAGATCATTTTGGGTTTAGGTGAAACAGGGGAACGCGGGAGGCTATTTTAGCTCTGAAGGTGATAATGGAGAAAACAATAGAAAAGGGGGAAAGTGTGTATATAGTGGTTGTAGATCTGGACAAATCATTCAACAATGTAAAATGAGAAGAAATGTTTGAAATATTCAAAAAGATTGAAATGAGTTTTAGGAATAGACGGTTAGTACATAACTTATACAAAGAGCAAACAGCGGTAATAGAATTAGAGCAGGAACGTAGAGAAGTAAATATTAGGAAAGGGATGAGTGAGGGATGTGCCTTATCCCCATTAATTTTTATCTTGCATATTGAAGAGGCAATGAATACTATCAAATACAAGAAGGCATTTAGAATTACTATGCAGAGAAAAAGGATTGATGTGATTAAAATTTGCAGATGATATAGCGGTATTAGCATTTAGCAAAGAAGAGTTAAAAGCTGCTCTTAATGAGATGGAAGCAGTTCTAACACAGAGATACAGTATGAAAATTAACAAAAATAAAACGAGGGGAAAATAAATCAAAAACAGGAATACAAATAGTGTACGGCGGTGAATTTTCGAAAGCTCAATTTAGTAGAGATAAGAGGATTGTATATTTTAATTTAATAGGTGTGAACAACAAACAAATAATTGTTTTTTACACAAAAATCAATGAATCAAAGCAGTTACGATAGCACTCATCTGTGGTTGAGTACGATGTGACTCCAACGCGAAGAAACGATGCAGCATCTAATTAATTCCACGTAAAATGTGTGAAATCAAGCGGCGTAGTGGAAACTCAGCATGTAGAATGTTGAAAAGAGCTATAAGCGGGTTAATCCATTTCGGTTCCAACACACATTACAAACAAACTGTTTTCACTACGAAACAAAAAGCTTCTTACTGGACGTGCACGATCGATCAATGTTATCGATTCAAGCGACGAAAACTAACTTGTGTAGAACGTGGACTTTCCAAATCAATATCCAGTTGTTGGATGCGCGCTAGCAAGAAGAAGTCCGACACTCACGGCGCTGGCTGTATGCTATCGGAAACTCAAGGATTTTCCACTCTAAACTAATTTAAAACGCGCGCATCGGATTTAACAATAAGCAACAAACTCAATGCGATAAAATTTAGGTTTTAATTAATTTACATAAAGACGGAACATACCGCCCACCAAAATGCAAGGCATTTTAAAGGAAAAATAATTATATGGCGGGGGGGGGGGGCGGAATGACGAAGCGAAAAGAAAAACAAACAAGAAAACAAAGGATCTATAAAAAACAAAGAGAAAAATGAAGAATTCTTTTTCTACATTGCGGGCAATGGGCAGAGCTTTACCACAGGACGTTTAAGCTCGCCATGAGCGGTTTTAAGCGTGACCACCCTAATAACACCATCTGTCCCAGAATGGACAACCACAACTCGGCCGAGTGACCAACGAAGTGGAGGAACATTAGCGACCTTAATTAGGCCTAAGGTGCCCAAATCAATTTGAGGAGACGGGGTGTGCCACTTTGAGCGTTGTTGTAGCAAGTGTAGATATTTGCTGGAGCAGTTGCCAGCGAGAGAGGCGGTTAAGCGATAGATGCGAAAGTGCGGGCTCCTGAATGGCGGTTAAAGGAGCCAAAGTTAAAAAATGACCGGGCGCAAGACAGCTCAAATCATTGGGGTCAGTGCTCACAGGTGTGAGAGGACGTGAATTCAAGATGACCTCAATTTGGATAAAGACAGTGGCCAAATTTTCAAAAGTTAACTCCTGCTCGCCTATAGTGCGTAGTAGCAGGGTCTTTCGGGATTTTACTCCCGCTTCCCATAAGCCACCAAAATGAGGTGAAGCCGGCGGTATAAAATGCCACGAGATATGGTTCTTGGAAGCAGCAAGCTTGGCGAGATGAATCAATTGTTTATGAGCACCCACAAAATTTGTGCCACAATCACTATAGAGGTGATAACAACGGCCACGCCTGGCAATAAATCGGCGCAGAGCCGCGAGAAAGGCGTCCGTTAACAAGTCAGATACGACTTCAAGGTGCAGCGCATTGGTAGCCATACAGATAAAAAGACATAAATAAGATTTGAAAACTTTAGCGCCCCGTAGGCGAGACATAGTAGTAAAAAAGGGACCAGCGAAGTCGACGCCCGAACACAAAAAAGGTTTGACTTGAGTAACTCGACATGAAGGCAGGTTGCCCATGGGCGGTTGTAATGCGAACGGATTGGTCTTCCAGCATGTTAGACAGTGACTCAAAATACGACGGATAGATCGCATCCAGAAGTGCTGACTGACGAGAAAATGGACCATTTGAAATCCAGAAGTGCTGACTGACGAGAAAATGGACCATTTGAGCACCCGCGTGGAAGTATTTCAAATGAACGTAGGTAACATACAGATCGGTGAATCGACTTTTGCTAGGTAACAAAGCGGGAAATTTACTGTCCGAGGACAAAGGCGCGTGAGCCAGACAACCTCCGACGCGCAAAATTCCATCACGAATAAAGGGGACAATTTGCGAAAACTCTTTTTTAAAGGAGAATCAGAATGAATGGCTTCAAGTTCGATAGCGAAATAAGATTGTTGAGTATACACAAGCAAAGGAGTTAAAGCATTGTGCAAGTCAGAAGATGACAAAGGTCCGGATTACTTTTCGAGTGAATGACGTAAATTATGACCAAAGCGGAGAATCCAAGCAACAATGCGAATAATAAAAGGAAAGGAAGAGTGATTCTCTAGAATTGATTGGATCCAAGAGGATGTTACGACAGCGGATAAAACAATAGAGCGTTGTTCAGTGAGAACTTCAGTGGTATCTGAAGGTGGAATATATGGGCTGTAGTTTTCGAAAGACCCATATAAGATTGGTGAAGCCGCCCACCATAGAGAACATTGGCACAAGTCGGTAGGGAGTAAACAACGTGACCCGACGTCGGCAGGATTCTCGGTGGAGGGGATGTAATGCCAAGAGGCGCGAGACGTGTTGTCCTGAATGTAAGCAACACGATTGGCGACGAAAGTCTTTCAACGCTGCGGCGGGGAACGAATCCAAGAAAGGACTACCATGGAGAGCAACAATAAATTTTATGAAAGGTAAGGCTTGAATCAAAAGTTTTGAGGACAAAGGTTAATAATTTTAATGGCAAAGTGGCAGCCAACAATTCTAGACGAGGCAACGAGATTGTACAAAGGGGTGCGACTTTAGACTTAGCGCACACTAAGCGAACCTCAACTGCGGAAGGAGTAACAAAGCGAAAATAAACGACAGCACAGTAACCACGTTCGGAAGCATCAGCAAAGCAATAAACTTCGCACGTAGTAAACTGTGGCGGGATAAGCAAGTCGGTAAAGCGAAATCCGAAAGAAGCGGTAACTCATGCAAGTATTTCTCTCACAAACGGAGAAGGTCGAGGGGAGGGGGAGCGTCCCAATCTAATTTTAATGACCATAAACGTTGAATCGAGTGTTTTACCAAAAAAGTAAGAGAGGATAAGAGTCCCATGGGGTCAAAAATGCGGGCTAAGTTCGAAAGACGGTTGCGTTTGGTACAGGAGGTACTTAGTGGCTGAACTGGAAAACAAAAGTTATCTGAAGCGGAATTCCATTGAAGACCTAAAACTTTCAAGGATTGAGTATCAGGATCCTCAAAGGAGCGGGGTTGCGCGAATTGCTGCATAGCGGAAAGATCTTTTAATAATGCGGGGTGGTTACTTGACCATTTATGAAGTTCAAAACCACCAAGTTTTAAAAGAGCAATTAGTTGGTTTCGAAGAGCGAGGGTTGATTCAATAGAATCTCCACCAGTAGCGATGTCATCAATATAAGTATGGTGGCGAAGTGCGAAAGCGGCTAACGGATAAGAATTTTCTTCGTCCACAGCCAACTGCTGAAGAGTTCAAATGGCAAGAAAGGGAGCACAATTGATTCCATACGTAATGGTATTTAATTTAAAATCTTGAATGGGCTCCTCAGGGGAGAAGTGCCAAACAATTCGTTGATAGTCACTCTGAGCGGAATTGACAAGAATTTGTCTGTACATCTGACGAATATCAGCAGTGACGACATAAGGATGTAAACGAAATTGTAACAAAATGGCGGTAATATCGGGTTGCAACTTCGGCCCAACAAATAAGTGATCGTTCAAGGACGATTGATAAAGAGTTTTAGCGGATGCGTTGAAAACCACTCGTAATTTCGTACTTACGCTTTCGGGTTTCACAACGCAATGATGCGGGATGTAATAAGAAAAGTCCGAATGAGACCCAATAACAATAGACTGCATATGTTGAGACTCAAGATAATCACGCATAAACGAAACGTATTGTTCGTAAACACGAGGTTGCTTGAGTAAACGATTTTCTAAAGCGACAAACCGTTGTAAGGCAAGATCACGACTACCTGGAAAAAGTGGTTCATGATCTCTAAACGGCAATTGTGCATTGCGGCGAAAGGTATCGACAAAATGTTTTTCTACAAGAATTTCTTCAGGTGTGAAAGGTTGAGCGGCGGGGACAGCTTCGATCTCCCAGAACTTAGCGACGATATCTTCCAATGGGGAAGTAGAATCTGTCATGCAAAACAAACTAGTTATTTCAGAAGCGGGCGAGGAAGGTATGTTTCCCATTAAAACATAGCCAAAGATGGTATTAATAGCAACAGGTGTATCACTGTCACCCTGGATGCGACCGTCTAATAAAACTTGGGGGAAAATATCCGCGCCAAGCAAAAAATCAATGGGACCAGATTGAGCAAAAAGCGAATCAGCTAGCTTGAGGTTAGCCAGATGATTGAAATGTTCCAACGAAATATTCGAAGTAGGTAAATTTTCACAAATTTTGGGAAGTACTACAGCTTGAAAATTAATAATCGGTGAAGAAATACCTATTGGTTTGATCGAAACGGCGACAGGGACATGCGGAGCAGCAGAGCGCATGGAACCTAAACCACTAAGAGTAAGCGAATGTGGAGTAGTACGAAAACCTAAACGTTCCACACTACTTTGCGAAATAAAAGAAGTCATACTTCCCGAATCGAGTAAACCGCGAAATTGCTGGTAAGAACCAGAGTAATCAGCAATTTCCACTTGAACGGTGGAAAGTAAAACAACAGAAGGTTTAGCTAAAGAATTAAACAAAACTACATTCGAAGTTGACGGACCACTACAGCCGAACGAAGTCGATGATTCCTCAGAGGCACGAGGGGAGGAAGGCTTGTAGCGGTCTTGAGTTGCGGGAATACTACGAGGTGATACCTTAGAGGCGGCGGTGTCCTGGCTCAAGCGAGCCTGGTTATTAGCAGCGAAAACAGGTTTAGACGAAACGCGATCGAAGTGCAATAACGAATGATGACGTTGATGACATTGGCGGCATTTAAAAGTAGACTGACATTTATTTAAAATGTGAGAATTACTAAGGCAATTAATGCACAGTTGGCTTTTTACAAAGTTGTAGCGTTCTTGCGAAGAAAGTTTAACGAAATCAGTACAACGATAACGATTGTGATCTTGATTACAAAGCGGACATTTATTAGAGTTAGTTTTTGTTTGAACTAACATAGAAACTGCGGTTCGAGGTTTAGACGGATTGCTAAAATGAATAACTTTATTTAAATCAGTTTTATGATTTACCGACAAATTAGATAAGGATTTACAGGTATTTTCGAGATAAGCAATTAACTTTTTATAAGATGGGATTGCGGTAGGATCTTGATGTAATTTGAAACTCCGAGCGGTGTGTATATCCAACCTGTACAATATCATTTGTACCAGAATAAAATCCCAATGTTCGACGGGAAGATCAAATTTTTTCAGCGCTTGTAAGTTGTCCACAAAAGTATCCACTAATTTCTGTAAACCGGCGGGGTTATCAGAGTTTAGTTTAGGAACTTTATCAATATTATTCCAGAGAGTAGCGGTGATACGGCGAATATTACAATATTTGTCACGAAGTTTTGTATATGCAATAGATAATTAGCTGCGATTAACTGAAAATTTATAATCGTTGCAAGTGCGGAATTTTTTAATGACGATTGAAGATACGAAAATTTATCTATGTCAGACAAGTCGGCGTCAAAGTGTATCAGACTATCAAAACGGTCGATGAAACTTTCAAACAACGTGGTTTCCCTATAAAATGTAGGCAACGACAGCGGCGGTAAAAATACCTTTGATCTTAAGGTATCTAACGGTGGCGAGGAAACCTCAACCTGAAAAGATTGAGTACTAAACAACTTATAATATAGAGCTTTTATCTGAAAATAATTACTGTCAAAACGTTTTCGTATAACGTCTTCGAGTAAAAATTGTTCCTCCGCGTCCCCAGCGGAAGAAATAGAACCCACAATCGAATTGTTATGCGTAAAAAAGTTTTCTCTAGCGGTTTCTAATGAGTCATACTGCGCGCGGAACAAGTCTAAAGACGCGGGGCGGGGTCTTGTGTACATTTCTGAGCAATATCATGCATTTCATCAAGCGAATTAAGGGCAATGTTACGAAGAAAACAAGTGCGTTTTAATTTATCTGCCATGGTTCAATATGAGTAAAACAAATGCGGATGATAAGAACAAAACCTGACAATATTAATTGCCTCGCGGCGATAACACAAAGGCGAACCTAATTGCACGACAGAGATAAGAAAGCTCGTAAACAACAAAACGATACAACTATACTAATTGGCGGTCCTTGCTATGATGAGCGGTATAATTAATTAGGAGGTTGTTGTTTATTCTAAATCCGACGAGAAGGCAACCAAAAAAATGTACGGCAGTGAATTTTCGAAAGCTCAATTTAGTAGAGATAAGAGGACTGTATGTTTTAATTTAATAGGTGTGAACCACAAACAAATAATTAAATGTCTTTTACAATCAATCAAAGCAGTTACGATAGCACTCACCTGTGGTTGATTACGATGTGACTACAACGCGAAGAAACGATGTAGCATCTAATTAATTTTACGTAAAATGTGTGAAGTCAAGCGGCGTAGTGGAAACTCAGCATGTAGAATGTTGAAAAAAGGTATCAGCGGGTTAATCCATTGCGGTTCCAATACACATTACAAACAAACTGTTTTCACTACGAAACGAAAAGCTTCTTACTGGATGTGCACAATCGATCAATGTTATCGATTCAAGCGACGAAAACTAACTTGTGTAGAACGTGGATTTTCCAAATCGATATCCAGTTGTTGGATGCGCGCTAGCAAGAAGAAGTCCGACACTCACGGCACTGGCTGTATGCTATCGGAAACTCAAGGATATTCCACTCTAAACTAACTTTAAAACGCGCGCATCGGATTTAACAATAAGCAACAAACTCATTGCGATAAAATTTAGGTTTTAATTAATTTACATAAAGACGGAACAAATAGGTAACGAGAACTTACAAGAGGTTAAGGATTTCTGCTACCTAGGAAGCCAAATAACGCAAGATGGGAAAAGCACAAAAGATATAAAACAAAGATTAGCACAAAGTCGTGCTTCATTTAACAAGAATAAGTAACTACTGTGTTCAAAGACAACAAACATAGAAACAAGGAAAAAATGGCTTAAAACATATGTATGGAGCACAGCACTGTACAGCTGTGAAGCCTGGACAGTAGAAAATGGGACCAGAAAAAGGTAGAAGCCTTTGAAATGTGGTGCTAGAGACGTATGATGAAGATATCATGAACAGACAAAGTCAAGAACAATGAGGTACTAGAACTGGTAGGGAGAAGAAGGAAATATGTAGAAAACAGTAAAAAATATGAGAGATAGGTTGATAAGCCACATACTAAGACATGAGGGAATAGTGCGGAATATTAGAAGCAGAGATAGGAAAACAAAGAAGTAGAGGTAGACCTACGCTAGACTATCGCACACAGAATGTGAAAGATTTAGGACGTTGGAATTTCAGAGAAAAGTGTAGGCCACCTCGGAATAGAAATCAATGGAGGTACGCATCCAAGAAGTCCCAAGATGGAAAAACTAATCACCAAAAAATAACTGGACTTAAACATGATGATTACTATAAACAACTATAGGTTTTGGTCTTGCAATATTCTCAACTAATGTTAATTGTGCGAAAGATTATATTGCTAAACTATTAATTCGGCAAATGTTCAAAAGCTGAGGGAACTTGGCAGCCACAGGCTGCTTACCCCCTTTCACATACCACATACATAACAACCTAGGGCGTGTTTGGTATACGATCGGAGTCTCTAAAACGTTTATATACACAGCAGCAATAATTAATAGTGTATTTAAATAAAAAACACATTTTTCAACATTTGGCAACGTAGTCGACAGTTGACATATGACGTCATAGCCATGATTCGCCGGAGCAAGTACAACAAGAAAGAACAGTGGCTAGGTTCCAAGACAACAAACATAGAACAAGAAGAAAATTGTTCAACACATTTGTGTGGAGCACAGCGTAGTACGTCTATGAAATAGGGACAGTAGGAAAAGCAGACTGAAAAAGGTAGAAACCTTCTGGAATGTTGTGCTTTAGATGTATGAGGATGGTGGCACCGACAGACAAATTTAATAAGAAATAGGTTATAGAAATAGTAGAGGAATACAAGTATCTGTGGAAAAAATGATAAAAATAATAGGAGGGCAGGATACGTTCTAAGGCATTTTTGGGGAATAGTACGGGATACACCACAAACAGAGAGGTAAAAAAGAGGTAGAGGTAGACCTAGATCAGACTATCGTACGCCGAACATAGGATGAATGACCTTAAAATATACAAAAATCTGCAAAATGTACCTTGGATTTTTTCATAAAAAAATATGTGTAAAAACTGCGTTTTTAAGTTCGTACGTACTAATATAGCATATCTACCAGCAGTATAATGAAAATGTTGAATGTCAAGCAAACGAATTGTTTTAAAAGTTTTGCAGATGTGATGAATTTTGGATATAAAGAGCATGCTAATTTAAGATTGAACTTTATTTCAGTTTGTGAATTTGGAATTTATCTTTATACAACGGTTTTATAGAGTATTTATATTAAATCTGCCATTTAATGCAAAGAGTTTTTTTATAAATTTCTATCATTTTCTAACTTTATTTGTTCTGTCACATGCGAAAGCACTAAATGAGTATAAACTTTTGCGTTTAGAAAACCTCAGAGTGATATGTGCAAAACAAAGTGTTCAATAGCCATAGCCACATGATATTGGGATTATTAAGACATTAAATTGATAGAGTCATAAATATAGTAATTGACGTTACAATAACGGCAGAAAAATATTTATAGTCTACCATTACATTATTATTCAATACAATATTGCGACATAAATGGAACATGAATATAAAGCTGTAATAAACAAAATTTTTATTATCGGTCGTAAAACTAATGATACAGAAGATGAATCTATGACACCATTTCCTAATTCCGCTTTACAAAATTAGAATTTTGTAAAATTTATCTCAGTACATTTTTGAAACTGGGGCACTACAATAAACAGCAGATTCTATATATATGAAATGTTTCTTTGTCGTAACTTTAAGACAATAAGTTTGTTAGTCGTTAAAATAATACTTTAATCTGTGCATTCCTTAGCAGAACGACCTAAGAAACAACACGAAAGCACATACAAATCAAACAAATAACTAACACACAGTATCTTGAAGTTAATGACAGCATGACTCGTCAAAACAGAACGTCACTACTTTTTGTTGCAATTCTTGGATGGATCAAAGAACTTAAAGATTTCAGTTGGTTATAATATATTCAAAATAAAATTATAATTTCCCCAATCGCTTGCGAATTATATAGGGGCCCATTTGGCTGTAAAAACATTTCCTAATTAAATTTTTGGTCTCACAATTGTGCGATGCTTATATATCTAACGTTATTTAATGAGACTAGGTTAGATTATCTATTTTTCATTCTATCATATGAGTTACTTGATTTTATTGTAACTTTGTAATTAAAGCTGGGCAGCACTTCAGCTTCAAAATTTTTTATTTAATTTTTTTTTAATATTTTAATACTTAGTACCTGTACACGTTTTTGTGAACTAATATTTGTATATGTGATCAAAAATACTTTGGAGGGTATTTATTAGTTAAATACCTCTAACTTGATATTTAAATACTGTGTAAAATGTTTAGTTTCTTTTTTATATTTAACCACTTTTAAAAGTAATTAAATACTTTCAATATTTTTAGAGTATTTTTCTGCTTTCAAAACACAAAGGTTATATAAATAGTTTTGGATAAGTAAATATTTTCAGCAAGATTTAAATTTCCATAGGCAGTTTTTTCAGTTCAATGCCTTTTATTTATATTCTGTAAGGGTTAATCGACCAACTACCTTAGTGTGAGAGTGGGTCCCTATCGAAAACATTACAAAAAATAGAAATTTCCAGTAACAATTTACTAGGTAAGATTTTAAGTCACTTACATTGAAATACTTTCTACGCCGTCAAATTATGAACACCAACCTGTCTAGTTTGTGTAAGTACGAGTACCACTGGAGAAATTTAATTACTTTTCCTACATGGTGATATGATTTCTTTTTACAAAATGCCACCTCTATATCAGAACAAATGGAACAAGAAATTTCTACCTTCTTCGTCACATAAATCTATTTTATGGTAACATTATTTTATTTTCCTGTAGACGGGTGTGCATACAACAATTTTAAAGTTACTTACATTAATGTAGATATTAGCGGTACATGACATTCCTCTAACGAAATACATACACAGAAGAATAAGATTTTATAATCGGTTTATTTTAATTAACCCTAACCTTGATCTTTAACTAACATACTAATTTACAACATATCTCTAATTTTCCATTAACTTACAATGTCTAGATTTCATATCTCTAACGATTTAAGCCTGTACATTTATCAATAATTTATAAAACAAATATTATATATACATGCCGTCAAAAATAACATCTAATTGTAACAAAGTATGAGCTACCCTTACGCATTCTTGTGATTACTGAAGTCCATCAGAGCCAAGAGTGTATTAGCTGGTCGTCTGATGCTTATTTTCAAATTGTCTTTGCTGGGAATCAAACCGTCCCAATATTTTCGTGTTGTAGGTTCTCTAAAAAATCTGTGGCTCACCACCTTGATGACCTCTTATTATTCGGTAGTCAAAGGTGTAAACCTGCGTACAAACCTTTCACTGTTCATCCGCACATGTGTCTGTATTTATGGCTCGAACTCGTTAACTCGTTCACTTTCCAATCGCATGTAACTGTTATTGTTTATTTTCCACCCGGTTTTTCACTTAGGGGTGGGGGCCATTGCCTGGGCTGCTTATTGAGTGCATGTAACTAGACACGTGATTTTGGTGTGAATCCATAGGATTCCATCACGCAAAAAACACGCAAAAGCCACGTGTCCAAGACCTGTAGACCTGTATGTTTTTTAATCAATCTGAATAAATGTAGTGAAACCATTCTTAGTTTGTATACAATAATATAATTACTCAGCTGTAAGTTAGTGCTCGTGAATCCTGCCAAGAAATTGTGTACGGTGTAAAAAAATTTTAATTATCTTGTTTGAAGATTACATTGTAACTGTAACAATAATTGTTTCGGTGAATTATTAATTAGAATTATTTCTAACGAACGATGAAAGGAAGATTTCGTAATTTTATGTGAAAGATTTGTAATACTAAATGCTGTTTCTTTTTTTGGTGGCTTTAAAATAATTTATAAATCTGAGTTCCATCGTAATATGTATTTTACAATAAATAACCTTTTGATTTTGGGTTTGAGTTTTTTTCATGACGCCCTGCATTTATCGTATATTTACTGCATTGTAAGATTTGCGAAAACTATCATTTCAGCGATTTTTATTGTCACGATGTGTATCCGAATAATGAGTTACCTTAATGTGGTGTTAAATATTACGAATTTATTTTAAAACATTTTATTTTTATTGCTTTAACTATATTAACTGCCATAATTAAAACTATATTTTCTAAATCCAAAAGAACTGAAATATCAGATTAAATTAATAATAGCCATTTGGAAAATTTATTATACAGGGTGCGTCTAAAATAGTTTTGTACGTTTAAGATTAACTTTCCTCTATTTGCATGTGGTTTTTATATTATTTCCCGTAAACCCAAGGTATTACACTTACAAATCTGTTTCTTAGGGTTTTTAAATACACTGTTGTTTAAAAAGGAAGTAGTGTTGTAGTGATTCTTAATTCAGTTTAGAAGTCGTTAAAAGAACGGTATGTAAATGTATTTTAAAGGTTTTTGGTTATTTTTAATTATTAAGGCAGTGAAATCAAAATTAAAATAATTTTTTGGCACACTTTTACTAGCTTCTGTTCTAGTAGAGCCTCCTCCATAAGAATTTTAACGTTGCAACGATGTTGGTATGTTATACTTGACGTCGGATCGCAACGATGGCACTACCTTCAAACGACCCACTTCTATACCTATTTGGTGAGTTGGTTCAACTTCAAGACTCGATCGAAGTAATCACTAAAGGTATACAAATTCAAATCTCTTTTAACATTAGCGTGTTGCCTATAATATGACATTTAAGTTGGCGTCGGTATAAATTTCAAAACCAATTTTATAATAATAGTGTATAAGACTAAATAAATCTGTACATATCTTGACTACAAATCGGTTCACTTTACCAAGATATATACTTGCTGATGCTTTTATTTGAGAGGAATATGCGTATTATTTAAAATAAAATTAGCGTCCGGACAAACATGAAAATGGAAATGAAGGGAGGTTTACCGATTAAACTAAGCGATATATGTTAATTAAACAAAAGCACTTTCGAATTATTAAATAATCTCTAAAACTGTTTTAATAATAGCACGTTTATAAATTTTAATATTTACTCTTTTGTATATACAAAATATTATTAAACTCCTACAATCCATATAAGTGCAAAGTAACATCATTTGAAATAGTAATTTCTTCTAGTAATGTAAAAATGCACATTTTTTTTTAAATTTTCTATAGGATAGCCGTGCAGATTTGTGTTAAAAGAATATGGCGAAACTTTTTTAAGTCCAAAGTTAAATGAAGTTTAAACAAGTATACTATTTTCGACTGTTTGTAACAAAATTTACATAACGCTTTTCACAATCCCGGCTTGTAGTCAAAATTCGTACCACAAATGCACTACTTACACTTCTGATACAAATTTTTACACCAAAACCGAATTGTGGTAGTAATTGGTTCAATCACCTTGATAGTGCCGCGCAAGTGTACTTTAATGATTAATATTACAATTAAATTACAGGAATATTTAGTTTAACCAATTTTTCTTGTTTTTTTGTTAAATATAGTACGGCCTACTACTAATCTTTTTTTATATCTTTTGCACTTTCCCCTTCTACTGTTTTTTAAAGGTATACCATACCATACCATTGTGGCCGGGCGGGCGGACGGGCGGGCGGGCGGTTGGGCGGGTGGGCGGAAGGGCGGGCGGGCGGGCGAGCGGGTGGGCGGGCGGGCGGGAGGGCGGCCGGGTGGGCGGGCGGGCGGGAGGGCGGGCTGGTGGGCGGGCGGGCGGGAGGGGGGCGGGCGGGTGGGCGGGCGGGGCGGGCGGGCGGGTGGGCGGGCGGGCGTACGTAGTCGAGGACATACTAGGAAGTACCTTGTGTTATTAACTAACAGCCAATGCAAGAATTGATTTAAGATATACAACAAATTTGTGTGCCAGATAACAAGTCCTGGTGTTAATAAAAAACTTGGCAATCATATACTAGATTTTTTACGTTGTCCAGATGTTAGTTTAAGAGAAACATTTGCGTCTACTTTGACCAAAGAACATGGTATTACGCGATTGAAAGCTACAATATACAACTGTACAATTAGAAACTATGTCAGTGCGCAACGGATGTATAATCCCTTAAAAGACTGTTTAACCTTATTGGAAGATAGTAAGTTATACTTCCTAAAGGCGCCAATGTATTCGGTACCACTTGCCAAAATGTAGAGTAAGCTATCGGACAAGCTACAAAATAGCTGCTGTTTAGTGTATAATAACTTACTACAGTACGTGTATTGGGGAAATGGCAATACAAAAAACATGACGGGCTTGCAAATTAAGTTGCCCGAAAAACCAGAGGAAATGGAAAAATTGATAAAGTATGTACTTTCAGCTTTTAGTTTTAACTATTTACCTGTAAATTATTTGGAGATAGTAGGGGAGGAAGACAGCCAAGATAAAATAAAAATCTTACACAAGTGCTACATTAAAGCAGGTAGTACATATTTTACACAATCTGCAACATCATATTCTACAATTCCAAAAGAAATAGTCATTTCGGAATTGCGGTTGATAAATACGTCTAATATTCGCCCAGAGGTACGACAACTCGTAAATATTGGTAGTAAACTCTATCCGTTTACGCTAAAGGAAGTTGCCCCATTATGCATGCCATACGCTGTAAATAGAAGGAAAAGGCAACTGGAATTAGAGGAAATGGATACAAATATGCGAAAATTGTACTATATCGAAAACACTGCGACAATACGCGAACAATACAAAGATGAGTTAGACAAAAAACATCTTACTAGAGAAAATGAGGAAGAATTTAAAGATTATTTTATGTGCCGATGGACTGACTCCGGTTTCTACAAGCTGTATGTATTTGTGGTTAGTAAAAAGGAGTCTTTTAGTTATGTAGGCGTCTTTGGAGAAAAAGATGGTACTAAATCCGTATACTTTTTAAAAGGTTATTCTAAAAACGTATTTATCGAAATGGCAGATAACATAGACGAACTAAGGAATGCGGGTTTCGTAACCTTGGTGTGCACCACACACAAAGGGGTTCCGTTAAACATTGTATATTTGCCTAGTAAAGAACCTTTCAGATCATTTAAAACCGAGAGTTCTGCAACCTATAACAACCATATATTTTCAAAAGTGATGGACATGCAACTACGCAATGGCGAGTGGGAGAATAAGGATTTCCTCCAATACCGACAAAAAGAAGTCGATCAAGCTAACATGATACGTATGCAGGATATAGTGGGAGAGCCGCGTTTAAATGATTGTTACAAGCTGCAAGAATTACACGAAGAAATGGATGTGGTTGTCGGTGGAAGCAAAGACTTTATATATACAGGCAAACTTTGATACATATTGCAATTCGAAAACCTAGACGGTCTCTATGTATCAAACTATTGGCTAGAAAAGGAGGTAGAGGACTTGGGTGTCGATTTAAATTTTAAGCTGCGAATAAAATTAGATAAAATTAAAACCACTCCAAACAAACATAAAGAAAGGACTGTCTTCTGTGTATAACTTTTTATTAAAATTAAGTTTAAATGACTCCATGCTTGGTATTCAATAGTTTTAAATTTTTGTTATGTATAATGTCAGAATAAACATTTTTAGAATTGTATTACATTGTCCTTTATTTATAAAAGGCTATGACGTCAGCACAAAATAGCAGTCGCACATAGAGGGGTGTGCATGGGCAGGTGGTGCGCATGGGCAGGGGTGCGCATGGGCAGGGGTGCGCATGGGCAAGGGTGCGCTCATGCAGGGGTGCACATGGTCAGGTGCGCATAGGCTGGGATGTGTCTGTGCGTTTACGAGGGAAGCAGAAGTTAACAGTCACCAAGCATCTAATTCTTAATTGGATGGTAAGGTGTACTTGCCGGTGTATGTATCCGGAGTAAAAAATACGATTTGTACACACAGATAATTAATAAAATTAGTTTATCGAGCGAAGATGACAAAAGGTACATCATTCCTAATAGTACAGCAATCTACGCATGGGGGGCATAAAGATATAAATCTAAGATAGTTGTTTGGTTTTGTAAATCTATTGTATATATTAGTTTTAAGATTCCATAATTTTTAAGTTCTTCTCCCACCTTCCTTTCTTTCAAATCCTTCCTGCTTCTATCCTGGTTGACAGAGTATACGTGTTATCTCCACGTGGTGTTCGCGGGACACATCGGTTTTAGATTTCTCAGGAAATGGATGGTTAAAGCATATGTCCTGGGTAGCGAAAAAAGGTTCTAAAGATGGAGTTAAATAAAGATGGGCAAAAATTAGAGATTTGGGTCTTTAAAAGGTGTAACTTTGTAGGGGGTGGTCCTATTTAAAATCTATTTTCAGGTTTGGGCTCCCTAGAAAAATCTAATATTAGTTGATACCAAACAAAATATAGTTATCTTAAAAGAGTGACTACCCCGCGGATAATAAATACAATATTCCGCTTGTCAACAAAAAAATTTGTAGGGAAATTCAAAAGACGAATTTAATGGGGATCTAGTATTATAATTTGTCGGCAAAAACCAAGTGCTACTGTATTGTAAGCGAGAAAGACACGATTAAAAAGATTAAAGGGGTCTCACGAAGTGTAGTTAAGTAAAACCGCGGGTGCTACAACCTATAACGAGCCTATATCCCCAAAAAGGGTAGACATGCAACAACGCAACAGTGCGTGGGAGAATAAGGAATCTCTCCAATAGGAAATTAAAGTTTCCATTCACGTAGCACCAGTCATTGGGAAATGGTGGAAATGTTAAACCTATAAAGGTGATTCGTAATTGTAGTTTAGAAAAATAGTAGTTTTCTTGGACACAATAAAATAGCTTTGGCTGATTAATGTATATGGTTACATATTCTCGCACACATCCACAAACATCTGCTTACGTCCACATACGGACATGGCGATGCCGGTAGTTTTTGTTTAACAAATTGTAGGAAAGATACGTTAGATGTTAGTGTGTGGAAGCCCATCGGACCGTTGGATTCAAGAAGAATGGTGCGGCAGAATGTATGGTGGTTCTCGTTAGAATAATCGAAAGTGGTTAATCGATCGTATTAGATGTTTAAATGTGCGAAAGTGTAAAAGCGTACATAAGCAAAATTTAATTATCAGACAAAAAAAGTGCGCGATGTGCTATACTTTTAAAGAAAGTATAGAATGGTGCTTGCCAGCGGTCCTAGCAGTAAAAAAGGCGACTGACTTTTTCAAGCAGCTACAAGAATAGCAGTAGCGCAGAGAAGGGGTATGCATGTATTATTCAGCGCACTGTTACTATAAAATATGTTAGTTTATGGGTAGCTCGAACGTGTAATTGATCACGACTTATAGATCCCTCGGAGGTTTAAAAATTCTGAGACCATTGTCGTTTGAAAAATGTTTGGAAATCATCAGAACGGGAGCGGGTCGAAGTATAAGTTAGATGGATGATTGACCGAGTTTTTTCTACTTTTTACGAGGGAATCGCAAGTTAACAGTCACCAAGCATCTAATTCTTTATTTGGTATGGAGTACTTGCCGGTTCTAGAAATAATTGCGAGCTACCGACCGCTATGCGGAAGATTTGGTTCTAGGAAATAAGCAACCTACGAAAGCACAGAATACTTGGTATTAATGCTAATTGGTTTAGTGACCGCGCTTGTGCACTCTTTGAGTGTCTTCGGTAATCCTCGATTGTTTCCAAAGAAAATATTCAAGCCTGCCATTTCAGAAAATATGACGTAGAAGTTATTTAGAATTAAATTGCTTTATTAGTAAGTATCCTGTAGACAACAAGTTTTGTATTACCTTAGTAAAGGTTTAAAGTGTTTTATTAAGTTTTTGTTTATAGTAGCACTGCATCTTCCACTGCAAGACTTGCAACCAACTTGTGTGGGTGTGCTACCACTTTTTTGGATTTTTAATATGCACGCGATGCGATTGTTGATCTGTATAACATGGAAGACGTTTCCGGTGTTTCTACTAACTGCATTCGCAGCCTGGACGATGTGAACCGGGTGCATGCATTAGTGCTAAATGTACTGGACGAGTAGCAAGGATTGGTAAAAGATGGCGTTATTTAGTTCCTGGCTGAATCCTCAACATCGTTCGGCCGTCTTCAGAAACCTCCGATTTGCATTATATAGGGTACATAAAGCAGGCACGCAAGAGTAAACTCTTTAGTTATAAGTTAGTTCGTTTACAAGTTTCGCCAAAGTCCTATAGTGCGCATTTTGTTTTGTACTAAAATGGTACCTGCAAACGTTTTTAAATGCAACTCCTGCGATGCTTCCTATATCTGGAAAAATACTCTCAAACGGCACCAGAACAAATGTCGTGGTGTAACATCGTCCAGGGTTAGGCTTATACATCCGTCAGCAGCAAAGTACTTAAACTGTATGTCTTGCGGTATCGCTTTTACGAGAATGGACAGCTTACAGCGCCACAAGGAAACCGCACGGTATGTCATTAAGCCTTAAACGTTCAGCTCCGCCAGCTGTTAAAGGGTCTTGTACGAAACAACCACGAATTATGTGTAAAGTATGCGATTTAGAAATAGAAAAGACTACCTATGCCGCACACTTGAGAAGCAACAGATATAAAAATGCATCAGTTACCGCTACTAGCGACGATGGTGTAGAAATGGTTAGCACCATAGGCTTTACTAATCAGACCGCGTTATATACGGTTTGAAATAATTAACCGTTAATTGATCTGTATTACAAAATGAAGTTTGCATTTCCCTAAATACGTAGTCGAGGACGTACTAGAAAGTACATTGTGTTATTAATAATCTACAAGCAATTATACGTAAATTTTCTAATGCACGACATTGAAATATATTTCTTGTATTTCTCAAACATATAGTCAATAATATAATTAATAAAGAGAAAGGTCTATACTGCTTTCACGCGTACTTCACATAATCGTAAAGCAATTAATTTTGGAAGCGAAATGTATTTTCCAACGTACATATTTAGCATTAAGCATATAATTATTTGTGACGTACTTAGTAATTAGGAAAATGTTAAACCAGCAATTGATAACGGTTAAAACTTTAAAAAGCCGCGGTTTTGAATATTCTAAAAACAGTATATTACTGTTTGAAAATGGTTTTAAATATTAAACATTTATGGCTTAGAATGGACTCATTTCTAAAGTCCCCGCGGATTTAGATTTCTCGCGAAATGGTTGTTTAAACATGCAAAAATTTTTGGGTTTGGGAGTCTTTAAAAGTGTAACTTTGTAAGGGGTGGTCGGATTTTAAATTTGTTTGCGGATTCGGATTCTGCGTAAAATTCTAGGTTAGCTTGATGTGTCGTATGTCTAAAAAAATTATAAGAACGTCCAGAAATCGCTAGAAGCAAAAAATCTTAAAATAAGGGTAGCTCCCTGGGGGATCATGCTATCTAAAAAATTCCTAGAAATTCGGGTAGCTGAGAAAAATCTAATATAAATTGATACCAAACAATATAGATTTATCTCGAAAGATGCAATGGCTAGTCGAAGAAAACTATTTGTTAGGTTTGCTTATAGAGTAAAGAGCAAAATTTAGAGGCTCGGAGCCTTTAAAAGTGTAACTTTGTAAGAAGTGGTCTGATTTTAAATCCATTTGCAGATTCGGATTCTGTATAAAATTCTCGGTTAGTTTGGTGTGCCGTATGTCTAAAAAATTTATAAGGACGGTTAAAAAAAGCTACCAGCAACAAATCTTAAAATGAGGTACCTCCCTGGGGGGTGATGTTATCTGAAAAATTTAAAGAAATTCTAATATTAATTGATACCAAACAAAGTACATTTATCTCGAAAGATGCAATGACTAGTCGAAGAAAACTATTTGTTAGGTTTGCTTATAGAGAAAAGAGCAAAATTTAGAACTTCAGGACTTTAAAGGGTTATAACTTTGCAGGGTGTAGTCCGATTTTAAATCTGTTTGCAGATTCGGATTCTGCGTAAAATTCTAGACTAATTTGAAGTGTCGAATGGTTAAAAAGTTTATAAGAACGGTCACCAGTAAAAAATCTTAAAATGAGGGTAGCTCTCTGGGGGGTGATGCAATCTGAAAAATTCCTAGAGATTCGAGTAGCTGAGAAAAATTTAATATTAATTGATACCAAACAAGGTACATTTACTTTGTGGGTGGAAATGACTAGTCGAAGAAAACTATTTGGTCCAGATGTGTGAAAAAATGAGGATGCTAAGATGAAAATGCAAGATATATTTATCTCGAAAGATGAAAATGGTTAGTCGAAGAAAACTATTTGGTCCAGATGTGTGAGGAAATGAGGATGCTAAGATGAAAATGCAAGATATATTTATATCGAAGATAAAAATGCAAGATATATTCATCTCCAAGATGAAAATGGCTAGTCGAAGAAAACTATTTGGTCCAGAATGAGTGTGGGAATGAGGAATTCTGGTGGAAATGAGGTCCCAGGAACCCTGTCCTTCTCCTACTATCAGCAAACTTTAACTATAAATATGAAAATAGCACAGTTTTTCTAACATTAGTGGATGCTCATTATAAATTCATATATGTTGACGTAGGGACTAATGACCGTGTTTCTGAGGGGAGTATTTAACAATAGTTCTTAGTATCCTGCATTAAAACAAAACTTTTCGATTTATCAGGAGATAGACAGCCTTAACTAGGAAGGGAGATACCGGTGCCTTAAGTGCTTGTTGCAAATGCTGCTTTTGCACTTGCCAACCACATAATGAAACCTTTTCTATTCCGCAACATTACAAAAGGACAGAAATACTTTAACTACCGATTGAGTGGAGCACGGCGTGTGTTGAAAATACATTAAACATTTTAGCTAATAGGTTTAAAATATATCTACTATCAATAAATTTAGCACTCTGTAAAGTACAAACAACTATATTAGCTTGCAATGCATTGCACAACCTTTTGATAATGCGTTCACCAAATTATGTTAGTGATGGTGAAGAGCACGACAGAACTTTATTTTCAAATATGCATTAGCTTAACAAGTTGAAAATCGAGCAAACAACGCAGCTTTGCATAATAGGGACGAATATATGAAATTTATAAATAAATAAAGGAAAACTGTAATTAAACTTTATTTATATTGTACAAATTAATTAAAAATAAATTACTAATTAGTCGTGTACTTCAGCCTCCAATTCATTATACATCATGGTAATGATATAGCGCTTTAATTTCAGCAACCCCTTGTTATTTTTAATCCTGCGTAAATCGGATGCAACCATGCAATAAATTATAATTATTATAATTTAATTTACAGTGCAAGTTGTAAAACACGTACTTTTCATACACTTCGTAATGGTCAACAACCTCTCGTGTTGCATTTAATGCATCTACTGCTGCTGCTAGCATTGATTTAGTATTTGATTCTGATTTTTGCCGCTTACGCTTTGCATTTACAAGACTACTTAATGGTCCAGCTACAGGGCTACAATTCAATCTAGATGAGATGTTAGAATGTGATTGAATCGCTTCCTGATTAAAATTCTCTAATGTGCCGTCATATATTACTTTACAATCCTAAAAAATGTAAATTATATGTTAATACTGAAAATAGTGTCAAAAATTCTACCTCTTCTGGATATTCATTTCTAATTCAACTAGTAAATTGGATTCGCTGCTTCGAACTGGATTTCCGTCCATCAGAAATTTTGACTCTTCAAAGCACCACCAGTTAATGTATACATTTCTGAATGTAACGCACCACTAACAATACTTTTCTTATATATACGAAGCTCAGCAAAAAATGGGTTCTTAAATTATTAATTTCTCTATGGACTTCTTGGATATTTATATTAGAGCCTAATATTTTATTAAATTCATCTGTCATTTTTGTTATATTTGGTATTCACAAACTTTTATTTTTATATACAGTTCAAACTGGGATAGCGCTGATATAAAGCAATCAACACCTCTACATTATTGTTATTCAGAATAAAAACAATTTTGAGAGTACGACTTGGTTCCTATTTTAACAATAACTAAGCAGTATTTGGTATACCTAACCTCAGAACTACTACATCTTATGTGTGGTGGTTACCGCTGCATACATTCAGAAAAATTATGATAAGGTGTAAATACCTTGCAGGTTTAACCAAAAATTGAACTGAAATTGTATCAATTTTAAGAAATGAAAATTGAAGTAAAACTAGACAAGTGTAATACAAGCCTTGTTTATCAAAGTACCCGTTGAAAATGCAATAGATTGCGATTATTATTTGGTTACCGATCTTGATTTTGTACAGCTATACGATCATGAGTTTGAAATTGAACAAGAAAGTGAAGAAGATTGTAAAAGTTCTGACAATTTCTCTAATGTTGATTTGAACACGCCTTGCAACATTGATGGCCATTCTCAAGCAGAAAACACTACGTATTAATTTTATAGCGATGATAGTAAAAATGGCCTTAAAACCCTAATCTACACAGTATGCGTACAAGAGGTTTTAACTGCGTTAGCCATTTACCAGCTCTAAGGGGAAATGCTAAAAATGCCATAGAAGCGTTTCAAAAACAAATGCCTAAATCGAAAATATATTCGGTGATTTTAAAACGACCGACGCCACAGAAATAATGGCTACACTTCGATCACCATATCTGGCAGGAGTATTTCCTGCAGAGCGTTTAAATATTCTTGAACTTTCTCAAATGATAGAATAGACGCAGAAATCTTTCCTTCGATTATGTTGTTCGAAGGTTATAATTTTATGTGACATTTAGTGGGAATTGTTAAACCAAAATTTTTTATTAGGGAGAATTCGATCATCTATTAGTATTTATACCTACGCGCTACATAAGGATTAAACTGGTACCATCTATAATTCATTTTCTTTGTAAACTTAAAATCTTTAAATAAGGAACTAATTACTTCCCACTAGGTGCATTTTCGTTTACAAAATTTTGTATTAGTAACATTAGATTTTGACATCATAAAGATGTTGAATCATTAAGTTTGTAAAATTAACATTACAAGTATTCAGGTAAAAAAGGACAGTTCTTTATTGTTTCGCAAAACGCACGCAATTGCACATGAGGGTTAACAAAATTAGCGCGAACTTTTAAATTAGACTAAAATAACACTCCTTCATACCGTAAAAATGCCTATCTTCCATGGTAGTAAAACCAGGTGCAGCAAGAGAAACGAAACAAGTAATTATTGCTTTTCTAGAATCGGATGCGATGATACAATTTCACAATTTCACATGTGAAGATTAACAGTTAATTATCAAGTTAAATTCATGCCTAAAATTGTGCGTTAATCGGTCAAATATACGAAACTATTGCGTTGCTTAAAGCAAAAACCACCACGACTACTAAGAGTCGTCTAGATACCCTCCTCGACGCCTAGTCCTGATGCACCCTGACTGACCAACTTCAAATTTTCGAACTGCCTAAAATAACTGACTCAAGGTCGACCTCCAAAGCCATAAGGGACAACACAATTCAAATATATGATATGCCATGGAATATCAAACAAGATAACAAGTTCTAGAACCAGAAAATTGGTTCGTTTACACAAAAGTATTTTGATGATTTGTTATTTTCAAAACATTTGAGGAATCTGCAGGTAATAGGAAAATAAATACGCCTCAATCTGCGATCTACAGGCCCGAAAAATATATATCATAAACAAAATTTAGAAAGTAAGAATTATTTCTAATGTACTCGTATTAATGGGTACTGATTTGAAAAATAGTTTTCATATCTCTGCAGCACGTAGCGATTTTTGCTAATTGAATTTCAATATTACAAAAAAAAATGGTTTCCAAATGTAAAACAAAGTACATTAGCTGTAAAACTGTAATTGTTTATTAAGTGTTTGGAATGGAAGACGATGCTAAAAGTCAATTTACGTCTACATCAATAAGAGTGTTGGCATTATATTTAATTGCGACGTCTCTTTCTGTAAAGGCATCCTGTTAGAACCTTTCTGAAGAACTCGTTTTTCTCTTCTCTATGTAACATCTAACAGTATTCCGTCAAAATGTTGTCAAACCCCATTTCCTGATATAATTTTACCATGTCCTTGATGTCTCGGTAGAAGCGTTCACCCTCCTCTTCGCTGATCGTCCCCGAATTTTGAGTTCTCGAACTTTGCAACATGTTTTTAACAGTTACTTTGTAATTATGGTCCTTATGGCTTCTAATGGAACTGTTCACCTCTTCTTTAAACGCGTTCCAAACTTCACTTTCAGCAATTGTCATTTCTGCAAACTGTTCGTCCTTTAGTAGTCTCCTAAAGTCTGCGCGAGCAAAAGTTTCTACTATTAATTTATTATGGATAATCTGGGAAATTGTGCAACATTTATTTAATAAACGATCCTTCTTTCAACAACGCTTTCAGAAATTGTTTAGTCAATCCCAGCTTTATGTGAAATGGTAGTAAAAGGATTTTCTCTCAAACAACCAGAGAGTTGTATAACATATTATTAATTCCTTTTTCTAATGCTGCCCTTTCAGCTTAATCGTTCTTAATCCTATTTTGGTCTTGATCTCGATTATTACACACGCACAAAAGGTATGGGTATTTTGTGTATCCTCCGTGTTGATGTAAAATCGTCCTTGAGATTTTCCCACACGACATTCATAATTACTGTAGTTAATTCTGACAAGGGTGTAGAATATATTATCGAAATGTTCTTTTAAATGAACGGATCGTCGTACTGGAATTAATACGCACTTGCGTGTATCATGCAGAAGTGCAGCTTGGAAGGTTTTCTTCGAGGAATTTTGAACAGCTTTCGATCGTTAACCACATATTTTGCTGTAAATATAAATCTCCTTCTTCGGAAAAGTAAGACATGGCCTTGTCTAAAGCTAAACTATCAGAAAAAGTGTCAAGGATCAACAGAGTCCTTTAAATTGGTTTTAAACCAAGAGCTTTGTAAATTCTTTAGATTCAAATCTCTCATCGCCTCATTTAAATCGATCTTTGAAACAGTTCAGGATACAACTGTCTTTGTAATTGCTATCATTTCTTTTCGCATTCTTCATTTGAACCGTTTCTCAGATATTTTCTTAAAATAAGTATAGTAGTGGGCTATTTGTGAACAATGTTTAACCGGCATAAGTGCAGGGTGTGAATTGCTATATGAAATGCAGTTTTTATTTTTCATCTTGAAACTTCGGGCATATAAACAACAAACGTAAAAATAAACACAATAGTTATGAGGTTCTCGATACATCACACATTTTCCAAACAGACAAATTTTAATTTTCTTTGATTGCTTTTTATGCCCTTCTATACAGCTAAAGTACACCCCTGACTGTGTTTCATCACTATATTTCATGACAAGAAAAGTATGGTGCATTTTTTTAAAAAACAATTCAGTTTTTAAACCATGAGCTCAGAATATGTAGCAAAAATGTTAAATAAAATGTTGCAATCTCTCGAACTGATCGGGAGGATCACTCCAAACTTAAAGAATAGCAATTTAATCACGTTAAAAATTAAACAATTCAAGCATGCAGTTAAGCTTATAAAAATAAGTAAATAATAGGGCTTCAAATAACGTGTCAACATACGTGAGTTATTGATATAGAGTACTTTTCATATATAACATAACCATAACCCACGTAATTAATTATATCTATTTCGACCGTATAATATATCTGGGATTCAAATTCGAGGGCCACTATGGAGTCTCGCTTTTTAATGCAGATAGAGAGTATGTATACATTCGGCAAAGTTGCTAAATTTTACACTAATTAATAATCAGCAAAGCAATTTGACATTATTCATTTGGCGTCCGAGATATTTCCAAAAATGTAAAAAACTGAATTTCGATTATGGAATAAATGCCGTTTGTCTGCTCCAGTTAGTTTTATAGACAAATTGCTTGCCGATGTTGCACGTGTCCTCATTGGCTGACAGCCCGCTGTCTTAGTCCGGGCAAAATGCACTTCAATTATGTTTATCTGCAAGGTGTTACATCTCCAACCTGTTGGGTTTTATTAAATGTTGCAATATATGTACGCAACTTTGTAAAGGGACTAATTAAATATTCCATTTACATACGTTCAAATTTGCACGTACCTCGGAAATTTTGTAATAGGATTCGTTAATAAATGGCACATCATGTACACTTAAAGCTGCACGTGGCCTGTCGCCTCTAATATCTTTATTTACTTATGTTTGTTTTACCAAGTCAGGCACTTTATGTACGTTTCGAAATGGACGTACTCCTTGGCTTCTAATATGCTTGTTTTAAATGTTTGCCTATACAAACTGGTATCAATTACATGCGTTTCTTGACTTGTTTACCCAAATACTTTTAGATTAAAAAAGATTTTATTTCACGGTTATTTTTCTGCAAATCTGTTAAATTTGTAATTTGGTTTTTTTAAGTTTACGAATGTTTTAATGTTCTATAAATGATTGGATCGCTTCTGCAATTATCTATTTTAATGAATGTGGTAAATTTATTACGAAATGAGCTTTCTTTAATTAATTGTAGCTTGTTATTGATTTTATACAGGGTGATTTGTATTTGCGTTTTGCATAATGAATGATATGTACTTTTTATAATTTAAATGTTTGGTTTTCGTGGTTTTTACGATAGTTACATGAAGTATTCTTTCCTTTTGACCTTATATGACCTTAAATAACTCTATTATCATAGCATTTTCCTTCAAATTAAAATATAAAATTTTGAATCAATGTCACTATGGCGCCCGAGGTGGGTACAAATTCCACAATGATTATTGAAGTTTTTATTTATATTTCTATAGTCATTTATACAATGTTTAACTAATCTTATACAACTATTCCCCTATCTTAATCCCCTAGCTATTCCTACCTAAATTATTTATACAATACCTATCTAATTTTATACAATCATTCCCTTATTTTGATCCCTAACTACGTATATTTGTCTTTGCACATGCCATCAGCACCAATCCGACATCCTAGGATTTTTACATTTTCTTGGAAAACTCACATTTCCTAAGATATAATTTCAAACCTGTCACATTTGATTCAAGTGAAATTCTCCTAAGATGTACAAAATGTTGCTCAATATTATCACTAAATATTAAACGCCATCCACGTAATAGATGTAAAAATTTTCGTAAGGTCCCTAAATACTCTGCAAAGCCTTAACTAACGCAGCTGTTCTTAAACTGGTATGTATGCCCTCCTACAGAAAAACCAGTGTATTTCCTCGATTTTCTTGCTAGTGGAATTAGCCAAAATGAATTTCTAAGATCTATTTTTGTAAAAACTTTCTTGTTACCTAACATTACCAAGATACTATTCATGGTTGGTGGTCAATTATATTGTGGTTTAGTTCGCTGATTTATTTTTCTAGCATCCAAACACAGCCTGATATTATCATCACTTTTCTTGACAACTACTAACGAATTAACAAAATATGAACTCGATTTTTCAATGATACCTTCTTTTAACATTTGATCAATTTCTATCTCTCCTCTTTCTCTGTACGCCGCTGAAAAAGGATACAATTTTGCTTCGAATGGTTCGGTATTAACAAACTTCAACTTATGCCCATACGTGTAGCAATTCTAGATTCTGACTCTATCAATCGGAATATTTATTCAACAATGATTCTACTTCACCCTTTAATTAACTTGAACAGTTAATTTAATATTCTACCTTCACGCCATTCTCTAATTCGCCCTCAAACTGATATATATTCAGACATTCATTTTCGATTTCTGCCCTAACTCCTTTATCCCATTTAATATATTCCCCCGTCATTCTCTAATTCGCCCTCAAACTGATTTATATTCAGACAGTCATTTTCGACTTCTGCCCTAACTCCTTCATCCCATTTAATATATTCCCCCTTACACATTACTTCTTTGCTTTCAGGATTTATTTTTAACCCCAACTATCTATAACATCTATCTCAAAAATAGCGCCCGTCTTCAATTCAGGTAGAATCATAAATTCATTTTCAAATTTTATATTTCCTAATAATCTATAGGAACACTGTGGCACGATTTAAATAAAATTAAATAAAAACCCTTAACCACAAAAAGTATTTAAATTACTAGATACGTATTTCGACCACTATGTGGTCATCATCAGTAGAAAACCTGTAATTAAAAAAAAAAAAATTGTATTAGCTGTTGTTCTGGAACACTTCAGAGGATATTCTCTTCACCACTTAGGCTGAAGTGAACCTTCCCAACCTATAATTTACTATATTGTTGCTTTAAATACTATTGAGGATATTCTCCTCACCCGCAGGCTGGTGTTCTCAACAACAAACAAGTGAATTGTGACATTATAACTTAAATCTACTTAATTTATACTAATTCTAAATCTACTGAAGCGGAACCAGTTTAATCTTGCTTTCTCATTGGTTGTTGACAAATAGGGAAAACAAAGCAGATGACTCTATTGGCCCTTTATCGGTGTTTAAGAGGGGTCCTTTATGTTTAACAATTTTAATTGATTCATAGGCATTTAGGGAGGAAAACGTTGGTACCGCTTTTAACAATTTAACATTTTCTAGTTTAACGGGGTGGCTGGTTTCAAATATATGTTTGGCGACCTGAGACCTTTCATATTTACCATATTTGAAGTGAGCAATGTGTTCTTTAAATCTTGTTGTTATATTCCTCTTGGTCTGATCAATATATTTTTGAAAACACCCTGGCCCTGCACAACTAATTTCATAAATCCCCGACTTTTGCAATTTTTCCACCTTGTCTTTTGGATTACCTAGCAAATCTTTAATTTTATTAGTATTAGTGAAAGCAATTTTGAAATTACACTGGAATGGAATAATTTCCAGAGATTTGTTTTTGAAGTCAACAATCATAAATTGTTAGACAAAATTAATAGTCAAAACACTAAGTTGAAGTTTCTTTTAAAGAAACACAATGTCAATGTACCTCCTAAAAAACTGGAAATTACTTCACCTCAATTAGAGTCAATAGTTGTTAACGAATCGTCGAAAATCTTTAATAATGAAGGGTTGACTTTCCTTGATCGAGGCCTAAAATTTGGAGTAGATCATTTGAAAACTCCTTTGGAAGACATTATTGCTGGCATTGAAAAATCCATTTCAAAATTAGATGACAATTCAAAAACTTTGTTAGAAACGCGTGCAAAATTCAACTTTCGAACAACTTACGCACTTGCGCAAGGAATGCCTCAGAACAAACAAGGAAAGATCATCTGATTATTAAAGATTTACGACAAAAAAATTGTTATTATTTAAAGGCTGATAAGGGGAATAGGTTGGTTATTCTGGATAAACAAGACTATGTTGATAGAGTAGAGACTTTGCTGTCTGAGGGTCCTTACAGACCAATAGTCAAAAACGTAAAATGAAGTTCCTTTAAAAAAATGATTAAATCAACAGAGTCTGTTTTGAAAGAATGTGAAAACCTAATTTCGCCCACACTAAAATTAAAATTAACAATTTCAAATCCTGAAATGCCAAAACTTTACTGTTTACCAAAGATTCACAAAAATAATAAATCGATGAGACCAATAGTTTCAGGTATCAACTCACCGACTTACTATTTATCACGATGGCTGTCAAATGAATTTAAGAATTTAAAGTTTAATAGTTTGTCTGTACAAAACTCTTTAGAGTTCATTAATAAAATTAAAAATATCACATTAGAAGAGAACGAAATCTTAATTTCATTTGATGTCAGTTCATTATTCCCTAGTGTTCCAATACCACGTACTTTAACATATTTAAAGGATGTTCTTATAGATAGTGATATTGATGATGATAAAGTTGAGGACTATATCAAGCTTGTTTCGCATTGCATGTCCCAGAACTGTTTTCAATTCAACAACAAGTTGTACGAACAACATGAAGGCACAGCAATGGGAAATAGCTTATCACCTTTCATAGCAAATTTATTTATGTCTCGTTTTGAAACCGAGTTAAAAGAAAACTCCAAATACTTCCCAAGAATATGGTTAAGGTACATGGATGATATTTTTGCAGTTTTTGACACTTCTAAATCAAATGTTGATGATTTTCTTAAAGAAATGAATTCAAAATTTCAAAGCATAAAATTTACGTATGAACTAGAGAATAATGGGCAACTACCCTTTTTAGATACATTAGTAATTAGAAATGGTAATAAATTAGAATTTGACATTTATAGAAAAGAAACCAATGTAAATCGCTTTATTTTGTCTTCCTCTAATCATAGCATACAACATAAGTTGGCTTCATTTAACTTTTTAATTAATAGATTATTGAATTTCCCTTTAAATAAAAACAGATTTAATATGGAATTTGCTCTTATTAAACAAATAGCGAATTACAATGGTTTCTCTTCTGATATTATAGATAATATTTTTAGAAAGTGTAAAAATAGGATCAACATCTAACGATAATGTTAAATATGTTAAACTTCCGTTTCACAAAACCACAAAGGGTCTTGATAAAATATTCAAACAGTGTAATTTCAAAATTGCTTTCACTAATACTAATAAAATTAAAGATTTGCTAGGTAATCCAAAAGACAAGGGGGAAAAATTGCAAAAGTCGGGGATTTATGAAATTAGTTGTGCAGGGCCAGGGTGTTTTCAAAAATATATTGGTCAGACCAAGAGAAATATAACAACAAGATTTAAAGAACACATTGCTCACTTCAAATATGGTAAATATGAAAGGTCTCAGGTCGCCAAACATATATTTGAAACCAGCCACCCCGTTAAACTAGAAAATGTTAAATTGTTAAAAGCGGTACCAACGTTTTCCTCCTTAAATGCCTATAAATCAATTAAAATTGTTAAACATAAAGGACCCCTCTTAAACACCGATAAAGGGCCAATAGAGTCATTTGCTTTGCTTTCCCTATTGGTCAACAACCAATGAGGAAGCAAGATTAAACTGGTTCCGCTTCAGTAGATTTAGAATTAGTATAAATTAAGTAGATTTAAGTTATAATGTCACAATTCACTTGTTTGTTGTTGAGAACACCATCCTGCGGGTGAGGAGAATATCCTCGATGGTGTTTAAAGCAACAATATAGTAAATTATAGGTTGGGAAGGTTCACTTCAGCCTAAGTAGTGAGGAGAATATCCTCTGAAGTGTTCCAGAACAACAGCTAATACAATTTTTTTTTTTTTAATTACAGGTTTTCTACTGATGATGACCACATAGTGGTCGAAATACGTATCTAGTAATTTAAATATTTTTTGTGGTTAAGGGTTTTTATTTAATTTTATTTATATTTCCTAGTTCACATTTCAGTTTATACTCGCAAACTTTTTACTGTTTGGTGCTACCAACTTACACTTCTTCACGTGTATCATTTCATCCATTAACTTTTCATTGTTATTTTTCACAAAATTTTATGAAACGAGCGACGCCTCTACTCCTGTATCAATGAGTACTTTAATCACTTTACTTTCCACATTTAAATTGATTATAGGTAATAAATTTTTGTTTATATTCAAATCATTTTCCATTTCAAATTTAATAAATTCATGCTGATGTTCATACTGGTTCATCCTGATGGGCTTGCATGGTTTGTATTTTATTATAAATTTTGGCTCGACGTCAATGGGCCTGGTTGACTTGTAATTTCGGCATATGTGCGGTTAGCTCCTCCAGGCTCTGGTGCTCGTTCCACCGGTTCTCCGGTGTTTGTGTTTTGACTTTCATTGTAGTTGTTGTATCGTTGACGCGAATTATTTGGCTCTGTGGTCCTAACATTGTTGTTTCTTTCTATTTCTCGCCTCGGTGGTTATTCGTACTCCAATTAGATTTAAAACCGTTACCATTATTATAACTGTTGTTACCCCTATTGAAATTTCCCCCTTAGTTGTTATTATTACCGCAATAACTAAATCGATCCGTTCCTCCATTTCTCTGATTCCTAACAAAATTAACCGGTTGACTTTTTGCCCTATTTTCCGTTCTACGGTTCAGTCCCATTTCATCATACCGTTGCAAATATTCTAAAAACGCATCCCGGTCCACGATATTTTGAAGTGCTATGTATTGTCTCACTTTCGCCTCAAAATGTCCTGCTAAATATTTTATTATTTTTTTGTCCTCTAGTGGAGGATCTAGTTGTTCCGTGATACTAAACTTCTTTATCGCATATAATTCCCGGGTTACTCCTAAATCCTGATTGTATTTGCCCATAATTAAATCATCTCTTACTCTGAATTGTTGATTGTACCCCCAAAATTGCTTTAAACATTTATGTTCAAATTCTGAAAACGTTTCTAATTCGCTGTCTATTAAACCAAACCATATTTCTGCTCCGCCTTTCAACTTTGACTTTACCAAATTTAATTTATACTGTTCATTCGATGATCCCTGTATCGGTGTTTTAACGTTGTTTAAAAATATGTTAATATCGGCTGAAATACGACGATAATTTGTTAGCTTCTTGCTGCGTCCAAGGCAAAATTCAGAAACTATTACTTTATTGCAAATTGTGTAAGCTTTTTTAGGCAACTTCTGAGTTTATTACATTCTACCTGGTTTTCTGCAAAACCGTACGCTAAACTGGAACTACAGGTACAGGAGGAAATGAAGTCTGATCAGCTACGTCGATAGTGATAGATGAGTTAGGATTATCTCTTGATTCTTTGTTGGCATTCCAGCGCGAGATTCACGAAGAATTAACCCAATGCGAATTATGTTAACTTTCTTAGGGAACCCTTTGATTTAAATATATCATATTTCGTTTCTTGAAAAACTCGCGCACAAAACTGGGACTACCGGATACAATAAGAAACGTTCTTTTTAACGAATTCGTGCAGCTATTGCGGTAAATGTTTATAAAATATTGCTAAATATTTGCGTTAAAACTAGTTTTCTAGCAGATTTAATATTTTGTATTTATTTTTACAGTAACATTCTATAATACAATCTTATTCGTTATACGTATGCCGTATCTAATTATGAAAAAAATTTGGTGAAATTCTGCTCTAAGAAAATTGCACTGATAAATTATGTGCATTATCAACGAGATTTTTCATTATCAGAAATATCGGTAGATTATTTAGAAAGATCTGAACGATGGATTTGTGGTTTTTACACACCCTCTAAAAAGCGCATTGTTTCTTGGAACGTAAGCGTTCACGGTTTACTTACCTGAAGCAGAAATATTTGCGTGCAAAACCAGGAATCTATTCATCTTTCAGACACTTTATTTGATTTTTCTATACTTCACCCAATAGTAATACATTGGCCAGGAAGCGAGTTTCCTTTCTACTGACTAAATATTCTGAAGTACTTTTTGCGCGCTTGAGTTGCAATTACTAACGTTGGCACTGTAGTAACCATAAAATTCCCAAATTATAATATGTCATCGTTAGGTATTTGAGCTAACAAATGTGAGTTGTCATAGTCGTCGAGAATTAAGACATTTGTCAGGCACGTTGGCAGGGAAATGTCTAATGCATTTTCAATTTCTCTGAAACAGTTTTTCTCTGCTTCTAAATTATCCATTTATAGCCGAAGTTTTATACTCAGAATATTGAGCGTATACCTAAATAACGTTGTAATACACTTTTCAGTCGAATTTTCAGTTAATGTTGAGGTTCACATCGACACTATAGTCTTTATACTAGTATTTACACTACGACCTGCAGGTTCTAACTAAGCACGATAACGACGCGGGCGAACTTATCTGGCAGCTACAGTCCATATACAGAATTTCGTGAATCCCTTGAAATTCTCTATAAATCATCGTAATTCCCAATGAATTACCGTAATTCTTCATTATTATCAATAAGTCTCTATAATTTCAAATATTCCTAATAAATTCCGTAACTTTTGCACGTCTACATCAAAAATCCCCAGCGGTTTACCCCTTGACTTGAACATGTTTAGTATTTTGGCGCTCAATCTTTCTATAATTCTTGTGCGCAAACAAATTCCTTTGTTCCTGTTCGTTTATTGAAAATGTATTTGAAACTACAATTTGGCATTGTATGTTTTGATAAATTTGCTTTACCAGTTCCTCCGTTCGTGCTTGCCTCCTTCGCCTGCAGTTTTTTCTCCTTAACATTCTTGTATACACCTGAAAATTTTCTCAATTGTACCCTCATGCCAATTCCTATTACAAAACTAATCAATCTTTTGAAACTATAATAGCTACTCCTCCCAAGGATTTAATTATAACCTCATTTTTTTTATTTAACATGTTCACGGTCAACTACGAGAAACTTCGTAGTAAGCGACTGGCTGTGGATATCGGCTACGTATTATCTCATATCGGTGGCAGTTGCCATTTCTGTGTGGCCACAAGTGTTCTACTAGCGCCTTAGTATAGTAGTAGTAAACCAAGGGGGTCGTAGTAGTCCAGAAAATAGTCCACCTGTCCCTTTTTATTAACCTGTACCCATCCCCATCTTCACTGTCAGGTTTATCCATTTCTACCCTTTCGTTGGAAACCTGCTGGTTTCACTAATGAAAACCAGTTTCATATACCCCTTGCACTCCCCTATGTAGTGGACAACTTTTTTGGTCTGCCTCTTGCAGATTGGCCACCTAAACTCTGCTTTGTTATCTTGCAGGGTAAGGTGTTTCCGTAACCTGCAGTGGCCAGTGAAGACACCCACTAATACCTTAATTATTTATTTATCTCCATTTAATAGCCATGCCGTTCTTGACTCACGCGTCCCGGTTTCTATCACCTTGCGTTCAAGTGAAAATGATAGTTAGCTTCTGGGAACACAAAATGGAAGTTGGTGTAAAAGAACTGAAAATTAATCCGCACAGTAAAAAAAAATTAAACATTTAGTAAAATATTATTTAATTGTATAATAACGTTTTCTGAAGCACTTTTAACATAAACTGTTGACTTTTCTTCTCAGACTGCAAAATAATGCTTCTTGCCTGTTTTTGTTAACTTAAGTACAAATTATACATGGCTTCGGTGTACGCTCCTTTTTCTCGGTTGCCGACTTGCCGATTTGCCGATATATACTATAAATAATGAAGTTGTAACTCTGTTTTTAAATTAGTTGAATCTGTTTTTCCAGTGCTTCATATTAGAACCTGCCACTTTTTAAAACAGCTTGAATGCATGGAGTACAAGCATATATTTCTGTTTTATGTAATGCCAATCCTTCTAGCAATGTATTTGTTTTTTTTGGTCAGAATGCTATGACAACACTTGGTCTACTAGGTAGATGGTGGTCATTCTTTTGTTGTAATGTCGTATATTTGGTTCCATCGAATATTTTCCATCGTGATAAAAGGTTTCTAAGATTTCAACAATATGCATATTTATAATTGATGGTACATCTCTTTTGAGTTTCTATTTGCGTACAATAAGAGGACCATTTTTCTGTCAGGAATGTTCCCACTGTTTTAAGTTTCGCTGCTCCACTGCTTCTAGGTTTCGTTGTCTATTAATACACAGTGTTAAACACATACGTTTTTATTGTGTTTTTTTATTTCTGGTTTCATACCAATGGCGGTCAACTACTGGCGGCCATATTTAATTAAAAAAATATGACAATAATGTATTTATTTTTAGATATTTCTCTTGCTATTTTCGCACGGTGTAGTGCATTTCCAATTAGCTATGGTATATTGGTCAAAAAAATAGCATACTGACAAAGAGTTTATCTTCTCATTTGGTGCCTAACTTCTTCGTTTTAAGATTTGCTTTTCTCAGTTCTACTTTTAGGACTTTGTCAATAATATATCATGTACTCTAGCACTACTTGTTTTATGACTGTAGAATTTTGCGAGACTTCTGGTTCTATTTTTGTAAACTCAATGATTGTTGATTTTTCTGAAATATATTTTAAATTCTAGTAATAAGACGTTTTATATTTCCTGTAACAGCCCTGCCAATTGGAAAAATGTCAGTGATGTCTCTCCATGTAAATTATATTTGAAACTGGCGCCTTTACCTAATTGCAATCTATATTAAAGCTATTGATACACACAACCCTTTATCTTTATTACTCTATAGACTTTTTAATTTTGTAACGTGTTTTCTATAAACTAGCATTGGCATTTGCACAGTGTATGTCGATCCTGAAACTACAAAATGCGTTACACTATTTCATCCTATACTTCTTTAATTCCAGCAATAGCAACTTTTAATACTTCTTCTATTTGTTTGATACAGGTAAGAAACGAACGTTATTCGTGTGTTTTTTATTACTCTTATTATTGCATAGCTATCATGTATACTTTTTGTAATATTTTCTGAGTATAAGAGATATCTGCATGTTTTTCCAACCGTTCCACAGATCAGTGACCACCACAAAAGTAAATTCACTTTATGCTGATGAGATTACGTGCCTGTGCAGTGAAACGAGTACCTTCGGGTGTTTGACAAGAGATTAGATAATTGTATGAGATAACGCAGTACACACGGACGAAATTTACAACCGTCTCCGGTAAAAAATACCTGAGAATTTTAGCAACTGTCGTATTACCCAGCTGCAAATTGAGCACGAAAAAATTAATAACAAGATTTTTATGTAGAATGAAGCACTCCTCAGATATTGTCGACCAGTTGAATAAATGATAACTATTATTTTTCAGACTTGCCAGGATAGCCTCATATAAACCCGGTGGAATACGGGTTGTGCGATTAGCGGATTTTTAGATTAAATTCCCCACACGGACCGTTTGAAAATGTTAAGCGAACATTTTTCACAAAAATGCGCATTAGTTCGGATGAGTGATAAAATGATATTTGCCTTGCTTGGAATAACAGGGGTTGGGCAAAATTCAAAATTTCCAGGTAAAAAAAAACGTGTAGCCATACCTAAGTTTATCTATTGCGTTGAGTTGTATCCTGCTTAATGCATCTGCGCTATTGTTATAAAATCTCTTTTTGTATATGATTTCATAATCATATTCCTCTAATCTAATTCTCCATCTTTGTAATTTTGAATTTGGTTCCTTAAGTTTGCATAACCATACTAATACTCTATGGTCGGTGTATATATAGAATTTTCTTCAATAAAGATATGATCTAAAATATTTCGTTGCCCAAATTATGGCTAATAGCTCCTTCTCGATGGTGCTGTACTTCTGTTCCGTTTCGTTTAGTGTTCTAGATGCGTAGCTGATTGGTTTATCGCTACCTACTTTTCCTTGGCTCAATACTGCGCATAGTGCTACGTTCGATGTGTCGGTTGTTAATATAAATGGTTTCGAAAAGTCTGGATAATCTAATACAGAGTGATTCGTAAGTATGCATTTAATTTTCTCTACGGCTTTAATAAATTCTGGAGTGTGCTCAATTTTATTTCCCTTTTTTAAACAGTTTGTTAGTGGTTTGGTTATCTGTGCGTAACCTTTGATGAATTTTCGGTAATAACCAGTGAGTCCTAAAAATCCTTTAATTTCTTTATTAGTTTTGTTTAGGGGGTAATTTAATTCTGCGTTCGTCTTGTCTGGATTTGGCATAACTGCTTGTGGGGTTATTATGTGTCCTAAAAATGATACTCCCTTTTGAAAAAGTTCGATTTTGTCTAATTGAACTTTGAAATGTGCTTTTCGTAGTCTCTCGAAGACTTCTGGTAATCTTTCGATGTGTTCGGCCAGTGATGTTGAGTATACGATAATGTCGTCTAAATACACAAGGCATTCTTTATTGTGTATTCCTCTTAGGATATTGTTCATTACTCTTTCAAAAGTAGTGGGCGCGTTCTATATCCAAACGGCATGCGTTTGTATTCGTAATGTCCTCGGAGCGTACTAAAGGCTGTTTTTTTGGTTTCTTTCTCGTCCATCTCTACTTCGTGATATCATGAGGCGAGGTCTAATGTTGAAAAGTACTGACACTTTCCTAGTTTGTCTAAGATCTCCGTAATATTAGCTAGTGGGCATTTATCGTCTACCGTTTTCTCGTTAAATTTTATGTAGCATATTACTAATCTGTATTTGCGTTTGCCTGAGGCATCTAGTTTCTTCGGTACTTGTGATACGGGGCTGTTCCATGGTGAGTTTGAATGTTGGATGATGTCCTGCTTCAACAGATCTGCTACCTGTCTATCTGCTTCTTCTTGACTTGCTTGATATGCTTTGGTAAAAATCGGCTTTTTATCGGTTAATTCTATGTTATGATTTGACGGTGTTAGTAAAGGTTAAAAGTATTCCTTTACAGTGGAATATATCTCGGTGTTCAAAACATAATTCCTTTATTGTTTTCTCTTTTTCTCTATTAATATTTTCATTAAAACGGATGATAGTTAAGTTTTTTTTCAACATTTTGTCATGCCTCGTAGGGTTTGAGTCGTTTTCATATTCTTCGTCGATTTCCATCTCGTTAAAATTTACTTCTTCTATGTCTACTGGATTTGTCAATGATAGTTCTATGGGGTAGTCATTTGAGTTTAAAATCGTTGTAGTGACGTAACTGTCTTTCATTTGTACTAATGCGGTGGGTGTTTTTACTCCGGGTTGAAATGACATGTGGTTTATAATTCCTAAGTCGTTTTTCGAATTTACCAAATTTTTTATGTTTCTCTGTCCTGGGTTCGATGGTGTATTTTTGTTTGGTTCGTATATTACTATTTTGAAATTTAATGGGGACTTGTCCGTGTTTTGTTCTTAATAAGCGGTTTTTGATGTCGATGTTTGCTCCTAGTTTTCTTAGAAGATCCATGCCTATTAATCCGTCGTATTTGTCGTTAAATTCAAAAATGCAAAATTTATGTCTCATTTTTACGTTAAAAGTTTTCGGTAGGGGTTTGTTTGCTATAAATTGATGTAGTGTTGTTTTGTGGACTGTTTTATTTTAAAGGGTTCTCTTTCTACCAAATCTAAGTAATGTTTTTTTACGGTTCGGGGACTAATTAATGTTTTTGAAGATCCGGTATCAGTTAATAATTTAAGTTCTGCGTGGGGTATTTCTATGTATGGTAAGATTTGTTGGTTTATGTTATTTATGTTAATTATGTTTAGTCGTATATAAATAGGACTAGTTGAAGATTTGAGCATGCGTTTTTCTGGTCGTCCTCTACGTCATTTTCACAGGGGCCGTCACGTTCGTAGTTTTCGAACTGACTTGGTTCATCGTCTCTACTGGAGTTTGTATAATTATTCTGGTCATGACTGTTATTAAATTCTTCCACTTCTTGGTGGAATAGTTCTTATGAAATAAAGTTACGTTTTTGATTATAATTTGGTTTGATTTGCAATATTTTTGTGTATTGTCTGGTATTGCCAGATGAAGTGTCCATAGAAGTTGGTTTGTAATAACTACTGGGGTTGTTATTGTTATTTGTTATCGGTGTGTTTCTGTTAGGGTTCGCGCAGAATGTTTGCCTTGGCTGGTTTACGTTCTGGTTAAACCTTGGTGGAAATGTGGGTTTTGTAAAATTTGAGTTAAGTGTTGGTTTCAGAAATGGTCTAAATTGGTTGTTGAAACATGTGTTATTGTAGTTTGAGCCGTTAATTCGTGTTTGATTTACTTGTTCGTTAAATGGTGTAAATCTCGGTTGTGTGGGTGTTTGGCTTGCGGCTTGTATGGTTTTCATCGGTGAGTAGTTTTTATTTGCGATAGGGTTATATAGTCTGTTTCGGTAATGCATAACGTTTTCTTCCTCTATAATCATGTTCATTGCATCCTTTAGATTTTGGGGATGTTGGAATCATATTTTGTCTGATAACCGTTTAGGTAAAGCGTTTATGTAGGTGTCTAGTGCCATTTCGTTGTACATTTTTGTTTTCCAAAAGCGGATATTTTGGTCGGATTCTTCGATTTTTAGTTTCGTTAAGATCAAGCTCCTTACATCTTGGCATCTCATACCGAATTGGTAGGGTGATTGGTTGGGTTCCATTCTAAGGTTTATTAAATCGCGTACCAGGCATTTGATGTTTCTATAGTCGCCGAAATAAGCTATAAATAATCGTTTCAAGTCCTGCCATTGTTCAAGGTCATCGCGACTGGCGATTAATGTTAAAAATCTTCCTGTTAGTCTACTGAGAATTAGGCGTAAAAGCATAACATTTCAGTCATTGTCACCTTCTTTATAAATAGATTTTAGGAACATTTCGCAAGTGGTAATGAAATTTCCTAATATTATTTGGTTTCCGTTGAATGGGGGGATAGATTCAAGATACAACCACGTATTTTCCATATTTCTTGTTTTTAATATCAATTAAGTCTATAAGTCGAATTTATATTGCGATTAAATTAAAGTTAGTATCTAGTTATTTACAGAGACGCGCATATACAATTACAAAGTACTATTTAAAGAATTTCTGCTTGATAATTACTATGTCAATTACTGTCGCATTGAATTGTATATTTTTAGCTTTACAAAGGTTACAGATTGTTGCGGATTAAGTTTCCGTTTTTTTTTGAGTGATTTTATGTTATTAATAATCTCTCGCAATAACTGCGTTATTGTTTGCTTTTATTCCGATTTGTGATGACTAATTGAGTTTTGCAGTAATAAGTTGTTTATTAATAAGTGCGTGAATGCTTCTTTACAATTACACACCTCTGTTGCCTTGAACTGTCTAATTATAAAGTTTCAGGATGTTTGAATAATTTTTATTTCAACGATGAGTAATTCGTTTTGTTACAATAAAGTGCATAATTATATAGTTCTGTTAATTTATCGTGCAAGAAGTATTTAATTTCAAAGCTTTTAAAAAAATGTGATGCGTGTCAAGTTTGAATGAATTTTTTCAGTAATAATAATTGCTGTAGGTAAAATGGTAAAAATAATTGCGCTCTATTTATATGTTAAACTTCAGCTTTGCTGAAAAATCGTTTCTTTTTACATTAATAATTCGTAGAAACTGTGCACATAAATGCGTCTTCTATAAAATAAGATTCTTTTTGAAATAATAAATTGCGGTAATAAAAAATTCTTACTAGCTATTACCAATAATTTGAAAAATAATGTAGTTAGGGTAAATGAACCTATATAATTTTTATTGCCAATTTAATCTGTTTTCCCTCTTTGGGCTTGGTCGATTTTGTACCTTGTCCAAATTTTGTTTCTTGTTCTTCCAGATTAAGAATTGATATTCCAGGCCACCAGTTTGTCGATTTTGGATTTCCTTAGTGCCCTTCTGGATCCGATCCGCTGCGCCAGTTAGGTTTTGGGTCTTGGGAGCTGCCTTTTTAAACAGTCTTTTTCCAAAACTCTTCCAACAATATTTTATTTATACAGACAACACAAATTGAAGTTGAATTTACAAAAAACGTTCTAAATATTCTAAGTTGAAATTAATTATTAATTGAACTAATTTATGGGGAGTAGCCTGAACAACCAACAATGCTAAAGTTGTGAAGCTCAAGACTGACTGACCTCCTTGGGCTCTCCAGGGTATTTATGTTGTCCTTGCCCCTCACATTTCTCGTGTGAACTGCAGAGCTCATGTCTGCTTATTTCTTTATTCATAAATACAAAGTAACAATCTAAATTCTAACAATAGGTTTCTTGTAGTCTATTGTGACCTGCACCTGCAGAGTCAGGTTACGTCTGGAATACATTGTATTCACATTCGTTCTCATGCCATCTGCCTGACTTCTGTCAACCTTCTATTATCTATCTTGAACTACACAATGTTGCAATTTAACTTTATGATTCAATAATTCCATTTAATTATACATATATTGGATTTGGGGGATATGTAACTCACGAAGATATTTAATTTAAAGCCGGGTCCACACTTGTAACATTCGGGTGTAACATAACATCGTATCATAGCTTCGTCGCGTTCAAAACAACCAATATAAACAACTTAAGTAAGCAATTTTTGAAATCACTCGCAGAATTAAATTGACATATTTGATTACTTTAAAGGTTTCAGTAGCAAAGCAAGTCTAACTATCCCTATAAGTGCAACAACCTACTTGTTTGAAGCTTCAAATTTGACATCGATTGATTTTTTGACTTTAATATATTGCAATATCTTTTTCAATATTAAATCATCGGTTTGCCGGTTACAGAAAAAAATAGTGTATTATACATATTATTATACATATTATACATATTATACATGTTAGAGTTCTTTAACAACCATCAGGTTGCTAATATCTATGTAGAGCCAGCTGGATAGGCAAAAGATAGAAGGATATAGGAAGACCTAGACCAAACTATATTAGTCAAATTATTAGAAATTTAGGTTGTGAAGGGTATGTAGAGCTTTTTAGATTAGCACAGAATAGAAAAGAAGTTAGAGCTGCGTCAAACCAACCTTAAGTAAGGTCGAAAATAAAATAATGAATGATACATAGGTAAAAATGTAAGATTTTAACTCTCGGTGTTTTGTCTCCCGACGCGAAGCGGAGGGAGACAAACAAACCTCGAGCTAAAATCTAGTACTTTTTTTCTTGTATAATAAATAACTATTCTTAAGATTTCCTTTTTCTTCCCGCATGACCCACCCCACGCCACGACATTCTAATTAGTACGGCATTACTTATTTGAATCATTTTTCTCCTTTTTGTTACGGTACCCGGTGAGGGCGATACTCTTTGCTTACTTTACTTTTTCATTTTTGTCTGCACGGGATACTGTAACAATTTGCCTAATTTGTTACAAAAATATAACATGCTGAAATATATCTTTATTTTATGGTAATATTATAGTTTAAAATAGTGTGCTGTTAAGGGATTTTTATTATAAATGATTTGAACTTTGTCACAGAATTCTTAATTATTTTCAACGACAAATAATTGCCTGTATAAAAGAACACATGGAATCGAACATTGGATTTACAATTTGCTCATGTTACTAACAGTATTTATAGTGCAGGATTAGAAAGTAGAAACGTTTCTGACCTTTTTTTCCAGCAAAAGACATTAGTGGAACGAATGTGTAAGTATCTATAAATTTGGGTAATAACCTATCAGCATTAATTCAGGAGGTATTGTCACTAGTAGTTCTTTTATTTTTAAAAATCACATCCTTGATTAACATACTGTTTTAGGAAAATACGTGTTGCGAATAATTCAACATTTTTATTTTAAATATTTCTGTATAAACCTATTGTTAAAGTCAAAATTTCCAAAACTAAGGTTTTGCGCCGGTTATTTAACCACTGTGTGTCACAACATGAGATGTCGATGGAATTGTATAATATAAGGCGTGAAGTGGAATGGTCTTATACAATGGAGTTTCAACAACTTCGTGTTTGAATTCTTTCTTAACCAAAGATACATCTGGAATATCCAACGTGTGTCCTCGTAGAATTCCAATGCTATCGCTAACAGGAACATCCACTACTCTTGATGGTATTCCAAGTCTATAGTGAGGAATAAGTCCATAACGAAGTACTGGGATTCCGTGAACGTTGCTTTGGTGCACGACTCCTTCATGAGTGGAGATATCATAAGCATAATTACCCAGGTTATCTTGAGAAACGGAAACGTATTCGTTAGGTGTAGGATCAGCCGAAACGACCGATATTGCTACGACGAATATGAGCTGCAAAAAAGAATTTAAAAAATATAAGGTACTTAAGATTTAAACAAGTAATACGTTGGTTAAAAACTAATATTTCGTATTTCTAAGCAGAACATTTTCCTATAGTTTAAGAACAATGTCATTAAGAAAATTTAAATGTAGATGGTCAGATTTAAAAAAGTTTAGTGTAAAAAGGATTTATATGAGGAATAAAAATTTTAGTCATCCGCTTATGAAACTAATATCCGTTAGGTAATAGCTTTCTCAAAAATGTCTTCATTCGAGTGAGTGATATTCCTACGAAGTGCTAATCTTGCAGACTATGGTAACTACATTGCCTGGAATGGGGAGAGGTTAGTAAGCTTTAAGATTTTCAAGCCCTATCATCTGGTCTCATGAGGTTTATGATTAATTTTTCGACAAAAGTAGAGCGTCGCCAATTATACAAGCAAATTAATACTTCCAACAGTTCCGGTAATAACAGGTTCGCGATAACACAATCACTAGTTGCAGGTGGAGAATTTTAGCTCCAAGTACCTACAATGACGCTTTGCGCTAACCTCCCTTTGCAATTCGCGACTATAACCCTTCACATTATAAAATAAATAAAGGGAATTTAGGGTGAAGGGCTTTGTTATACGACTATTAAAGTGAATACAATTGCCTTTAAAGTCCTTTCAGTTATCACATTCATTATATTAAATTTGTTCATTAATAGTATTAATTAGTTGAAAATATAGTTACGGTAAGCAGGCTTTTGGTGTTTGATATGAGGTCGGAAATGTAAAAATAGATATTCAAATGTGTTAAAAATTTTACTGGATATGATTGGCATTCAACACTCAATAAATCGTACCTCAGTAGGTTCCCACCGCAAGACCGGGTTAAAACTTTGGCTCACCCGTTCAGCTAAAAGTAGGTATCTATCGTTACCGTTAGTATACCTTTAATCCTAAGTATTTTACTAAGTCGCTTCAATAAGGTTTTTTTAAAGCAAATTATAACCAGTACGTGTTCCTTGACGGTTATTATGTACAAACGAGTAAAAAATTATTTCGAAGTTATGAAGTTTAAGGCCTGGACAGAATCCTTTTGTCAAATAAGATCAACAACTTAATTTATAATACAAAAAATTAAAAACAAATAAGAGAAAACCTTAGGGGAAGGCGGTTACTATAAGCTTTATATATGTATGCGATTATGCGAACAATTTAGGAAATATTTACTTACATAAAAGTACATGATGGGGAATTGCTATATAGAACTTCTTCGTAAGACAGGTAAACTATTAATTTTTCTAAAACCTTCTACTTTTATACACCCAAGCCTTAGTTAACAGCTTATTTGATAAGAACCTAATTATTAGCCTATTAAACATATAAAATCGATACTACAAAAAATATGTGTTATGTCATGTAATTAACTAGAATTAGAGCACGTCTTAATAGGTCATAAGATTGGTTATCTCGAACCATTATATTCTTTTACTAAGGATGATTGTTTGAAGGTTATTAATTTAGAATTAGTGTATACGAAATCCAATACACTTTTTAAATTGTTTTTAAAATTTTAAAAATTTCTTAATTTTTAGAAATGAATTATTTAAAAATTTCATTAAATGTATAAAGTAATCCAGCTAGTTCGTATCCAACGCTTGAAATACATCGATCAACGTTGTAACTTCCTATAGTATTTTCCATATTTTTTTATAAATACTTTAAAATTCCAAACAAATCTATTTCAAAATCTAAATTTCTTTAATTAGAGAAGAAAAGACAGTTAAAGTATTTCACTTTCAAAATGTGTCCAAATTAATTCCAATCAAATTCATATCATGACGGGGTATCTATGCATGATCTCATACAACCCACTAGACGATTAAGGATGAGTTCTGACGAGGACTTTATCACCTACAGCAAAGACTGACAATTTATGAGTCGAATTGTGACGTTTCTCACGCAGTTTAGCTTTAGACAATAATTGCCAACGAGAAAACGTTAAATGCTATCGCAATCCAATTCGGGCTTTCCAGTTGCTGGGAATTCAACTTTTGAAATAAACGGTTTTACAGGGCGAAGACCAAAATATAAAGATTCAGGCTAAAAAGAAGTATTACCAAGTACCAAGACGGTAATTCATCAAAGGCGGACACCTACTTCGTGTGTTGATAATCACTAGTGCTTCGCATTAACTTGTCGGTTTCTTTGTTAATCCTTTTCACCGGGCCTCCTTGTGGAAAACAAGTAGAAGTATACCCTTCGACCACTCTCATCCTTGAGCTTACCCGACCATACTTAACTACAGACCTGGGTTCCGTTATCTGACCGGCGTACCCATAAACATACAATTCAGAATGGCTTCGTTCATAGCACGCTAAAGAAGAAACAACATGAAAAATTTGCTGAAAACATTGATAGATACCAATATCATTGTAGTCTCTCCTCGATATTCTAGTAAGGGGCCTACCAGATTTACACATACGATTTTATTCATATTGCCTGGGAGAACGCTCTGCATGATCCCCATGCGAATGTATGCAAATTTTGGTTTTTTGGCACAGATCACAACTGGCAATCAATTTATAACAGGTACGATGCGGTCCATCTTAGGCCAATAGTAATCTAATACTAACTGTGAATAACATTTCGACTGACCAAAGTGCCCCTGCTCCTCATACTCTTGTTACACTAAAGCCTTAACCTGCGCCGCGGGGGTGCATAACTGGCAGTGGGCATTTGGACATCACGTTCTCCTGGACAATAGTTTGTTATGGAACATAAACCACTTCGATGTGTTCGAGCCCTAAGCGGCCCCTACCAACGCTTGCATAACGCTATTTCAGAAGGGATTGCTTGCTTAATCCGCAGCACACCGTTCCATATTAGCTGCCACCGTTTTGTGAAGATCCAAACGATACATTGTCACAAAATTCTCGGATCCCTCACAGTACTTTATTTGAAAATCCTATTTATGTAAGAACAATATCCATCGTGTCAGGCGAACCGACAATAGCCGACAAGGTTGAACGAAAGCTAATAGTAACATTACGACCTAAGACCAATACGCGTAATTTTTTTTAATGTAAACATCACCTCTTTTATCTTACTGTATCATGAAATTCGGCTCCTTGCATGATGTACTTCCAAAGACAATTAACATCCTTAGACAAATAATATTCTCCTGTTGAATAGAAGCCCCCCCCCCCCGCGCATATCCTGATACATCAGTTTAATTGAAAGAACCTCTAGTGAAATCCAAATAACCCAACACTGACGCTTCTAAGAAAGTTTTTTTAATTTTTGCAAAAAGGTTTTCTTCTTCAACTACCCTCTTTCAATGTTGATCTTTTTTTAAGAGAAGAGTTAACAAAAAAAATCATTTGGAAGTAATTTTCATAGTACCTCGGATCGTAACTTACAACACTTAAAAACGCTTTCACTTGCTTCACAATACAAGATTTCGGATAATTTCGAATGGCTCGAACCCTATCCAGGTCCAATTGGACGCCACCCGTTACAATAATGTTGCCTAGATAATTAACTTCTTTACAGGTAAAGTAAGATTTCTGCAATTTAACAGTGCACCCTGCCTCATGAAACTATTTAGAAATCAACTTCAGGTAATTTAAATGAATTTCCCGCTATGGGGAATAAATTAACAGATCGCCGATATAGGCTATAGAAAAATCATCCATCTGGCTGCCCAAAACAGCTTGCAACTTTCGAATAAATGATCCGACAAGATGTGCAAAACCCAAACGGTAACACGCAACACATATGTTGTACCGTCATACGAAAAACCTGTATATTTCCAATGGTCCTCTTTTATTGGAATTTGCCAATATGAGGCAAAAAATTCAATCGTACTTAATACTTGGCGCTATTAAAAACTATACACTAGTTCCCATACATTAAGCGACACAACGTGGTCTTTAACCATGTGTGCATTTAACCACCGTGTACCCACAAAAAACCTAACACAATGATTCTTTTTTCTGACTACCACTAAGAGACTTATATATAGTTTGAAATGAGGTAATCTCGCCCCAGTCGATCACTTTGTCTTTATAACAAATAGGTATCGAGCACAGTTTGTGGCATTCCTTTTGAAATAATTATAATCACATTTTATTTCAATTGTTTCTGTACAAGTAACGTCCACCAATAGGATTGAGTCATACCCTTTAGGAAATATAAGCTTCGGGCTTCTATAAATTCTAATCTAAGAGAAAATTATTTTGCGTCATATTTCATTCATAGTCAAAAGTTGTAAAATTTATGTCAGTTTTTAAAAGGTCAGAGGTGATGTCATTATGGTAATTAATACAGTCTGATTTTGTTTTGTTTAAAAAAGATATAATGGCACAAAGATGATTTCATCGTCTTAGAACAAAAACAGGTCATATATAGTTTTGTGCTGACTCAGATACATCTAAAATCCAGATTCTTGATTTTAAAACCACTATACGTAAAGTTAATTATATAGGTTAGGTTAGCAGCAATTTTATTAATAGAGTAGTGAAGCGCCCATCGGTAGGTTTATCCTGACAAATTTCAAATGCATTTGGATAGATAGGTGTTTATGTAAAATGGACTTATTTATCATGCATTTTAAAAATATTACAATATAGATTGGTTCAATCGTTACATAGTTCAAACATAAATTATTCAAACCAAAAACTGTACTTTAATTTTAATGGATTAAGAGTTTGGTATTGCTTTTCTAAACTGAAAGATAACAGGTTGAAATGCCTCACTGGAATATTTTGAACAATCATCGAAGCCCTTCTCGAGTATATTGCAAAAATATCAGAGAAATATAACCGATTCATAAAGTTTTTAAAGAAAGTGCTGGGTCGGTTTAGAAAATGCAAAGAATCTCAATAGCAGTTATACTCGTTAGAAACTGACTAAGCAACATTTTAACATTGAAACAACATTAATATTTCACAACTGACGTCGGATTTTGCAATGGTGGCAGGATCTTCAAGTGACCCACTTCTATATCTATTTGGTGAATCAATCTTAAAGCAATCGTGAAACTTTAAACCTACTACAATACGACATTTCCAAAGTCGGTATCGGAACAAATTTCAGAATTAGTTGTATAAGAATAGTGTATAATAGCAAATAAATCTGTGCGTATCCTAACTATAAGTCTGTATACTTTACTAAGATACATACTCTTTGATACTTTTATTTATGAGGTGAATATGCATAGTATTTAAAATGAATTTATGTCGTCAAAACAAACTTAAAATGTAAACGAAGGGCAGTTTACTGATAAAATTAAAGCGATTCCAAACTATCAGATATTTTTTTAAGATTATTTTAATAATAGTGGGGGTATGAATTTTATGAATTAGGCTTTTGCATAAATAAAATATAGCAAAGCTTTTACAACACATATCAGTACAATACAATATTATTTTGAACAGTAATTTACCCTAATAATGCAAAATCTACATTTATAAAAAATTTTATATGCAATTGCCGTGCACATTTTGGCGACATGTTTTAAATGAATCATAAACAAAGATCGAGCAAGTATACTAATTCCGATAAGTAGTAACAAAATTTACACAATACCTTTACCAATTCCGTCATGTTGTCCAAATACGTACCACAAACTGTACTGCATAAAGCCTTTCTAGTACAAGCTTTTGAATCAAAACCGACTTGCGGTAAGTTCAATCACCTTCCGTGCCGACGGTTCCAGCGTATTTTAATAGTTTGCATTACTTCCTAATTACAGGAATACTTAGTAATTCAGACATAGAATCGGACGCTTACTGACAGATACGGAGCCTTTCTGAATCTATTTGAATATATATAAAACATATAAGCAAAACAAAAATGATTTAGTGGTTAAGAATTTGGTAACAAATTGTACTACTACTTTTGTTACTACTACCAACGTAGCTCCGACGTCGTTCAAAAACTTAACAATTACGGTAAGTTCAATCACCAGAGAGTGTCGACATATGATGCGTATTTTAGCGGTTTATATTACGTATGAATTACAGGTATATTTATTAATTGAGACGTAGGCTCTGGCGCTACTAACAGACATTCGACTTTTTTAAATCAATTTCTATATGTATAAAACACATAACCCGAACAAAATTTATTTAGAATTTAAGAATTTGCTAATAAAAGTTATATTGGTACAACGTTTATTCAACGTCATTCAACTACTTAACAGTTATGGTCAATCATCTTACTTCTACAGGACGTTATATTAGTTTGAAGATGATCTTTTGTCATTGGGCGTCAAATTAGTGGTAAAGTATTAGAAAATCCTTTCTCTAAAAAAAGGAGAAATGAGTAGGACATGCTTTTCTATTCTAATAACCTCTTCTCGAAGGTTAGCAATAGATTAAGGTTTCTCCGTTGCAAAGGACCTTTCGGAGACTTTGGACTAACTTGGAACTTCAGTTCGGCGAAATTAGATTATACACAAGGGAGTTTAAATTAACGGATATGCCAGGCGTCACTACACTTTTGAAAATGTACTTAAACTAGAAAACACTGTCGAGAAAAGTGCAGAAACCTCGACGTGAATACACGTTAAAAAGCACAAATTGTTACGTTTATTTTCCACATACATTAATTACTTTATTTTTCTCCCTTGTTCATTCATGCAAATAAAGTCCGCTTAAATCTTTAGAACATCATCCTGTATTTTTACTTCTTTCTAACAGTACGCTTTCAATAATTTTCAATTCAAATCTAGTTGCTTTGAAACGAAACATTTATTTGATAAATTAAATAGTTATATCCTGTTTTTAGGTACCCGCTATCTTGGTATATCTTACGACCGCCGTGTAATGGTTTTCTCTATTGTTCCAAGGTAATGACTTGGTGAAATAATGCTCGCGCACTATCCGATATAAGCCGGGTTTTTCAGTTACCGCGCTTTGATAAGCTAGGATGTTTGCATTGCAAGTTCGTGTTATTTTGATTTTATTTTAAAATTTGATTCTGCACATGTAAAAAACTACTCGTTCTGTTACTCCAAGAGCGATGCACGTTTCTCCTCTATCAAACGCGTAGATTTGGTGTGGATCGGTAAGCGCTCATGAGTTGTTAATATTAGTAAGATTTTCCTTTGTTTAGCTCTTAGCTGGAGGCTAAATTGCTTGATTCGTAGCCCGATTATTCCTTGATATAGATCAACTGCTCTTGTATGTACACCGCCGTTGCAATTACGGTAGTAGCATGATTGTGGCTGTCTACCGCAAAGATGATGCTGTGTCTCTTCGCTTCCGAGGGCTGCCCAGTTAAGTATCCCGACACATGTATGTGACTTGTTTTCTTTTCTAACATATTCTGGGATAAACCCAAGTTGAAATTGAATACGCTAATGTTTGTTATGATAAAATCCGTACTAGAAAAGTTTCTAACTGTAATACTTTTGCTTTTTGTACTTAATCCATCTGCTTATACGAGAGTACCAGCAGGATTCTTTTTTTACTGATTAGTGTTATAACAATTGCTTCAAATAGTGAAATACTTCCTAGAAATGTTTCTACATTTAATGCTTTTTTTTTAATTAATCCATCCGCTTATACGAAAATATCAGCGTTACTCTTTAAGGTACTGATTAGATTTATTGCATGTTAGCTACGGATTGCGCATTACAATTAGTGCATTTGTTCATAGAGTAAAATTGTTTTATTAAATAGTAACCTTAGTTGATTTTGTTTTGCTGTTTCGATAGAAATTTCTATATTTGTTTTTTATTGTAAATAAAAAATCGTTGGCGATGTATTATTTTTATGTTGCTAAAAACCCCTCCCTTCACCGCAATGGTAGTTAGCCTGATATATTTACATTTTGTTCCGGCTACGTCATTGTACGTAGCATAATTTCTGGTACCCAACGTGGGCGCCAATAATTATGCTACGTACAATGACGTAGCCGGACGAAACGTAATTTCCAGACTAGCTATCAAACGCGAAGAGTGGGGGAATTCACCTAAATACCAAAAAAATTAAAATAAAAATAAAGTACAAAAAAATTAAGCACATCGTCTACGATTATCTACTAAAAATAAATAAATAAAAAAAAATTTCTTGATTCGTATGGACCAACAAAAGTATTAAATTTTAGTAATATTTTAAAGGACAAATCTGATAGTGGATCCACGAAGTGTGCAGTTTGCGGCTAACATGTAATAAAACTCAGTAAACAAAAAAGAAAATGAATGCTTAAAATTTTCCAATCGCAAGTATGTTAAATTTATGTATCAAAGGCAAATTTAGTTTTTAAATGTAAATTTATTCCTTGGCAAATATGTTAAATTTTGGAGTATTAAACGCAAATTTAGGTTTTTTAATATGTAGTATAGGTGTTAAACTTAAGCATTACATACAGCCCACGTTGTAGCAAGAATTAACGACGTATACCCAAAGCACGCAATCAGCTGTTCAACAAATATGGTAGACTGGTTTTACACCATCCACCGTTGAAAAATCAAAATCCTTGACAGGTATAATAGAATACAAGACACATACCTCTTTGCGTCATGATACTTAGCTTGCCAACTGCTGGGGGAAGAAATCAGCATAACAATGTAGCTACCATCATAATTACAGTAATTGGTACACGGCAGCGAACAGGTGTGCTACACCCAGAAAGAACGCCTTTGGCCTCCAGCAAAAAAAAAGCAAATACACGCAAGAGATCTCTAATTGACAGGTCAACAATAAACGTGCATTGCTTTTAAAATCATGAACGAGTAATGTAAAACATATTTCGTCGCACGGACTGCAGGAGCAAAATCAGAATGAATTTAAATGACGCCAGTACGAAATCCAAACATCCGTGTTATGGAAACGCGATTTTAAACTCGAAAACACGGTTTTACCGGAGAATAGTTCAATACACTATGCAGACGAATGTTTAGATGGAAAACACATACGAAGCAATTATATGCTATCGGAAGGTTTAACAAATTGAAGGTTACCTAAACAGGATACGAACTATTTAATTTATCGAATAAATGTTTTGTTTCAAAGCAACTAGTTTCAAATTGAAGAATTATTCGAAAGCGTATTTATTGCAGAAAATAAAATATACAGGATGTACAAAATAAGCGTAACTAAATGCTTGATGTTAAAAATTATACATAAATAGAACCTTAAAGAAAAATATTAATTACAAGTGATAGACAGCAGTTGGCGTCTCATAATAAGGTTCAATAATATTACAAGGTAGGTAACTTTTAGCATATAGATTTTGCTCCAAAAATTTGTAATCCTGGATGTATCTCAAAACATAAGTATTGTATAACCTAAATGGCCTTTTTAATGTATCGGTACTCAAAATAATAAACACAGTCAAATAGAATTTAATTTAATTGTTAAGCATTTTAAAAATACATAACATTCTTTACAAAGATTATTATGCCAGTCTCAAAATGCTAAAGATCTGTAATTTTTATTGGTTTTTAGAATTTAAATAAAAAATGCAAATTTATAATACATTGAAGTCTACGTTCCTGCACCAATATTCAGGTCTGCGGTGTTGATTTACAAAGCCAATTTCTAATTAAAATTTTCTAAGGAAAAACAACAAAATTATTAGGAGTACAATATCAATAGTACCATTTAGTACAAACAAAACTTGTCAAAAAAAAGTTAATTAAGTTCCTTTTTATACATAAAATATATAACTACATTACGTGAATCAACGCAAGGATGACATGTTCTAAATATACAGTGTATTTTGTAATTTATTTCAGTTTGAAAATATCGAACCACATTTAAGAACATATGATAGACTTAGATCATAAAATTTTAATATAATCTTTTATTAATTTGTCAATTGAATTACTTAAATTTGTAGTCAAGTGAAATATTGAATGTTCAAAGTAATTCGTCATTTTTATGACATTGACGCTAATGGCCTTTTGAATTTTTCTTTACCACAAGAACGTAACAAAAAATTACAACAGCTAGCTTACACTGTGCGAGGTGTGGATTCTATGTAAACGATAGGAATTCTTTTAGGGTAATACAGTTCTAGCACCTTCAACAAACTGGAAAAATCTATGACCCCTCGGTCAAAGAATAGATAATGGCCACCAACCCAACTTACACTAATCCTATCTATCTCGTAGATGGTAAGTAATCTCCGAGATGATACAAAAGTAATTAATAGTTCTTGCAAATCAGGTTGGTGGAACCTCGTATATACATGCATTTTTCCTGCAATAGTTAACTTAATTACGACAAATAAATGCTACGAATTGTTCTCCTAACTTATATTAAAACATGAATCGTAACAAAATAATTTGATTAACTTAACAATATTTATTAGGTCAAATTTGCAATCAAGTTAAATATGTATCTATTACTCTTTGTATTTTCAATTATGGTGCGTTCTTTGTTGTAAATCGTTTTCATTCATGCGTGCAGCATAGTAAAAGTTTGGTTAATGAGAAAATGGGTTGTATGCATTTGAATATTAATTATCGGTTTAAAATATTCAGCAGGTGAAAAAAATTTAATGACTTAGAGTTTGTTTTCTTCTAGGGTTCGAGTGACTTCGTGCGAGACAATAATGGGGTGTTATTAGGTAGTCCTTAGAATTCAACGAATGCAGACAAAACAGCTCACTTACCAGATCACTTTTTATAAGTACCAGTGACTTCTTTAATTCCGCGCATATAAAACGCGTCCAAGAACTTTTCATTAGCATTTACGATAAAACGACATGTGACAAATATTTTTAAAACAAATACCAAACATGAATTAGGAGATTCGGTCTCGCAGGAGCCTTTTTAATGTGTAGTTCATCATAGTAGAGCTGATTTTCAACATCGAAAACTGTAGAACTGACTCAAGAAAATCATGGTAGCAAATCCAACTAGCATCAAGCTTTTTGAAAACTTTAAGATGTGAATATTTGACATACACTTTTATATAGCTTGTCCATTTAGATGTAATGATACAGAGTTGCCATACTCCATTTAAAACTCCCCCCCCAAACAAATTTAATTGACGCTATTGAGTTTTATAAAGTTTAATAGATTGATTTTAGGTGAAAGTGACTTATAGTATATCTTTACAATTACAGTAGAGATTCGTTAATCCGAATCACGGTAGTCCGAATGTTGCGGTAATCTGAACTAACCTCTTGTACTTGGTAATCCGAATAACTAGGGTTGCGGTAATCGGAATTTTTCTTGTAACAATTTGCAAATCACCTTCATTGTGTTTAACGCATAGTAAATTTAGTGTGTTTATGATAGTATTGAAATGAGGACTTCAATATTGCTCCTAAGCGAAAACACATAACTTTATGAGTAAAACAAAAAACGAAAATATTTGATAAGTTAAAACGTAGTTACACTGGCAAACAGTTAGCTTTAATGTACGGAGTTGGTGCTTTTACAATAACGGACATTAAAGAAAGGAGAGAGAAAATTGAGAGGTATCAAATTTTATTCTTATTGAGAATTTTAACTAGTAATTTTGTATAACTTTCAGCTTTGTAAAAAGCTGTTATTCTGGTCCGGGACATTGAAAAACTTTAAAACATTCAGAGTATACAAAAATGGAATCAAAGCTTTACACGTAGTTTCTTCAGCAACGAAATCGGCATACACCTGTGAGTTTTGATATTCTGGCTGCTAAAGCCATAAAAAATTTTTAACAGTGCTACAATAGAGATACATTTGTCGCAAGTAGAGGTTGGCTTCTAAATTTTAAAGCACGTCATGAACTTAGACATCTTAACGTATGTGGAGAAAAGCTTTCAAATGATAAAACTGCTGTGCAACCTTTTATTGACAAACTAGCACAAATAATAAATGAAAAGAGGTTTCTTCCAATTCAAATCTATAACGCCGACGAGTGTGATTTGTTTTGGAAAATGCTTCCCAAACAAACATTAGTGCTTTCTAAAGAAAAAACGGTACCTGGAAGGAAAACTAGTAAAGAAAGGATAACGTTTTTAGCGTGTACTAATGCAATTGGATCACACAAACTAGAACTGCTCGTAATAGGAAAATCAAAGAATCCCAGAATATTTAAAAATAAAGGGTTGCCCTTAGAGTATACATCTAGTAAGAATGCATGGATGACTTCCGCCATTTTCTAGGATTGGTTTCACAATTCATTTTGCAAGCAGGTTAAAACATTTTTAAAGAAAGAAAATCTTCCTGAAAAAGCGCTACTCTTAATTGATAATGCACGAAGTCATTGTAGTGAGCAAGAGTTAATTTCTGAGAATGGAGATGTGTATGCAATTTTCCTTCCACCAAATTGTATAGCGTTAATTCAGCCTCTAGACTAGAATGCCATTAGGCTCACAAAAGTATTCTATAGAAAAAGTTTATTGGCTCATCTTTTGAGTATAATAGAGCAGCATGATAATGACATTTCCAAATGTTTAAAAAATATAAATCTATGGGATGTAGTCTGCATGTTACATTATGCGTGGGAGAAGATTCCGACAATTTCATTGGAAAAATGTTGGAAAAAATTGTTAAATCGAAATGAAATGAATGACAGACGAATATGAACATGAAGACTTAATACTCTTAAATGTACCACGTACACAATTACGTAAAAGAAGGGGTACCCTTGAAGATGTTTCAACTATGCTAGATACGATATCAAAAGACCAACCACTTTCAGAAAATGCTGTCAACCAATGGGTCGAACACACTGAAGACCAGTACCTTCAGAAGGATGTAGACGCTGCTTTAAGTAACAATGAGTCGGATGAGGAAGATGAAGAAATGCAAGAAAACGTAACCGTAAAAGTGAACCATAAGGATGCAGTGAATTATTTGACTGCAGTGATACAATGGGCAGAGGAAAACAACGTTTCTTTATACACTAATACTTAAAGAATTAAGAGAAGAAGCCACTGTAAAACTTCACAAATGCTCTAAAAAGCAAACAACAACAGATTTTTTTAAGTAGTAGTTATGTTTCAAAATACGCGTTTTCAAGCAGTTAAGTTTATTTACTTTAAACTTGTTGCGTTGTATGTAATTTCATTCTATAGGAAATAAATATTCATTTGTATCTACGTACATTCTTAGTTGAGTATTATGTTGTTTCAGTAATTCGAATTTTTTTATAATCCGAATCGCAGTTGTTTTAATTGATTCGGATTATCAAGAATCTACTGTATATATACTTTCGAATAATTAATTTTTTAATTTGATAAATGCGCATCGTTCTGAATTCCACTAAGAGTACCAGCGAGATATGACCCATGTCACTATTTCACTTGCACAAATAGCAATACGAATGTCGCCCTTAACTGGCAACTTTCCCTCAATTTCTCTGTTCGATCAGACAAAAACGACTAAATTCCCACACATCTGCTGAACTTAGCAAGATAACCCAGCGCGGTCTTGCATGCACAGCAACGAAGGTAGTGATGATAAACTTGAACGTTGTTTTAGAACATGGTAACAACACTATTAAAAACAGCAAAATATGATCGCTCCTACAATAATGAGGGGATCGCATTGGCTATTACAATTTTACTGATATTTCGTTTAGTGGAAAATAACCATGAATATCTATAAGAAATCAAAACTTTAAAGTTAACTCCTCCGACCTATTTAGTTGATTGACGACCACCAATCAACATTTTCCAATCTTACTAGCACCGGCATACCTTATAAGTCTGATGCAGTCATCATATGGACGTTCTTGTATAATCTGCAAGTACATAAAGAAGTTCCGACAGCATTAATGACGTCAGAGCGAGTAAAACAGGATTCAGTAGTCGGTAAAATGTTACTTAGGTGTGATATGTAATTTATTTTTTAAATAATTTACCTTTTAGATTCTAGAAATCTGACGAAAATTTTCTCATGATAACTAATCAGTCTAAGATAGTGTTTTTCAGTGGTGTTAAGAGAAACTGAAATGTTATTCTCGTGGAAACATGAGAGTTACCGTGGGTACCTACATAACAAAATAAAAAAAGAGCGTCACTATATCCCTCAAATTCTGTTTAAAAAACGTTCTAAGGAAAATGTCTATAGCCCATAGCAGCGGTGGCGGAATCATAGCATCCGTGCCATATATGGCACGTCAAAAAAAATTTCTTTCAAATCATCGATTTTTAAATTATATCCTCATCTACAAAGAAACTTACAAGATTTCCAAAATTTAAGGCGTTATCTATCCATAGATAGCTAAATCTGAATAAAGTGCAAAACGAAAATTTATTAATGGTAACAATCAAACTGTTACTTGGTGGGAACTTTGTATTCAGAGGGAGAAATGCGCGTAAACAAAGAACACATTCGGAGAAAGTGAGACCAAAAATTCTTGCGGCGAGTACATAAATTATGTTATGCTACAGAAATATTTTTTTAATTGGTATTTTGTCTGTAGTTTAACCCATCGTCCTACATTTTATTTTTTAATTCGTGCGCATCGGATTATTTTTCATAAATTTTATATTTATAATAATTTTTCGGCATCGTAGCTATTAATTGAACGATCCCCTACATTTGATTTTCCACTGCTCCACCCGAAGGTACTACAGTGGCCAGGAAGCAAGTTTTTCTATACAAGAACATTTTGTATTTTGTCGAACCCTTGCCATTCCAAGGAAGGTAGGGATCTTTAAATGCGTGACAACACTCACACACGGGATTTACAGTTTACCTCATATTCAAACGAGGGCGTATTTTTTGTGAAAAACGTTCGCCTGACATTTCTCAAGCGATCCGTGTCGGGAATCGAACCCAGGACCATGGGTTCAGCAGCCATACGAGAACCTGTCTGTTCCACGGAGCCGCCTTATTAACTGAACTTCCACAAAAATGCTTATTTATTTTGCTGCCTACACTTTGCGATATGAAACGAGTTGGGGTGTGTCGTGACAAACTGAGTGCGTGTAGAGTACTCAGCTGAGTTTGAAATTTAGTTATGATAAGAGGCATAATATTGCGCCTGTGCACTGTGTAATACTTTTGCTTTGTAGCTGAATTTTAAAGGTACTTAATTAATTTAAACATAGTACACCAAAGTGTAGATTTTGAAGTACTTAATAAAATATTTTCCTTATCGTTTTCGTAAATTTGCTCTGGTTTTACCCAGCATGGCTAGTAAAAATATAACACAAAAGTACTATTAAAACTAAGCAGCAGTGAATTCCAAAATTGGTGCACTCAAGAGTATGAGATGATTAACATAAGGATGCGTGAGTCTATAGGAGTCGTTCTAAACTTAATTTTTCTGTTTTAGCTAAATATGCTGTGTACAGTATTCCATTCAGGATGCCCCATGCACACTTTTAAAAAGATATTAATTATATTCTCAAAAATTTAATATATAGGCTCTATTAATTAAATAAATGATAAGTTTGAAAACCCCATTTATACATAAATAGGTTTCTAAGTATCATTATTAAACCACTAATGACACTTAAATCAAGTTTTATATATAAATCATCATGACAGAATAACATTGTGGTCAGCATATTCTGCCGTGTATAGCTCTATAGCTATTGGATGACTTATTGTGTTTTGAGAGTATTTTATACATATTAGGCGTAAACCCCTAATATTAGTAACGCTTAATGCTTAAGGTAATTGTAAATTCGAGTGTTATACGCAAAAGTCTTAAAATTGAAACATTCTCTGTTTTATCCTGCTGTGACAGGTTTTTATGCTTCTCTTAGGGGTTAAAGTGGAGATCAAGTTTCTTTAGACTGGCTCGATGTAGTGCTGGCCGATAGCAGTTATTGTGCCGTAATGGAAAGAGTAGGAAGAGAGGAACAAACGAGTAATATATCGATGCACTCATGATAATGACACCCAGACAAAGCATACATGTTCTGCTTGATTCTCGGAATACAAGTGTCACTTGTTTGTGCGTGTAAAATCATACTCATTTCAACACTATAGTACTCATTCTCGGAATTGATTCATTCAATTTGACTGATGTCTTACAACCAATTGAAATAAAAAACCTTGACACCCCGATAGTACGTGTTCAGAGTGTAGTACCAAAAATAACAAAAAGTCCCCGAGTATATCTTAACACCATCATCATGAGTAGCTCTTCAGCCCTAGAACTTGTTGGACGCTTACCTCCAGTGTTTTCTATTCTGAACTAACCTGCACATTTCCCTAAAGTTCTCACAGCCTGTATCATTCACTATCTGGGTGAAACAGTCTAATCTAGGTCTACCTCTACCTCTCCTTTTTCTTTTTTCTACTTCTAATATATGCTACGCTAATCCCTCATACTTAGTATGCGTCCTATCATCATATTTCTTCATTTTTTTTACTGTTTTCTACATATTTCCTGTTCCCGTAATATTTCTAATACCTCTTTATTCTTAACTTTATCTGTCTATTTCTTCACCATACGTCTATAGTACCACATTTGAAAGGTTTCGATACTTTTTTGTGCGTATTATGGCATATGTGTAAATAATAAATCATTGTAAACATAAAAGTAAGTAACAATTTATAATATAAACAGGGCCGGATTCAGGAAACATGGAGATTGCCCTACTTTTAAACGAAATGCGATAGATTTATCAAATCCGATAAATGAAAAGGCGTTTTACTGGTTAATTCATTTAACACGTAACAGACTAAGGTTTTATTACATAATAACAGTCTCTGAATTTCTATTATAAGATTGCGTTGCTGCCGTGTAGGTCAGTCTTCATTATGCAACCATTCCGATAGCTTATTTTAGTTCCTTGGGATGACGATTTCTAAATAATCTTTGTACTGTTAGGAATAAAACTTTTTAGTGTTACACCAATACAATGTGTCGTAATAGCAAAAAGATCTGCAAAGTCCGGCGATTCTGATTTTGAGGAAACTCTCCTACAATAGACAGAAGGGTCGAATAAGGACGTAACGAGTTCTACCTGCGATTCAGGCGAGCAGCTGATGAGTTTTTTCTTTCAGAGAGTCATGCGGAAGTACAAAATTTTGATGGTTATAGTTCGTCTATCGGCGAAAATTAATCTGCCAATTCAGATACTAAAGGTAAAAATAAAACGCAAGGTTTATGGATGCAATTAATGTATTCCAGCCGATACGTAGTCTTCAGCTCAAATAAAAGTGTTATATTGTAACGTATACAATTTTGCGTCACCAAATTTGTTAAATTTCTACTTTTATTAGTATTATAGGGCCTTTCGTTTTTAAAAAACAATTTGGTAATTAATAAGGTTGTCGATAACTGTTGTTTCCATAGGTTGCTCGCGTGCATATGTGATTATAGTTGCACGATTTTTAGAGCTGGTTTAAAAGTGGGAAGCCACTTTGATGAGATGTCCCGTTTGAACAGATAGGCTGTGTTTGAGATCTGGTCGGTGGAAAATGCGAATAGTATTAGGGCGGCGAGTGCTAATTTTTAGGTTCCAGGCGAAACTTATTAATGGTAAATATGCTATTAAGTGCTTCTTCTCATTGTAGTCTTTGTAGCGCACGTAGGAAACCTACTTAGGAAACGCGAGTCGAAAACGCACGAAGTAAACGCTTGTAAAAAAGTTGGTAGATTTAGAAGGCTGCACGTGGTCAGTTACAAGATGGCAGAGTTCAACAGTCCTGTTCACATTTCTTAATTGTTACTAAAGAGGTATTTATTGTTTGTCGTTACGCAAGATAATAGTTATATGTAATTTGCAAGGATGCACGTGGTTATGAATTTGTTCCGGTAATAACTTTCAACCAGATAGCCTTTTGTGTGGATTTGAAATCATTCTTTTGGCCTACTTTTGTTTAAACGACGTTCAGGGAAAGTACAATTGAATGCTTGTTTCTGGAAGACCACTAGTACCAGATTTTTGGGTGGTGGATCGTATTTGAAACAGGTGAATTTTCACATAAAATATAATGAAACACTTTTGTTATTTTGAATAATTTGAAATCAAAGAATGTTTGCTCGTTTAAGTAAAATGTAATCAACTAAGTAAATTAATGCCTTAAGAATTTGTAAATAAAGTTATCGTTTTTTATGCACTTCAAAGGGGTAAAATCTAAATGCATTTTGTAGTCACTTGCCTATTATGTGATTTGATGTGTAGATAAATTGAACTTTATTCATAGGTGTTGTCAAGTGTTTTTTTTGTTCTTACTTACTGGACTATGATATCTTATCAAAATTTATAGCTTCATTAATATATGTTTACCTATAGAAAATTAGAGTATTGTAACCAGAATGCTAAATGTCGTACCAGATCTGCTACGAGATATTAAAAACCTTGTGTCTAAATTAGAATGATTAAAATTTTATGTACGTCTAAAATTAAATTTTTGAGACTAGTAAAAAATGAAACTATTTTTACACAGACAAAAGCATATATTTCTTACACTTGTTTTGTAAATTATTAAACTAAAAGCTTTTTTGGTTAATATAAGCTATAGAATTATGAAATTTTATTAAATTACTACATGAGATTTCTTTTTGGAATAAAGTTTTATTAAGGTTGAGAACCGGGAACCGGTAAGCATTATGAAATAGGAGAAAACACTACATATTAACATCTGAAACCTATTGATACATTTTATATCTCTGTTTATTTGTTATATGACATTGTGAGGCACAAATGGCGTCTCGTATTTCCTTTAATACTCTAACTTTTATAGTAGCTCTTGTTAGTGGTTTGGGCTGCTGTTCAAAAATTAAGTTCTATTATTTTTTTATAAGCAACACTACCCAGGCATACTTAAAGGTTTCCACATCTTCCTTTAAGGTGTATTTATAGTTACAGTTAGATGTGGTGCCCCCCTCCTCTATCTGTAACTACTCTTTTTAGTTTTTGTATCGCTTTTACTAGTCTAATAAAAAAAATTGTCCCCACTCTCATGTTCACTGCAGAGTCCGTAACTTGAGCTAGCTAGCTGTACAGGTGCTGCATCGTAGGGTGCTAATTTTTTTTTTGATACACTAGTGCTCCAACGTAGGGCTAGAATTTTTGTTACCGTATCACAGCATTGTCCAATTTACTCCTTAGTCACAGCAACGCAACCAAATAATAACTGTTTCCAATCCTTGGAATTCTATTGTTGTTGATGAAATTCCGCAAGAAGTTGTTGCTTGCACCGAAGAAGTAAAAACAATACAGTAATAACATCAAGTTGTTAAGATATAAAAAACAATGGCATACACCAGGAAGAGAGTTATTGTTGAATAAATGTTAAAATCTTATGTATTGTTTATAATGACAGTCAACCGTTTTGCAAGTATTAGACCGTTTCCTAGATTTGATGGTAAGAGAAGGCATGCCGCTTACACCAGAAACTGATAAATTGACACCAATTGAATACATTTGAGAATTATTTATCAAACATTGTGTGGACGCATTTGATGAACAGTTATTGGGACTTGGTGCGCGTTGCGGTTTTATATGGTATAAAGCTTTCTGACTCTGAAAGTGCTTTTGGTTTTGCTATTAATGGAATTATCTACCGTGAGAAACAGCCTGGCTAAGGAGATCAACAAGGCCTTGAATAAAAAATATTGTCTAACCGTATTTGTAATATTAGAAACAATTTCTGCGATTTAACCTGTGCAGCGTAAAGTTGTTTCAAAATTTGCTAAAACAAGGAATAGCTGCAGCAGGAATACTTCATCACGATAAAAACAAATACTCATATGCTTCAAAGCTTTAGAAGATCGTCCAGTGCACTGGTCTTTGTTTGGATTTAACCAAAATATAGCTATATATATATATATATATATATATATATATATATATATATATATTAGTTATGTGGCAAAATAAATCAATACAGTAACAAAAAGAAAACAAAAATTATGCAACTTTATAATAGTATTAAAAAGGTATAGATCATAGGGACCAAACTGTTAAAAATTATACCTGGAAACTGCAAGGCAAGCGGTGGGCATTTGCAGCGGTTTCTAACATTTTAGATATAGCTGCTCTAAATGCGTTTACATTATCAAATAATATCCTAGTTATGTAACACAGAATAGCTATAGGCGTAGTATCGCTCTATCTTCCGGAAGCTTTGGTTTTACCATATACAACTAAACCAGAACAAAATCCGTTATCACTTAAAATAACTGTTGAGACCTAAAGATCTTTATTGTATTTCGAGAAAAAGCGAATATAGTTCTATGTTGTGTTATAGTTGCCGATAAATTTAATTTTTCTAATGTAAAATAGATCTTTTTTATTACTCATTTCTTATGTAATTAAAGAGATATTAGTATTTAAGAGAATATTTTTGTGTATTACAACTATTTATTTATTATGCGTACTTTGTGCCTCAGAGGCTCCATATATATAAAAGTGTAAAATTTAAAGTATATGTATCCAAGAATTCAGAAGAAAATAAAGCGACGTGCGGTTTGTGTTCCGGGAAAGTTGTATGCAGGACATTCTCAGTAAAACAGGATTATGAGACAAATCATACGCTGCTTCTTAAGCAATGTAAAGAGGAATAAAAGAAATTTATTGCTCAGGCAATTAAAAACAAAGATATGCAGTCGGCATCCCTAATGAAATTTTTCAGTAGTCCTACAAACATAGCCATTTAACGAATTCAGAAATTCTTACTTCTTTCTCAAGAAGCTGCTGTGATAAGTTATAACATTTAAGTCAACCTAATACCTTTTTTCTTTTTTATTTGTTATTGTTCGGAGTATGAAAATCTTATGGACTTGAATAGAGTTTTGTTAAAATCAGTTGACTGTTTGCCTTCCTTAAATTGCCTACAGAAAGCTACATTATTAACCGAGCTATACTCTCGGAACTATTGTTATAAAGATTAGAAAGTACAAATCCTGACTTCGCTCAAATTCTGTTATTATTATGATTATTTTGTCGGATATACAAATTTGGTATTAAACATAAAATATTTTAGTCTAAATCTAATTCGCAATTTTGTTATGATAATATTGCACTTATTGAAAAATATACTTGTTCGTATAAACTCCAACATGAAATTCTTCGGCATTTCAAAAGTAATTTCAATCAGTGCATATAACCCATATTTTTCATTCGTTATCTACCTAACCAAAAGCTTTCCAAAACTGATAATTATTGTATTGTAAGAAAGGCGCTGAAGGGTCTAGAATTCAAGTAAAAAGGTCATTAAACCAACAATGGATTGATTGACAGCAACAAGGGTGTATTTCAAGAACCAATATACAGCAAACAAAGGAGAAGAATCGAGAATTACCTCATTATTTCTAGAAGCTTCTGGAAGTTATTTGAGTTACATATATAAGCCGTACAATCCGATGGTCAAGTCAGTCAGTCAGTATGAATCCGGAAGTAGTGTGCAAGGAATTATTCAATCTATTGTCCAAATAAATATGTTCAATGTTTTTGTAATGTAAGTGCTTGTGTAGACAAATTACGCAGTCGGTTTTAGTAATGAGTATGGCACAATTGTCATGCTAAGAATTAAATTAATGTTAGTAAACAGTAGTATCTACAATCATTGATCTCTGCAGCGGCATCTTAGTACATCAAGTACCCTTTGTAATCAACTATGAATAATCAGGCTTATATTAGACCGAACAAAAACACTAAATTGTTGGTTCGTTTCAGTATACGTATCCTCTCGCTGCAAACCGGTTTTCAAACTATAGCAGTTGCCTAAAGTGTAACACCTGTAGCAAATTAAAATTCCTTCTGTCTTTCTGTTGTTAGTATTGCGTGGATAAATTTCACGCGTAAACCGCGAAAAATATGCATATTACAGTTAGCGATAACGTAATCTTTAAAAATAGAACGAAAGGATTAATGTTCAACGCTAAGTGTTACAATTATTATATACTGTTTGTTGATTTATCTATTTATTTACATATGTATATATTTATTTGCTTATTTATTTATTTGTTTATTTACTTATTTACGTACTTATTTATTTGTTTATTTATTTATTTATCAGTTATTACATATGCCCACTTCCCTATTTCTTGCTAACCACTGATACCAAAAAACGATGGGTTCTGGAAATTTAAAACTGTTCGCATGAAATTTCTTCCATTTGATTATTTTACAATTCTAAAATACTTAATATTTAACAGATGACAGCCCGTAAGTAAAAAGCTTTCCACTTAAGAGTTTTTTCAGGAAATAATGGTTTTCGGAAATGCTTTTAAAGGTGTGGGGCTCTAGATTTCTCTTGGGAAGTATCAATATCTGGCCCAATATCTTATATGTAGCTGAGCATCTGCTTTGTTTGGGTTGATGGTCGATTGAAAATAAAATATGAAACCGTACAAGGTAAAAAGCAGGAGCTATAGCAATATATACAAATATAGTTTGTAATAAACGGATTAATGGGTATTGCAAATTCTAGATCACGTTTTTCTAACAATAATAGGCTAAAGCTCTGGAGGAAGCAATAAATGTGTATATGAGCGTGATGTATCACTTTGTTGGAGGATTACTCTGAATAGCAGACGAGCACGCACCGGATTAATGGATTACAACTGCATTCGGTGAATCTTACAATCGCTTATACATGAAAACCGAAAAATATAAAACTGCCTAAATCATTTTTAAAATTGTTATCTGCTTTAACCAGGATTTGCCTAGACATCCATTTTTGTAAACGACCTAAGGTGAATACTACACATACACTATAGTACCGAAGGCAACAAAAAATACTTCCTTTGTTTAAATATCATTCAGTCGCCATCAAAACATAATGAATTCATATTATATTTTATTGAACTACTCGCAGATGGACCTGTAACTCATTTTGTAACTTAGTAGATTAACTCAATTAATCGGATTGCTCTAAACGGTATTTTACTGCAAAATGACAGGTTATTTGAATACCTAGTTCATAATAAGAGTTTAATTTGTTAAGCAAAACATTTAATCTCTATACAAAAATTTAGATATGGACGCTGCAATATTCTTTTGCATACTTTCGTAGAAAGCACTAGCTTCGAGAGGAGCATTTGGGACATCGTGGTACGGCATTAATTATAATGCATACATGCGTGTCACTAAGCCACAAATTTGAGATGATTTTTAATTAAAATTGTTCTGTTTAACGGCACCTAACGATTAGCTTCGTCCCTACGGATGTTGTGTAGCATGTGCAATAGGCAGGTAGTCACATTCCGGGGGCGGCCGAATTTCCAATTTTTATAAAAGAATTCCTACTTTAAATTTATAATTATTTAAAAATAGAACAATGGTGTAATAAATCGAGGAGAATTCTGAAAAAGTTAACCAAGAGCGAGTCATGCTCGCAGGATTAGGGTTCCGTACCAATACTACAATGAGCAATCAATAAACCAAATTAAACTGTTTTTATTTTTTTGAATATTTAAATCCTATCCAAATTTGATTGTGATAACTGAAAAATGAATATATTGTTCCACATTGTACTGGTACATTAGTAAATACGTTATCTATTACTGTGTTTAAAAAATGTTTTCTTAGCAACTATTACACTGTCAAAAAATCCTGCAGTTTTCCGATAATTTATGACTCAATAGCTATTATCCCTATTAAAATCAAAATTTTAGCTTTGGAAATTTAGGAGAACAGGGGGGTGGTGAGCACGGCCATATTTGGCCGTTTTGAGCTATATCATAAAGACTATCGAACCGAAGATTATAAAAAAAAATTTTTTAGAAGCCTTTTAGAATCCTCTTTCAAATTATACCTCACACGATATATTTATTAAAACTGTTTTTCTTTTGATCAAATTAACCCACGCCATTTTAATATAAAATTTTTTTTCTATTTTCTGACTGTCGATATATGTGCGCGCCATAAAAACCTAGCATTGTGCCAAATTTAAAATTCCTACGTTACATAATTTTCGAGAAAAACTTCTGTGACAGACGGACGGACGGACACGAGAGTGATCTTATAAAGGTTCCGTTATACCTTATAAGGTACTGAACCCTAAAAATTACTTTTATTCTAAAGATTAGCAGAACAAAAGGTACAATATCAATTGTTTATTGGGGCTGACTAAGTCAACCAGATTGATCGTTTGAGGTTCCCGATAATATTTCTAGAATATCATGAAACTAGTGTTTCACATACACAGAATTTTAGAAAATAGAGTGGTTTTGAACAGAGACTTAATTCTTTTAAAGCTATTGAGATGGAAGAACGGAGACCTCTAAATATTCGCAAATAGTATTGGTCTGAAGTTATTAAATAAACAGTTTATTTTATTCAATAACTGGAAGAACAGTGTTGAGCAATATTCTTTACCTTGCTCTACAACACCTTAAAAACACTAATTCAATTTTGTAATATCAAAGAAATTTGTAAAATAAAGTGCCTGTACCAAATACGTTTCTGTCACTAGGGTCGATGAATATTCCTTCACAAACTTATCTAATTTTACCTAATTCACAAATAAGTTCAAATAGAATTTAGCCTAAATTTAGCTTCTTTTAAGACTACATAATTGCAATTAGAATACAATTACGTTTGCATAAAAATACTTAATATCCTAACATCAAACTGGCGAGGTACTAATAAAAAAAACCTAAAGAAATATACTAAATCAATCACTGATAATACTAACACACCATTGTTTTGGTTTAAATATTGATATACATGACATTTTAAAAGCCATTTCTTGAAATGCCCTTAACAACAGTAAATAGAAAACTGTTAAATTCCAACTATTTCTTTTCATCATTCCATTGTCTACTAAAGCAAACAAATGTTCACTTTTTGAATAACATCGAATTCCACCAATATAACTTACATTTAAAATCAATATGCGCATATTTTTTAATATTTTAAAATGTTTCAAACTTACTTTTACCTTAATATTATGCTTAAATTCAACCACAACCAGTTCCGTCGTTAATCATAGTTCAACCAAAATAATTGCTTTCGTGGTTTGTTAATTTCCTACTACATAAATACAGCCTCATCTGCATTTAAATCTCACATGTACATAATTACAAATTATAAACATAAAAGCTCAGCTTTTACTCACGGTTTAATCTACAATATATCTCAAGGATGTTTAGAAACATCAGTTTTTCCTCCTTCAAAATACACTTTCCTTAACACAAGACAAATGCAAAATAATTTGAGATGAACTCTCTAGTTCTTAATCCCTTTACCGGTCGTCACGACATTAAATTTACGAACACATGCTTGAACCTTACCTTGCGCTTGCAAGCGTGGTTAAAAAGAGCCGCGCGCCACGTGGTTCTCTTGCGGTGATTTTTATATTCATCTTGAAGCTGTTCTACTTTCCACTTTTAACTTTCGTACAACGTACCTGTATAAAATTTTTCCCTTCTTGTAATGCATCCTAACCGCGATCAAATGTTCGTTCATACAATGTAACATATTTAATCTATGCTGAATGAAAGGTTTTTGCCGCGTTGATTACATACAAGTTAGGTACTTTATATGTAATTTATACTATTGTTACAATATGGTAATATTTTAATGTCCTTGGTGGTCGGCAAGGCTGGCAACTATCATATTATAAATTTTCGTGTTATGAGAAGCGTCTACGTAGCATCTTGTAATACTAAGATTTCTTTTTATTTGGGGTTGTGAATTAAGTCACCGTAGTGGATTATTACATTTACAATCTGTTTAAAGAGCATAATTTTGTGCCTTGTTATTTGAATTGCAGTTATAGAAACAAAATTTTGAAATACCATGCTTAAATAACGTAAAATCTTACTATACAGGGTGCGTTTATATTTATTTTGTCCTACCACAATTAAATTCTTTCTTATAAAATTGAAAGTAAGGTGAATGCGTTACACATAGCTGAACATTGGCTTTAAGTTGTGTTCCCAAAGCTTGACGTTAATATATGTTGCATTTGCTAATACCATTATAGGGTGACATCTAGTATTCAAGTACTGAGTAGTTATGCTTTTTTCGAAAGAATTCTGTGGTATACTACATAGACCTGGAATATGAATAAATCAAAACCATTAATTCGAACACATTTACAGATTTCAAAACAATAGTATTCGCTAACAATGTTGAAATGGCCAACACCATCAATAGTAGGATAAAGTTCAGAAAAAAGCGTATGACGTTATAATGATTTTACATCAAATATTCCGGTCGGCTACCGCGTTTAGAAAATTTGAATTACTTACACTCTGTTTCTTAATTCGAGTTGTAAATTTTCAGGATCCGTTCAAACTAGAAAAAATTATGATATGCAAGCTATTAGGTTGCTTTATGGGCCTATATAGTTGTTGCGCTTTTTGGCTTTACATTTTATTTTAGTATTTAATTTATTACGGTATTCCGTGCAGACAAGAAATAAAGCAGCCAAGTAAGTAGAGAAAACCGCCTACACCGAGTACCACAACAAAACACAGAGACAGATTGGTAGAATCGAACTCCAAAAGGATTAAAGTTCGGGCCACCTCAAAAACGTCGTAGAGTGGGGTGGGTGATCTAGAAAGCAAAGAATTGGAAACCTCAGTAAAAAGCTATATTGCCAATATGTATAAAGACATGCAGTCCCAAAAGAATACTTACAACGTCAAAACACATTTACGTAATCGTTCGGTATAACGTGATGTACACAAAGCGTCAATTTACATATAGTACAGTATAAACTTAAATATTTAATATATCGAGAATAAAATTTTATTATCTAAATACAACAATACTAACAACATGTTCCAAATCTAAATATGTACAAGAAATAAAGTAATAATGCAGTAGCATCTGCTTTAGGAAGCGCGCTTCGTAACATTAAAATTTTAAACAGCAAGTTGTTCACGTTAACATTAATTTATACAGAAGGGTAAACAGTAGAAAGTGCTCTACGCATTAAAATTTTATACAGCAAGTTTTATAAATAAGGCACATAGTTGTTTGTGTTGTGAGCGTGCATTTGGTAACGTACTGTCTGATTGCGGAATTAACCAAAGATTTTTAAAAACAACACAAATAAAGTAAACAGAAAAATACACTGTACCTGGACCCATCTTCTCTTTGGTATCATCTTAGGATGAAAAGATGCGTTTGTATTTGTTTATGGCTGGGCGCTGGAACCACTAAATTTACTACACTAGCGCATTACCCATTTTAAAAGCGCAACTTTACAACGCTCACAAGAGGTTGTATAACAGTAAAAGAACAAAGAAGGAAGAGCGACGAACGACGAAGTCATATACCTTTTTCAAAGTTGGACTTGTATTTATACAACTACCAAACCATGGAAAATAACAAAACCATTCCCAACAATAGAATGTTAAGGGTTCTACGAAACCAAGCAAAAATATATATTCCAGACAACAACGGCGAAAATATCCGTAGAATCCAAGCAATAACAAAAGAAAAATACGATATATAATTCTATTGAATTTTGTTGTTTGAATGGGTAAGCAAGATATATTTTGAAACATCTAAAGTTAAGAAAAATCAGTTGCCTAACTTTTTAGAAAAAAATAGAAGTTTGTATTATTATCGATCCACGCTACGCGAAACGACTTAATTAGCTGACCAATTTTATTACTAATGAAACGTAAGCGAGCTTGAACGCTTGCCAATAACAAATTAAAATTTCACAGAAAATGCACAAATTATAACCTTATTAAGTATTTAATGAGCGACGGACAACTATTTGAAATAACAAGCGCGGTTAGAATATGTTACAAAGAATTGCAAAGGTGTGCTTCTTGGTGTTTAATGATTTCAAACAATTTATAAGTTGTTTTAGGAGGTATTCCGCGTACAGAGCGACATTTTTATACAAGAATGTTTAACACGTATTTATTGACCTTAACAAGCTTGTGTAATTTGAGAATAACATAAAAAGGGTTTACATTAGCGTTTTTAATTAAGGTAGTTACAATTTAATGCAGAATCCCTCTATTTCAAAAAGTTACCGTAACAAATTTCTCCTATCAAAATTAAATGGTCAGGGTAGAAAGTAGAAGCAAGGAAGCAAGCAGTACAGTACTACCATAAAGCAAAAGGAAATTCGTTTAGGAAAACCCAAAAAAAAGCAACAAAAATTAACTTATATCAGATTCGAAAGGCCAATATGCACTAATGAACCAAAAAAAATCGCTTAAGAAAACAAAAAACACAAAAAAAATCAAACTTAGGAATTTTATCCGGCTCGAAGAACCAGTATACCGGACCAAATCAGTAATATTAAAGGACATAGGAAATTTAAAAATAGAAAGTAGCAGTCATCAAGGGCAAAGATGGAATGGTCTAACACTGAAAAAAAGTCATCGGAGTACGAACATCTCTAGTAAAGAAACAGCAAAGTTTTCAATCTCAAGAAAAGTAATTGGTTTACATGGACAAAACCAAAAAGTGAGAAAAAGACGAGGAGGAAAACCAACAGTACAAGCCAAACCAAAACAATAACTGTCAACCCTCAAAATAAGCTAGGGAGCAACAAGAGTGACGGATAGAAGAAATTGAAGTACTCAGACAGTTGATTGTAAGATTAGTGCGTTTCCTTTTGGTGCCTGTTGGAATACCTGTAGAAAAAGGATTACTTATTAAAAAGTCAACTATAGTTAACATTACACTTACTACAAAATTTAATTCCACTGCATATGTTGAAAATTTTATTCCAGGGTAGCAACTTGCAATTGAACATAGGGACAATGCTTGAACCTTCCCGAATAAAATAAGAAGTTGGACAGTTATTTGTTTAAATAGATCGATCTGTAACAAATCAATTATATATGGTGTCCAAGTCCGCCGGAAAAGCTATATAACTTTTTTTTATTCAAGATATCAATTTCCCTTTTTTCAATAGCTACAGCTAGGCTGCACAATCTAAAAATGCAGTCAGAGTGTGCTAATTTGGTTGCTAATCCAAAGTTATGTGTTTTATATGGAACACCCTATATTGGTACCATATCCTGAGAGCTTTTTTGATATTGATGAAAATGATTCAGAGGTGCCATGGTTCAACAGTTGTGGTTTCGTATTTACAAGTCATTTTGTCAAAATCATCTCTACTTTGAAAAATCGCATATGTTTACGTAGTGAACTTGAAGAGTCAAATCTTTCACGACAAGATTTTCTATATCCTGAAGCTCAATTTCCCACAGCATATGGTCCATGTTTATACTTTCTATTATACAGGGTGAATCAAAACGCAAAATAAACAAAAAAATACATTTTTTCAAAAAGCATCCACCATAATAGATGTTGTAATTACAAATAGCATTTTGAAAGAGCTTTCCAATGATATAAAACTTTGTATAGGTTACAGCAAAAATTGCGGTTTTCAGAATAGAGAAACAAGGTAGACTACTATTGTCACCTGATACCAAATATCCAGTGGTAACAAGGTACAGAAGCAAATAACTTTCATTCATCAACGGTAGACAAAACAAGTTTTAACAATAAATAAACGTCGAAAACATGATGATTATATTAAACAACTACAGGCATTGGTCTTATAATCTCAACTAATGTTAATTGTGCGAAAAGATTTACTGGAAAACTATTAATACGGCAAATGGCTGTCTTGGGGGATATTTGGCAGCCACAGGCTGCTTTACCCCCTTCACGTACGTTACATTTGATTTTCCAATGCTCCACCCGAAGGTACTACATTGGCCAGGAAGCGAGTTTTTCTTTACCTGGAAATTTTTAATTTTGCCGAACCCTTGCTATTCCAAGCAAGGTAGGGATCTTTAACGTGGGTGACAATACCCACACACGGGCCCTCAATACTACCTCTCATCCAAACGAAGGCGTATTTTTGTGAAAAATGCTCGCCTAACATTTTTCAAGCGGACCGTGTTGGGATTTGAACACGGGACCTTGGACATAGTAGTCACAAGCATACCAACTACACCACGAAGCCGCCCCCCTTCACATAACCGTTTATTTACATTTCCAATGCTCTACCTGAAGGTACTACATTGGCCAGGAGGCGAGCTTTTTGTTGCTTGGAAATTTAGAATTTTGCCGAACCCTTGCTATTCCAAGCAAGGTAGGGATCTTTAACGTGCGTGACAACACTCACACACGGGACCCATTTAACCTCTCATCCGAACGAGGGCGTAATTTTTGTGAAAAATGCTCACCTGCCATTTTTCAAGCAGTCGGCCCCTTCACATAACCACAGGAATATCGGTGAAATAGGGCATATTATTAGAAAACAATAGAATGGCAACCGAGCTGTATCTAAGGTGTTGTGGGAATTTCGAAGAACTGTGTAGGGTAGCCCAGAACATAAATAAGTGCTAGTACGCGTCAACCATTTCTAAGACGGAAAACCTAATGACGAAAAAATAAGTTCACTCATACCTGATGATTATTATAAACAACTTCAAGGGTTGATTGTGAAATATTTTCAACTAATATTGATTGTGCGAAAGGATATATTGGAAAAACTATTAATTTGGCAAATGTTAAGTGCTGGGGGGAACTTAGCAGCCAAAGGCTGCTTAACTCCCTTTACATACCCTACATGTTCAAAGACAACGAACATAGAAATAAGAAGAAAACTGTTCAAAGCATATGTGTGGAGCACTGCACAGTACGTCTATGAAATAGTGGCAGTAGAAAAAGCAAACAGAAAGTGATAGAAACCTCCTGGAATGTTGTGCTTCATATGTATGAGTATGGTAGCATGGACAAACAAAGTTAATAACAAATAGGTTATAGAAATAGTAGAGGAATAAAGATATCTCTGGAAAACAAAAAAATAGGAGATATAGAAGCAGAAGCAGAGATAGGAAAAGAGCGGTAGAGGTAGACCAATATCAGACTTTCGCATGTAGATAGTGATAGATGCAGACTGTGCAAATTTCAAGGAAATGTGAGGGTTAGTTCAGAATAGGAAACAATGAGTACGCGTCTAACCAGTTCCGGGACTGAAGACCTAATGATGATGATGATGATAAAAAGAAAATTGACTACTGTAAATGTTCAGAAATGCCACCTATTTGTTCTATGCAGACTGCTAGTCTTCTAATGATAGCAACTTGCACTAAGCTCGGCTGTGCTTCGTCCGTTTAAAAGAATGCTGCGCTTATTCTATAATTCATATCATCAGGAGTTGTTGGACGAACTCTGTATACCTGTTCCTTAACAAAATTCCATAAAAAGAAATCCAGCGGCATTAAGTTAGAAGAACGAGCTATCCGAATAATGAGGATAGTCATTATTAAGAAATCAACATTTAGATTTATGGTTAGGTACAGGGGCACCATCCTATTGAATCCACATATTCCTATTTGTATTCAAATCGACATCCCGTTTACAATGCCGTCGAGAAAAATGAACCAACAGCATGGTTGCCAATAATATCTCCCCAAACATTAAAGGACCATCGATTTTGATGATCGACCAGTCCTTAGCCAGTGTGGATTTTTTGTTGAATAGTATTGCATACAATTCCTATTAACTGATCCGTTGCTTTTAAACGATGCTTCGTCACCGAACACAATATTCGAAATATGACTTGTATGAACCACAACACTCATTAGATTTGAAACTTGTAGACGAGTCTCAAAATCATCTCCATGTAATTCTTGATGAAGTTTAATGTAATAACGATAGAATAGATGCTTCAATATTATAATATTTACACTGCTTTTTGAAATATCAGTTTCTAGAGCAATTTCTCTGTGCTTAGATTGGGATCTACTTCTATCTTCAGCAAAACTTCTAGTTCGGATTCGTCATCAATTCGTTTTGCTATCATTTCACGCTTGGAATATTCAACGTTACTTGTAGCTTCCAATCTATCTCGCAGTTTTTCAAAAACCACAGTTTGTGACGTTCTCAAGTTTGCATAATTTTGATTATAAATTTGACCACACTTTGATTAGCTTTCTCAATGCAGTACACCATGTTAATCAATTATTGACGTGTAAATTAATTCTGATAAGAACAGATTAAACAGCAAATTTGCAAAATAATAATGACAGAATTTGTCAGATTTGCTGAGATTAGCTTACTTAATTTTCTCTATTGTGAAAGCCGCTAGAAAGACAATGTTTTCGCAATTTTGAATAATTTTTCTCTTGTAACCCATACAAGTTTTATATCATTGAAAAGCGTTCTAAAAATGCTATTTAATGACAACATCCAGTGTGGCGGGTGCCATTTGACAAAATTGACTTTTCGTTCATTTTGCGTTTTGATGCACCCCCTATAATAGAAAGTAAAGCAAGCAACAAAAGCTATGGGTAATGATAATTCAGGATGTGGAAAATCTTATCGCGAAAGTATCAACCCTTCGAGTTCAATACAAAAATTTGTTCATTATTCAATCTAGATTTAAATTTTACCTAAAATGAGTCCATTGTAGACGCATGTTACCTGTGTAACATCTACATTAGCATACGAGCTCTCAGAATATGGTACCAAATATAGGGCGTTCTATTTAAAAAACACACCTTTTGGGTTGACAACCATATTAACACACCCCGTGTCTATATATCGTAAAACACTTTCAGCTTGTGCAGCCTAGCCGTGGCTATCGTTTAAAAAATCTGAACTTGATATCTTGAATAACAAAAAAAGTTATAGAACTTTCTCTCAGGACTTGGACACCCTGTATATTCCAAACGAATTGTAAATTACATTCGATCAAATGTGAACTACAAAACACCATTTGTTAGAGTACAAGTGTGTTTAACACCTGTTGGATGCTAAAATTAATTATAACTACCAATCTTATATAAAGATTTATAGCTAATTATTCTGAAGTGAACTGAAGCACTTAACACTAAACACCTACTTAAGCAACTAACGCATATATAAATTTATATAGATTGTCCGAATGGTGCAAAATATATTGTCCATCAGAATAATTGTGATTAATTTCAAGTTGCAACACTTCTTCGTCATCATTACGAAAGCTGTTTTTATTGCCTTTTATTCGTAACCCTAAAATATCTTTTATTTGTATATCGACATCAGCAATGTAGACTACACACACGCGCGCACTTAACCAAACTAAGAACAAAAACATAGATCATATTAAAGAACCTTCACCAATCACTCCCAACTTCAATACATTTATCTACACACACTCGACGCCTGATTCTTTCGCAAATTATAATCCCTATCATACACTACGCATCCGACACCTGGCTGACATTAACCCCACCTTCCTCTAGAACAAAACTAAATGCAATAATCCGCCCCTTCCTGCTATATACATCCCACGCCTACAGAACCATATCCACGCTAACCCTATATACCATTCTTAAAATCCCTCTCATAAAATTACAACCCAACGCAGCCCTACAAATCCAAAACCTGAAACGAAACCTTCCAATCCAGTTCCACGACACCATCCTAACTCCTGACAACTACAAAACACTACCTAAGTCCAACATTAAAACCCGCATTCGTTCCTCGTTAAACCATTCGTAGCAACAACTTTAGCCCACATCCCTATCCCAACAGATACACATACTACCTATTTCTCGAACTACTAGAAATTCCACAACACGTATCCCACTCCAGACCTCAAACGATACATTTCGTAACCTCTCACGGCAAATTTCGATCCAAACTTAACACCTTCAACATCACCCCATCCCCATATCGTCCTTGCGACAACTCCTCGCCTGAGATTCCTAACCACCTCATATACACATGTTCACTTCTATCCACCTCCCGCTCAAACTTCAAATCCTCACTAAACCTAGATCCCTTCACTCCTCTACCTAGCATAACACACCTCATCACGCACAATCCTGAGCTACTAAACAAATTCCTCAAGCGAGATCCTAAACACAAAGCCGCCAATAAACAATTAAACACTCTAATACATGACCTACCTCACATTCCACACTCCACACATTGCACAACCCCATTGCTTACTCCCCTACATCAAGGATCCAGGTAATCCGATAAAAGGGGGACTTGCCTCATCGAAAACCAATTAAAACAGCGGACCTCCACACACCATGGTCAACCATCATCTTTAAAGAAGAACTCACATTTTGAAATTATCACCGTTTATTTGTTTACATGTATTTCACTTAAATTGTATATATTTTATTAACCAGTATGGATTTCTATTCACGAATGGTTATAAATAGATGCTTACTAATTGGAAAAAAATACCTTTGGAGCACCACCACCAATTTTATACTTTTCCGCTTTTTCACGACAAGTTTTTGATTTGCCGTTTTTTTTCAAATTTTCATGTTTGTCCCTTAGATTCTTCACAGAGCGCGGAACACCACCATTGGCACTATTAAATTCAGCAGAAATATGAAAGCATGCGATGTTTATGTCTTGCCAACTGACAGAGTTCGCCTCTTACTTTGTAAAAAACTTTGACGTCTTTTTCCTTCATCATCATCATTAGGTCTCAGTCCTGGAACTGGTTAGAGGCGTACCTTCATTGTTTCCTATTCTGAGCTAACCTACAAATTTCTCTGAAATTCACACAGACTGCACATTTCACTATCTGGCTGCAATAGTCTGATCTAGGTCTACCTTTATCTTTCTTTTTTCCTGTATAATTGTAATGTATCCCGCACTATTCCCCAAAAAATTTTTTACAACGTCTTATTTCTACTATTCCAATCTTTTTGAGTATTTGAAACATTTTTTTTTCATTTTACATTGTCGAATGCTTTTTCCAGATCCACAAACGCTATATACATGCCTTCCCCTTTTTCTACTGTTTTCTCTATTATCACCCTCAGATCTAAAATAGTCTCCAGTGTTCCCCTATTTGGCATAAACCCAAACTAATCTTCTCCTAGTACTACTTTAGCTCGTTTTTCCATTCGTCTTTGACAAAGTTAATATTTTTGAAACGTGCGCTGTCAAACTTATTGTTCGAAAATTTTCACATCTGTCGGAGCCACTCTTTTTTGGTATAGTGACTATGATGTTACGTTTGAAATATTTGTTTATCTCGCCTGCATCATATACATAGCTTATAAATTGGAAGAAACGTTTTGCTACTGATTGTCTAGCGACTTTTAGAGTTTCTACTTGCACCTTATATGTACTCGGCGCCTTACCATTTTTCAGAACGTTTAATGCTAAGTATAGGATATCCCAAATCAATCTTTTTAATGTCTGATTCCTGTTCCAATGCTGTTAATTCCTCTCCTCCATAAAAATTTCCTATATATTCTTGCCATCTAACCACTTTCTCTACATTTTCTATAATGACGTTTCCTCCCACGTCTCATACTGTTGCTATACGATTCTATATTTCTAAAATTCATTCTAATTAGTTTGTATGTCTCGTCTGTCTTTCATATTTCCATCTTAGTTTGTACCTCTTTGCACTTTCCCATTGTATAACTTTGAACGTTTGTTTTCCTGTTTCGTTTGATCTATTTTTTTATTTTCGTCTTTTCCTATTAAATTCAGTATATCTTTTGTTATCCATGGTTCTTTATTTTGTTTTTGTGTATACTCCAGAATATCTATGGCCGCCATGTCTAAGCTGGATTTAATGTTATTCCATTCTTTTTCTACTTCCTTAGTATTAGAAATTTTTTCGGTACCTTTTAGCAATTCATTTCACTTTTTCCCAAATCTTTCGCGGATATCTATATCTTTTAGTTTCTCAAAGTCAGAGTGTCTTATTCCGTTCCCTTTTTTCAAATTTTTAAATTTAAGAGCGGCCTTCATAATTAAGATGTTGAGGTCAGTGTCTATATCTGCTTCTGTGTAGCTTCTACAGCCTTTTACTTGATTCTTAAACCGTTTTCTAACAAGAATGTAATCTATTTGATATCTTCCTATATCTCGTGACATTGTCCACGTGTATAGTCTTCTAGCATGTTCAAATAACGTGTTTGTGATGGTTAAATTGTTTTTGCCGTAAAAACCTCCCCTGTTGTTTTTCGTGCCTAAACCAAGTAAACCTACCACCGCTCCTTCCCAACCTTCACTCATCACTGCAATCCCCCATTGTTATTAAATTTTCATATTCTTTTACGTATCTTAGTATGTCTTTCATATCTTTGTTGATCATTTCTACTTCCTCCTCACTGTAGCTGGAGGTGGACATGTATACTTGTATTATTACTGTATTTACCTGTTTAGATTCTAATCTAACCATAAGTACTCTTTCGTTTTTTTGTAAGTAGTTTTCTACACAATATCCTATCCTTTATCGCATAACTATCCCCAGACCCAAATTTCCTTCCTCTGACCCTGTATGAATTACCCTAAAGTCCCCACTCCAAAAATCCCTCGCCTCTAGCCAGCGAACTTCGCTGATCCCTACTATGTCTAGTGTTAACCTATCCATTACAATTTTCAAATTCTCTAGCTTACCTACTTGCTTCATACTTCTGACATTCCACCACCGACTGGTAAAATGATCACGACTCTTTTTCTACATTTCCGATCACGTCCTCCGGAGTAGTCCCCTCCCGGGGATCCGAATGAAGGACTATTTTAACTCCGGAATCTTTTACCCCAGAGGATGTCATTATCTTAATTACAATTTAAGTACGCTGTGTACTTGGGAGTAATGTGGTGGTGTACTGTTGCCTTCTACATCGCAGTAGTTGTCTTAGAATGCCATACCGGCCCCTATGGTCTCTGCCAATCTAAGTACCGGAAAAGCTGCTCCTCTCTTTCTGGGACCTGTCCTAGTCTGTTTCCTCACTGAAGATTCTACTACTTTGGCTGAACCCGTAGTTTGGCTCTCTAGATCGATGGAAGGCACAAATCATTCCACACGTTCTAGTAATCTAGAACTTCCTCAAGGTGCAGGTCTATTCGGAAGAGCTCTTTCCTCCATCGTATTATATTTACTGCGTAGTTAAATGAAAAATAAATGAATTATCTAAAATCCCAACCAATAAATATTTACACCTACCACAACCGATTAAACCTAGGAATTATGACCATCAGGCCAGTCGATCGCATGGGCACACCTGAAAATATAAAACATAACCTAACCCTGATTTACCACTGAATAAAACGAAGTTAGCATTTTCAATCACAATTACTGCAAACATCGAAGTATGTGCCGATTTAGTAAACTTAACCTTAGAAAGGATTAAAAAACTCGTTTTTGTTTAAATGTACAATTAAAGTAAAACTGATCTTACTTAAACGAAAGTTTAATCCAAATACTATAGAACTGGGCATAAATATCGCTCACTAGAAAAAGTATAATCCAAACCCTGTGTTGTTTTTTGGAGTACAAGCAATAATATTTCTGATGCGTTTAAACGAAGGGTGCTAGTTTTACGCAAAGCCTAAGTTTTCCATATTCGGATACTAAAATAGTCTATTTTGTTTATCATAAAAGGATAAGCAAAAGCGGGCCTGCTTTACTGTTTTGTTAGAATTTTACGAAGGCTATCAGAAAAAATTGCTTTCAAGCCTTATCGAAACGTTGCAGCTGTTCAAATTGTCTGCATTATTATAAAATGTAGTATCGTTTGGTGTTGGATTTGGGTTAGCTGTATGGAAACTGTTCAGAAATTTATATAGGGCATTTATAGAATGTAATACCAGCTGCCTGTGCATACTTTTTATACGTAAGGAAAATCCAAACGGGTTTAACGTGTAAACGCTATTTTTAAGGTAAAGGATTAACATTTTTCAAAGCGTTTTTTCGGCCGACATTATCGTCAGTGCATAGATGACAAGATATTTTAAAAATCTATATAAAGATATCTCTAAAATAATTTAAGGTTATTCCTAGGTTATTAGTCAACTAATTTTTTGAACCACCATATGGTTCAAATCATAAAGTCTATATATTTTTGGGTGTTGCTTAAAAAAATGAAGAATTTTAGATGCGCTTCTGATACTCGTAATGATATTTATAAAACTGTGTAATGCTAGTGCGTTAAATAGGCATACATTTGCAAATAGAAAAGAATTTATTAATTTAAGTTAGTTAAATGAGCTTTAAAACCAAAGTATCCTTAAAATTTTATAAAAGCTTAGGTGGTTTACATTTAATAACATGGTTATTTTATTATAGTGTTAGAATAGGGCAGTAATAGTGGAGTACCTAGTACATTCCTTTACAACCAGCAACAAAGACCGAGGTTTCTCAGTAGGCATACTGAATTAAAAAATACCGACACATTTAAGCAAATTATCAATTCTAAGAAAATGTATTTGTAATCATTAACACAAATTGAAAGAAACCGCAATCACTGTAACAAACAGACAAAACCCTACAAAATGGTATAAAACTTCAAGCGTACTGACCAATTAACGATGCAGATGTCGATATCAAATGAAAAATGTGGAAATACAATTCTCACGCACCAAAATACCGTTGACTTCCACTTTAAGACAATTCAAGTCGTACAAATCGCGCGACCGGGAAAAATCGAGTAACTTCCTGAAATATTACAACTTATAAAGACTGGCATAGTAAAATAGAGAGAATCATTCGGATCTTTCATTTCAAGCTTTTATCTTCATTTAGTCAATTGACAAGTAGCCATCGTTGGGCGGTTGAGAACTTAAGTAATTCGTGACCGTAGTTGAGAAACACGGATTTGTAGTGAAACAAATTCCCAAACGCAAAAGTAATTGCGGTTTAGAGAAAAGTAGCATTACTTGTGAGTGTTCCTGAAGTAGATGCTTTCCGTCAACACCATTTGAGTTAGTGGATTATCGACAACCACATTACTGTCCTACACGAGAAGGTCACTTGAGCCTTGTACGATCAATAAGCTGTAAGCCGTATTAATTTAAGTTTTAAACCATAAATCAGCAAGACTACAGATGGCAAAATGGACAAAACGCGTGTTTCATATCTAATGTATTGATAATTGACCGTGAATTCTCGAAATATATTACGTTAGAAGAGGATTGTTATACTCAAAAGCCAATGCGCATCTAGTAGGATCAATGTTGATTGAAGCTGCGACGTGAGTATATTATTTGACGTTTCTACACGATACGTAATTAATTCCCTACACTAAATGGATAATATTTGGCAGTGCTAACTATTTAAAAATGTTAAAATGGAAAATAGACAATTAAGGCAATTAAAATACTGCAAAATAAATGTTTCTTAAATATTAAAAGTTATTGGAATAGACATATATGGTTTATTATTGATGAAGTGGTCAATTTGCATAAAAATTCGACTTTTAGAACTATCTAAAATATGATGAAACATTGAATGGTAATTATTATGTTTTGGAAAAGTCAACAACAAAAATACCGCTAACAGTAAAATTTATATCACAGTCGTAGGTCTTAAGTTCAACAACGAGTTGGACGCGAACTTCCAAAGCTTTTTATTCTGAACTAATCTACGCCTTTCCTAGAATTCACACAGCCCACATGCTACACTATCTGTGTGTAATAACCTAATCTAGGTCTGCCTGTACCCTCCTTTTACTTCTAATATATGCCGCGCTATTCCTTCATGTCCTAGTATGTGTCCTATCACTTTATCTCTCCTACTTTTTACTGTTTTTCACATACTTCTTTCTTTCCCTACCATTTCTAATACCTCTTTGTTCTTAACTTTGTCTGTCCATGATATCTTCATCATACATCTGTAGCACCACATTTTAACATCTATCATCCTATCTCTCCTATTTTTTTACTGTTTTCCACATATTTTTTCTTCCCTACCATTTCCAGTACCTCTTTGTTCTTAACTTCCTCTGTCCATGATATCTACATCATACGTCTGCAGTACCACATTTGAAAGGCCGCTTCTTTTACGGTTCACATTTCAGAACCGTGCAGTACTGTGCGTTGCGCATATGCTTTCAGTAATAGTTTCCTTGTGTCTATGTTTGTTTTCTTCGAACCTGGGCATCTGCTTTTTTCTTAAATACAGCACAGCTTAGTGCTAATCTTTTTATATCTATTGCACTTTTCCTATCTTGCTTTACTTGGCTTCCTAAGCATCAGAAATCTTTAACCATTTGTAAGTTCTCGTTTTCTATTTGTATTCTGTGTTTTACTTAGTTTCATCTCCTTTGCATACTAGTGCTTTAGTTTTATTTTTGTTAATTTCCATACCGTGTCTCTATGTTAGTACAGTACTATTCCTATTTCTTTGTGATCTGCTTTTAACTCTTTCTTGGCAGATACTAATACCGTTATATCATCCTTCAGGTATATCACACTTTTCCTTCTTTTGCTCGTGTTTTCTTTTTCTTTTTTTGTGACAAGCGATTGTACAAATTTTTGTCTTTGTTATGGCACCTGTCTTGGTAAATTAGTTCCATTTTATAAATATCGCTGTTATGTTCTGGTTTTCTTGTTCATCCTCTTTGACTTGACCATCAATAGACTTATTTTCATCAACGTTTGTTTGAACTTTAACTATTTCATCTCTAGGTTGATAATCTGGGCCATCCTCTGCACCACTATTATTATATTCACTATCAGTAGGCTCTCTTATATTTTCTTCTACAGCAATTAGTAGCAATGGCTAGTTAATTGTGCGGTTGTTACTTTCGGTTTTCGTCAAAATCCTGGCTTAGTGGACCATCTTCAATACTATTTAAGCGCATAATCAGCTACGCACATCTGGTTATCCTCAATTAATGCATATAGAGATCAGCAAAAACACGTTCTTCAGAAGTATTGGAGTCAGACAGGTATTAACTGCGCAAAACTAAAGGACATCCTTAAAAACCGATGCATCAAAACCAATAAATTTTAAATAGTACGGCAACTGGGTGATGGAAAATTCGAAAAAAGACTAAATTTGCTTCTGAAGTAGTTCCTTGATTTCAATTACTTTTTACAAAATTTGAAATGGAATGATGACTTTTGGATTTATACACGTAATTTACTAATTTTGATGCACCTACTCATATGAAAAGGAAAAAGGTTTTAAATACACTCCCAAAGATTTTTTCTCTCATAGTAGTTCTATTCCGTCCTGAATGGACCTGCACCTCAAAGAAGTTCTAGATTACTAGAACGGGTACAATGGCTTGCGAGTTCAAGTAATCTAAAGAGCAACTACAAGTTTAATCAAATTAGTATGGTTTTTAGTGAGAAAACAGAGTAAGACAGGTTCCCGAAAGAGGGCAGTAGCTGTTTCCGTACTTAGAGTGGCAGAGACCATAGGGATGGGTATGGCATTTAAAGACACACTACTGCCATGTGGAAGGCAGCGAGAACCACCACAATATCTCCCAAGTGCACAGCGTACTTACAAAGCTATTTAAGATGATGTAGGCATCCTCAGGGGTAAAAAATTCCGAAGCTTAAATTAGTCCCTCATTAAGATATCCTGGAGGAGACTACTTCGGAGGATGCGATCAGAAAGTTTAGAAAAAGTGTCGGAAACATATTGCGAGTTGGAGAGTTGAATGTTGGAAGTACGAAACAAGTAGGTAAGCTGGAGAACTTGAAAATTGAAATGGATAGGTTAGCATTAGACGTAGTAGTAATCAGCAAAGTTCGGTATCAAGAAGTGGGGGATTCTTGGATCGGAAACTATAGGGTAATTAATAGAGAATCATAGGAAGGAAATTCAGGTGTAGAAATGGTTATGCGAAAAAAGATAGGACACATAAAGATTTAATAGTTACGGGAGATTTTAACGCAGTGGTAAATGAGGGTAGGGAATGACGGTAGTAGATATATTTGGATTAGGCACAAGAAACGACAGGGGAAATAGTCTGGTAGAATTCTGTAATAAAAACAATTTAACCATTACAAACACATTATTTCGACATCATACTAGAAGACGATGTACGTGGAAGACGCCAGGAGATATAGGAAGATATCAAATAGATTACATTCTTGTTAGCCAACGATTTAGGAATGAAGTAAAAGACTGTAGAAGCTGCCCAGAAGCATATATAGACATTGACAACAACATCTTAATTATAAACACCGCACATAAATTTTAAAATTTGTAAAAAACGAATTGAAAAAGGCACTTTCACTTTGAGAAACTAAAAATAAAGATATTAACAAAAGAGTTGAAAAAAGTTAAAGGAATTGCTGAAAGATATCTGGTAAATTTTGATACTAAGAAAGTAGAAATAAAACAGAATAACATTAAATCCAGTCTAGACATAGCGGCCAGAGATATTCTGGGGTATACACAAAAAGAGAATAGGAAACCATGGATAACAAGGGATATCCTGAATTTAATAGAAGAAAGACGATAATACAAAAACAGACCAGACGAAGCAGGAAAACAGAGATAGAAAGCCGTAGAATGTGAAGTTAATCGCAAATGCAGGAAAGCTAAAGAACAATGGATCGATGAAAAGCGCAAAGGGGTACAAACTGAGATGGAAATAGGAAAGACAGACGAAGCATACAAACTGATTAGAATGATTTTTAGCGTATAAAACCGTATAGCAAAAATATAAGGGGCGCCGAAAAAGACATCATTATAAAAATGTAGAAAAAGTGGTAACATGGTAAAATACGGAATTTATATGCAGAAGAGAAACAAACAGCACTGGAACACAAATTAGATATTGAATAGGATGACTTGGGATATCCTATGAGATGAGTTTGAATTAGCATTAAAGGGTGTGAAGAATGGTAAGGCACAGGGTATAGATAAAGTGCAAGCAGAAACTCTAAAAGCCGATGGACAAGCAGTAACAGAACGTGTCTCCCAACTTGCAAGCTATATGTATGAGACGGGCGAGACACCCAAAGATTTTAAACGTTTCATCAAAGTCATTTTCAAAGAATATGTTTGATAGCATACGCGTTAAAAATATTAACTGGAATTGTACAAAGACGGATGGAAAAGCGAACTGAAGAAATACTGGAGAAGATAAATTTGGGTTTAGGCGAAACAAGATAACACAGGAGGTTATTCTAGTTTTGAGGGTGATAATGGAGAAGCCAATAGAAAACGGGGAAAGTGTGTATATAAGGTTGTAGATCTGAAAAAGCCATTGACAATGTAAAATGGAAAAAAAATGTTTGAACTACTCAAAAAGATTAGAATGAGCTTGAGGGATAAACATAGCTTATACAAAAAGCAAACAGCGGTAATAGAATTAGTGCAGGAATGTAACGAAGTAAATATTAAGAATGACAGGATGTGCCCTATCCCCGCTATTTTTTAACTTGCACTCCGAAGGGCAATCAATATTGTCAAATGCAGGAAGACGTTTGTAATTATTATGTAGAGACGAACCATCGATATGCTTAAATTTTCAGGTGATCTTACGGTATTAGCATCTAGTAAGGAAGACTTAGAAGCAGCTCTTAATGAAGTGGAAACAGTTCTAACAGAGAGATACGGTATGAAAATTAATAAAAATAAAATTAAAGTACTAGTATGTAACGGAGAGAAAAATAAATCAAAACTAGAATACAAATAGGAAACGAGAACTTACAAGAAGTTAATGATTTCTGTTACCTAGGAAGCCAAATTAGCGCAAGTTCGTACTACATTTAACAAGAAAAAGTAACTACTGTGTTCAAAGACAGCAAACAGAAAAACAAGGAAAAGGTTGCTTAATGCATATGGGTGGAGCACAGCTTTCTACGACTGTGAAACGTGGACAGTAGGAGAAGCGGACCGAAAAATGGAAGCCTTCGAATGTGTTGCTACATGTAGACATTGTGGACAGACAAATATAAGAACAATGAGGTTCTTGAAATGGGGGAAGAAAGAAATATTTGGAAAATAGTAAAAAGCAGAAGAGATAGGGTGATAGGTCACATATTAAGGCATGAAGAAATGGTGCGGAATATATTAAAAGTAGAGATTGTAGCCTTTTAAATTCCGATTTCTGATTTAGTTTAACGAGAATTTCCGATAATTAAAAAGGGAGCCCACGGCAAATTAAGATGGAAGGTGGCTCTAAGTTGAGGAAATCTCAAAGGCAAAGCGGCTAGTCGAACTATATGCTCTGGGTAGAGAATGAGCTGTGGGTCGGGGTGTAATTGCAACCACTAATAATAAAAATAAGGCGCCACCGTATTTTTTTATACTGAGAAGACCTAATACAAGTCCCTTGTACAAGGCTAATGCGGAAACCTTTCTCCTATAACCGCTATATAATTTTAAAGACCACCTAATCTTTAAAGTGTCTTACCTTATGGCTCGACCTTGACCTTAGCAATCCTGCACTGCACCTGTGAACAAATTAAACAAAGAAAAACACTGTTTGTGCATTCAAACTCAAAAATAATTAAATACAATCCGAATCGACTTTCATTCCTCTTAAATAAAATAGTCTTTAGTCCGAAAATAAGAATCTATTCAACTGGTATTCAATAATGTAATTTTCTACAAAAATATGTCTTCCTTTATAAGTTAATTTAAATTAGGAAGAGTTAATTACAATGGTACTGAATATATCCGTACCAATTAATATTTAATGAGGTTTATGTAACAAATTGACAAAGCATAAAATTGCTTATTTATAGAAAGCGTTAATTATGGTAAATTTACCTTAATTTCACAGTAAATAATTACAGATAACTTGTTCATAAAATATCAAATGTAGAGATTTAATTTCTAAAATTAAAGTTGTAAGAATTTACTTTATTTAATTAGTAGTGACATCTTCTGATGTTTCATTGAGTTAATAAAAGAATTATGTAGGAACAAATTACAGATTCATATCGTATGACTACGAAAATATAAGTGAGGTCTGTCTTTGACCTGTTCAAAGTTAACACAAGTCGGATAAAATAAAATTTATCTCGTTACTACATCGACAGTTCAAACAACATACGAACATAATTTTTTGTACATACCAGAACTCCTATTTGCACCTAAATACTTGCTTGAAAGCTGACATATGTGATGACAACGGAAAATTCCATTCCAAACAAACAGCTGCGCTGCATACTGAAAAAATACGTCACTTGGCTTCCATTATCTGCGTTTCAATTTACAGATGTTCCAGGAGTAATTCTCACCACGAGAAAACTGATGTTGTTTGTAATTAACTTGAATAAATTTATATATGTGATTCCATATTATACAAGAATAGAATTGGTTTCCTCAATTTCGCATGAATACCATTCAGAAAAATTTCTTATTTATAATTTACGTTGCAATATATTTTAAAATAAATTATTACCAAAGTTACATGTTCCTAATGGTCTTTTAACAAAAACTTCATCGTTCTTCACGACTGGTTTCAACAAACAAATGGACCATCCAAAACAATTTATGAAGATAGCTTACACGAGCAATCTTCCATCGTGCACGCTTCCAACACCAAAAATCAATCACGGACATCGCTCCTAAGAACAATTATCGACCTGCTTGAACCACAGCTATGTTAGAAGTCCCAGCCGAGCTTGTTGCTGCCCAGTAACAGCGATACCTAGCGGTTATTGAGTAGAGGGGGCTTTAAGAAGGATACCAAACAAAAGCTTTTATATTGTCTCCGTAGAATTTAACTTTTAACATGAACTAAATACTAGTTATTTATTGGACAATAGATATTATTAAATTAAGTGGATTGGATAACATTATAATGTATTATATTATTTAATATTTAATAAAAGGATTGATTATACAGATATATATATATTAGGTGGAAAATAAAATTGCTACACTGCCTCTTTCTAAGAGAAAAAATTCTGGAATAAATACGAAGAATTTTTTTTTGAATTTATTGTTACATATTCATAACTTATTATTATTAATTTTACAAAATAAAACAAAATTACCACTTAAGATACAACATAATTGAAAATGAGTGACGAGTAACTACGCGTACTATACGCCACAAGGGGACAAATTCGGAAGTCTTAATCGGTAGGATGTCATTATCGTTTAATCATATTCGGGGTTATTTTATCACTCATTTATACTCGAAACTTAAACAACAAAATATATAATACTGCCGTATTATAATTCTTTAATAAAAATATCAAATTATCATGACAAACATATTTTTACTATATTAACCGTAATTTACATATTTACAAAAGAAGAAAAGGACTCTCACTACTTTTGAGATCCACGACAAACATAACTTCAAAACAGCAAACAAGTCTTGAAATCACTAACGTTCAGCAATCTACCGCATGTATATGCAACCAAAATGTAGAAATATCTCTTTCCCAGAAGAGACAAGTAAAACGTCACCACGTCTTACTTCTCAAAAATCTCACTCACGCATGAATGAACAAAATAGAACATTGCTATCTCACGCAATATCCATAATCAAACATAGAACATTGTTATCTCACGCAATATTCATATTAAACATAACTATCATAGTTACTAACAATATTGACCTCCAATCAATATTTAATATGGACTCAAACTACTTGATTCCCATTCTAATTATCAAATACTTTAATCACAAATCCAAAAAATAATAACCAAATATACTCAATTTTAATTATCAAACACTTTAATTTTAAATCCGAAAGAAAATAATGACCAACTATATACAACTTTATTTATCAAACACTTTAATCATAAAAATACCTAAACATTCCTTTATAACCTTGAACAAAAGAATTATACGACAAATGAAATCATTTGACAAACGGAAACATGTAACTTTTTATCTTGACTCAAATGAATAACTTGCAACTAACAATATCAGCACAGTCTAGTATCAACCTTACTGCACTACAAAATTCTTTTATACTTCTTATCCAACATCTAAAATTTTTAGACTACCAAACAGTATTCCAATACAATATTTAAATCCTTAACTAAAAGATAAGACAGAAATAATTCCTACTATCAACCATTAAATATATCAACAACACTAATTAATGTTCAGAAACGTTCTCATTTTCAATATCACCATTGAACTCTGAATAAGGTTTTAAGTCCTTAACATGCCATCTGCCTGCCCTTGAACCATTTTCATTAATCAATTCATAAATTAAATTCGAAACCTTCTTTTTAACAATGCTCAAAACATATTTTGGCGCAAGCTTAGCTGTAAATTTATCACTTGCTTTCGAAAGAACTTTATTTGACCTCCAAACCTTGTCACCTACTTCGAAAGAAATGTTACGTCTCCTTAAATTATACGAATTACTAGACTGCATGTAAGCTAAATGTAACCTTTTCTGTACGTCTATAAAAATATCAAATAGTCCTTGATGATCTGACACATACGAAGGTCTATCACTAGAAATAAAATCAATATCAACTGAGGGTTCCACATCAAGACCATAAAATTTTCCAGACACTGGAACATGTCTACCAAAAACTAAGAAATTTGGCGAATAACCAGTGGCATGATGTTTTGCAGAATTAATCGCATACTGAATTTGGGGTAACTCTATGTCCCAAGTATCATGTTCTTTAATATACGAACGTATAGCTGTTCCTACCGTTCTATTTATCCTCTCTACAAAATTACATTGGGGAGAGTAAACTGCATTAAACCAAATTTTTGAACGTCATATTTTTACATACTGCCTTGAAATTTCTACCACTAAATTGTGAGCCATTGTCACAAATAATAAATTTGGGAACACCATAAACTAAAAAACTTTTCCTCCAATACACGTTCTATTATATGCGCTTTTGCACTACGTAACGGAAACAATAACGTAAATTTCGAGAACCAATCACCAATAACTAATAACCATTTGTGTCCAACCTTGATCGTGGAAATGGGCCCATGAGGTCTATAGCGATAATCTGAAAGGGGAACTTCACTTCTTTTTCCTTTCCCATTAAACCAAGGGGTCCTCTATTCGATGCCTTCTGTGCACCACACGTTAAAAATTTTACAAAATTTCAACACATCGATACGCATTTTGGCCAATAAAAACTCTCTTGTATGCGTGCCAATGTTTTAAAAAAACCAAAATGACCGGCCACTGAAGGGTCATGATTTATCCGAATAACCTCTTCCTTCTGTGATCTAGGGACTAAATATTTCCATTCCTTTACATTCGACGAGAGTGGTAAATTTGATGAAAGAAATTTAAATACATAATTATCTTCTACCTTCCATTGTGGGTAATCATCAGGTGAAGCTAAAATTTTTTTGAAGAGACACATACCAGGGATCCACATTATCTAACTTGATCTCAACTAAATTATCAACATGATTTCAAACATTAAACCAATGAACTTCAAACTTTAAGAGCACCTTCTCTTTTAAATTCGCAGACAATGACAATTTTAAACATAATAAATTTATAATTTAGATTACTCTCAACCTTCCATCTAGGATAACAATAAATCAATGTTCTAGTACACTCTTACACTACTCATAATCAAACTGTCAAGATAGACAAAAGTACTTCACAACGCATAAACTTGCTAGGGTGACAAACTCCTCTGTGAGTCTCACCTAGACTTATAAACAAAAATTATAACCTCATCACCAATCTCAAAAATAGTGATGCCAAAATTGCTAGAGTGACAACTTACCTCGAGTCTCGTTTAGACTAATGTAATGCTGAGCGACCGACTTTTCCTAAGTCTCGTCTAGACTGACATACTGCTAATCCGACCAACCACGACGACAAGTTTCACTTAGACTTACAACCAATTAACATACTGCGTTGCAATGCGGATATAAATAAATCAAAATTGCTATCAAAATATATCAAAACAAAACGTGCCTATGCACAAGAGCAATCTTGAAACGGTTTACCGACAGTAAAAACCAGTGTACCAAATTATAAACATCTATCATCTCTACTATAAAAATTTATCAAACAACTATTGTAGATAATACAAATGGAAGAAAACCTAAATACAAATCACTATTATCAACTACACTGTGAATTATTATTCACTGAAATACTTCAAGCTGCGACTAAAAGAACAATAATACTCCTATCGAACAATTTTCCATGTAAGAAAGTTTCTTCTAATTTCTTACACAACTTTATTAATGTTGACATACTATCAATTTCCGTTAGAGCTAATTGACAAATAAAATCAGGTAATGTTGTTTCTTTTTGGCTAATAATCGGCCTAACATTTTCCTCTTATCCTGCATCGGTCTGCTGCTAACACTTCACGAATTTTCAATTCATAATCCAACTTATCTTTATGCAAATAAACTACTTGATACGTCTCAGCCATCATGGAATAGACTAACTAACTAATTACAAATTAAACTCAATTAAACAACAACATCAATAGACTAAACCAACCTGAGGGTAAATGAATTACAAACCACAAGTGTAAACAACCAAAGTCAATCGAAGCCTATACTTTATGTGCTTATACAATTGGTACAGCAATCGAGGCCTACACGCTGGGCGCTATTTGTAGCCTTTTAAATTCCGATTTCTGATTTAGTTTAACGAGAATTTCCGATAATTAAAAAGGGAGCCCACGGCAAATTAAGATGGAAGGTGGCACTAAGTTGAGGAAATCTCAAAGGCAAAGCGGCTAGTCGAACTATATGCTCTGGGTAGAGAATGAGCTGTGGGTCGGGGTGTAATTGCAACCACTAATAATAAAAATAAGGCGCCACCGTATTTTTTTATACTGAGAAGACCTAATACAAGTCCCTTGTACAAGGCTAATGCGGAAACCTTTCTCCTATAACCGCTATATAATTTTTAAAGACCACCTAATCTTTAAAGTGTCTTACCTTATGGCTCGACCTTGACCTTAGCAATCCTGCACTGCACCTGTGAACAAATTAAACAAAGAAAACACTGTTTGTGCATTCAAACTCAAAAATAATTAAATACAATCCGAATCGACTTTCATTCCTCTTAAATAAAAATAGTCTTTAGTCCGAAAATAAGAATCTATTCAACTGGTATTCAATAATGTAATTTTCTACAAAAATATGTCTTTCTTTATAAGTTAATTTAAATTAGAAGAGTTAATTACAATGGTACTGAATATATCCGTACCAATTAATATTTAATGAGGTTTATGTAACAAATTGACAAAGCATAAAATTGCTTATTTATAGAAAGCGTTAATTATGGTAAATTTACCTTAATTTCACAGTAAATAATTACAGATAACTTGTTCATAAAATATCAAATGTAGAGATTTAATTTCTAAAAATTAAAGTTGTAAGAATTTACTTTATTTAATTAGTAGTGACATCTTCTGATGTTTCATTGAGTTAATAAAAGAATTATGTAGGAACAAATTACAGATTCATATCGTATGACTACGAAAAATATAAGTGAGGTCTGTCTTTGACCTGTTCAAAGTTAACACAAGTCGGATAAAATAAAATTTATCTCGTTACTACATCGACAGTTCAAACAACATACGAACATAATTTTTTGTACATACCAGAACTCCTATTTGCACCTAAATACTTGCTTGAAAGCTGACATATGTGATGACAACGGAAAATTCCATTCCAAACAAACAGCTGCGCTGCATACTGAAAAAATACGTCACTTGGCTTCCATTATCTGCGTTTCAATTTACAGATGTTCCAGGAGTAATTCTCACCACGAGAAAACTGATGTTGTTTGTAATTAACTTGAATAAATTTATATATGTGATTCCATATTATACAAGAATAGAATTGTTTTCCTCAATTTCGCATGAATACCATTCAGAAAAATTTCTTATTTATAATTTACGTTGCAATATATTTTAAAATAAATTATTACCAAAGTTACATGTTCCTAATGGTCTTTTAACAAAAACTTCATCGTTCTTCACGACTGGTTTCAACAAACAAATGGACCATCCAAAACAATTTATGAAGATAGCTTACACGAGCAATCTTCCATCGTGCACGCTTCCAACACCAAAAATCAATCACGGACATCGCTCCTAAGAACAATTATCGACCTGCTTGAACCACAGCTATGTTAGAAGTCCCAGCCGAGCTTGTTGCTGCCCAGTAACAGCGATACCTAGCGGTTATTGAGTAGAGGGGGCTTTAAGAAGGATACCAAACAAAAGCTTTTATATTGTCTCCGTAGAATTTAACTTTTAACATGAACTAAATACTAGTTATTTATTGGACAATAGATATTATTAAATTAAGTGGATTGGATAACATTATAATGTATTATATTATTTAATATTTAATAAAAGGATTGATTATACAGATATATATATTAGGTGGAAAATAAAATTGCTACAAGATATGGACCTAGGTGATACTATTTCACACAGATAGCCAAAAATGTAGGCTGTGGAAATTTCAGGGTAATGTGTCGGTCAGTTCAGAATAGAAATCAATGGAGCTACGCGTCCAACCAGTTCGAAGTGGGGAAAATCTAATGACAAAGACAATAATTGTACTAAAACCTGATAATCATTATAAGTAACTACAGGTGTTGGTTTTGCAATATTCTCAACTAATATTGATTGTGCGAAGGGATTTACTGGAAAACTATTAATTCGAAAAAATTTCTATGTGTTGCGAGATCTTGGTGGCCACAGTTGCTTAACTCACTTCAAATACTACCACTGAATATCGGTGTAATAGGGTATGTATTTAGAAAACTATAGAAGGGGAGTCAAGCTGTTTCTAGACTGTGGGAATTTCAGGGAAAAGTGTAATCTAGCTCAGAATAGAAATCAGTGATGGTACGCGTGCAACCTGTTCCAACATGGGAAACCTAATGACGAAAAGAATAATTGCACATAAACCTGTTGATTATTATAAACAACCACACGTGCTGGATTTGCAATATTGTCAAGTAATGTTGATTATGCAAAGGGCTATAAAATAGGAACTGTAGGGGAAGCAGACAGGTAAAGAATAGAAGTTGTTTGGAATGTTTTGCTTCAGATGTATGATAATCATAGCATGGACAGATGAAATTGTTAACAAAGAACTTTTATAAATAGTAAAGAAAGAAAGACATCTGTGGAAAACAAAAAAATAGTAGAAATCGGACGTTCTAAAGAATTTTTTGGGGAATAGTGCGGGACACAGTACAAGCAGATATAGAAAAAAGAGAGGTAGAGGTAGACCTAGATCAAACTATCGCACCCAGATAGTGAAAGATGCAGTCTGTGAGAATTTCAGGGAAATTTGTAGGTTGACTCAGAATGGTAAACAATGAAGGTAGGCGTCTGACAAATTTCAAGACTGAAGACCTAATGACGATGATGAGTTGTTCTATTCTGTGGAAATTTAATGCAAATTATAATGTCTCATACAGAATTTATATTCGCTAGAAGTTGGGCGTTGAGTAAGTTTGCTTTTTATAACACAATTGGTGAAAATATAGTATTATTTTGTGTAAAGAGTTAATTTTTTCCCGCCCCGTGCAATGTTGTTATCATTTGGTCTACTAGCAATGTGACTTTCAGCTAGTTGAACATTTCTTGCAATAGTCACTATTACATTTGGCCTTTCAGAGTACATTATTTAATCTATAAAAGAAATATAAGATTGTAAATTATTAGAGAAGTGTTAAATGTCTGTTAAGACCTGTTTCTTTATTACAGCCTACTATTTTTATTAAATTACAGAATAGGTGTTTGCTTAATCATTATTCACCCGTTACAGGATTTGCGTAACTTTAATTAAGTATGGCATCCACTCTTCGTGAATTGTCTTTTGAATAATGTTTTCATGTAACCATATTACTAAAAACGTGGGTTTAATCTACAATCAGGGAAGATCGCCGAGATTTGTTGGAAAAATAAAACAGTTTTTGACAATGTGATTAACCAATTCGGAACATAAAAAATTTTAAAATTAGTTTATCTGAATCCTAGAATTTAGATTAGAACTTTTGATAGTAGGATGAACACTTAGTTACTGATATGTAATTTCTAATAAAAATGGAAGCTTGTGGGGATACTTGCAGTGATGCTTTTAAAATCTGAAGTACAAATATACTTGGCGAAGCTACCAACTACGGAGCATAATATCTAAGTATTTTAAGTGATCGAAAAACAAATATATTCTACAAAATTCATAATTGAATACAAACGTTAAAGATTGTATAATTTTTGAAGTCGGACTCACTAGTTCTACAATTTACAGTATCGTTTCGTTTCATGAAATATTTGTGTAGTTATTTTCTTTGTATATGATGATACGACTTTTTCTTTACAAAAGACTGAAACGTCTTTTTTCTACATTAAGGCGCTAGTGAATAAAAGTCTTTCGACATAGCTAGGGGTCTATTCCTGGATAGAGCAATAAGAAGTGGGGGGGTAAGTCGAATTCTGTTTGCAAACCAAAGTTAAGCTAAATGTTAATATAGAAAGCTAATCCGACAAAATTTCGTTTTACGGCTTATAAAACCAGCTCAACAATTAATTGAAATTTACACAATTTACGTGTTATAAACATAATATCAAGTTTACGTGTTCTAACCTTTAAAACACATGCAAGAAATATCTTACAACTAATAACGAACCCAACTGCTATTTGTTGCTTCACGAAAAATTATGACGGGATTTCCGTTCTTCAAACACGGTTACCAGCCATTCTAATTTGATACGACTGCATCCAAATTAACATCCATAATTTCTTATCAAACAAATTTCATATTAGGCAATTTTCAAATCGACTGTTCCTACATAATGGTAATTCTTAACTTTTTCTTGGATTCTAGTTGACGAATTCTGCATGTTTCATTCTACATTGTCGCTTTCTATGTTGTCGCATTCTAAGTTGTCGCATTCTACAGGTCGCATTCTACATTGTCGCACTCTACAGGTCGCGCTAAATAAATTACCTCAAATTACATTAGTTCGTAAAATATATACTTTACCAACCGTTATTAGAAGATATCCCAACGATTAATAGTTGATGCGAAGGTTGCCAGCCTCCAGCCGAAAATACATCTTAACAACGCTGTTGCCGGCGGCCGACTGACTTGTTGAAACCAGAGCCGAGTGGTCGCGCCGTCAGAGGCGGGGAACACGAAACAAACCAATAGAGATGTGCTTGGGAATAGCTTTATGCGACACAGATATATTAATATAAGTAGATCCCTAAGGAACAATGCACGCTTAGCGCATTATTCTTGTAATTCAATGCAATTAAATTATGACTGAAAATAAAAATGTTACAATGATTTACGTTGCTTTTAAATAAAAAATTATGTTTCATATGTGCTGCTGGCTGTTATTTTCAATGCATTCTGAGAGGGTTCCAGACTCGAAGACAATGAGTGGGGTAGAGAGAGAGGGTCAGTCGGGGAATGGATGTGTGCAAGGGTAGATGCTAAAGGGCTCCGTTCAGGCATCGTTAGTTGATAGAGTAGCATATTAATTGTTTATATAATAATTGGTGTGCGACTGTTGTAGGTACTTTGTGTTTTTATACGCGTTGATATTTTAGTGTAGAAGCTTGTTTTTGTACACGTTATATGGTTTATAGTATTAAATTTGCATTCGAATTCTGTTTTTATTTACACGTGCCACTGATTAAGAGCCCATCTAAGAATCAATTACAGCAATAACAGTTTCAACGTCTTCGATTCATTCAGCTGTTTATAAATCTATTTAAAACACTTTTTGGTTTATGTTATATTTACTTTCTCGCAATTACTACACTGTTATATGAAATGTTTGACTTGAAGCTTCACTTTTGTATAAAATCAATAACAACATACATATAATAGTAAGTGTAATTACAATATAAAATTTTTTTATAATATTACAAACTGAAAACGTCACAGATTAACAAAAAATTACATTAATGCAATGTCTTGCATCTCTTCCTAACGATAATAGAAACGTTCTTTAAAGAAACGCTATCTTTCAACCTCCTCTGAATCTTGACTTTGCCAACAATTACAAAATGTTATATGGGCGCCCATGCTTATACCTATCAAAGGATTTTCCACTTAAAATTTTTAAGTGCAATCCTAAACTAAAATACTAAACTATTTATAGGTACAAACTAAATTAAGTTTGCGTCGGTGTATTTGTAAACAAAAAAATTTCAATAGAGCTAGCTAAATAAACGAAAGTAATTATACAAGAATACTTTAGATGTTCTAGATTTGAAAAATTGAAATTCACCATTACATTGACATTTCCAATCGCTTAAGGTACAATATGGAAGAATGGGTCAAACGGGTTATTGATAGACCTATACATTAGACATAGTCTTTTCTGCTTTAGCCACCATGGATCACGTTCAACTTAACCCGTTTCAACTTTCAAAAGTTTATCATTCGTTCATCAAGCCATAAACGACGAATAATTGAGCCACAATCTTCTTATAGTATTGAGAGGTAAGAAATGTATGCACAAATCTTGCGTTTACGATTTGTTGTAGTTTATAAAGATTTCCTGCTCTGGAATCCACAAACGTTATCAATCTAACTCTATATAAAAGAGTAAAAAACTGCTATTGCTTGATTGTATTCATTGTTAGCAGAACGGTTTGGCGTTTAAGCTAAATTAAATCCTCTCTATGTGCCATCTTAGAAACTACAAGGAGAAAGAGCTTTCGTTATTACGCAGTTTGCAATGGAAAGCAACGACGTGTCAAAATCTTAGTCTATAATCCTATCATAAGGCGAACCGGAATTGCCAAACACTGAAATTTATGTGCGGAATTTGAATACTTTCTAGCAACTTCAGGAAGAAAGTTAGTAGATATTTGCTCTCTTCTTTATGAATTCACTATTGATCGGTTTGGCAAGTAGGCAAAATATCTCTAGAATTTTAAAGTATTAAACTTAATGCCTATGAAAATTTATGGTATATATTAAAATTTTGGTAATTGAAGTAGTCGATTCAATTTTGCGTCTCTTATATTGTGAAAAAAAATGATATTAAGGTAATTCCAGCTATTTGATTAATTTAAATACAAAAACAGATTTACCTCCGTTGTATAGATAAAAGTGCTTTTATTAAAGTATTAAATTGTTTTGTATGCGATACGGCTATTAACAGATTAAAGTTGTTATGCAATTCCGTGCGGACAAGAAAAAAAAGTAAAGTAAGCAAAGAAATTATCCCGCACCGAGTACTGCAACAAAAAAAGCATGCCGCTCTAGCTAAAAAGTTGCACAGTGGGGTGTGTTACAAAGCAAGAAAAAGAAAACCTCAAGAAAGAAATATTATTTACAAAACCTCTAATTAAAAAAAGTTACAAACGAAGGAAAACCAATGCACGTATAAACAAACATTTATCCAAAACGTATCCCGGAGGATTTACACAGTACAAATCAACGCAAAAATAATTAATATAGGGCGTTTCAAATTGCGCGGTTTTTTAAATAATAAATAAGACACATAATTTGCATTCATTTTCAAAAACTTTTTATTGGTAATTGAAGTATCACTAATGACATTTATATGCAAAAATAATATCTGCCAAATAGCCTCCTCTTGCAGCTCCACAAACGACCACTCTTTTGTTAAAATTTTCAATGACATTTTGACATAATTGAGGCTCTATCTCACAAATGACACCAATAATTTCATCTTTCAAAGCAGAAATCGATTGTGGATTGTTTCTATAAACCTGACTTTTCACATAACCCCAAAGAAAATAGTCTAATGGAGTCAAATCACACGATCTTGGTGGCCAATTAACATCACCATTTCTTGAGATTACACGTCCAGAAAATTTTTCTCTCAATAAAGCAATTGTTTCTTGTGCAGAGCGAGATGTAGCGCCATCCTGTTGAAACCAAATATTCTCTAGATCAATATTCATTAATTCAGGCCACAAAAATTCGATTATCATCCGACGATGTCGATCACTATTGACAGTTACAGCTTCACCAACAGCATTTTCAAAGAAGTAAGGTCCAATTACACCACCTTACCATAATGCACACGAAACAGTAACTCGTTTATAATGTATAGGTTTCTCATGAATAATTCGTGGATTTTCCTCACCCCAGATACCACAATTTTGTTTATTAACATAGCCACCAAGTTCAAAATGTGCCTCATCGGAAAGCATGATTTTTTGAGAAAAAACAGCCTGTTGTTCGTTGATAAAATTGAGAAATGAACGACGTTTTAAATGATCTAATGGCTTTAGTGCCTGTGTTATTTGAACCTTATATGCCTTCAGAGTTAAATCCTTGTGCAAAATACGCTATATTGTTGATCCACTAAGTCCAACTTGTTGTGAACGTCGTCTAATGGACATTTTAGGATCTTCAGCAACACTATCACGAACCAAATCAATATTTTCTTGTGAACGACCGCTACGACTGTATTTTACACTTTTTTGATCTTCCACCAAACCGATCTCTTAAAATTTTTTAATAATTCGACCAATAGTGCTTTCAACTGGACGATTATGTAAACCATAAAATTCACGTAGTTTTCTAAAAACACTTTTCCAGGACGCTGATTTTCATAAAAAAATTCAACAATTTGAACGCGTTGTTGCATCGTGTACGAAGCCATTTTTATAAATGTCATACATCATACTTCCTAAATGTCAAAATACCCAGACGAATTCAGTGCGCCATCCATATTTTACTTATTCTTTAAAAACCGCGCAATTTGAAACACCCGTGACATTCCTGACTCACCTCACACTAATTTTTAAGCTCAATCCAAATATTTAGATAAAATGAAAGTAAACAACACTACAAAAAATATATGGTGGATTGTTTCCAGCCACTTGTTTATCACAATTTTTAAATATTTGACATTTCCTTATAGATGTATAACGACCAATTGTCTACTGATCGCCACCTCCCTGTGCCTCTTAAATAATTTAAAATTAATATAATTAAATTTATGCCCCGACTAGCTCAGTGATACTCCGCACAGAGTGAACGACTATATGATAACAGAAAATTTTTACCCGGTCCCCTCTAACACTGCACATACTTGAATAATACAAGCCAAATTTATCAAATTCGTATAAGCGAAGAAAATTTACAGTTTTCAACTTTACATCCTTTTAACATCATTTACTATTTACATAACTTTTAAATCAAAATAAATATAAACACTCCTATCAAATTTGTTCATTACGAAATTTATAACATTTTTAAACCTTTTTACAGCAATTGAAGCCAGCAAAAAGATTGTATTTTACTGTGAATGGTTTCATTGAACGTTCAAATGTCCAATCCCCTTTTAAACGTACTTTTATGTACCAACTAAATTTTTGTTGACCTTTTACACTAAATGTCTAAATAACATGCAAGTTTTAAGTTCATCAAATATTTAAAATAATAATTATAACGTACTATGAATTGAAAAGATAATTCTGACCTGATACTCCTCCTGCTGCTTCTTATTAGAGCTTCCTGATCCAAATCGGTTGCTTGTTCAGTTGTTTCGAGTCGTTAACCCTCAGCTTGGCGTGCTCCCAAATACTCCGAAATGTTTAACAGCAACTATCGACGAACTAATAAATAAAGATAAATTCATTACCAAATTATTGATTGAGTTAGAACAAAAATATCTGAATCCCCGCAGAAAATTTTACAAGAGTATGATAAAGTTGTTACAGCTCTATAACAAGAGAATATTTCTTTAAATAAAAAAATTCAGGATTTAGAAGGTTATTACCCTAGAACTTGTATTCCGATTTCTGTAATCACGGAAAAACCGACACACGTGTTAAAAATTAGGTTTTGCACTCGTGAAACAAAAGTCACAGCAGCAAAGTTATAGCGACGTGATTGCATAGGGAAACTAGTACCTGAAAAAATTGTGGTATTGTCAAATTTTCAAATTATAAAAGCAAATTAGTAGTCCTCGACAAAAAAAAACTGCTAACGAGTAAGAAAATTGCTATTACAGAAGATCTTTCCAAAGCCAGGTATATGCTGTTAAAGAAAGCCGAAGAAAAATACGTTAAGGTTAAGGTGCCCAACTATGATGGAAGAGAATACATGTTCAAGGATAACCAAAGATTCTGTACTGCAAGTCACCAAAATTTGTACAGAATGTATTATTATCATCTAAAGATATTATGTTGAAGTCTATCAAATATTTAGTTAACGAAGTTTAAATACACGTGATAACATTTAAGAATTTAATACACTTGATTTATATTCATCATGTAATTATGTGCGACTGATTTAAATATATATTTTAGGTAGTTAATTACACAAGGTGTGTTGATAAATATTAATGTATTACAGTTAATAAGATGAAATAATAACTTAAACTTTTATGCAAAGCCCAAATGATTATTTCAAATCGAGCTAGTAATTACACGATGGAAAATATAAGATCTTGGACAGGACTTGAATCTGTACCTTAGTTTTTCTAGGACCATGCGTTTTCCAGTTACGCCACCAAGACCGATGGCGATAATTGGAATATTTACAAATCTAAATCAAGTGCTCTCCAAGACCTTATATTTTTCATCTTTTAATTACTAGCTCGATCTGAAATGATCATTTGGGCTTTGCATAAAAATTAAGTTACTGTTTGATCTTATTAACTGTAGTACGTTAGTATTTATCAACTCACCTTGTGTAATTAAGCACCTAAAATATTTATATATTTAATACTTGGTTTATAGTCGTAATTTTGAGTGTTGCTTCCTCTCTATAACTGACATAAGTCAAAAACTTGAAAATGTCAGATATCATTGACAAAAATGCCAAATGTAAATGAAAGTTAGGTTGATGTATAGTTGTGTACACGATTTAAATTTGTAAATTTTCCAACTATCGTTATCGGTCTCGGTGGCGTAATTTGAAAACTCATGGTCATAGAAAGACTAAGATACAGGTTCGAATCCTGTCCAAGACCTTATATTTTTCATCATTTAATCACTGGCTCGATTAGAAATGATCAATTGGGTTTTGCATAAAAGTCTAAGTTATTATTTCATCTTATTAACTATATATAAATATATATATATATATATATATATAGCTAAAACAAAGGTGGTGAACTCTTGGGATACACTCGTTCAAAGTTAATTAGACTTATATGTCAGATCGTAATTTTATTCGACGTTTCGGCGACAATTGTGTGCCTTCTTCAAAGACTAAATTGTTAATTAACTTTGAACGAGTGTATCCCAAGACTTCACCACCTTTGTTTTTAGCTATTGATTTACGTTCAAGAATTTAGTATTATTATATATATATATATATATATATATATATATATATTCGATTGCAGTGTCACCTTGGGAATCGGCTTTTCGTGCCCTACACTTTCTACAAACCTGTCTGGACTCCAAACCAACTTCACCAAATTGCTTCAAACTGCTTTACCAATTTGGTCTTCCTCGGCTGGCTCTGTACACTACCTCCTATGATATACTTACCCCAACTACACATTCTTTCAACATCTTTATATTACACACAACAAAATACAAAAATTAAATAAAATCCTTGAACAAACATACACCTTTTTATTCGTATGACATAAATGATTATTCAGACAATCTCAATATTTACACTGTTATATTTACAATAAAACATTTCACCGTTTACTTCAATCTAAATTGTTTGTGAGTTATTAAACTTCAACATTTTATTTCAAAGTAGATGGGCCTATCGTAAAGCCCTATATTTACCTTTTGTTGGTCTATGGTGAGCTCAGTATAAACCTTTTTCCTGGTATGCATAAAATATTGCATAGTCAAACTACTTTACAGACCCGTTTGCTCTTTACATCAAAATTTTTATTCCCGTTTTTACCTACTTAAATAATAATAGAAAATTGTCTTTTATATACGATAATTAAATTAATTTTTAGTTCAGAAAGTTTCACCACATAATCACACAGTTTTATAACACAATGCCAGCACCACAGTTCAACAATAAAACAGAATTTGTTACCTGGTGTGTTCTTCTGACGCACCATCTCCTTAGATGACCTCCACCAAACTCACGTACTTGAATTTCCCCCAATTTCTCACTCCTATATGGACAGCACCTCCCTCTCAACTCGTTCATCCAGTTCCCCCAGTTATTAGTGGATGCTTTCCATACTACCATGCATCCATATCCAAATTTTGCCTCCGTCTCAATTTAATGTGCTACCAGCACTTTCGTTCAATAAATACTTGGTTTGCTTACCTCAGTAGCATCCTGTTTTACTCGTACAATTATTTATAATAATTTATTTTCAGCCCGTTTAACTAGCTAGCACCAACTCGTGCATTAAAACACTTGTAAAAATATACGGCGGACTGCACTCTGTCGCGGCTTTTAATTTTAAATTAAGATGTTTTCTCGATGCTTCTTAATGTATTTGAAGCGAATCAGAAAAATAATAGAGCTTTTCCATTCTATTAAAAAACCTACTCAAAAAAAAGAAAAACTGAGAAAAGTAAAATTTTCCAATATTAAATTTTTTCACCCTGTACGCGTATTCAATTAACACATGAAATGAGTTTCCCATGTAAAATACCACTCTTTAAGGCAATATATAGTATTTTTATACCATTTAAGAATAAGTCTATCTCTAAAGCTTGTGTAAATAATGATTTTCCTGAAAAATACCGTTTAATAACAAGTTTTTACTGCATTTACAAATCATAGGACGAAGCCTTCATTAATTATGTAATTAAATTCCGTGTAAACATTTATTACAAACTGAAAAACACTCAATTACAAACTGAAAAACACTCACTTTAAGAGTAATAAATAACGCTGAGGTCCGTCATTAATAGACGGAATACGTTAATTTACATTTGCTTTCGCACCATTCACTTCAAGATATAAATAAATTATTCATTCTCGTAAATTAAATTTATTAAATTTATTAATACAAATCAAAGCTTATGCGAGTGCAGCCGTCTCAATATTTATAAACACCTCGAATATTAATTTTCCCAGGGTCCAAAGATCGGGTCGTCTGCTTACATCTAATTATCTTACTGCTATGAGAGAATGGACATGCACTGTTAAAGTTCTAGTGGGTATGCACTAATTGTCCTGGAGTCACAGTCACCATCACTTTTAAGTCCTGGGAGGATGCGTGGCTGTACTATAGTTTAGTTTCTTAGTCTAGCTGATTTATTTTATTGGTTAATATTAATTAGAATTCCAGATTTAGTTTTTTTATTTATTAACCCGATGTTTAAAGCTTTGATCTAATACCCGAAGGTTTGTTTTGCGCGTTTAAGTAAGACAGTGAATGATTTACTGTAAATTTCATCGTGCACATGTAGATATTTAGGTGTTTTGTTTTGTATTTTTTATAGGTAATTTTTGTAAATTATGTTGTATCGTGCCATAAAATAAATTTGTTTTAAGTCTTATAAACTAAACTACCTCTTACCCTAAAATTCAGGCACTTCCCTCTCCCACGGTTTACACCCGGTTATCGGCGTCGTCACGTGACCCTTCCCTAAACTCCTTCAAGGCTACCCGGAACGCCTTCTGTTTAGTCACTCCATGCTCTCGCACTATTCTAGCCCCTCGACAGCTAGTTTACTGTCCACCAATCTTTTGTTAGCCATCTCTGGTGGTCAGTCAAATAACACTTTTGGCGCTTTCTGTGCACTAGTTGCTTTAGCAGCGGTCGTTCTCGATCAATCCGAATCTTCGCAGGCAGGCTTTCAGAGCTCCGTGTTCTGTTACTAGCTTCACCATTTTATGATGGAACTTCATCTTTATCCTATCTCTAGCTTCTACGCGCTATAAATTTGTGTGTCAACCTGACCCTGGCGACGTTGTTCTACTTTTCTTCCCACTGTCGGATTGACCTTTCTCGCAGCTTTCTGTATTTTAACGACCTTGGAATCAAATAATAGGATGTAAAAAACTCCCCTGTTTCGGTATCTTTGTCCAGCTCACACAATTAACTATTACAGAATGTACACTCGTAAAAAACTTGTTTTTGGAGTTGGTTGTCAACTTCGAGTTTCTCTTCTTCCTTGACTAACTTAGCTGCAGTCTAGTAGCATAAGTTGTTCTCTTAACAGGATGCACGAAACGAATAAAAAGAAAATTCTGATAACTTCCAAATAAAGATTCGCTTACGCTGTAGGACAAATGGTTATATCAAATCCCAACAAAATGCCAAATACCTAAATTGTTTACATAAATTGGCATATTTGGGTATCCTCTAACTAAATCTCAACATAGCAGTTGGACGACTATTTATTAACAGAATATACTAAAATGTCATAAAAACCCATAAGCCACCATGTAATAAATACTTAAATAAATCAATCCTAAAGGCTTTATAATATTAATAAACCCATTATGGAACTGACTATTTTGACGCAACGAAATGTCACTGGTTGTTTTCCGCATGTAATCAATTTGAATTTATTGCATATTATTGACCAGCTGTCGAACTAATTTCCGTCACTATTTGTGAGTGAGAGATAAACTTTTAATATGAACAAATAATGATCGATAAACAGATGAAATAAAATTTAAACTGTATTATCTTGTAAGCCTTTTTTAAACATTATATACGAAATTACAATCCGTAAGTGAGCATATCTAAAAGCCATTTAAATAAAATTTGAAGAATTATTTAAAAAAAAGAGTTTGCTTCCATTAAATAAAACGGAAACCTTGATCTTTAAGAAAGACAAGCATCTCTCTACATTTGGAAACTTAAACTGATCAAATAAAATCAAACAAATTCTCGTGTAATTAAGATACCTAAATTATAATCAACAAATGGCATCATCTCTTTAAAATGATGACAGCATAACGCCAAAACAGTTTGTCACAGTTTGTGTTGTCGTCCTTTACCAGGTCGAACATTTTCATACAGATTACAAATCTTTGTATCGCCGGTGCATCAACACTAACAACTCTTTATTGCTGACTAATCCGTTCATATTTAGAATACGGATTAGTTATATGGTGCCCAATTTGTAATGCTTATGTACAGTCAATAGAGTCAATTCAAAAAGATTCTTAATATTCATATATTTTAAGTCCGAAAGTGAATATCCTGTCAGAAATTTCAATCATACGCTATTGCTGAACAAGTTTAAATTAAAATCATTGCATCCTTGTAGAATACTAATCAGTCATCAAATTATTACATAACATGTTACACAACCAAATCGACTGTCGTTGCCTTTTAATGACAATTCATTTCCCAATTCACGTTTGAACCTTAGGCAACATATCACTTTCTATACACCACGGCATAAAATTTTTATTTTATTCAACTCGCCAATTTCAATGTTGTGCCGGGAATTTAATAAGATGGCTAGTCATCATGATATCCATGCGGACTCTTTTAAGTAAATGTCGGATATTATTTTAGACCTATTATTTTGTTGTTATTTATAATAGTCAAACATGTACTACAACATATTTGTAAAATGTATAGTTTTATTATTCAATGTGCAAACACACCGTATTCGGCAATGCTTTATAATTTGCATGTAATTGAGGCAATCCATTGATGATAATAAAAATTCACCAAAATAAAAAAATTAAGGTTTTTCTCGAAATCAAAAGATATTGATAAACTATTACCTGTTACTCTATAATCTATTTTCCACTAAGGTTTTATTTAAGTGTTAATGTGTAACACCCAAGAACCGTTTTAAATTAATTTAAATTTCAAATAATATTTTCGGCCAATCACAAATAGTTCTATCTAAAATATAACCTATTAATAACTATGAATTAATACAGTTATCCAATCCTAGTTCGACTTTGGGGTGACAATTGACACTTCAAATTAACATAACCTATCAACTGAACTCTAACATCCCGTGAAATGTAGAAGATTTTAAATTAGGCGCCAAAGGGAAATACTCATTTGTTCTAGAAAATTCCAAAACCGGAAATACGTAATAAAATGTTATTTTTCGTGATATCTATAAAAATATTAACAGAAAATAGTTCAGAATATTGCAAAATAACTTAAATTTAATTATAGGACAGGTTCAATTAGCAATTGCAATAATAAAAATGGATTTAACCATTAACCTGAAAACACGTGTAGGAATGATATATAATTGTGCAATATGGAAGGTTTGTAATTGGCCAGAACAATCACGTGATAAAAGGTATATAAATAGTGGAATGAAGAAATTAAGACACACCCCAACCCACAAAGACAAAAAGACAATACACAAAGGCAAAAGATGTACGTAATAAAATAAAAAAACGTAATTCACGCATAGTTGGGGCCAGTTATGCTGCAATGGCGCGTAACTATCGTGGTTATTTGACCGCATAAATTAAAGTGAAGTATAAGTAAGAAATATAAGAAGTGAATACGGGTATTACAGGACGATTAGTGGAGTTAAATAATGAATAAAGGACAGTATAATTAGACGACGAAAGTTTTAAGTTGTAGGGCGGTTAATGGTTAGAGACGCCGGCTTGTTAACGGCATAGAAGATGATAACTCAACACACTTTTATGGCTCAATTTTGATTGATTGGTGGACGTTTGTATTTTGGAAGTTCGACTCCAAACCGTGAGTTGGTATAGAAGTAGCGAGATATCCAGAGTTCCAAGCACTAAAGTTACCAATAACCGTATTAACAGTTTCAAACCTGGTGAGAATAAATTACCTAAGAAGCCTTGTTTAGGATGAAGCAATAGTGGGTATTACATACCCAACACAGGTATTGAGTGAACCCTTGTATAAATGTTTCGAGAAAACGGGCGTGTATATGCATGCATACACGTGGTGTTGTAAGTATAAACGTTGATAAAATAATATATATGATTTTATATGCATATGTTAAGTTGCTAGATTAAGGTTGGAATTCTTGGACTTTATTAACGTTATTACTTTTTGTTATGAGTTTATAGAGAATATTAAGAGTTATTGGCTATGTTTTAGTTGGAAGCCAATCTGTTTAAATGTAAAATTTCCAATGTGTAGTAGAATGTAATTACCCGATTTAAGGGGGTTTTAGTTAAATAAGGGATATTGATTTTATTGCATTCAAGTATGTCAATATAGTAAATGTATATAGTTATATCACCACATTAAAGGTTATTAAATTCATTACTTGATAATTTTGAAATCTATAATTTAAAGAGGTTTGTTGAAATACATTTAACGTACAGATACTTTGTAAACTTTTGGGTAAGTTAACTCACCAGTATCGATTTCAGAATTCTAAGCCTACCCACCCGGGACATGTCCATGTATTGTCCGCTGTAGAGTAGCCAAGGCATTTGAAGAAAGTAGAGTAAATACTATTGGAATAGGTAAGTGGATCCTTATATTGCAATTTTGAACCATAAAAGTGATATAAAATTGGCATTCGATTATATATGTATTAGGTAACTCGGTCCTTGTTTCTTAGACTGATACAGATAGGTCAGAAGAGGGGGTGAAGTGTTACAAGTGTTGTATTTATGCTTAGTGTTAAATTTGTTCTATTATTCTACAGACTAGACCGAGAACAAGAAATTTGAAATTTGTCAAATAGGTTTGTATTAGATATCAATACCCATATTGAACAGGCATTACGTAAACTGGATAACAGGAAAACTGGATTTCGGGAAAAAGACCAAATTAATTTCTAAAGAAGGCACTTAGTTTAATCAGGTATCGCGATTACCGCAAACAATCTAGGTCTGACAAAAGGCTCCAGTTCTATTTTAGTTACATTCAGAGGTTTTAAAAATGGTTCATTTTGTTATAAAGCAATGCTTTTTGTTTGTAGTTACTAGGTAACTAAGGTGTACCATGATATTATATCGCCCCAAACCAAATGTCAAAATCCTTTCACTAGATTATTATGAGTTGAAAATGTTTTGGTGTTACAAGACTTACTCTAGACCTTTAACTGAATTGGTTAATACTACATCTGATTGAAAATGAAATTGTGCCGTATTTAACTCCCTTGCACATTGTCCAAAATTCAATAATTGAAACTAGTATCTGAAGATAAAGCTGGATGTCCCTTAGTTCACTCCTTTCAGTTACATCAGTAACATTTACGAACATAGCTCTACCCCTGTAGTCTACGAACCCTGCGACTTACTATACCGGTATGGTATTAAGTCTCTTATAGTTGTTGATGATTATGGATGACATGTCCACAAACTCAAACAAGGATTGTAGAAGCTACTTTAAATAAGAAAGAGCTTTTATGGTTAAGCAGCGTCACGAAGGCGACGTGTCAAACTCTAAAGGCGTAATCCTATTATACGGGCAAGATATAACGGTAAAGACTGTAATGTATGGGTTGTATTTGAATACCTATCTACTCGTGAGTAGATTATTATAGAAGTTATATACATGCATTCCTTAAAATTCAATTATTTTCAAAACTAAAACGCAACTACAACCAATCGTATTCCCACAAATATTATTAATATACTTATATCGTGGAAGCTTTAAATAGATAAGCTATTTAATATCATTTAATTAGCGGATGTATCGTATTTAGCAAAAATATTTTAATATGAAAATTGCATAGTAATTGATTATTAGTTAAATAAGCGCATTCTTGTAACATCCATAGAGGATGAAGCACGTTGACGGTGAATGTATTAAATCCCAGCAAATCCATCAGCAAGAACGTTAATATCGGATAGACCTCTAAACACGCTCGGAAATTTAGTTTCACTGAACTTCTTTATTAATTTCCGGTATTCAGGCTTACAAATGAAAAACAACATTAATGGTATTCTGTGAGCTCAGGTAGAATAGCATAAATGAGGTCTATCCGTGCAAAGCCCTGCTATAAATTTCTATAACTACCTTAGTATAAAAAGAAACTGCATTTAAGCATATACATACATGTATATATAAGTAGGGTATAATTGGGGCTCCTGGCACCTCATTTCCCCCAGAATCCCTCATTTCCCCACACATCTGGACCAAATTTACATGTAAAAACCCACTATAAAGTCTTATTTTAGATGAATCTCCACCTTGCTCCACCTGACTCCGCCTTGCTCGGACACCCCCCAACCATTTTGATTACATCACACCCGCATTCTTTCCACCCGCGAGATAAATCTTTTTCCACACTTCCACCCACGAGATAAACCTATCTTGTTTGGTATTAATTAACATTAGAATTTTCTCAGCTACCCGAATCTCTAGGAATTTTTTCGATTGCATCACCCCCAAGGGAGCTACCCTGATTTTAAGATTTCTTACCTATAGCGACTTTTGAGCGTTCTTATAAATTTTTTTAGTCATGCGATACATTAAATTAGCTTAGAATTTTACACACAACCCGAATCTGCAAACAGATTTGAAATCGGACCACACCCTGCAAAGTTATACCCCTTTAAAGTCTGGAACCTCTAAATTTTGCTCTTTGCTCTATAAGCAAACCTAACAAATAGTTTTCTTCGTCTATCCATTGCATCTTTCGAGATAAACCTATCTTGTTTGGTATCAATTAATATTAGAATTTTCTCAGCTACCCGAATTTCTAGGAATTTTTTAGATTGCACCATCCCCAAGGGAGCTACCCTAATTTTAAGATTTCTTACCTGTAGCGACTTTTGAGCGTTCTTATAAATTTTTTTAGTCATGCGATACATTAAATTAGCTTAGAATTTTACGCAGAATTCGAATCTGTAAACAGATTTGAAATCGGACCACGCCCTGTAAAGTTACACATATACCCTCTGCGAGATAAATCTTTCTCCACATTTCCACCCACGAGATAAATGTACTTTGTTTGGTATCAATTAATATTAGAATTTTCTCAGCTACCCAAATCTCTTTAAATTTTTCACATAGCACCATCCCCCAGATAGCTACCCCATGTTAAGATTTCTTACCTGTAGCGACTTTTGAGCGTTCTTATAAATTTTTATACATGTAGCACATCTTGTTAGTCTAGAATTTTATGTAGAATCCGAATCTGTAAACAGATTTAAAACAGGATCACCCTTACCATTTTACACACCCTCTAAATTATAACTTTCCTGCAGCTCATATCTAAAAGAAAATCTAAAAGCCATTCTTAAAACTTTTATTACAGACAATTTTTAATAATACAGTTTAAATTTTGTAAACCACATTTCTAAATACATATTCACAATTTTTATTCTTAACCTAGAACTTCTCATATCCGGGTATAATTATTAATATTTATTTCTAAATAGAGCACTTTTCCAAAGACCAACCGGACTCACATGTTCAAATTCCTCTGATTTTGTTCTTATGGTTTCGCTTAAGACCTCGTACATATTTTCCAGATTACTAGAAGACGTTATAACCACATTTTTGTGTTAAAGGATTTCACGTCCTCTACACCTCTGCCGCAGCCATTTTGGTGTAAACGCCGTAGAGTTCGCAATAGACTTTAATTGCTGTATGTTGTATTCTTTTTCATTTATTAATCGAATAAATCGCTCTTTCTGCTTCCAAAGAAACTCGGACACTCCATCGTCGACACTGGCGTTCTTTATGCGATAGTTAGTCATACGGTTGTTAAACGCTGTGCTAACCATTTCTACACCATCGTCGTTAGTAGCGGTAACTGATGCATTTTTATGTTTGTTGCTCCGTAGATGACTAGGGTATGCAGACTTTAACACCTCCATGTCGCACACTTTACACATAAATCGTGGTTGTTTCGTACAAGGCCCTTTAACATCTGGCGGAGTTGAACGTTTACGACTTAATGACATGCCGTGCTGTTTTTCCTTGTGTTGCTGTAAGCTGTCCATTCTCGTAAAAGCGATACCGCAAGTCCCACAGTTTAAGTACTTTGCTACCGACGGATGTATAAGCTTAACCGTAGACGATGTTACACCACGACATTTCTTCTGGTGCCGTTTGAGAGCATTTTTCCAGGTATAGGAAGCACCGCAAGAGTTGCACTTAAAAACGTTTGCAGGTACCATTTTAATACAAAACAAAATCCGCACTATAAGACTTGACTTGTAAGCGAACTAACTTATAACTAAAGAGATTACTCTTGCGCACCGGCTTTATGTACCCTATAGAATGCAAACCGAAGGTTTCGAAGATACCGAACGAAGTTGAGGATTCAGCAGGGACTAAATGACGTCATAATCCTTGCTGCTCGTCCAATACATTTAGCGCCAATGCATGCACCTGGTTCGCATCGTCGATGGTGCGAATGCAGTTAGTAGAAACATCGGAAACGTCTTCCATGTTATACAGATCGCGTGCATATTAAAAATCCAAAAGGGTGGTAGCACACGCACACAAATTGTCTGCAAGTCGTAGAAGATGCAGTGCTACTATAACCAAAAACACTTTAAACCATTACTAAGAAAATACCAACTTGCTGTCTACAGGATACTTACTAATAAAGTAATTTAATTTTAAATAGCTTCTACATCGTCTTTTCGGAGATGCCAGGCGTGATTATTTTCTTTGGAAACAATCGAAGATTGCCGAAGACACTCGAAGAGTGCACGAGCGCGGCCACTAAACCAATTAGCATTAATACCAAGTATTCCGTACTTTCGTAGGTTGCTCATTTCCTAGAACCAAATCTTTCGCATAGCGGTCGGCCGCACGTAATAATTTCTGGAACCGCTAAGTACTCGATATCGCCCAAATAGAGAATTAGATGCTCGATGTTCGTCAACTTCCGATTCCCTCGTAAAAGGTAGGAAAAACTCGGTCAATCATCCATCTAACTTAAACTTCGACTCGCTCCGTTCTGATAAATTTCCAAACAGTTTTCAAACGACAATGGGCTGAGAATTTTAAACCTCCGAGGGATCTTTAAGTCGTGATCAATTACACATCCGAGCTACGCGTAAACTGACATATTTTGTAGCAACTGTATAATACATGCATACCCCTTCTCTGCGCTACTGCTATTCTTGTAGTTGCTTGGAAAAGTCAGTCGCCCTTTTACGGGTAGGGCCGCTAAAAGCACCATTCCATACTTTCTTTATAAGTGTAGCACATCGCGCACTTTTTGTCGGATAATTAAATTTTGTTTATGTAGGCCTTTACACTTTCGCTTATTTAAACATCTAATACGACCGATTAACCACTTTCGATTATTCTAACGGGGAACCACCATACATCCCACCGCACCGTTCCTTTTGAATCCAACGATCCTATGGGCCTCCGCACACTAACACCTGACGTATCTTTCCTACTATTTGTTAAACAAAAACTACCGGCATCGCTATTGTGGACGTAAGCAGATGTTTGTGGATGTGTACGAGAGTATGTAACCATATACATTAACCAGTCTAAGCTATTTTATTTAGCCCACGAAAACTACTATTTTTCTAAACCATAATTAATAATCGTCTTTATAGGTTCCACATTTCGACCGTTTCCCAATGACTGGTGCTACGTACATGGAAACTTTAATTTCTTATTGGAGAGAATTCTTATTCTCCCGCGCACTGCTGCGTAGTTGCATGCCTATCCCTTTTGGAGGTATATGCTCGTTATAGGTTGTAAGACCCTCGGTTTTACTTAACTACAATTCGTGAGACCCCTTTAATCTTTTTAATCGTATCTTTCTCGCCTACAATACAGTAGGACTTAACATTACTACCAACAAATTCTAACACTAAGTCACCGTTAAACTCGTCTTTAAATTTTCCCTACAACTTTTTTTGTTGACAAGTGTTATATTGTATTTATTATACGCAGGGTAGTCACTCTTTTAAGATAAATATATTTTGCTAGGTATCAACTAATATTAAATTTTTCTAGGGACCCCAAATCTGTAAATAGATTTTAAATAGGACCACCCCATACAAAGTTATGCGTTTTAAAGACCCAAATCACTAATTTTTGCTCATCTTTATTTAACACCATTTTTAAAACCTTTTTCGCTACCCAAGACATATGCCTTAGCCAACCATCTCCCGAGAAATCTAAAACCGCCGTGTCCCGCGAATACCACGTGGAGATAACACGTATACTCTGTCAACCAGGATAGAAGCCGGAAGGATTTGGAAGGTGGGAGAAGAACTTAAAAATTATGGAATCTTAAAACTAATATATACAAATATAAACAACTATCTTATATCTTTACGCCCCCATGCGTAGATTGTTGTACTATTAGGAATGATGTACATTTTGTCATCTTCCCTCGATAAACTAATTTTATTAATAAGCTGCGTATACAAATCGTATTCTTTTACTCCGGATACATACGCAGACAAGTACTCGATACCATCCAAATAAAGAATTGGATGCTTGGTGACTGTTAACATCCGCTTTCCTCGTGTACGCCCAGACATCCCAGCCCATGAGCACCCCTGCGCATGCACACCCCTGCCCATGCACACCCCTACGCGTACGCACCCCTGTCCATGCACGCTGCCCATGCGCACCCCTCTCTGGGCGACTGCTATTTCGGGGTAACGTCACAGCCTTTTATAAATAAAGAACAATGTTATATACTATTATAAAATGTTTATTCTGACATTATACATAACAAATTTAAAAATATTTAATGCCAAGCATGGGGTTATTTAAACTTAATTTTAATACAAAGTTATACACAGAAGACAGTCCTTTCTTTATGTTTGTTTGCAGTGGTTTTAATTTTATCTAATTTTATTCGCAGCTTAAAATTTAAATCGATACCCAAGTCTTCTATCTCCTTTTCTAGCCAATAGTTTGATACATAAAGACCGTCTAGGTTTTCGAATTGTAAAATGTACCGAAGTTTGCCTCTATATTTAAAGTCTTTGATTCCACCGACAACCAGATCCATTCCTTCGTGTAATTCTTGCAGTTTGTGACAATCTTTTAATCGCAGCTTTCCCACTATATCCTGCATACGTATCTTGTTAGCTTGATCGACTTCTTCTTGTCGGTATTGGAGGAAATTCTTATTCTCCCACAGACTGTTGCGTAGTTGCATGTCCACCACTTTTGGGAATATATGGTTGTTATAGGTTGTAAGACCCTCGGTTTTAAATGATCCAAAAGGTTCTTTACTACGCAAATATACAATGTTTAGCAGAACCCCTTTGCGTGTGGTGTACGCCAAGGTTACGAAACCCGCATTCCTTAGTTCGTCTTTATTATCTGACATTTTGATAAATACGTTTTAGAATAACCTTTTAAAAATATACTGATTTAGTGCCATCCTTTTCTGCAAGAACGCCTACATAACTAAAAGAGTCTTTTTACTAACCACAAATGCATACAACTTGTAAAACCAGATGTATCTAAGTCAGTCCATCGGCACATAAAATAATCTTTTAATTCTTCCTCATTTTCTCTAATAAGATGTTCTTTGTCTAACACATCTTTGTATTGATCGCGTATTGTCGCAGTGTTTTCCATGTAGTCCAATTTTCGTCTTTTTGCATCCATTTCCTCTAATTCCAGTTGTCTTTTCCTTCCACTTACAGCGTATGGTATACATAATGGAGCAATTTCCTTTAGCGTAAACGGATAGAGTTTACCACCAATATTTGCGCGTTGTCGTACAACCTCTGGGCGAATGTTAGGTGTATCTATCAATCCCAATTCCGAAATGACTATTTCTTTTGGAATTGTAGAATATGGTGTTGCAGATTGTGTAAAATATGTACTACCTGCTTTAATGTAGCACTTGTGTAAGATTTTTATTTTATCTTGGCTGTCTTCCTCCTCTACTATCTCCAAATAATTTACTGGTAAATAGTTAAAACTAAAAGTCGAAAGCACATACTTTATCAATTTTTCCCTTTCCTCTAGTTTTTCGGACAACTTAATTTGCAAGCCCGTCAATTTCTTTGTATTGCCATCCCCCCCAATACACGTACTGTAGTAGGTTATTATACACTAAACAGCAGCTATTTTGTAGCTTGTCCGATAGCTTACTCCACATTTTGGCAAGTGGTACCGAGTACATTGGCGCCTTTAGGAAGTATAACTTACTATCTTCCAATAAGGTTAAACAGTCTTTTAAGGGATTATCCACTCGTTCCGCACTGACATAGCTTCCAATTGCATAGTTGTATATTGTCGCTTCCAATCGCGTAATACCATGTTTTTTGACCAAAGTAGACGCAAATGTTTCCCTTAAACGTACATCTGGACAACGTAAAAAATATAGTATATGATTGCCAAGTTGTATATTAACACCAGGACTTGTAATCTGACACACAAATTTGTTGTACATCTTAATTCTTGCATTGGTTGTTAGCCATGTTAAACAATCAATCCCCGCAGTTTTATCGTTGTCAACTATAATATTACACTTTTCTTCGTATTCCCCCTTATAGCAAAAGTTATGCTTTGTAGTTAAATAATTACACATCTCCATCTTGCTAAATATGCCCGCAAAATCTTGGGTTACAGCCATATCAAAAAGATAGAAATAATCTTTTTCGACTTCGTCTAATATATCTGGTAGTTCCTCCAATAAAGTTTCCAACTTAACATCTGCTAGTTCCACTTTGTATGGAACACATATAGGATTTTGGAATTTTTTATTAATGCATTCGAGGTCTTCTTTTTCCGATAATTTCTTTTACTCTCTGGCCCATATTGTTAGTGCTTTCCAGAGAAAACGGAAGCTTAGCTTTAACACCATGCCTAGCGGAAACAAATCGGTTGAACTTTATTCGTAGATAGCTGTTAAATGCACCACAAATTTCTTTTTTTAGGATAAACATCCTTTTGTTTGCAGATGCTTGTTCGGTGTCAGAAAGGTCGCAAATTTTAACCAACATTATATTGTCACAAAATGGTTCTGTAATTGGTGTGTGTAGTCCACCAGTCAGCATCTGTTCGCCTTCGACATAACAAATATTACCAATATCTTTTACCAGATTATTGTTGCACATATTTTCTGTCAACAGCCATAATCCAAATCGCTCATTTGTCGGTTTCACTTTATTCCCAAGAAGTTGAGAAACGTTAATCACCTTGGAGACGCTCATGTTTACCGTTCTAGCTACTATCGAATACTAAATTGAATACGAAAAAATTGTTCTCTTACGTATTCTACAGAGTGAGGACGTATATTGCCGAAGATAGTCGAATATGTTGTTATCCAACCTAAGCCGACAGGGATGCGCATCGACATATATCCGGATATATGTAGGATGTTGTTAGTGAAATTGCCCCATAGGGTGAAATTACCCCCACATGACCACATGGCCATATGACCACATGACCATATGACCACATGGCCATATGACCACATGACCACATGACCATATGACCACATGACCATATGACCACATGACCACATGACCACATGACCACATGACCATATGACCACATGACCATATGACCTAATTGCTTTTTAATGAGTCTTCTCATTAAAAACCCATTAGCACTAATTGCATTTTAATGAGTTTTCATTAAAAACAGTGGACCTAGGTTAGATAAAGGAAAATTAACAGGTTAGGGTCAGCGCCGCGGCGCTGACCTAACCTGTTAATTTTTCCTTTATCTAACCTAGGTCCACACTTGTTTTTAATGGAAAAATCCAATTCTTTATTTGGATGGTATCGAGTACTTCTCTGCGTATGTATCCGGAGTAAAAGAATACGATTTGTATACGCAGCTTATTAATAAAATTAGTTTATCGAGGGAAGATGACAAAAGGTACATCATTCCTAATAGTACAACAATCTACGCATGGGGGCGTAAAGATATAAGATAGTTGTTTATATTTGTATATATTAGTTTTAAGATTCCATAATTTTTAAGTTCTTCTCCCACCTTCCAAATCCTTCCGGCTTCTATCCTGGTTGACAGAGTATACGTGTTATCTCCACGTGGTATTCGCGGGACACGGCGGTTTTAGATTTCTCGGGAGATGGTTGGCTAAGGCATATGTCTTGGGTAGCGAAAAAGGTTTTAAAAATGGTGTTAAATAAAGATGAGCAAAAATTAGTGATTTGGGTCTTTAAAACGCATAACTTTGTATGGGGTGGTCCTATTTAAAATCTATTTACAGATTTGGGGTCCCTAGAAAAATTTAATATTAGTTGATACCTAGCAAAATATATTTATCTTAAAAGAGTGACTACCCTGCGTATAATAAATACAATATAACACTTGTCAACAAAAAAAGTTGTGGGGAAATTTAAAGACGAGTTTAACGGTGACTTAGTGTTAGAATTTGTTGGTAGTAATGTTAAGTCCTACTGTATTGTAGGCGAGAAAGATACGATTAAAAAGATTAAAGGGGTCTCACGAATTGTAGTTAAGTAAAACCGAGGGTCTTACAACCTATAACGAGCATATACCTCCAAAAGGGATAGGCATGCAACTACGCAGCAGTGCGCGGGAGAATAAGAATTCTCTCCAATAAGAAATTAAAGTTTCCATGTACGTAGCACCAGTCATTGGGAAACGGTCGAAATGTGGAACCTATAAAGACGATTATTAATTATGGTTTAGAAAATAGTAGTTTTCGTGGGCTAAATAAAATAGCTTAGACTGGTTAATGTATATGGTTACATACTCGTACACATCCACAAACATCTGCTTACGTCCACAATAGCGATGCCGGTAGTTTTTGTTTAACAAATAGTAAGAAAGATACGTCAGGTGTTAGTGTGCGGAGGCCCATAGGATCGTTGGATTCAAAAGGAACGGTGCGGTGGGATGTATGGTGGTTCCCGTTAGAATAATCGAAAGTGGTTAATCGGTCGTATTAGATGTTTAAATAAGCGAAAGTGTAAAGGCCTACATAAACAAAAATTTAATTATCCGACAAAAAAGTGCGCGATGTGCTACACTTATAAAGAAAGTATGGAATGGTGCTTTTTAGCGGCCCTACCCGTAAAAAGGGCGACTGACTTTTCCAAGCAACTACAAGAATAGCAGTAGCGCAGAGAAGGGGTATGCATGTATTATGCAGTTGCTACAAAATATGTCAGTTTACGCGTAGCTCGGATGTGTAATTGATCACGACTTAAAGATCCCTCGGAGGTTTAAAAATTCTCAGCCCATTGTCGTTTGAAAAATGTTTGGAAATTTATCAGAACGGGAGCGAGTCGAAGTTTAAGTTAGATGGATGATTGACCGAGTTTTTTCTACCTTTTACGAGGGAATCGGAAGTTGACGAACATCGAGCATCTAATTCTCTATTTGGGCGATATCGAGTACTTAGCGGTTCCAGAAATTATTACGTGCGGCCGACCGCTATGCGAAAGAGTTGGTTCTAGGAAATGAGCAACCTACGAAAGTACGGAATACTTGGTATTAATACTAATTGGTTTAGTGGCCGCGCTCGTGCACTCTTCGAGTGTCTTCGGCAATCTTCGATTGTTTCCAAAGAAAATAATCACGCCTGGCATCTCCGAAAAGACGATGTAGAAGCTATTTAAAATTAAATTACTTTATTAGTAAGTATCCTGTAGACAGCAAGTTGGTATTTTCTTAGTAATGGTTTAAAGTGTTTTTGGTTATAGTAGCACTGCATCTTCTACGACTTGCAGACAATTTGTGTGCGTGTGCTACCACCCTTTTGGATTTTTAATATGCACGCGATCTGTATAACATGGAAGACGTTTCCGATGTTTCTACTAACTGCACTCGCACCATCGACGATGCGAACCAGGTGCATGCATTGGCGCTAAATGTATTGGACGAGCAGCAAGGATTATGACGTCATTTAGTCCCCTGCTGAATCCTCAACTTCGTTCGGGTATCTTCGGAAACCTTCGGTTTGCATTCTATAGGGTACATAAAGCCGGTGCGCAAGAGTAATCTCTTTAGTTATAAGTTAGTTCGCTTACAAGTCAAGTCTTATAGTGCGGATTTTGTTTTGTATTAAAATGGTACCTGCAAACGTTTTGTGCAACTCTTGCGGTGCTTCCTATACCTGGAAAAATGCTCTCAAACGGCACCAGAAGAAATGTCGTGGTGTAACATCGTCTACGGTTAAGCTTATACATCCGTCGGTAGCAAAGTACTTAAACTGTGGGACTTGCGGTATCGCTTTTACGAGAATGGACAGCTTACAGCAACACAAGGAAAAACAGCACGGCATGTCATTAAGTCGTAAACGTTCAACTCCGCCAGATGTTAAAGGGCCTTGTACGAAACAACCACGATTTATGTGTAAAGTGTGCGACATGGAGGTGTTAAAGTCTGCATACCCTAGTCATCTACGGAGCAACAAACATAAAAATGCATCAGTTACCGCTACTAACGACGATGGTGTAGAAATGGTTAGCACAGCGTTTAACAACCGTATGACTAACTATCGCATAAAGAACGCCAGTGTCGACGATGGAGTGTCCGAGTTTCTTTGGAAGCAGAAAGAGCGATTTATTCGATTAATAAATGAAAAAAGAATACAACATACAGCTATTAAAGTCTAGTGCGAACTCTACGGCGTTTACACCAAAATGGCTGCGGCAGAGGGTGTAGAGGACGTGAAATCCTTTAACACAAAAATGTGGTTATAACGTCTTCTAGTAATCTGGAAAATATGTACGAGGTCTTAAGCGAAACCATAAGAACAAAATCAGAGGAATTTGAAGCATGTGAGTCCGGTTGGTCTTTGGAAAAAGTGCTCTATTTAGAAATAAATATTAATAATTATACCCCGATATGAGAAGTTCTAGGTTAAGAATAAAAATTGTGAATATGTATTTAGAAATGTGGTTTACAAATGGTGCTATGTGAAAAATTTAAAGAGATTTGGGTAGCTGAGAAAATTCTAATATTAATTGATACCAAACAAAGTACATTTATCTCGTGGGTGGAAATGTGGAGAAAGATTTATCTCGCAGAGGGTATATGTGTAACTTTACAGGGCGTGGTCCGATTTCAAATCTGTTTACAGATTCGAATTCTGCGTAAAATTCTAAGCTAATTTAATGTATCGCATGACTAAAAATGTATAAGAACGCTCAAAAGTCGCTACAGGTAAGAAATCTTAAAATTAGGGTAGCTCCTTGGGGATGGTGCAATCTAAAAATTCCTAGAAATTCGGGTAGCTGAGAAAATTCTAATATTAATTGATACCAAACAAGATAGGTTTATCTCGAAAGATGCAATGGATAGACGAAGAAAACTATTTGTTAGGTTTGCTTATAGAGCAAAGAGCAAAATTTAGAGGTTCCAGACTTTAAAGGGTATAACTTTGCAGGGTGTAGTCCGATTTCAAATCTGTTTGCAGATTCGGGTTGTGTAAAATTCTAAGCTAATTTAATGTATCGCATGACTAAAAAATTTATAAGAACGCTCAAAAGTCGCTATAGGTAAGAAATCTTAAAATCAGGGTAGCTCCTTGGGGTGATGCAATCTAAAAATTCCTAGAGATTCGGGTAGCTGAGAAAATTTAATGTTAATTAATACCAAACAAGATAGGTTTATCTCGTGGGTGGAAGTGTGGAAAAAGATTTATCTCGCGGGTGGAAAGAATGCGGGTGTGATGTAATCAAAATGGTTGGGGGGTGTCCGAGCAAGGCGGAGTCAGGTGAAGCAAGGTGGAGATTCATCTAAAATAAGACTTTATAGTGGGTTTTACATGTAAATTTGGTCCAGATGTGTGGGGAAATGAGGGATTCTGGGGAAATGAGGTGCCAGGAGCCCCAATTATACCCTACTTATATATATATATATATATATATATATATATATATATATATATATTGAAAAGCACCCCTTATGCTGGGTGTCAATAATAACTAGTGTGAACTCTTGTCAGAAGATGCTTGTATTGTCTTGCTAGCGCAGATTAAATGAACGAACGAAAATTCAACATCAATTTTATAATGAAATTAAATATTCATTAATAAATTATTCCTCGAATAGTAATAATGGCTACATCACAAACATCTTTCTTCAACACACATTATCCAAAAAAAATTACTTACATACAAGCATTGAAATCTAGAAATGAAGAGTACACCTTAAGTCTAAAACATTTCATAATCACTAGATCAGTACTGCTCAACCTTCTTTTTTTTTTGCGGTATACCTTTAACAACTTCAAAATTTAGCGGCACACTAACAAATAAATTAAGTTTAAAGTGTAAGTATAAAAGTACATACAAAATAATTTTTATTGTTTGCATTTCTAAAATTTGGCGGCACACATCACGTATTTAGAGGCACACAAAAGTGCCGCGGCACAGGGGTTGAGAATCGCTGCACTAGATACTAATAGATGCTATACAATCTCTCTTTGTAATTAATACTCCCAAACCTTTTCTTATATAAGTCACGATATGTACAAATTCTTTGAAATATCTATGGTTAATTTTAATAATCTTCCCTTACTTTCCTAAAAATATGCGTGGATGACCAGATATATCTAAAACCTTTTGTAGTGGTCAAATTAAATCGGAATTTGATTTCAAATAAAACCTGATTTTACCCATTTACAAGGAAACATCTATATGCCAAACTATTACCAAATCGTTGCTTATCTTTAAATTTCCATATCGTTCCGTTTTTAGAAATAATTTACCAGTAAATAAATGCATTGGAAAATTTATGTTGCATTCCCCATTTCCAACATAATACAGGAATTTATTTGATTAATGCCATTAAACTAACTTAATGATTTTATTGTCAATCTGAATTGTTCATATTTTAATACAGATTAATTTGGACTTCGATCGTTTTACTCAATAATTTTAAAACATTGTTTTTGGAAAATATTTTAAACGACTAGTATTACTAACGCGAACTTGACTTTATTGATTGACTAAAAGATCGTTGGTAATTGACCGACAACCAGGTAATTGGTAACTCATCTACTTTTTGATCATCTTCAGGCTTTTGTATAGTATCAATGTTCTTACGTCATTTACCTCTAAGATATGTACAATTTTCTGGTTAAGCCAAATCATAAAGCTGTTGTAATTCAGTCGAAAATGTTGTTAATTGATACATCACGTTATCTAAATTAGCTGTCAGTTTTGATTTATTAAGTCTTAAGAATATTTGCTTAGTTGGTCAAGTTTGAAGGATAAATGTAAGATACTTACCGGCGAACTTGTTATCGCGTCACCATATCTGACTTAAGAGTTATAAAATCGCGTACAGTCTCGCTAATTAGAGTGTTTATTTATCTTACTTGTTCTTTTAAAGATAATTATCCGTCACCTGTTTATACTTAAAGTCTGATTTATGGGTTTTATTAATTGTCTGGCTATTTGTAACTGAATCTAAAATTCAAAAAATCTAGAAAACTGTATCCGAATTTTTGACGGCATGACTACTTTATAAATTATATTTCCGTATAATATTATATATTTACATCTTTAAGATTAATTATTGACCACCCTATTTATATTTTTACAAATATTATACTCAAACCGATCCCAATAGGATCTTTTTAAGGTGTTGATGGTAATTCAGGTTTTTTGAAATGAGTTAAACTGAGATATAGTACATGTCGTAATACAAATGCATTGTAAAAATTTCAGAGAAAAAATTACAAAACAGCTCACAGTGAATATTGATTTCCCTACAGGAATTTAGCACCGAGTTTCTATTTTTAATGACGATGTATTTATTCTGATCATTGCATTCAGTGCTAAATGAGTAACTACTTTAGCATTCGAAAATAGAATTGCTAGAATCTGTTAACAAAGTAACCATAAAAAAACTAATAAATTCTACAAGCCACTTATCAAATCGATGCACACCCCAAATCATTAGTTAAAATACTGTTACACCAGAATAAACCATAAGTCAAGGACACAAAAAGCAACACGCATATTTCAATAAATCACAAAGCCCTACAATACATGCTCTACTTAATATTAAATTTTGCAAAAATCGTATACAATTCCTATACCAAGATGCCTTTATTATATAGCAAATCTATAAAAGGTCTATTACCTAAACTGAAACTCAACAGAAAGATATTTTGTAACAATTTATAACATAAAATATAATACAGCTGCAATAGATTTTACATTGGTCACAGAAGTCAATGGTTAAAGAATAGAATCACTAAACCTGAATCAGGCTCTAATGCAGAGTGAAAGTCATGCACTGTGTGCAATTACATAAAATTACCAAAACACTTGATAAAGTATTGAGAAGTAGTCATTCTAGAATCTGAAAACACTGATTAGTATCGCATACCTTTAGTAGCATACCACATCCAAAAGGAAAAGCATTATCAACGGAAAAAAATTTGACCTCATAATTTAAGTTCTATATTTTCATTATTCTACACAGCCACTAAAATCAAAGACCATTCTAATCACAAAAATTAAAAGACATTTATTTGTATAAACACAGATCAAGTTACTATATAACCTAACTTTTAATAATATTTTTTATTGTCATATCAATAATCAGTTCCCAATGTAATTATAAACCAGCATAGCATCATACTTGGGTCTTCAGTCCTGGAACTGGTTACAGGCGTACTTCTATTATTTACTATACTGAGCTAACCTACACATTTCACTGTAATTCCCACAACCTACATTTTTCACTATTTGTGTGCAATAGATTAATCTAGGTCTACCTCAGCGTCCCTGTTTCTCCTTTCTCTGCTTTTAATATATCCCACACTATTCCCTCATGTCTTAGAACGTGTTATATCATCCTATTTCTCCCAGTTTTTCACTGCTTTCGATAGATTTCTTTCCTTCCCGCTCCTATCCTTTTCCTGTTTGTTTCTCTTAGTAATTTACGTTTCACGACCGTACAGTGCTGCGCTCCACATATATGTTTTCAACATTTTTCTTTGTTTCCATGCTTGTTGGCTTCAAACATAGCAGCTGCATCTTTGTTTGCTAAATACAAGGCGGTTCTGTGTTAATCTTTTTTTTCCTCCCCTTCTATTGCTTTCTAAAAATATACCCTATTGCATTGATATTGAGAGATACGCTTAGGGGTTAAGCAACTTCATGACTATCAAGACACCCTACAACGTAGATTTTTGCCGAATTAATAATTTTACAGCTACTCTTTTAGCACAATTAACATTTGTTGAGAATATGCAAAACTAACGCATGTAGTTTGTGACATTCCCTTATAACCAATTATAATCACATTTAATTTTAATAGTTTCTGTATATGTAAAGTCCACCAATAGGACTGGGTTATGCCTTTTAGGAAATATAATAAATATAATTGATGCTTCTTTATAAATTGAACGTACTTACAAGTGTGCCTATGCTTAGGTCAAGTTTTAGTTAATAAGTTTACAACATACTGGGTGTTTAGGCCGTTTGCAGTTGGTAGATTTAGTTTATATGGAATTTTTAATATTTGTTTAAGCTGGTTCTGGGCAAACGCGTGTGTTATAGAATTAACAATGTCGCAACAAATTTTATAAAAATTGTATATTTGTTTTCCAATATTGTAAACGGCATAGTTACAGTTTTGTCGAAATAAATTTTCTTGTAAATTGTGTTTGAAGCGTGATTAAATAGTTCAGGTATTATTTAAAGTTTACTTTCGGAAACCTTCTTTGCAGTAAGCAGTTATAAATAGGTCTACGTGATTAGGTTTGTTTTAGATTTAAAATAGTTATTGCTTAATCGAATTTTCAGGTGTATTTTAAACCGGAGTCACTCTCCTGATCTCAAGATTTTGGCAACCCCTTGTGCTAATCTTTGATCTATATTGAAACGAATTTTTGTTGTTGGTAGGGCGCCAGTAAAACTTATTTTCATAAATGGGCGCCAGTGCACAAAAATCTTCCGCTTCCTTCACAGAGAATCGAAGAAAGGGCCATTTTCCGACATAGCTAGGGGTCTATTCCTGGGTAGAGCAATAAGAAGTGTGGGGGGGAAATCGAATTTTGTTTTCAAACAAAAACTTAACAAAGTTAAATAGGCGCCACCAAGTCCTGGGATAATCACGATAAGAGCAAAGCACAGTTTTAAGGGCGGACGTGGAAACCCAAAGATAAAACGATCGCCTTTGTTAACAAACACCTGTCTTATAAATATAAAACGCAGCTCCTGTAAGAAATTACAAAGATTAAATAAAAAATATGTAGAACACCTTTTGTGTCCTATAAAAGTATCAAAAATAAAAAAATGTATATCCAATATGATATTGGCACAAAATTATTACCCAAAATTCTACCTTTATGTTATCAGATTTGATCGCATTTGACTAAAATAAAAGTCTCAAAGTTTAACTAATTGTTTACTGAAGTAAAAAACTTTCTTTTAAAATTCATAACTTTTTAACATAAAAAAAATTCTCAACAATAACGTTTCTAACAAAATCAAAATTTTGTCTTTTTAAAGCAAAAGACTGCTCTCTAAACATAAGCTTGGTTTAAATATTTGATCAAAATAATTTGTAACCACAATGCATTGAACTAGCATTTCTATCCTGAGCAGATCTTATCAGGTAGATTACAGTTTCATAATTATTACGCAGCGTGTATTTAAATTTTGCAATGTAGTGAAATAAACTTCAATGTACTTAACAAATTAAGAATAAACAAAAGTTCACTGCGTTTACTTATCAAGTACTTCTTGTATTAAGTATATAAATTTTGATAACCTCAAAAATTTTGTGTGAACACAATTGCAAACACTTTGCAATTGTCACTAAACGAATTAGAATTTTTATACTTAGTTTTTATAATTCATCTGTGAATAAAAGCTAACTTCAAGATTGAAGAATGTTTAATTTGAATTTTAGGGAAGCTGCACGAAACATCTGCTTTCACGGCAAACATCTGTCAAATGTTGCTACATCACAAAAAAGTATAACGTCGAAAATATACCTTGAAATTTATCTGAAGTTTAAATGTGAACGAAGCCTACAAATATATAAACCTAACCCAACAAAAATTTCATTCTACAGTTTGTAAAACCAGTTTAATAATAATCGAAAGTGAAACAGGTCATATGGTCATAAATATGATAGCAAATTTCGTGTTTTTTATATGACCGTCTGTTTATCAAATACAAACGACATTCTAAACACATGCAAAATTTCTTAAATTATATAAGGAACCAAACTGCATATAATTTTCATTGACAAATCCCATCAGAAATTTAATCAGCTGCAAACAAAACCATAAACCATTTCTTGGGGTAACAGCAATCTCGACCACATGTCTGCAATCTTCAATCCTTGTACAGAACCATACAACTTACAAAAACAAAATTCTCACTTGTACTTTTCTTTAGTTTTTCGTAGGCGCGCGTTAGTAGATGTTATTGAAATCTGTTCAACTCGACCATAGCTTGAACCACTCACACAAATAACCTAATCGGAGGTCGCAAGCCTCTACTCTGGAAAACATCTTGATAAATTGATAGCTAAGCTGCGACTATGAACAAAACTAGAAACGAATGATAGCGACTATTCAAAGACTCAAGAATTAGAGATGGGAAGGTACGAGAGCAACAAGATTGCTAGAGATGCTCGAGGAAATAACTTTATGTCACACAGATATTTTACTACAAGAAGATTATTAAAACAAAGCGTTCTATTATGTACTATATGGAACATTAGTAAAGGATAAGGCACGTTTGGCGCATTATCCTCGTAATTCAATGCGAATAAATACTGAACAAATTAAACATGTTACACTAACCCTTTCCCAAAAGAAAAAATCTTTTATAACGAAAATTTTTTTAGCTAAAAACAAAAGGTTTTTTTATATAAGAGCTTTTATCAAACTCCCAACTAACAACACAATTATTTGCAAAACATCACAGTCCACGAATTATAAACACTTAATTAATCATAATTCAGAATTACTAAGAGAATTATGAAAACGAGAGGGACTAATATATATAGTTTGAGTGTGCCGGTAACTACGTGTACCAAACGTCCATTGGGAAACAAAATCGGGAAGTCATAATCGGTATTGCCCAAAATCGAGGGAAGTAAATCAAAAAGTCAAACACTCCACGAGACAAAAATAATCTAGGTTTAAGGGAATTCTTTTATCAGAACAAGAATTTTCTTACACCTACTGTTCAGAATAACCTATCTGAAGCACATGCTAATTATAACTAAACACAACATAAAATATCCAAACTTCCAAAAGTATTAACTCTACTTCTTGGAGTTTTAGTAACTTTACTAACCAAAAAAAGACACTACTATATCAAAACAGTGTCTTAATACAAAATGATATCAGCTCAAAGCGATAACCAAAACTAAAATAGACTGACCAACAGGCTACTCACAAAAATGGAGGTGAGTGCACATCACCACTACAACTCAAAGTGCCAGAAGTTTTGCTTCTACTAAACTCAAACTTCTACACAAATATTTCACAAAACAAAACTCTTCACACAAAACCGAACCAGTCAGGGCTGAAATCTTCTTCACCCTACTGATTATACTATCTCTAATTCTTAAATATCATCACCTATTAGTGACTAACCAAACGGTGAGGTTTACCAACCAAATCTCTGACCTTACCAAACAAAAAAATGTTCAAAGAAAGGTCAAAAACAAGTGAAGGATACGCTAATATTCTCTCTACCTAAATATGTAGAAATCAGGACTAAACAATTTGTATAGTCAACTTATTCCTACTTTTAAACAATATCTTCTGCTAGCGCGCGCCAAACTAAACTAGTACGTACATCAACGTACACTACAAAACTACTACTAAATTTCGAAGACAAGTTTACATAACCATACAAAATTCCCAAACAAAATAAGTTGTAAAAGGACAATTTTCATTTATTATAAGTTATAACCATACCGAATCAAAAACCAGAACAAAACGAAACAAGCAAGCAACTGATTTACTCATAATCAAAAAAATGACAGAACAGAAACTAATCTTCAGGATCATCTTCCTCATCTGATGTGTCAAATGCAGCAAAGGGCTTCAAATCTTTGAGGTGCCATCTACCGGCTTTAGAATCATCAATAAAAAACTAATCACGACGAAAGCTAACAAAAAAATAAAAGTGTTTAGGTACACTCTCACCTTAATACAAACCGAACTGTCGAAACAACCACAATGCTTCACAACGCCTAAATTTGCTAGAATGACAAACCCTCTACGAGTCTCACCTAGACTAACAACCAAAAATTACATCAACTCAAAAAAATTATGATGCATAAATTACTAGAGCGACTAACTCACCCCGAGTCTCGTCTAGACTTACGTAATGCTGAGCGACCAACTCTTCCCGAGTCTCGTCTAGCCTAACATACTGCTGAGCAACCAACCACGACGACAAGTTTCGCCTAGACTAAATTGCATTGCAATGCCGATCTAAATCAAAAATCTGCTATCATAACAAAAACGTGCCTATGTACAAGAGCAATTCTCAAATGATATGACGACAGTTCAAACCGATGTACCCTTAAAAATAGAATTCGTATTATTATCATCAAATTCTGACAAAATGTTCTTTATTGACTCAAGCGAATTAAACAACCAGGATCTTTCACTTCCTTAGCCAAAAGTCTACCTAAAATTTTCCTTTTCTCTACAATTGGTCTCTCACTTATTACACCTCTAATCCTAAGTTCATATTCCAGTTCCTCTTTAAGTAAACAAACAATTTGAAATGTTTCAGACATATTCGTAATAGTCTAATACTTTAATGAAATTAAATTGATAAATCTAAATGATTCAAACTTTAAGAAAATTGTCAAAACAAATTTGGGCAACGAAAGGTCAAAGTCAAAAAGTGAATTTGGTAAAAATAGATTTTTGCCAAAACAATATCAAATAAAATCTTTATTAGGCCAAAATAAAATTAAAGTTAAAAATAAATTTGGCTAAAGTAATTAACTGACTAAAAGAAAGTCAATGTCACAACTAAATTTTTGCCAAAACAAATTTCGAGAACAATAGCAAATTTGAGCAAACAAATTTCGAGGCCCTAAACGTTGTGGCGTCAGTGAAACGATTTTTTGTTTCCTTCTGAGAATCGCCTTCGTCGACAAAAACCTGTCTTATAAATATAAGATGCAGCTCCTGTAAGAAATTACAAAGATTAAATAAAAAATATGTAGAACACCTTTTGTGTCCTATAAAAGTATCAAAAATAAAAAAATGTATATCCAATATGATATTGGCACAAAATTATTACCCAAAATTCTACCTTTATGTTATCAGATTTGATCGCATTTGACTAAAATAAAAGTCTCAAAGTTTAACTAATTGTTTACTGAAGTAAAAAACTTTCTTTTAAAATTCATAACTTTTTAACATAAAAAAAAAATTCTCAACAACAACGTTTATAACAAAATCAAAATTTTGTCTTTTTAAAGCAAAAGACTGCTCTCTAAACATAAGCTTGTTTTAAATATTTGATCAAAATAATTTGTAACCACAATGCATTGAACTATCATTTCTATCCTGGGCAGATATTATCAGGTTGATTACAGTTTCATAATTATTACGCAGCGTGTATTTAAATTTTGCAATGAAGTGAAATAAACTTCCATGTACTTAACATATTAAGAATAAACAAAAGTTCACTGCGATTACTTATCAAGTACTTCTTGTATTAAGTATATAAATTTTGATCACCTCAAAAATTTTGTGTGAACACAATTGCAAACACTTTGCAATTGTCACTAAACGAATTAAAATTTTTATACTTAGTTTTTATAATTTATCTGTGAATAAAAGCTAACTTCAAGATTGAAGAATGTTTAATTTGAATTTTAGGAAAGCTGCACGAAACATCTGCTTTCACGGCAAACATCTGTCAAATGTTGCTACATCACAAAAAAGTATAACGTCGAAAATATACCTTGAAATTTATTTGAAGTTCGAATGTGAACAAAGCCTACAAATATATAAACCTAACCTAACAAAAAATTTCTTTCTATAGTTTGTAAAACCAGTTTAACAATAATCGAAAGTGAAACAGGTCATATGGTCATAAACATGATAGCAAATTTCGTGTTTTTTATATGACCGTCTGTTTATCAAATACAAACGACATTCTAAACACATGCAAAACTTCTTAAATTTAATAACGAACCAAACTGCATCTGATTTTCATTGACAAATCCCATCAGAAATTTAATCAGCTGCAAACAAAACCATAAACCATTTCTTGGGGTAACAGCAATCTCGACCACATGTCTGCAATCTTCAATCCTTGTACAGAACCATACAACTTACAAAAACAAAATTCTCACTTGTACTTTTCTATAGTTTTTCGTAGGCGCGCTAAATAAATGAAACAAAATTAAATTAAGTTCGTAAAATGTATATATTACAAACCGTTAGTAGAAGTTATTGAAATCTGTTCAAGTCTACCATGGCTTGAACCACTCACACAAATAATCTAATCGGAGGTCGCAAGCCTCTACTCTGGAAAACATCTTGATAAATTGATAGCTAGGCTGCGACTACGAACAATACTAGAAACGAATGATAGCGACTATTCAAAGACTCAAGAATTAGAGGTGGAGAGGTACCAGAGCAACAAGATTGCTAGAGATGCTCGAGGAAATAATTTTATGTCACACAGATATTTTACTACAAGAAGATTATTAAAACAAAGCGTTCCATTATGTGCTATGTGGAGCATTAGTAAAAGATAAGGCACGCTTGGCGCATTATCCTCGTAATTCAATGCGAATAAATACAGAGCAAATTAAACATGTTACAATATCTTTTGTACTTTTCATATCTTGCGTTATTTGATTTTCTAGGTTGCAGAAATCCTTAACCTCTTGAACATTCTCATTGTTTATTTGTATCCTAAATTCTGGTTTTTGACTTATTTTCCCGTTCCTTACAACTAGTACATTAGTTTTAATTTTGTTAATTTTAATACCATATCTCTCTCTCTCAGTATTGTTTCTATTTCATTGAGAGCTGCTTCTAGCTCTTCCTTGCAAAATGCTAATACCGCCATATCATATGCAAATCTAAGCATATCAATCGTTTGTCCCTGCATAATAATTTCAAATGTTTTTCTACATTTGACCGTATTCATTGCTTCTTCGATATAAAAATTAACGGGGCTAGGGCACATCCATGTCTCACCCTTTTCTAATGTTTACTTCTCTAGGTTAATGCTATATTTCTATTAAAGTTGTTTGCTCTTTGTGTTGGGGATGTACTACCTAATCTATCCATATAAGTCATTTCAATCTTTTTGAGTATTTCAAACTTTTTTTCCCATTTTACATTGTCGAATGTTTTTTTCCAGATCTACAAACTCTATATACACGCTTTTTTCGTTTTCTATTGTTTTTTTCATCATTACTCTTAGAGCTTAAATAACCTCCCGTGTACCTCTGATTTGCATAAACCCAAATTGATCGTCTCCCAGTATTTCTTCAGCCCGATATTCCATCCTGGGAAAGAATTGTATTTCAGAAATAAATATAGCCTCCTTATATATCAGCTTTTTTATTCAAATTTCAAGTTGTTTGCTTAATTGACATGACAATTAATTAAGCAAAAACCCTGTTTAATATTAGTAAGCATGTACATACGTTTTAAATATCTATTATTTAATGACAGTATAATGGTTTTAATTTATATTTATTATTTTTAACATCTATTTATGTACAACCAATTCACATAAACACAACCTATAATTTTAATAATGTAGCGGCCTTTATAACACTTTTTAGTACGTAATTAAGGATTTGGAGCAATTCAAGCTAGCATTAAATTAATAAGATCAAGACAATAATCAATATACAATAAGGCAATAATTACTAATCGGGGTTCCCGATATTTGAACAGTTGGAGCAATCCTTCTTGGGTATATTAATTTTCCTACATCATGTCTTCGCGACGAGAATTAGAGCTATGTTTCTTAGCCCTTGGTTCAAATACCTCTCGGGCGCTCTCGCTTTCTGTTGATTTTATGATGGATTTGTCTCAATAAATTCATTTAACCCAATTAAAAATTACGGCCCGTATTATGGCCTACCTTGTGATCAATCGCATCCAATGAATAATTTGTAGGGTCTATTTCATTCAATATCGTTTCCGTTTCCATAATCGATAATTCCTTCTCGGAACGTAAAATAATTAACTTTTTAAATATGTAATTAAATTAGTTACAATAACCTATTCAAAATTAAACAAAGAACATGTTTTCTTTAGAAAAGCTGCTTTGGTTTTTTCCAGTGCCTTATAATTTACTATGAACTAACACAAACACAAGCAACCCTTCTGGCGCCAATACCTGCTAATTAAAAGCCCATTCTGTTAACTTTAAATTTTCTACCCCTTGCTTTCAGCATTTTCAATTTGTATGAATCCAATAATTATCCTTAATTAATCTGTGTAATACCTTAACACATACGGCAAATATACTACACAAAGTATTCTACATAAACTGTTACCTGCCAGAAGATCAAAAACTTCAAACTGGTGACATTTCGAGCTTTACAATCACGTGCCAACAGTTGCGTCCCCCTTTTTTCCTGAAGTTATTTGTTTTTAGATTATGCTTATGAAATTCCGTTATTGTTAAAATATTTGATAAAACAATATGAGTAATCTTCTTTACAGGACCGTTTTTGGGTATCGCCCTATTTGAAACGTTTACCTATCTATTATTCAAACATACACATACAATCAACTATAACAACAATTTAGTAGATATTATAATAATCATTAAAACCACCTCAAATATAATAACAATATAATAGTAAAATATTACAAACTAGCACTAATCGCTTATTAATGGGTTTTCTCATTAAAACCCCATTAGCACTAATCGCTTATTAATGGGTTTTTTCATTAAAAACCCATTAACCGTAATCGTTTTCAATAGGTTTTCTCATTAAAAATCCATTATCACTAATCCCCTTTAATGGGTTTTCTTATTAAAAACTCATTACACTAATCGTTTTAATGGGGTTGCATATTAAAAACCCATTAACACTAATCGTTTTATAATTGGAAAACTTGGACATATGTCGGAAATAGGTATGCGCGTGCACGCGCGTGCGCACGCGCATGCATATGTCGGGCATATATGGGACATATGCCTGAGTTTCCCAATTAAAAACGATTAGTGTTAGTGTGTTTTAATAAGAAAACCCATTAAAAACGATTAGTGCTAATGGGTTTTTAATGTAAAAACCCATTAATAAGCGATTAGTGCTAATAGGGGTTTTAATGAGAAACTCCATTAAAAGCGATTATAGCTAATGGGTTTCTAATGAAAAAACCCATTAAAAAAAGATTAGCAGCGCTGCGGCGGCGGCGCTTCACCAGGATCCCTCAATTCTCTTCCTACGGGTTTTTAATGAGAAACCCCATTAAAAAACAATTAGTACTAATGGTTTTTAATGAGAAAACCCATTAAAAGACTATTAGCGGCGCTGCACCAGAATCCTCCAATTCCCTTACTACCACTAATTAGGTTATTCGCCTTGTTGCGCCACAAACAGATCTATAACGGTCCGGTAGCCTTTTTCTTTCAAAAATTGTAGGTAATAGGCAGCGATTTCAAATTGTTTCTGCCTATCCTTGCTTCTGACAATCAACTACGCGGACCCTACCTACCACACCATACGTATTGCACTAGCTGTACATTTTTTGACTCTCTGTGACACATTTGGACTCGCCTAGTCACAATAATCTATCTAATGATCAAAAAGCTTCAAACAAAACTATTACCTTATAAACTAAATTAACCAATTAAACATTAATTGGGTGCGTTCACATCAGGGACATTACACAGCATCATGAAATTTTATTGTCTGTTGTGATTATCATCAGAATTTCTGTATGCTTAAAATAAGTTTTTAACTGATTTTAGTAGCAGCTAAAATGCATTGCATTATTTCGTTTTACGGCTAACATACACAGTACTTCATTTAATGATATTTATAGACTATCACGACTTTGTTGGTCGATTCTAAAGGATCATGTTACTGCGTACTTGAATCGTGACCTAATTAACATTGCAATGGTTCTACAACAGTTTGGATATTTTCCATTGTTCACTGTTTGTAGCTTAACAATTCGTTTTAGACCAAAGGTTGATTAAGAAATTTTCCTTGTCTTGTTCGTCTTTACGCCCTTTTTAAATTAATAACATAAAATTAATGCCACTCTAAATAAATAAGTTAAAAGTTCCCCAGCGTATGGAGCGGCTACCGTACGAAAAACTGCAAAAACTGAACTTTTCTAATTTCTTATAATTATATAATTTTGATTGAAAACAGTTGTCACAAAATATTGCTTGCGATGTAAGTACTAAACCGATATAAGTTGGTTTTAGAACTCTTTTTTGTTTTTATGTAATAATATGAAAACAAAAAACTATTATCACTAAACCGAAGTATTCTCTGGAACGGAGTAACCAAGAGAAAACTGAGGCTAAAAGGTGTGTTTGTATCAGAACATGAATCCTCAAAGAAAAAATCTGTAGGTTTAAATTCTTTGCACTTCACCTATCCTTTTAGCGATTTCATAATCCTTTACCAGAGTGGACCATTGTGAGTAACTATTTGATATGATTATAGTAGTAACATCATAGAATTAGATTAATCGTTCTAGTTTAGTAACAGGAGCGTAGTTATTTGTGGTCATATCTAAATTTAGATACGGTGGTGGTTTTGCTAGTCAAATTCCGAAAAGGAATAAGATGTCCCACATCACAAGCTCTACTAATTCATGTAAAAGCACAATTAGCTCAGGAACTACATTTGTCGCTTTTGAAATGTAATACTCGGTTTTGTATTTAAAGCCGTTTCACCAACAATAAGCTTATACTAAACGAGCTGATGACTATATTCACTGGCATGCTGCAGTTGAATTTACAATGGTGTAAAACTATGGAAAACGCCAGTGTCTGATGTGTAATTAAAGCAGTTTATAAATTCATGAAATTCAGTATGAATGGATAATGACTACGTTGCGAGTAGAGATTTAGTGTAACTGGTTTTCGTGATGTATACATACCAGATATATTACTACAAACAAAATGTGTCCTAATTAACTTTGCTTGCATATAATAGCAATGAAGAGGTCTGCTTATACAGCACATATTCCTAATCGGATCCGTCAAATACTCGACCTCTTCAGTAAACTGGATCAGTCCAATCGTAGCAAAAATTCGTTTAATTTAGCACTAAGAAGCACCATACTTCGAGTATTAGTGCCAAAATTATTTCGGAAATTTAACTTATTATATCTGGCGGTTCTCACTTGTTGGCAATCCTGTTCGTATGAAAGCGAAAACTTTAACTTGTGGCACACTGATGCGCGGCGCTGCATGGAAAGCGCGTTTTCGAATATCCACTAACTGATGCACGGTTTCCTTTTCGATATTTCATGTTGTTTTGATGCAGTTTGTCAATCTGTACGAGTTCTTGGTACTATATAAAAATGTCTTCAAGTAGTAGTTCGGATAAAAATATTATATTTATTGCGTGTGCTGTTGCTGAAGTAGGAGCTAATGTAAATAAGAAGCGACAAATATGGATTCACAATACAAACTTAAAAGGGTGTAAATATGGGGAATTTCATCGTCCTTGTTTAGATTTGTTGACAGACGAAAAAAAAGTTTTCTCAATATTGTCGAATGATTCCTGAAAAATTTACTAAGCTTTTATCGATTTTGTACTAAAAATATGTTACCACGTCGCACTTGATTATGATAATTAGGATCTACAGTGTTGTAGAAATCGCTATATTCTTACACGATTTAAATAAATATTTTGTCGACCATCGTAACCTACCACAACAGCTATGAATCAGTATTGCCAGTAAAGCTGTACGAGACCATCATATTCAATCGAAAATGAAACTATGCACACGGAAAAGCACCGCGTTGCATTTAGCTTTGCTTGTAAGCTCTGGGACATTTAAATACATGGACTTAATCATTCCTCTGCAACCTTAGTACCGCTCTTCGTTTCGCATCGCTTAAGTGAGCGCTGGCTCATTTAAATACATGGAAAGATCTCATGCGTCGTTTTTCTTCCCGATTCTCCGGGCAGTATCAGTGGGTGACTACCTTTACGCAGAAGACCGTAATTAAATTTATAATAACATTTTTACTACTGTATTCAAATAAATCCCTTTCTACTCACAAATGATCAGAGAAGGCGAAATTCTTGTCCAAACTGTGATCTGAGCCAATACTTTTAAAATCTTTGTTTAAAAAACACTCACTTCCAGTAACTTGCGTGCAAACTTATTATGTATTTTAAAGTCAAATAACAATTGTTATAAAGATCTGACTCATGGCGACAGTTGAATAGTATAAACAGTTTCGTTGCGAGTCAAGTGATTTGTACATGACTGAATTCCATGCAAAACAGTTTGCTCGACTCCCTCTTCATTCTCCGACTCTGAATTATAAATTGCTATAAAATACAGCGACTAAATGTGATTGTAGGTTTTCAAAATAGTCTTTTTTTATATATACCATCATAAAACGAAGTAGTCTGCTTTTACTCCTGAAATCGTTTATTTATTTCGTACCAGTATGCTTACGGAAAATATTTAATGTGCTAGACCGTAACTCATCAAAATTTTATTTTCAAATAGCATCGTATTGTGCAGTCAAATAAAAGATATTCACTAATAAATTCTACTTTGGAATAAATCTTTATTTCATACTAATTATATATTGCTGTCACATATTTCAAAAACTGACAGGTTTATTTACACGAGAAAGCCCTAATTTAGATGCTTCGTCAGCAGCGTTCTCATAAAAAACATTTTTTTCAGTTGAAATCTGTTTCTGCAGAAAGTTATGTTATATTTCGATTAACTCATTTTCACATAGCGCCTTCATTAATCATTGCAACACAAAGTCCTTTTGTGTAGTATTTTGGACTGATTATAATTACATTCCCTTTCAATCGAAATATTGACTTTGTTTTCACAATATTCCAATCTATCAAGGCTTGCACATTTTGAATATGATGAGGTAGCAGTCTTTGGTATTTTGAGTTCTCCGGACTACAGATTATAATTTGTAGTTGATTTTCAAGTTCTTAAAAACTTTTTTCGTCTGTATTTAAAATTCGCTCTTCATGTTAATGGTCAATAATGTCGTTTGTTCATTCCAAATGAAGCCAGCACGAATTCCCAGCTTAATCGGTTCTTGGTCCTTTCAAGTCCAACTTCTACAGCGTAAATCTTATTGATTCTAGCTGTCTAGTTGCTAGCTGATTTTACTGCTTTATAACGCTTAGATTCTCTGCTCGCAGAGGATGTGATCGTTCGCGCCAGTTTTGCTGGCGGGAGAATTTGTGTACTTGGTGTATGTGTTTACAGCTCAGCCATCTAATGTGCTTTTGGATGTTTTCTTGCGTTTGTGTGTGTTTCCGTCCAGGGGAGGTGCGATGTGTAGAACGTGTTCGATATCTGAGTTGTTGATTTTCTCGTATATGCTTGACGCCATCGTCTTGAAGTGATTATCTAGCGTTTGTAGTCTAAGATCCTGCCTTAGGGTTTCATTTCTAACGAACCATGGTGCTCCGGTGATAGTCCTAACGGTCTTGTTTTGGAATACTTCAAGTTTGGTTTTGTTTGTGTTTGAAATATAGGTGTACCATGCCGCCAATGCGTAACTCAGTATGGATCGTAAACGTATCTTGTAAGTCTTCAGTTTGATGTCCATTGGTAGTCTATTTTTGTGGACGAGTATTCCGTGGATGAAGCCTTTTGCTCTACGAGCTTTGTTTGTCGTTTCAGTGTCGTGTCTGTTGAACGTTAATTTCTTGTCGATGTGCACTCCTAGATATTTTATTGATTGGCTCCAAACTAGCTCTTGGTTTTCTAGCGTGGGTGGTTTCTGCTTCTTCTTGCGTCTGGAGAATATTATGGCTTCAGTCTTCTGAACGTTTAATTTGATTTTCCACTGTTGGAACCGATCCAGTAGTGTGTCGCGCTGTCTTTGTATTCTTGTTGTTGTTTCCTTACCGTTTCGTCCGGTTGTCAGGAGCAGGGTGTCGTTGGCGTACATGGCGCAGAAGACTCTTTGGAGGCATGGTAGGTCTTGGCTGTATGCGTTGAATAGCGTTGGTGTAAGGCAGCCTCCTTGTGGGACGCCGGCTGTGACGGTCATTTCTTGTGATAGGATGTCTTCTACTTTCACCTGTATTTTCTTGTTGGTCAGGTAACTTCGTATTAATTGGATGTAAGGCGTCGGAAGGTTGTGACTGGTAGCAAGTTTAAACAGTAGTCCGTTAATCCATACCTTGTCAAAGGCGTTTTTGATATCCAGGGCGATGGCGAGTGTGGTTAGTCCTCGGTTGTAGTTGTTGGCTATGTTGTTTATTACCCGGATGGCTTGTAATGTTATGGAGTGCTGTTGCTTGAATCTGTTTTGTTCTGCTCTGCCTTTCAGCAGTGGTTTCAGTCTTGGCAGTAGTAATCGTTCGAAGATTTTGGATATCATGCTCAGAAGGGAGATTGGTCTGTAGTTTTCGGCGTCCATTCTCTTCTTCCATGGTTTTGGAATAATAACCACTATTGCCGTTTTCCACGAGTCTGGGAAGTATTTGTGGTTGATCATGCTGTTGAAGATTTTTGTGATGAACGCCAGTGTTTTGTTTGTTGTGTTTTAGCGCCATGTGTGTGATTCCGTCCTTTCCTGGAGCTTTCTTGTTACTTTGTCTGGTGATAGCTTGTTTAATTTCTTGTGGAGTGATGTGTAGGATGTCGTTCTCTGCAGGTGCTTGTAGTATTTGATATGCTTTTGTGTTTATGAAGTTAGTGAATATATTGCCAGTTGTTGGGTTTTCTGTAAACGTTTTTTGAAGAACTTCGGCGAATTTGGCTGCTCGCTCTTTGGCGCTGTACAGCATACCGTTTTCTCCTTGTAGCGGTGAGGGGTCAGGGTTCTTCCGTGCTATAAGTAGATGGTTTAGTCTGTACAATTTTCCTTCTGTTGGTATTGTGTAGTTGACGTGGTTGGTCTAGGATTCGTTGTAATGTTCATCCAGCATAATCTTTATTGCGCGTTGCTTTCGGTTAAGTAACGTTTTTACTTGTGAGTCTCATGTGTTCTTCCACCTTCTGACGAGGAATTCCTTCTCGTTTATGGTCTCTTTTATGTATCGTGAGATGTCAGGTGTTTTGTCTCGGGTAGCAGTCTCTACGGAACACTGTTGCGTTGATTCTTGTATGATCTTCGGGAGATAATGTAGTGAGTCGTCAATATTTTGTGTGCTGTTTATGTCTGGGTTCCCGTCTGTAATTTTTCTTTGGAGAGCCTCGTTGAATTTTCGCCAATTATGTCTGAGGTATTGAAGAGCTTCTATGTCCAGCGGGCAAGGTATGTTCGTTGCGATTGAGATGTCGAGGATGTCTGCTCTTTGTGTTCTGTCTGGTGGGATTCTTGTCGGCGCGTTTGGTGTTACAATGACGATGTCCATGCTGATAGAGTGTGTGTAGAGGATGCGGCCGCTCTTATTGGTTAGTTATTGCTCCCCAAGCTTCGTGTTTGGCATTTAGGTCTCCTTATATTATTGTCGGTGTATCTTCCTGTAGCAGGAATGTCTGCAGGGCGTATTTCCGTGCTGGTTGGACTTCTGTAGACAGCTATTGCTTTAATGAATTGCCCGTTGGCTTTGAACCTGAAGCTCACGCTGTCTAAAGCAGTTGAGTGTATTTGAAGTTGTTTGTGAAGTAGTCGGTTGTGTATCAGTATGGCAACTCCTCCATGAGCTGGTTGTCCTGGTTTTAGGTCGCGTTCTTACCTGTAAATGTTGTAATTTGCCAGGCTGAGTTGTTTGTGTGCAGGAAATTTGGTTTCCGACGTCCATGTTGTGGTGCTGCAGGAAGTTTTTCAGTTCAGTTATCCTGTTCCGTATCCCGCTGGCGTTCCAGGAGAAGACTACTAAGTTTTTGTATTAGTTTATTGTCTGTTATAGGCTTTCGGATTGTCGCACATTGCAGTCCATAGTGAGGGAGTTTCGAATGTTCCAGACATATAGGCACTTATGTCTTTGGGCCCATTGCAGTGTTTTGTTAAAAAATGGTGTCATCGTTGGGTTGACGCTGATGGACGGCTCTGCTTGTGGTTGTGTGGAAAGTGTTTTTTTAGTGTTCTGTTGCTTCGCTGCTCGTCTTTGTTGGTTCATGTTGTGTCCGTCGGTGATTTTGTGTCAGTGGTGGTTGATCGCTTGGATTAGCGATGGCTTTCTTCTTTTCCTGTCGGCTCTTGCTTTTGTTTTGTTCAACTTTTCTGCGTGTCTCTTTTCAGAGCTTGATTGTTCTTTGTCTGCTGTGGTACTTGTGTCGTCTTTGGCGATGGTCTTTGGAGTAATTATAGGGGCGGTCGGTCGAGCTCCGTGTCGTACATTTCTGCTTGTAGTGAATCAGTGGTCGTTGGTTTCTTGTGCTGTTGGTGGGTTGCGTCGTTGTTGAGTAGCGGTGGGGTATCTCTTGCGGCGTCGCCGTGGATCAATGTAGTAAGCGTAAGACTACGGATCCCAAGGTCCCGGGTTCAAATCACGACACGGCCGACTGCTTGAAAAATGGCAGGTGAGCATTTTTCACAAAAATTACGCCCTCGTTCGGATGAGAGGTTAAATGGAGGTCCCGTGTGTGAGTGTTGTCACGCACGTTAAAGATCCCTTCCTTGCCTGGAACGACAAGGGTTCGGCAAAATTCTAAATTGCCAGGCAACAAAAAACTCGCCTCCTGGCCAATGTAGTACCTTCAGGTGAAGCACTGGGAATGTAAATGAACGGTGTATCTCTTGCGGGTTAGAATCCTGACATGGGCCGCTTGAAAAATGTTAGGCGAGCATTTTTCACAAAAATACATCCTCGTTTGAATGAGAGATAAAATGAAAGTCTCGTGTGTGAGTGTTGTCACGCACGTTAAAGATCCCTACCTTGCTTGAAACAGCAAGGGTTCGGCGAATTCAAAATTTTTCAGGTAAAAGATCTCGCTTCCTGGCCAATGTAGTGCCTTCGGGTGGAGCATTGAAAAATCACATGTAGGGTGTGGTATGCAGGGCAATTTCGGTAGTTAACCGGATGTGGGCCACTGCAGTTGGCGCATATAAGTGATAACTGCCAGGTGTTGCTTGACTGATTTGACATAGCGAGGCTTGTATCCGCAATTTAAGCTGGAATGTGCAAATCGGTGGCACGAAAAGAATTGTGAGAGCTCCACCTTGCTTTCGAATGCGGCAATTTTTATGTGGCTGTAGTAGAGTAACGTAGTCAGGTTGTAGATTTCAGTCGATGTCGGGTTGTTCCCCAAAGATACGAGGACGGTGTCGCAGTATTCTCCTTCTTTATTTTGTAGCTTGGTCACGTAGTCAATTTTGTAGCACGATTTACTGGATCAGTGGACCAACTCAAAGAGGAACATAGCCTGAAAGCTTGAGAATTCTCTAGAGAACATTTCGGGTATGTATTGCACATATCTTTTTAGCGATCACAAAACTTGTAATCGGTACAAGATTTTATTTATCTGCTAGTAGGGGTTTGCGTGATAACCTACAGAATAGTTATTAGAACATTTTTAAAAACTGATATATCTTCGAGATTTTAATATGCAGAGTGTTTTAAGCAAAGTGTTGCTGAATATAGACTAATATGTCAATAGTTCCTACAACCTTGGTTAGCAAATATTTTGCTTTAATTTTGAATAACATACAGAATGGATCATTAATGAAGTTAATTTACATAACGATAAATACTTCTGAAATCGTACTCTATGTTTCTATGTAGTTTTTTCACAACTACAATATTTGATATTTTCACTTTGCATGCCCCTATTAGAAACCATCTTACTTCACGTATCCTAAAGCATTCTAACTTTTTGTTGCCGTTTCGAACTTGACTGATCCCAAACCGGTAAGAATATCCTCTGCCAATTTGCGGTGTCGGAATATTTATTTTCATAATGGCCGTCAAACCCTAAACAATTGTATAGTAAATATTTAGGAAAAATTGTCAGTAAATGTACTCAATAGGGGGAAAATACTAGCTGAGAAGATAATAAATGACGTTTGTATATCTCTAAAATAAATATCACACTACCTCGTTCGACAACTATTAGAAGTAAATGCAGCGGTTTGATTTATATTTGGAATGTATTGACAACAAGGTTTGGCAGTCGCTTATTAAACACAGCAAAGAGAATTCTACCATCTTGATTACTCCAATGGGTAACGAGTAGCTGCTCTGACGTTTTAGATGTTAGTTATAGATGATTATTATTCTCACTGCAGCCATAAATAATGAGCACTGTCGTACGTAGAAAAACTGCAAGAGATGACTACCCCGGGTTCAAATCCCGACACGGTCCGCTTAAAAAATGTTAGGCGAACATATTTCATAAAAATACGCCCTCGTTCGGATGAGAGTTAAAATGGAGGTCCCGTGTGTTAGTGTTATCACGCACGTTAAAGATCCCTATCTTGCTTGCAACAGCAAGGGGTGGGTAAAATTCAAAATTTCTAGGTATAAAAAACTTGCTTCCTGGCCAATGTAGTAGCTTCGGTTGGAGCATTGGAAAAAAATCAAATGTAGGGGAGATGACTACCGGCGTATCCTTGACTTAGTTGGTTTTCTTGAAATTATTAATTCTACGGGATTCGGTTTCAAGCACAAACCGTTTGACCGGCATAAGACCAGCACTTCTCAGAAAATGAGCCCTGCTTGGATAAGAAATTAAATGTAAGTCATATGCGTGACCGTTGTAACCTACGTTATAGATTCATACCCAGCAACTTCAACAAACATATCCAACGCAGCAAAGCTTGTCTTCGTATATTACTTACGAGGAAGTATTGGACGGCGTTCAATTGCACTACATGGTTCATGCAATTATATCTTATTAATGAAGAGCGCAAAGTGTCTTAAAGTTAGATTTTCCTTCAGAATTCGGTACAAATAGACATTTAGATGCGATAATGAGCTAACCATATAAATGCTGGATGCAAATGGAGGAAAACGACTGAAAATGAGTACCATCTAATTTGAACCAGTGTTTCTCATAATAATCTCTGCAGATGAATAGGTACCTTAGGTGCAAACTGTAATACTTGTTACGGGTTAAATGGAAGTTACGTTAATAATTTAGATTCAGCTTAAAGTGGCGGGAAAGCGTAGCAGTTTTAAGGGAGCATCGACTAACTGCAGTGGTGCGGAACTGTGTTTCACAACTAGTTGTCGCTAAACTGTCTGTTCTAGCAAGTCCTTTGATGTTCCCCTAAACCGTTATTTAGAAAAGGTCTATTTTGCAATTGTTTTCGGATTTCAAACATAACCTTTTCTTATCAAAACTTAAAAGCTCATTAACTTTCGTCAAATCAAAGAAATTTTATAATACCTGTTACTACAATCTCAAACTGGCGTGGCTGAATACCCTTTTACAAAATGGATTACTTTTACCTATTTTAATAATAAGACTCCGTTTCCAACCTAAGTTAACCTACTAACATTAAATAATTCCAATATGAATTCAGATACACTTTTCCTAATGTGTTACAAGCCAATATCTTGAGGAATGAGAAAGATAACCAAAACATTTTGACTACTCAAAATGACAAATTTGTGGTATATTTTAGGCATACTTCAAGTTTTTACCTGTTACCCAAATGAGGGTGGTAGGAGAAAGGAGAGGATAGTCACTGTAGTTTCTTTAGTCAAGCATTTTGTATATTTTTACATATTTCGATTTCGCACATAATTCTGAGTAAAATATTACTAAGATAATGCATACCTAAAATTAACAGTTTTCGAGTCGGGCAATTGTTTAACATTTTCATTATGTACTAGTTTCATTTATGGCAAATTTATAGTTTTTTGCGAAATTTTGTTTTTACGCAAGTTAAACACTAGCTTATTATTTAACAACTGTCAAAGTTAACTGATTAAATAAGTCATCTTAATACAATAGTAGTAAATTGTTACGTTTTTTCGAGGCATTCACGTTGCGCGCCAAATTTATGCTACGTTGGCTCGTAGCCGTGCGTAACACAAAGATATCACGAAATGACCGGGCTCAATTGGAGAGTAGGGGGGGTCGTAGAAAGCAGACTGACATATAATGTATGCGGCGGTAAGGAGTTAGTAACAATAACTGCAAGAAAAATAATTAAGCAAACCTGAAAAAAAAGAATAAGCATAGCAGCAATGAAAAGTCTAAGTTATTCAGTACTTTGTAGAATGTAAATAAAAGAAACTGTTTAGATAATCTATATAATATAACAACGGTAAAAGCAATACAGAAAAATGTTTAGTACAAAGTGAGGTAATATTAGGGAGTAGCAGAAACGTTTCCTCACACACCAATTAAACATAAATCAGATAAAATGTTAACAAAAGATAAATAGATAAGACACAATTGGTATGAGTAATTTAGTAGTATTGATTTTTCTTTCTTTCTTTTTTTTTCTATGTTTTAAAATAGCATGCAAGTCTATTGTAAAAGGTATCAGAACGACAAAGATATGGTAAAGCAACGGACAGATATTTAAAGTAATAACCAGTAGGAAATAGTTCAACTTACGAAAGTCCTTCAGCAACGCTTCCTGGCGATTGAAGTGTGGATTCACGATGTCCTGCACTAACGAAGCACTTCACCCTTGACTGTGAGGGTGTTGATGGAACTTATCACACGTTACACTAATCACACCTACGTATTTCACTGGTGTTAGCAGCAGACATTATCACGCGTCGGAACTATGTAGCCTTGATAAATTTCTTGGTAATTCTATTTCCTAAGACAATAATTTCGAAATATTCTGTAGCACTAGTTTAATTTCAACTGGGACCAAAGGTATATTATTTTCATAAACATCCCAAAAAGTAGTGAGAACCTTCAACCAATACCTTTGTAAGCCGGTAATCTGTTATATTTCACAAATAACGAAATTTGCGCAAGCAATGATCTATTTTAGATTCTTTGTTGTTAAAAAATTCAGAAACTACAGTATCACTGTATTTAAATAATCCAAAGTATGCGCTACTCTGAAAAGAAAAGGACCGCGAAACTAGATCGCACACACAGTTTAAATATCAAAAGACAAAACAACTAAAAAGAACCATAATGGGTAAAGCACGTGTATCACTAAAGCAAGTCCGTCAAATGTTCCTTAAAACATTTATCTCACAAGAAAAACAACTAAAAACAATTAGTCAGGCACGCGTAAGCAATAAAACCGTCCGTCAAATGTTCCTTAAAGCATTTGTCTCACAAGAAAACAACTAAAAACAATTAGTAAGCACGCGTAAGCAATAAAACCGTCCGTCAAATGTTCCTTAAAGCACACGTGCCTCGAGTTTAACAAGCTCTACTACTTTTATTTTCAACAGAAAAGCAACAAAAAAAAACACGGCGTGCTTGTTCATGAACAATACGAGAATTCATCCCGCAATAATTCTCACTATCCTCAAAGCAGAAAGAAGCCGTTTTTTTAACGAACTTAATACATCGGAACACAGAACAGAACTCCTCTCCTAGTCTGTTTATATCAACTCGTCGCTATTACAACCGCTTATCGCCTATTATCTAGACTTGTTAATAAAATAAGGAACATCCAAAACGTGAATGCCGCAATCATATATAATAATTAATTACAGCGGTTTATCATTTCCGATAAGTTGGAAAGTAATTTACGAATAATACAATTTACAATTCTTTACGCTAACAGAAAGGGAGCGTAAAAATGTTAAGCTATAGAAAATGCCCGTTACAAATTCCCCCCTAGCAAAATAAAGACGTCGGGGTGAAAGAAAAAAGAAAAAAAAATAAAAAGAGAAAAAACGACAGACAAGGAACCAAACAACAAAAAAAAAACTTTTTTTTATCCGGTCCAAAGAACCAACACCAGTATAAGAAAAAAAACACATTTTTTTTCCAAAAGAAGACAAAGTCATCTATTGTAACCAACAACGACAGAATAGGTAAAGAAAGCATTAAGTAAACACCCAATGAGGATTAAAGGTCTTACCTACTTTCAAAAACGTCAAAAGACGGATGTCCCCAAAAGGGACATTTCTGTTCTCCACCTCAAAGAAAAGTTTTGGCTTCCCGCGGAGAAACCAAAAGAAAAGAAAAAAAACGAGGAAGAAAACTCGTAGCAAAACTGTCACCCTCAAGTGTGCAGCAACGAAAGAACCAAGACAAAGTAAAGGACAAAGGCAAGCTAGTACACCATCTAGAATACTTCCAACTGAGGTAACACAGATTCGTATGAAACGATCACTCAAGCAGAGTATGGCTAACAGACCTACAGAAGCGATCAAGTCCAAATCCTTAAAGGAAAAGAAAATAGATCTGAAGCCTACCTCAAAGAATGGATGTAGAAAGCGACTACAATAGTCAAATAGTGAACGAATGGTAGAACTAGCCAGAGGAAAAAGACACGGGATGGGCTAGCTACAAAATATAAATAGGAATACGAAATGGGCGGCAGTGTTTTCGGACACGAGCTTATCAGCGAAAACACAAGACCAATAAGCCAAAAAAATTTAGAGATAAAAATCAAGTGCAAAAAAAATCAGCCCCACGTTTATCGGGCGCCAAATTTATGCTACGTTGGCTCGTAGCCGTGCGTAATACAAAGATATCACGGAATGACCGGGCTCAATCGGAGAGTAGGGGGTCGTAGAAAGCAGACTGACATATAATGTATGCGGCGGAAAGGAGTTAGTAACAATACCTGCAAGAAAAATAGTTAAGCAAACCTGAAAATAAAGAATAAGCATAGCAGCAATGAAAAGTCTAAGTTATTCAGTACTTTGTAGAATGTAAATAAAAGAAACTGTTTAGATAATCTATATAATATAACAACGCTAAAAGCAATACAGAAAATGTTTAGTACAAAGTGAGGTAATATTAGGGAGTAGCAGAAACGTTTCCTCACACACCAATTAAACATAAATCAGATAAAATGTTGACAAAAGATAAATAGATAAGACACAATTGGTATGAGTAATTTAGTAGTATTGATTTTTCTTTCTTTCTTTTTTTTCTATGTTTTAAAATAGCATGCAAGTCTATTGTAAAAGATATCAGAGCGACAAAGATATGGTAAAGCAACGGATAGATATTTAAAGTAATAACCAGTAGGAAATAGTTCAACTTACAAAAGTCCTTCAGCAACGCTTCCTGGCAATTGAAGTGTGGGATTCACGATGTCCTGCACTAACAAAGCACTTCACCCTTGACTGTGAGGGTGTTGATGGAACTTATCACACGTTACACTAATCACACCTACGTATTTCGCTGGTGTTAGCAGCAGACATTTTCACGCGTCGGAACTATGTAGCCTTGATACATTTCTTGGTAATTCTATTTCCTAAGACAATAATTTCGAAATATTCTGTAGCACTAGTTTAATTTCAACTGGGACCAAAGGTATATTATTTTCATAAACATCCCAAAAAGCAGTGAGAACCTTCAACCAATACCTTTGTAAGCCGGTAATCTGTTATATTTCACAAATAACGAAATTTGCGCAAGCAATGGTCTATTTTAGATTCTTTGTTGTTAGAAAATTCAGAAACTACAGTATCACTGTATTTAAGTAATCCAAAGTATGCGCTACTCTGAAAAGAAAAGGACCGCGAAACTAGATCGCACACACAGTTTAAATATCAAAAGACAAAACAACTAAAAGAACCATAATGGGTAAAGCACGTGTATCACTAAAGCAAGTCCGTCAAATGTTCCTTAAAACATTTATCTCACAAGAAAACAACTAAAACAATTAGTCAAGCACGCGTAAGCAATAAAACCGTCCGTCAAATGTTCCTTAAAGCATTTGTCTCACAAGAAAACAACTAAAAACAATTAGTAAGCACGCGTAAGCAATAAAACCGTCCGTCAAATGTTCCTTAAAGCACACGTGCCTCGAGTTTAACAAGCTCTACTACTTTTATTTTCAACAGAAAAGCAACAAAAAAAAACACGGCGTGCTTGTTGATGAACAATACGAGAATTCATCCCGCAATAATTCTCACTATCCTCAAAGCAGAAAGAAGCCGTTTTTTTAACGAACTTAATACATCGGAATACAGAACAGAACTCCTCTCCTAGTCTGTTTATATCAACTCGTCGCTATTACAACCGCTTATCGCCTATTATCTAGACTTGTTAATAAAATAAGGAACATCCAAAACGTGAATGCCGCAATCATATATAATAATTAATTACAGCGGTTTATCATTTCCGATAAGTTGGAAAGTAATTTACGAATAATACAATTTACAATTCTTTACGCTAACAGAAAGGGAGCGTAAAAATGTTAAGCTATAGAAAATGCCCGTTACAAATTCCCCCCTAGCAAAATAAAGACGTCGGGGTGAAAGAAAAAAGAAAAAAAAGTAAAAAGAGAAAAAACGACAGACAAGGAACCAAACAACAAAAAAAAAACTTTTTTTTATCCGGTCCGAAGAATCAACACCAGTATAAGAAAAAGAACACATTTTTTTTCCAAAAGAAGACAAAGTCATCTATTGTAACCAACAACGACAGAATAGGTAAAGAAAGCATTAAGTAAACACCCAATGAGGATTAAAGGTCTTACCTACTTTCAAAAACGTCAAAAGACGGATGTCCCCCAAAAGGGACATTTCTGTTCTCCACCTCAAAGAAAAGTTTTGGCTTCCCGCGGAGAAACCAAAAGAAAAGAAAAAAAAACGAGGAAGAAAACTCGTAGCAAAACTGTCACCCTCAAGTGTGCAGCAACGAAAGAACCAAGACAAAGTAAAGGACAAAGGCAAGCTAGTACACCATCTAGAATACTTCCAACTGAGGTAACACAGATTCGTATGAAACGATCACTCAAGCAGAGTATGGCTAACAGACCTACAGAAGCGATCAAGTCGAAATCCTTAAAGGAAAAGAAAATAGATCTGAAGCCTACCTCAAAGAATGGATGTAGAAAGCGACTACAATAGTCAAATAGTGAACGAATGGTAGAACTAGCCAGAGGAAAAAAACACGGGATGGGCTAGCTACAAAATATAAATAGGAATACGAAATGGGCGGCAGTGTTTTCGGACACGAGCTTATCAGCGAAAACACAAGACCAATAAGCCAAAAAAAAATTTAGAGATAAAAATCAAGTGCAAAAAAAAATCAGCCCCACGTTTATCGGGCGCCAAATTTATGCTACGTTGGCTCGTAGCCGTGCGTAACACAAAGATATCACGGAATGACCGGGCTCAATCGGAGAGTAGGGGGGGGGGGGTCGTAGAAAGCAGACTGACATATAATGTATGCGGCGGTAAGGAGTTAGTAACAATACCTGCAAGAAAAATAGTTAAGCAAACCTGAAAAAAAAGAATAAGCATAGCAGCAATGAAAAGTCTAAGTTATTCAGTACTTTGTAGAATGTAAATAAAAGAAACTGTTTAGATAATCTATATAATATAACAACGCTAAAAGCAATACAGAAAAATGTTTAGTACAAAGTGAGGTAATATTAGGGAGTAGCAGAAACGTTTCCTCACACACCAATTAAACATAAATCAGATAAAATGTTGACAAAAGATAAATAGATAAGACACAATTGGTATGAGTAATTTAGTAGTATTGATTTTTCTTTCTTTCTTTTTTTTCTATGTTTTAAAATAGCATGCAAGTCTATTGTAAAAGATATCAGAGCGACAAAGATATGGTAAAGCAACGGATAGATATTTAAAGTAATAACCAGTAGGAAATAGTTCAACTTACAAAAGTCCTTCAGCAACGCTTCCTGGCAATTGAAGTGTGGGATTCACGATGTCCTGCACTAACAAAGTACTTCACCCTTGACTGTGAGGGTGTTGATGGAACTTATCACGTTACACTAATCACACCTACGTATTTCGCTGGTGTTAGCAGCAGACATTTTCACGCGTCGGAACTATGTAGCCTTGATACATTTCTTGGTAATTCTATTTCCTAAGACAATAATTTCGAAATATTCTGTAGCACTAGTTTAATTTCAACTGGGACCAAAGGTATATTATTTTCATAAACATCCCAAAAAGCAGTGAGAACCTTCAACCAATACCTTTGTAAGCCGGTAATCTGTTATATTTCACAAATAACGAAATTTGCGCAAGCAATGGTCTATTTTAGATTCTTTGTTGTTAGAAAATTCAGAAACTACAGTATTACTGTATTTAAGTAATCCAAAGTATGCGCTACTCTGAAAAGAAAAGGACCGCGAAACTAGATCGCACACACAGTTTAAATATCAAAAGACAAAACAACTAAAAAGAACCATAATGGGTAAAGCACGTGTATCACTAAAGCAAGTCCATCAAATGTTCCTTAAAACATTTATCTCACAAAAAAAACAACTAAAAACAATTAGTCAGGCACGCGTAAGCAATAAAACCGTCCGTCAAATGTTCCTTAAAGCATTTGTCTCACAAGAAAACAACTAAAAACAATTAGTAAGCACGCGTAAGCAATAAAACCGTCCGTCAAATGTTCCTTAAAGCACACGTGCCTCGAGTTTAACAAGCTCTACTACTTTTATTTTCAACAGAAAAGCAACAAAAAAAAACACGGCGTGCTTGTTCATGAACAATACGAGAATTCATCCCGCAATAATTCTCACTATCCTCAAAGCAGAAAGAAGCCGTATTTTTAACGTACTTAATACATCGAAACACTGAACAGAACTCCTCTCCTCGTCTGTTTATATCAACTCGTCGCTATTACAACCGCTTATCGCCTATTATCTAGACTTGTTAATAACATAAGGAACATCCAAAACGTGAATGCCGCAATCATATATAATAATTAATTACAGCGGTTTATCATTTCCGATAAGTTGGAAAGTAATTTACGAATAATCCAATTTACAATTCTTTACGCTAACAGAAAGGGAGCGTAAAAATGTTAAGCTATAAAAAATGCCCGTTACAAATTCATAGATAATGAATAATTTTATAAGTAGATAGACATTTTACTAGTATTAGGCGAATGTGAATTTGCAGCAATAATGTACAATGACAGATATCCGGAAAGAGAACAAAAAACTTGTATGACTTTTAAGCCACTCAGTTTTATAAAACAAGCTACGTTCCATTTCGTATTTCTAAATTTTCTGCCTCCTTAATTTAAAACCATTTCAATTTCTACTTATTTGAATATATGGGTTCGTTGTACTTTTATCATTTCAAATTAGCTCAGATAGACAACCAACGTTGCTTGTGCTTTATGTAGTCTACAAGTCCAAATGTTTATATATCACACTTTCTGGTTCCTTATCGGCATGTAGTTGATAAGATTTTCCTAAATGTTGCTAGTTACATACAAAAGAATTTTTATTTTACTGAAAGTATAAATGGAGGAGCATGTGCTATAATAGTTAGATCGTTGCGCGTTTTGCAAACTGTAAGATGTATTAACATTCTCCTGGTATTAAAATTTGTTTAATTTTTCTAAGTTTTTTTAAAAAGACGTTTTCGAGAGTGACCCACAATGGGTGTTCTAGTACTATGTTTTTCGTATTGTTCATTAAAGTAATTCACAAATTAAACTAGCAAAAATCGTTTGCGGAAGTGATTGCTTTTGGATAAATAACAGTGAGCATCTCTTGGAAACGGAAACAATTAACAATAAAAAGAAGCATAAACGAATATTTGGACTTTGAACATGCGCATGGCGTTAAGTAAGCAACCTTTAATTCCTTTCATTTTCCTATTAGAATACAGAATTTAGGCATGCATATATATTAAAATGTCTAAGGGAGCTACTAAGAGTTATAAGGGTTGGTTAGTACCAGGTAGTATATGCCAAACAAAAATAATCCACATATTTGATCACATAAACCTAAAAATGTATGTTTGCCGTATTTTATGTATACTAAAATACCATTCAAATATAGTAGTTGAAATTAAGTGCCAAAAGGCAATTTTAAAATGACTAAGTGGCGTAGTAAGATGTGAAATGCTTAAGGGTTTATACCGAGTTGAATTTTTAAAAGCTTTTGAAAGTATATTTGCCGTCCAAAAGCCGGATGCGTCTATGAATGTTCACTATCAACATGCATCCAGGGTCAAGTGTAATTTATTTTGGTTTCATTTTCTATAGAATCAACTTTTGGACAATATTTGTAAACTCAAAATTATTAGTTAAAACATCGTAAAATGTGATTGGTTGAATGTAAAGATTTAGGACATATATTAAAATTTAATGTAATTATGAAACTGTATAAAAGACATGGACTATGGTATGTGCGACACGAACTTAGTTATTTGTTATGGACTTTAAGATGTAGTAGGCTAATTGAGGGTTAACATGGTCGCCTTAGAGAGTAAACAAAGTGATTATTTTTCGAACCAATTTTGTAAAAGACGTGTTTTCAGAACTGTGCTAATTTTGTATTCAGATAATAAAAGTAATTGTTTTAAAGTGAGTTTAATTGAAAAGTGGTAAAAGATACAAGCATAGGAATTATAAAGGGAATAGTAGTGATTGTGCGACGGAAAATTAGTGGATTTGGAGGGTGGTTTAAAGGTAGCAGGTTATCGAGAGTGGTTATACAGAAAGAAGTTTGATATTGGAGTGTGGTTTAAAGTTAGAAGGTCATCGAGAGTGGTTATACAGATTAGAAGTTGGATATTGGAGTGTGGTTTAAGGTTAGAAGGAGCATCGAACAGAAAGATAAAGAAACGAGTAGATTGGAGATTAGATACGCAGAAGCGGACGGTTTTATAGAGGAAACAAGAATTCGAAGTGGATATTAGCACAAGGGAAGTTGTAACACGGTATTTTCTAAATTCTAAATTTGGGTTAATCATTTCAGATATTGGGGAATAGTTAAAAGTCGAGGACACCTGGAAGCTGCACGGAGATTCAGGAGCAACATTGTGAAGACGTATGCGGTAATTAGGATTTTGTGCCAGCAGTCAGCGAGGCATCGACGGAGTATAGACCAGGTGAGTTTTTAAAATCATATTCTTTAATACGTCAAAATTTAGTCATATAAAATTTGGTTGTAATTTAATTTGGCACATAGTAACTTTGATCTAATTAGAAATTTTGGCATATACTAAAGTAGAGTAGCAATTTTAGTAGTAAAACAAAAGGGTGCACGTTGGTTGGACTTAACACAACTACTTATAACGGAAACCCACTATAAGCAGTTGAATAACCTGAGATTAAGAGTTTTAAATAGTCGAGGCATTACATTAAATAGTTTATAAAAGAACCAACCAAACGGTGCAAGTACAAGGGCGTGCATTAGGTGTGCACATTTTACAAAAGTATAAAATAAAGGGTATAATATAGGTGAAACACACAAAAAGTAGAGGGTGGTGTATATAATAATATATATATATATATATATATATATATATATTATTAAAATATTATAAAATGATTTAAAAGATATCTGTAGGTAAACACATTAATTTACCACTCCTATTAATGTTTTCTAAATTTAAAACACTACAATAAACTGAGGATTGATAAATAATTACTTGTTAAACTAGGCTAAAATGCTATTTACTGGTGGTGAAGCGTTTGAGATTTAAAAGAAGTGTTAACTGTTCTTCAATAAAACGTTTATCTAATGTAATTCCAACTGAATGAGCTTCGGTTGATTGTAAATTTCATGTTAACTGTTTGATGGATACTCTATTTCATTAATTAATTAATGTACCATAATATCTGTAAAAGAATTTATTATAGCATGTTTTGTTAGCATAAAGTAATTGTAAGATTTGTGGAATGTCAACCAATAATAATTAGTATAAGTGACACAAGTATCTGTTCCAAAATAGGAAGTATACATAATGATAATGGATCAATCAATGAGTGTAGTTCTTAAACATTTTGTAAATAGTAAGCAAGTTATAATTTTTGCTTTGGAGCTTGTTATTGAATTTAAAAAAATATATATCTATTTGAAATTTATCCTTTTTATTTGACCATCGTTACATTGGAGCTATATAAAGAATTTAATATTTGTAGAAGACTATTGGTGCATCATATAAGTAACGAAGGCTTTATACAACCATGTGCAGTTAAGAAGAGTGATTTCCGTTAAATCAAACAAAGGGTCATCTTTAGTGTTGGTGAAGAATAGCATCAGTAACCTTCAAATATTTTGCCGTGGTTTCCCAGTCTAACAGAGCAACTTATTGTGCATATAGCGGATTCTAAGTATACTGTTCCTGAGTTATTATTTTATTAGTCCTAGAACATAAAATAGAATGAATCTATCAAAAACATAAAATTAAAACTTACTTTCTACAGGTATTAACTGCAAGCGTCCGCAAGACGATTTTGTTTTATCATTGAAGAGGTCCATGTGAGCAACTCAAGCACTTTCGGTGGAATTACAGGTATTTGAAATTAATCCTTGTATACGCACCATTTAAAAGTATTTGTTAGTATTTTGAATCTCAAACGTTTATCTAAATTATACATTTGTGATTATATTTATCAATTTGTGGTAATAATAACGCCACTTCTGCACTGCGAGAGGTTAAGTGATCTTAACTAGACGACGCTTTATGTGGAAGTTGTTAATGTGCCTGTAAGACGACCTGAGCTCACGTTTCCTTACAGAGTAGAAATATCTTGATATAATAATCCCTGAGAGTGTTTCAAAAGCCGTGGCATAAATAAACAAAATTTTTCCTTTATTTAATTTTACAGAAATAGAAAACGTTAGTAGAGTATTTTGCATCGTGGTTAAATATATACATGTAATTAAGGTTGGGGTACTATCTGCAAAAATTACCGCTATTTCTAAATACTTGAAAGGCCGACACCACCTTTATCTATGCAATCATTTATTCTTTTATTCTTTTAACTCTTTATTTTTATCAGATTCTTCATTCACAATAATATATATATATATATATATATATATATATTGATATAAATTGATTATAATTTATGGGTGATAATGAAACAACTGATTTAATAAGCCAATTTTAATGTCTCAAATTAATAACTGTTAAAAATGCGCGTATTTTGATAACTAACTGATGGTAGAGAAAAGTGGGACATGTATACGAAAAATAAGTGATAATGATAAAACAAAACAATTACTTCAAACACTTACCTTCGTAAATAGCGAAACGAAACAGATTTATTTTTTTGCGGCCGTGCAAAACGGAAAACGAATATAACTTTTCTTTATTGCGACCGTCTAGTACGCGATACGAAAGTAGACTCGTCTTTTCTTCACCATGATAGGCGATAAGGATAGTCTTTGCACATGCGAAAACAACATAGTTTATCGATATCGCGGCACTTGCAACACAGGCGCGGTGATTGAAGCAACGACGTGGTAGTGCAATGACATTTGAATACTGGGCGGAGGTAAATAATTAACAAATCCTAAATGTCAAAAATAATGCAAGGGGTTACTAGACACATTAAAAACGAAACAATAACATTAGATTCAGAATTAGAGATTGATAATAATTCAGACAGTATAAATAATCAATTAGAAATCCCACGTGATCAGGTTACTTTAGATAATTTGATAGACATTCTGAATAGCTTTAATAATACAATCAATTTAACTATAGTAAATAAAATTGTAAAAATCAAAAAATGGAAAATGAAAAGTTATCAGCTATTTAAACTTTATTTAGATGCTATATCATGTTATTAGGGCAACCTGCACACATTGGAAATTTTTATGTCGCACGGTGAAGCTTTAATCGCTAGTTAACTATTAAAACCAATGTTCAACTAAATAACTTACTACTTGAAGCAACTATTGGCAAATTAATCGGCAGAACGCTAATGTTAATTTGATCTAGGTATGCACTAAAAAGTTGAAACGAAATAAGAAACTCCGTAATTTTATCATTTGGTGATCGAAGGGATATATATTGTTAAGTTCAAGATTTAATAAATGTACACTCTAATAAAAACGTGAACCCCTACAATTTTGGAATGCGGTGTCAGAACGGTAGTGGCTTGATACTATCAAGATTAAACTCGTTAACTATTTCGGCTAATGAATTTAAAATACGCATAAAATATTAGGATGATTTTGATTAAACCTTATACCCGCTGCCTATCATTATCAGTTCAAACAAACGTAAGATTAATTAATCCGTATAGTTTAGAAAGGGTTATGGAACTTGTTATTAAAGAGGAAAACTTTTTCTATAGTAGGTAACAAATCAATAACCTAAATTCAAATTCATATTTTAAACCCGATACGCGATTTGTTTCGAACCGAAGTAGTGTATATAGCAGCAATAATTTACTAAACCGGTCCAGTTTCATCAACCCAATTTTCGGAAACACTCAGAATTCATTTGATAGTCGCGCAGCGCAAACCAATAGTCAATTCTACAATTCGAGTAGGATTTATACGCGCAATACTCAAAATACTATCCAAACCCCTCTTTTTATCATCGATTCCCTACGCAGAATGGAACAAATAGGCACCGACTGACTTGTGCAATAAACGCATCTACATATTTAAGCAAAATCAACTAATTACTCATCATGCAATTATACCCCTTAGCTTAAGTGCACAATCTGATACATGAAAGGTCCCTAATAGATTTAAGACGTACACATTAATATTCCCGATCGTTGTAGGCGAGTGACGAAAATTCCTCGAATATTAGCTAATAAACTCGACATTTTAAATCACGAAAATTTTGGAAATGTGACTGACATGCCGAAGGTTTTGGTAAACATTGTTAATTATTTTGCTACCACAATAATTACCAATATGAACGATTACTGATCCTATAGATATTGAACCCATGTATGAAGTTGACGTAAACTGTATTCAAAAATTAGATAATAATTTTGGCGTGTAAAACTTCCATTTACATAACTAACTAAAAGAAAATCTATAAATTTCTGAAAATGGACTAGTGTTATAAAGAAAAACGAGATGATATTGGAAAATATACTACGGTGAGGTATTTTATTGCGAGGTAATTCCTCTCAGTTTTACGAGTGAAATTAAGCTCAAAATTCGTTCAAAGAATGAAACTCCTATTTTTTGAAGATCATACCGTCTACCCTAAATTCGCCATGACGGCCAAACGACAAATAGATAAAATGTTAGATCAAGGTACAATCGAAGGCACTGTATCGCCTTGGTCGTCGAAAATTTGGATAGTACCCAAGAAGCTGGACGCACCCGGGCAAACTAAATTGAGACCACATTACCGGAAGATTAGCGAAAAGAGAATTATCCGGTATCCCATATAAACAACATTTTGGATAAATTAGTTCGAGCAAATTATATTACAACCATAGATTTAGTTAACGGATTTTACCAAATTAAAGTAGATCCCGTGACGTACAAATATTGCCTTTGCAACTACGCAATGACACTTGCAATTCAAGCGTCTGTCCATTGAAATGGTCATCAGTTCATCTACATTCCAAAAGTTATGGGCCGTGTACGAAAAGTATTAGCCTAAGAATCGTGCATAATATATTTGAACAACTGTTTCGTATTTATCTCATCCTTACAGGAGCAGTTGCAAAGACTAAAAGCCATTTGACAGATTCAGACATTATAATCTAAAAATACTATTGAACAAATCGGAATTTTTTACAAAAACCTTGGCGTATTTAGGACATGAAATAATCCTTTCAAGAGTCTAACCAAACTCAGACAAAATTACAGTGTAAAAAATGTTGTCTACCGTGAACACAGACCGGAATCAAAAGTTTTCTAGGATTACTAGGATATTGCAGGCGTTTCATAAAAGCCTTTGCCTAAATTACAAAATTGATGATGAAATGTTTTAAGAACGACCCAAAGGTACTACATAACAAGAATTTCGTTGTCCGCTTCTTGACCTATAGAAACATTTTGATCAACAGTTCAATACTGTAGTATCCTAATTTTTCTAAGCCTTTCATTTTAACCATGGATGCTAGCAACTACGCATTATCAGCCGTATTAACTCAAAGACATATCAAATGACAGATGCGTTGCATACGTATCGCGAACTCTAAATGAAGCCGAGACAAGATAGTATTCAGTAGAAGAACTACTGGCCCTAGTTTGGGCAGCTAAACATTTTATGTCATATTTGTTTGGACCAAAGTTTATCATTTATATTGATCACAAACCACTGAAATGGTTTTTCAACCTAAAGGACAGTAACTCAAAATTAACTAGATGGCGGATTAAACTTTTAGAATGCGATTACGAAATTATTTACAAGAAAGGCATGTACAATCTGAATGCAGACAGTTAGTCTCGCAATCCAGTAAACACTTTACAAACCATATCACCCTTCAACATTTCTGGTGACATTGACGACTACATTAATAAACTTCTAAAAAGGGATATGTGATTTTACACAAGACGAGAGTCAATTAAAAGACCTAGATATTTCAGAATCATAGCAAACAGTACATATTCCATCAATCCACATAAATTTTCCTTTTGTATCGCTCAAAAGATTTAAATGTTTTCATATTTCGCATACGTAAGCAAGGAAGTTTTTAGCTTTGTCATCAGTACAAATTGCTTTCACTGAAGTTATATCCGGTGACTTAAACTTAGGATTAGAATTTTTTAAAAAGGAATTCTTTACAATGCTGTGTACATTCCTTTCAACAATACTATTTCAGAGGTATTGTTGTATTTGAAAAAACTTAAGCCTGCGTTGCCGAAACAAACCTTAAAATTTAATAATTAATATGCTGTTAATAAGAAACTTTTTACTATTTTATGAAGTATTTTATAAGCGCACAAATTTTAAGGGTCGTTGTTGTTCGAATAAGTACAAATTTGTTGGCACAGTATTAATTACGTTTCTCACTTCTTGTAAAGTGCTTCACGTCCAGAATGGATGTATAAATATTGTCGGGGAGAATCATCTTGGACACAAGCTTAGCGAGTGCACTAAAAAGCATGTATTTCTCATTGTTGTCGTGGATTAGGCACTCTGAGCATATACTAGAAACATGCAATATGTTTTTACAAATAAATGGTGTCTGTATACCACCTCTTGCAACAATAATGGAACATGCCGCGAATGGATACCACGTTAAAACAAAATTAGTTTCGCACGCTACCTCATGGATGAGGTGGAAAAGTGTATACATGTATCACTGTATCTTTATTTCAGCACAATTTTAACATTTTCCTCTGTTTTCAAATTCCTATTGATAATTCCATTTTATGGTATACATGTAGGGTCGATGCAGAAATATTATATATTAATTTTCTTCCAATGTGTAATTTTGCTGGTTCATGTATTTTTTGGTATTTAAGAAATTATGCATAAAGTGTGCAAAATAAACAGCATTAATACATATTGTCACTTTTATATATTACATAATAATAGCGCTGAAAAATTTCGCATTTTCAACTATGTACAAAAAAATTGGCTTAAACGACAGGAGCCCATTTCTATAAAAATTAAATGTTAGCAAGTATGCCATATAAACTGAGCTCGTTTTTATGGTATCAAGTATCTTTTTAATTAAGATGATTTTTACGTTCGTAATATGCATTATTTAAAGGTATAATGCAACATTAATGAAGTTTGTATATCACAAGCTTTCTTATTTAGAACACATCTACAGAGTATTTTCAATTACTGAGTGTATCTACCCTAAAAATAAGTATTTAGAAAATTTCTTTATTTTTCATTGGTTTAACGTGTTGCATGTACACAGACTGGTGTTCTATTACCTTTATATGACCCCTTATCACATTATGTTTTCAGAAATTAAAATATAACAAGACCATGCCGCTAAGTTTAAGTTGAACGCCAGATTTTTATATTGATGAATAATTTTTTATTTTTATTTCTAATTACGTACCATATACAATTATTTACATTACATTTATGATATACACGCATCACGCTCTTCTCATATTGGCCTTTCTCTCAAATAACTCTCTTATACTAAAATTAAAATCACATCACCCAATTCCAACCATTCTTCACTTGAATTCTTACACTATCTCTGTATTTGTTATTTTTTTATATTCACACAGGCTTATCGCAATAGACAAAATGTTCTAAAAATATTGCAAAAAACTCTCACAAAATATAACTATCTCAACAAAATATCGCATAAAAATTTTATTAAATGGTCCTAGATACTCTGTATAGTTACTAACTAACCATATGCAAACCAAAAGAAAGGAACTTCTTTAAATTGGTACACACACCAATCTACCGAAAATCCTTTATAACTCCCTCTAAAAATGAATTATTTAAATCAATCTTCGAAAAAATCTTCTTATTACAGAATTACCTCACAAAATTTAAAATTTCATTACCTCCTCATATATAAGTAACACATTACTTTTCAGCTTTTCAATATTCCCAAAAATTTAACAACGGGAAGCGTTTTTTGTTTTATCCATATTTGACTTTGTAACAAACAGCATACAAATCTCAGATACGAACGAACTGTGAATACCGACCACGTGCGTGAATAATGTGAAGGAGGCCACGGGCATTAAAGCAATTACAATGACGTGCACGCCTGCGAACAAGAGCATTCCTTCCGCGCACACTTATTAGGTTGCTAAAACTGGTTTGTTGACTACTTATTTGTCTGCTGCGTTCTCGCTACATCGCTGTTAATAATGCTCTTTAAAGCAAAATATTTGATAGAATCTGAGGAAATTCAAATCAAATGCGCATATAGATAAACTCAACATAAATTAAAAATATTTTAGAATACGCTTTTTGAAACATTGAGTCAAATTTTACCTACTATTAAAAAACCATTTGACTTGCCGAATTTTTCACTTCAGCGTATTGTTCATATTGAATAATTTCAAGGGGTGTGCTGGTCTGTCTCTTACCAAAAATCCTGCCTCGCAGTCTAAGGTCACGGTCTGTTTATTGTCTCGACATATGTCCTGTTGTTTTCCCTAGTTGAACTATCCCTAGGTGCATTTCCATTATTCTCATTCTCTAGGTTTATGTTCCAACCCACGGTTCTTGACTAATTTTCTTTTCCCCTGTCTCTTCTGATTGCGTAGGTCTGACTCCAATTGGCCCTATTAACATTTTCCCTGTTGAAGGTTCTTCCATTATAACGTTCAGGTATTGAGCTTCTCTGGTACCTGAAAAAGTTTATGGGCCGGTTTCAAGCTCTGGCCCCCGTCCTTCTATGTTGACCCATTTTATCATATTTTTTTAGGTATTCTAAGAATATCTCCCTGTCTACGATGTTTTGTAAGGATATGCACTGCCTTACTTCTGTCTCAAAATGTCCAGCTAGATATTTAATTATTTGCTTATCCTCTAGAGCAGGAACAAGCTGTTTAGCCCCACTGAATTTTTTATGGCATATAGTTTCCTGGTCATGTCTGAGTCTGTAGTATATTTTTCCATAACTAAATTATCCCTTACTTTGAATTGTTGATGATCACCTCAGAAATGTTTTAAAAATATAACCTTGAAATCTGTAAATGAGCTTAGTTCGCTATCTATAAGTCCAGACTAAACATAGGCACTTCTTTTCAACATAGATTTTACTTTATTTATTTTTGTTTGTTCCTCCCAGCTACCCTGTATAAAAGTTTTGACATTATTTAAGAATATTTTTTTATTTAGTTTGTTTTCCCTATAAAATTTTGAACATTGTTCTAATGGGACACTGCTTAGACTCCATCACATGGATTTCCCAATACCAATATTTTTCATTCTATCTTTTAAATCTGTACCACTTTCTCTCTGATTTCGAACTTCATTTCTCCTATGATCTTATTTGTCTCTTTCAAACCTTCAGTTAATTTATCACTCATCTCTTAAATTACTTTTCATTCCTGTCGCTTTATAATTTTAAATCTTTCCCCCAATTCTGCTAAATTCTCTCCAAATGCTGCTGGTAACTGCTGAGTATTTTTATTAAATTTCTCACTCATTTCCTTCATAATTTTTCATTCTATTTGTTTTTTATTCATTTCTTTGATAAACCTCTCACTCATTCTTTTTATAGTTTTCTCATTCTTTGAACTCATTTCCTTCTGTACCTGCATACTTTTATTTAACCTAAAGAGTCTGTCCTACACTCGGTCCTTTTTATCTTCGGCTCCTGCCTTTTCGGATCTTCACGTAAATGCTTTTTTGAGAACCAATATTAACACCTTCAGCTCTCAATTCCTAACGAATTTTTTTGTTCTATCAGTCATTCTGGAAACCAATCAAATACATCTCACAGAGAAACTTGCAACAAAATCCTATCAGACCCAAAAACTCTAAGCGGCTTAATTTTACACCAAATTCGGACACCAATAAAAGTGATGTGGCTTGTTGCATGTAAAATAAATAATTAAATAAACCCCTATGTTGAGTGTCAATAAAAGTGCTGTGGTTTGTACCATGAAGATGTCTGAATTACCTTGCTAGCTTAGCTTAAGTGAAAGGATGAGAATCAGACATAATACTTATAATGACATCAAATGTTAGTTAACAAACAGTCTTTTAGACATGCACATACATATTTCTCTAACTAACAATACCCTCAGAGAAAATACTCACGTACAAACATTAAAATCCTCAAATAGAGTCCGATATCATCTCATATTTTAAGTACAAAAAAGAATTCTTATAACTACTAGATACTCGCTTAAATTAAAATAGAGTTCATAAAATCTCTCATTCTAATTATCATTTCACAAATCTCCTTTCTGTAAGTCATACTATGTACAAATTTTCAGAAATGAAGATGCCTAATTTTTAATAATTCTTCTTAAATCGAAATCCAACGTGGCTGATCAGTTGTGTGCAATAAATCCCTTTATAATGTCAAAACTATAGCGAAATTTGATCTTTTAAAATTATCCTCTTGCACAAAAAAGGTTTACACGCCAAATCCTACATAATATAATCCACTTAAATATATAAAGCAAACAAAATTTTTTTTAAAAGATTTTAAAACAATGATATTCTTGCTTTTACTCTTAAATTATACTAGTGATCTTAAACCATGTCTTAATCCATGTTTAGAAACATTAATTAAACTTCCACATTCATATCGTTTCATTCTTTCAAAAATCCATATCAGTATTGATCGATCACATTACCACCAATTGCATTTGAAAATCCATATCATACCTTCCGTTTAAATTTAAATTATCTTGCAGGAATTTATTAGCATTCATGTTAAAACTCTTTTACACTCGAAAATTAATTTCATTATTCACTTCAAAATCTTATTTCTTTATAATCTCAATTTAAAAATCAACTTTCAACATCGATTGTTATACGCCTAGAGTATTAAAAAATCATTTATTATCGGCTGGATGATATTTTTAAATAAATAGTAAGACAGACGTGAACTGAAGTTAAATGACCCCATTGCATTCTTTAATCTGTTTATGGATTATAAATTCTACTACGTCATAAAAATCTAGAAAAATCTATCGTTTTAATTTGTGTGGATGATAGAATTTTTTCCGAAATTGAGATTGTACGTCTTGTGTTGATACTTAATTGAGCCATTTTACATTATTATTTTATTTAGATTGTTGTAATTCGTTCATTATTTTTGATTTTTATTACATTGTTAAATGCCTTATCTCATTTTATAGCTCCCTAATTGGATTGCCCGATCATCTTTATTTAATGAACATTAAAAATACTTATCTAGTGTCTTGATTAATAGCTGTCACTTGATTTATTGGTTGTTGTACTACTTGATGAATGAAGGTTTGAAATTACTTGAGCAGTTTAGTATAGAAATACTCTTCTCGATCCAAAACACACAAATGCATGTTTTGCGTTAAATACCTTCAATCTTGTCATGAAACGATCTGAACACGTTTTAAATGCTATCGAGTACTTTTTTAATTAGGAATATTTTCTCGGATTTTTACTAACGTAATATGCATTATTTAAAGATACCATTATGCAATAGTTAAAGCTTGAATATCACGGGTTTTCGCATTGAGAGTATAATCTACAGAATATTTTCAATTACTGAGTGTATGTACACCATAAATAAGTATTTATAACATTCCTCTATTTTTCTTTGGTTTAGCGTGTTGCATGTACACGAAATGGTGCTCAATGCTCTACATATGACCCTTTGTCAGATCTCTATATATATATATATATATATATATATATATAATATATATATATATATATATATTGCCGTGGAACTCGGGTCTAATTTAGGACTCTCTCAAAAAAACATTCGAGCCCCAACGTTGGGTCGTCATAAATTATGCCGTGGAACTCGGCTAAAATCCTCACCAACAAAAATATTTTCGAAAATTTTATAAAATTTTCAAAACCCGAAAATTCAAAATTATAAAGTACAAAAAAATATTTCTTACCCGTTTTCCTCTTTTCCTCGGTTGAATGGCCTTCTTAAACTGCTTCCGGCTAGCTCAGTTGGACCTCCTTTTGGATATCTATATTCACTCTCATATTCTATCATTCACGCTCACTCCCAATAAAACCACAAAATTCAACAAACATACAATCTTTTGTTTATTACTATTTACAAATGAAATTCAATATTGTCCATATTTCATTGTTTACGTTACACTTCAGCAAATCTTATTTTGTAATGTCCTGTATTTTATTTCAAAATCATCAAACACATAAAATGTACCCGGAGTAAATGGGCCTTGAATAATACCTTCTCTAAAATTCCTTCTTTATAATTTATTTATTAATTTTTTTAATCTAAGTAAACTCTGGGGTATGGTGAGCTCATGATAACCCAGCTAATTATGCATAATGTATGCCCTTTTACTTTGCATTACAAAAAACAAAGCCATGTACTCTTCACAAAAATTTCACGTTCTGATGGAACGTTAAAAAGCTTTATAGACACCTTTAAATTTTTAGTTAAATACCATAATAAAGTTATTAACACGTATTATGTTAAATACGCAAATAATCCACAATACCTTCAAATTTCACTCTCATACGTCACCCAATATTCACAGTTTATAAGAATCGCGATTTCAAATCGTTACCTGGAAATTTCTAGAGATCTCTGCTCTGTAGACGATGCCATGTATTTCTTCTATCTGTTCTGCAGGCCGTTTCTAGCTGTTACTAGACGAACTCCATCTAAGCCGATCCGCCAACGCCGCCTTCACGGTGTAACCAAATTCCAGATTCCATTTAAACATACGTCTTTCTCAATTAATTACTTCAAACCACGCTACTTAATGTCCCGACACGAGTTGGTTAAAAATTATAGGTGATACCTCAATTAAAAAATGTAATCTCGGCACACTAACCGCGTACTAATTAAGAGGCTACCACCATGCAATATAATTTAAATGATTTTATAATACTTACAACTCGTGTTAACTTTCATACGTCGTTTGGAGCGATCGAAATATTTAGGACACGAAGTTAAAAGAGAAGAGAGCCGTGCTACCTCTTTATAATATTTATACACTTCGAATGTAACCTCTCCATACCCACCTAACGCGAAATCCTTTATTTAAAATAATACTTCTCACAATTTTGCACTCAACCAAAATTTAATCCCGCGAATTTCAGCACGTCGTTATGCTATTTTCTGAAAATTAATATACACTATGCTTGTATTTGTCTCGTGTTCAACTAACTATATCGACTAATCGTATATTTACTGACGTCCTACAAGTCCCTCCTATACTATCGTTGTCTCTTGCTTATGCGTTTCTACGTTTCTTTCTAACCTGGTTTGAGTGGTACAACATCGATATTCCTGTTTATTTGCTATCTACACCACGTGGACTTACTACGTGATTTAAATAACCCCTCATTAGTATTTCCAGAGAACGCATGTGACGGTTTACAATATACGTAGAATCTTAATCTTTACCTATACAAAATTATTGGAACTTGACATTTCCAAATCACGCAGGTGTTCAATCTTAACGAGCGTTTTAAATACATTTCTCCCAGCTTCTTTTCATGGTATTTCCACCCTACTAATATATTTGTTTGTTAGCAACGCGTCTCGCCTTGGTATTATTGCGTTTTTACACGCTTTTATGCATATTATACATCAATAATCGTTCAATTCAATTCAATTAAATTAATAAATTAGTGGCATTGGCTTCTACCATTTAATTTCTTTGCAAACCTACTACATTTTAATTATTATTTGTACAATTTGATTAATACTCGTTACTTAAAAATGAATTAACTAATATAACTTTCGCACGTAATTTCTGATTGTTCCTTTATACAGGGTGTTTTGAAATTGTTTTTTTTATATTTATTTTTAATCTTTTAAAACCACTATAATATATATATATATATATATATATATATGTGTGTGTGTGTGTGGTGAGTGTATGTGTGTGTGTATGTGTGTGTATGTGTGGTTGTGCGTGCGTGCGTGGTGCGTGAGTGCTGCGCGTATGCGTTCGCTGCGCGCGAGCGCGTATGCGTGCACGTATGTGTGCGCTCGCGCGCGTGCGCGTGCGTGTGCGCGTGCGCGTGCGCGTGCGTGTGCGTTTGCATGTACGTGCGTGCGTGCTTGCGTGCTTGCGTGCTTGCGTGCTTGCGTGCTTGCGTGCTTGCGTGCTTGCGTGCTTGCGTGCTTGCGTGCGTGCGTATGTATGTATGTGTGTGTGTGTGTGTGTGTGTGTGTGTTTTGCTTCCATGGCTACATTTAGTCAAACTGAAATAACAGAGTTACTCTCCGTTTATTTTAAACACTTGCATTTTATAATACGAAAGTAATTTGAATTTTTTGAATAAAACTTTTATGCAGAACTTAATTGGTATCACTAAAACTAAATTAGCATCATTAGTGTTTTAAAAATGCCTTTAATAGCATTAGTCATTTCTGACTATCGAAAAATGACTTAAAAATTGACAAAAAGTTCCGGTCTTGATATAATTACACATATACAATAATTAACCGGAAGTAGTAAAATCATATTTAACTAATGTTTTGACTGAAAAATGCTTCAGGTTAATTGCTATTTCAGAAAACCAGAAGCGGTCTAAAAGATGCTAGAAGTTTACTACATTGTTGTATGTATGCACGTTTGTAAAATTAGGTCGATTTGCGTCAAAACTTTTTAAAGCTATCTTACTTTCAAGCGTAAAGACATACACACACACAGGCCACAAACTATTCTAGAAATAAATTTTTCGGACTTGTAGGATCCAAAACGTGACGATCAATCAATAACTTAAATTAAAATTATTGAAAGATTTTAGCACCTTTCCTATACTTCGTATACGGGGAAATGAACGCATTCTACATTACTCCTTTTTATGATAGCTATAAAGACTAGGATTATATGTTATTTACTAAAAATATTTCTATAAGCGTCATCAAACAAGTATCCTAACACACGGTTATCACAAATTAATCTATATACGTTATCTAATTTATACAGCTCTTCCAGAACATTGATTTGAAGCTATTTGTAACTCTATCGTCAAGTCTAGTCGAAAATCAAATAAACCCGTCGAATAACATCACTTCGCATGAATAAGTTTGAGGGAAATTGTACGAGAACTTTATATTCAAAGTTATTATTTCAACATGCTGGATTTCGTTAATAGATAACTTTCCTTCTATATATTGAAAACAACGTTTTAGGGTCATACTAAAAAGACATTTTGAAGAGGGACTTAATGAGCGTTACTTTCCATGAATGTTGTGTGTGATTTGATGTCGATGTCGTTTAATTTTGAAAGTAATTATGCTGACCCAATACAATAAAGGACATGTATGTTCAAAGCGTTAGAATAATTGTAAAAAACGATGCTGCTAAAAACTTATTTACTTATTAGCACCTTTAAAGTAGCTTTATATGTATTATCAACTAAAGAAACAGGCAAATTAACAGGTGAGGTCTATTAAGCTGTCTGAGCCAAATTATCAGAACACATCAATATATATATATATATATATATATATATATATATATATATATATTACACAAAATAAAATAAAAAACTTAGCAATATATAAATTTTGCTATTTTTTTGCTACCATTTGCTAAAGAAAAAAAATCAAATTTTCAAATAATAAAACAAATATCAATATCTACAAGAGTAAAGTACATTAAAGAAATCAATTGCTGGCATGACTAAAGAATACCTACGCTTTATGAATTATTTACTCTTAAAATATGCAACTCCCAAATTATCAGAACACATCAATATATATAGGAATTATTTGCTAATTATTTGCTTTTTTTGCTGATAAAACCAATTTTTTTGCTATATCTGTAAAAAAGTTACAAGTGACTAGATAGCTTAATATTAAGGTATCTAGCCAACTAAAAAAATACCTATACACAATAGAATAAAAAAATGAGCAATATATAAATTGTTTGCTATTTTTTGCTACCATTTGCAAAAGAAAAAAAACAAATTTTTAAATAATAAAATAAATATCAGTATCTACAAGAGTAAAGTACATTAAAGAAATTAATTGCAGGCATAACTAAAGAGTACCTACGTTTTATGAATTATTTACTCTTAAAATATGCAACTCCCGAATTTTTTGCGCGTGAAATTAAATGTTCAAAAGATAATAATTGGCCTTTTGTCGTTTTTTATATTAATTTCGTGAGCAAAAATTCAGGATTTACATAATTCAAGAGCAAATAAATCAAGCTACATGATTATGAAATTACATAGGAGCAATTCATTTTTTAAAAGCACTTTACTTTTGTAGTCTCGGGCCAACTTATATTAGTATTATCGTTTGTACATCTAATTTGACGAGCAAAAAATTCGAGAGCTGCATATCTAAAAAGCAAATAATTCATAAACAATGTAAATGCTATAGTTGTGCCAGCAATTAATTTCTTTAATGTATTTTGTTCTTGTAGATTCGAAGTGGCTGGATGGCTTTTTGTTGCTTTTTATATTAGTTTCGCGAGCAAAATATTTAGGAGTTGTATATTTTAAGGGTAAATAATGTATAGAACGTAGAAATTTTAGTCTTGCTAGTAGTTAATTCCTTTAATATATTTTACTTTTAGATGGTGTAGAACATGTTGATATTTATTCCATAATTCGAAAAAATTGATATTTTTCGTTTGCAAATGGTAGCAAAAAATAACAAATTATGTATAAATCGTTAAATCAATTATCTGGAATAATGAAATAAATATCGACATCTACAAGAGTAAAGTATATTAAAGAAATTAATTGCTGACACAACTGTAGTATTTACAATGTTTATGAATAATTTGCTCTTTAGATATGCAGCTTCCGAATTTTTTGCTCGCCAAATTAGATGTTCGAATGATAATATTAATATAAGTTGGCCTGAGACTACAAGAGTAGAGTTTAAAAAATTAATTGCTTCTATCATAATTACATCATCATGTAGCTTGATTTATTTGTTCTTAAATTATGTAAGTCCTGAATTTTTTGTTCGCGAAATAAATATCAAACACGACAAAAGACCATCCAGCCAGTTCGAAGTTACAAGAATAAAATACATTAAAGAAATTAATTGCTGGCACAACTATGGCGTTTACATTGCTTATGAATTATTTGCTCTTTAGATATGCAGCTCTCGAATTTTTTTCTTGCCAAATTAGATATTCAAACGATAATAATAATATAAGTTGGCTTGAGACTACAAGAGTAAAGTGCTTTTAAAAAATTAATTGCTTCTATCATAATTTCATAATCATGTAGCTTGATTTATTTGCTCTTAAAACATATAAATCCTGAATTTTTTGCTTACGAAATTAATATAAAAAACGACAACGGGCCATTATTATCGTTTGAACATTTAATTTCACGAGCAAAAAATTCGGAAGATGCATATCTAAAGTGCGAGTAATTCATAAAACATAGGAATGATATAGTTATGCCAACAATTAATTTCTTTAATGTACCAAATTCTTGTATATTCGAAGTGGATATATATGATATTTTGTCGTTTTTTATTATAATTTCGCGAGCAAAAAATTCGGGAGTTGCATATTTTAAAAGTAAATAATTTATAAAACGTAGGTATTCTTTAGTCATGCCAGCAATTAATTTCTTTAATGTACTTTACTCTTGTAGATATTGATATTTATTTCATTATTTGAAAATTTGTTTTTTTCTTTTGCAAATGGTAGCAAAAAAATAGCAGATTATTTATATATTATTAATTTTTTTATTTTATTTTGTGTAGGTATTTTTTTAGTTGGCTAGATACCTTAATATTAAGCTATCTAGCCACTTGTAACTTTTTTACAGATATAGCAAAAAATTGGTTTTTCAGCAAAAAGGAAATAATTAGCAAATAATTCCTATATATAGTTTGATGTGTTCGGATAATTTAGCTCATACAGCTTAATAGACCTCAAATTAACGTAGTTTCTGAAAATACTTGCATTTACATTGAGCTTAAGTTGCAAATAAAAACTTATAGTATCTATTTGAAAAGCCCTGTATATAACTGCAACGCATCTCTTACCAACCCATTTAATTGAATGACCAAGCAGTTCGGAATAATATATTTTAAAACATTTATCTAAAAAATATGAAAAGAATCTTTAGGAACATTTGTACTGAGCGTAGCATTGAATTGTTGCGAATCTTGGCCAATAGGAGGAACGGAGAGGTTTAAAATATAAACTTTTAAAATGCAACCGGAAAATGTTGGGATTTAGCTATGTAAATATGATAACGAATGAGGAGCTCCTAGTGCGAATTATTTGAGGAAATTTAATAAACAGGAAGAGTCAATTGCTTGGCCATCGCTTACATCATCAAGGGTTTTGTGTAGACGAAGATTTTAATATCTTGAATCTTGCACAAACAATTAACTATGTATATTGTCCTTGATGTGTTAACATGACACATCTTGGAGAGTTGAATCAAACCAGTCAACTAGCTGATGACAAACATAAAATACAAAACCCTTCCTCGAAGACTACTTCGAAAACTGTTACACTGTACTATATATTTTTTTATTTGATTTATTCGTTTCTATTCTGATAGATGTTATTGGATGGAGTAATTTTTACTAAAGATGTTGATTAGGGTGTTACGAGATAAGTACAGAACCACCTTAATTTTTCTCAGAAATTAACCATAGATGTAGTTTTATCCGTATTAACAATAAGTACTTCTGGGGACTTCTGAACCAACTCTAAACTTTAACTTCACCGGATGACACTACTAGGGGGTCTTTATAAATACAAAAAAGTCTGGCGTCACTAAACTCAGAGATTTAATATAAGCAAAACAGCGTCACTGAAGAGAGTATAGGAACTTTAGTAACGATTATACGCACGTAAAGTACACAGGCTAAGATTGTTAAGTTTATGCAACACTATCTCTGAAGAGAAAAGTAGTTATATATTAAATATCAAACAGGTCGTCGATTGCATCTGGATAAGAAATATGCGTTTATATCATATTTAATCATAGGGCTACTTTCTAAATAATTTGTTACCTTAGTTATTTAATAAAAAGTCTGAAGAAGGTGTAATATATGTATATATATTAAATTAAAGATTATTCTATTTATGTTACAGCTATGTACAATTTTAATTTAAAATTTTTTAAGTTATCTTAGCTGAAGATGGAATTTATGTCAAGTTATAATGATACACAAAAATGACAATTGTTGTATTTAATAAATTTTTTATATCATATTCAAATCTGAGTACGATGTATATATAATCATAAATTGATGTTAAGAGATGTTAGTTACCGAGGATTATGACATTAATGCTAAATAATAAAAAAAAGCATTTTACCAAACTATACGATTTATCTCGATCAACAGCGTTATCTTGTAAACGAAGAATTTCTGCAACATGACTTCCACATAAACAGTTGTTGTCCTAGCAACAAATAAGGTAGCAATTGCGTCAAACCATCTGCGTGTGAGTTTTCAATCAGGCACCCATTATTTCGTACCATCACTGAATTTTACAGTAGTCGCATCGGTACCAAATTTAAATTTGCATAGTGTTAAAGGTTGTCCATTAAATGAATTACAACAAAGGTTATCGTAAATTAAATAACAGCAAAAATGGTATCATAAAAATTGTGCTATAATATGTAAGATTAATTAGATAAATATATTAAAACTGATAAATTTTACAAACCATATTGTCCAATTTACAACATCGTTGACGAGGACTTTGAGAGGACTATTTTAAAAGGCAAGGCGGAGGTCGGACTTCACCATATTAATTTAGATAGACATGTTGATCACATAATGGCTGGAACACAACTGGCTGTTTACGGGAAAGCCATCTATCTCTACAACGAGCGTTTAACAGTGCTCGTGCGGCTTAATTATACCAAAAATAACTAGTTATACATACTTATATTATAGCTAAACGACGTTTTCTATTTCAAATAAATAATTTTGAAATTGATTCTTTAATGCTTTGACAAATCTTAAGGAAAGGCTGACGAAAGTTAATTTGAAACATTTGGACATGCAAACAAAATTGGTTTTCAACAATTAAAATCTAACATTCGCCATATACATGGTGATTTACTAACAATCATCAAATCCAATGGTTTTTAAACTGCTTAATTACAGTAATAAAATAAAAGTGCTTCAAGACGTGCAAGCGAAATGCAAGTAATAGACTACATCTAAAAAAATATTTGGTCTACATACGCTATTGTTAAAGCAACTCCCGATTATTCTGCAAAGATTCGTCATGAATGCCAAGAAAGTCACCTTGTTGTCAAATACAATTTGGCAAATGCGACGATAACAAAACAATTACAATCGTCATGAAAGACTTCAATTTTACGATAGGATAACATGCCGTTTATTTTACCCGTAACAAGTTTTTACTAATAATATTCCAATCCTTCTACATACATTATGCAACAAAATATATTAAAACCAAGCGTAAGTAAAGCAACAAGGATAATGGATTTAGGAATATTTGCTATTTGTTAACAAACTGGATATTGTTTTAGTTAGGGATAAGCTGGTGGCAGTTGCAATATGCAATTAAATTGATGCTGCAAGTTTTGTACTAGTGGTAAACGCATGAAATTTAACTAAAAAACTGTCTAACTGGCTTGTACTTTATTTATTTAAGTGAAGCATGCAGAAAAGCAAAGTCCTGTATGATTAATGATGCATAGTCGGCGAGTTAAGTTCGTAAACATATGTCTAAAGCTAAATATTTAAAATAAAGGTCCTGCAATTTTGTAAAATCTTTTGTACCAAATGGATAGGGTACCGGGATGAAGTAACCCCTTATGAAATTCCTCAAATTCTAACATTGGCAACACAAATCCTAATACAGGCATTTTTAAATATTTTCCATTAAAAATTAATAATATGTGTTTAAAGTACAATAATAATTAATTGAGCAACATTATTATGAAAACATTAAGAGCTAATTTTAGAAGAGGTTTATCTAATTACATTTGGTAATCTCTTATGAATTTATCTACTAGTTTAGCATCCATTTACTTTACAGTTAAAGCATTAAAGGAATTGCCGTTGTTTCCTAATTGCAGTGATTTACCTATCTAGATATGTTGATGCACAAGCGACCGGGCAAAGTTCCAGACTCACTCGGTCTACGAACAGCTTGTGTAATATATTTGGAACTTGCAAATATCAAAAATAATTTTTAAACAATCGTTTTCGCTACATTAAAATATAGTCCCTCATCTTAATAAATCTACAAAATTGATCTACTTGCGTAACTGGCACGCTTTTAAAACAAAAAATATAATCAAGGAGAAGTTGTAGTACATGATAATTTTCATAATAGCATTAAAATTGGAACACTTTAAATAAGTAGACAAAAAGCTTTGAATATTGGTTATACCTAAGCAAATACACGATCTAATGGTAACGTTTTAAGTGAGTCTTTACGAAATTCCAAGTATATACCCATTAGATAGTTTTGCAACTAGAATGCAGGACATTACCATTTTATACAACGCATCTGACGATTTTAATCAGACATTTGTTAACTAAAAACTATAAAAAGATTCTTAGTTCTTTATAGGTGCTTCATACCTTAGCTCAGTGCACTTACTGTTTCGTGAAAATTATACTTCATATTGCAGACCTGAAAACAATGGCGTAGCGTAAACTAATTTAAATATGGGTAAAGTCACATGAGCAGGGCCCTTTTTATTTAGATTTTTACGTGCGAACTTTACGCTAATGATCTTTTTAAATTTACATTGCCACGGCGACGTAACAGAAACCAATGCATCAGCTAGCCTACAGTGATGAGAGGTGCATTTTATGAAATTCAATTTTTTTAGGGTTATACAACTATAATAGTTCCACCTATCTGGTAGGATCTCTTAACTCTCTGTTTAATTACAAATGTTGGGCGCCCACTCACCTGGAACTGGTCGTATCTCGCTAGGCGGTGAGTGTTCTCCGAGGTGATGCTAAAATAATTATTAAATTCTAGCAAATTAGGTTGGTAGAGCCTCGTGTACACTTGTTCTTTTTCTGTAGCTACTAACTTAAAATCTACATAAATAAAAAAACTTCAAGCTGCTCTCTTAACCTACGTTAAAACATGAAAATCATCGTATCAGAACAAGTTGGTTATTTTAATTATATCTATTTGGCCACATCTACGTGGAAAGAGTAAATTTCTGAATATTAATTATCTAAACAAGCTAAATATGTATCTGTCGGTTCCGGTAATTGCAAGCACGTTGCTTTTCCTTATTGTAAACCGTTTTCACTCAAGCGTGCACCACGGTAAAGTTTCGTTTATTAAGAAACACCGGTTGTATGCATTAAACAATATAATGTATAAATAAACAAAGCATGCTAGTGTTAAAGTTGCCGTCCCATTACCCTGTACAGGTATGTTTACTAAAAGCCTACTTAATTAAATTTTTTGTCTCCTTATTTCCTAGAAGAGTGAACATACGCATTCTCTTTTTCTCTATTACACAGCAACTGTCTCACGCGCTACACGTTTTGTTCATTAATACATTATATCGTTTAAAATATGTATTTTATTAGGAAACTCGATGGGTGAGGTCGACCTAATTCGGGATATATGACATATTCATCATTTGAAATAAAAGTCCACGGAAAATATTGAAATACATGTTTATAGCCTTTAATTTACAAAAATAACGCTCTTCTTCTTTTGCATTGCTGAAGTCCTGTAATGAAGATATGTAGCTGATTTTTTAAAGCTATCTCCGCTTCATGCTATTCTTTAAATAATTTTCAATAATTTATAGCTTGGCAAAACTATTTCTGCTAAAGCAGTACTTATAGGCATAGTCAGCACAATTCTAACATCTATATAATACAGTATTGCCCGAAATAAACAGTACTGAAATTGTAATTGTTTTGTATATTTAAAAATACATATTATTGACACTTTATTATATGTTCTAAATGTGCACCTCCTCGTTCGAGACAGACTTCATAACGATGTTCTAAGTTTCTGGTCATGTTATTGAATAAGGGTTGTCTCAGGGCTGCGAAGAAGACTCTAACGGCATCCTTTAATTCATCGATGGTTTGTGGTGCCCGTTTGAAAACGGCATTTTTAGCCATGCCTCAAATGTATGCGTCTGGAGGTGTGAGATCTGGAGAATGTGAAGGATAAGGAAGTCAGTAAATCGTGATATGAATTTGCTTGGAAAATGTTCTTGAAGAAATTGACGAATTGCGGCAGCAGTATGGCAAGTTACCCCGTCCTGCTGAAAAATTGGTTTCGAAATGCCAAGTTACGTGCACGACAGAATTGACGTAGATCAGGGATAAATCGTGTTAAAATTTGTCTGTACCTCTGTTGATTAAGTGTGACTTGCCTACCATTCTCTTCGATAAAGTACGGACCAATGATTCCGTGTCCGGAAACAGCACACCAGACACTCACTTTTTCACTATGTAAAGGAACCTCTTGAACCTCATCGGGTCTGGCAAAGCCCAGAAATCGATTTGTGCGACGATTCACATAGCCTGACAAGTGAAAATGTGCTTCGTCTGAAAACCAAACATTTTCAAAAATTCAGGATTTTCATACCGTAACGCGAGAATTCTGGCGCAATATTCCACTCTACTGCGATAATCCGAGGATGTAGTTGTTGATGTACCTGAATCACATACGAAAATGTACCCAGCTCCTTCAGGATTCTTTGAAAGGAAGTTCTTTTAAATCAAGTTGTAACGCTGTCCTTGCCTGGCTGACTTTCGGATTTTCTAAGATTTGCTCAAAACACGTTCATGGTTATTGTTGTTGTTAACTGTCCTGGGACGCCCTGAGTTTCCTTTTCGTTGGCACAATACACTACCTGTATTTCTAAACTTTTCAATAACCTTCAAAATTACAGCATTACTTGGAGAACGTTTATTAAACCTTTGTGTGAATTGATCAGACACGTATAGCAAACTTGCACCATTATGTCGGCCGATTCCGTATGAACGAAAATAATGCTCTACCAGAAACACTTTCTCCTCTGTACTTAACACCATTTTTAACAATTAGGCCCTACTAATTACTTGTTTGGGGTTTACTTGACAGGTCTATACTAGCTAACTTGAGTGTGACAGCGCACGCATAAAAACACCGCCAACTTAGTTTCAGTACTGTTTATTTCGGGCAATACTGTACTTATGATAAATGTCTTGTTTTTTTAAATTATGTATTCAATCAGATGATTGATGTTTTTAATAGGGTCTAGTATGTTGGGCACTAAAAGTTGTAGTTCTTCGTATAACTCAAAAAAATGCTATATGTGGCTATTATTTGCAAACCTCCCTCTTTGCTAGTTGGTTTATTTCGAAGAAGCAACAAAAATTGCATAGCTATCTTGCAAACTAATTTTCGAAATGTTTGGTTATGACATCCGTAGATAAAAAGGTATTTATAATATATTTGATGATTTCAAATCTACACCTCTGGCAGGTTTACAAAAAGAACCAGTTTTCTTTTTTGCAAAGAAAGGGTCTTGTAAATAAAAACAAAATAAAGTAACGTATTCGAATTTTATTCTAAGGCAATTAATTAACAATAAGGAGTAAGTTATCATTAATACTGAAACAAATATTTAAAATTAAAAACATTAACTAAAACGCAATTGTTGTATTTTTTATTAAAGAAGAAAAGAAAGCAAAATCTAAAAGTTATATGAATTCATTGTCGTTTTCGTTTTGACATAAATCTTGGTCATTTTTGTTTTTTATTGTCTTTGTACAGCTTCATTTTAAACTATTTTGAAATTCTGGTGGTCTTCTTTAATTTTCATGATAGTGCTTAACCAGCACCCTGTAATAGAAGTTTTATCGCCTTTCACCTTCCTACTTAGTGGTATTTACTTGTCGAATGGATGACAGTGAAATCTTCTGTTACAAATTCCTTTAGGTGTTTCAAGGTTAATGTCGTAATTAATCTTACTTACAATTAAAACTATGTTTTCTTTGTTATGAAAAATAAAACGTTTCACCTTGGAAAATTTAAAATGTCAGATACAAGAAAGCTCTATTATGCTTTTTACTTCACTCTTTGAGTCTTGTACGTACGTCCCAGTCAATATTTATTCTTCTAATTATAGCATGTCCACTTATTATAGAGTCGTAATGACCGAGTTCTACAATAAGAATTTTTTAATTTCCTTCAATATTAGTCCAAACACTCCATTCAGAGAAATAGAGAAGTGCGCTGCAATTGGAAGAGTTAACTCAATTTTTTAATATGCTTTGGAGATTCTTTTACAAGCGAATACTCCAACATTGTCATCATAATTGTGTTCTTGTTTTGGCCACCCCAACCGTTGGCAAACAAGTTAATTTTTAACAGAAGGGTCAACATATGTATGACTATTTAGTACATGTCCAACTGTCGAGGCTATGGCGTTCGCGTATCATCTTCTGTCCAAAAATACACATATACGTTTGTATGTATTACTTTACTATTAAACGATTCAGACACAATGCTAAGCTTGTTCTATTTTATTTGTTGGCAGAAGTATGCAGGTTAGTCACCTAAATGAGGGTAAGGCCAAGTTTTTCTAGCAATTAAAAGAAAATGACACTGTGTTTGATTTCGATTGTTTTAAAAGACGGAAAAACGTTATTGATTTCAACAAGTGGACTCGATTCTCGTAATTAACACAGGCGACTGCGGCGTAGTTGGTATGCGTGTGACTACTATGCCCAAGGTTCTGGGTTTGAATCCCGACACAGTCCGCTTGAAAAATGTTAGACGAGCATTTTTCACAAAAATACGCCCTCGTTCGGATCAAAGGTAAAACCTAAAATCCCGTGCGTGAGCGTTGTCATGCACGTTAAAGATCCCTACCTTGCTTGGAAGAGTAAAGATTCGACAGAAATCAAAATCTCCAGCTTAAAACAAATTCGCTTCCAGGCCAATGTAGTAGCTTCGGAAGTAGCATTGGAAAATCAAATATAGCGTAGTGTAGTGTGGTTAACACATATCTTTCTTCCGCTGACGTTTTAGTGGCGTAGGTAGGTTGAACAGCAATCTGCGAGTGGAGTTCCAAACGCAATGTTGTAGTTTGCGTTCACAAATTTTCTAAAATTTTTAGTTTTTACTTAGAAATTCTCAGAAACAGCTCCTTGGTAAAAAGGTTTTTAAAATTTAATTTGCATAGTAGGTATACGGGTAAGCTAGTTTTGCTTTTGCAGTAACGAGATTCAAACACATTTTAAGGATTCTATAGTTTTCTTTGTGTGTGCGTTTTAATCATTTGTGCAACCTACCAAATCCCCCCCTCTCCGCTCTTTGTTTTTTTGGAAGTTTTTGATTTTGGACAAAAATTTTGAAGTGTTTTTTGAACTGCTTTACCACTAACATTTTTAATAGCCAGGAAGGCATTTTTACACACTCTTATGAATCTTACCTGTTTTAAACGGACTTTGTATTCAACTGATACTTGAATGTAATTGGATTTTCCTTTTATTGATTTGTTTTCACTGTAACAGTTCGAATTGTTGATGTTCTGCAAAAGTATGGTTAACGGAATGTACCATCGTGACCCTAACTTGGAAAGCTTGGAAATGCATGTGGTGTGTGTCTGCAGAAAACAATGTATTTAGTTACGTTGCAATCACACGCCAATAATTATTGCTAAGCCAGTAGTGCCAAAAATCTCACGCAAAGTACCAATATCAACAATGAATGCTATAGACTATGGTTAAGTTCTAAAATTGTTTTTAAAACATACCTGTTCCTTAGTTTAATATTTGTAGAGTAGCTTTATGGTTGTCGCTCTTTCTTGCGAGCTTTCCCTCTTGGAGAGGGTAAAATCTTACAACCAGTATTTATCTCATTCATGCCGAGAGTTTAAATATGTCGATTCGTAAAGAAATTGTTGTAACTAAAACAGACTCGTATTAAATTCGGTGCATGTGAACAAAGCAACGCCGTATTCACGTGGACTGAAGAATAACGTGTTTATTGGCTATAAATAAAGAGGCATTTATGAAAATAACCTCAAAAAGCTAAGGAAAGTTTTGCAAATAACCGATAAGCTTGAAGCAGATTTTAGGTACGAAGGAAACTGTGTTAAAAAATTCTGACGATAGCTATACATTCCTAACTAAAAACTTGTTAAACTTTGCACAAAAAGTGATGTTTTTATTAATTTTGACAATTAGAGATTTGCAAGTAATGGCATAATATCTTAACTTTCTCCATGTTGGAGTACTGTAAGGAAGTTACTACCGGGGATGAATACAATTTGAATTACTGCTATAATACCGAGCGATTCCATGACCTAATGACTACATTCTTTTTGCACAATTTATTAGAGTATTAATTTTGTCTCCCTTGGCCAACGTTTTAATTCTGTATAGGCGGTATTTTTGTTATGATCACAATCCTACAGTCGTAAAGAATCGAAATTAAAAAGAAATATAATACTTCGAAAAATGTAATAAATTTATTTGGCGATCATTATATATACGATTGAGGAAGGTGCTTATAGTTTTAATATAATATCTATATCTCGTTCTAATTTTTAAATGGAAAGTATTTTTAATAATATTTTCAAAGCTTTAGAAATCCCGCTTTTATAGCCATTTTTAAACAAATCTCCATTATCCCTTTTAAGGGAAATTTCCTCCCAGTTCCTAAAGTTGAAAGTGCGAGACCTACAATTAAATTCTCAAACAAGAAGTGTGAGATGAGAAGTATTGAAAAATCCCCACCCGGTACATGACATAGACTATGCTTTGATTAATTTAATCAACTTTGTCGCTAATGACATCTACAGCGGCACAGAACGCTATAAATATGCACAGTAAAAACATTTACCATTTACACGTTCTGTATGTAAAAGTAAAATCAATGGAATTGGTTTTGTGGTTGTGTTATTGTTTGACTATATGCGTGGGCTCCGATGATTGCTACAGTTATGTAAATATTTTGAGCTCTATTAACTTTGTTTAGGCGACGCGTGTTTGTCTTTTGTTACTTTTTGATTAATCGTCTGGGTTGTTTCAGTTATCCACGGACGCTAGTGCTTAGAGAGTATACCTTAAAATTAATCTATTTACTTTTACGAATGTTTCATTGAAGAAGTACCAAGTGTTATGTCTTATCTGAATTTTAGCGATTATATTTTAATTCATAATTATAGGGGATTTGTAATCATTAAAATTTGTACAATATTCTTACGGCCTCTGCGGCTATGCAATTGACTATCGTACTTTATTGTGTCTAATTGATAAGTAACGATATGGCGCCTAAAATACGTGGTTCTATTTATTATGCACTAATTATGTACTTAATTACACTTTTTACTATATAGGACTGGCTCTTTTCAACCTGAGAAAAATAAAAAATAATAAAATAATTGTGTTAGTATATTTTAATTAATAACGTCAGTAATGTGTTTCTATGCTGGCTTTAAAGATGACGATCGCCCTGGTGTTTTTAGCTAAATAATCATAATTTATCGTTCTTTAAATTGGAGTGTTTGCGCATTAAACTACTTACTACTTTTATAAAAACACCTGTTAGTGGTGTATAAAATCACTATTGTATGCGTCTTCTGCTTCAAATTACTTGAAAGTGTATTGTTTTCTAAGAGATTTAGTGGATTAAACATTATTTACCTATACCATAGAATAAGTTCTTATTAATTTTACTGTAGTTCCTATTTTGATTTATATATACATTAAAATATATAACTTTACTCTAAAGAATTTTAATTGTAATAAAAAATTATCAGGTATTGACAACTTAACCTAACTTTACATTTTTGAAACATGTTTGTCTAATAAAGTTTCAGGTTTGTATTTGGTTTTTTATACAAATTTGTATAATTATTTATCTTTAAGCAAGTTTAATATTGCTTATTATGAAACACGCTACTTCTATTTTCAAGCATATAAATTTATACTATTGTATTGCATTTATAAAATATCTCTAATTACTCATTTGACAGGTATTTCAATCTTATTTGGTGTAAAAGGGGCTGTTCTAATTTCGTTCTAAATAGTAAATATAAAATCTAAACGTCTCTATCTACTACTACCTTTACTCTTTGTATTTGATTTTGTCCTATTCATACAATAATGAACTACATACGTATGAAGTGTCTGACAGTTGTTTCTTATAAAAAAATGCTTTGAATTCTTTTTGAAAAAATTAAATACTTACACTCTTTTTGCCTGTATGTTTTGCTGCTTCATTGTATCTTTCATATTAAATTAATAAACATGGTTTACGTACAGGTAAACTTAAATAAAATTACCGTTAAACTTCTACAATTAAAAACGACGTCAAATCATTCTTTAAATAATACACATCTTATGCAAAATATATGTAGTTCTTGTAGTAGTTTCTAAATTACATTATTTTGATGGTAAATTGATAGAACCGTGGCACATAAGAGATCTAAAATCTTTTCTACCGTTACTTGAATTTGACTTTATTTTCTCGTATATAAATGTAACTTACTTTTGAACCTTGATTAATTTCTAACTTTTTAATTTCTCGGATACCCCACTCATCACAAAATTTCAAAGTTCTCTCGTCTCTAGTTTTAAAAAAATATATTAGTCACTACTTCTAAACAATTTTCATTGTTATTAAACAATCAGCCGTTATTTCTCTACTATTCTTATTATACATAACCCACCGCATACTTTTGTTGTGGTTAACATCTCTTCCGTTTGAACAGCGAGAGAATATTTAGGACTTGTAGTAGCTGGTGACGGGTTGATCCTCAGTTGTTAAAAGTCTATTTCCATAGTTGGGCCCCATGAAGAATTTTTATTCGATGTGTTTTTTCTTGCAAATATCTCAATCTTTTTTTACAAATTTCGTTATTAACTGACTTTTCATATCCTAGGGATGTTTAAACATTTGTTCAGTTTTCTCTTCAACGTGTTGGTGGGGAGTTGTCGCCTTTTGTGTTTGAACATATTTTTCGGTTTTCTCCTCAACGTGTCGGTGAGGAGTTGTCGCCTTTTGTGGTTCTCAGCGCTAATCTCTTATTGCTTTTGGTATATTGCAGATTTTCTACTTCTATCCTTGAATAACTGTCTATCGTATATTCACTTTTGTATGTCTGTGGTCGCTACCGTTTTCGAAATTACTGTGTGGGTACATTTACATTAACCGTTTTAACTTGTGTCTGATTTTCTTATCGCAGTGCACGCGCTCGGTAGGATGATTTTTCATGTCACATTTGGAACCTAGCATTTTTAGTTATCGACGTGTTGGTACGAAGCGCATATTTTATTGGTAATATTGCAAGTGGTCCTTCAGATCGATTTGTTTTAATAGGGACATTCTCTATTCCTTACTCTTTTTCTAGAATGCTTAGCCTAAAACTTTCGAATTTCTCTATCTTCGTTACAGTTTTATTTTTCCTTCTTTGAGCCTGACATAGTCTCGAGACAACCGTCCATAGCGTAAAAGTGGTTTTCTCCCGCTCCGGAATGCTGACTACATTTAGGCTGGTTGAGCAGCGTTTTGCTATCCATCTTTTTTTCTATCGTTTTTACTCGATACGAACCCTTCCAATTCTCTCTTCTTCGCGGGTTGCTACAAAGTTTCAAATATCTCATCTGCCTTTTTAATCTTTTTAATTTATTCTTTTTCTTCCTTTCCTTTCTAAGTCGGTACATAGTTTAAAAGGTTGCTGTCTCACGACATTTAGCTGTGGGTGTGGTGTTCTCGGTATAATATTAAATGATGAAATGCCGAGATTATTTAGTACATTTACAAAACAAAAAGGTAATCATCCTGAGAGGTAATCACGACGATTTTTCATGACAGCAGTATGACATGATCTTCGTTGCGAAACAAAAATACATATTGAGTAACTAGACAAAAGGATTTCGATGTTGTTAATTATATAAAATACCTTCTTGTAAATTATTTTAATGGGCACCTACGCAATTTTAATGTAAATGCTCATCATAGTTTTACAGAATGGTAAACGTTATTATTTTTTATTCTCTCCTTTACGAAGCTATAACTTTCCGTCTTGACAAGGGAATTAAAAGCGAAGGCAAAGCAAGCTAGGTGATCGGTTGCTAGATGGTTGCTAGCTATGAAAAACTTTCGCACCTAGGACAAAAATGACAACTAGATTAAAACTTAATTAAAGTGAAATTTAAATGTATAATTACAATTCTATCCCAGAAAAGTATAAAGGAACGTTAATTGTCGTAATCTTGGATGTACTGCTCTTTGAATTTATCTGGCAATCGGTATTGCACGTAATGTTTGCAACTTCTTTTATTAAATTCATTTTAAACTAAATTTCGAAGGTGTTTGATAAATGTCATAAAATACAGCGGTTAACAGAACAGTACTATTACCGAGGTAATGTTGACAGCAAACCACATTGTAATAGTTTGCTAGAATTTTATGATAATCACTGATTCATTTTCATCATCATCAATAGGTTTTCAGTCCTGGAACTGATAGAAACGTACCTTCATTGTTTCTTATTCTGAGCTAACCTACACATTTCCCTAAAATTCCCACAGCCTGCATCTTTCACTACCTGCGTGCAATAATCTGATCTAGGTTTTCATCTACCTCTCCTTCTTCCTATCTCTGCTTGTAGTATATCCCGCACTATCCTATTTCTCTTATTTTTTTTTGTATTCCACAGATTTTTTTCCTCTACTATTTCTAGAATCTCTTTGTTATTAGTTTTGTTTGTCCATGCTATCATCATCATACATCTGAAGCACAACATTCCAAAGGGCTTGTACCTTTTTCCTACACTATTGCCCACAAAATGCCTTAGAACGTGTCATTTCCTTCTATTTCTTCTTTTTTTTTTGTTTTCCACAGATCTTTCTTTCTCTACTATTTCTAGAACCTCTTTCTTATTAACTTTGTCTGTCCATGCTATCATCATCATACATCTGAAGAACACCATTCAAAAAGGCTTCTACCTTTTTCTTGTCTGCTTCTCCAGCGGTCCCTATTTCCTAACCGTACAGTGATGTGTTCCACACATTCGCTTTTAACAATTTTCTCCTTGTTTCTATGTTTGTTGTCTTCGAACACAATCTCTGCTCGTTCTTGTTAAATACAGCTCGATTTACCTTCTATTGTTTTATAAATATATACCACACTTCACCGCTATTTAGTGGTATGTGGAGGGGGTTAAGCAACCTATCGCTACCAAGATCCCCAACACATTTGCCGAATTAATAGTTTTCCAGTAAATTCGTTCGCGCAATTAACGAGAATATTGCAAAAGTAATACCTGTAGTTGCTTATAATGATCATCAAGTTTAAGGCGCCAAATCGTTGCTTGTGAATTAGACAGATAATAAAGTGCTATAACTCACTGCATACCCGTAGAGGGTATAAAAATATTGCACAAATTTTACCAACGGTATCGTTTAAATCATCTACAAAATCAGCGTAAGTCAAATATGTTAGGATTAAGCTTACCCACAATCCTTCTAAATTATTAGATTGCGGTAAAAGCAGTTAATTAATTTTTGACTACAGCGCCTCCTGAACTGAAATTTCAATGATTTTGCTGTTCGCACCTTGCTTCTACAGACCGTAGGGCTTCAGTGGCCTCTCTATATTCGATTTCCAATGAATTTTGCTGTTTATTTACGTACAATATATAAGAACAAACGGTACGGTAGTGATAAAGATAAAGGATCAATAAATATAAACTTCGCTGCATTACAAACCACTATAGCGCAAGTTTCCAATTAATGATTACAAATCCCCTATAATAAGCGATTAAACTAAAATCGTTGAAATCCAAATAAGATATAACACTTGGTATTTCAATGAAACATTTGTTATACTAAATAGATTAATTCCAAGAAACACTGTTTAAGCACTAGCATCCGTAGGTAACTGAATCAATCCAGACGATTAATCAAAAGGTAACAAAAGACAAACACACGTTACATAAACAAGGTTAGTAGAGTTCAAAATATTTACAAAACAGTTGTAGTAATCATCGGAGCCCAAGCCTGTAGTCAAACAGTACCGCTATCGAAGCTGAAGGTAGGCTTGCGGTTTCAGCGCACGATAAAGCAGTAACATAGCGCTGGATTTCTTTTACTAGCTCTAGTTGTACGTTACAAATAGAAATATAATAAACATTGCTGACATTACATGTGATTTTCCAATGCTCCACCCGAAGGTACTACATTGGCCAGGAAGCGAGTTTTTTTACCTGGAAATTTTGAATTTTCCCGAATCCTTGCTGTTTCAAGCAAGGTAGGGATCTTTAACGTGCGTGACAATATTCACACACGGGACCTCCATTTTACCTCTCATCCGAACGAGGGTGTATTTTTGTGAAAAATGCTCGCCTAACATCTTTCAAGCGGACCGTGTCGGGATTCAAACCCAGGACCTAGGGCGTAGTAGTCACACACATACCGCTACGCCACGGAGCCGCCAACATTGCTGACACCGCGACTTGAGTATTATTAATATTTTATATTTTTTTAAACTAGCCAAACCATTTACCGTCTTGTAGTAATCCCCACTCTTATAGGGTCCTTTAGTACCTATTGCTTTCAAAGACAATTATATACTTCCTTAATTTCGTAAGCCCCTTTAGGAACTTCTATAAATTTTCCATAACGTCCACAACATTTTTTATTATCTTTTTGGTATTTGGAATAGTACAAGAACTCAAAGGTGGTTGATCCATGTGTACTCTAAATCATTATCAAAATTTATAAGGATTTATAGGGAGTATTTGAGGACATTTTTTAAAATCGAAGGCAAAATATCATAATAACCTCTAGAGGGTGTTGCAGAATAACTACACCTAATTTTCAGAAATGATAGAGGGCATTTAAATAAACATCTTTTATTAATAAACTAGTAACCGGAAATTTCTTGGTGTTAAGATAAACTAGAAATCAAACTGTATAAAAATTAATCGAAGTAACGACTCCCATTTTCGATACACAAGTTGTAACGATGTGCAATTCTTTGAAATAGCTGAGGAGGTTTACGAATATCATCAAACGCTAAAATAATTCTATTCTTTATTCTTCTTCTGTATTAAAATGTGTCTCATAAACCAATAATTTAATATGACCCCAAATACAAAAATCAACTGGAGTCATATCTGGTGAACGTGCAGGCCAAAAATCGGTCCCCTCTTGCAATTCCATCTATTTGGAAATTGTGAATTTAGATAATTTCAGAAATTTAATCCAAATTGTGCTGGTGCACCACCATGCTGGAAAGCAATGGTTCTTCAATTATCAAGTGGTTCATTTTTAAAGCAATTCTGGTGAGTAGCTTCCAGAAAAATCCTATGCACATGACCAACTAATCGCGCAGGCATTAAATACGGTCCCACTAATTAAATATCAACAATCCCAACCCAAATGTTAAGAGAAAACTTTCTTTGATAATGTAACCTGTGAACGGCATGCAGATTTTCTTCGCTCTAAATATAACTATTGCGTTTATTGGTATAGTCATCTCTTGTAAAATGTGCCTGATCTGTCCTTAATACACTCCTAGGAACACTGGTTCCCGATATTTTTTATTCAAGTACATTCTGTACACTGAACTCTGTTGGAATAATCACCTGTAATTAACCTTTGCACCTTTTGAAAGTGAAGCGGAAGCTTCTAGTATTCCTTCAACATATTCCATATAGATGTGTGACGTGTATGCATCGCATGGACAATGGCACGGATCCTACTTTTCAGATTATTTTAAAATTGTTGCAGAAGTTGGTACTCAAAGTCAACGTTTCGGACAGTACGATTGGCACTCGAATCTATTTTCTGTACTGGAGTTCACCAGTATCTCAAATACACCTATCCAATCTTGAAAAAAAAAACGTTTGACAAGGAACGTGGTGTTGAGGATGCTGATCCACATAAATTTGCTATGCTTCGTTAGTATTACCGTAAACTGCTCTGTAGGCAAGATGCATGTCTGCTAATCCAATATTTGTAAAATGACGCATTTTGGATCAAACACTAATTTGTCTAATAAAGATTAATTTGTGCCACGTAAAATGACAATTGAACACACTTCTCTAATAACGAATAATTTGTGACAAACGTAAAATGGCAACTACGAAATTGGCTATTGCTTTTCAAACGGTTACTACGATTAAATTTTTCCTTTGTATACAGTCGAGAAAGTCCTGGGTTGACAACGGACTTTTTTTATTTTATCTCGATACTGGGGAGTTTCGGGATACTAGTTTATTAATAAAAAATATTTATTTAAATACCCTCTATCATTTCATATCATATCATATCATATTAGGAGTAGCTATTTTGCGACACCCGGTAAAACCTTTATAAAAATTGTAGACATAAATGATCTCCTTACAGGGTACCGAGCGATGGTGTTTCAATGATGTCGTACGAAGTTTAACATTTTCCCTTAAAAGCCCTGACAGGGTGACGATTACAAAGTTCCGTGGCTGTCATAATAAATACTTTCATGACCGTAGTAGTTGTATGCAGTGTTTGGGCTTTTTTATTGTTCGAGTGAACTATTCTAAACTTTTTTAGATTAACTCATTTAGGAAAATTGGTTCATATAAATAGCGCACGGCAGAATAGTACGCAGTTGCTGAAAAACATTGTTTTTTCTGTTTATAGATGCTAGATTTAGTAAGAATAAGGATCTTTTAAAATTTTGCTTATATAAATAAACTCCGTGCTCATAAAAACGTATGATGTATATGCTTTTTGCAATAGCAGGATCTTGGATCACCTTACATCAGCGCTCTTGTGTTAGTATTTCGTTTTGTAACCTGTTAAAAATCCCTTTAGCTCTGTTCTACCATTCCGTATTATTATCTGTATTGTTGAGAAATAAATTCCTTCATTCCTTTGTGTTGACCAATCACGGGTGTCAATTTTCTTTGTACTTCTAAACTAGCTGTTTGTTGGGAAGTCGTTGTTAGATTGACATACTTTAGCCACAATTGACTTTGACGTTTAAATTTAACAAAGTTTGGAGAGGATCTTGTCCCTTGTAGGAATCATACGAGTTTCTGTATTGAATCGCTTTTTCAGTTATATTTTGGAAAATGTGTTTGTTTTGTTCTCGATACGAGGTAGGGGCATTACTATTAGTTCCTTTGCACCACGGATTTTTGAAAAAAATTTCGAGCGGGACTAGTAGGTTGTGTGGTATATGAAATTTGCGTCTGGACTTTTTCATCATTCAGACATCAAAGGAATAGATGGTTTAACAATTCCGGTGATCTATACTTTTTGAATTACGGCTCAAATTAGTGGCTCAGTAACGGGATTCGGTAGCTTAGTCAACTTGAGTCATACAAGATGGCGTTCTGATATCTTTCACTGACCCTAGCGAACTCGTTGGTTCAGAGTGAAATCCAGCCAGCTTATAGAAAACTTCATCGGGTTTCAAGAAATAAGAACTGGAAATATCAGAACTTTTCAGATTCTGGAGATTAGTCCTAAAAATATTCGTCTCAAGAAGTAGTCAAAAAATATAAATAACAACAGTTAACCTAATATAAAGCGTATAAGGCTTCTAAAATAAAACAAACAGAAGGAAAATTTTCAAAAAAAAGTATGATACCACAAAGTAAACGGAGAGAAAGAACAATACACTGATTTCCTAAAAACCTAAAGAACTATACATTAAAGTGTTCAACTACAATATGTGCTACTTAGTTCACAGTAGCACATTGATTAATACATCGCTTCTAATAGCACGGCATAATATGACGTGTAGACAATGCGCTATACTGTTACGAAACCAAGGTGGCTTAACACAAAACTAAATAACGATTTGATACAGTTAACTTTATATACAATTATTAACTTTAAGAAAACTAAAGCTTAGATTTTCACATAATCGTTATTGAACCTTAACCGTTCAACTCTGGAACGACCACACCACGTTGAAGGATTTGCATAGGATTCAATTTCTTAACACATGCATATAAGACTGCAACAACTGAAGATATGATCATATCCCGTCATGTATTAGGAAAACTACTTTACAACAAACTACATTGCGGCCATGACAATATTTTATATACTTAGAGTGAGTCGTTAGAAAAAGGACATTTGATTTCCTAAATTACCCAAAACAACTACTACTACCTACGTGCTATATTTTTACTTAAGTTCTAAGAGGACATAGTTTAAATTTAGCTACGATAAAGGATTTGATTTAAGGAACGGTACAGATATAGAAAATAAAAATGCATACAACTAACACAGTTTAAAGATTTGGGCTACTTAGCTGAAATTTCTAGGCTGCTTCTAAAATAAATACATTCATGGAAGGATCAGTCAACAGTTTTTACTACTAGTCCTCTGGTCCTACGACGACGGGGGAACCAGCTGTTTGTGAACGAAATGGGATGCTAACACTTAGCCGTATTTACACGAATGGAGTCAACCAACCACAACTCTTATATATTGTAAATGTATAAACGCAGTCTCCGTGATGTAAACCACCCAATAGGCGCCTATGAACCTACACTAGATCGGATAGAATCCACGAGTTTGTTGACTGTGAGACAAGCGTGCTAGTAGAAAAAAACGAAATGCCTAACAGCATGCTTGCCTGAATTACGGAAACAGGAAAGGAAAGAAAAGGAAACGAATGCCATGCTAACACAGTCGGAAATGGGGGGTTAAAAACAAAACAACATTAAACGCGACCCAATTCCCCCTTTGTAGAACATCGGTACCTGAAATAATAATTAAACACAAAGGCACATGTAAGGTATAACTTTAATGAGTAACTCTATGAATTTAAATACGAAACAATACTAAGCTGCTGCATTAAAGACAAACACCTGAATTCTTTACTCCTCGCGTACTAATATCAAATATTAATTATATCTAAGTAACGATCAAACTAAAGAATGTTTTGTAAATAAAAAAACTGTTGACTTTATACACCCCATAAGTATTGACGCATACATGGAAAGGAAAAAAACAAGCTTAAAGCAATTTCAAATTCTAAATACACTAATAGATTTAAATAACTATAAAAATAAATCTATTGGGCATAAAAGTAGGTACAAATATCTTTAGAATTTTACCTCATTACTTACTAAATTGACGCTGATGAATTCGTTCGAAATAGAAACTACCAACACCTTAAGACAAAGACTATGTCACCATTTCAGCTTTCGAAAAAGAACAAAAAAACAGGTTCAAAATGTCAGAAATGTGGATAAATGTACCCTACTTCAAGCATTTCTTTTCGAACTAAGTGGTTTCCCGTAATATTTATCAATAATTTGTAGTGTTTAACTAAAGCAGTTCATATTATATATATATATATATATATATATATATATATATAATATATATATATATATATATATATATATATATATATATATATATATATATATATATATATTGACGTGATAAGGGTGTCACCATAGGTCATTGAAACCCAAATTCTACAAATAAAGTCCACTAAAATATAAAAGAATCAGGAAAAATAATTTTCCGGAAATTCATAGTTTACCCTGTAGAATACAAGCGTACTTTTTAGCCATTGCACTGCCAAGCGAAAATGCAATTGCGTGCATGTAAATATTCACCATGTATAATAAGGGTATTGTAAATACATAGCCGTTAATGTTCAATAGCGGAAACGCAATTTTAAGCCGTGCTTTTAAATAATTACTCTAAGATAAATTCAAAGCCATTTATTTTCATTTACTAATTATCAATACATTTCTGATGCATATAAAATGCTCTTCATTTTCTGTAAATAGCTTAGAATAGTGCCAGCTTTACGCATTTACGTAAGACGAAACTACAATTAATCTTAATAAATATGTAATAAAAAAGTTTTGTCGTGAAAACCAATCGTTTATTACAATTATGAAGACGCAGGTCTTTCTGCATGTACAAAACCCGCTCAAAAGGCCAGGAAAGCTTTAAAATTAAATACTAAATTAACTTCTGTATAACAAATTCATTTTAATTGAAGAATTCTTTGTAATAGACGAGATTAAAAAGGAAGTTTCGGTAGAATACGTCAGTTAATAAGAAATACGGTATAAACTCATTAATGAATAAACATTTATTCCACGAATCTGCCGCAATATTAAAAAAATCCATAAACTACATAAAAATTAATTTGATAATTTATCGCATTACTACATGATGGAATACAACGGGAGCAATAACTTTATACATTAGAGAAGGATAAACTGACGCGGAGACTTGAACGTTAACGAGATAATAAATCTCGTTAACGAGGTAATAATACGCGGTGATTTGAACGATAATGAGGAATTCCCAGAGCCTTGAGTCAGATAGTCGTATAGTTTTTGGAATGAAATGACGTAAACACTCGTACTTTCTAAAAAAGAAACAATTTTTATATATAAACGACAGCTTTTATGAAGGAGAGTCAATTGGAAAATATGCATCAACCAAGCAATATGTAAAGAGATTCAATGAATGAATTCGATTTGATTAATATACATATCGTAATTAATGATTACCATGTAACAGTGAATAAAGAAGCAAATTTTAAACGTAACCTGCGTAAATATAAAAATTGGTTAATGCAATTATATAATTTTGTAATATACAATCAAGATAGGAAATGCTTTGATATTAAAAACTATTTAAAATTATATTGAAAAATTAAACCAAGGATGCACATTGGTTTCTAAATAGAGATGTAAATAATATGCATGTTTTTGTAAACTGGGTTTTGACGTCAATTTAAGAATGGAAGCGGAAAATATTTAATATGTTGATTGAAAATTGAAGACGCGCTTTGTGGATCTTTAAAACATTGTTTGTAACTGATATTTGAGTATTTGTTATTTAAATTTAAAGTAGAATAGGTCTTAATATTATTGCCGTTTTAGCTACGTTAAGGGATTTTTCTTATTAGGTTTTTACTCCTATGTGACCAGCTGTAAGGCACAAGGATGTTTGACGAGGATTTCCAGTAAGTGTAAAGAGCCCACGGCAAGTTTCGGTGGAAAATGGCTCGTAGATGAGGAAACCTCAAAGGCTAAGCGGCTAGTCGAGCTATTTGCTCCGGGTAGAACATGAGCTGTGGGTCGGGGTTGGACTGCGACCAAAAATGTAAAAAATATGGCGCCACCGAATTTTTGTATACTAAGAAGACCTTACTTAAGTCCCTTGTATAAGGCGAATGCGGAAACCTTTACTCAATTACCGCTATACAATATATTACTGAAACACAATCCCTAAAGTTTTCTTACCTTATGGCTCGATATTGACCTTTATAGATGCACTGCTACACCTGTGAACAGATTAAAACAAAGATAGCACTGTTTGTGCATTTATATCCAAAATTTAATAATTAATTCGAATCAACCCTCATTCATTCCAATTAATAATCATAGTCTTGACCAAATAAAAATCTATTCCTTCAGTATTTAGTAAGTTATTTACAAAACATCTTCTTTAAATAAGTTTGATTAAATTAAATTATTGAAAGATATGTACATAGGAACTTGATAGTATCAATATTTCTCACAGATAAAACATGATAATTTTCTATTAGCAATGTCTAGCAAAAATTTATTCTCAAATGAATGAGTATGAGTTTCTTTTCTGAATGTTTAGCTTTAAATTACAACTTCGGTTGGTTTTAGTAGTACTACTTTAATCTCACATTCTATGATTAAATATTCCACTTAGCAATTAGTGAAATAAAGAATGTAAAAATTTAATTCTCTAAGATTTGAATAAATTATGTTTCAAATAATCAAATCAATTTTCATTAAATATAGAATTTAACTTTTCCTATCTTCATAATGACATCTACCGTATATTAATTGTATTAATAAAAAGATTTAATGTGAAACTTTATAGGTTCCTGTTGCTTAATTTGAAAAATAACTAGTCTGTCATTCACCTAATGAACTTGAACTTTACCACGTGATCAAACAAAAAATTATTTGTCTGCTATACCCAATGCTACAGCTGATGTATAGGAAAGCAATTTACATACCAGATGTTAATCCGATGGAAAAATACTTGCTAGGTATATGGACCATACCCGGAATTATAATTGATGATTTATAATTCGCTTGTTTCAGCAACTAAAAATATAGGAATCTCCAATTCCATACAACCAAATTAGCTGCATACTGAATTTTCAACATACCATCAACGGCGTCCACATTAAATAATTGAAGCACGCCAATTCGACATTCGTACAAGGTTAAACTTCACTAGATACTAATAAATTTTCATTTCTTGTCCAAATAAATTAGTTATATTTCTTAAGTTTCAAAACTAAGATGTACAAATTATCCTAAATTGCACTAAAAATATTGATTTAGTAAGGCTATAAATTCAGTAATACTTACTGTTAACCAAAGGCCATTCAAACAAATTAACGTCTCGTCAATTGCGAGCTAATTCCAGCAAGTGTGGACACAAAAAATGCGCATCGCCAAGACGATACCATTTTAAGAAAACAATTTTTGATTTTTCTATGCTTCCAACACGTGGACTGAATCAACGTCATGATCCTTGAGTTTAAGGAACAATTGACCTCTTCTAACGACAGCTGAGTTGGAAGTGATTAGATGATGTGGGTTGCCGCCTGACAACAAGCTTAATATTACAATCATCTAACAGAGGGAACTCTTATGATGACACTAACAAAAGGGCATCTTTTGTCACCGCATAATTTAAAATTTTACACTTTGAAATTGAAAGCTAATATTGTTTTCGACAATATGTAATATTTATTTCGTAGATTGTGTAGCATGATTATACTTAAGTTGGTTATTAATGAATTAAATAAGTCAAATATCTGTGACAATATTGTCAGAAAATAAAATTATTACAATATATAATAATTTCTTTTGTAAGGATATTTACCAAGGAAAGTTTGTGGTTAGGATTTAAAACACTCTCCCCATTTTAATACATTATCTGTCAAGAATTTTTTTGGCCAAACCAATCTTACAAGCGTGGGAATGAAAGCCACGTAAACTATCCATAGGAGAAGGAATTTACTTCTGTAAATTTATATATAAAGAAAGTAAGAGACATTGTGATTGTTAACGCAAGTTGGTTGCCTATATTTACTATTCAAATATTCAATTTACTTTTAATTTCAAAGATATAAATGCAGGTTGTTTTGGAGGGATAACTCAAGCAACGCGATAAAGATAAGAGTCGTTAATTTCTATTAAAAGAGAAAAGATGTGCTATTCTGCTATGTAATAATGCTTTTATATTTTTCCGGCAACGTGTTAGTTTCAGAGTGGAAGTGCTATACATTTCCTGATGCACCAGACTGCTGGCCAGTGACAGACAACTCCTGAAGAACTAGTCTTTGTACACGGCTGGTTTTCTTAAATTTACAACGTGCATGTTAATTAGAATTATAATTTAAAACCTATGGATTACTTTACGTTACTTTCTTGAAATGCTGTTAGCGTGATAAATAGATATCACCTACAGACCACTGATAACGCAATGTTTAATCTTGCGGCAACAATGATAATTAAGTAAATAGGTACTTGTTAGAAATAATTTGATGTTTGAAAGAAACTATGCTGCACATGTTCTACATGATTTTGTATGAGAAAAAATATTTTTGACTGTATAGATCCTTTATGATATTGCTGCGTTTGATTTTATTTTGTAAACTCCAGCATTTCCGTTGAGATAGCTAGGTAAAGAAAAGTTAGAAAGGAAGGTAAGTCAACAATTTTAAACATTACAAATTGCTATATCTGTATCACAGCACTAATTTAGCGACGCCCAAAGTAAGACGTTGTCACAGCACTCTTTTAGCGGCGCTTCAAAACGCAAAGGCAGGCCGTGGTCACAGCCATAATTAAGCGGCGCCTCAACATGCAGTCCTTATCATAGCAATACACACACACACACACACACACACACACACACAGACACACACACAGACACACACACCGACACACACACACAGGCCCACACACACAGACACAGACACACACACACAGACACACACACACACACACATATATATATATATATATATATATATATATATATCAACATATATATACACATATATTATATACACACTAATACACACACGCACGAATGCACGCACTTTAGGTCCAAGTAATGACATCGATGATATGAAATCCAACTGTTGTTCACTAATAATAGGGTAAATTTTACAATCTATGTAAGTCGATTGATTAAGTTTAGGAACTGTATACAATTTGATGTGATGGTTTCAAATATACGGGTGACATTTACGGTATATCTTCGAAACGAAACATGTTATGTACTGTCGCAAATTGTAATATTAAATATTTTAAGTAATTTACAATTACCTACACATTTATATTTCGAAGTATTTGTAAATATTAGAAATAATGAATTTTAAAATTAAATTGCACCCGCCTATCAAAGAATATACACCAATTAGTACGTTCATTCTGTCGAAATAATTCGTGTTGAGGTTCCTGACAGTAGCTACGGATACGAAAATGGAATTTGTACTCAAGAAGCAAGCCAATTATTTCCAGTATTAAATGATAAACCGAAAACTTTTTCAATTAATTTGCTGAAACGTATCACGTTTAAAAATCAAAACTTATAAATCAGTCGAGATTAACGCTTTATAGAGCTACCTGTAAGCCAACCTGGAACAGATTTTAATTTTTATTGATGCGGAAATGCTTTATAGTGTGTAATTTTGTTTGACTGTTAAACGGTGGTTTCGTAATATGGCGTTGTAGGCCCAGAAAATTGTGTTCCGTGAAAAGTTATAATGTAGTCATTTGAACATAAGTGTGTGATTGATTTGCAATATGCAATGGAATACTCAGGCAGGTATATGGTAAAATAAAGAAAGCGTACAGTTGCGCACGGTTAAACGTTAACAAATAGCAAAGTCTACGAAGAATTTGAATTATACGTTTTGTAGGTAGTAGCATTATGTATTTTGCCATTGAGTAAAGCTTTTTATTATACAGGGTCGCATTAGTTTTTTATCATTAAATTTAGGAGGCGATAGAGATTGATTAGGTAAATAAAAAAGATATAAGGCATTTTGCTATTGGACTGCTTTTTAAATGCCCGACCTAGGTCAACTTAAGTAAACGTTTTAGGACTGATGTTTTGTCATATGTTCTTTAAGAAATAACTTACGTATGCTATTGTTATCCTGAATCACATAACGCACACGAAATGATTTCACAAAAGTGTTCAAAATTTTCAACGTATTGCAAGTTCATGGTTGGTATAATTCTTGGGTTTTTGTATTTAAAAAACAATTCATTAAGCTACTACGCGACAAAAAACTCCAATTACCTAGATCCAATTACAATTGAGTCCCAACACTGCGTTTAAGTGTATTACCTAAGCACATAGAAGAACACAACAAAATCAAACAGGTAAAACACACCAATATTTAATCCTGGTTACGAGCTATGTAATGAAAAAGTACATTCAACTTAAAATAGGATATCGTATTCTGCATAACGCTGAATTGTAACAAACACAAAATACAAAATCAAAATACAGTCGACCACATTAACATTATGGAAGATTATTTTTTTCTTGTGATTATTATCTAAACATGCGAATTTTAGAAAAAAATTTAAACCTATTTCAGTAGTAGCTAAAGTGCATTGAGCTATTTCGTTTGGCAGCAAAAATGTACTCTAACTATTCTGCGTTTGCTAAGGTCACAACTTAATTGGTCGACTTTAAAGCATGATATAATTGTATATTATATTTGTGACTTAGTTAACATTGCAGTGGGTTTAAAACAGGTTTGATACTTTCATTGTGTGGCCGTTTGTAACTAAACCGTTTGCTTTAGGCCCCAGGTTTATTAATATTTTTTGTTTGTCTTATCCGTCTCCACACTCCCTTTAAATTAATGACATAAGATGAATGCCACCATGTATGCTAAGGGTATGAAAATTAAGTCAGGCCTCCGCATGTATGTGTGCAAAGTGTGAAGTGTACACGAGTGGCATATCCAAGTGGTAGGAAATAGCCTCCTGGTCACGGTACCGGGACGGATTTAGGCGTGGTCTTTATGGACTATATCCCAGGATCCCACTCAGTCAAAGGGTCCTCTCTTTGTTTGGTACAACTCAAAAAGGCAGTACACATTATTAGTTGATACTTTGTATGATTACGTACGAGATAAATACAAATCTTAATAAATATTGGTAACAGAAAAGCAACCAGGTATAATTTTAGTTAAAAAGAAAATAGCGTTGCTCGTCCATATAGACGTAATGGTGCGTTTCCGCATTTGTCCACAAATGAAATGACGTCACTTGTGTAGAGTGCTGTTTGTTTCGCGGGATTAGCCGCGCGTCTTATCTGTGTGTTTATAATTATGGTCTAAGATATTTACTAAAGTAATTTTTTTGCTCTATAGCAACCGAGCTACTGAAGAGCGTAGCTATCAGTATTTGACATTTGAGATTACTTATCTATAGTACAGTATTATAATTGAATATTAAATATCATTTGTTCGGTGAAGCTTACTGTTCGGGTGCTTTATATCTTCACTGGCAAGTATCAGCAGTATTCACTAAATACCAATTGAATATAAAATATGCGATAAAACATTGTCCAAAAACCTTTTGTTAGCACGTAAGTTCAATTTTTTTTTAATTTCCTTTTCTTAAATTGAGCCATTAACTGAGCTTTATGTTTTTCAGTTTAAACAAAGTAAATGTGTCAAAATTTCATATTTGTTGTACTGGAAAATAAGAGTAAGAATTGAAGTGATATAGATGCAGTAAAAAACGAAAGAGAATAATTTACTAAAGAAAAACAACACAATGTATATAATAATAACGAAGAATTACTGGAATTAGAATCACAACAGAAAATCTCTAAAAACAATATTGATGCTAATGGGCATTCAGAACCAGACAAAAATATTCGAGGCTTAGACGACGACCAGCATTCTGAAGTTTCTGTTGCTGTTTTGCAGAAAGGTAGTGAAAAAATAAGAGGCTAAATATATCGACGTAAGTTTGTGACCAACACAGCTAAATAATAATTTTATTAATCATTATCTCTTACATGACAAGCTTTATTTTCAAAAAAGGAAAATACAAAGAACCCAAGAGATTATTTGTTAAAAAGTATTCCACAAAAAATTAAAGGTAGTCAATTATTGGAAAGATCTTGGTTGGGCTACCCCACAAGTACGTGTTTTTTGTCTGACCTGTAAACTTTTCTCTAAAATCGCTTCTCAGTGCACAATCGGATTCTTTGACTAGAAACAAATAGTACCTTGTTTAGTATGTCACAAAAATCCTAATGATCGTAGAAAATCATTGTTTGAATGGTTAACACTTAAAAAAAGTAAGTCTATTATTGATCAGTTGTAGAAGGGGCAACTAAGAAAAGACACGAATCGTCACCAAGTGTTCTAAAACGTGTTATTGCCGTGGTGAAATATTTAAGTGTAAGGGGCTTAGCATTCAAAGGTTACTAGAATATGCTTGGCTCTCCGCACAGTGGTAATTTTATGGGATCTCTGGAATTACTAGCAGAATTCGATTTCTTCACGCCCAAACGTATCGAGCAACGAGAACTACGACCAAACCTTTTCACTTCATACGTATCAATAACGGTTTATGAACAAATTATAAAAATTATGGAAAAACAAGTATTACATAAATTATAGCTGAAGTACGTAGAGACGATGCTAAGTACTGCTTATTGTGACAGATAACGCGCTAGATTTTTTACACCGTGGCGAACTAGCTATTATAGTATTATATTATTTTGATGGAAAAATGTACGAGAGATATGTATCTTTCATCATAATTAGTAGTCACAGTGGCTTATCTTTCTGCAACACCTTACAAAAAATTAGAAGAACATGGACTGCCACTAGGTAATTGTAGAAGACTCTCTTTTGAAAACGTTAAAAGAGATATGGATCCGATTCAAACATCCGCAAGCACGTCTCAAACAACAAAATAAAGGTGCTGATTATGTGCCTTGCGCTCGCATTTCTGAAATCTAGTTGTTAGGAAAGCGGTGAAAGTTGCACTTGCAACTGAAACTAAAGTTTTTTGGAACAGTGCGAGATTAAACCTGGAGAAATCAACTTTTAATTTGAATGGACGAATCATATTCAGTTATGAGCATTACGGAATTTGATGGTTATTTGGCGTTATCTGTGCAGGCATTTTAATTTGAAAGAAATTCATATTTGTATATCCTTTAAATATAGTAATCTGGAGGTAGTAAGCTATGCAAATACTTAAATATGCAGTTTTGTAAAGTCTGTTAATTTTATTTATGAAATTGAAAACAACATCAAATTTATAGTTAAGATCCTGCACTATAACATTTATTTAAAGCGTCAAAGCTTTTTCTTTTGTAAAAGGTTTATATTGAAGAATTGTTCTAGGATCGGGTTTGTTCCTTAATTTACCGGTTTATGTGTACACAAAAAGCAGGCCACGAAATAGCATTTTTAGTAAAGACTACTACCTACAAAAACAAAGGTGAAGGTAAATTATTATAAAAGTTCTCCAAGATTTTACCGTAAGTGGCTTAATATTATTGATTGGTAAACAATGATATTGATTCAATATATACACGGAGGTTGATAAGACAGTTAGTAAGTTCTGAAAGTGTAAAAATTAAGGGGATAATATGCATTGTGTTATTTTGAGCGTAATAATTATTGCTCCCTGAATACTTAAGAGTCGTCGTTGCTAAGCATTTTTTTAGAGTGATTGAAAACGTCACTTTCAGTATTTTGAGCTTTAGGGTTTCCAGGCAGTTTTCTGGCGCTCAAAATTATCTTAACATCAGTTATTGGCTTCAAGCATGGTCCCAATACCCACGACCCAGCCAAGTCGAGTTAGCGAGGAAATCTCATTTTATTTTACCGTGTCTGGCGACTGCTTTTTCCCTGGGAGATCGGAGAAAGGGGTGGCAGTTCTTACAGGTAAACATCCTTCGGTATACATATAACTCTGCAGGTGTTCTTGCGCGTTGGTTGAGTTAAAAATTATCCAGGTCGTTATCCCCTTATACCTAATTCCCCGAAGGTAAAAATGTAAACTGAAATTCTATGTACCTAGATTAGCTACTACCACTACTATTATTATGGTTGACTTTTAATCTAGCAGTTAGTTACTTATGTACGAAAATCTCACTATTTTATCCCAGTACACTTATACAATACAAATAAATCTTAAGAACTATCGCGTAGATATTACAAGAAAGGGTTAATTACTTCTTATTAAGTAAATTACATATCTCTAAAAATTTTCGCACCGGCATTTAGATTTTTCAGGTGTTGAATAGTAAATCAAAAAGCTGAGTTTATAATACTTTGAGCTCTGAAATAGTGTAGGAATTTGAACTGTGTAGTACTAGCTCAGCCTGACATTTTTCAGGAATTTTTATGAATACTGTAGGTGTTTCAAATATATCATTTCCATAGCAACGTATGATGCAAAACCACTACATAACCATCTAAATTCACATTATAGCTTAATATGCTAAGTGAAAAAATCTTGTAATAGAACCATGCAAACGGTTACACCTTGACCACGAAATTATTTTAGCGACCTCGAGATTATATTGCTTCCGTCGCAAGCGATCTATGCGATAAACTTTCTCACGGTTCGCTAAAAAGCACGTTTTGATATACAAATAACTATTTAAACGCTACCATAGAGTATATATTAATTAGTGTTAGATTCTTTACTGCTGCATGTATTTTAAAATAACGATTTCAATAAAACTTTCGAAAACAATACGATTTCAATAAAACTTTCGAAAACAATACGTTAATCGTCTATTCGTAGACTATAGTTATAGAAGATACTTCTAGGATACTTGAAATTTTGAATTTCATACTTTGAATACTTTAATATTATCACCAGTGACGTAACTAGCCTTGGGGTGGGGGTGGGGGGATGGCAGACTAAACAGCCATTAATCATTTTCTAAATACAACAATATTTTTAGCGTTTTCTGTACACCCTTCTTGGTTAGGACTAGAATATTGGGGGCGGTTTAGCACCCTAAGTCCCCCCCTCCCTAGCTACGTGTATGATTAGCGCTTAATTTATTGTTGAATAGTAAAATTTGGCTGCAGATTAGTTTTCTATTTATTGCGGAAAAATGTATAATAATGCAATTATCGAACTCATGCCATGAAAAAGGGATAAATAAAATAAAATTTTATTGGTATATAAAAGGAAGTATGTACTGATTTATACCTCTTAGTAATCATTTTTTAAAAAACTTTTCAACCTAAAACAATTACTTCATTTTACTTCTATTCCACCAGATAATATGTATTTCTAAAGAATTAGGTATTTGAAAATCCAACTTTTTTAAAGAAACATTCGGTATATCATTTGACTTTCAGGTTCCTTTAGTTCTAATAACACTAGGTACCAATCTTCAATTGCTTGAGATATTAACCGATGAAGTTTGGTACCGTTTATTCTGTGACCCATAAACAATTTATTTAATTTTTAGCATTCAGTAATTCACCAAAAGTGTTAAATCTTGAACTTTGGGACGATTTGTCGGTCAGTCAAATAAAAATGTAAAAGAACTAGAACAAAGACAATCAAATTATAGATCAAACTCCAATTCTCTTCAAAAGTTTCAGTTTCTCAAAGTAAAAAAAGGCTATAAAAATTCGTCTGTAACAATTTCATAAACATTGAAAATTGTTAAACATTTTGTATTTTGTTACATATCTCTAGGATTTTTTAAAGAATCAAAAATCAAATGATATACTACGGTATGTTCCTCAAATATCTTGATTGTAACTCAAAATCATTATATGTACTCTTAAATCAAACAAAAGAGTGATAGTTACTTGTTGAACACAACTAAAAAAAATATCTTCTTATGCACTGAATGAAATCGGGCCGGCCCGAAATTTCGAGCCGTCAGTTTTCATTTCGAGTCGGGCCTTGGGCCGGCATGGTCACTTTTCTGCGTCGGGCCCGAGTCCAACCCTGATTTCTATGTTTAATGTAGCCTCAATATACTTTGGGCCTGGACAAACCCCGTATTTTGAAAAAATCTGTCGTAGTTATTTTACTTCTTATACTTTGAACAGAATGTTATTTCTATTAAATTTTATATCATATTTTTAGCTCTATCAACAACTTTATTTAACATTTTATGAGGAGCTTCCTATTATAAACTCTGAAAGTTAAGATCACCAAATAAGTTTTTATTCGTTCGCTGATAAATGTAATCCAAAAGGTAACCTTTTAAAACAATATTTCCCACAGGAAATAATAAAACAAGTAGACAGCATAATTTTAACGCTAATTGTAGACCATAAGAAACCTCTTTTAAATTTCATACTGTAAAAATCGATTTGCCTTATAATTTCAAAGATAGCTTCCTTAGAGTTGGAATAGAAAACCGATCATTTTTCATTTAGGTATTATGGATCTAAATATGCACGATTAATCTTATCGGGGTTTTCCACAATTACAATATTGTTAATCCATTATGTGGGGTTTTCAACTTTGCAAATTATATCTCTTGTATCTAAATCATCATAGTTTTTTTTTAAAACATGTTTAATTGTTTCAGGCACTCTAACTTTAACTGATATACGGTTTTGACTCATTTTTAAGAAAACTTTTATAGTGTAATTGAACTTTTCCTGTACCTTCAAATATCTGCTTATTATTATTGATAAATTCATTTTCAATAGTATAACTAATCCAACTATATGGACTACTAAATTTTACTACACACGATAACACAATACTTTTTAATTTTAATCCTATTATTGCATATATGACCATTGTTAGTTCATTTATATCAATATTAGCGTTAACTATGTTTAGTTCATTAAATATGCTTAGTGGCATGCAATTAAAACTAGTTTTCGTATCAAGTTTTAAGTACACAACATTATTATTTATATAAGTATTTACCATCCACTTATTTTTTGACATTTTTATACTATCGAAATGGTAAGTTAGCTTCCCCTATCATTATGAATATTGTTAAATTCATGAACATCCTTTGTTGTAGCTCTCATTTTAAAAATAGATTTGCTTACCTTTTAAACTCACTATGCTTTACATTCCTTAGCTTACAAGCTACTGCAAAATGATTAGGTTTCCTACAGAGAACACAAACTTTGCCATACGCTGAACAATTTTGCTTGCCATTCCTTCGACCACATAGTTTAAACAACTGTATATTTCACTATTAGGCTTATTATCATCTTGTCTACCCGAGCCTTGTGCTTGACATCGGTTATACAGATTATTTTTAAGAATTGGTCTCTTTTTTCTTAAGCTAATAGCATCTACTGCTTTATCATTTCGGATCTCCTTAATCTGGATTGAGCATATTTCAGCTGACTACACGCTTTTCAACTTGTTTTAACGTTAACTTCCACTGACGAAGAAGCCTCCCTTGCATTGAAGGATCTCTAATCCTACTAACAATTTTATCACGGACTAACGATTTTCATGGTCATGCAGAGTCATTGCATATCATCATTTTATAAATTCATCCCAGCATTTGCTCTAGTCTACGATACTGCATTGTTTTTTTAGATCCGTTTATATTTTGCATAAACGTCCACTTATTGCCGAGAAATTCGAATTATATAATAAATTAATCCTTTAGGATATTATTATTGACATTATTATTATTTATTTTATTAGTATTGTTATTATCATAAGTAAAACAAATTTTTGTTACAGAATAGAAAGAGCTTTGCCAATGGAAAAGGTAAGATAGAATTGCTCAAAAGTTCGGCTACAAATAATATTAAATGAAAACTTGAATTACAGATATTCATTTTCAAACTCATACCCAAGAAAGAAGATAAATACATTGCTTGCCATTTTTCTATTTTATAAAATAGTTCACCTTAGGCTATTCGATGGCTTTACTTATAAGACTAAACTGCTAGCTGCATATCAAATGCTTGTCTAGATCGCTCTAAGAAATTTCTATACAAGAAGTAGTAGAGCAGCCGCTAGCCCATGTCTCGTGTGCAGTTGTATATCCCCTAAGTTTTGTTACGGGACTTTGTTAAACACGTGTAGGAGTATTAAAAAAAATTGGTAGCATGGTCCAGATAGTAGTCGTTTGATCGCCATATTGCAAAATGGCCACCTAATTGCAAAATTTTTTGTTTAAGCGTATTTTAATTTTTTAAAGCTCTTTTGCTCCTTGTTTGAAGGCAAACAAATTTTGTCATTACAAGTTTTTTATAAAATCCATTAGCTTTTGAATTTTTAAAAAATGGAACAAAGGCGATTTTTGAGGTAAAAGTAAAAAAATGGATTCAAATACCTAAAGAGGTGTTTAAAAATATGTATTTATTATTAATATAGTCTTGAAAATAAAATATTGCAAATCCTACAGAGATAAAGAATAACAAAATTAGGTACTAGGGTTCTTGCTAGGTCCGAAACACTACTTTTACATTTACAAAAGTCACAGCACATTATTTTCTTCTACAGGAATATACAGTTTTTCTGCAGCACGTCTGGCAATTACATAGCTTAAAGAAATCTTCAGGGTCCGTTGGATTATCTGTCAGTTTTCGTTCCGATATATAACCATAGTCTAATGGATCGAGGTTCTCAGACAGTGTCAAAGCATGAATTCATTTGTAACATTGCAAGTAGCTTCTTTTAATATGAAGACTGGTAGATCTTGAGGTAGGGGCCAAATCTTGAAAGATTTGCTATTTTTTGTGATGGAACTGATGAAAACGCCATGTATCCATTATTCCTAAGCTTAAGGCAAGTGCTCGAACCAAAAATTCTTCTGCTTTTTTTTCCGTGTCCTCATTCAGTGGTTTTTTGCCAAACTCTAACAATAGGTCTTCCGCACACGATTTAGCTGCTTTTAAAGCTACTAACTCGTATTGACCTTGCTTGTAGTGTCGCAGCCGGTTAAAGAAGGAATAACTGGTATAACTGTTAAAACCGTAAGTGGCACTCTGGCTTCAAAGGAGTGTAGTGGAAGGTACCGCGATGTTTTACCTACTCCAAAAGCAATCCACATTTCTTTAAGTCCTAATCTTTTACATTTGTGTAGGTAATGATAGAATTCACTAACAAAAACATCGGTATCCGTAGAATAAATAATCACGTTGCTTACTTTTGAAGTCAGTGTCATGTGAGAAATATGGGTTAAGATCTTGTCTTCTTGTTCAAGCCTTAGCTGAACGAGAGACGCAGTTCGCTACAATAAAATAAAATTATATATAAAATAATAAATGTGGCGAAAAAACTTACCGCATTTAAAAACTATCACAACAGTATAAAGCACCTGTTTAGACAGAAGGTTAAAGGAGGGTTAAATAGAAGGAAATAAGGTTGGTATCCGATATTAACGAAGCTGCTAAACCGGCGCGAGAGAGCTTCTAATGGACTGTCTTGAGACATACTAATTACGGCGACCTTTTTGGCTGCGATAAGAGTCCCCCTTTTGTCGATCGACGTAAAATAGCGTGCGCCTTGATCACTGAGAAACTTACTTTTTATTTACAATGGGCAAAAGCCTTAACACTTCTTCATGATCAGGTTCTAAAGTAAGTTCTTCTACAACTATTCCATTTTTTATAGTAAAACATCTTGGCTGACCATCTTTTACTATACCACCGAGCCAAATGAGAATAGTGGCAGTGACAGAATCTTTTTTCAGGGATATCCATTCAACAAAGTATAATTGCAAGAAGTTTTTGTTTTTAGACGAGGCCCAGTAAGCGTGAATATCCACAGGAAGTGGTGTGTTGTCATTTGGGGCTCCATATTCTACAGGTTGTTTCCGTGATCGCTTGGACCTCTCAAACTTTTTTACACTTTTTGCCTTATAAACACTGAAACAATGTCGACGCGTTCACTTTTGTGAGATGCGTGGCACATTCCTCTCCAAATGCTTCCTACAAATTCTTCATATGTCTTCAGTTTAAAAGGTTTAGTTGGCACCTTACTAGCAAATGCCATAAAGTCTATAACTGTTGCTTTGCCAAGAGATCGAGGAGTTTCGTAATTTGGCGTTCATGAACCAGCTGCGATTTATCCGGTTTGGTCAGAAATCCATTTTTCGTCAAAAACAAAGACGTAGAAGTTAATTCGTAAGACAAAAGATAATTTATATCACCGTACAATGTCAATTAAACGTATGGCATGGGCAGTTTCTTTCTTTACGTCTACTTCTAATGGATTTATTGTTTGTTTTTTTTAAATCTCTTAATGAGTTGCATTAGACTGAGTGACTTATCTTCAAATCTTGCAGTCCAAAACTGAGAGTGGGCTTTTTCTACTATTTGCATGCAGTTTAAAAGATCAATGCTTATTCCACGATCTATCTTTTGTTTAGTAATAATATTTTGTAGCTCTGTTCCGCAGCTGGAGCTTGTAGTATAAACGGATCTATTTGTTTCTTCATGAAGGTCACAATTCTTCTTACGCATAGCTCATCAGCTATTGTAGTGTTATTTGAAAACATGTGATGCAAAATGTATTTATCTTCATAGGCAAGCTCACATAAATCACGCAAAACTTGAGCTAATTGGACTATCTCGTGTTTGATCAGATCATGAAGCAACACAGCTTGCTTTATTCTTGTTACTGCGATGATTCTTTCTTGGCTGTTAGCTGGTTTGTTATAATTTTGTTCTAGTGCTTGATCCATTGCCATACAACTGAACTTTCCCTGAGTATTTTTTACAACAAAATGTCCAACTTTGAACTTCGCATAAATCTCAGGAAAATCCAGTGAAAGGTGTAAACGGTCCTCTAACAAAATACTTGCCCACCAAGAATAGTTTGTCTTTTCAAATGCAAGGAAAAGAGGTATTGACCGTATTAAGGCACTTATATTTCGATCCCAATTCCCTTCTCTCTGTGCGCGTGTAAGATCTCTCAGTATAGAAAATAGAGTATTCAGGAGCTGGTACCAATAAAGAAATGTCTCATTTTCTGTACCTTGTTCTTTAGCAAAGTTTTCTATTTCTTTCACAACATTTTCAATTTGTTGTTTTAGAGTCTCTACTTGAGTTCAAGTACCTATCAATCGGTAATCTCAATGCACTCTGTTAATGTTGTAACTTTTTTGGCTGTGTTTTCTGGAACCTTGTGATTTTCTATGAATGCTTTAAGTAATAAACGTTGTAAAGCTTCAATTAGCATGGAAAAACTTTCTATAGCACGAGAATAATGCTTTGCAGAAAGTATAGTCACAACAATGTTTGATGCAAACGTTTCAGTTTCAATGAAAATATTTTGTACTCCACTTACTGCTAAATATGTTCCAAAGCAAACCATAACGTCTTTGACAAGATGAAAAGCTCTCAGCCAAGAAAGATATTAGAAAACTCTATAGCTATTCTGTACACTCCCTCATCAGCCCAAAGAGACCCTAACTTTTGATTTACTGTTGCCAGAAAGTCTTGAAAGTTTTTCATGCACGTATATATTGAACTAAATTCGGTCGCAGGGTGTGGCAATATCGGGGTAAAAGCAACTTGCCCTGTGGAATACCTTTACTTGATAGCCTACTGTTGAATGCACTCCAGGTAGGTACCTTACATTCATCAGCATCGCTTTCTGTACTTGCGAAATATCTGCACAAAGTCCAGATCATATCCTGTTGTTTTGTTGATGAAGCAGGCAGGTTAAGGTTAGGTTTAGGTGCTAATGTAAAAATTTTACTGATTTCTCCTCTTTACGATGATTTCTTAAGGTATTAGAGCTTTTGACATGGCAGAAGACTGAAAAGATCGAATTCCTTTGTTGACTACGCTTTGGTTTACGTCGGTGTTGCTATTTTCAACATTGTTTCTTTCATTTTGAAAGATAACTAGTACTGTCATGGCTATCTCCAATGCCAGAAAGGGTTTGCTCCTGATAAGCAAAATTATCAATTGCTGCTCCTATTGATAAGTTTGGTTTAATTTCCTTGGGAAGGGATACACCTCTGCTTTCAGAGTTACTTAAAATTCTTGAAACGAGTACAACGTTATGCCTCTCTATCGCATCATAACTAACAGTCAATCCAAAACGACTCGTAATCTGTAGTAACAATTTAGAGCGAGTAATTTCATGAAAGGTTTATGCCAGTCCGACGTGCAGAAGTGTACTCTGTGCACCACTGTGTATTAGAGAAAATAGTATCTGGTAAGGTGTTAGACATTTTAAGTGTACTTGGGGAGAAGTGTGGTACCAGGAAAAACATTACCGAGCAAATTTTCAACCAGGATTTCGGAAATTTGTTCTTGTCTTCTGTAAACAATTAAAATGGATCTTTTACGACGCAATCAACATTTTCTAAACTAAAATCATAGCTTTTAATTTCACTGCGTATTGATTCAGTGCGTTCTTTAACACAATCAAAGTTACGAATTTTTTCTGCAAGTTGTGCCACTGTTATTTGATCTGAAAATATCATTTGTGATACAGAGCGATTCTTCGAGTAAGTAAAATAAATAGTATCACTAAAGTGCTCTGTAAGTAAACTTTTCATCCCTCTGTTTGAAATTTGGATGTCATTGGATAAACATTTCTCGTTAAACTTATTGCGTAGGTATGCAATCGGGTATCCTTTGGTTTCGAATTGAAGTGTGGCCGCAAACGCAGTAAATGATTCTTTCAGGCTCTCAGAACCAAAAGTTTCTTCGACTATATCTTTTTCAATATCTCTTTGATAATTTAAAATGTATTTTCTTATACAGTTTTTATGACAGTGGACGTCTGTAGCAAATACGCTATCTACATCTTCTAATTTAGCTGTTTGATGAAAAACTGCATCAAGGTAAAACCACGAGGCTTTCAGTAGTTGCTCTGCTCTGAACATCTCACAAATACGGTACAGTTTCGAGTCTTCTTTTACTTTTATTTGGTTACACACTGTATATTTTTTTACTGTCCACTTGGTCCAGATTTACTTTTCTGTCTCTGTCGTTGGGCGGTATTATCAACCAGGCGGTTCCGTGGCGTAGTTGGTATGCGTATGACTACTACGCTCCAGGTCCCGGGTTCAAATCCCGACACTGTCCGCTTGAAAAATGTTAGGCGAGCATTTTTCACACAAATACATCCTCGTTCGGATGAGAGACAAAATGGAGATCCCGTGTGTGAGTGTTGTCATGTACGTTAAAGATCCCTACCTTGCTTGGAACAGCAAGGGTTCGGCAAAATTCAAAATTTTTTCAGGTAAAAAAAACTCGTTTCCTGGCCAATGTAATACCTTCGGGTGGAACATTGGAAAATCAGATGTAAGATATTATCATCCTCTTCCGAGTTTGATTGTTCAGCATCTTTTTCTTGTTCTTCAACTCGTTTTCCTTTCAATATGTAAGGTCTGTAGCAGGCTATATGATATTTTATGCCATTTTCATCTTTAATGCTTTTCAACACAATGAAGTTCAGAAGCACTTTTAATGTTTATTACACCGTTTACACTTGAACATAGTGCCAAAGAACGTTTTACTTTTTTACAGAAAATGTATAAGTCAATATCTTTGTCATCATCTCTACGTCTCTTCTGCGGATTGACCAGCTTCACTGTGTCACTCATCTTATTTCACTTGAAGTTTATCTACCTGTGACAAAAAAGAAGCTTTATGTTGCATTATAATGTAACTACGTTAAAAAACAATGAGTATGATCTACATTCCTTTACAAATTGGAAATATTCAAAACCTTAGTGTATCTAAAAAACTAATGGATTTAACAAAAACTGTGCAATCATAAAATTTGTTTGTCCTCAAATACGGAGTAAAATAAGCGTTAACGAAGAATCTTGCAATTTGGCGGCCATTTCACAATATGGCGACCAAACGTCCATAATCTGGACCATGTGACCAACTTTTTTCAATACTCTTATAGGCGTTTAACAAAGCCCCGCAACGAAACTTAGGGGACATACAACTGCACGCGAGACATGGGTTAACGCCTAGACTATAGGCTTTATATAAAGTTTTCGCATGTTCTACTGTTAAAATAATACAGCGTTTACATATACCACATATTCCAACTAACATATAAATTTATGGGCGGTTTATACTTTTCCGAATACTATATACTCATGAACAAAGGAATGGGAATATTCCATGTGATATTGCTAATTCATGCAAAAGCATGGTTCGCTAGAGCACCTATATTGCATTCATGGCTTTTGAAATGTGATTCACATTTCTGTATTTAAAGCAGCTGTATTAACAAAGGACCTAGACAAGATAAACAATGAATATTTTTACTGCTGTAAAACAGTGGTAAAATGTATATGACTTCCCGGTGAAATTCAGGAGAAACGACCTACGAGTGTTATACAAATTTGTATTTAGCATAACCAGTCTTACGAATTTATAACACGGAGTTAATATGACAATCAAATCTGTAATTGTAAATCATATTTTGTGGCACTGTAAACCATCAGATGCTGAAAACGTACACATAATTATACTAGAGGCCACTCAATATAATTCTAGTGGTATCTGATGTTAAAATTAGATTATGCATGTGTTTGATACCACAGCACTATCACATATAAAATTGTAGGAATTAAGAATTTGACCTTTTGTTATCAGTTAACGTTTGGGTTTCACAATATACACACCTAACTCAATGCAGTGATTATTTTACATTCCATTCTTTTCTTTTCCTATAAACTTTTCCTATAACCACTTTGTTTTAAATTATATATATATATATATATATATATATATATATATATATATATTACTCATATTTAGACCAGGGTAGAAAATTAAATAATCACATCAAATAATTTTAATCACCGTGTATAAGGAATTTTATTAAATAATACGCTTTATTAAAACCATGAAGCATAAATAAATTCGGTCGTTTCAGTAAAAATAAGAAATTTAAAATCATGTACAAGACGCTTTATATCAAAAGAAACAGTATTAAAAAGCTTTACGTGTAATTTAATTATTCCTAATAAAGAAACAAAGACAAATTACGTGCAAGATTTATATTAATTGATTCAAGTTTGGGCAACGAGTATTAAACGAAATGTACAAATAATAATTGAATATTTAATTAGGATTCACTAAAAATTAAAGAGTATTAATTTTAATTGAAGTTAATTGAACCGTTAGTAACAGATAATATCTATAGAAACTTGTAAAAACCCAAGATTATAATACCAGAAAATAAAGCTCTGAGAATTAATATTATGTTTGAACACCTGAGTTTATTTAAAAAGCTCATTCGGCGAAAATTTTGCAGATAATTAATGGTTCAGAGAATCTTGGGGAAAACGTCGCATAATAGTTACAAGAATTGCTAAAGGTGGGTATTTCACACTCCATGTGGACTAAAATAATCGATAATACAGAATATCAATTTGCACCAATACGAACAGGTTAGAAAAGGAAAGAGAAAATGCGTCAAGCAAAGACACATATAGTAAAAGGCGGGATTTAAGCAACGTCACGAGGGTCACAATTGGTTGAAAATAGGATGCAAATATCAGAGGTAGAAACAACAATTTCTGTACAAAATTAATTAGTTTTTCTCGGACATGCTTGCGTGCCGTGTGTTGAAATTTCTGAGATTTAAATGGGACGAGTGAAAATTCGTAAAAATCGACGCGCGAGCGACAGACTGGGAACATAGAATGAGGAATTCTTTAGAATTACGCGTTTTGAGGACAAAAGCGACGTGCCGGCTTTTTGCTATATATACCGAGATGAATATAAACAAGCCCTCTTAGACTTTTGACTATTCGATGCGTTAAAAGCTCTTACATCCGCGATTTGATTCAAGATGTTAAACAGTGCATTTTAGTTTGATAAAATAATGTAAAATTTTGCTCTATATTTTAGTGATTCAAAATAGTTTGTTATTTACGTGCTAACATGAATGTACTTCAGTGCACTTAGATACAAGGTAATAAAATTTAGTTTCACTGTACCAATTAGCAAAATTTACAACGACAAATGTATACACAAAAGTAGGCAGTTTTGGCGTATATTGGTGAAAGAAGTATGAAGTTATTTGCTATTTTTCGGGGGTGTTAATAATTAAATGGTTCAAATACGTGTCTGGATCCACGAAACAAGGGTCAGATATACATAGATGAGTTCCGGAAAAGCCCAGAAACAACTTTAAATAAATGGTGATGGAGAAAATTTTAAAAGCGTTGAGAATTAGAAGCCGTAAATATAATCCTGTTGGAATGGTGTGATTAACTAAAGGGACGATGTACTTTGAAGCTACGAGGACAGTAACCTTCAGGTAAATTATACTATTTTGTTTGACATTTTGTGTGTGTTGAATAAACTTTATAATTGATTTACTTTAAATGGACATTAGTGAAATTGTACTAACCATAAAATTTTAATTTTAAGATGAAATTTGCTTGTTGAAGTAGAAAGGGGTATTTAGTTTTGATGTTCGGTAATATGATGAAAATTTGGGTATGTCTTTGAGCTCAATTAGACGAACCTGGTTAATTAACGTAAAGGGGCTGTTAGATGCTCCACTTAATACTCAGACTCCGGTCTGCTTATATTGTTATATTAATTAGTAGGCATCCAACAAGGACTTTAATTTTGGATGCACATTAAAATGATAATAAAATTAATCTTGAAATTCTTTTTAAAACTGAAATTTATGCTGAGTTTAAATTTTGAAATTTTAATGTATTCTGAATATTGATGTAAATAGAGTTAACGTTGATGTTTTTGGTAGGAATGTGTTGTTTTTTATGTATGAGGATGAAAGCTATCTAGAGGAGCAGCCGAGGCGATTAACAGAAGAAAGTCAATGGACCAACACAGTTAAGGTAATGAATAGCTTTTTGTAGGATTCACAGCATTCTTGACATCCAATTCGTAGGGGCTCGATTCGAAAAGCGGAGTACCCGGATTTTGGTGGTATCACAGCAAATTTTGGCGACCACAACGTGAGGGCTCGAGTTCCAAATAAAATTTTTGTTATTTTATTCCAGGAAACTGGCGATCTGAGAAAGAGAGTTTCTGTTTGTGTATAAATTTAAGAGTATTTTTAGAGTGTGTGTGAGTGATTTGAACGTATGCAGAGAAAGGAGTGGTTAAGGAGTCAAGGAGTGGAAATTGGAAGTGACGATAGTGCATTGTGTGAGAAAATTTCGAAAATGGAAGAAGCTGGAGGCAGTAGAGATCAGTCGAGGACGGAATCAGGGATCAAGGAAACGAGATGATAATGAGAATGCTAGAGAGGATGAACGAAGAAGCCAATAGAGCTAGGGAAGAATCGAATAGAGCGAGGAGGAGTCCAACAGAAAATTAGAGCAGATAAGCGGGAAAATTGAACAAAATACTAAAGAATTTACAGAATTTAAAGATAGTCTTACCGTGAAACTGGGGAAGTAGAAAATAGGGTAGATAAAATGAGCGTGACATTACAGGTCTTCGACAGGAAATGGGACATTTAAGGTCCGAAGTACGCATTTTCTGTGAAGAAGAAATAAACGTAAAATGACTGAAGTAACGGACTCATGTAGGGATCAGTTAGGCAGGGTAGAACGCGAAGTTAGTAGTATCAAATACAACATGTCAAATTTAACGGGGATGGTCCCAGATTTTCTACAGGTGGAATATCATTGGACCAACACATGAAGTTTTATGGCGATAACAGGGTAAATCCACAAATTTTTATTAATAGTGTAAGAAATCTAGTGGGAAATTTATTTGACGAACAGACTAAACTAAATACGATAAAGGCTTTATTAAAGGACAATGCGGAGGCATGGTACAATTTAGTAGGACAGGACATAGACACGTATCAGGACTTTGAAAACAAATTTTACAACATTACTGGAGTGATCACAAACAGGATCAGATTAGGGACGACTTGATTACAGGAAAATTTAAGGGAGAGTTTGCAGGTTCTAGGAGCAATATGCCATCCGCAAATACAGTGTGGCCAAACAACTGAATCCACCATTGACGGACAGACAGATAATCAAGTACCTATCACGACATTTTGAACTGGAAATTAGACAACACGTGGCCTTACAAAACATCACAGAACGGGAGACGTTTTTGGAATACTTACAGAGATATGACGATGTATGTGTTGGACGGACAAGAGAGATACGAGAACAAAACGTTAACACAGTTAGGTTTGACAACAGGACACCGAATTATCCGAGACGGCCTGACTACAACAGAAATTTTCGACCGAATTGGGAACGACGAGGACAGGAATACAGGAGCAATAGTGCGACTAGGGACCGACGCCAAGACCTAGTTACACGCGACAGAACAGTTTACCGGAGGTAAACAGGACTGTGACCAGCACGCCGAATAGAGACAGGGACACGGATATTAACACGAGGAGGACGTACGCACAGGTTGTAGAAGGACAACCAGGACCAAGCACGGAAAACAGGATGGGACAGGATTTTTAGAACGCGACAGACCACTAGATTTCTGTGTAAATGTATATGAACATCCACGTGAATTTTTCAAAATTGAGGAGGAAGTAGAGCCAGAAACTGTAGAAAAATTATGTTTGCCAATTATTAATTTAGAAATTTTGAAAATAATGTTGAAGTATTACTTGATACAGGGGCAGAGGCGAGTTTAATATCGGAGGAATTCGTCAGCAAAATTAGGGATAAGGTTTGTGATAGAATTATGCCTATAAAACGTAGCCATTTAGTAGCTCCAAATAAAAGAAGTTTGCTGTAGTAAATAGTGTTGTGGTGCTTAGGATAGATATAGGAGATTTAAGCTGTGAACAGGAGTTTGTAATTGTACCTGGACTGAAGTTTCAGAGCATTTTAGGTGTTGACTGTATGATGAAGTTAGGGGTGTTGATAGATATGGAACGGAAGGTAATAAGGATTAAGGATAGGGTAGTGCCATGGAAGGGCAGTTATGAAGTCACAGAGTATGACACGGGGTTGAATATTAATGTAGTAGAGGTAGAGGATGATGAAGTAAAACAGATCAACACAATAAGATGTCCAGAGGATAGGAGAGTAGAGGTTCAAGCTTTATTACAAAAACATGCAGAATTAGTGGGGGTAGAAGCAAGCACAGCGTTAGGCTATGAGCACAAATTGGAAGTGGATAATTCAGAACCGTTCAACGCAAAGGTTTATCCAATTCCAGCAGCATATCGGGAGCAGGTGAAGGCAGAATTAAATAAAATGTTGGAGGATGGCATAATAGAGGTATCAAACACTCATTTCATAAATCCGTTGGTGGTAGTTAAGAAAAAGGATGATAGCATTCGTTTATGTTTAGATGCACGAAAAATTAATCAACGGACCAAACCGCAATTCCATTGTCCACCATCCATGGACACACTTTTGACGAGATTAAGTGGCAAGTTTATTTTTAGTAAATTAGAATTTAAGAAATTCATTCTGGCTGATTCCATTACACAAAGATTCTAGAAGGTACACAGGATTTTCCGTAGAGGGAAAAATCTATAATTTTAAGGTAGTACCGTATGGTTTGTCAACGTCAAGTGCAGCATTAATTAAGGCAATGCAAGCAATTTTAGGAGCATATGAGCAATTCTGCATACACTATGTGGATGATATTTTAATTTTAGTGAAACTGAGGAACAACATTACTCTCATTTAGAACGGATATTATTAGAGCTTAAATTAGCAGGATTGAGGCTGAATATAGAAAATGTGAATTTTTTCAAAACCGTTAAATTTCTGGGGTATGTGGTGAACACTCAAGGTATGTGTATCGATAAAGAAAGATTGTCCGAACTTTTGACATATCCGAGACCTAATAACATTAGGAAATTAAGAGCTTTTTGGGGTCCTTAACTTTTATAAAAGTTTGTACCGGGATTTGCTGAAAAAGCGAGTCCATTGTTTAAACTTCTGAAGAAGGAGTACGATGGAGTTGGACGGAAAGTCAAGAGGCAGCATATTTAACACTGTTGGAACAATTTCACGACCAACTAATTTTGAGGCATCCCAGATTTGATGTAGGTTTCGTACTGAGGACGGATGCATCGGATAGTGCATTAGCAGCAGAGTTGTACCAAGTACAAGAGGGGGAAGAGGTGCCCATATCTTTTGTTTCACGCACACTGAAGCCGCATGAAGTAAATTACACGATTAGTGAAAAGGAGATGGCTGCAGTGGTGTTTGGTGTTACGAAGTTAAAATTTTTGATAGGAAGACATTTTGTAATCGAAACGGATCATTCGGCGTTGTGTGCGTTGATGAATACGAGATTTTCTAACAATCGAGTATATCGATAGGGTTGTTACTACAGGAGTTTGACTTTGAGATTAGATATATTAAGGGAGAAAATAATTTTATAGCAGACGCGTTTAGTAGAAACAGGGACATGGATAACAAAAGACCGTGTGACATCATGATTGCCATGAACAGTCTACTACAAAATGATTCAGTATATGAAGAAGAGGAGATCTTGAGGAACCAGAGGCAGAGTGAGGAGCTACAGATTGTTAGAACGAAGTTAGAAAATGAACCGGGATTTAAAACTTCCATATGATAAACGGCTTTTGTGTAAAAAATTCAAGAATTGGAAGTGTATGTAGTGGATAGGGTACAAGCAAAATTAATTATCAAAGATCTGCACTTAAGATATGGTCACATAGGAATCCGAAAGACATGGTTAATTTTTAGGGAAACGTTTTTTCAACTAAAGACTTAGGATTAGTAAAGTCAGTCATCAACACTTGTCACTTATGTACTTTAGGAAAGTACAAAATAGTACGAGTCAGGATGTGGTACAAAGTATACACGTACAAAATCCCTGGACTTAGTTGCTATTGATTATTTGAGTAATCTAGTCCGATGTACAAAAGGACACAAACATGTGCTGATTGTGACTGATGTGTTTTCGAAATTTACCAAATTATATCCCACTCGGGATTGTAACACAGTCGGAACAAACAAGAAATTGGAACAATTTTGTAGGAAGTAGGGACTTTTAAACGAGTATTAGCAGACAATGCTACTTATTTTAATAATCAAAGATTTAGAGATTATTGGGAGAGGCAAAACATTAAAGTGGTGTTTTGTAGCATAAGGCATCCTCAAGCGAATCCAGCTGAGCGATATATTCAAGAGACGGTTAAGTTTTTGCGTTTAGCTTCACATAGGAATCATCGTTTATGGGAGGACAATTTGTCCAAGGTTGAATCTTTTATCAATGAAACCCTAGTACCGTGACAGAAATCAGTCCCATTATGCTGATCAAGCAACAGTATCCCGAAAGACCATGGCAAATTGTGCCTAGGGACGATGAATTTCAACAACTTTTGGTAGATGTGAGGAGAGGTTAAGGAAGAGAGCTGAAAATATACAAGGAAGATGAACGCAAGAATTAGAAAGAGGGTAAAATTTAAAGTGGGAGACCAGGTAGTAGTAAAAGCTTGAGAGTAGGGAAGAGAGATAGGATGACATGTGCTAAACTACACTTGCCATATGAGGGACCTTTTGAGATAGGTGAAGTAGTAGGGAGTGCACATATTTATTAAGGAAGTAGGTACGGGAAATGAGAGGGACGGTTTCACGTCAACCTACTATTCCTTATACCGGAGAACCAGCACCACAGGAGAAATAGGTGTATAATAGAGTAAAATTTAAATAGGATAAGAATAGAGATAGGTGTATATAGAAAAGTAGAAGTAAGTGTTTATAGAAGATAGAGCTAGATATAGGATAAATATGGAAGATAATTAGGAATAGGTTTAGGATGAGAATAAAGAGTAAAGGTAGGAAGAAAATAAGATAGGTTAAGTATAGATATTTCATATAAGATTAGTGGAGAGTTAGGAATAAAGTTAGAAATAGGATAGGTATATAGGATTAGGTAGGATGAAGTAAAGTATAGTGAAGATTAGTTAAAAGTTAGGAATAGGATAGGTATATAGGATGTATATAGGATAAGATGGATAAGTAGGATGAAGTTAGGGATAATTTCAGTTTATAGAAGTAGGTGAGAGTTAGGAATAGGATAGGGATATAGGATAGGTGTAAATATTTTTTTTGATTGGAGACAAAGTAGGTAAGTTAGATAGATAAGGGTAGAGAGAGATAGGCAATTTTTTTTGTAATTTTTGTCTAAATGCTTTATATTTGCATTCAAATAAGTGGGATTATTTGTATTCAAATAGGGGGAAAATACTCATATTTAGACCAGGGTAGAAAATTAAATAATCACATCAAATAATTTTAATCACCGTGTATAAGGAATTTTATTAAATAATACGCTTTATTAAAACCATGAAGCATAAATAAATTCGGTCGTTTCAGTAAAAATAAGAAATTTAAAATCATGTACAAGACGCTTTATATCAAAAGAAACAGTATTAAAAAGCTTTACGTGTAATTTAATTATTCCTAATAAAGAAACAAAGACAAATTACGTGCAAGATTTATATTAATTGATTCAAGTTTGGGCAACGAGTATTAAACGAAATGTACAAATAATAATTGAATATTTAATTAGGATTCACTAAAAATTAAAAAGTATTAATTTTAATTGAAGTTAATTGAATCGTTAGTAACAGATAATATCTATAGAAACTTGTAAAAACCCAAGATTATAATACCAGAAAATAAAGCTCTGAGAATTAATATTATGTTTGAACACCTGGGTTTATTTAAAAAGCTCATTCGGCGAAAATTTTGCAGATAATTAATGGTTCAGAGAATCTTGGGGAAAACGTCGCATAATAGTTACAAGAATTGCTAAAGGTGGGTATTTCACACTCCATGTGGACTAAAATAATCGATAATACAGAATATCAATTTGCACCAATACGAACAGGTTAGAAAAGGAAAAAGAAAATGCGTCAAGCAAAGACACATATAGTAAAAGGCGGGATTTAAGCAACGTCACGAGGGTCACAATTGGTTGAAAATAGGATGCAAATATCAGAGGTAGAAACAACAATTTCTGTACAAAATTAATTAGTTTTTCTCGGACATGCTTGCGTGCCGTGTGTTGAAATTTCTGAGATTTAAATGGGACGAGTGAAAATTCGTAAAAATCGACGCGCGAGCGACAGACTGGGAACATAGAATGAGGAATTCTTTAGAATTACCCGTTTTGAGGACAAAAGCGACGTGCCGGCTTTTTGCTATATATACCGAGATGAATATAAACAAGCCCTCTTAGACTTTTGACTATTCGATGCGTTAAAAGCTCTTACATCCGCGATTTGATTCAAGATGTTAAACAGTGCATTTTAGTTTGATAAAATAATGTAAAATTTTGCTCTATATTTTAGTGATTCAAAATAGTTTGTTATTTACGTGCTAACATGAATGTACTTCAGTGCACTTAGATACAAGGTAATAAAATTTAGTTTCACTGTACCAATTAGCAAAATTTACAACGACAAATGTATACACAAAAGTAGGCAGTTTTGGCGTATATTGGTGAAAGAAGTATGAAGTTATTTGCTATTTTTCGGGGGTGTTAATAATTAAATGGTTCAAATACGTGTCTGGATCCACGAAACAAGGGTCAGATATACATAGATGAGTTCCGGAAAAGCCCAGAAACAACTTTAAATAAATGGTGATGGAGAAAATTTTAAAAGCGTTGAGAATTAGAAGCCGTAAATATAATCCTGTTGGAATGGTGTGATTAACTAAAGGGACGATGTACTTTGAAGCTACGAGGACAGTAACCTTCAGGTAAATTATACTATTTTGTTTGACATTTTTGTGTGTGTTGAATAAACTTTATAATTGATTTACTTTAAATGGACATTAGTGAAATTGTACTAACCATAAAATTTTAAGTTTAAGATGAAATTTGCTTGTTAAAGTAGAAAGGGGTATTTAGTTTTGATGTTCGGTAATATGATGAAAATTTGGGTATGTCTTTGAGCTCAATTAGACGAACCTGGTTAATTAACGTAAAGGGGTGGTAGATGCTCCCTTTATACTCAGACTCCGGTCTGCTTATATTGTTATATTAATTAGTAGGCATCCAACAAGGACTTTAATTTTGGATGCACATTAAAATGATAATAAAATTAATCTTGAAATTCTTTTTAAAACTGAAATTTATGCTGAGTTTAAATTTTGAAATTTTAATGTATTCTGAATATTGATGTAAATAGAGTTAACGTTGATGTTTTGGTAGGAATGTGTTGTTTTTATGAATGAGGAGGTTTATAACATTAGGTGAGCAGCCGAGGCGAAAAGAGGATCACAGCCGTTTATGACGCCCAATCTGTGGGACTAGAATTTTTTTGTTGAAAGGACCCAGTTCCCGCATGAAAAGGAGAAAATCACAGCAATATATAAACTAAATTCGGTAACGACCTTGCTTTCTTAATTGTATATAATTAGTTTTGGGTTTTAGGTCAGCAGAATAGTTTATAAAAAAGAGAACTCTTCAATTCTGCTGACCTAAAACCCAAAACTAATTATATACAATTATATATATTACTCATATTTAGACCAGGGTAGAAAATTAAATAATCACATCAAATAATTTTAATCACCGTGTAGAAGCTTTGGGAAAAGGTACGCGTTATTAAAAAAAAAACCGTGAAGCATAAAAATTCATTCGTTTTTATTAAAAATAAGAGATTTAAATTATTTATAAGACGCTTTATATAAAAGGAAGCAGTATTAGAAAACTCTACATGTCATTTAATTATTCCTAGTAAAGAAACAAAGAGAAATTACGTGCAAAATTTATATTAATTAACTCTATTTTAAGTAACCGGTATTAAACAAAATGTACTGATAATAATTGAATATTTAATTAGGATTCACTAAAAATTAAAGGGTATTAATTTTAATTGAAGTTAATTGAACCATTAGTAACATATAATATCTATAAAAACTTTAAAAAACCCAATAAAATGCAAATCGTAGAAATAATATTATGTTTGAACACCTGCGTATTTTTAAAAGGCTCATTCTGCGTAAATGTTGCAGATAATTAATGGTTACAAAGAATCTTGGAGAAACCGTGGCTTAATATTCACGGGAAGGCGCGATACGGGGTTATTTAACCCAGATAGTCCACATGGACTGAAATAATCGATAATAAGGAATATCAATTTGCACTAATAAGAACAGGGTAGATAGAGACAGATGATATGCGCAAGACCGAGGCACATATAGTAAAAGGCGTGAGTAGAGCAACGTCATAGGGTTGCGATTGGTTGAAAGTAAAAGGCAAAATTTGAGAGGTAAAAATAACATTTCTGTATAAAATTCAATTAGTTATTTCCAGACGTTGCTTGCCGTGTTGAAATTTCTGAGATTTAACTGGGGCGAGTGCAAAATTCGTAAAAATCGCATGCCGGGCTGCGGAATGGGAACATAGCAGGCGAAATTCTTTAGAATTGTCCGTTTTGGAGACTCGACCGACAGACAGGCTAACCTCTATATATACCCAGGGGAATATGAACAAGCTCTCGTAGATCTTCGACTTGATTCAATGCGTTAAACAGTGCTTTTTAGTTTTCCGGTTTTGATTAAATAATTTAAACAGTTTGCTCGAATATTTTGGTGATTTAAAAACAGTTTGTTCTTTACGTGCTACAATGAGTGTACTTTAGTGCACTTAGAAAAGAAGATACAAGTAGGCAGTTTTGGCGTATATTGGTGAAAGAAGCATGAATTTCTTTGCTATTTTTCGGGGGTATTAATTATTAAATGGTTCATAAACGTGTCTGGATCCACAAAACAAGGGTCAGATATACACAGATGAGTTCCGGAAAAGCCCTGAAACAACTTTAGATGAATGGTGGTGGAGAAATTTTAAAAGCGTGGAGAATCAGAAGCCGTAAATATAACCCAGTTGGAATGGTGTGATTAACAAAGGGGACGAGGTACATTGAAGCTACGAGTGCAGTAACCTTCAGGTAAATTATACTATTTTGTTTGAACTTTGATGTTTTCGTGTGTGTTGAATAACTTTATAATTTATTTACTTAAAATGGACAGTAATGAAGTTGTACTAACAACAAATTTTTAATTTTAAGATGAAATTTTCTTGTTTAAGTCGAAAGGAGTATTTAGTATTTATGTTCTTGATGAAAATTTGGGTATGTCTTTGAGCTCAATTAGACGAACCTGGTTAATTAACGTAAAGGGGTGGTAGATGCTCCCTTTGTACTCAGACTCAGGTCTGCATATATTGTTATATTAATTAGTAGGCATCTACAAGGACTTTAATTTTGGATGCACATTAAAATGATAACAAATTTAAATCTTGAAATTTTCTGATACTGAAATTTATGCTGAATTTTAATTTTGAAATTTTAATGTATTGTGAATATTGATGTAAATAGAGTTAACGGTGATGTTTGTGGTAGGAATGTGTTTGTTTTTTTATGAATGAGGATGAAGGTTTATCTAGGGGAGCAGCCGAGGCGATGAACAGAAGAAAGTCAACGGAACAGTTGAGTTAATGAATAGCTTTTTGTAGGATTCACAGCATTCTTGACGCCCAATTCGAGGAGGCACGATTCGAAAAGCGTAGTTCCCGGATTTTGCATGGATCACAGCATTTCTTGACGCCCAATTCGCGAGGCTCGATTCTAATACAGGGAAACACAGCAATATATATATATATATATATATATATATATATATATATATATTTTATTGTAACGACCTTCTTTTTATACGATTGTGTTGAAATTAGCAGGTTTTAGGTCGGCTGGTAATAAAGAAAACTCTTTTTTTTATGGCCTAAATTTTTGCATATATTTTTATGCTTGATCACAGGCAATAACTAAAACGTACCAACTATTAACAAACTACTAAAGTGAATTAGTTATTGCCTGTGATCAAGCATAAAAATATATGCGAAAATTTAGGCCATAAAAAAGAGTTTTCTTTATTACCAGCCGACCTAAAACCTGCTAATTTCAACACAATTATATATATATATATATATATATATATATATATAAACTTCTTTATAAAGATAACGACCTTAATTTCAATATAAAATGGTATTCTTTTTTTAGGTTTCAGGTCTTCTTAAATAATCAGTACTCTTTTTTATAAATCTAAGCTTTCGGATATATTCAATCCTTTGTCAAAGATACTAAAATATACAGAAATAATAATACTGTAAAATTATAAAGGTATGCTGTTACTTACTAAAGCGAGGCTACAGATATAAATTAAAAATACATTTGTTTAGCAATACAAACATTAAAGATATAAACTTGTTGGAAGTTAGGTAAGTTTGACATTTGACAGGTGTTTTATTTTGACTGAGCTCCCCTCTGTTTTTATATGTTTATTTAAATTTTAAATAGCATGTTTGTGTGTGTGTGTGTGTGTGTGTGTGTGTGTGTGTGTATGTTAGCAGCTGTTGTGTAGATTACTGAATATTTTTAATTTATGTGTTAGTGGTTTGAAAATTTAGAAAATAAGTATATATAGAGCTCAAACTATCAAAATCAGTTTTTTGTTCATACTGTTAGAATTTTGAAAAATGTAGCATTCAAATTTTCAGATTGAACAAAAACTGATTTTGATAGTTTGAGCTCTATATATACTTATCTTCTAAATTTTCAAACCACTAACACATAAATTAAAATATTCAGTAATCTACACAACAGCTCAACATACACACACACACACACACACACACACACACACACACACACACACACACACAACATGCTATTTAAAATTTAAATAAACATATAAAAACAGAGGGGAGCTCAGTCAAAAATAAAACACCTGTCAAATGTCAAACTTACCTAACTTCCAACAAGTTTATATCTTTAATGTTTGTATTGCTAAACAAATGTATTTTAATTTATATCTGTAGCCTCGCTTTAGTAAGTAACAGCATACCTTATAATTTTACAGTATTATTATTTCTGTATTTTAGTATCTTTGACAAAGGATTGAATATATCCGAAAGCTTAGATTTATAAAAAGAGTACTGATTATTTAAGAAGACCTGAAACCTACAAAAGAATACCATTTTATATTGAAATTAAGGTCGTTATCTTTATAAAGAAGTTTATAAGAAATATGGGTTTTATCAAAGAATATCTAAAACTTATGGAGCTAATATCACTATACTCCTAAAACGCTGGTCTAAAATTAACATCAAATTGGCATCATTTAGCAATAGGAAGATATTTCTGCTACAATGTAGAAGCAAATGTATCTTGCCAAGACATATTCCAGAAGCTTTAAAAACTTATATTCATTGTTGGAAAGTAATGGTAAAATTATTGCCCTGATTGTTCAACGCTTTAATGACAGGCTAAAAAGAAAATTCTAAATTTAGAGATTAAAATAACCCACTACTTACTCAATAAGATGTACAAAGAACTAACGGCTATTAAAGAAAAGATTTCAACCACTTTACCACTTTATATTTATACTGAATACGAACATAGACAAACTATAAATTACAATAAAATGTTTCACAAAATTAAGACAGCTAACCTAAAAAGATTACTAACCTAATAAATTCTAACCACACTCTTAGTTTTAATAATCTTGACAAATGGTTCAAAACATAAGTGACTTTGAGATTCCAGATGACATTAAGTCTTTTCTATCTCTTGGTCCAAAATTCAGTATACCACCAAAATCAATAACAAGACAATTATCAATGTTTTAGCTGATTTAGAAACCATTATAGATAATATTGATAATAAAAAGAGAGATTTATGTAGAGCTCAGACTACCAATATAATTACTAACTTTATACATGAATCTTCGAACGTTAAATCAAAATTTATGTTAGACTTCAACAAATGTCGTAAATACTTAAAAGAAAATAGTGATTTACTAATATTAAAAGCTGATAAAGGAAACTTAAGTGTAGCCATTTCAAAACTGACTATATTCAGAAGATAGATACCTTACTCAATGATCCTTTAACTTACAAAGAAATCCGTGTAGACCCGACATCTCGCTTTCAAGCACAAACCTTAAAATTAATACAAGAGCTAAAAAACAAAAAATTCATTACTAATGAAGAAGCTAAATTACTTAATAATTATAGCAGCTCAATTCCAAAATTATATGGTCTACCAAAAATCCATAAATTAGATAACCCAATTCGACCAATTGTAGCTTCATACAATAATCCAACTGAAAAGCTCTCTAAATTCGTTGCTATTATTTTAGAAAAATCAACAAATCTAAACGAATACAATGTAAAAGATTCTTTTGAATTTGCAACCTTTATAAACAACTTCCAACTACCAAACAATTATATATTAATAAGTTTAGATGTAATTTCACTCTTCACAAACATTTCAAAAGAGTTAGTATTACAAAATATTGATAACTTATGGTTAAACATCACAAACAATTGTAATATCTCAAAACCGGTTTTTATAGAAATTATTAATTTTCTCTTTGAAACAAGTTATTTTAAATTTAATAATAAATTTTATCTTCAGATATTTGGCTGTCCAATGGGCTCCAATTTAAGTCCTATATTAGCCAAAATTGTCATGGACACCCTACTAGATAATGTGATCCCTAAACTACCTTTCAGTTTACCATTCATAAAGAAATTTGTAGACGACATAGTAACAGCTATTCCTAAAGATAAACTCAATGAAACCTTACAAATTTTCAATAGTTATAACAACAAAATACAATTTACCATAGAAAACGAAAATAATCGCTCGATTCCTTTTTTAGACACTCTACTAATTAGAAATTCAGAAAACAACATTATTTTAGATTGGTACCAAAACCTATTAATTCCGGCAGGTATTTAAATTATTTATCATATCACTCATACAACATTAAAATTAACTTCATCTTAGGTTTAAAGAATAGAATTCAAAAATTAGTCATCCATCGTTATACCAAAAAATTTAAAAACTCTTTATCATACTAAAAACAATAACTATCCATCCATTTTAATTAAACGTCTTCTATACAATCACATGACACCTCATGCAATTCTCAATAATAACACAAAACCAAAACGATACTACTTTAATATTTCAATCTCTCCCTATATAGAACATTTAACCGTCAAATTAGAAAATATTTTCAAAAATTTAACATAAAAATTGCGAAAAGGAATAGTTTAACTCTAAATAACCTATTCTCTAAAGTAAAAGATAAAACAACTCCATTATACCAACGAAACGTTATCTACAAAATTAATTGTTTAAATTGTGACCAATCTTACATAGGACAAAGCTCACAAAAGTTGAAACAACGTATTACTCAACATAAAAGTGACATACGAGTCAAACCCAATGCATGTGCTTTAACTACTCACGTTAATAGCACTCATCATGAGATAAATTTCAACACACCAAAAATTTTAGACATTGAAAGTCATAAAAAGAAAAGAGAATTTCTTGAAATGTGCTACATTTTCAAAATTCTAACAGTATGAACAAAAAACTGATTTTGATAGTTTGAGCTCTATATATACTTATCTTCTAAATTTTCAAACCACTAACACATAAATTAAAAATATTCAGTAATCTACACAACAGCTGCTAACATACACACACACACACACACACACACACACATCACACACACACACAACATGCTATTTAAAATTTAAATAAACATATAAAAACAGAGGGGAGCTTTCAGTCAAAAATAAAACACCTGTCAAATGTCAAACTTTACCTAACTTCCAACAAGTTTATATCTTTAATGTTTGTATTGCTAAACAAATGTATTTTTAATTTATATCTGTAGCCTCGCTTTAGTAAGTAACAGCATACCTTTATAATTTTACAGTATTATTATTTCTGTATATTTTAGTATCTTTGACAAAGGATTGAATATATCCGAAAGCTTAGATTTATAAAAAAGAGTACTGATTATTTAAGAAGACCTAGAACCTACAAAAAGAATACCATTTTATATATATATATATATATATATATATATATATATATACTATAATGCTTAGTGACCTTGCAGGAATAACACTTTTTCTTTGTAGGTTTTTTTAGGTCTGCTGGATTTAAATGAATACTCTTTTTTATGGCCTAAATTTTCGCATATATTTTTTATGCTTGATCACAGGCTACAACTGTATTAACGTTTTACAAATGATTAACAAAGATAAGATGAACTTACAGTGAGGATGGTTAAAATTGACATCAATATTTTGAAGGAGATAAAATTTCTTATAGAATAAATATTTATGTAAATAGTGAAAGTAAAATGTCATTTTTGATAAAAGTTTATATTTTGTTTTTAACGACAGTGTTGGTTGGTGAGTGTATGTGCATGTAGGTGTGTGTGAGTGTGAAGGTGAATGTGTGTGTGTGTGTGTGTGTGTGTGTGTGTGTGTGTGTGTGTGTGTGTGTGTGTGTGTGTGTGTGTAATTGTGTATAAGTGTGTGTGTGTTGTAGGTTTATATGGAATTTGTGTTATCAACAAATGAGTATATATATACATGTAAAATGAAAAGAAAAAAAAAATAAAAAAAAATAAAATAAAAAATTGAAAAGAAAAGAAGAAAAAGTGGGTTAGGGTGAGGGGTTGAGTATTATTGAAGGCATTTAATGTTTAAATTTTAATAGATATGAATATATGACGCTTAGGTTGTCAATGTCCGTTTTTTTGTTGAAGCTGTTTGGGTTTTTATAGATGTAGCACATTTCAAAGAAAGTTCTTTTAAAAAGATTTTGTTCGACTTTTATTAATTTTGGATTTAAAAAATCCATTTTGTGACTTTGGTCGAGGGTGTGAGTTGTTAATGCACAAGCTTTTGGTTTTACTCGAATGTCACTTTTGTGCTGGGTAATTCTTTGACCAATATTTTGTGACGTTTGGCCGATATAACGCTGATCACAGTCTAAACAGTTAATTTTGTAAATAGCATTTCTTTGAAGTTTAATTGGTGTTGCATCTTTAAGTTTCGAATGTAGATTTCTTATTGTTAGTAAATTCTTTTTGGCAATTTTGGCGTTTAAGTTTTTGAACACTTTGCTTAATTTAGTAGTCAAGCTTTGAATAAATGGTATGGGTCTATAAATTTGCGGTGTATTGGATTTTGGTGTATTGTGATTATCTTTTGTTGGTGTTGCTCTATAATTATATAAAAGTTTCTTGATCAATGTTTTTGGATAGTTGTTATCTAATAATATGTTTTCCAAAAGTGATAAGTTTTTTGTATATAGAGAAGTGTGTGATAACCTTTTGATCCTGTTTTTGAATTCTAATATAAAGTTTATTTTCATGCTGAAGGGATGATTTGATTTATAATTTAGGTAACGTTTGGAACTCATTGGTTTTTGATACCAATCTGTAATTACTGAATTGTTTTTTCTTATTAATAACATATCTAAAAATGGGATCGTGTTGTTATTTTCAATTTCAATGGTGAATTGTATATTGGGATTGTAATTGTTGAAAATTTGTAAAGTTGTATGTATTTGGTCCTCAGGTACAGCTGTCACTATGTCATCTACGAATTTTTTAATGAATGGTAAACGAAAAGGAAGAGATGGTATGACATTGTCAAGAAGTGTGTTTATTACAATTTCTGCTATAACTGGACTTATATTTGAACCCATTGGACATCCTGAGATTTGCCAATAATATTTGTGTTTATAGGAGAAAAAGCTTGTGTTGAAGATGAAATCTACAATTTCTAAAAAGTTCTTTTTTGGGATACTGCAATTTTTGTTAATTTCTATCCAAATGTTTTCGATATTTTTAAGAGCGAGTTCTTTTGGCATGTTTGTTTTATTCTTTATTATTTATTATTATTTATCTCCTTCAAAATATTGATGTCAATTTTAACCATCCTCACTGTAAGTTCATCTTATCTTTGTTAATCATTTGTAAAACGTTAATACAGTTGTAGCCTGTGATCAAGCATAAAAAATATATTACTAAAATTTAGGCCATAAAAAAGAGTATTCATTTAAATCCAGCAGACCTAAAAAAACCTACAAAGAAAAAGTGTTATATATATATATATATATATATATATATATAATATATATAAACCAAACAATTCTACCATTAAATAGGAGTAAATCGACAATTTTACATCAAGTCAATAGCGAGCACACTGAATATAAATAATAAACAATTTAATTCATATAAAAAGAAGGTCACTATTCAATAATCAAATACTATTTAGCAAAAATAATAATGTGTACTTCGTATAATACGTTCTAAGTTAAATATACAAATCCAGAACTGGAAGGAAACGAGCAAAAATATGATTTTAAACACATCAAGTTTCATCAAAATAAACACGTAATTGGTGAAAATAAACAACCTGGCATACTAGCCATTTAATAATATCATTAAATATATCTACGCATAAATAAGTAAACGCGTTCAATATCGTAATAATAGAAATATGAATACGTGACCAAAGACATTGTATTTCGATAAAATCTAACATATTTGGAGTAACAAACAATAAATAACAGGCGGTCCGTGATATCAAAAAGTGTGAACTATAGTCAACACAAACATGAAAGACGTGACAAAATGCAATAAAGTTTGGACTTTTTGTAAAATATGCTACACAAAATTGAACGTCTACGTGTGAAATGGAATGTCTGACCAAGAATCGGAACAGGGAGTTTTTAGAAATACCTGTTCTGCAGAGATAATCGCAAGATACAACGCCTTAATAACAAACACACGATGAACACCAATAAGAAAAATAGATAAGAGGAGTTTATAATTACTATAGGGACCTTGTAAACATTCAGTATCTCTTCGACCAAGGCACTAAGCACGTCAATTGAAAGTGAAATACTACGTATAAGTGAACTTAGTGAAAATTAATAATTTATTAAAATAGTGAAAATTAAAAGTGCCAATTTATACAACAAAAAGTAGCCATTTTGCTCTGAAAACGTAAGGTAAACTATTAATTGAATTTTAGTCTAATATTTAAGAATTTAGGGCTCTGAATGTACTTTTAAATAAACGTCTGAATGTACCTCCAAACATACTTCTAAATATACGTCTAAATACATGTCTAAACAAACTTCGAGAATATTCTAAAAATACTTCTAAATAAGCTTGCAAGGAAACAAATAAACGTCAAGGGACTCAAATTAAATTACAAGTAAACTCCAAGTCAATCCAAAATCCTAAGGGAGAATTCGAGCAACAATTAATTAATCATTATGGTCAATAAGTGAAGAAACTACGCTAACAAGTCAAGCTGTAACAATCCAGAAGTGCTGACCATCGATATTCAGAAGCAATTCCTAGAACCAAGCAGGAAAAACACAAGTCAGAGACTTTATTCGTTATTAGTACAAGGCTGTTTTTCAATTTTTAACATTTAATATTTGCTATATCAAATATCTGTAAGGGTTATCAAAAATCATTTGAGAATTTGAAAAATAGAGAGAGGATCCTTTGAACGTTTAAAAGGTACTTAAAAGTAATTACAGTGGTATTTTTGCTGGCTTTCGGGGAACATAAATTTTGGTGGAATCAGATAAATATTAATATTTTATTCAGGGACTAATTTTTGAATAGTAAACAAATTAATAAGTTATTGACATAAAAGTGTACATATTATCAATTATTATATTGTATATTTTGGATTATTTCGTTTTCATTTTTATTTACATTATTTTAACAGATAGGTAATAGAAAGAAACGGCGTTAAACAATCTTTATTGTCGTGACGTAGGGCACTCTGTGTTTAATAGATTGAGCTAGCCGAGGCATATAAATTCAAGGAATTATAGGATTTAGAGACGCGGAGGAAATCGGTCGAATACGAACATAACAGTAAAGTTTTAAAAGGCGACGACAACGTTAGGGGCTGTGACATAGCAAGGTTGTATAACTAAATAATCGTGGGCAGAGATTACAGCAAAATTAATACGACATCCAACCGTGGGGCTGAGATCACAAAAATTAAGATTTCGTACGAACGTTAGGGGCTATTCACAGCAAATAAATATAACGACCAACTAGGGGCTAGTTACAACAATTTATATAACGCCAAATGTGGGGCTAATTCTCAGCGTTAAACAATCTTTATTGTCGTGACGTAGGGCACTCTGTGTTTAATAGATTGAGCTAGCCGAGGCATATAAATTCAAGGAATTATAGGATTTAGAGACGCGGAGGAAATCGGTCGAATACGAACATAACAGTAAAGTTTTAAAAGGCGACGACAACGTTAGGGGCTGTGACATAGCAAGGTTGTATAACTAAATAATCGTGGGCAGAGATTACAGCAAAATTAATACGACATCCAACCGTGGGGCTGAGATCACAAAAATTAAGATTTCGTACGAACGTTAGGGGCTATTCACAGCAAATAAATATAACGACCAACTAGGGGCTAGTTACAACAATTTATATAACGCCAAATGTGGGGCTAATTCTCAGCATTATATATATATATATATATATATATATAAATTGTCGTGGAATTATAGGTTAAATAGGTCCGGACAATAAAAGTTTATCGACTGTGTATATTGGAAATAGGAGCAAATTATTTACGCAACAAATTAGTCAGTTTATATAGTGAAAACGAATGGTTATTAAGATATTTTTCTATTTTTAAATTGGAATGTTAAAATTGCATAAGGGGTTACCCAGAAAACTCGTCTGAGAGGTAATTAGTGACATTCAGTAGGCAATTTGTAAGTCCGCATTTGCGTTCTTGTGATACCTGCGCCTGTTTACCTAGACCTGTATGTTCTGCGTGCCATCATACCTATCAAACACAATTGCGAGGTAAAGTGCTTAAGAACGTAGTGCTTGTAGATAACCTTATACCTTGCTGATTTAGGCCAAATAACTGCCCGCAAGAGATATCCGCTGTTAACAACGTAGATGGCGCCGTTTGGTTGGTGAGATACGCAAGGCGACAGAAATTCAAAGACCTCAGCAATCGACGCCTTGTTTGTTGCTCTCATGAGCTCGTTATCCAGCAATGCAGGAACGCTTGGAGCTAGTTGGTATTTAAAATATTCCGTAAACTCTGTATCATTTGGACGTAGCCCTATAATTTTATTGAACAACTGCTGTGAGTTGACTATTATGTTGTCTTCGTATTCTCTTGTGATAGGGTTCATAGCTGACAACGGCACAACTCGATCCTTTCGCTTTAGCTTAACAGTATGGAAGCCTTTAGCATTTATTTAGTCCATAAAAGCTGTCCCTACTTCTAAAGATCGCTCGCATTTCACGCTTTCATCAGCAGCAAGTCCTGTAGATAAACTGACAAGTTGGTTCTGAAGATAAGGCGCGAAGGGAAACTGCTGTTTGAGCCATTCGAGCCTTTCTTGGTCTTAATCGTCCCGCTCCTGTCGACTAGGTTGCAATTCTACATGATGTTCCGATGTTACTCTACCCAAACCACAAAAATCATCCAGCGAAGCACAGGTAGGCACGCACTTAGTTAGAACATTGATCCACTTATCCAGAGTAGTGTCTGTAACACAACGACCTCTAGTTAGTCCTCTATCAGCTTTGATAGCTCTCATGAGATCCTTCTCAGTTATAAGATCTATTGCACATCACTCCAAAATTTGTCTTAGTGCCTGATTGCAAAATAGCCAGCATGGCAGTACCTTCTGAAATCGAACTCTCCTAGTTTGTTTTCTAGATCCTACATATCAGGAAGATATAGACGCACCGATTTAACATAGGCAATAGGATTACTAGCGTGAAAGTTTGGAAGCATACTAAGTACTCAACTCAGATGTAGGGTCCAGTTCCCATTTCTGTCCGCCCTGATAAACTGAAGCATTAGGTTCACTTGCAAGAAATAGTTTACCCAGAGGCGTGAAGTGCGGTCTTAGCTAGCTAATTGTTCACTGGTAGCAGATACTATATTCACGAGGTGTGATGGTATATCCAGGCTTACAGCACTTGAAGGTACAATAAAAGTAGACAACAAGCTTGAACTGATGGTATTCACTGACTTCTTTAAGTCAGATAGCTTTTTGCGCTTCTGCAGAAAAATGCTTGCCATAACCCCCTAGGTTAGATTAGGGAATGACTGACCTGTGATGATGTGTGTTACTGTAGCGGGAACATAAACAATAGCCTTAAATTCTTTTATTCCACTATCACTCTTTAGGTATGCAATGGCACCCATGAAGGACATCATCATATAGAAACCACCCAGACGAAGTACAACACTTGCTAGCTCCGAAAAAGAAGCAACTATTTTCGCTACTTTTCTATGTAGCGGCTGATCAAATCTGAGGATGCATTGTTATGTCGGTGCTTTTTGACTTCGGCAACAGCAAAACAAAGAACTATGTAAATACATGAAGGATCTCCTGGAGCAAGATTAATGAAAGGAAGGAACTGCACATTACTTGTTTCAAAAGTTGCACACTGACCCATAGAAATGGTTATAAAGCCGCTTCATGATGGAATATGTGGTGAATTCAAAGCGATACTACTGATCCAAATAGCATTGAGAGACATGAATGTTGTAGTGCAAAGTAAGTCAGAAACTTCCCTTATCTTGATGTTTCGGGGGCTTCTTGTAGGAGTGGGCATACATTCCTCCTGTGCTCCTATCGATGTCTTTAGACTATAGAGGGATTCGTTCAACGAAATACGGTTATGTACGAAATGCGTAGCGCATTTAATTCCACTCATGTTATGAAAGGTATTGTGTCCATCTACGTTCCAGATGTTAAAATCTGGGATGGCAGTTTTAGGCCCATCCGATTGAACACGATAGGTTTCAAACTACTGAATTTCACTGTATGACGCTTTGAAACCCAGACTATGCAAGAGGTCTATCGCCTTTTTGCTTCCAGTTTTCTTATAAAGATACAGACCCACGCGCGAACTCTACCGGCCGCTTCTGGAACCATAACGCATGCCTTACTCTTTTCTTTGGTATGTGGAACCGTATCACTGCTACCGTGCGCTCAGTGACAGCGGATACGCGTTCTCGTGTGTAGGATGAGTTTACCTACCGCTCAGATGTTTACCGTGCAGCAAACGGTGAACACATTGAACATTTATAATGTATTAAAAAAACTTTGAAATTTCCTCTTTTCATTGGTATAACGATTGTTCATTTTGGATTTGTTCTTTAATAAATACGAATTTTTAAAAATGGTTTCATCATTTAGAATAACCCAGTATAATGACAAACTAAAGCAATAAGTAAGCCCTGCTATAAAGAAGCACCCCTTTGCGAACAACTTCCACGTCACTTTGATATATCTGTTAAACGTTTGGGCTTTGAAAAACATCCAAGTAACGGACACAGCACTTAGTTTTACAGATCGTTCGCAAATTTAAGATTTCCACTTACTATAAAATCAATATATGTAATAACCTACAAGGCGGGTATAAAATCCGACGTTGCATATCAAATTTCCCTTCGAAATTAAATGCAGTTTGTGCTCTGCATCTCATTACTAACTTGATGTTCCTTGTTATTTTGCTTTTCACTACTTTACTTATATAGGAGCAGAAATAGTAAAATAAAGTCTTGAGTGATTTAAAGATTTTTAGTATATATTCTAATGTTATTATACTACTTTCTAGAGTTTTTGACTGGTAGAATTAAAATGTAAAAAAGAAGCAAAGCGCACTAGCTCTAATGAGAGTCTATTTATAGTAGACTCGCAAATCACGGAGGATCTTACGCTAGAGTCATTCCATGAGGATTGAAATAAATGTAGTTGAAGTTGCAGTCTAGCTTTTTAAATTAAGATTGGACTTGAATTCTAATTCAATATTTTAGTTTGTCATAGTAATTAATATTGCTGGACCAAATAAAAGGCATGCTTTTAGGCAAATCAACAGTTGTTTTGGTGCCAGTGTTTTTCGAGCTGGTTTCATGTGAGTTTGATGACCCGAATTCAAATATCGCATTAGTTTTTATCTCAAAACTGACATTTCTAAAATATAACATAATAGTGGAGTGTACCTTACACTATTTCAAAATATGTATCGAAGTGAGAAAGTTGGGTTATGAAATCGTTCTACTTTACAATCTTTTAATATCAACTACCTATCTTTAATTCATATGAATCCACAAGTATCCCAATTATATAGTTATCTAAAAATCCACAAACAGAACACACCCACCAGACCAGTGGTTTCTTTTCGGAATACACCCGTTACCAAAATCACTAATTGGCTCAACCTAATTAAAAAAAAATTAAATTTTGAACCTAAATATTAAGTTCGACAATTAGTTTTTCAAACAAAAAACTGGTCTAGCGAAAATTCAAATCTTTTACATTTTCTTGCGAACATTTTCATGAGTAATTTAGAAACAGAACTGATTAATGGATGGGATTAAGGAGTTGATATAAATTGATAAAGATATGCTAATTACAGGGAAGGACCAATTGCTTTTTGCAAGCAATAACGATAGCAGTGGAGCGGTTATGTAATAACTACAACTACACCAAACTACTTAATAAAAGGGTATAAATACCTTTTATCCTGTGCCGCTGTGGGCAAATGAAACGTTCACGCACAAAAGCTTTTTACGGAGAACCAGTAACACGCACGAATGGTCTCGGTCTCGCTTTCAAAGCTCTCACACGACCGTCTTCTGCAAGGGTTCTGATGCGACTTGCTTCTGTAAAGGCTCGAGTACGACTGTCACTTCACGCACTCACTGCCGGTATATAATGTTTCACTGACAACTGTAGGATGCACGCACTGACGGTATTTATTGTCACAAAATACCGAATTGTTCGATGATGACGTAACATACCGCCCACCAAATTCATAGAATTTTGAAAAGGAGGGAAGTAAGTTGGGTGAAGGAAATGACATGGGATTTGACCTTGCTAGGAAAACAGGTAACGAAAGATAGGGTGGTGCACTACAGCGAGCGATATTACCAACTATGCAAAAAATAAAAATATATATGTAAATAAGCAAATATGTAAAAATAATATACTACTATACATGTAGGAAATGTGTATATACATCTAAACATAAATTATAATTAAAATACCGGTAGCGGCGCTAGTTTGACCAAAGGTCGTTTTAATATGCCATGTGCAGTTTGATCTGGGTAATACGTGCTGCCGGTAGGTCTCCCATAGGAGGAGTTACCAGGACCGGTTTGGTACGAAAACATCCATGACATGATGATAAACAATTTCCGATTGAATTTTTAATAGATAGAATCCAGAAATTCTGTTGGATAAGATACGCTGTGGTATTAACACCGGGATGGCAATACCTTTCATGAGTTGACCGAATGATAAGTTCGGTTAATCGGTGCCGCTGGGGCAATAACGCAGGAAACTTTTCGGAATAGGAAAGCGAAGAATGTGTCAAGCGCCCACCTACTCTTAAGATGTTTTGTGGATCAACAAATGGAGAAAGTTTTCACAAGCTTTTAGGTAATTTACGGTTTGCCTTGATCGAAGCTATTTCCTTTGAAAATGTAACATTTTGTACATGCCGAACGATAATCATGAGAGCATTGTGTAATTCGATGTCTGTTAAGGGACCCGCATGACGTTGAGCCATGGGTTTAGAAAATCTATAAATGTAAGCCACGATGCCTTGGATTTTATATAACGATGAAAAGCGACTTAGTAAAATGTCAATGACGTTTGGATCTGTTTGAGCGACAAATGTTAGGATCTTCTTTTCCGTAGTTACCTCAGCAATTGAGGTTGACAATGTTGGTTGAGGCGGCCACGAGTCACTAGGGTAGTGAAGCCATTCAGGCCCCGCCCACCATAGCGAACATGAAATAACCGCGCTTGGCATTAATCCCCGAGATGCAGGATCAGCCGGATTATGCGAAAATTTAATATAAAACCATCGGCTAGGTGCAATGCTTTCTTGAATGTGGCTAACACGGTTTGCCACAAAAGTTTTCCAACGAAAAGGTGGAGAACGTATCCAAGTGAGAGCGACCGTAGAATCACTCCACGCTGAAACATCGGAGATGTCAATCAAGCCTTGATAAGAACGAATGGTAAAAGAAAGTAAATCGGTTAATAAAACGGCGGCACATAATTCCAAACGTGCAATTGAAATGCGCTTAATTGGAGCTACTTTTGTTTTAGCGGTTACAAATTGTACAGTTATTTCTCCAGTAGTTTGATTTATGAACTGGAAATATACTACCGCTGCATACCCTACCTCGCTAGCATCGCAAAACCCATGCAAATGACGAGTAAAAGGATCCGAAGGGGGTAAACAACGTGGTAACTTTAACGACGATAATAACGGCAACTCTTCTTGGTATTGCTGCCATTGAGACGAAATGTCTGCTGGTGGGATGTCATCCCAATTTAAACCTAACATCCACAGATGCTGGATTAGGCGTTTTGCAAAAAGTGTTAGTGGGGCTAAAAACCCTAATAGATCATATATTCTGGCAACTTGTGAAAGTATGTTGCGCTTTGTACATATCGGGTTTAATGGTTTAACCCGAAATGAGAAAACATCTTCTGTAGGTGACCATTGAAGACCTAATATTTTTATTGATTCGTCAGAATCGAAATCGAGAGAAGTATATTGGCAAAATCTGACGGAATGCCTTCCAAAATAGAAACTGAATTAGAACTCCATTTTCGAAGTTCAAAACCAGCCAAATGTAAAAGTCGGATAAGTTGATCTTTAATTTCGCGGGCCGATTGTATAGAATCTCCACCGGCGACGAAATCATCAATATATAGATTTGACCGTATAGCGTCAGCGGCTAACGGAAACCTTTTGCCTTCGTCAATGGCTAATTGCTGAAGAGTTTTTAATGCTAAATAAGGCGATGACTTAATACCGTAGGTCACTGTATTAAGCTGATATGTCTGGATGGGTTCTTCTGCGGAGAACCGCCAAACAATTAACTGAAACCTTCGATGTTCTTCGGTAACCAAAATTTGTCGATACATTTGGCAAACATCACAAGTAAAAACGAAACGATGAGGGCGAAATTTAAGTAAGATTGACGAAATGTCATTTTGGAGACTATGTCCAGCCAATTGAGTGTCATTAAGTGACACGTTGTTTTTAGCCTTTGCAGAGGCGTCAAAAACCACACGAATTTTAGAAGTATGACCTTCCTCTTTAAACACAGGGTGATGGGGTAAAAAATAATTATCGTTCCCAACGGGCGGAGAATCGAGTAATGCCATATGACCCGCATCAAGATAGTCCTGCATGAAATTGTTGTATTGGGCGCGTAGCTCCGGTTGAGCATGCAATTTGCGCTCCAACGAAAATAGTCTTTTTTAGCCATGTTAAAGGAATTATTAAAAACGGGCAAAGTATCGTTGAACGGTAACGCAACAATAAAACGACCGCTAGGGTCACGAGAAAACGTGTTTTCAAAAATCAAATGTGCCTTTTCTTCTTTCGGAGAAGTATAAGGCTTGGATGGCAGTTCTTCTATCTCCCAAAACCGCCTTAGGGTCTGGTCGATAGGATCTTCTACAGAAGTAAAAAATGCTTGGACAGTATCAGACTGCAAGCTTTTTGTGGGACCAATGATAGTCCAACCAAAAATTGTATTTATGGCGGCAGGCTGAAGAAATTTGCCATGTATAACACCGCCATTGATGATGAACGGATAAACATCTGCTCCAAGGAGCATGTCAATAGTTCCTGGAGAGTTCCAGGTCGGGTCTGCAAAGTGCAGGCCGCATAAGTGTTCCCAATTATTAGGAACTTCAACGCTGGGTAATTTGCCAGATATTGACGAAAGCACAAAAGTTGTGACTTCTAGAGATTTTTCAGAGTCTAACATAGAGCGAATGGTGCAGCTGACGGCACCCCTATTGACTGCTAAAGTTGTCTGTCCAAGTCCATAAATCGGAACTTGAGAACGTATGCGTGGACGCCAAAGTTTGCTCACGCAATCGTCTCGAATAAAGCTAGGTTGGGAGCCAGGGTCTAAGAGTACCCTGATCTGTTTGTATCTACCAGACCGGTCTTGAACTTCCACAACAGCAGTGGAGAGTAAGACAGTAACCCCAAGATTTGAATTCGTCTGTGAAGACAAAACATTTGCCAGAATAGGAGAGGCTGACTGCGTCCTATTGGCATTTTTATGCATGTGTGTAGCGGTCGGTTCAGCTGAACGGCTAGAAGCAGGTTGCGGTTCAAAATGTAGCAAGGTATGATGCGGCTTGGCGCAAGTTCGACAGGAATTATAAGATTTGCATTGCATGGACGCATGATCTGTTCGTAAGCAAATTAAACAAAGGCGTAAGCGTTTGACAATGTCGAAACGTTCCGTCGGAGTTTTCTTTAGAAACGATTGACATCTATAAATTAAGTGATTGCCCTTGCAAGAAGGACAATGGTGCGAAAATGAATTCTTTGAGTCACTGGAGCTACTTGGTGTGTCCAGTGAAACTACGTTAGAAGAAACTCTTGGTTTAAATTGAAACGCTGAGGATTTCTTAGGCACTGATGTGTGAGATGTATGGACAGTCGTCGAATAAGAAACAGGTGCGGTTGAAGAAAAGGTTTCCAACGCTGCACATTGTTGAGTTAAAAATATCTCAAATCCTCGAAATTAGGTATTTGCTTCGGATCCGATTGGAGTTCGAAGCGTTTTCTAGTGAACGGATCGAGTTTTTCTAAAAGCAAATCGACTAGAATAAAGTTCCAATGTTCAGTGGGAAACTTTAAGTTAGTTAGAACAGCAAGGTTCTCTGAAAACAATCAATAAGTGCCCTAAGTTTCTTAGGGTCTTCTGATTTTAAAGGTGGAAAGTCTTTCATTGCTTTCCAATGCAAAGTTGCCAATAAACGCGGGTTGCTAAATCGCTCACGCAAGGCGTTATAGGAAATAATAAAATTATCCCCCGAAATGGGTACAGATTTAACGATTCTTAAAGACTCCCCGCTACAACAATTAATAAGGTGATTTAATTTTTCGATATTGGTGAGTGACGCGTTATTATAGACCAGACTGTCAAATAAATCGATAAAGGATGTGAACTCAGTTACCTCATTATTAAAACTTTGGAGCTTTAACGGTACCAATTTTGATACCGTGCGGCTTGGAGCATTTTTGATGATTTGTGGTGCTTTCATTTCTTGCATCGTTTCGAGATGCAGCAGTATGCAAAAATAAGCGGAATCTACTTCCTTCCGTACAGCGTTGTAAGTTAATGATTCTACCTCGTCACATGAAGCTAAGACCGCAATTAAAATTTTGCTGAAATTTGTATAAAGGTCAGTTATTCCCCTTGTTTGAATAAGGAACAACGTTCTTAAACTTGGGTCACTTTGTATAGTGTTACAAAGCTCAAACATTTCTATAATACGTGTTTTCAGTAATTGGAGTTCTACCACATGTGCCTTCTTCGGAGCCATAGTGACTGTTATTGTGAAAGGCCTACAATAAAATGTTGTAAAACGGTACCGCTCAAGATGTACACTGAGAAATATTAAAATATTATGAGTTGTTCAAAGCACGAAAAGGTAAGACAGCGTATAAACCAATAAATCACGTTTTATGACCATTAGCCTGCAATGTGGGCTTAAAACGAGACGTCGAAAACAAGGGTTTGTCAAACAAAGCGTGAAGATAAAATGTACAGCTTAACAACCCGGGCGGCCTTTACCTCAAAGCTCACAGGAACGTTTAAACATGTGGCTTAACATATTTGCCGAAAGATGCAGCTTCTGCAACTTTATTACCCTGCAAATGTGTTCAATATTTTAGGTTTACAAACCGAGCAGGTTTGTGTGTAATACAAAAACGTGCAATGGCTTTTAAATGCAAATCAAATCCCTTTACCTTTCTTGTTTAAGAAGTATAAGGCGACTATAATTTTCAGGTTGCTGTGCTTTATACCGCTAAAATAAATTTAACTGAAAACTAACAAATTTTATATTATGGATTTGTTTGTAATTAAAACGCTTGCTGGTTTCAATTACGGCGAAATCACTTAATTTAGTCTAACGAAAGTATGTAGCTAATATTATACATATTTTAACCCGCTAAATATGGAGCTTGAACACAAATTTAAAACTACATCATTAATTAATTAAAAAGCTCGCTGGAATGCAAAATAATATTTAATTTAGGACATGCGTATACCATAGACTGGTGAATTCGGATCGACTTTAGGACCAATGATTAATGGGGGGGGATTAAGGAGTTGATATAAATTGATAAAGATATGCTAATTACAGGAAGGACCAATTGCTTTTTGCAAGCAATAACGATAGCAGTGGAGCGGTTATGTAATAACTACAACTACACCAAACTACTTAATAAAAGGGTATAAATACCTTTTATCCTGTGCCGCTGTGGGCAAATGAAACGTTCACGCACAAAAGCTTTTTACGGAGAACCAGTAACACGCACGAATGGTGTCGGTCTCGCTTTCAAAGCTCTCACACGACCGTCTTCTGCAAGGGTTCTGATGCGACTTGCTTCTGTAAAGGCTCGAGTACGACTGTCACTTCACGCACTCACTGCCGGTATATAATGTTTCACTGACAACTGTAGGATGCACGCACTGACGGTATTTATTGTCACAAAATACCGAATTGTTCGATGATGACGTAACAAGAACATATCTCAAAAACTAACAATTCTCATAGTTTTTTTCACTATTTACAAAAAACCTACTACCACCGACACCCTCATCATTAGGTTTTCAGTTCTGGAACTGCTTGGAAGCGTACCTTCATTGTTTCCTATTCTGAACTATCCTATACATTTTCCTAAAATTTCCAGTCTGCATCTTTTACTATCTGCGTGCAATGTCTGATCTAGGTCTAGCTCTACCTCTTTTTTTATCTGTGCTTGTAATATATTCCGCGCTATTCCCCAAAAATGCCTTAGAACGTATCCTGCTGTTCTATTTCTCCTATTTTTTTTTTATTTTCCACATATATCTTTATTTCCATACTATATCTATAACTTCTTTGTTATTAACTTTGTCTGTCCACGATCATCCTCATACATTGTAACAATTTTTTGACGCATATAAAGGTCTATAAGTTTAATTATAGAATACACTGCAATGTTTATTTAAATAAACAATTAATTTTGCAATGTTAATAAATTAAATAAACAAATGACCTGTTACCTACCTAGCACTGGCGGACCTTCTAAGAAGGTACTACACCCAGTGCTAATCGAGGAAGTTGGTCGACGGAAACCAATCCGTTTCCAATTAAACATTAACGAATAATTTTGCCTAGCATGGAAAAAGTAATTCGAGCATAGAGGATTGAAATCAATATATAAAGTGTTGGTTATTTTGCAAAAGGACAAGCCCGTGACCGGTTTCACTGTTCTTGCAGATCATCAGACGGACGCATATCTTTTTGGCAAAAAGATAATGGTAAGAAAATTAAATTATTATTATCGTAGACTAAATGATTTTATTATAGCGCTCACCGGTTTGCCAATTTTAATTTCACTGATTTACCAATTTTTAATCTCACTGGTTTTATGATTTTTAATCTCAATAAATTATCAAGTTTTAATTACATTAACTCAAATGTAATAAATATTAATTCTGCAAAATTCACCGTTGATAAGCTTGCGAATTTATAAGTACCGATGTCTTAATGTTTTAATTACTCACTTTACCATGAAATAATCTCGTTTTAACATAAGTTAAAGGAAAGTCGAAAATGATGCACATTGGATGGCTTTTATTCGAATAATTAATTCCATGGATTTATTTAATGCTTCGATATACTTCAAAAAATTGCACAGGGAGTTCGAGAAAAATGGTTCCCTGTAATGATCCAGTGTAATACGCTATTAAGATTTCAATTGGTCGTTAGTTTAAAAGAAGAAGTTCAAATTTATGCCTTCATAATAAGCAGATGTGGGAAGTTCGCTGACGTCACTTGTTTGTCCATCAGACTCATACTAACACATCTGGTTTCAACAAGGTATAGTTGTTACGGAGTTGCAATGTACAACGAGTTCCCAAGGTAAGCGATAATCTAAGAACCTGACATGACAACAGCTATTTAGAATAACTTGACAAGCAAGGGAATATATGAAACCAACATGGTAGCGTTATACGACTTTTGTTTTACAAAATAATGATGAGAACTTTTATTGTTTAAATTTCAGTATAATATAAATTATCACTTATAGTAGACACTTTTGCAAATAAATAAAATTATGAATTTCCTTACTGAATCCTGAAAAGTATTTCTTTCAAATTCAGTGACATATAAAGTAATTATGAGAACTAATTCTATTTAGTTTGAAAATATAACACATATTTATAAACCAAGGTAAACAGATCTGTACATTTTGGGTATTTATTATTTATACGGTCATATTTAGTCTATTATTGACGTTTTGATTCATAGTAGAGATAATCATAATTCTCATATTTAAGTATTCGAGTCTAAAACATTAGACCACGTTTTGATGTACATTTTTGTATATAACATTTTTACCACAAAGAAGATAAGTTTAATTAAAGAACCATCATATGATTTAATCGAACAACTGTTTTATTTTGGACAAGTGCGTCTAAAGGTAGAGAGAAATAAGTTAAAAGTTATAAGAATGAATACCCCCTTTTAATAAAAATATGAATATTAACTCTGACTCAATAAAGAGGTATTAAACAGCGCTTTCAAGAAGTTTAATATCTAAATTTCCTTTTGCTATTTATACTTAAATTTTTGGTATTAATAACTACTCTTTTCTTTATTGTATAAGGTAGCAGAAGTGTATCTCGTGCGTCCTTTGTTATTATAATAACTTTGTTTTTTCAGATCCTGCGCGCTCGCAGTAAAAGCGATTTTTCCCCCTGAGGAATTCCAAGTTCTCCCTTAGGGTATCCCGTGCCTTAATAATTCTAGGACCTGGTGGCACCTCTTCTACACCCCTCTTTTGTACTTAAGGGTCAGTAAAGTAGACAATGATTTTGTTGTGAAACCCACGACCACTCCTCACAAGCTCTACCCGAGGAATAGACCCTTAACCTAATCGGAAAACTGTCGATTTCCCTCTTTTACAAGGGAATCAAATAAATTAGCTATAATAACCAAATATAGTTAATTTCATTATAACATCTGAAGCACAACATTCCAAAAGGCTTCTACCGTTTCTTTTTCTGATTCTGCTACTGTCCTTATCTCAAAGACGTACTGTGCTGTGCTCCACACATATGCTCTCAACAATTATCTTCTTGTTTCTATGTTTGTTGTCTTTGAACATAGCCGTTGTTCTTTCTTGTTAGATGCAGTTTGGACCCTATCTATTGTTTACAAATATATACACTATTTCCCGGATATTTAGTGGTATGTGAAGGAAGCAACACTAATAAAAAAATATGAAGTTTATTTTTAACTGTACCTACTATACACGGTGACCTCAGGTGATCAAAACAAAAATCAAAAAAGAAAAATCTTGCGAATAAAATCAAACTAATAAGAATTTTTACTACTGAAATCCAATGTTTATAATGAAAGAAACTAATAAGGCAACGGCCAGTAATTAATAAAACAACTCGAGCCCCACATTTGAAAGGTTGTGAACCAATACTAAATAACTCCATGTTTGAAGGCGCTAGTAAAACCTGTTATTTCGTTATTGCTAGTGATATTAGTGAAACTAAAACCCATTTTATATATCTTCTGCATGGTACATCGGGGGATGACACCAACCAAAAAAGACAGTTGAGATGGCAGATGGTAAACGGCTTTAGATAAACAATATAGGCTTAACCATGACATAGCTCGTGCATTACTCCTGCAGAAGGCACGAGAGTGGTCATAGGCTTGTCGTTTACTTAGATAGGTAACAGATGGAAAGGGTAAGAGAAGGTATCGACACCTCTAATACAGCAACAAAAAGATGGAAGAACATACACGGGAGACGTAGAAACATTTGTTCACAATACACTAAAACAAACACTAACGATACTCGATAAAGAAAGAAACTGCACTTGAAAAGGAAAGTTACAGTTAGTACATACAACATACAACGGATCAACATTTGTGATCCAAGATAAACCAAAGCAATGTTTGAGAAAATAGAATTTAATAGCCATCAATATTTTGTATCAGACACTCAAAAATAGTAAGAACATTACCCAATCAAGTATTTGTATATCTCAAATTAAATAGTTTTAATTTGCAGTTACAGGCCATAAACTAAAATATTTACAAGAATAATTCTTAATGGTCCAGTTTAAATTCATGATAATTGACTTTGTTCGTTCAGGTCATTCAACTAGGAACACTTGTCAGACACATATCATTTCTATGAGCCCTATAAGCTTACGGGTCAACCTAGGAACATTAATAAACTATACAACCATGGGGTAAACCAAATGAATTACTGAGTAAGTGTATTTTTGATAGTAAAAAATGTCACCTTAATTTCAATTTTGTAACTTTTTAGTGTTTGTAAAAAAAAAGAAAAACAAATTTTATGTACCCCCTATATCTTAACAAGGGGTGCTCCAATGAAGTTTCTTTATATGAAAGACCCTATCTCTTTTACGATGAGGAATCACCCCCTGAAATGTTATACACTTATTTTGTTACACCCTGTATAGTTTAGTATAGTATATTTAAAAATAGCTTAATATGTTTATAATAAATAAAATAAAACATATCAAAACCTAAACAAACTATTTTATTTCAAAGACATGTAACTAACCTATAGCTTATTCTATAGAAAAAACAGGTGTCTCCAACATAAATGATTAAAAAAGTTCCTACCTCCACCTTAAAAGACTCCACATGTGTAAATTATTATCCTATACAGCATGATAATTTTAAGTACCTTGTAAGCGGCAGAAAAGTTATTACAGTGCCACCAAGCAGACATAGGACCCGGAAAATATGTGAACTAAAATTTGACAAGAACATATGGAACCAATCAGAAAGCGATTTGTTTCAAAGTACACTGCGGGAAAAGCATTTTTAAGTAAATTTAAAATTCCACGGTGTGTGTTATGTCATGGCATTGTTAATTAAATCTTCTAAAATTATTAAAGATTAAATAAAACACGAATGCCATTAACGTTGAATATTAATAACCTAACCTTACAAATATTTCAATTTGACAATTAAAAGCTTTCTACTTTGAGTGTACTTCTTAGCAGGCAACGACACCAAGGACACACCTCCCAAGTCCTATGTTTGCTTGGTGGCACTATATTATCAGCTCAACTACGTGCAAATAAAAAAAAAAATTTTCCTAAATTTTGAATATCTTGCTGTTTTGGAGTTAGAACTACACTAATTAGGGTAGCGAGATACGTTCATGTATTTGATGTATCTCCACCGTCTAGCCTCGTTTCTGCCTGATGTGAATGCATTCGTAATTGCTAGTGTATTTGTAGTATAGATTGTTTGTGCTTGTATTGGTTTATGTATTGTGCATCTCCATCTTAGTGTTAATACATCTTATAAGATTGTAAATCATTATGCATCTGTGAGCTGAAAGTCACATGTAAGACAAGGAATTTTGGCCCTAATCTCGCTTATTACTTCTAGATTATTAATTGATTTTGAACAATAATAAAGTCGTTAATAAACAAATAAAATAAATAATTAGGAAATATATTGAAGATATTACAACTAAAAAGTAAACGATTTAATATTCTCAAGAACCGCTAACTGTTAGAATTATTCTATCAATCGAGCACTAACTGAGAATGCACTGTCAACCTTTGTATCAATTTACTTACGTGTAACTTAATATAAACTAAACTAACAAAATCTATACTACAGGCCTGATGTATTCTGCGCTTTGTTAGGACCGCCGTTTTCTTCAATCTGAGGAGGATTGGACTTCTGTTTACCTTGCAGTTGTGGTATGTATATTTTCTGTAGCGCTCGGAATGGCAATTCAACAAATAAGCATAAGAGGATTCCAAAGAGAAATGCTGGTGCAATATCATCTGTGGCGCGAAGAAACTGTAAAAAATATATGTTAATAATTTCAATATTTTAAGCTTTTCGGTTAATAAAATAAACACGTGACCAATTACCTACACGAGGACCTTCTAAGAAAGTACTACACCCTATACTAAATGAGGAAGTTGGTCAACGGAAACCAATACGTTCCCAGTTAAATAGTAATAAATCTTGTCTTTTAACAGAAATGCAATAGGTAACAAAAGTTTACGTTTGTTACCTATTGCATTATTGTTGTCATCATATTTTCAATCACTAAAAAACTGTATTTCATGAGTAAGTGTTAACATTTTTAAGTGATAGTAATTATTCTATGATTAAGGCATACATTTGATGCCAAAACGTTAGAAAATAAATTACATTGGACGCATTAGTTTTTTGTTTTACTAACGAGTGCATCCCAAACTAATATCACAATTATAAAAAAATATATATATATATATATATATATATATATATATATTACTCATATTTAGACCAGGGTAGAAAATTAAATAATCAAATCAAATAAATTTAATTACCGTGTATAAGGAATTTCATTAAATAATACGCTTTATTAAAACCTTGAAGCATAAATAAACTCGGTCGTTTCAGTAAAAATAAGAAATTTAAATTATCTATAAGACGCTTTACATCAAAAGAAGCAGTATTGAAAAGCGCAGTGGATAATTTAATTATTCCTAAACAAATGGAAATTACGTGCAAAGTTTATATTAATTAACCCTATTTTAAGTAACCGGTAGTAAAACAAAGGGTACATATAATAATTAATATTTAAGTTGTATTCTCTAAAAATGAAAGGATAGAAATCAATTTAATTGGAGTTAATTAAACCGTTAATAACATAATACCTATAGAAGCTTGTGAAAACCCAATAATAGTCAAATCGTAGGAAGGTTATTTAAAATGTTACGTTTAAACACCCCTGCGTGTTTTTAAAAGGCAATTTCAAGTTAATTTGTTTGGATAAACATGTTGATTCTAAGGATATTGGAAACGATCAGATGCTTTAGCAGGAAATACAGAACACCTGCGTATTTTTAAAAAGCTCATTCTGCGTAAATTTGGCAAATAATTAATGTTTCAAAGAATCTTGGAGAAACCGGGGCTTAATATTCACGAGAATGTGCGATACGGGGTTATTAAACCAAGATAACAGTCCGCGTGGACTAAAATATAATCGATAATAAAGAATATAAATTTGCACCAATACGAACAGGTTAGAGAAGGAAAGAGAAAATGCGTCAAGCAAAGACACATATTGTAAAAGGCGGGATTTAAGCAACGTCACAAGGGGTTGCGATTGGTTAAAATAGGATGCATATATCAGAGGTAGAACAACAATTTCTGTATAAAAGTAATTAGTTTTTCTCGGACAACTTTGCGGGCCGTGTTGAAATTTTCTGAGATCTCAATGGGGTGAGTACTAAATTCATAAAATCGACGTGCAGGCTACAGACTGGGAACGTAGAATGAGGAATTCGTTGAATTACCCGTTTTAGGGAACAAAGCGACGTGTCGGCTATTCGCTATATATACAGGCGGGAATATGTGTTTCTCTCTTAGACTCTTAGACTTTCGACGATTCGATGCGTTAAAAGCTCGTGCATCCGCGACTTGATATTAAACAGTGCATTTTAGTTTGATTAAATAATTTAAAGTGTGCTAGTATATTTTAGTGATTCAAAATAGCTTGTTATTTTCTTGCTAACATGAATGTACTTCAGTGCACTTAGATACAAGGTAATAAAAGTTTATTATCACTGTACCAATTAGTAAAATTTACAACGACAAATGTATACACAAAAGTAGGCAGTTTTGGCGTATATTGGTAATATTGGTAAAAGGAAGTATGAATTTCTTTGCTATTTTGCGGGGGTGTTAATGACTAAATGGTTCGTAAATGTGTCTGCATCCACTGAACCAGAGGCAGATATACACAGATGAGTTCCGGAAAAGCCTAGAAACAACTTTAAATTAATGGTGATGGAGAACATTTTTAAAGCGTTGACAACATGAAGCTGTAAATAGAATCCGGTTGGAATGGTGTGATTTACTAAAGGGACGATTACACTGAAGCTACGAGGACAATAACCTTCAGGTAAATTATACTATTTTGTTTGACATTTTGTGTGTATTGAATGACTTTATAATTGATTTACTTTAAATGGACATTAGTGGAATTTTTCTAACCATAAAAATTTAATTTTAAGATGAAATTTGCTTGTTTAAGTAAAAAGGGTAATTTTGTTTTGATGTTCGGCCTTAAAAGACTCCACATGTGTAAATTATTATCCTATACAGCATGATAATTTTAAGTACCTTGTAAGCGGCAGAAAAGTTATTACAGTGCCACCAAGCAGACATAGGACCCGGAAAATATGTGAACTAAAATTTGACAAGAACATATGGAACCAATCAGAAAGCGATTTGTTTCAAAGTACACTGCGGAAAAGCATTTTTAAGTAAATTTAAAATTCCACGGTGTGTGTTATGTCATGGCATTGTTAATTAAATCTTCTAAAATTATTAAAGATTAAATAAAACACGAATGCCATTAACGTTGAATATTAATAACCTAACCTTACAAATATTTCAATTTGACAATTAAAAGCTTTCTACTTTGAGTGTACTTTAGCAGGCAACGACACCAAGGACACACCTCCCAAGTCCTATGTTTGCTTGGTGGCACTATATTATCAGCTCAACTACGTGCAAATAAAAAAAAAAATTTTCCTAAATTTTGAATATCTTGCTGTTTTGGAGTTAGAACTACACTAATTAGGGTAGCGAGATACGTTCATGTATTTGATGTATCTCCACCGTCTAGCCTCGTTTCTGCCTGATGTGAATGCATTCGTAATTGCTAGTGTATTTGTAGTATAGATTGTTTGTGCTTGTATTGGTTTATGTATTGTGCATCTCCATCTTAGTGTTAATACATCTTATAAGATTGTAAATCATTATGCATCTGTGAGCTGAAAGTCACATGTAAGACAAGGAATTTTGGCCCTAATCTCGCTTATTACTTCTAGATTATTAATTGATTTTGAACAATAATAAAGTCGTTAATAAACAAATAAAATAAATAATTAGGAAATATATTGAAGATATTACAACTAAAAAGTAAACGATTTAATATTCTCAAGAACCGCTAACTGTTAGAATTATTCTATCAATCGAGCACTAACTGAGAATGCACTGTCAACCTTTGTATCAATTTACTTACGTGTAACTTAATATAAACTAAACTAACAAAATCTATACTACAGGCCTGATGTATTCTGCGCTTTGTTAGGACCGCCGTTTTCTTCAATCTGAGGAGGATTGGACTTCTGTTTACCTTGCAGTTGTGGTATGTATATTTTCTGTAGCGCTCGGAATGGCAATTCAACAAATAAGCATAAGAGGATTCCAAAGAGAAATGCTGGTGCAATATCATCTGTGGCGCGAAGAAACTGTAAAAAATATATGTTAATAATTTCAATATTTTAAGCTTTTCGGTTAATAAAAATAAACACGTGACCAATTACCTACACGAGGACCTTCTAAGAAAGTACTACACCCTATACTAAATGAGGAAGTTGGTCAACGGAAACCAATACGTTCCCAGTTAAATAGTAATAAATCTTGTCTTTTAACAGAAATGCAATAGGTAACAAAAGTTTACGTTTGTTACCTATTGCATTATTGTTGCATCATATTTTCAATCACTAAAAAACTGTATTTCATGAGTAAGTGTTAACATTTTTAAGTGATAGTAATTATTCTATGATTAAGGCATACATTTGATGCCAAAACGTTAGAAAATAAATTACATTGGACGCATTAGTTTTTTGTTTTACTAACGAGTGCATCCCAAACTAATATCACAATTATTAAAAAAATATATATATATATATATATATATATATATATATATATATATATGTATATATATATATATATATGTATATATATATATATATATATAAATATATATATAAATATATATATATATATATAATCTATATTTATATATATATATATATCTATATTTATATATATATATATATATATATAAAGGCAAGTTATTTGCAGTTCGCAATTAGGAATCTGTGTACAACAGAAGTAAAACTAAGATGTATCTAGAAACAAACTCTTATGAAAATAATAAAATCTTATTCACTTGTACGAATCGAGCTAATAGTTGTATAGCGATTAACAAAACAATAACTCTATTATTTCACGGGAAGAGGAAACATGCACTGACCGGTTTCTGCTTTCTTAAGGCTCGTCAGAGCGAATTTGGTTCCAGTTGCAAACTAATTCGCTCTGACAGGGCTTAAAAAAGCCGAAACCGGTCAGTGGATGTTTCCTGCTTTTGTCCAATAGTAGAATTATTGTTTTGTTAATGGCTATACAACTATAAGCTCGATTTGTATAGGTGAACAAGCTTTCATTATTTTCATAAGCGTTTATTTACAGATACATCTTAGTTTTTACTATATATATATATATATATATATATATATATTTATTTATTTATTACTGTGGTCATACAAACTAAAATTTGTAGTTATTGCAAGGTAAAAGGTGTATAAATGGGTCTCGCAAGGTTTGAAACATTTTGAGTAAAATCGGATAGCATTTGACTAGTTATCATTAAATATTAGGGTAGTTGTATAAAGTGGTAAAAATTTTACTGTAAATATTAATTATTAATTAGTTAGAAAATTTAATTTGAAGCGCATAATTGCGTAAATACAAGTGAAACGTAATTTTGTAAAGCTTAGTTAAAAGTTGTTATAAAATAACGTATGAATTCTGTAAATATAAAAGCTTTCTGGTTTGTGGAATAAAATTTCATAATAGACGAGGATTTAGTTAGTATAGCATATTTCAAGCGGCGGTTATTATTCGAGTTTTTGCACGTGTTATAATATTTCTAGGTAGGGTAACGTCGTAAACAGATAACCTTCTATAGAGCTTGTTAACAAGTAAAATTGTGGGAAATAGATAATGATGGGCAAAACATAGGTGTACACTGCACGTACGAAAACAAATCAATAAAGGATAAAGAGAAAGACTATACTTTACATGATGTAATAAAGGAAGGAGAATAGCATGTTGAATGAAACGTTGAGTTTGTAAACGCCTGCTAGACAAGAACGTTAGAAGCTAATGAGAAGAACAAAAACGTGTTATGTTTTCAGAATATATCGAGTAGTAGGGAAATAAGACAGCTGGGGATATTTTACAAACAGAGTACAACTATTAGAGTAAGTAAACAGAAGTAAGACAGACGATGATATTGGTGGGTTAGGTATAATATAGCTTGTGAATAGCGGGGAGAAAAAGAATCAAAGATAACATGAGACGGGAGATTTTAAATGCAAGTGAGAATGAAATAAGAGATATTCGCGTAGACAGGAGGCATATTTAAGAGGCTAAAGTATAACGATCAGTGCTAGGGGTTTCGTGGAAGGCATCGGCGGTTGAGAATTTTTAATGAGGGTTTCTGCATATAGAACTTGTTTTGGAGTGAAAATTCTGGGATTTTGCCGACGGATAATAAATTGTATCAAGAACGTTTTCAAGGAGAGTTAGGGGTTTGTGGAATTGTTCGACCGTTGTGTTGTTTGTGCTGTGTTACCAAGAAAAAATGTTATAGGGGTATTGAAAAATGAAGCAAAGAGGTGGCTTTTGGAGCTTATATAAACGAGGGGAAGGTAGTGGATGGCACTCTTCTCTTCTACCTTCGATCGCCAACCAAGCTACTTATAAAAGTATTTGAGTGAAGTTTTGATCTTACAAAAAGTTTGATTAGCACAAGTGTGTGCTTAAATAATTTGGCAATGCAGTAAATAATCGAAATTAAATATCAAGTAAGTACAATTTTAGTACTTGTTGTTGGAGGCGGTGTGTGTGTACTCTGGGTACCGATCAAGTGTATGAATAAGACCAGTTGCAGATGTACGGGAGCATGGTAGTACCGTACATTTGTGTGGAGGAATCTGATTAGAAGCGGTTTGTTCCTGATGGTGAGAGGCTACCTGGAGACAGTATTTGAACGTGCAGCCGACAGGGAGGATCACGTTGGAGATGGTGTCCATGTAGAGAACCAATATTTGAACGTGCAGTTAAGAGGGAAGGTCACGTTAGAGATGGTATCCACGTAGAGAGCTGGTGACACAAAAATCCATGTAACTCTCCTTTATAAAACTGTTGTTTTGTTTCCTTTTGTGTTTTTGTGGGTGACAATTTGGTGATTTTTGTATATTTATTATATTGTAAGGACATTTTAATGGATGATTTACCTAGAAAAAACTAAATGAAAAATTATTTATGTAATATTTTGATGGTATTACATGAAGGTGAAACATAAACTTTTTGTAAAAGGTAAAAGGGTTTTTGGTAATTTCAGTGCCGTAGTCAGCACTTAAGTAAAGGAAGGTTTACTATGAGCTCGTATTTGACCTGTGGCGTAAAGTAAAATTTGGAAATAAGCTCCGTTACTTTTGCTTCATGATTTATGTAATGAAATTTCAAAATTATTTTCTTTAAAATGAGATTTATTTTCACAATGGATAAAATGTGTTAGAAAGAGATTGAAAAACACGAGGAATGTAAATTGAAATTATAAGAAACAAATTGGATATACTAATAAATAGTGATGTACTTTTGGCGATCTACGGTATTTTCAGTAGGGTAGGATTTTCAGGGAACGTGTGAGCAGCCGTGGCAAATATTTCTGAGAAAGCTGGAGGTTTTGGCATCTAACTTGGAAGACATCTTCAGAGGAAATTGTTGTTGGATGGTATGAATTGCAAGTCTAGGTGGTAGGGCTTTAATTTTAGGTAGGTGGAAAATTTTGTAACAACATTAAAAATTTAGGGGAGTTACAGCAGGAAAAATACGCAACATTTTGGCACCCAAGTTGTGGGGCAAGAATAAAGGAGCCGTTCCCAAGGAAAACTACAGAACATTTTGACGGCCCAACAGTGGGGCTCGATACAAAGGAAAACTACGCTTCATTTTGGCGACCCGAATGTGAGGGGCTCGAAGTCAGATAGATTTTTTTTAAAGATGTATTTCAGGAAATTGACGATCCTGAGGTAGAAAGTTTAGTGTTTTGTAAATATTTTTTGTAAATATTTTTTGTAATGAATTTTAGTGAGTGTGTAGCTATTATTTAGTGTATGGGAATTATTTAGTGTGGACGAATGTTGAGAAAAAAGTGGCTCAGAAGTGAAGGCGTAGAAATCGGAATTGACGATAGTGATATTTTTGAAAAACCCAGACCAGAAATGGAAGAAGCAGGAGGTAGGAAGGATCAGTCGAGGATAGATTCGGGAGAAGCTGGAAATGAGATGATAATGAGGATGCTAGAAAGAATAAGTGAAGACTCAAACCGTAAATTTGATCAATTGAGTCAGGAATTAGGGGAGAAAAGAGAAAAATCAGCAAAGGAATTTTCAGAATTTAAAAATAGTCTTACAGTAAAAATGGAGAAAGTAGAAATTAGGGTAGACAACAATGCGTAAAATATAACTGGTTTAAGGCAGGAATTTCGACAATTAAAGTCCAAAATTAGGATGTTCTGTGAGGAAGAAATTAATATGAAAATGACGGAAGTGACTGATTCTTGTAGGGACCAATTAGGACGTGTAGAGAGAGAAGTCAGCGGAATTAAACATAATATGACGGCTTTAACGGGGAATGGTCCGAGGTTCTTTTCAGAAAATATATCATTGGAACAACGGATGAAATTTTATGGGGATAATCGGGTCAATCCCCAAATATTTATAAATAGTGTAAGAAATTTAGTTTGTAATTTATTTGATGAGCAGGCTAAGCTTAACACAGTGAAAACTTTATTAAAAGACAATGCTGAATCCTGGTACAATTTAGTAGGACAGGACATAGAGTCATATAATGATTTTGAGGAGAAATTTTTGAAGCACTACTGGAGTGATCATAAACAGGATCAGATGCGCGATGACCTTATTACGGGGAAGCATAAAGGCTAATTTGCGGGATCGAGGGAACAGTATGCGATCCGGAAATATAGCGTGGCTGTCAAAACACTTTGAAGTTGAGGCGAGGCAACACGTGGCATTGCAGAACATCATCGAACGAGAGGCATTTTGGGAATACCTTCAAAGGTACAACGACGGTAGGACAGTTAGACCTAGGAATAGTGAATCATAGCAGTATTCTTATTCCAGAGGACGTTAAAGGTTTTTTATCTTTAGTTCCACAGTTTAATCTGGAAATAACGACTACCGACATTAATATTGGCAAACTATTAGCGGATATTGAATCAGTTATTGACGTAATTGAAAAACCCGCAGAAGAAAAGTCATTGATACGATGTAGAGTCACCTATTTAATCACCAATTCTTGCACTAATCCAAAATACAGGAGTACACTTAACAAAAATAATCGCATGTATGCAGTTGTAAAAAAGTTTCTTAGGGACAATCCTAACATTATTGTAACGAAAGCTGACAAAGGTTCTGTCACTGTCATCTTAGATAAACAAGATTATTTAACTAACTCCAACGAATTGCTTGATGATAGAATGATATATAAAAAACTCAATAGGGATCCGATGTTCACTATACAAAAGAAGGTTAACGATCACATTAAACTTCTGTTCAATCACTCTATGATCACACCAAATGATAAACAAGACCTAATAAAAAATAACTGCAGTCCAGGCAAATATCATGTTTTCCCTAAAATTCACAAAACTAATATACCTCTTAGACCAATTATTTCCTGTATTAATTCTCCTACTTACAATGTTGATGCCTTTTTGTCAAAAATTTTTAAAAATTCCTTTCCGTTACAGAGGTGGAACCTTAAGGATACTTTTTTATTTCTAGACGGTTACAGACATGTTCAATTACCTCCCGACCATATCCTTATTTCTTTAGATGTCCACTCTTTGTTTACTAATATTCCCATTGAGTTAGTAAGTATTACCACGGAGAAATGGAACCAAATTCAACCACATTGCAGTCTGGATTTGAAATCGTTTTTATCAACTATTGACCTAGTTTTTACCAACACACACTTTATCTTTAACTGTACATATTGCTTTCATATTTTTGGCACACCTATGGGCTCACCGCTGTCTCCCATCATTGCTCAAGTTGTCATGGATTTTTTTACAAGAGTCTGTCATGAATTTACTTTCTTTTGACATTCCATTTATTGTCAAATATGTGGATGACATCTTATGTTCCGTGACTGAGCGTTTGATAGAGTATACAGTGTATATTTTCATCAGCTATAATTCTAATTTGATTTTTACGTATAAGAAAGAAGTTGTCAAAAGCATCCCATTTCTAGACACATTGGTGATTAGATCGCCTACCAATACGTTACTTTTTGACATCTACAAGAAACCCACTGACTCTGGGAGGTATATTAATTATCACCCCAACCATACGCTCATTCATAAAATTAACACCATTATTGGTTTGAAACATCGTATTACCAGAATATGTGAGACAGACTTGCTTCATAAAAAATTAAAACAATTAGAATTTACTTTGGTGAATAATGCATATCCCAGACTCCTATAAAACGATTATTGTATACAAAACACCTACCAATTTCAGCACTAGATCGATCAGAGGAGAAAAATTCAGGAAACTACCTTACATTCAAAATCTAACACCTCAACTTGCCAAGATTTTGAAGCAACCGGACTTGTTTATTGCATGCGCCTATAAAAATCGATAGGTAGTTTGTTTACAAAAATAAGAGATAGCACAGATAAGTTTCTGTGCAGCAACGTTATTTACAAAATTCAATATAGTTGCAAAAGAACGTACGTTGGTCAGACAAAGAGTGGCTAAAGAACCGCATCATACAACACAAAAGTGATGCCAGGATTGGAAAATCTAATTGTGCTCTTGCGTCGCATTTGTACAATACTAAACATACAGCGAACTTTGAGATACCACTATATTAGATATAGAATCTAATTATTATAAGAGACTTTTCTTGGAATCTTTCTATATTCAGCAACAACTGAATCCACTGAATAACAAAGTGTACTTCCACGCTTAGTAGTGTTGGTGTTTTACCACCTGATGGCGTTATTATTTACTTTTGCCATAGTACAGAGATTGCTTGGAAATTATATCAGTATAATAGCGTCGATTACTTCATAGGGTTGGAAACTAATTCGCTCTGAAGATGCTTAAGGAAAGTTGAAACCGGCCGGTTTGCGGATATTTCTATATATATATATATATATATATATATATATATATATATATATTGTTGTGGATTGAAAGGGGTAAATAGGTTAGCGACCATGTATATAGAAAAGAGCAAATCATTTACACGCCAAATTAATTTAATTCATACAGTGAAAACGAACGAGTAGCAAGGTATTTTTATATTTAAATAATTGGAATGTTAGAATTACATAAAGGAGGAAAGCTTTAAAGCATATAGAAGGTCAAGGATACGCATAATTAATAATAATTTCTCTTATTCAAACACATGAAAGCAATAGGGAAGCGTGCTTGCATAAGAACATCAATAATTTCTGAGGCAAATGTATTCGTTCTAAAAGGCAGCATTCATTTACACAGATACTACGAAGCAGAAAGTCCAGGAATTGTTATTTTCAGATGGTCGATAATTTCAAGAAATACCTGTTGGTTAAATGTTACGTTCAGGGAATTTGAAGCGAACATTAATATAGAATTCATACAAATTGTTTTCAATGGTCAGTTTGTGTGGGCAGCTATAGTAGCAAGTATCTTGAGGAATGAGTGGAATGAACAATCGGTGATATACAACAGATAGAGACAAATATAAATGAAGCGTTGGATTGAAAGTCACGTAAGATATACACGTGGAGTTAATGAAGGACGTCGACAATATAGATTTTCTGTAACTCAAGTGGGGTTTGAAAGGAAACAACAAACATGCATAGAACAAAGATGAACAGCGGTTAGGCGGGGCATTGTGACGACAGAAAAGTTTGTCATTGGTTGAGAATCAACAGTTTTCGAAAAGAGAGCACACGGGAAGAGAGAAAACGAATTCTATGTAAACAGCGCGTAGGGCTGGAGAAATTTTGCAGAATTTAGTGTCGGTTACGTACAAAATTTTAAGAAGCCGCTTTGGAAAATAAGCTTTTCAAATGAAACGGGCCCAATAGGGGGATTGGATAATAATATAAATACCCGAGCGAAGATATTAAAGCTCTTCTCTTTTACTTCCATCGAGTTCTGAATACGGGTTTAGACCAACATAATAGTAAAGCTTTGGCTAGAATTAGTGTGTGTAGTAAAGTTACATTGAACATCTTAGTTGAAAGTATAAAACTGTAGTAGCGGACCTCAAATTATTAACGTGATGCACGAGTCGGTGCTTATTTAAATAAAAGGTGCGGCTATTATGACAAAATTATTAAATGGATGCTTGATATTTAAGGTAAGCAGAACGGGAAATCAATTTTGTATGCGTGAAACATCTAGTATGGAATGGTACTGTGAGACGAAGCGAATATCTTGCGGAGAGCAGGAGTGGTAGCGGAGATATCAGATGGTAGAAGTCTGTGGATCTTGCAATCAGCGTAGTAGATGGAAACAACGCCGATAGGGTTTCTGGTAGCCATCTCCTGCGGGAATGAAGAGTGAAGGTGTCTCCAGGTAATAAATTTGAAATTTCTGTTTTTATATAAACATTTGTGGATATTTTGTGTTTGTGTGGTTGACTTTTTGGTGGCATATTTATTGTTTTAAAAACTTGTTTAAAAAGATACATGCACAGGACAATTTAATAATTTTGAGTATTGAAATAGGGTTTATTTAGGATATATTAAAAATTTATTCAGGCTATAAATTGTGTTGTAAAGGGTAAACGGGTCTGTAAATTTGTTTCCATTAATGCAAGGTTTAAAAAGCATATAAAAACAAAACTAGGTTATAATGAGGTCACAATACACCAGTGTGAAGTCAAATTAGGGTTACATGTGGGGGCCCATCTACTCATATCTACTCGAATTTGTTTAAAAATCATTTAAAAATGAACGGCTTTAAAACATTCAATAAATTGAGCTGGTAATTATTGTACCAAACTGTTTGTACACATGTGTAAATATATTTTATCTGTTAATATGTGTAAATAAAAGGTTGTATGGTTGTTGTATTATTTTGATAATTTTATTTGATGGTGTGTGAGTGTGAAAGAGGTATGTGCGCAAAAATAGGTATTCGAGAACAGGCCGACTGCTGAGCTAGCCAGGGAAGCATAAAAATTCGAAGGCGTCCTAATAAAAGGGTAAGGAATTTTTTTAAATTTTTTTGAAAATTTTATGTTGGCCCAAGGAGGGGCACGAATTTTACTGAGGTTCCACAGCAATCTTTTATGACGCCCAATTCGTGGGGCTTGAATGCATGATTTAGGTGACGGCTAGATTGTCTCAGAATTTTAGTTGATGAGTCCACGGCTATATATATATAGATATATATATATATATATATATATATATATATATATATACTTATTACATAAAATTCTATTATATTCGTACTCTGATACTTACATTAGAAAGCCAATCTGTGTACGCTGGTGTCCTAGCTTGACTAGCTCTATATATCTGTATCACGGGATGTATTAGATATGTACAATAGCTTAGCTTGCCCAGAAATTGAAATGGTGTCCAATTCAAACAGTCTCGTAGAATCCCTATAAAATCTGATTTTATAGTAGTTCAAATATAAAAAGTCTTAGAAATATACTAAAGGATAATCATTGTTCTAATTTTTAATTAAAAATCTTTTATTCGATAAACGTAAATATAATAACGAAACTATGAGCAACATCCAAATGAACAAGGGGTTTATAAATCCGTTTCATATTTAAAACTTTTAATATTAAAACTAGTCGAAGGATTTCGAGATTAAAATATAAAATTTATACATTGTACTAATCATAGGAAACCAATAATCTAAAACGAAACATAAAATAACTACTTTAAAGCATATAAATATCATATGTGAAATTAAATGTGTACAATGTTTGGGATCATACGAATAAAAGCGATAGAAGACTAAAACCAAAAACATATACTGGAATCAGTCATATACTAACTACATATCATAAAATATATTTTGAAACCCTAGAATTATACAAGTTGAAACCATTGAAAGTTAAAAACTATTTCTAGAAATGTGTTACTTCTATGTATCATCTTACGCATTAAATAAAAGAACAGATACTAATGAATTAAATTCTATATACACGCAATTTTTAAATTTTAAGACCGCACGCACGCACTCAAAACACACACGCACATGCACTTACGTATGCTCTTACGTGATTCGCACGCACGCATGCACACATCGCTACGCACGCACCCACGTACGCACCCACGCACACATGCACACGCACACACGAACGCACACACACACCAACCGGCATAAACACACATTACACATATAAATACATACATTCATACAAAAACGCGGCTATAAACATGTGACACCATAATAGATAAGTTTATTCTATGAAAGTACTCCTGTTACCTTTGATAAACGTTTTTATTACTACTTCAAATTAGAAATTCCACAACTCATATTGAAGCTAAGATTTTATATATAAAAAACTTAACACTGAAAAAGAAATAACATACAATTTAAAATTATACGGATTGAAAATCACTAAAACCCTTAAAGTATTATAAATGGAAACAAAACTAAAATACGAACGAACACAAACTAGATAAATACTGTATTTATAAACTAAAAATACTCAAAGTTCAAAATTTTGTGCAATACATAACCCACATTGTTTAACAATGGAATGCATTGCTTTTCTTAACGAACAGCTAGTAATGTTTCTATGAGTGTTTAGTACAGCTTCACGTAGTTGTGCTTCTGTATGATATATTTTAATATACACTTTGTTATTTATATCTTCTTTATACATCGATTCCAACAATTTTTTCCTTGTTTCTATGTTTGTTGTCCTCGAACATGGCCGCTGCTTTTCCTTGTTTGATACAGCTTGATTTCCCTTCTATTGTTTTGTAAATATGTACCTTATTTCACCGATATTCAGTGGTATGTGAAGGGTTTAAGCAGCATTGTGGCTACCAAGATCCCCCCATCATAGACGTTTGTCGATTTAATAGTTTTCTGATGAATCTTTTCCACAGTCAAGATTAGTTGAAAGTATTGCAAAACCAATACCTGTAGTTGTTTATAATAATCATCAGGTTTAAGTGCAATTCTTTTTTCGTCATTAGGTTTTCCGTCTTGGAACAGGTTGGACGCCCACTGATTTCTATTCTGTGCTAGCCTACACAGTACCCTAACATTCCTACCGTCTAGATATAGTTCATTTACATTTTCAATGCTCCACCTGTAGGTACTACATTGGCCAGGAGGCGAGTTTTTTGTTGCCTGGAAATTTAGAATGTTGCCGAACCCTTGCCGTTCCAGGCAAGGTAGGGATCTTTAACGTGCGTGACAACACTCACACACGGGACCTCCATTTAACCTCTCATCCGAACGAGGGCGTAATTTTTGTGAAAAATGCTCACCTGCCATTTTTCAAGCAGTCGGCCGTGTCGGGATTTGAACCCGGGACCTTGGGATCCGTAGTCTTACGCTTACTACATTGATCCACGGCGACGCATACCGTCTAGATACAGCTCGTTTCCCTTCGATTGTTTTGTAAATATGTATCCTATTTCACCGATATTTAGTGGCATGTGAGGGGGTTAAGCAACCTGTGGCCACCAAGATCCTCAACACTTGAGCATTTGCCGAGTTAATAGTTTTCCAATAAATCTTTTCGCACAATCAAGGTTTAGTTGAAGATATTGCAAAACCAGCACCTGTATTTACTTATAGTAATCAATAGGTTTAAGTGTAATTACTTTTTTTATTAGGTTTTTCTGTCTGTCACTGCTTGGACGCGTATCGCCACTGCTTTCTATTCTGAACTAACCTACGCAGTTCAAAACATTCCTTTAGCCTAGATACAGCACGGTTCCTCTTCTATTGATTTCTAAATATATGCCCTATTTCACGGATATTCAGTGGTATGTGATGAGGGTTAAGCTGCCTGTGACTACCAAGATCCCCTATTACAAACATTTGCCAAAATAATAATTTTCCGATGAATCCTTTTGCACAGTCATGACTAGTTGAAAATATTGCAAAACCAACACCCTTAGTTGTTTATAATAATCATCAGGTTTAAGTACAATTATATTTTTGTCATTAGGTTTTCCGACTTGGAACTGGTTGAACGCCTACGTCCACTGATTTCTATTCTGAGCTAGCCTACACAGTACCCTAAAAGTCCTACTGCACTGCCTAGATACAGCTCGTATCTTCATCTATTGTTTTGTAAATGTACACTCTATTTCACTGATATTCAGTAGTACATGAATGGGGTTAAGCAGCTTGTGGCTACCACTATCCCCCAACACTTGAAGATTTGCCGAATTAACAGTTTTCCAATAAATCCTTTCGCAAAATCAAGGTTAGTTGAAAATACTGCAAAACCAACACCTGTATTTGCTTATAGTAGTCATCAGGTTTAAGCTCAATTATTTTTCTTTATTAGTTATTCCTTCTTAGAACTGGTCCGATGCGTATCTCTACTGCTTTCGATTCTGAACTAAGCAATACAGTTCAAGACATTCCTTCAGTCTAGATACAGTCTAGTTTGTGTTCTATTGTGTTCTAAATCTGTGCCCTATTTCACCGATTTTCAGTAGTATGTGTTGGGGATTAAGTAGCCTGTGGCTACCAAAATCCCCCAATACAGACGCTTGCCGAATCAATAGTTTCCAGTAAATACTTTCACATAATTAACATCAGTTGAGAATATTGCAAAATCAACACTTGTAGTTGCTTATAATAATCATCAGGTTTTAGTACTATTATTTTGTTCATCCTGAGTTTTTCTTCTTGTAACTTGTTGGACGCGTATCTCTATTGATTTCTATTCTGAACTAGCCCACACGTGTCCCTGAAATTCCCTCAGCTTACATCTTTGACCATCTGTGTGCAATAGTCTAACCTAGATCTACCTCTACTTTTTCCTATCTCTGCTTCTAATATACTCCGCACTATTCCCTCATACCCTAATATGTGACCTATCATTCTGTCTCCCTATTTTTTTACTGTTTTTCAGATATTTCTTTCTTCCCTACCTCTTTGTTCTTAACTTTGTCTGTCCATGATATCTTCATCAAATACTTCCATCTTTTTCTTGTCCGCTTGTCCTGCGTCCAAGTTTAACAGCCGTACAGTGCTGTGCTCCATACATACGTTTACAGCAATCTCTTTCCTTGTTTCTATGTTTGCTGTCTTTGAACACAGTAGTTGGTTTTTCTAGTTAAACGTAGCACGACCTTGTGCTAATCATTGTTTTATATCTCTTGCGCTTTTCCCATTTTGTGCTATTTGTCTTTCTATGTAGTAGCATTTGTTAATCTCTTGGAAATTCTCGTTTCCTATTTGTACTCTAGTTTTTGATTTACTTCCCCTCCCTTGCATACTAGTACTTAAGTTTTGTTTTTGTTAATTTTCATACCGTATCTCTCTGTTAGAACTTCCAACTCTTTCTTGCTAGATGCTAATACCGCTATATCAACTGCTAATCTAAGCATATCAATTTTTTGTCCCTGCATAATAATTTCAAATGTCTTCCTGCATTTGACAGTATTCATTGCCTCTTCGATATATAAGTTAAAAATTAATGGGTTTAAGGCACATCCCTGTCTCATCCCTTTCCTAATCTTTACTTTTTACGCTTCTTCTCTAATTCAATAACAGCTGTTTGCTCTTCGTGTAAGCTATCTACTATCCGCCTATCCATAAAACTCATTCCAATCACTTTGTGTATTTCTAACATTTTTTCCATTTTACATTGTCGAATGCTTTTCTACATTTACAAACCCTATATACACGCTTTCTCTTTCTTCTATTGTCTTCATCATTATCACCCTCAGAGCTAAAGTAGCCTCCCGTGTTCTCCTGTTTCGCCTAAACTCAAATTGATTTTCTTCTAGTACTTCTATAGCCCGTTTTTCCATCCGTCTTTATACAGTTCTAGTTAATATTTTTGACACGTACACTGCCAAACTTATTGTTCAAAAATTTTTCAAATCTATCCGAGCCTTTTTCTCTCTTTATACAGGGTAAAAATTAAATATAGGAAAATTTTATTTTGCTCAGCTTTGGATCGGTTCTTTTCTCACAGAATGTGGTGCTCAATGACCGCTTATGACCTCCTTATCACATATGGAATCCTCTCATTAACTCAATATTGCAAATAATTTTGACATAGTTTCACGATTAATTGTTTCAATACCAACAAAGGTTATGTTGTACAAGTTGGTTGTATCTTCAGTCAGCGTCGCCGTGGATCAATGTAGTAAGCATAAGACTACGGATCCCAAGGTCCCGGGTTCAAATCCCGACACGGCCGACTGCTTGAAAAATGGCAGGTGAGCATTTTTCACAAAAATTATGCCCTCGTTCGGATGAGAGGTTAAATGGAGGTCCCGTGTGTGAGTGTTGTCACGCACGTTAAAGATCCCTACCTTGCCTGGAACGGCAAGGGTTCGGCAAAATTCTAAATTTCCAGGCAACAAAAAACTCGCCTCCTGGCCAATGTAGTACCAACAGGTGGAGCATTGGAAATGTAAATGAACTGTATCTTCAGTCGATTTCCTTTAAATTTCACTCTGCAAGTGACCCCACAAAATGGATTCTAACGCGTTGAAGTTACGTGAGTGAGCTGGGCACAGGGCCAATCCGTCTTCCATGGAATGTTTCTTGTTAATAATTGGCATCAACATTCGCATTATGAAATGGGACTCCATATTGGTACAACCACATACATTTTCGCAGTTGAATGGTCAAATATTGCAATAATAAATAAGCTCATTTCTTAAAGGCTCGGCATATTTTTCTCCTGCAAGCATTCTGTGATAAAGATATGAGCCAATCACATACCCATTTATAATTACACATCAATTATTGACGACCAAAATTGTTTGATGCCTAACATGTAGCGACAGATATGCCTTAATACGGTGCTCTTATTATGGAATATGCTTTCGTGGCTCCACACTCTAAAATAATAGAAATCTTAACTAAAAATCCAGTGCTGTCCTCCACACATATGCCTTCAGCACTCTTTTGCTTGCTTCTGTGTTTGAGGTGTTTGAAAATAGCAGTTATTTTTTCTTGATAAATACAGTAGGTACTTTTATAATATCCTTTGCACTTTTACACTTCTATTGTATTCTGAAGATTTACACTATTTCACCGATATTTAATTGTACACAAATTGGGTTAAGCAACTTGACGACTCGCTTCCTTAGACACTTGCCAAATCAATAGTTTTCCAATTACTCCTTTTACACAATCAACTTTTTTGAGAATATTGCAAAACCAACATCTGTAGTTGTTTACGATAATCATCAGGTTTACATACAATTACAAATGACATTTTAATTTTATTTCCCAAATATTTCGTTTTTTCTTAATTATCTGCTAGTAATTTTCTAAAAAATTTGCGTTAACAAAGCACTTAATTTACCACTTTGAAATCTTATAAGTTCTCAGAGTCAATGGCTCTCATATTCCTCCAGCTTGAAAGAGTAGAAAATTGTAGGTTGTTCACAATGCTCATTTGCATTACATATCTATACCATACAGCTTTGTAACAAGTTTGGTGCGCTTTGTGGATACGGTGTTTATGTATTTGACCCACTTTTAGGTAAACATCTTATTGGAAGAGTAACGCAAAACAATCAATAATTTATAGAGATTAAGCCATTAAACGTGCAATAAATTGATTAACAGCTACAAGGGTTAAATATAATGCAAAAAAATCTAGAAGGTTCTGGTGATGTTTGGAATAATTATGGTTAAATATATAAACTGTACGATCTAACAGGGCTACAGTCGTAGTATTAATGCACCAGGAATATATACCACATAAAATAATAGTTAATAAATACCTTTCGTGACGGCGGGTAGTCAACTTGTAGTAAACCCTTATTTCGGAAATTCACCTTTGTTAGTGATTTATTAGAGAACAACAACTTATTCTACTTATCTTTACTTACATCCATGTCCTTGACTTATGCCAAGCACTAAAAGTCCTATAGAAAATTCAAAAGTGCCTCTTGACAGACCGGCGTGAATAGCATTCAGTATCGGTATTCTTATAGTTGAATCGCTGAAGAGGACAATCGGAAGAATAACTGCCATTATAATCGGCACAAATACAAAAGTATACCACACTGCTATTTGAATCTAAAAACCAAACTGCTATAATTATCGTTTTTGTGCCAACAACCTACCTTAGTTCGTAACAACTTCGTCTCGTTCGTTTTATAATACACATATCCAAAAATTAATCCAATCACAGACCCAATTAGATTTGTATGACCAGGAATGTATATGTTATTGTATACATCATCATGGACTAATATAGTAAGAAGATTTCTGTAATAAATGCAGTTTAAACTATCTGACTCAATGATTTACTTACTCCGGGTATACGCGCATAACAACGTCATATTGATTAATAAAAGTTAATGTTGCTGGCGTTAATATTGCTAAAATAAGACTTATGCCCAGTATTATCTTTGTATATTTCGTGAACATCCACATTATGACTAAAATAGTTAAAGCTGCAATATACAACTGTGTATCAGCAGCTATATACCATGTGTGAAAGAGGCACTAAAATGTAATCCAGTATTAAAATGGCTTGCAATAAATAAGCAGATGTATGGTATTGATTCTGACAGACGCTAAAGCTAAACCGCTTTAAATATAAGAATTTTAAATCCGCAACAGAACGGTATCTTCTTTAATTATACATTTGTCAGTATTTAATGTTTATAACGTTTTCTTATTCATAAATGTAATTTCTACTAATTCAAAATTATAAGCAATATTTGAAGATAAATTGTTAAATAATTGTTTTTATTGGTATCCCAAGCGTAGATATTTTACACAACTTGCCTGTGTCGAGCTTGGTAAGATTTGCATCGAAGTTTATCTATGATTTTTGATAGTGACTGAAAGTTTGGGTAAGTAATTAAATGCAAGATACTATAATTATATATCTTTGAACATTATATAAGATATAAGAAGTATTTGATAACGAACGGGAATGAACGCGCTGGTTGCTGTGTTTTCATGTCTATGTAGGAGTGCTCTAGGCACTTTATACAAAACATTATAGTATAATGTTCAGCACTCTTTACAAAAGTTCTTTTTGAATTGTTTCGATTTACAGGTGTATAAATACATATGTATATATTCACTACTACACATGCACTTGAATTCTAGTGTGCTTCAATTTCGCCCATTATGTAACAAATTTATTAAAATTAATAGCGTTCGTCAGTTCTTTTTTGTTCCCTAGAAACATTACATTATTTAACATACTTTTTGTCATTGAATTACATGACACATTTTTGAGAAATTTAGTTTATGAACCTTTTTTCATTTTCAGCAACTGCAACTCTAGATGTAAACGGCAAGTTGACTAAGCCCAAGCACCAACTTCAACAAATGCTTTAATTGTGCAGTTTCCGCCATTACATCGGACATTTTTTGTGAATTTTGGCAATTATCAAAGAGCACCCCATTTCAGTTTGCAGAGCATATACATCTGGATTTGCTTTTGACGGAAACATTTAAGCAATAGCTTCTAAATTGGACGGGTGTTTGATTACACTTGTTTATAGAAGTATTGAATACCAAATATAGTGGCTTAATGACTTCCATGCATTCACCAATGTTTGTATTTAAGACCACTGTCAGTCTAAAACACATTTTGATTCAGCTCCGTAATAACCTTAAAATGTGAACGTAGTTTGCGTGTCTCTAAATTTATCAATCCTTTTGGGCTAAAGTCTTCGTCTGTAATGCTATAATTGCCTACTTTTCGGCGCCTGGAATGAGATTATCGATTTCATCATTATTGTTGTTAATAGACTCAAGAAAGTTAATAACGCCTTTCATAAATACTATATCATCGATAATATTTAATTCTGTAGATTGCAGAGCTTCCTTTCAGCAGATTCTTTCTATACAAAATTGTTTTCATGAACATAACAGCGATAATAAAATCAAAATTAAGAACTCTCTTCATTAATCCAAATGCTTTGGATTTTATCTTATAGTCATATTCTTGTTTTGTGGTGGAAATTTCGTACAGATCGTCAACGATTGCTTGTACTGAAGTACTGATAGCTTTTAATGTTTCAGTAGCTTTTGATAAATTTTTTGCATGTAGAGGGTTTCCACTGATTTAAGCCTGACATTTAAACGTTCATAACGTTTAGTGCTTACACTGAAAAATACATTTATCCATAATACTAAATGAATCGAAAATTATTTGATTGACTTTGCAGCAGTGTTCAACCGCGGTTTTGGTTCTGTGTGCTTGGCATGACACATAAGGCACAATGTGTTTTACCAGTTGTGTAACTTTTGCTGCGCACCGTTAAATTCGGCTGACTGGAAGGCAAGTTTTTCAGTATTAATTAGACTTCTTACTGAAGACTGAACAATGTTTTTTTGCTAAACTGATACCTGTTTTACCTTAAACTCTTTAATTTGAAGTAGTCTCTTTCGGGGTTTTCCATTTCCCGTCCACTGTTCGTACAACAACAGAGAGTGCATCTTTATGTAAGGAGTCAGGTATTGTATCAGCCATAATAGCGGAAACGACTCGCATTAATTTCTTCTATACTTATTTCCTTACTTCTTGAGCTAGAAGTTGTATAAATTCGTTTTGGGAATCTGCACTAAGATATGTAACATGATATACACGCATTCTGGTGTTATTGATCCACCGTTGTAACACTAAACTGTGCCTAGCTACAAGCTAAACAATTTGAACAAAATCACTGTTTGTTTCAACATCGGATCCTCGAAACACAATATTTTGGCGAGTCGGTAGTAGGTAAGCTAGGCCGCTTTGGCAACAGAGATCCACAGCAAGATATGTATACGCCGATTCGAGAACAATATTTACAGCTAAGCCGCTTTGGGAAACAAAACGTGCAGCAAGATATGTATACGCCGCTTTGAGAACAAAATTGTCTTTGTGTGTAAATTTGTTGCGTCATGGGGTCGTTAGGTCTTTGGGGTGTGCGTTCGGCGGGGTCGTTAGATTTTTGTCGTGGGGTGGTGCGCGTGCGCTGGGGTGGAGATATTTTCTTAAGAAATTTTTTAGCTGCGTTCCCGACGTTAAATATTAAATATTAAATTTTAAAAAAATGTTGTGTGTGTAGAAAATGGAGTTCACGTGTTGGTTCGTATTTTCTGGGTAGGTTAAGCTAAAAATTAAAACGCCGCGGTGAAGAATTTTTTTAATATTAAGCAAACGCGTGCAAGTGGTAAAGAGTGTTTTAGCTCTCCTCATAAGCTGCGTTTTGTACGAAGTAGCAAATAAAATTGAGAAAATATACGAAATGTTATATGATGGAGGTTAAATTTTTAAACGTTTGCAGGTAAAATCTTGTAAAAAAAAAGTCGTTTACTTCTCGCAATTTCAATGTCACGATAAAATACTAAGAATTTGCATGCAGTCGAATATAACCTCGTGTTTTTTATCTGGTAATATATATGTAAATCACGTCGACATTCGACTTTTAATATAATGTATTTAATTAACATAAGGTGAGTTTGCAAAAACATGCCAAGACAGGTATGCCGTATATTTCCTTATTGGTATGCAAATTATACCACCTTGCATCACGATTTATTTGACTTTTAAATAAAAAATTAATTTAATCTTATATCAAGGATGTCTTGCTTACAAAGAAGTCGTTCACTTCTCGCGATTTCAATGTCACGATATTTTTGTATTAAATATATAATTTTAAAAAGAAACACACAAAATTTGAATGTTTTATTTATATTAGTTTCACTTACCAGCTTATTTTAATTACATGCTAATGAGTTCATATATTTTAATACAGTTTGATTGATTCACTGCCGAAACAAAACATTTTTTACACAGCTGGCAATACTGGGTGCCGTTTTTTTCAATACAATATCAGTAACTATTTACAATACAGCTGAATACTGAAACGTAAAGTAACTTTCACACATTTACCTACGTGTACTTAAATTTAATTGAATTCTAAAAAATATATGCATATCTATGTCAGGCAACCCAGCATACACCAATTATATATTCTTAGTGTAAAATTTTATTGTTAGGGGAATAACCAGCAATTTATTATGTAATATTTATTGCTACAAGCATGGTAATAATAATTTGCAATGTGCAAAATACCTCTTTTTGTTGTTAAAAGACCGATTTAATTAAACACTATAAAAGATTGTGAATTATTTATTCTAGTTAAATTTTACAGTGCTAGAGACACTAATTATTATTAGTACTAGATATAGGTATAACAAAATTTGTATTCCAGATGATAGTATGTTCAAAGGATATTATTATTTAAAAGACTCTGTAAACATGATTAGTGAAATTATTAAAGTTAAGGAATGTAAAGCAAAAATTTGTCCATAAAAGCAAATATGTTTTCTAAAAGATATGCACAACTTACGGATCTAAACGTTTCAACATCTCGCAAACTGAGATAAATATTACTTATTTCTTTGCAGAAAACGTTCATATAACGCCCTTTAACAACCGCGTTCAGTAAAGTGCATGGTAGTTAATGACCTCGGCGATTGTGCTATTTATAGTATAATTATAACAACATATCCCCATATGTAAATTATATGGTTCTGGTTTATACCTAAAAACAACTATTTTGCATTATATTTTGTTGATCCTGGCAGAATAAATTACAAGTATAGCTACATTGTCAATACATTTTTATTTTCAAAATCGTTTTAATTATTGTAGAATTTAGTGCTTATAAATAACCTACTTTAATTCAATAAGTTATTCTTAAATTAATATTTATTGTCAAGAGAAATATATACACATATGGTAAATAATTGCAAGAATGTCTATAATATATCTAAGTTTTAATTCTGTTAAATGGAACATATGGCAACAAGGTAACTTCAAAACATTTTAGCATAATTGTCAATTACCAAAATTCACAATTTTCATCTTATATCAACAAATGTTATTAAATTGATAAATACTCCCTGTATGTTTGTTGTGGTTTGTTTAGTATTCTTCTTAATCTTCTTTGGGTATTAAACCACTCATAGTTTTTAAAATTATCTTTATTAACGTTTCGATCCATAACCTAGGATCGTTTTCAAAATAATAAAAACTTCAAGTTTGACATTTATGACACAAATTGAAGGTGACTTTGATTTATTGATGTTTGAAATATTTGGTTTGAGTACACTAAGCAAAATTTTTAAAGTTTAAATGAATAATTGCCTTCAATTTGTGTTACGGCCTGGGACCGTCCTTTTTAGGTAGCCAATACGCTTAACGTGAAATCAGCTGATTAATTTTTATTGTAAAATTCAATAACTTGGGAATTGGAAAACATTTTTAACATGTTTCTATTTATACAATTTAGAGGATGGTTATTAAAGAAGTGTGCAATTGCATTATTAAAAGACTTAAGTAGTCGTTTTTTTATATTTATTTTGAAGGGGAAATCATTATGATTTAGGCTACCTCTTTGGTAGATTTTAACATTGTTCTGAGGTAACCTTATTCACTGAATCTCGGTGAAATAAAACATAAAATTAGAAAACAATAGAAGGGAAGCTAGCTCAGAATATAAATAAGTGCAGGTACGTTTTGAGATGAAGATCCAATGAAGATGATGATGAAGCATATTAACAACCCCTGTAAAACAGCATTGGTATCTGACAAGTGTAAACCCGCAATAAGGTTACCTCACAACCATATACAATCTCCGTTAAACAGTATTGGTATCTGACAAGTGTAAACTCGCCATAGGGTCGCCTCAGATCCATATACAACCTTCATAGAACAACATTGGTATCTGACAAGTGTAAACCCACCATAAGGTTACCTCAGAACAATGTTAAAATCTACCAAAGAGGTAGCCTAAATCATAATGATTTCCTTCAAAATAAATATAAAAACGACTACTTAAGTCTTTTAATAATGCAATTTGCACACTTCTTTAATAACCATCCTCTAAATTGTATAAATAGAAACATGTTAAAAATGTTTTCAATTCCCAAGTTATTGAATTTTACAATAAAATTAATCAGCTGATTTCACGTTAAGCGTATTGGCTACCTAAAAAGTCGGTCCCAGGCCGTAACACAAATTGAAGGCGATTATTCATTTAAACTTTAAAAATTTTGCTTAGTGTACTCAAACCAAATATTTCAAACATCAATAAATCAAAGTCACCTTCAATTTGTGTCATAAATGTCAAACTTGAAGTTTTATTATTTTGAAAACGATCAGGTTATGACTCGAGTAACAAGTTAATAAAGATAATTTTAAAAACTATGAGTGGTTTAATACCCAAAGAAGATTAAGAAGAATTATTAAATTGATGCTAAACAATAAAAATAATACCGTTATATTTCAAATCATTTTAATAGAATTACGCAATGTTAAGTCGTTATTAAAAATTAATTTAAACAGAGTTTTTATTGTTATCGCCGTTTGTTGAAGAATCGTAGCAGAATCTGAACTATATCGCATTTACAAAGCATGTATTCAAGATCACATTTAGTTAGTTTCAAAAAACTTTTCATCATTGTATACGACTTGTTTTAACTTGCAGTAGGTATCAATGACCGAATCAACATTACCACCCGAACATGGTTGACAACTTTAAATTTTATTTTCCTATTACTTTCAAGGTATTAAACATTGGTATATATATATATATATATATATATATATATATATATAGATTTAGCGACATCAGGCAACCTTTTCTTAATCTTCGTTGGGAATTAAACCACTCATAGTTTTTAAAATCATTTTTCTTTACGTTTCGATCCATGACCTAGGATCGTTGTCAAAATTGTCAAAACCACAACAATCATACAGGAGTATTTATCAGGCAACATATTTCTCGCATGGCTATGACAGCTTTTTGTGCTGTATGTAGAGTAATGATTAACGTTATGCTCTTTTGATTAATTTGCAATTTACCGGGCATGCATCCTTCGTTAAAAGTGAAGGATATTCCATAGATAATTTGAATAACAATCTATCACCACCAACACACCTCTAATTGGATTTTCCTTAAATATATTGCTCAAATTCAACAGAGTCGCCTTGCCAGAGATCATCTCGAGGTTGTTGATTTGTTAATGCTGTTACAAAAACTAGTGGGGGTTTATCAGACGAATAACTAGGTGATGCTCAGTATCACAACACTTTAGCATTACCTATTTTGATGAATGTGCCATAAAAGCTAGGTACTTGGATAGATCTCGCAGTGAGTGGAACAACAACGATAGTGACGATAGTGGTGCGAAGTTTTCAAGTTAACATGGACAATGTACTGTACGATTTGTTCGAGAGTGAACAACGCATTTTACACCAACATCTGAAACATGCCATAGTATTGAATGATGTAGACAAAATCAAACGTATACTGTTCAGAGTAGGTGTTCATGTTCCTTCAAAGCCTTCAAATGGCTAACGCTGACCAATGATACATCCATTGATGTAATGGACATGCTGTTTAATCAACAGAGTAGGTGCGATCAATTTGTATCAAACTTCATTGATGCTTGCAACGGCAAAACAGAGTTAAAATGTCATCAGGTGCGCGGTGTACTAGACGCAATAGAGAGTAATTATAGTTTGAGCGATGTATATTTCCTTGAAGAATTACTAACCAACCGAGCTGTATTGAGTACGAAGGCATATCCTATCATGAATATAAATGCAACTATAAATCACTGGTCACAGCGATTGAAGATATGATTGTAGATGTTGTATATTTCGCACAACCTATGGTATTAAAAAAAGTATTAAACTTAATTTTAAAGTATAAGGTAAATTATAAGTACCAACCTAATGTAGTTGGCCCTCATAGAACAACATATAACTGGCTCCTCAAGAATTTGTCAATGGAGGGCTCAAAACAGCAACCAGGATGGACGTGTGGTCCGGATTCGGGAAAATGGCCATCAAATAGTATAGATGATTATAAAAAAGTGTATATGCTATTAAAGTTATTGTTTTAGTTTAATACTATTTTTTGTATGTAAATCATGTCATCTTGGTAATCCTACCTAATGCGCTTTAGATAGCACTTATTAGATATAATGGAGGATGCTATTGTACGTGTCGCATACCTTTACAATAAATATATATACCTCGAGTGTTGGTCAAGTACGGGAGAAATTGTTAGCTGAGAAGGTAATGTGTTTTACCTGCTTGTTATTTACACATATTCACGGACATCCAAATACTCAAGTTCAACCAAAACAGCGAAAATCAACCTACATCAACGTTTTGCGCTTCGGGCATGAGGAATTATAAACAACTTTCTTGACGTAGAACTAGTGTAGTAATTAGTAGTACATAGATGTAATTTGTGTGTGTGTGTGTGTGTGTGTGTGTGTGTCGCTATAATAAAGCATATAACAGTAAAAAAAATTTTATTGATGAATGACATATGTTGGTAAACAAACACGTAACAGCAAATCTACAAAATATGATTTTGGATATCCAACTATTATGGCTAGAATCTAAACTTAACCATTTCACATATACTTGATTTTTAACTCTCTTCAATACTTTTTCCACTAAATATACATCCGGATAGTGTGTTCGTTGAAGTTCTTCTGCATAGAAGCCGCCTAATATTGGTTGTCCTCGACTATCGCGCAATAGGTACGTTAAAGGATTAGTCAAATGCACTTTGTACACCGTAAAAATTTCGTTAGACCAATTTGGGTGTATCCCTTGGTAAATTGACCTCTATGTTTACTAATGCGAACATGATCCCCAACAGAAAATTTTTACTCTTTAAGTTAACTGTTTTGATCGTACTGTACACTGTATTGAAAAGTTTGCGTTCATTGCGTTTTGACACATCTACAGGTCGCATGCCGATTGTTCGATGTTTGGTGTTGTTATATGCAGTCACGAGTGAGGATAGTATATTCAGCCATCGATACGAACCAATTCAAACTAAATTGTTTCCACATTTTTGACTTTAAGGTACGATTAACGCGTTCTACTACGCAAGCTTTTTATTGCTGTACACACTATAATGTGTAATCTCATATTTTTCCATTAAAGCCTTAAATGTTGAATTATAAAATTCTTTTCCCAAATCCGTTTGAATGTACCGTGGAATACGATGGTCTTTGTTGAAAATTGATTGAAAAGCGTTTGAAACAGCCTTACCCGTCTTGCGCTTAACCGGTACGGCCCATAAGTATTTAGAAAATACATCGATAACAACTAGAATGTATCTAAATCCTTTATTCATCTTTGCATATGGGATCATTTCCACCAAATCGGCTTGAAACAGCTCGTTTAATCCTTTTGTGATTACATGTCTTCTAGGAAAGTTAATGCGAGCAGGCTTATGTAACTCGTGGACGATTTGCTCCTTTACAGACATATTGCTAATATATGTGTGTGTGTATGGTTGACGGCTATATGCGTGCGTTTTAAGTTTCTCTTGCAACTGTTGAATATCTGCTTGAATTCGTGCAATGTCTATTCTAAATTGTGCTTTCACTTGTTGAATAACAGCGTCTAATGTCTTATATATGCTATTCATAGAATCATCTATCCGTTTGGTTACGATTTGTGCAACATTAGCGTTCACAGTGGCTGGAACAAGGTTACGCATCATCTCTTCAAAATGGTTAAAGTCTGATCTTGTAACATACTCGCTCGAGAATTGTGTTATCATACTGTTTGTTGTCTCCTTCACAAGCGTGTCTATATACTGCTGAATAGTGGAACCACTTCTAAGCGTTGGTTCGCCCTCTTGCTGGTGTAGCGTTGCTAACCGCGATTCTAAGTACGCTTTCGTGACTGCATCATCATCTTCTTGTGGTGTAGCGACGCGCGCTAATCTCATGTTGTCAAAATCGTAGTAATAATCATAAGAAATATATGAAGCACAGTCAGACGCATGTCCAAACTTGTCGATAACCATCGTGATAATGAATAACAAGTCGCACAATCTACGCTATTATACGCAATTCGCGTAATTCTTCTATAATCGATGTAATTTCGTTTGTGTGACCGGTGTTACCTGCATCTTGCGAGGCGACCAGAAGCTTGAGCCGTTCGCACATTTCGTTGGGATCATCAAAGTATACATACTCTAGTGGCTTCTCGTTATAATCCATGAGTAGACCACGACCACTCGGGTTTATAGTTTGCTGTCGTAAGCTATACATTGCATTACTTCTTTTTAATGTCCGCATAATCGTTAATTTCTTTAAGTGAGAATTTACCCAAAGGATTGAGAAGGAACAGTTGCTCGTACAACCCTTTGCTACCGTTGTAGCAAAATCGTTCTACACACCTTTTCACCAATCCCGAAGATAATGTCCGAATCACCAATCATTAATTTTCCTGTCTCCGGATTAAAACGTACTTTATCCCTGCGCAAGTGCTCCGTGTCATTGTTATAAATACCAGTAAAGTTGGAAAACAGATTATCGACATAGTATCTTACCGATGGTAAGAATCGTTGTAAGTAGGCCTGATGTTCTTCGCTGTTTAGGTACCGTTCGTACTCTGTATGGGTCTCTGGAGTGTTGCCGCTACTCTCCGATTCTTCGAAGGTGGACTCCACAGACTGGACTGGGCTATGAGGATTGTGTTCCCATGCCTCTTCTATTGGTGGTGCGGCGATTGGTGTGGAACTGCGCACCTGATCGAGAAATTTAGGGCGTCTTTTAGGAGTAGATTGTACGTCATGTTGTTGTGGTAACCAGTGCTGGCTTTCGATCTTGGACTCCTGTTTAATATCTTTCAGCAGACCGGTCTGAAGTGTTTGTAAACGTTTTGTAATAGGTGCATAGGCTTTACTTAATGCAAGCCCCTTTTCAACCACACCTGCTTTTAGCGCTTGTAATTTCCTCTTGACTGCCTTTCGTACTTTTATGAGTTCTTGTTTGGTTTTCACGTCGTCTGCCATCGTCTAGAAACGGGTAGGAAGTGATATGCTATTTATGTGCTTTATAAGTATATATAGGTGTCAAAACCTTTTCGGTAGCGACCGTTCTGCAAATCGCCATCTTTATTGATCACCAGGAACCCATACCGATCTCGCCAGCATACGCCGCACAATTCTTTAAACGGGTTAAACGACATATCCGTGTTTACATGGTTAGCGTATACGTCTTTAAATTGAGTTCGTCTTGTTTGAATAGCACTGGGACATTAGCATTGTCTCTAATCAATTGTTTAGGTATTTTGGAATAGGTCTGACATAGGTAAAACAATCAATGGCCTTATGTCGACCTAAAGAAAATATTCTCGCATTACATTTTGTTTATCGCACGACACGTCATCGAAAATAAATATCGAATTAGGTTTTGCATCCGCTGGAGTAACAATTGCATCCCATTTGTTAAACGCAAAATATCCTATTTCTTTTATTGGTTGTAATAACCTCTCTAGGTACTGATACTTTGGTTGATACAAGGATTTTGAGTAGAGATAAACGTTTTCAAAGCGTACACCATTCGGATGTTTCAAGAGACCGATGACTACATTAGTTTTACCACAATTGGATGGACCTGTAATGATACACCGTATTGTTGATGGTAATAGTAGTCCATGCTTTTGCACGTTAGTGTTGTTGCTGCAGTTGTGGTCCGTAATTGGCAACGCCAATTGTTGCTTTACCAGACGCATTCTATCCATATACTAAAACGTAATTGCAGTATGGTAAGCATTTAAGCGAGTAATTCTACACGCATGACCAGTCTCCTTTAAACCTTTCGACTGACAAGATTAATGAAATCCTATCGTGGCTACGGGTTACTCAATAGTGCTATCAATCGTTTACCGGTAGAATTACATTTACCAGGCTATCGCTTCTGTGGACCGGGTACTAAGCTTCAGAAACGCCTCGAGCGTGGTGATATAGGTCGTAATCCCTTAGACGAAGCCTGCAAACTACACGACATCGCCTACGATCTTTCTACAGACTTAACAACCCGACACCAAGCTGATCGACGTCTTGCCGAAACAGCACAAAACGTCGTACTGCACCCGACGCTTCGTTAGGTGAAAAACTTGCTGCGTTTGCTGTTGGTTCTGCAATGAATGCCAAAGTTAAATTTGGTATGGGTTGTCGCAAGAAAACGATAAGGTGTAAAGGAAAACGACGTGGTCAGCGTCTACGTACAGGAAGTGGTATACCATTCAAGCGTTTAATTCGCACCATTTGGGAACGCATTAAAACGTTCGTCCGACCGATCTTATTAAAACTGCAAAACTTGCAGTGGCACCGATTAAAGAAATAACAGATGAAATTCGTGGCATCCCACGTGTAATCCCTGTACCCAAAACTGGTGGTTTCCTACCTTTGATACCTATTTTGCAGCCCTTTCCGCAATTGGAGCGTTGTCGGGTGGAGCAGCTGGGATTGCAAAAGCTGTCAACGATGCTAAACTTGGACAACAACAATTAGATGAAGCGAAACGACATAATATGGCACAAGAGGCAGTGACACTTGGAAAGGGTCTCTATTTGAAACCTTATCGCCGTGGACATGGACTGTACCTAAAGCCTTTTCTTACACACGGGCAAGGTTTGCGTAAACAAAGACAACGAAAAAAAAACTCAACGCATTCGTTAAACCTACCTATGCGAGCGTTGACCAATGTTGACTTGAACAAATACATAAAACGTTTACCAATATCCCACTTTCGTGGAATATTCATGCGCAATTCACTTCCAAACACAATTCGTTGGCGAGAATGTGGATATTCTTAATCATGATACTACACGTGGTGTGGGAACTCATTGGACCGCGTACAAAAAAGATGGTTCAAGGGCAGTCTATTATGATAGCATTGGTAATCTACGACCTCCGAGGGAACTTGTCAAATACTTAACCTCATCAGGACCATGCACTCTCTATTATAATTATGAACAATTTCAACCGCTTAACACTGTTACCTGTGGACACTTCGTATTGAAATTTTACTGCAAAATAGTCCTCCGTTAAGTTTCTAACAACGTTATATATTATTTGATTTTAGTGTATTTTAACTGTTTTGTATAAAAAGTGTTTAATTAAAAACCATATATTGCAAGTGTTTCAGGAATTTGCTTTTTATTACCCCATCCCAACTACGAATACGACTAGTTGTTAGTTTATCGTCAACCACCGAACATGTACACATTTACTTTAACTGGAACTGAATCTACGCTCACCGCAATCATCAACCCACCAATTGTTCTCGATGATGACCATGAATACGTTATTGGTCTTACAAACTTTGATACATATTTTTCAATTCCCAATGTAACGGAAGCAAACAATAAATTTTACATTGATGACATCGTGCTTACTTTACCAGAAGGAACTTATGAAGTGGCAGATATTAATAAGTTCGTACGACGTAATCTGAACGATCCCCGTGATTGCACTTCATCCAAACGTTATCTTATTGATATTCGAGCCAATAATAACAGTTTACATACAGAAATCAAAGCATCAGGTATAGTGGATTTTACACAACCAAATTCACTTGCTTCGTTGCTGGGTTTTGAGAAACGTAAACTATCAGCTCTCACTACTGCTATTTCGGACCATCCGGCACAAGTCTTTCCAATCAATTCGATATGTATTGAATGTAATCTTGTGGTCGGATCGTATCGGAATAGCAAACCTGTACACATTTTGCATCAATTCTTTCCTGCAGTTGCTGCAGGGTACAAGATTATTGAAAACCCCGTGAACGTCACCTATATGCCACTTAATACACGAATCATCAATCGCATCATTGTTAAAATAGTTGATCAAAACGGTAATCTCATCACTTTTCGTCGGGAAACCATCACGATTAGACTTTATCTAAAGCGTCTTTAAACAATGGTTTTGCGCTATGAGCATAAATCACCAAAACCTATTAATAGACGCATTGTCAGCACCTTTACCAGTTACAAGACACCAGTGCACCGATTAACACCGGAAAACGTTAAATTTCTGCAAACATTAGGACTCAAAGTGCTACATAGCTAAAATGGATAGTAATATTTTAAATGTTACGCAACGTGCTATATTTGATACAACCATCGTCAATGCCGACAAACATATGCATACTCCGTACTCCAATACCACGTATGAGAAGAACGATGTTATACGGATTCCAATAGAAAACGAAGATGTCTATACACTACCATGGGACAGCGTAATTTATATTGAGGGTACAATGAATAAGTCAGATGGTGGCGTTTCGCCTACAGCCGATTTTGTCAACAACGGAGTTTTATTTGTATTTGATGAAATTCGTTATGAACTTGGTGGAAAGACTATTGACCGCGTTCGTAATCCAGGTATAACTACGACTATTAAAAATTTCCTATCCTACGATTATAGCGAAAGTCGTCGCTTTAGAAACGCCGGTTGGTCCCCATCGATAAGCTTGATCTCGTTGATGCTAATGGTCATTTCAACGTATGCATTCCCTTGCGCATGGTTTTAGGATTTGCGGAGGACTACCGAAAAATTCTTTTGAATATCAAACAGGAGCTTATTCTTATTAGAAGTAGTGCTGACGATGCAGCTATATCGAATTCTGATACCAAAGAGTCAATCAAAATTACTATTACACATATATCATGGCGGATTCCACATATAACCGTTGCAGATGCAGAGCGCTTAAAACTACTCAAACATATTCAACGCAATGCCACCATGGACATAAGCTTTCGCAGTTGGGAACTACACGAATATCCAGAATTACATACAACACACACGCATACCTGGGCCGTGAAGACGGCTTCTCAAGTGGAGAAACCACGTTTTGTTATTGTCTGCTTTCAAACCGATACATCGCGCAAAAGGGCGCAGTCAGTTCGACCACTGTAAGTTGACCAATATGAAATTACATCTGGGTTCATCTATGTATCCTTACGATAATTTTAACATTGATTTCGATACCAATCGCTATTCTATACTATATGAGATGTATGCACAGTTTCAACAATCGTACTACGGGGGTATCAGCGAGCCGATATTAACACCCAATGAATTTCAAACGCACGCTCCACTTGTAGTCATCGATTGTTCCCATCAAAACGAAATAGTGAAAGTGGGAGCGGTTGACGTACGATTAGAATTTCAAATGAAAGAAGCGCTTAAAGCTCACACTACTGCGTACTGCCTCATTCTACACGATCGTTTGGTCCGCTACAATCCTGCAACCAATATTGTGAGTGAAGTCTAAAATTAATAGTCCATTAGTTGTCGACGTTCAAAGGTTTAAAATTGCACATAATAACTTTGTGTTTAAAGAAATGGCTGTTTTACAACTATCCCTATCGAATGGAGTTGCAATAACATATGTGCTGAAACCACCATATTCTTGGAACTGTCTATCAGCTCGCTTCAAATACCAAAAGGTATGGTTAAGCAGAAACTTTCACGGTATATCTTGAGATGATGGCAATTTACAATGAATTTCCACACCTAAATGTTATTAACCTAGAAGATTTAGGGTGTACTCCTCTACATAAATTAGAGTATTACACCAATTCACACAAGTGTTTCTAGCATACCACACGACATTCGTCATTCAATTGCGCAACCACAGATGTAATTGTACTCAAAAACTGGTTTGTACATATAACCAATTATTCATTTTAATAAAGAATAATGTTTACATTAAATAGTGTTTTTATTTGTATATTTTATACCTACATACATACATATTCCTTGAGACTAGTAAGATGTGTTTCAAAAAATGTCTTGAAATAAGTTTAATTGTAAAACTTACTAAGTAAGTATCATATTGAAAAATTCCTCTTAACAGATATGTATTTTGCATTTTTTATGCAAACTTTATGTTACAATAATACAATTAAAAAATTATATTCTACTACCGAGGTATTAAATTTTAAAGTATGTTATAGTTGTGTAAACATAAAATGCATTGCATAGGTTTTTATCATCAGAGTAGTACATTTTTATTTAATCCCACCTGTAAAATGATTAATTTCTTAAACCTAAGTTCCATAAAATTTATTCTCCAAAGATCAACCAACTATAAACCAGAACTATTAAATTTACATAAATTTCGGTGTTATTTTAATTTAAACTATGCTCATAAAAGTCGTTTATATATATAGCACCAACATTGTTACTACCTATGAATATCAAATCTTTAAAGGAATTTACAGTCATGATTAATTAATTAAGTGGTCTTTTCATTTGTACACATTTTGTATATGTTGTTTTAGTTCCATTGACGACCTATTATTAGTAATCTGTTAATTATTTTATTGACGATATAAATTTTAAGATTGGAAGGAACGATAAGAAATCTTCCTCTGACATTTATATGCACTCCGCATAGTTGTTTAAGGTAGCAAATATAAATAAGCTGTTTAATGTGTTGTAGAAGAATTTTTACCATTGTATTATCGGTATGTATAAACTTACTTACTTAATGTGTTTTAACGGAAGTAGAAATTATGAATTTTGGTAATTAACAATTATGCTAAAATGATTTGAAGTTATGCAGTTTCCATATATAATTTACATATATCGGTATGTTGTTATAAATATCACAACCTCGAGGTCATTAACTACCATGCACTTTACTAAACTATAATTAATAAAATCCCGTACATTTAACTAAGATACATTTTTCTTAATGTGGAAGTCTTATCTATATTTTATTCAAATAAGAATCTGCTACCGCCACCTACAAAAGATAGGGACAATTAAAGAATGTAAGTTTTGTAAATAAAACATTAAAATATTGTGTGTTTCTTTTAATATTATATATTTAATACAAAATAATTTTTGAAATTCTCGGAGATTCTTCAACACGTGCATGTTTTTGCTTAACCTAAAACCTCCGAAGTATTCAATCACCTAATGCGTGCAAAGCCTCCGTTCAGAACGCCTTATGGAGTACCATTCCGCATTTGAGAATGAGTACATCCCCATCCAAATTCTTCACCACGTTTCAAATAACGACATTATTTGCATACATTTAAAGGTTATATAGATCTGGGTACGAGTTTAGTGTGGTTGTATAAATTATTTTGGTGATGCAATCATGAATAGAATAACGAGTGACCTGTCTTAACATGTTTTTTACATATACACACACATATTAAATATATATTGAAATTGCTAAATGTAAGCAAGAACACCTTGATATAAGATCAAATTAATTTTTTTATTTGAGAGTCAAATAAATCGTGATGAAAGGTGGTATAATTTGCATACCAAGAAGGAAATAGTCTTAACATGTTTTTGCAAACACACCTTATGTTAATTAAATCCATTATATTAAAAGTTGAATGATTTGCATATATATTACCAGAGAGCTATAATTTCAATAAAAAAACACGAGGTTATATTCGACTGCGAGTTCTTGTTATTTTATCTTGGTAATGAAATCGTGAACAACATGTTTTTACAAGATTTTACATGCAGACTTTATAATTAGATCCATTATATCACATTTCGTATATTTTCTAAATGTTATTCGCTACTTCCTACAAAATACAGCTTTTGAGGAAAGCTTAAAAATTCTTTACCATTTGCACGTTTTTACTTAACATAACAAAATTCTTCATATAGGTAAAATCACCACTTCGCTATGCTCTCGGCTACCTAGTTTCGGCTACTTTTCCAAGGTCGTTGTGACGTCATAGCCTTTTATAAATAAAGAACAATGTAATACTATTCTAAAATTTTTATTCTGGCATTATACATAACAAAATTTAAAAATATTTAATGCCAAGCATGGAGCCATTTAAACTTAATTTTAATACAAATTCGATTGTTTAACATGGCTAACAACCAATGCAAGAATTAAGATATACAACAAATTTGTGTGTCAGATAACAAATCCTGGTGTTAATAAACAACTTGGAAATTATATACTAGATTTTTTACGTTGTCCAGATGCACATTTAAGAGCAACATTCGCGTCTACTTTGACCAAAGAACACGGTATTACGTAATTGGAAGCGACAATATAAAACTGTACAATTGGAAGCTATGTCAGTGCGGAACCGGTGTATAATCCCTTAATATGTTTAACCTTATTGGAAGATAGTAAGTTATACTTCCTAAAGGCGCCAATGTACTCGGTATCGCTAAAATTGGAGTAAGTTATCGGACAAGCTTCAAAATAGCTGCTGTTTAGTGTATAATAACCTGCTACAGTACATGTATTGGGGACGCTGCAGGAAATTGCCCAATTATGCACGCCATACGCTGTAAGTGGAAGAAAAGACAGCTGGAATTAGAGGAAATGCATGCAAAAGGCGAAAGTTGGACTAAATAGAAGACACTGCGACAATACGCGAACAATACAAAGATGTGTTAGACAAAGAACATCTTATTAGAGAAAGAGGAAAGGATTAAAAGATTATTTTATGTGCCGATGGACTGACTTGGATACATCCGCGTTCTACAAGCTGTATGTATTTGTGGTTAGTAAGAAAGACTCTTTTAGAATTTTAGAATAGTATTACATTGCTCTATATTTATAAAAGGCTATGACGTCACAACGACCTTGGAAAAGAAGCCGGAACTAGGTAGCCGAGAGCATAGAAAAGTGGTGATTTTACCTATATGAAAATGAAAATAAAGAACTTTTAAATTTTTGAATAAATTTTGGTAGGAAATATTTAATAAATAAGTATATGTTAATGAAACACATATTTTCTAAATGATATTGGTGCTAAGGAAAGCTATTTTATTAAGTTCTATAGTTTGAGAGTGACGTAAAACCTTGATGCTACACCTTGAGTTGTAAAAGTTAATACATAAGCCTTGATATAAGATCAAATCAAATAATTTGAGAGTCAAATAAATCGTGATGAAAGGTGGTATAATTTGCATATATTTTAAATTCATACGGGTATAATTAAAAGATTATATGTTAGATCCGACTGCAAGTTCAGTGTACTTGTATAAATTATGTTGGGATGATGTAACCAAAAGGTAATATACGACATACCTGTCTTGAAATGTTTTTGCAACACACCTTATGTTAATTAAATACATTATATTAAAAGTCGAATGTCGACGTGATTTACATATATATTACCAAATAAAAAACACGAGGTTATATTCGACTGCATGCAAATTCTTAGTATTTTATCGTGACATTGAAATTGCGAGAAGTGAACGACTTCTTTTTTACAAGATTTTACCTGCAAACGTTTAAAAATTTAACCTCCATCATATAACATTTCGTATATTTTCTCAATTTTATTTGCTGCTTCGTACAAAACGCAGCTTATGAGGAGAGCTAAAACACTCTTTACCACTTGCACGCGTTTGCCTAATATTAAAAAAATTCTTCACCGCGGCGTTTTAATTTTTAGCTTAACCTACCCCACAAAAATACGAACCAACACGCGAACTCCATTTTCTACACACACAACATTTTTTTAAAATTTAATATTTAATATTTAACGTCGGGAACGTTGCTAAATAAATTTCTTAAGAAAATATCTCCCCCCCAGCGCACGCGCACCACCCCACGACAAAAATCTAACGACCCCGCCGAACGCACACCCCAAAGACCTAACGACCCCACGACGCAACAAATTTACACACAAAGAAAATTTTGTTCTCAAAGCGGCGTATACATATCTTGCTGCACGTTTTGATTCCCAAAGCGGCTTAGCTGTTCATATTGTTCTCGAATCGGCGTATACATATCTTGCTGTGGATCTCTGTTGCCAAAGCGGGTTAGCTTACCTACTGTCGGTGTTCTTACAATATCCCCAATTATTCCTATAACATTAGTATTATAACTAAGGGTTTTTTCTTTTGTTAGTAAATTACGCTTATTTATATCAAGTAAAATATCAAGGTGCCCCCACTTTAACGAACCGAAATCCGCGTCTATTACAATTCTGGTCCGCTTATAATACAATTCTAAATTCATAATACTAAGAAATAACTCCAAGTGGTATTTAAGGGAAGAAGTCCAAGGGGTATACAGAGAAATATAGAATAAAGCACGAGGTGATTTTTGAAAACAAGGGGTAGCCGTACTGAATTATTGATTCAAACATAAGGAGTATAAAGCAGAGCATTGTTTTCGATTGAAGACAATAAGGGGGTGTTGATCCACAACACGCAACAACTCATCAAAATATTACAGGTCAGAGCTGCCTAATTTTAAGGAATCTTTTCAGATTTAAATTTTAACACTGAATATACTAATTTTCTCTAAAGTTTGTAAGGGAACATTTAATACGTTGAAACTCACGTAAAAATCATAAAAAGATCTTGAACGTTCCAAAATTTTTTTTGTAAAGATGTCGTTTTTGGTGACTTTATATTAAATTAAAAGGATACAAATTTTGGGATAAATGATCCATATAATATTAATTGATTAAAGGGTATATTTAAAGGATTACAAAAATTGTGAAGTCTAAATATTACTTCCTTTCATTATATGAATGTTGATTGACTTCGTTTTATCAATTCCAACAGGTAATCATAAAGGGGTAAATGAAAATTGATCATCGTTACCTTGTACACCCTGCGTAAATTAAAAAGGGCTAGTCGTGGCATAATAAAATTAGAAGATTAGAGAAAAACACAGAGCGGTGGCGTTCAGTTGGACGTTTATCACATCGGCGTACGGCGTTATCATATTAATTATTTTAATGACTCAACAACGTGGGGCGAAAACTACATAGTAATATATATATATATATATATATATATATATATTGCTATGACTACGCCACACGTTGTGGTGTAACTAAAAAGAATGCTGTGACATGGCCCCACTGAGAGCGTCGCTGAAAAAGTGTATAAAAATGGCCTCGCGTTGGTAAAAGAGTGCTGTGACAAGATCTCGCTTTGGAGCGTTGCTGAATGAGTGATATGAAATTGGCCGCCTTGTAAGCGTCACTAAAAAGTGCTGTGATACCGATACAGCAATTTGTAAAATTTGAAGTTGTTCACTTATCTTCCTTTACAACTTTGCCTGGCTAGCACAACGGAATTGACGGAATTTTTCAAAATGAAATCAGACACATTATCACAAAGCATTTATACAGTATTGAATATTTTCTCTCATACAAAAGCATTTAGAACTTTCACAACATTGTTACTTTCAAACGAAATAATTTCTAAGAAGGATATAAGAAAAATATGTTCCTTGCCTTATTTTAAATTCACAGAATTAAACTTATTCTTTTGAGAATGGTTTACCTGATTATAATTATTTCCACGCTTGAAAGATTTGTTTTGGCCAGAACAAATGCTTGACAGATAATCTATTAAAAGGTCAGAGTATTTCGAACGCTAATTACAAACTCTCCTGGTAAAATCCTTTTACATAAAAAAATATTATATGATTAACCCTTATTATTACACCTTACATTAACTATAAATTAGTTAAAAATAAATCTTAAAGTGATACTTGCAGAATCCACAAAAACGTTCCTCGTAATAAAATATATTCTTATTTTTAATTGACGTCAAATCAGCTTACAAGATTCTCCGTATTAAAATTCTCATTTCAAACAGCAATTACTAAAGAACATTTCTGGTTAAAACTTCCTTTCTATTACTTTATAAAATCTTTAAAAATAGCGTAATCTTGAAGAGCTTTCCCTTTTGTAACTAATAATTTTCATTTTTCGTTGTAAGTTAGGTTTAAAACATTGCTTCTTAATTCATTCCAACCTTGCTACTATTCAATTACAATATGCTTACGGCATACTCGAATACTATTTCCGCGTAGCAACAGCTTGTGGTTAAATCAAAATAACGTTTCATGCTCGCATGAATGAAATCTAGTGAATAAATGAATCTTTGAATGAATAAACGCTTCCTTTATATACTTTAAATTGTGTATATCCAGAAACTACTAGAAAAATGTGGAAATTATGAAGCAAAGGGTTCTTGGAATAAGCAATTAGCGTCTAAAATTGTTGAATTTTATGACCTAATTATCTGGTTCCAGTTATCCATGACGCTTGCTGTTTTTCCTTGTTTAATACCCAAAGTTAATGTGTCGCATGGCTTCTCTCTAACAGTAAATGCAAAAAGTAATACATATTTCTTATCAGATATTCTAGGGACTTTGCAGGGTTTTTTGTCTTTCGGCCGCTTCTAAGAATAAAATGTTTATTCATTAATGAGTTTATACAAATTTGACGTATTTCTAAATACCGACGACTCATCTTTTTATGTTCTAGAAAATTTTTATTAAAAATAAATTGCTGTATTCCGCGGGATAATTAATTTAAACTTTATTTGCTTTTTAATGAAAAAGGAGTTGCGTTTTTATACGAAACACCCGTTTTCGTGTTTCCGTATACAAAATTAATATGAAAATGTTGGGGTTTTAAATACACGTTGGTTGTAGTTTCTTAATCTAAAAGTATAAAGCTCATTCTATTTACAGCAAATCAAATGCATTTTTATCTAAAATGTATTGATAAGAAATAAGTAAAATAAATGGCTTTGTATTTATCTTAAAACGATTGATTTTTACGTTTGCATTTAATGCGTTTTATGGTATCTTACAATTTATTATTTTTCCATATATAACTTGTTACTTGCTATGTATCTACACAAATGTAGTACAGAGTGATTATTTATACATGCGCAATTTGCGTTTTTGTATTGTACATCAATGAATAAAGGTACGTTTGTATTACATTGTACTATATTATATTGTATTATATTGGCGGGATCGACATGCAACATCGATATTTAATTCTGTAATGCTGAACATTTGTGCTATTCGCAACTGTTTCAATGCTACTAGATGCATACTATCATAGCCGTCATTTACTACTTTAGTACACGTATCGTTAATTTAATAACGTAGCAATGTTGGTACTACCTCAACGGCGAAGTTTAATTTATTAATCATGTCGAGTGATGGCCATAGAAAACAAATAACTCAACTGCAGAAGCGATCGTTGCTAGAATTTGTGGAAGAAAATACTCCTCTAGCCATAATCGGATCAAAGAAAGTTATTACAACGCTACGTTATAAATATTAAAGGAAGGGCTACAAATCAAAGCTCGAATAACGACAGCTTTGGAAGCTTTTGCATAAACAAATTTTGATACCATTTTAAAAACAAGTTAATTTATTGGTAAATAACCTAAATTTTTTTATGTGTGCGATATAATGCTGTTCGATATGCAGGTAAAAACATTCTCTTTAAGTTATGTTTAGTAAATTAGGAAATGTTTCATGTGTTTTGTCAGGTACGGATGTAATTCATATTAATAAATACACAAAACTGCATATATTACATTTTCTTTATTCTAAAGGTAATACAAATATTATTAACACTATAACATTTGACACTTTCAAATCATAAAAACTGCTATACGTTTTAGAAACGATTGGAAGGAGGCACACTATTTTAAACGATTGACAGGCGAACAAAAACGATTCACATCACGAAGAGCAGTAGTTAGAGAATACGTTCGTAATTGAGCTTCTTGAATATTACCGTTACAACCGCTCAGCGCTTAAAAAAGCATAAAAGAAATGAGTTAGAGAATTCGGGCCTAGGTATGTAAGCCCTAAGGATTTCAATGTTTTACAGATATAGATTTTTCTTTCTTCAAACGCCGCTGTCGTTGCCCTTTTATTTAATCATGCATCAGTATATGAAGTTTTTAGTGGACTAGGGTTTGTCACATTCACATCATAAATGCAGAAGTAAAGAGTTAATATAAAGTGTTTATAGTTATTTTATTGTATATAAAATGGAAATGCCACAGAAGAAACTCTAAACTAAAGCGAGTAGTGTGAATTCATATATAGTCAGTTGGGGTAAATGAAAATTGAAGGCAATTGAGAACACTACACACAAATAGAATGTCGGTAAGAGGTTGTGAATTTTAAAAGCGGGAATTTAGGAATTTATCGAGCGCCTTCTGCCTCCATGAAGTTCTGGTATGTTACAATAGTTAAGTTAATGACAAAGCTTAGTCTACGTTTAACCTTACTTAATACTGCTCGTACTGGTTTGGAGGTGTTTCACTTAATTTTTGTACAACAGAAATGTTATAAATAGTAGTCAGTCAAAGGGAACACGTGCATTGTGAATATCCAGGATATTCAGTATACGAAGAATGATTTTTTATTAGTGAAATAGTCCTACTGAACTCTGAAACAGATGAGTTACGGCATGAAATTTTAGAACTGCATTTAACGAGTGCTCTCTTCGGCTATGAATTCTAGAAACAGATAGTTTTTAAAAATCTCTCACATGGTTTACAATTTCCATTAGTAAATTCAGGCAACCATCTTTGAGTTTATATTTAGAAGAGACCGTAGATGTTGGCTCAATAATTTGTGTTAAGTGATTGCACAAACAGCATATTACTTTCGAGTACTTGCCAGCCAACTTTATAGCAAATAAGAAAGAACTAGCAGATGAAACAAAGTGGTGAACAATCAATATTCTTTAAATTGTGTAAGACGTGACGTAATTCTGTTAAAAAATGTAAATAAATTACTTTGATCTTTCTTTTAATTTCTTCGTGAAAAATAAATAGTGTGACACATGTTGTTCTCCATCCAACAGTTAATAATGTATAGTGACTTTTCCAAACGATAATTAAGTTTTGAACACTTTTATACACTACATGAGTAGTTTTATTTCTTGCTGTGTGAGCGTTATTTTTTAAAACCAAAATTGCAATATTATTCTACATTCCTTTAGATGCAATGTTAATATTGCTATTCTATATGGAAAATATCTAACAAGTTTATGGTTCTAAAGAGCTATAAGCGGCTTTTATCTAATGGTACAGCTTCGCCTCATATTCCGAGAGTCCCGTATTCGCTCCTTCTCGGCGTCTACTTTTTCTCTCCGAATACGTGCTTAATTTAAACAGTTCTAACTAATGAGTTAAAGGGTTAAGATTTAAAAATTAATTATTGTAGAGTATGTTATATAAATATGGGTATTGTATACGAATATAGGCAACACGTCGAACGCGCGTTTAGATATATTACCTTTTACTGTATATAACAAATTTAGACATAAAGTATATAAAATAAATAGTATTATAAATGTGTTTTTTATCCAATGGCCCAGCTAATTGTGCATCGTAGAAAACGTAGTTGTGAGGTAGAAAAGCGGAGAGGGGTTAGTTGCATACTAGATGATATGCGAGTAGTAGGGGGAATTAGCCAATTCTGAAAAGAAAAAGACTCCCATTTAAATAACATTGTCATCTTAAATTTGACTCCCATAAGCAATACACATGCAAAAAATTGCATAAATCTGATATTTTGCACAATAGTTTTCTTCGACTAAGCATCTCTTGGCGAAAATCGCGAATAATTTCAACATTTGCAGCGAATTCGCACATTTAGTAGCAAAAATCTGCACAATAGTTTTCTTCAACTAAGCAATTTCTAGCCCCAGGCATGGCTAATTTAATTAAATTCTAATTTACGCAATTATTCGCACAGTGGCGAGGGTCCAGCACCCCGATCTGGCACGGATCTTGTTCTCATCTGGACCATCTACCCTTTAATCGGCAAATATTCGCCTAAATTTGCACAATAGTTTTCTTCAAGTAAGCATTATATAGCTCCAGGCATGGCTCGTGCTAGTCATCATAAAATTTGACTCCCATAAGCAATACACAGGCAAAAAAAATTGCGCAATAGTCATCATAAATTTGACTCCCATAAGCAATACACAGGCAAAAAATTGCACAAATCTGATATTTGCACAATAGTTTTCTTCGACTAAGTATCTTTTGTCGGCGCCCTGATCTGGACCGTCGGACCCCCGGCATCCTTCCCCAGGACCGCCGGATAGGCAAATTCTTCCGCTAATTATTTAATCTTTTAAACTAGCTAGTCATCATAAATTTGACTCCCATAAGCAATACACATGCAAAAAATTGCGCTAATTTATTTAATCTTTTAAACTAATCTAATACATAACTAGATTAATCCATTAACCCTAATGCAATTTTTTGCAAATTAAATTTTTATTTACCACAATCCACCGTCGGGTGCCCCGAGTCAGATAGGTAAATTCTTCCGGATTAAGCTGATTAAGAGTTAATTTAATTACATCAATTAATTATTTATTTATTAAAGAATTACATAATAAAAATACAGTCATCTTAAATTTGACTCCCATATAACAATATGCATAACAATTTCTAAATTTGCCTTAATCATGGCTTGGGATGCAGAGATGATTAAGAGTCAATATAATTACATCAATAAACTAATCTAATACATAACTAGATTAATCCATTAACCCTAATGCTATCTTTTGCAAATTAAATTCTTATTTGCCACAATCCACCGTCGGGGCCCCGACAGGGGCACCAGATAGGCAAATTCTTCCGGATTAAACTGATTAAGAGTCAATATAATTACATCAATTAATTATTTATTTATTAAAGAATTACATAATAAAAAATACAGTCATCTTAAATTTGACTCCCATATAACAATATGCATGACAATTTCTAAATTTACCTTAATCATGGCTTGGGATGCAGAGATGATTAAGAGTCAATTAATTACATCAATTATTTATTAAAGAATTACATAATAAAAATACAAAGTCATCTTAAAATTGACTCCCATTTGAGCATATGCATGACAATTTCTAAATTTGCCTTAATCATGGCTTGGGATGCAGAGATGATTAAAAGTCAATATAATTACGTCAATTAATTTTTTTTTTTATTAAAGAATTACATAATAAAAATACAAAGGCATCTTAAATTTGACTCCCATATAAGCATATGCATGGGGATACCTAAATTTCCCCCTTAAGATGATTAAGATGATTAAGAGTCAATTAATTACATCAATTATTTATTAAAGAATTACATAATAAAAATACAAAGTCATCTTAAAATTGACTCCCATTTGAGCATATGCATGACAATTTTTAAATTCACCTTCATCATCTTAACACACCCAGATCTTCACCACTACCGCACAAATCAAACCACACCAAAGTTTGCCGAAAAGGTACCAATTTTGACTGTGACATCACAGTAGTATCATCTACAGGAATGCATCGTTAATCTAATACAGACGCCAACATTTCGCAATAAGCGCAAACAATCGGTTACCATTCTTTGCCACACAGGTTTAACACTATATCATTTAGCACAAATTTGTATTTTATATAATCCAAGTTTACAATAAGTATTTTTGCACGCATTTCGCACAAACATTTATGAAATGCAACTTTAGGCCTTCTTCTATCACCAGTACCAATTAGCAAGCCAATAAACTAAAAGACAGGTATCCGTTTATTAGCAAATAGGCGTTCAAACACAAGCAAATTATTTTTTGATTCAACTAGCTCTTAGTGGGAGAGGGGAAAAAACTTACAGCTTATAAATGTATTATTATTAACAACCCATTGGAAAATAACAATAAGCGGTAATACTGTTTATTCGGTATAATAATCATTAATAGCATAAATTTGCATGCGGTTAAGATACATAGATCGAACAAAAAATTCCGCAAAATGACAAAATGTTAATTTTCAGTCTAATTCGAAGTCTATGTTCACTGTTGCACCGACTTTACCCCTGCTAATCATATAAACATTTTCTTACTATCAATTAGCTCGCTGAAGGTTTTATGCCATCAAGTTTTAAGTAGTTGAAAAAAGCGCTCTGGTAAAAACACCAAAAAATCATCGCTTTCAACAATAGCACGATCCCCATACTTTGTTGACAGAGGCTTGACTCCTAAGACACGATATTTTCTATCGGTTACAAGCTCCGAAGCACTTATCGTAGTTTTACACTTCATAACAGCATTTAATTTTGCAAAATCCATATTATATGAGCTGACAAATAAAGAAAATAATGAGTTAAAATTAGGGCGGAAATTTAAATATTACAATTAAATCACTTATGAGGTAAGACCGAAATATAACTTTTAAAAAAATGCGAAAGACATAATTCCGCGTCTTGATGCAAGAATAATAATTTTAAAATAAAAAAGACTTACCTCCTGCTTGTACCTCGTTCTTCTGAAGTTGAAACAGATATTTTGAAATAGAAACCCTAGACCAATACTTATATGAATCGACGGATCCTTTCCAATCAACATAAATCCTGTTATAAAAAACACGACCGTCGACTTTGATACCCTTTCACCGAACGCAGTACTTTCATATTGTTTATGGAAAATTCGAAAATGTTTCTTAACCTTAAGGTATTTTTGATGATGTTACATTAAATCGCGATAATTACATGGTTTTAAATAGAGGTATTGCCAAACTAAAGCTGCTAAAAATACATATTGCAAAACAGTCTTTGAGAAGGATTCGTACTTTAGATATGCGTAAATAAAATTCAACTGTAACAATATCTAAACCAAAAACGCTCCATATTTAAAATGAAATCTTTCACGTGAAAACGCTATGGTAATTACATCACATCCTGATTTTTCCCATTTTCATTAACGCTTCAACAGGATGGAATTTGTAAAAATTAGAAGCAGCGTGTTTATTGGAACAGAAACTCGACCTGCCCCCAAATTATATTAAACCAGATTATATTATATGTCATAATTCGCGAAGAAAATTATATTCAAGCGAAATAATAGAAATTACATTTACAGTATTTTTTAAATGATTGTAATTATGCCAAATCACCATAAATAAAAACCAATAGACTCATTTTTAGCAATATTCTACGTCATTAGAATGTAAACAACATAACTGGAAAAATTTGTTGACCGAAACAAATTCCTTTCATACTTATGATACATTACTTGTTAGATATAAATTTGGGGGAAATGTTCGCATTAACAATAACATTTTACATAGAAATGGATTTTTAATTGATGCAATTCGAAGTAAATATGTTACAAACGCAAATACGCTATTTTAGCCAAGTAAAATGGATACAAGTCCTTAATAAAATACGACTTACAAAATAAAAACATTTTCAAAGCCTTAAAATAAATTTACAGATTTAATAGTCTTTAAGTGTTTATGAATACAATTTTAGTTATCAGTCTAACATGCTTTTTATTTTAACTTTATACTTATTGGTAATTCATGAAAAAATATTACCCAAGAAATGGATTTAATTACGGAAATATCCATAAAACAAATAATAAATAACGTCTTCGACCTTATTAAAATGTAATATAATGAATAGATGGTAATTTGTTGGGAAGCTCTATGTATGCATTACGATACATTACTCGTAGAACTGAATTGGGAAAATTTACAGATTTTCGATAATATTTGAGTAGAAAAGAGCGTTAAACGCGGTGTTATTTATAATACAATAGCATATTATGCAAAATCCGAAAACCACAAATTTTCTGCAATACGATAACGAGCATGAGTTATCAATGTTTATTTATTTTCAGATTAATTATACGTCCTCGTTAAAAGCACTGAGCAATGTCATGGTCATTTACACTTATTAGAATGTGAGTGGAATATTTTGGATGACAGAAAAACAAACCCATTCTACGCATTACGATACATTACTCGTAGAACCGAATTGGAAAAATTCTCAAAAATATTTTTGTAACTCAAAATAATTAGTAAAACTACATTACATCAAATCGCTATAATTAATTAACTTTAACTAGAAGTACAATGGTTTTCTCCAACTAAGCAATTTTTAGTGCAAATAAGTCTTAATAATACTATGGCTATGCACCTCACGGCGGGAAGTAGTCATTAGCTTAATCAGGTGTACCAGTAACTTTACCTTTGCGGTGAAAGCCTAATGATAGATATACTAATGTATGCACGCTATATATAATTATCAAATTTTAGCAATACGTTAATCAGCTTTTGTGATAGGGTCTTAAACAAGTTTATGAGATGCTTTTACAAATACTGCTACTTTAAACGACAGGGGAAATAACCGCTATCAAAAACCGTCTTATTTAGATATATGTACTATATCTCCTATTTTAAGCAAAATGTTTCGGTTTAAACCAATTAAAAAGCTGCGATGCCTTAAACCTCGACGTATTAAATACCAACAAGCGTTTAAATTGTGCTCGAGGCAATGTGTTTGTATTAAGAAATATTGTAAATACCTTTATAATTTTAATTGTTTTCATTTAGCATTGACATATTGGCAAAGCTTAGATAAATCGGATAACACAAACCCGTTAAATAAAAGCGTTCTAATAAACTAAACAGTGCCTTTGATGGGTTATAGAAAATTTCTGTGTGAGAAAACGGAAGTCTAAATCAGTGCAGTTACCGGTTTATCTAAGTAAAACGCGAAATATTTTTTACCATCGTCCAGTTTGAATCTGAAAGGGTGAGTACATTTTGTTTTACAGTATTTTACTATACCGCTTGAAAATATATAGCATTTTATTTGCTAAATTAAATACTAAACTGAAAAACTTATCATTTTCTCGACATGTTCTAAGCCGCAATTAACAAAACACTATCTAGTACAATAATTTATTAAACAATACATTATAACCGATTGGAAATCCTAAATGTGCATGATTCATCTTCGAGCGCTTATTCATAAATAACCAAAACTATGAAAATTTAAACATATACGTATTTAAAGCAAATCTGTTGCGACAAGCCATCCAAATCCATTAATGCCATAATATTTAACAAATAATTCACGCCCTTTGTTGCGTTTTTTTGCAATACTTTTCCACTAAATAAATATCTGGAGTATTCGTAATCTGCAGGAGCTTCTTTGAATTTTGCTGGGATGTAGTGTCACCCTTTTTGTATGCCACAAACTTTTTCGTACACCATCTTGAATTAACTGAAGATTGCGTTTATTTGTAATAAAATTGTTAAAGTCCGTCGTCATGAAACTTTGGATTGGGGCTAACCATTAATAGCCTCTTTTATATTTATATACTCGTCAAAATTCTTCCGATACCGCCCCCTTATCCAAATCAAAATCTTTCACAATAGTTATAAAATTATGTTTTGAGTCACCCCAACACTGTAAACACATCTCTTTAAATTTTGGATATGTCATGTCGCCGCTTATATGATCAAGAAAGATATGGCGAAGGTTTGTGTCATCCTGTTTCCATAACGCAATTACATTGGCGTTATCTCAGAGTCTATGTTTTATGGTGCTAGCGTAAGTTTGACATAGGTAGAATGAATCTATTGCTTTATGTCGGCCGAACGAGAAAAATTGTGTGATTTCGCCTTGCTCGTTTGCAGGTATATCATCAAAACCATAATTGAATCTTTTTGGTATCTCCGGGTTCAATCAAATCGTCGTAATTTTCAAACTCATGGTAACCAATTACGTCTTTAAGAGACTCAAATACACTTCTTAACAATTCGTATTTCGGTTGATATAAACTTTTCGAAAATACATAGGCATTTTGGAATCTAAGACCGTTCACGCGCAAGATCAGAGATATTAAAGCGTTTGTTTTTCCACAACTCGATGGCCCCGCGAATACAGCTCGTATGTTAAGTGGGAACAAAGGTCCATGTTTACCAACATCCTTTGCACTAGAAGTGGTAAATTCATCATAATTCTGCACAGGTATTGTAATTTTTTGTTTCGCAGTCGTCATATTGCTTCGAGTGTGCACCTGCTTTTGTTGCTGTTTGCGGTGATAGCCTAAGCAGGGTCAATTTCACCCTATGGGGGCAATTTCACCCTATGGGGCAATTTCACCCTATGGGGCCTATGGGGCAATTTCACCCTATTCTGATGGAGATAAATTCACTCTAAAATAACTAGAACTTATTTACAAAGTGGGGGATGCACACCATTCGACTGATAAAAGTAAAGTAATTGAATCAAATTAATTCATCGCTTTTATACAATTTTATAAAAAAAATATACAAAATATTTAACTGTGATTAAATCTATTAACAATTTCCGTAAACGGATTATATTCAAACATAAAGTCATGTATAATTAATGCATAAGCCTTCATCGACGGTTCAAAATTTCTTGAAGCTTCTAATTCCATTCTTACATCAAGCAACTAAACCATCCATCTTGGAATATGGTATCAGGCTTCCACCCGGTATGTGTAATAGATTTTGTTTCTGACTCATCCATGGATACAAGTCCTTAATAAAATACGACTTACAAAATAAAAAACATTTTCAAAATCTTAAAATAAATTTTACAAATTTAATAGTCTTTTAGGTGTTTATGAATACAATTTTAGTTATCAGTCTAACATACTTTTAATTTTAACTTTGTACTTATTAATATCTATTAATAAACTGAAAATTAAACGCAGTACTTCTCTTTTATGAGGCTGTAGTGGAGCATGCGCTGTGGTATCCGGAATCTTCGGAAAAAGACTCTTTCTCAAACATTTGTGCTAGCGATCGCACTACCCCCACATCTTTTAGATATTGGTCGGGGTGACATATAATTATTTCCTGAATGATAAAATAGTTCACATTGGTAAAATCATCAGATAGAAAATGATCTGTCTGGAGCTCGCTTTCAATTAAAATGGCTTCCCGTTCTTCATCCGTCAATTCAATATTTAGTCCACGATTTGCATTTATTATATCACCAATAAAGGTCTTGTAAATTGCTGGAAAACCTCGTTTCTGTAACCCATGCAACCTACTGCTTATTCCTTTACCCAGTTGGAACATCTTAAATACTTCACTATCATTTAAAACAATAATATTTCGACCTCTCGCAATTTCCATATTTAACAAATCCTCTTCATGCAAATCATTTCCTACTAATGCGCTTTCGACATTCGATGTAATGGTTGTCAGTTTCAATTTAAACCCGTAAGCCAGTTGTAATTCTACATCATCTATTCCATCGCTGAAGCCATTTTGCATAGCATTCTTTGCATCTCCTGCAAATTCTCTAACACTAAATTCAACTTGAAAGCTACATAAATCGGACCAACCATTATACCCCATTTTCATTCCAACATTTCCGCATATACATCTAACACAATCAATTTGTATGACTGGTTGTATACCACCATGTAAATCAAATCCTACTTCCAATAAGTGAGGGTGAGATCGCTTCCATCCGCTTAAGGAGCAGTCAGTCTTGCCTACCAGGGTGTTTGGGTTTAATTGTGGCACATCACTTGTTACATCAACACCCGCGAGATCCATGACTTTAACTTGAATAGTTCGAAGATATTTCGCAAACTGAATTTTTAGCTTTACATTTCTCGGCTTATATTGAGTGGTGGAGGTCATGCGCCGATCAATTTTGAACCTGTTTAAGTCGATCAACAGATTTAACTAGTGGTATTAAGTGCAAGTCTTTACAGGAAAAACATAGCCCCCAAGGCATAATTAATTATATTATCGCGGGTTTTTCTGAGTTTGTCATTGGCATACAAGTATTTGGAAAGTATACACGGACTCAAAGTCCAACTTGTTTAACATTTAATTAGACGCTCAAATTAATCGTGTTAGGGGATAATATGATCGTGTGACCATATGACCACATGCCCATATGACCACTGCTGATCTCGAGGCGTAATACCTTTTGCATAAAAAAAACAATTTCCACAAATATTTTATTAAAAATTAAATACCTTAACAAAAGGCTTCAATAGCAAAGCTGTTTCTGAACAAGAATCTTGAGCAGTTTGCACGCTTGGTAAACTACAAGTTCATACAGCATTTAAATTCAATTGCCATCTGTATGGGCTTTATGTGAAAATGGTTGGTGGACAAGACATTAAAAGTTTTAACACTAAGAACGTGGTTGTCACCCGGTCCACCGATCTGAGTCATGTATACCAAAAACTATCCGAGGTGCTAAAAACAAAATCTGAAGAGTTCCAGCATCGGGATTCGAGATGGTCTATTCAGCGTGTGCTGTACCTGGACATTAATATTAACAAGTACTCACCCTTGCGTGGATCATCCTACATCACTCTACCCAAGTGGATCAGAGATAAAAAAGCTGTCATTAACATCAAGAATCCTGACTCAGCCTGTTTCGCCTGGTCTATTACGGCCGCTATCAACCCCATAGTAGTTAATAATCCTAATGTCATATCGGCATACCCGCACTACAGCACGCTACTTAATTTTGATGGACTAAATTTTCCCATGCGCATTAACAATATTCCGCGGTTTGAGGACTTAAACGACATCAGCGTAAATGTGTTTGGTGTTGAAGGTGAATCCATTGTGGGCCCATTGCATTTTACAGCTAGAAAACGAGCTAAGCATGTCAACCTTTTGTTTATCCAGGCTGGTGATAAATCTCACTATTGTTGGATAAGGAATTTAGGTCGGCTAGTAAGCAAACAGCTGTCAACAGATTGCCATTACAGATGGATTTGCGATGGGTGTCTTATCTTTTTTAAAACTGGGAACCAGTTGCGGCAACATTGTGAACATGATTGTGGTCATGTGGCTACAACCATGCCTAATGTTGCCAACAATCTTCTTAAATTTAAAAACATTCATAAACAGTTGCGCGTGCCCTTCGCTATCGAGGAGACAGATGAAGAACGAAATACAATTTTAATAAAAAGCAAACTTATCGCAAGTCGTTATCTATTTGATGACTGCGCCAAGGCAAATTATCATACAATTCTGGAAATAATTACATGTCACCCTGATCAATACACCGACGATGTAATCGGGGGCACTATCGCTAGCACAAATGTTTGAGAAAGAGTCTTTTTCCGAAGATTTCGGATACCACAGTGCATGCTCCACTACAGCCTCATAAAAGAGAAGTACTGCGTTTAATGTTTAGTTTATTAATAGATATTAATAAGTATAAAATTAAAATTAAAAGCATGTTAGACTGATAACTAAAATTGTATTCATAAACACCTAAAAGACTATTAAATTTGTCAAATTTGTTTTAAGGCTTTGAAAATGTTTTTATTTTGTAAGTCGTATTTTATTAAGGACTTGTATCCATGGATGAATCAGAAACAAAAATCTATTACACATACCGGGCGGAAGCCTGATACCATATTCGAAATGGATGGTTTAGTTGCTCGATGTAAGAATGGAATTAGAAGCTTCAAGAAATTTTGAATCGTCGATGAAGGCTTATGCATTAATTATACATGACTCCATGTTTGAATATAATCCGTTTACGGAAATTGTTAATAGATTTAATCACAGTTAAATATTTTGCGTATATTTTTTATAAAATTGTATAAAATCTATGTTGTTTTAATATTAATAAGATTTTTTTTGGCAATCCAAGACAGTTTCTCACGTACTCCGGTGTACACCTAAGCACGCCTGTGCCCATGCGCACCCCTGCGCATGCGCACCCTGCCCATGCGCACCCTGCGCGTGCACACTGCCCATGCGCACCCCTGCGCGTGCACACTACCCATGCTGGTATATAAGGGAATGGAATATTATTTTCAATTTGAATCAGTTTAAACTTATATTTGAAAGATGTACACCAAAGAATCTTTAGAGAAAGCAGTTAGTGAAATACAAAAGGGTATAAGTGTTAACTCTGCAAGCATGTTATATGGTATACCCCAGAAGAACGTTAAGCAGACATGGGCGCGCCTATAAAGAAAATTAAACAACTCGTTTCAGAAGAACCGTTTCGTTTTGGCATATGGTGTCGAGCCTCCTTGGGTAAAATCAAGATGTGATGTAATTACCATGGCGTTTTCACGTGAAAGATTTCATTTTAAATATGGAGCGTTTTTGGTTTAGATATGGTTACAGTTTGAATTTTATTTACGCATATATCTAAAGTACGAATTCTTCTCAAAGACTGTTTTGCAATATGTATTTTAGCAGCTTTTAGTTTGGCAATACCTCTATTTAAAACCACGTAATTATCAGGATTTGATGCGGCGTTGTTTTACAAATGCCTTAGGGCTAATAAAGAGAATACTTTAAAATGACGTACTAATTGATCTTATTATACCACTCGATTGCAGGAAATTACCTGTATCTACATTTTAAATGAACTGTAATAAAAATTTCATTAACGATGCTTTGAACTTGACATGAGGACGTATAATTAGCATGAAAATAAATAAACATTGATAACTCATGCTTGTTATCGTATTGCAGAAAATTTGTGGTTTTCGGATTTTGCATAATATGCTATTGTATTATAAATAACACCGCGTTTAACGCTCTTTTCTACGTAAATATTATAGAAAATCTGTAAATTTTCCCAATTCAGTTCTACGAGTAATGTATCGTAATGCATACATAGAGCTTCCCAACAAAATTACCATCTATTAATTATATTACATTTTAATAATGTCGAAAACGTTATTTATTATTTGTTTTATGGATATTTCCGTAATTAAATCCATTTCTTGGGTAATATTTTTTTCGCGAATTACCAATAAGTATAAAGTTAAAATAAAAAAGCATGTTAGACTGATAACTAAAATTGTATTCATAAACACTTAAAAGACTATTAAATCCCTAAATTTATTTTAAGGCTTTGAAAATGTTTTTATTTTGTAAGTCGTATTTTATTAAGGACTTGTATCCATTTTTACTTGGCTAAAATAACGTATTTGCGTTTGTAACATATTTACTTCAAATTACATCAATTAAAATCCATTTCTATGTAAAAAATGTTATTGTTAATGCGAACATTCCCCCCAAATTTATATCTAACAAGTAATGTATCATAAGTATGAAAGGAATTTGTTTCGGTCAACAAATTTTTCCAGTTATGTTGTTTACATTCTAATGACGTAGAATATTGCTAAAAAATGAGTCTATTGGTTTTATTTATGGTGATTTGGCATAATTACAATCATTTAAAAAATACTGTAAATGTAATTTCTATTATTTCGCTTGAATATAATTTTCTTCGCGAATTATGACATATAATATAATCTGGTTTAATATAATTTGGGGCAGGTCGAGTTTCTGTTCCAATAAACACGCTGCTTCTAATTTTTTACAAATTCCATCCTGTTGAGGCGTTAATGAAAATGGGTAAAATCAAGATGTGATGTAATTACCATAGCGTTTTCACGTGAAAGATTTTCATTTTAAATATGGAGCGTTTTTTTGGTTTAGATATTGTTACAGTTTGAATTTTATTTACGCATATCTAATGTACGAATCCTTCTCAAAGACTGTTTTGCAATATGTATTTTAGCAGCTTTAGTTTGGCAATACCTCCATTTAAAACCATGTAATTATCGCGATTTAATGTAACCTCATCAAAAATACCTTAAGGTTAAGAAACATTTTCGAATTTCCCATAAACAATATGAAAGTACTGCGTTCGGTGAAAGGGTATCAAAGTCGACGGTCGTGTTTTTTATAACAGGATTTATGTTGATTGGAAAGGATCCGTCGATTCATATAAGTATTGGTCTAGGGTTTCTATTTCAAACTATCTGTTTTAACTTCCGAAGAACGATGTGCAAGCAGGAGGTAAGTCCTTTTTTAGTTTAAAATTATTATTCTTGCATCAATTAACAGATAAAATTGTTTGCAATGCAAATTTGCGCTATTAATGATTATTATACCGAATAAACTGTATAAACTATTGATTACATTTCATTACATTCTAAAAAATATGGTTAGTGCTATAAACGTAATAATGAACTCTAAATGATAGTTTGCAAATGCTGTTAAGTCATCCCTAAATTATTTGCAAGCGTTTGCATTAGGTTTAAATGGATGCGAAAACTTGTACCACAATATTCATTAAATACACCTCTAGAACGGTTATAGATATATATTAACTACATCATTATCCAAACTAATGTTTTCGCTTTGAGCTAGAACTGTATTTTATTACGCGTGAAACCTGTCTTTAACAGAAACGTATTAACAAATAAAATTGTTTTGCATATGACACATTGCCATTCAACAATATGTTTTTGCAAATTTTTTTACACTAAAAAATACTTTATCCATAAGCAGGTTATTAAGCCTAGTCATTATACTGGTGATAGAAGAAGACCTAAAGCTGCATTTCATAAATGTTTGTGCGAAATGCATGCAAAAATACTTATTGTAAACTTGGATTATATAAAATACAAATTTGTGCTAAATGATATAGTGTTAAACCTGTGTGGCAAAGAATGGTAACCGATTGTTTGCGCTTATTGCGAAATGTTGGCGTCTGTAATTTTAAAGATGACTTTGTATTTTTATTATGTAATTCTATAATAAATAATTGATGTAATTAATTGACTCTTAATCAGCTTAATCATCTTAAGGGAAATTTAGGTATCCCCATGCATATGCTTATATGGGAGTCAAATTTAAGATGACTTTGTATTTTATTATGTAATTCTTTAATAAATAAATAATTAATTGATGTAATTAAATTAACTCTTAATCAGCTTAATCCGGAAGAATTTGCCTATCTGACTCAGGGCCCCGACGGTGGATTGTGGTAAATAAAATTTAATTTGCAAAAGATTGCATTAGGGTTAATGGATTAATCTAGTTATGTATTAGATTAGTTTAAAAGATTAAATAAATTAGCGCAATTTTTGCATGTGTATTGCTTATGGGAGTCAAATTTATGATGACTAGCTAGTTTAAAAGATTAAATAATTAGCGGAAGAATTTGCCTATCCGGCGGCCCTGGGGAAGGATGCCGGGGTCCGACGGTCCAGATCAGAGCGCCGACAAAAGATACTTAGTCGAAGAAAACTATTGTGCAAATATCAGATTTGTGCAATTTTTGCCTGTGTATTGCTTATGGAGTCAAATTTATGATGACTATTGCGCAATTTTTTGCCTGTGTATTGCTTATGGGAGTCAAATTTTATGATGACTAGCACGAGCCATGCCTGGAGCTATAAAATGCTTACTTGAAGAAAACTATTGTGCAAATTTGGGCGAATGTTTGCCGATTAAAGGGTAGATGGTCCAGATGATAACAAGATCTGTGCCAGATCGGGGTGCTGGACCCTCGCCAATGTGCGAATAATTGCGTAAATTAGAATTTAATTAAATTACATGCCTGGGGCTAGAAATTGCTTAGTTGAAGAAAACTATTGTGCAGATTTTGCTACTAAATGTGCGAATTCGCTGCAAATGTTGAAATTATTCGCGATTTTCGCCAAAAGATGCTTAGTCGAAGAAAACTATTGTGCAAAATATCAGATTTATGCAATTTTTTGCATGTGTATTGCTTATGGGAGTCAAATTTAAGATGACAATGTTATTTAAATGGGAGTCTTTTTCTTTTCAGAATTGGTTAATTTGCCCTACTGCGAGTATTTACAACAAGGTGGAACGTACATAAAGTACAGGCTGCGTTTGTATAGAAAAATTTTACAACAAAAGTAGATATTACACCTTTAAGATTGGTCTAACTTGTCTCATCGTATTGGTTAAAATTCGCAAATAAAACACTCAGATAACGTGTGCCATTTTTTGAATTAATTAAATTGAACCACGAATAATTGTCTTTAATTTACATCTCCACCCTGGGAGCGCTAAAATTGACACGCGCTTTTATAATACCAATGATTTTTTGTGTTTAAAAATTTTAGAAGTAATGTTCAGACTGTAGTCTTTCATTTAATCTTCCTAATTCCTTAAATATTTTTTCTCCTTTCGTATCAGTTATGAAACACTTGGCAAATAGCAATCTTTGGAAAACTATTTTTTTGCAAATCTTGCATAAGTTAAAAGTAATATTTCGTTTTCTGGCAAACTGAACTTGTTAAACAGCTTGAGGATTCAGTGTTATTAAGTACTTACATAAATAATTTTCCGCGTACTGAGCGAATTCGTCAAACCCTGTTTGTACTTTATCACTACTGAGTGGAATTATTCTATGCGGCTTAGTTGGTTTGCGTGTGACTATTAAGACCAAGATCCCGGATTATAATTCCGGCATGGACTGCTTCAAAAATATGGGCTAGCATTTTTACAAAAATACGCGCTCGTTGGAACGAGAGGTAAAATGTAGGTTCGGTGTGGGAGTATTTTCGCGCATGCTGAAGATCCTTATCTTGATTACAAGACAGCAGAAACCACTAGGTTAACGCTGACTACTAGACGCGCCCTGAGAGGGCAGGATCAACCAGGAGCCCGTATCTTGATTGGAATAGCAGCGGTTCGGCAAAATTCAAAATTTCCAAGTAAAAAAAATCAGTTCCTTGCCAATGTAGTACCTCGGGTGGAACATGAAGGAATTATTCTTTTAATAACGAAAGCTTATAAACGTTTAAGGGGTCAATGGCAATTTAAAATTAATTTGGTGGAGCATGTACAACGTTCCTCTTTACAAAAGGTATAATATAAAGTAGAGAAATTGTCAGCAACTTTCATCATTATGAAAGTTACAGTAAATAACAATAATTCTTAACAATTTTATGTCTTGTGCAACATAGATGTAGGTGGGTACGTAAAACACAGGTAATAACAAACATGGGACAGTGGAAGGCTGACTAACTGTTATCGTATATCTATATGCCTATGCAGGTTTAAACATAAAATTTCACCGTTACATGCAATAATTTGTCTAAAATGTCATTATGAAAGGTTTACGCATCTAAGCAGCAATTCAATACCACCATGGATTTGTAGGATATGAAATACGCACAACAAATTTTCATAGTCTTTAACAAACAACTGTAAGTAGTACAAAACTGCTCCTTCTGCAGTATAACTTGACCTTCATTTAAAAGCCATGAGCAATAGGAGGAATTGTCTCTCATTTAAAATGCATGGTGTTTATTTCTATATGTAGTATATATGTGTGCAGCAAAAATAAACATACATTTACCTAATCACTTTTCTAATTACCCGTCGATCTTAGTCTGTGCTTGTCACCCACTCAACCACATGACCGCTAATGTTAATAATTCTTTCACTAGACCTACTAGCTAAACTTTAGCTAATCTAGTATCATGGGAGTTATATGTTTCACCATTTACGTGTGACTTCACATTATTTGCAAACCATGTCTTAACCTTTTAATCTTTTCTCTGGACCTATTTAAATTGCGTACATATTTCGAAGAAAAAGTTAAGTTTAAGATATTACATCTACATTCCATTTCTAGTTTTGATAGTACATCTAACGCTGCGTTATCCGTAATATTTCTCCACCATTTTAGCAAATATTCCCACACCCTCTAGTATGCAATTAAGTCTTTCTGGTTCAATATCTTAAAACCACGTGACTGCTAATAAATCATTTTAATCCTACTCTTGTTGAAAAAGTTACAAAACATTTGTAAATCGAGAATGATTGAGTGTATCCTGCTCTTTAATGCCAAATATTTTGTACATAATTAAATGTTTAATTGAAACAGTAGGTACAGCTTTTATTAGCCCTATCGCACATAATCAGATGTTGCTAATGCACAATTTTTCAGAGCTATTATAACTTTGATTTTATAAAAGTGACAATACATGATATTCTTCTTATTTTCACACTTTAAATATTGGTACATACCTTGTTATATACAATCAAAAATACTTTAATCGCAAAATTATACAACGCAATAAATTAATTAAGACTCGTATGTAAATATTAGTATTAACGTTTACCTAATCAACGTGAGATAGAAGTAAAAGGATGGTGCAGTATGTTCACATGGACGATCTATAAAAAGCTGGGTTCGGTTCCAGCCATTTGGTCCGGCACGGCCCGAAAAAATACTGGCACGGCGCGAGCGCGGCCCGAATTAAACTATCATCGGCCCGGCCTGGATTCGAGCTCGAAACCAAATCGGGAATAGGACGGGCCGTTCCGAAAGTTCGGGCTCGTGTCTATCACTAGTGTTGTTCTGTTTTCAACAGGGATTATTTAACGCAACGCCGCTATAATATTAATACACTTTTTGACACCGATAATGCTTGATCTTGAACGTCGTGCATTATTTTTATTGTCAACACTTCTGCTATTACGTATCAGTGGTCGTGTATGTTCACTTTGTATCTGAATGATTTGAATTTCTATGACAGAATCTGATACCGAAAGCTAATTCATAATTCATTTAACAAAACATTCCTTTTCAACAATCCCTTAAAATATGTGAAAATGCGTACCAACGGTTAATGGCATGGCAAGCAAAAAATAATATAGCATTATTTTCTGAAAACGTAATATTTGCGTATTTATTTGAACTGTAGGGGGCTTCATGGGTTCAACATTGTGGATCCAATATTCAACTCTAAAGAATACACTTAGCATTTGCTATTATATAAATATTGGTGACCATCCAAGGGTTCGCGCTTTCTTATAAAAGAAAAATAAAGACTGCTCCAACTTGAGTAAAAAAGTACACTTCCCACACTCGTTGCGCAATGTGAAATACTACTAACTAAAATTTTTAAACCTACAAGCTCAGAATTTCAGCTCTAACGCATTCGGGATATTTACGCTTTCTTGTGAGTACGCCTAAGAAAAAATAATAGTCTTTTCTTAAAAGACTTTTTATAGTATTAGTAATGGAAGTAAATGAGACGCAGTAAATTTTTATAACTAATAGTAAAAATAATATTTACCGGGTGATCTATTCCTTTGTAATTATTTATGAATAATATATTTGTCCACCAATTCTTCTTGCAATTTTCAATTTCCGGTAGTACAATATGGTTATAATTAGGTCCAAATTGGAAAAATTTATATCCGCATGTAACTATGAGTAGTAAGGCTACAAAGCTGGGCATTAGTCTATAAAAATGCTATTACACTTTTGTAATGGTTTTTAGATTATTACCTAAGACAACGATTTACAACATATTTAATTATATGCGAAACGCAAAGCTTCTCGTTATCAAACATTTTAAAAAAATCGTTTGCTAAAAGCCAAGAGCTCATAAGAAAAAATACATGACATACGGCAATGTTGATTGTTAGCATACTTAGTGGATTGTGAAACATCTGAAACATAAATAAAAATAGAGACGGTTTTGCTATTAGGTTATAGAGATACACACCTCTTCTGCATGTCGAATATTTAATACTCCTCCCAAAAGTTGATATATGCAGGAGTGCAAGCATATTATATACATTGTGCATAATGTGCGAATAGCTTCGAGGCTTTGTAGAGAACCTGAATGAGGGCAACTAATCAGGTATTCCCAGTTTTTTCTCAGAGAAAAACAAGATATAAACTTTCCAATTACTAAAACAACATTTCTATAACCAAACATACCAGGCCATATAACAGCTTTAAAATTTGTTAAGTTCGAGGATTGCAATGTAACAACTTACTTGAGAATTGGATACTGTCTTGGTATTCACTTTTGGGTTTGGTCTTTGCTATACCTTCATAAATGGTTCCTAGTATCACTAACACTATCTGACCAAATATTATCATCCTAAAATGATACAAATGAGTATATAGTGTTACTAAAATTTATAACCAGATTTAGTAAATTAAACCTCACAATTTAAAAATAAATTGTAGAAAAATAAATAATTCGTCGTAAAGGTTTCTGGATGTAAGCAAAAATTTCTTTTCTCCTATTCAAAACATATGGTAAATATTTTCAATTAAATTTAGGACCCTTTTTAAATATCCCCACCCTTCTGCTTCTATATTTTGTAAACTACATGTTATAGGAGACGTTCCTGATCGCGCTTTATGGTTAAGTGAATTGATTTATTCCTGTGAAACTCATCCTAATACAATCTAAACAAGTACTTATCAACACTTTGTAGAATGTTATTGGTGCATTTAGTTTAAATCAAAGTACCTCAATTTATCTTTATTATTTGATATAAAACCGCAAATGTACTCGATTATCTACAATCGGTGCTTTCTGAAAGAATATGTTCGCTTTATTTATGAGTAATAATATAAGTTTGTATAACATAAATTTTCTACAGGTGTGATTAACAAAAGCGATTGTATTTGAGTTCACCGGTTTTCTCTGTCAATTTATGCATTACAAAAACTTTAGACGTGTTCTTTGACATGTGGTATTCTAATATTTCAATAGATTATTAGATCGTTTCTAAAACTGGGCTCACTTTGATTCGACTTTTCATGAACTGTCTGCTTTCCTGATGCTGTTAATTACAGAGCAATGCACGTTTCCTCAGATAAGCTTATATCTCCTGTGCATTGGTAAGTTTCATACGTGCTTATTAATACCAGTAGGGTTCTCCTTTTCTAGCTCTTTTACGTATGCCTGATTGTACCTCCACGTAGGCCCCGCTGTTTCAGCCATGGTCCTAACTATGTTGAAGACAATCCCTCAGTAGGCGAGGTTACCATGTCTTGCCGGTACACATACGCTGCTGATTAACTGAACCGTGCAAGATAAGTATCTCGGCACTTGAAGGTATGCTACTTTGTTTTTTTTTTGCATACCAAGGTTTGTTTATCTACTTTTTCTGTTTGTGCGTAACAGATGAACCACAGATAAACTCAAAACACATTACTCTGACGGAGCAAGTTTACAAACTCCGTTTAAAAACTAACTTTGCTAGTGCTTCTTGTTACTTATAATTTGTTCTGCATTTAATACTTTTAGCTTAACACGCTTGCTTATATGAATTTACTAGAAATGCTTCTAAATTTACTACCTTTAACTTAACATGCTTGCTTATAGGAGATAACATTATTTTTTACTACCGATTAATTTCTTTACATGTTACAATACGAAATCCGCACTTCGTATCTCAATTATTAAATTGTCCGTAGATTATAATTTCTATTTGTTTGTTTAAATAAAAATTTTCATTTTTATTATAAATAAAAGCTCGATGGCAAGGTCCTTTTTTTGTCTATGTGAACCATCCCACTCTCCGTATTTGTAGTTAGCCCGATATTTAGAAATTTCCTTTATCCTTTTATACGTGACCGTAATTTGTGCGGGCTCTTCGCATTCCTTTCTGTTTTTGTCTGACCCGTGCGTTTTAACGTTACAAGGTAGTGGCGCCACAATATTTTGTGATCGGGTGTAAACTGTTTTTGGTTTTAGCGGATACTTTCTTCATATAGTAGCGCCATCTTTCCCAACGTAACTTGGAATTCTATGCCGTACAACATCTAACATATCTATATCACCGTCTGAAGACAAATCGCTGCAAATTTCATTACTAGAAGGCATGTCCTGTTCAGAATCAGTGTCGTCGTCAAGATTTCTACATGATCTTAAGTAAAACTTTTATTATCATCATAAATTCCAGGCTCTCACATGGCTCTAGCCTCCAACCACAATTTTAGAAGCCACTTCTGTCCTTTTTCGTGCTAATAACTAGAAAACGGGTACACCTTAACCAAAGCTACTTGCACACTAAACATAAAAGCAAAAATCAGGAAGGTTCTAAAGTGCATGACATCCAGGGGGTCTATCCAGGGCAAGTGATTTGAGATGAGTATGCGCAAACGCACCCATTGATATTCTTGACTCTTCAAAAACTTGACGTCTGCGGATTGAAAGCGAATGTAAACAACGACCGGTTGTGAATATTTTGTAGTGATTTCTAACCTATTTTATCATCTTAGTTTATTGACATTTGTATTTAAGTTATTTATGATTGGTTTTTACGAAAACAATAAACGCCCGTTACATTTTTGCTTTTATTTGTGAGATCTAAAATATGGCGGATGAATTGAATCAATCGATATCAGTTAATATTTTGGAATATATGGAGCAAGTACCGAGGCGCCGCCACCGAAATCGAGGAAATACTTTGTATGATTTATCAGAAACACAATTTATAAACTATTTCGCCTTTCTAAGGAGTTCGTATGTTTTTTAATTAATCTTATATCTGATTATATACAACCTGCACATCGTGCCACGGATTTAGATATTTCTACTAAGGTAAACTTATTTGCGATGTATTCTATAAGATTCTGAAAGAGTAGATTTTTTGATATATTTGTAGATATTAATATTTCTACACTTTGTGGCTAGTACTAGCTAGAAGTTGGATATTGGTTGTAATTATAATTTTTCGGTAGCACAATCATCAGTATCACGTTGTGTTGAAAAAGTTGTTACCGTAATTACCAGAGATGAGATATTTCAAGAATATGTAAAACTTCTTACAATTGTAGGAGATTTCAACAGCTTGTAATTGTATCTACTGTTTATTATCATTATTTTTATCTTAACTTGGGTTGACATTTCAAATAAAAATAAATAAAAGTTTGTGATGAAGCAGAACAGAAAATATGGTTATATTTATAAAATGTATTACTATTATCGTAGTTACATCGTTGCCACATAAACCATTCATTCACCGTGACTCATATACCGTTTAACTTACGAAGGATTGTCGAAAATTCATGTGTTCGCACTTTAACTGTTTGCTTTGGTATCGTATACGTGAAGTGCAAACATTGTCGAGGATACAGCCCCAGAGCTTGCTGTATTAGTAGTATTCGGTTTTTCTTGTTTATGTCGATCTCAGGGACCACGCCTTAGCTATGAAGGATTAAAAAGTCACAGATCGATTGGTGATTTATTTAAATGGTCATTACGTTTACAATTATCACGAATTAAACGAGAAACAGCAACAATTGCAAGAACCGTGAATCATGTACTGAAATATCTCTACCCTTGAGTTTCAACACCCTTATTTCTGATAATAGCTTTATTTTTTTGAAGCTTAGTTTTAAAATACTTTTGACATTTTTGTAGACTGACAGAATCCTACATTTCATGGAGCTTTTGCTTCAGTTACGGAATGACTTTTTATACGCGTCAAAGTGAATCTGTGGGTTACTGGAACACTACTATAGGATTGGAATATAACGATCTTATAGCCATTTAGTATATTTTTTGAAGTATGACAAGCAACACTATCTTGTGGAAGGTGCGAGAGGTTAGCAAGACAGTAGCTGCTGAAATTTTGAAACTAATGCACTGAGAAAAGTGATTTGGTTGATACAACCAACTCTGTTGTTTTGAAAAGTAAAGCATTTGATCAAGTATTTTTTAGTCGTTCTAAACGAAACTACATTCACTGAACCGCCTATAGATTGTTAAACTAACTGCAAAAATTAGTTGACTTAAATTTGTTTGCTTCAACGCATAATAACAGTTGGTTAATAAAAGAATGCAAAAGTCAGTTTCGTTGAACAATAATCGTATTTAATACAAACTAATATAGCCAACAAATTTCATATTTTAGTCCAATACTACTTTGATGTTGAAAACAAATCCATTTAGGTAAATGAATGGTGGAAGAAGTGTCAAATGAACACGTTTTGTAACAAATTTAACATTGAAACAAACGTACTATAGCTATTTGATTTAAATAAACTACGATGCGAAATCAAACGTCGTGGTTATTTGTTGAACCCCAACCGTTTTTAGTAAGTGTCAGATACTGCGTATTGGATGTACGGCGCGCGCACATTATATCTTTAATATACTGCTACCTTTCGACTGCGGCACGTCAACATGGCGTCAAGCGTTACTTCGCATTGTTGATTGTGTTAGTTTTAATAAAAGTATTTCAACCAAGTATAAAAATACATAGAAGATAAATTTTGTATCCTGTGCTGTGTTCAAACAAAATCGTTTCGTCTAAAAACACGTAAGTACCTTCTTATAAATTGGTCTCATTGCCAATAACTAAATGCCGTTGTTTTTAGCATTCAACTATATAAGCGAACGTCTAACTTCAAAGACCCATGGCAACCTCAAGGAATAAACAAATTTTTCAATAATCAGTATAGGTTTTATAAAATTCAAGTGGAAGCTGAACTAAAATTATGCACGATGAACTAGAGTTAATGTAACATTCAAGGTGATTTGATTCGATATCCAACTTGATAATGTGACAGAATGAAGTTATTTTAAATCATTTTTTTAAAATCTGTTAGGTATGAACAAACTCATGTGTTGATCGCCAAGTTGAATCAAAAAAATTGATTAAAATAACTTTATTAAGTCGGAATCAATCAAGCTGGATATTGAATCAAACCACCTTGGATGTTTAAACTAATTCTATTTCTAAACAATGTACCACGCAGCGAAATGATTGATTTGACAGCTAAATGTTTCAATTGAACAGAATAAAAGTTTGATTAAATCAAAAATGTTATTGCTTCAACTCTTATTAGCCACTTAGCTTAATAATTATTAACTATGCTCAACATATGGTTTAGTTAAATCAATGTATACTGAATTTTAAACCAGTGACGCTTTTTGGTTAGTGGAAAAATTTGAATAGTTTGTTTTAATGCTGCAAACCCTTTCAAGTATTAAATTCGTGCATTGATAAAATTAATGTGTATTTACTTCGATGACTTTTATTTGTAAGTGGGATATTCAACGAGTTGATTTAACATAAAAGTTTATTTGATAGAAGTATTAAATAATTCAATTCAAACCCACAAGTATTTGAAGGAACTTTACCTAACATTCAAGTTACATTAATGGCCATTTGAGTAAATGCCATAATTATTGTGGTACAAATTTAGGTTTATTTGCTTCAATATCGGTTTTGCAGCATTTTATTATGTTCTATTTAATGCATGTAGATCATTGATGATATACAAAACAAATTTCTAATTGAATCAACTGATTTTAAGTTGAAGCAACAAAATCCTTTTCTCAGTGTGCCTGCCTGTGTTGCAATATTCCTGCTTTACCCTGCTTTAAACGACAACCCAACAACCTTCACCGATCTTGGGATATTGTGAGAAACATTTTTGTTGCTAACGTTCCCTGTAGCAACAAATTGAAAGAAGAAATTTCGAAACCTAGGCTTGTTTATGTTGCTATATTCTGCCATTTTTGCCTCAAACCCCAACTCCGCAACACACCGATCCTGAGATACTGTGAGAAACATTTTGTTGCTAACTATCCCTCGACAACAAAGTGAAAGCAAGAGTTCAGAAACATATAGCTGCTTGTGTTGCAATATTCTTGCTTTATTCTGCTTCAAGTACCAACTCAGCAACACTAACCGTTCCCGAGATGTTGCAAAAAACATTTCTGTTGCAAGTAGGTAGCAACTAAGTGGAAGTAGGAATTTTGAAACCCATGCCTGTTTGTGTTACTATATTTGTGCATTTTACTGCTACAAATATCAACTCAACAACAGTCGCTGTTTCTGGGATACTTTGAGAAACATCTTTGTTGAGATATACTCCTCGGTAACAAGTGTAATTAGAAATCCTGCGATGCGCGATCGGCGCCCACGGCTGATAGCTTGCGTTCGCTTTTGGTATTTATTATTTGATACTAGTTCATATATTTGAGCGTTATAGAACACAAGCACATAAAATACATTGTCTGTAAATTAATTATGTTGTTTGTCCTGTTGGTGGTATAAAACAGCAGATCCCTATAATAGCAGCAATAAATATACAGCTAAAGCAATAAACATTATCAACGTGCTGGGAAGTACTCGGTATCGATGGATTTAATTCCGATGCAACTGAAGCAAACTCTCTTTGCTGTTTTTGTTGAACTGTGAATCTGCATTGGAAATTTGCCAAATCTTTATATAATTCTCAATATGTTTAGTTATAATTTATATATGTAGAACCTAAATATTTAAAGTGACAAGTTATAAGTTTTACTTACAGACCAAAAATTTCGTAATTCTTCAAAACTACAGGTGAGTTTCCTTTGAAGCAATCAATGGTTCTGACAGATGCCTTCAGTCCACGATCCTTGTATTTACTTGTGTAGCATTTGGATATACCTTACGTATATCATCTAGACGAGTTGTGGCAGCCGGCACTAATTCAAAAATATCAGGACAGGATTCTGAAACACAAAGCCCGTGTCTCAAATGATAGTGTTTGTAGTTTACTATATCTCCACTAGTTTCCTATAATTAAAAAAACCAATTATTAGTTGACGCATAAGTTGAAAATTATGAAAATCCTTTCGGTAGTGGTGTAACTCATGTATTTAAAACGTTAGGTTAGGTTAATTTAAGCATGATCAGATCATTAGAGCACCTCTTCGGTGTACTTCTCTAGATTACATACCACTAGTCAACGTCTGTAAGCTCGCAGAGCCAACTGAGCGAAATCAATTCAAATCTATTGTATTATATATTATTTACTTGTTTTGTACTCATTTGTACTATCAATAAAAATTTTCTACCATGCGCTATTTTATCGTTCTGAATAGACTTGCAGCATGAAGAAGTTCTAGATTACTAGAACGTGTAAAACGGTTTCAGAGTTCCAGTGATCTAAAGAGCCGAACTATAGGTTTAACCAAATAGTGGGGTCTTTAGTGAGGAACCAGATTAAGACAAGTCCCTAAAAGAGACCAGCAGAAATAATGGGAGATATAAATGATGAACAATTAGCGGCAGGGGCAATCCTAGAGGTCATCACGAGGGTAGATAGGTAGGAGAGTAAAGCATTAGAAATTGTAACTGATTTAGACGAGAACCTATTAGGAGTTAGTAATGGGGTAGCGGGTAATTGTGGATGGTACATATTCAAAGGGGAGATGGAAAGAGTACTTAAGCATGGTTGAATGTTTAAGTTAAGATTTGGATGTGAGAGTGGAGGAAGGGTAGAGAGGAGTAGATCGGATGGCAGAGGGTTGTGAGAGAGGAGAAGAAGTGCGGCGCATCCTCAAGGCAAAATAAAAAGGTGGAAACGGGAGAGAGAAGAAATTGAGCGGGAGGGTTTAGAGGAAAAGGAAAGGATGAAAAACTTGACACAAAGATCAATGCCAAGGTCAGAGAGGGAGACGCCATGATCTTAGCAGTTGATTTAATTACTTACAAGGCATAGTAACCAAGGGGAGTATTTGACTAGGTGTATGTTACAGGCGGGGAGGAAGATGTGCAAATGTGGGCAAGGGGTTGGAAGACATGCGGCATATACTGCAGTAGTGTACGGAAGGACGCGGAGCTGTTACAAGGACAAAATTTTTGCTAAATAACAAAGATGAGGAAAGGAGTTCCAGACAGTGCCGGTGGACATGGCAGGTAAGAAATGGCATTTAGTTAGGGAGTTGGTGAAGTAGCTCATAAGAAAGAGTGATTTAGCGTAGGAGATAGTGGATGATAGGAACAGGAATACCAAGAAATGTCCGGACGTTGGAAGAACAACAGTTTTTCTTTTTTGTCACAGTGATTTTGGTTAACACTGATGAGTTTGGGTAGATTGCGGTAGATAGGGGTCGTCTAGCATCTATGAAAAAATAGTTGCCTTATGCGGAAAGGTGGGTGGATATAGAGGAATGGAGTAATTCATAATATAAATATGTATTGGTCAAGAGCCCCATCCAAGAAGCAAATGGTTGCCGAGTATGTTGCAACCGTTCCTTTAGAGTAACGGAGAACAGTCAATTTTGAATGACATACCACCATTTGCTTGCCAGTTCTCTTTGGAGAAATGTCGAAAAGAAAGTGAGCACTCAAAACGTCGAATTGGTGGGTTATTTGAAGTATAGTCTCGATTTAGCATTTAGTGACTTCTTAATATTCCGTATATAGACACTAAATTGCGAGAGCAACATCTTTTGACAACTTAAGAAGCGGCTGATGCGTTGAAAATGCGTATGAAGTTCCTCTTTGGAGTTGAAACAGCACTTCAAAAATTGGTTCTGGTGCATTAAAAAATGTATTGATCTTCATGGAAAACATTGTGAAAAGAAAATTAAGCCACTTTTGTTAATAAATAATTGCCTTTGATCTCAAATCCCGAAATGTGAAAGGCAATCCTCATAGCAAGCTGTAATGTACCTATGGAATAGAAACATTCAAATATGAATTATTATTCAGCATCTGAAAAAGTCCCCACATACATCACATACATAAGTGAGTGTAATATGGAGAAAGTTACAGAAAGACTGCTGCTCTTTTTTTGGCTCTGCATGACGATCAACCAATCCACATGTTATTGCCAAAAATGTAGACTTAGTAAAAGTTACATACATGAGGTGCTTAAAAAATACCAGCAGAGATCTTTCAAATATGCATCACATTAGGAACTTGTAGAAACGGATGCTGAAAAGCGAGTACACTTTTGTGAAGTATTCATCGAGCATGCAACCAAGATGGCAATTTTGTAAAAAAATATTTGCCTTACATATGAGTAGTTTCTCCAAAGTGAAAGCATATTAAACATGGGTGTAGGTATCAGCACGTTAGCAAAATCTTATTTAAGGCAAAACATGATATTCCACTAAAACTATTTTTCAAAAGCTTTTCGCATCGTGGAAGATTCTACTTCGAAAATCGTGGAAGCAATCACGATAACATTGAATACATTTTTCCCTCAAACGGTCTATTTGTAGAAAGAATGAACTAAAAAATAACTTTTAGTTCAATAATAAATACCTTCGCGGAATATCAACGGGTTTTAAAAATTGAAGCTTCTTCAAAAAGGATGATTCATGTGCTTGTATTGAAACTGGTTCGTAAAGACAGAGCAACTGGTGCTGCAACTAATGTCCAATTCAAGACGAGAATATGAAATGTGCCTGACCAAATAAACTAATCGGAAAAATTGCAAACATCAGAAGTATATGCTGAAGTCCGTTAAGGAATTAATCATCAGTTAAAAAATAATTTTTTCAGTTCTTATTTTGTGTAATAGAGATTATGTCATTATCTTAAGTTGCTGAATTTGCAGTCAAAATAGTTGCTCATTTTTCTTGTACCTCTCGTTGCCCATTTACAGTTTTTACTTTTCTACATATAAATCATTCTCACGCATTAGGAAATTTTGATAAAGTAGCAGTAAGTTAGAGTTTCAGAGTACTATATTTGTATGTTAGGCAACATCTTCTGCCCGGGCAGGATAAAAACATTTTGACAAATAAATTAGTCTGATACCACTATTCGGTTTGTAAATTTTTTTTCAAACTTACCTGTATCGTGTTCCATACTTGTGAAGTGTTTGCTGAATTTTCTGGGTATAGGTCTATTGTTACCCTGCAATACAATGCATCTTTTCCCAGTAGCATGCAATGATCGTAATTATCCTGATGAAATACCGGTGGCATTAGTGCATATTCTTCATCTGAAAAACACATACGTGATGTTATTTCAATGTTTGAACTTGTTAAAACTATAGCTAGCTTGACAATTGTTTTTCATTCCTCTTGTTGCACCACAAACACTCTTCAAAACATAGGGATAGTGACATTTTAACGAAACAAATCGTCTGAAGAGCTGTAAGATTTGAGGCAAGATAACTTTTTTACGCCATCTTTACTTAATTAAATGTCAACCATGGTTGTACATAAAACAACATTTAATTCAGCTTCACAGTTGTCTTAATTAAGGGGGAAAGTTTTGGCGTTGACTAGTAGGAGTTAAATAATTATCTCAAGCAATAATTTTTTATCTAACATTGTGCTATTTCTGCTTTTAATTACAGATTAATAACTGTCAAGACTTAACACTAGACGAGTTAGAATGCGAATGAAAATGCAATTGCGTTTACCATGTGCTTTTCAGCTGTATGATAGGAAATATGTAGACGCAATCAAGTGAAAAAAAAATACCCAAATAAAAGTGCGCGATGAAGTGATCAATTCAGTTGTTAGCATACCACCTCTTATATAAACCTCACGCCCTTGCTTCCATGGTTTCCAGAATAGTATTGGCCTTCTTTTGTAGAGTTGCAGAAAGAGGCCGGTTTCTTTTTTCTCAATTAAAATTGTTTCTATAAATCAATTACTTTATAAATAATTGACTTTGGGAACGTTTAGATGGTAGAACTGTCTCAAACATTATCACTATTTTCAAATAGAGCAAGCCATATTTTGGTTTTACGTGACTACCAATTTAATGAAAAACGATGCCAATAAGGTATAAACAAAAAGAAAATAAGAAACCATGAATAACAAAAGATATTTTGAATTTAATAGAAGAAAGGCGAAAATACAGAAACAGACCAGACAAAGCAGAGATACAAAATCATAAATTAGGAAATTATTCGCAAATGTACGCAAGCTAAAGAACAATGGATTGGTGAAAAATAATAAGGCGCCAAGTATATAAAAAGCTTACGCAGAAACTTAAAAGCCTCTGGGTAAGCAGCAGCAAACGTATCATTCAACTTGTAAGTTGTATGTATGAGATAGGCGAGACACCCAAAGATTTCAAACGTAACACCATAGTCACTATACCAAAAACGAAGGGTGCGGATATATGTGAAAACCATCGAACAATAAGTTTGACAGCACGCGTATCAAAAATATTAACCAGAATGGGAGAAAGCGCTGAAGAAATACTAGGAGAAGATCAATTTGGGTTTAGGCGAAACAGGAGAACACGGGAAGCCATTTTAACTTTAAGGTTGCTAATGGAAAAAACAATAGAAAGAAGAGAAAGCTTGTATATAGGGTTTGTAGATCTGGAAAAACAATGTGAAATGGAAGAAGATTGGATTGAGTTATAGGGGTAGCCAAATGATACATAGCTTATACAAAGAGCAAACAGCGGTAATAGAATTAGAGCAGAAACATAGACAAGTAAGTATTAAGAAAGACGTGAGACAAGGATGTGTCCTATCCTAAATAATTTTTAACTGATGTATCGAAGAGGCGATGAATACCGTTAAATGCAGTAAGACATTTTGAATTACTATGCAGGTATAAACGATTGATATACTTAGATTTGCAGATGATGTAGCGGTATTAGCTGTTAGCATGAAACGGTTAGAAGTAGCTCTTAATGAAATGGAAACAGAGGGATACGGTATAAAAATTAACTAAAATAAAACTAAACTATTAGTATGTAAAGGAGGGGTAAATAAGTCAAAAACCAGAATACAAATAGGACACGGGAACTTACAAAAGGTTAAAGATTTTTGCTATCTAGGAAGTCAAATAACACAAGATGGGAAGGGTGCAAAAGATATAAAACAACGACTAGCACAAGACCGTGCTGCATTTAACAGGAAGAAGCAATTAATAAATTGAAATAAATTGAAACGTCTTTATTATTAAACTAAATATACATTGTAAGATATAAAGTTTTGATACAAACTGCATCAAGCGCGATTAGGGCCATTAGGCCCTGTCTTACACCTAACTTGCATACAGCTGTACTCTTGAATAAGGTAAAAAAAAAAATAAATAATAAAAGAAATCACTACACACACGCACACACCCTCACACAAACGCACCCTACGCCCCACACATGCACACACAACACACACACATGTACACACAACTCTCTCTCACACATACAAACCCACGCACACACTCATCGAGCATCAGTTTAGGAAAATGCACTTGCCTCTACACCTGAAAGTTAAAAAAATTTTCCTGCAAGAGTTTACGAAAACGTTGCACGATCGGAGCCTGCCTAATATCAAGAGGAATAGTATTCCACAAGAGGGAACCGGAAACAAGAAAAGACAAATGGAATGTATGGGTATGGTGTATGGGGATAGATATCAAGTCATCTCGCCTAGTATTATAGCGCCGATTTGAAAGAAAAGAAAAATGTTGGCTTAGGTAGAACGGGTTGCGGTTAGAAATAAGTTTATAGCCAAGCACTGCCAAGTGAAGTTTTCGCCTATTGTTTAGTTTAAGCCACGACATTCTTGTGTAAAATGGGGTGACTCTTTCCCAATATTTTAGTTCGAAGATAAACCGTACACAACTATTTTGCGAGCGTTGTAGACGTAAACTTAAATTAGATGAAAGATTGGTATACAATGCATCGCAATAATCGAAATGTGGAAGAATTAGTGATTGTACTAACTTTAACTTTAATTTAGTCCGTATAAACCGTTTTAGACGCTTAAGAGTATGCAGAGTAAATAGAACTTTTCTACACACGCTTGATACCTGATCTTTTCATCTGAGGTTTGGATCCAACAGAATACCTAGATTTTTAATTATAGATGAAAAGTTTATGTTCTATTTTCCAAGCATTAGCATGGGAAGATCCACGGACTGAACTGATCTAATTAAATTTTGTGTTCCCAGAAGCAAAGCCTGGCATTTGGCCGGATTTATGGTTAATAAATTATTTTTACACCAATCGTCAACCCTTGATAAATCATCATTAACTGCCTGGAACGCATCAATTATTTCTGTTGGAGAAAAATGGAAATAAATCTGCACGTCATCTGCATAGCAGTGGTAACGACAAAACTTCAATGTTGTGGAAAAGTCTTGAATGTACAAGCTAAACAAAAGGGGGCCGAGTATACTGCCTTGCGGTATGCCTGTAACAAGGTCAACAGATTGTGAGATGTGACCATTTTCATCTTTAACTTGCTGCGTGCGTTGTGATAAGTATGATTCTACCCAAGAGATTGCTGACTCTGAAAAATTATTTAGACATTTTAATTTAGTTAAAAGGATGTTAAAGTCAACACTGTTAAAGGCTGCACTGAAATCTAATAAAATCAGTAAAGTAAGTTTTTGACAATCCATGGCCTTTCTGACATCATCAGTTACCCGCAATTACTATGTTCAAATACAACAGACATAGAAACAAGGACGGGATTGCTAAAAACATATGTGTGGAGCACAGCACTCTACGGCTGTGAAACGTGGTACGTGGGAGAAGTGGACAGGAAAAAACTAGAAAATTGATATGTGGTGCTACAAACGTATGATGAAAATATCATAGACAGACAAACTAAAGGACAAATAGGTTCTCGAAATGGTACGAAAAGAAAGAAATATGTGGAAAACAGTAAAAAGTAGGAGAGATATGATGACAGGACGCGGACTAAGGCAAAGGAAAAATAGAGGTTGAGGTATACCTAGATTAGATCATTGCATACAAATAGTGAAAGATATAGGCTATTTAAATTTCAGGAAAATGTGCAGATTAGTTCAGAGTACAAAACAATGGAGTACTCGTCCAACCAGTTCTAGGACTAACGACTTAATGATGATTGAACAAAGCAAAAAAAGTAATTAGACTCAATTATTGAAGCGACATATTTTAAGGTAAGAGGTGAAGAAGTATTACAATTCCTTTCGAAAACAATTTGTATTTTATATGCGCGTAGTACTATACAGGGTGTATAGTTTAAAATGCAGTGCGTGGGCATCTATACTGGTGCGCCCAGAAATTACTCAGAGACGGGGGGCGGTTATGCGGTGATAAGCCATTGACTTATTAGGCACTAAAAATAATAATAAAAAACACCATTAATCAAAATCATTAACGACACTGTTTGAAAGTTTATTGATTACAGCTTTTGTTTACAAACATACGCTAGCTTATGTTTAAAACAGCTTGTAACATTTGAGGTTGCAATCGTAGAACAAACAAAATTACAATCTCGAGACGTAAAGTACTACTTTTTATATAATAAAATCTAATTGTTGGGGTTCTTTGTTCAATAGTACCAATAGTATCTTGAAAGCATTTTCTGGATCCACTTAAATTTCTCTGTAGATATTTAAACTTGCAATCGCATTGAGTATATTTTCTTTCATGGTGTTTTTATATACGTTTTGTTTCGTTTTAGCGAAAACTCCTTGCTGGAGTACTTGTAGTTACTGATAACGTACACAATAGTTTCAACAACACGTGTACATTGGGTAAAACTTAACATCATATTGATTCAGATCTAATATGGCACTTTTAGGGACAGTTATTTTCTCTGTTTTGTTGTTGTCATTTACTTGTTGCTTATGTCGACGAAATTTCTCATTCATATTCAGCTTAAATAGTTCTCACACCGACAAAATCCAATTCATCTTAGTGATACTCCACTAACTTTAACAACCGTTTTTTTCATATTTTTCTTTTCGGGTCAGAGACTCGCTATTTAATGTTTTTCGTCTAAAAATGGTCAGCAGTTGAAAGTCCTCCAAAATATTTTTGTGCTCTGTAAATATATTTTTTAGGCTATCTATCAAGCTGTCCGTCCAGCGAACAAATACGGTTCTCCTATAGTAATCCTCGCAGTTATATTGTAACGGGCATTTTTGTAGTTTTAAACTTTTACGCTGTTTCCCAATTTAATTTATAATAAAACAGAGCGCAACCGCGCATTCCCCCAGGACTTGAAAGTGAAGTGATAGTGATATTGATTGTGATCCCCCCAAGAACATTTAGTGCATACCCACCAGGACTTTAGCAGTGCACCCCGTCCCACCTTTAGAAGTAAGTTACAGACGACCAGATCTTCGGATGCTGGAGAACTTTATTATCGAGGTAAGACTTAAATTGTGGCGGCTGTACTCGCACAAGCATTGATTTACATTAATTAGTAGTTTTTGAAATAATTTAAGAAGCACGTTTGGTGTGTAAAGGCGCTAGCCGACATAATGCTTGTGCGAGTGCACCTGATAAATAGGGTGATGCTTTTGCTATTTTGTGCACTGCTATATGCTTAACGCTTATTAAACATTTATTTATATATTTACATAATTATATTTGTTTATATTTTATATTTACACTTTATATTTATTTATATATAGCATGTATTATGTAGCTTATTTGTTTTGTTTGAAGTTCTGTCGCCATTTTGGTTGCAGTATATATTTGGGAAGGACGAGCAGAATTGCGAAGATTGTAATCATAATGTAAATCGGTTAGGGAACGATAGGGAAAGCTAGGGATGGATTTAAATTAGTTAGCTAGATTTGGATAGTTTTAAGACGACCCTTCAGGTCGCACTGGTAAGCAGAACCGGCGTCTGCTATCCAGTATTACGGATTCCTCCCCCTCTCATTTTGCTTGTTGATCGGGTACACTCGAAAGTCAGCGCTAGGGATACCATTATTTACAACCCTGTTTTTAGTTTTTGTTTTGTTTTTGTTCCAGTTTTTGTCAGATTTTAGGTTTGTTAGATTGTTAGAGTTTGTTAGGTTTGTTAGATTTTTAGGTTTGTTAGATTTTTATTTAGTTTTTATTTAGGGTGAATCAACTATGAAGTAAGAATAAATTAGGAGCACGACTATTTTTCGCGTTTGAACCCAGTGTAGTACCTCCGGGTGGAGCATTGGGGACGTGGCCGCAAGTATGGCGGCCCTAATTCAAATTATAATGTTTCCCAATTTATAAATGCATTTCTGCAAATTGCTGTTTCTGTATTTGATATTTATTAACTCGTGTGTAGTAATTTAAAGATAGATAAATTGAAAATTATAAACCGCTTAGAATGAATAGATTGCATCGTTCTTGTCTTGCCGTAAATATAAATTTTGTTACTTATGTGAATATACAAGTCTAGATAAGATACGATAAGCGGTTGTATTAGAACGAGTTGAATAAACAGACGGAGAGTCGAGTTTTGTTCTTTGTTCCGATATACTAAGTACGTTAAAAATACTGCTTCTCTCTGCTTTTGACAATAGCGAGAATTAATGCGGTAACAATTTTCGTATTGTTCATGTACGAGCACGGCACGATTTTTAATTGTTTTTAGTTGTTTTCTTGTGAAATAAGAGTTGTATCTTAACCGTGTTTACTCGACCTGCACGTGTGTTGTACGGAACATTTGACGGACGGTTTTTATTGCTTACGCGTGCCTACTAATTGTTTTTAGTTGTTTGTCTTGTGAAATAGGAGTCGTAGAACTTGCTAAACTGACCGATTCTTTCTTTAGGATTAATGTGTGTGCGATCTAGTCTAGTGTCCCTTTGTTTTATCAGATTAGTGCATACTTTGGATTATTTAAATACAGTGGATACTGTAGTTTCTGCATTTTTCTAACACTAAAGAATCTAAAATAGATCATCGTTTGCACGAATTTCGTTATTCAAAAGCATTAGATTTTTCTTTGTTACCATAGGTAACAAATAAAACACCTCGCATTACTGTTATTTAAATGCATTACAGCGTGCCTTGAAAGCGTGCTCCTAAATTTTTATTACCATTTTTTACGATATGTGTTACAAAAGATTTCGAAATTATTGTCTCAGGAAATAGAGTTAACAAGAATTTATCAATGCTACATAGTTCCATCAGCATGATAATGTCTGCTGATAACGCCAGTGAAATACATAGGTGTGATTAGTGTAAAGTGTAAGAAATTCCATCAACACCCTCACAGTGCAGGGTGAAGTGCTTCATTAGGGCAGGACATCGTGAATCCCACACTTCAACTGCAAGGAAGCGTTACTGAAGGACTTTTGTAAGTTGAACTATTTCCTACTTGTTATTACTTTAAATATCTATCCGTTGCTTTACACTTTACACTTTGTACTAAACATTTTTCTGTATTGCTTTTACCGTTGTTATATTATATAGTTTACCTAAACAGTTTCTTTTTTTTACATTCTACAAAGTACTGAATAACTTAGACTTTTCATTGCTGCTATGCTTATTCTCTTTTTTTTCAGGTTTGCTTAACTAATTTTCTTGCAGGTATTGTCACTAACTCCTTACAGCCACATACATTATATGTGGGTCTGCTTTCTACGATCCCCTCCTACTCTCCGATTGAGCCCGGTCATTTCTTCTTTGATTTTTCTTTGTGTTACGCGCGGCTATGAAATACGTAACATAAATTTTTGGCGCCCAACGTGGCTGCCACGAGACAACGTAACAATATGCTGGGACATTGGTTCTGTAAATCTGCCTACGTGTTAATCGTTGTAGAGATATGTCAGTTTCAAGCAGTACGACCATATCATTTCACTCCATGAAAACAATATTGAATTCTTCCTTTGTATTTTACCTGGTATTTAAAATAAGTGTGGTGATATCCTCGGTACAAAACACTGCTTTCAAATAGATCAAGATCTTCAAACGGAAAGCATTTTCTTCAATTTCAGTGTTTAGCTAAAAAGCTGTCGATGACACGAAAGATAATATGAGTCTGACTGCTGGATGGCACGCAATATGATAAAGGTTTTAGAAGATGCATGGTTGTCTTCCCACTGTTCTATATCTTTAAGTGCTGCAGATACACACGGCACAGGATACATTTGTTTTAAGTTCGTTTTCTTTGAATCAGGTAAGATATCGGCCACATATTGAAAAATACACAAATTTTATAAACTGCGCCAAGACAATTTCTTATAGCTGGAACCTTAGAAGGGTTTGATATGGCAAGATTTAAGGAATACAAAATTTAATACACGTAATTGGCCTTCGGATATCCGTTCGCAAATACGGCTTACGCACTATTATAAATTTCAATCATAGACGCCGCCTCATCAAACCCTCGATCTTCTACATTCTTTACATCTACATCGCATTCTTCTCGCCCTCTGAGTAAAGCTTTAGCTAAATTTTCACCCGTCAAACTCTCTATAGGCATAATCCGCAAAAAGTTCTTTACAATACGTATCGGGTGCAGTACATTGTTTTACAATTGAAGCATTTATACTATCGTCTGCCAAAACTGAAAAGAAATTGCAGTTTTACTTTCTTAACAAATTGTTCGCTTATAATTTATTGAGAGGCGTGGATAATTTGATTTTGGATGTTTCAACTAAAGTAGTAGCAATGTTTCCACTAACTTAAAATGTTTCTTAAGATTTTCGTCGACACTTGAAATTCTTAATCTGAATAAGGCGATTTTGTAAAGAATTGGCAATCAAAGTAGGAATGAATAATTTTGCCGGACACTGGGAAAGTAATTCGAGCTTAGCGAACGAAAATTAGTGTAAATTGTTAATTATTTTGAAGAAAAGTAGAAAAACCCTTGACCGATTTTGCTGTTGCAACTCATCAGACGTACACATTTCTTTCTGCAAAACAACCAACCATGGTCTTGAATTAAACACAAATCAACTCGCAGCTACAATAAAATTTCTAGAAGCAATCCTAACGCTTTATTTTCAGTACCAATCGCTAAACAGTAGAAGTATTATCTTTTTAGACAATAATATTTTCTTAATTACTTATTATCGAAGCACTACAGTTAACTATCCAAGCACTATTTGCTAATTTATATTGATTTATATGATCACTACAAAGAATCATTTGTCATATATGTACCACTACTTATTGCATACCAGAACTATCAATTAGAACTCAACTTCGAAACCTCTTAACCGTTACCTATACCTATTAAATTGTAGTAGTTATTTTGCAAACATTCCAGAAATTATGTAAATGAGATTCTTAATATTTCGTATTGTGATCTAAATAACCCTTAAATGCGAAAGCCTTGTACCTGTCAATCAGCACTATTTGAAGATGTCACGCAACAGGGTGTCTCCTAATTGGCTCATGTGTACAGATGCTTTGTTTACGTATTAATGTGACTATTCTGCTCGGGGGCATACCTGTCGGCACTACACCCCCTCTCTTCAAGTTGTTCTGTTCCAGAATACTCTGTGACCCGGACGTTAGAAGTCCACGAGAGCCGTAACCATATTTGCAGTTTTCAAATTAATAGAATTAGCAATCAACACTTTCCGTAGTGGGCGCCGTACCATTAAAATTGAAACCACACATTAAAATCTGAACCCGGTTTTCTAGAACAATAGCTCCACCATACTTCGTACCACCCGCCAATTCAACTCATCGAACTCACAAACTATCTTAGATATAGCCAACTTCTTGTCACATAGACCAACAGCTTCATAAGCGCACGGCCGTATCTTCTTCCCAAAAACTTGTTGGTAAAACGTACTTTAGGTTTCAGTCACAAGTAGTACGTTGTAACTATTTTGGTACAATAAATATAATACAAAAGTAGTGATGGATTCGAACCGAACCGAACCGAACCTTGCCCTAGGTTCGGTTCGGTTCGAAAACTTTTTAGTCCGGTTCGGTTCGAAAAAATATATTCCGGTTCGGTTCGGTTCGGTTCGAAAAAAACGAACCTAACCTCGAACCGAACCGAACCGGTTCGACATTTAGTAGTTTCAAATAAACTCAACGTTAATTTGCTGTAGATTTTAGTAACATAAATCATATTTATACTATTTGTCCAAGTTTGATTTTTCAATACGTACTATCTTTAACAAAGCGTAATTACAGTTAGGTTAATAGTGAAAGTCACCTCTAAAATTTAGAATGTGTTAATAATTAATGAATTTTACTAATGTCATTTTACCGTGAAAGAACGATATCACACGATCTTTGCGATTACTTTTATTGTAGTTTTAGTTCTTATAAAAAGAGTATCAAAACAATAAGGTGTTGCTGATTTCTTATACAGTACAAACAAAAAGCTGTATGTCCGTTTATCTTTATTATTAATATTATTTCTTTTAAAAGACAATATCAGATGGTTCTCGGAAAGAATCGTAAATCTACCTCAAACAGCGTTTACGTTTTCCATAATAAAGTATAACAGTATTTATGGCACGGACATTATGTCTGCTTATTATTTGCATTATACTGTGTTATTTTATGTCGGCATTGATTGAAAAGTTTATGCCGCCATGAGTCATAAACTTCAACCCTTGGTTTTGAGAAAAAGTTCGGGGTCATCCTTCTGGAGTATCAGCTACTTCTAAAGACGTTGGTGGTAATGGCCAACCTAAATAAACAGTAAATAGTATGGTACCATGCATTTTGTAACACCATTTGTTGAGCGATTATGTACAAAAGAAAAGGAGATTAGTTTTTGCTACAAGGTCACATTTTTAAATATTAATAGAGAGCTGGTTTTCATACAAAAGTAAAAAATTCAAAATGATGGATTAGTAATGCATACTTAATTAAGAATTAAATTGTTTCGTTTATTTTGAAAACTTTTGTAGTCTCTAGACCGTGACCTCAGCTTGTATATGTTTAAAATGGTTTTCAACACGACGTCTGTTCATTAAATAAAATAAACTTGTTTTTTAAAACCAAATTTTCAAAATCATTTCGAGTTGCTTTAATATCTAATACTAGTTATAAACAAACAACAATTTGAAATAAGCAGCATTAAACAAAATCGAACTAATCTAGAATTTTTTTATCTACAAACGTGCCTCGATTACAAAATTTATTAGATATGTAGCACTAATTAATACCCATTACATTTTTACCTATTGGCTTAAAACTCGAAACCATGTACGCTTGCGACTAGAAATTTTTTAAATGTGCATTTGGGAGAAATGACATGTTTTTAATGAAAATTAAATTTTTAAACTAAATTTTTATTTAAAAAACCGAACCTTTCAAACCGAACCGGACCGAACCTTGAGCTAGGTTCGGTTCGGTTCGAAAAATTTGCCGGTCCGGTTCGAGGTTGGGTTCGAAAATTTAATGTCCGGTTCGGTTCGGTTCGGTTCGAAAAATTGAACCGAACCTCGAACCGAACCTCGAACCTGTTCGGTTCGTGTCCATCCCTATACAAAAGTATGCTATCAGAATATTTAGTATGGTAACTAGCATAGTAGTAATTTACAATACTAATAACGGTATGAATTCTGATGCTTTTTGCATTACGAGAGAATAGTTTGAAGAATAATAGACGCATATCATTGATTATTTCAAAAACACTGTTCAAATAACGCTCCATTATGTTGACCATACAATCGATACCTATGAACATCTTCACAAGACCGTCGTATTATAGCTGAAGTGATTTCATTATCTCAAACTTAAAACTACGATTTCCAAAAAAGTCCTTGACTGAATTCTGGATCGGAACTAGAACTGAATTTTCCACAATCGTTGATATGGCGTTAAATGTTCTTCTGCCATTCAACACCACATATTTATGTGAAGTTACTTTCTCGGATTTAACACATATTAAATCCCATATCGTTTATTGCCAAAAAAATTTGAAGAGGTCTTCCGTCCACCAGTGTCAAACATTCCACCAAGATTTAATTTGTTATACAATAAAGAACAGGCACATCCATCTCATTAAATTTTTTCCTTTAATATTAATTTAATACTTACCACTCAACGACTGCGTTCGAATATATTCGAGCGATCTAAGACGGTCAAAATTCCCTTTTATTTATGTTATTGCAAAAAATGCAATTTTGATGAAAAATAGGGCATATAATTTTTGTAACTATAATAAATACAATTTTCAACTTTTGTGCAATTTTTAATTTTAGATGTTTGTATGTTTCTAAACGAATTCTAAAACTATATATTTTTATACGTATATATATATATATATATATATATATATATATATATATATATATATATTAATTGTTACCTAATAAATAAATGATCAAAAAATATTTATTTATCTTTCTTTTATATTTATATGGGGTCGCCAAGAAACTCGCAATCATAAATGGGGTCGTGAATGAAAAAAATGTAAGAAGCCCTTATCTAGACAGTATATGAAACCGCTTTAAACCAGTTTTTGCCGTAGTGTGAGTAACATTTATTGTATTCTGAATTTATCTGTAGGAGGTACGAGAATTTCAACAATCGCTTGTGGAACGCCTTCCGTTATCTTTATTGGTTCGTTAATTTGTCTTAGATTGTATTAAACTTCCGTAATATATTAAGTTATTCTGTAGTTGCTAAAATATGCATCTATTAGTCTTTCTGAGTATTTATTTATATACAACTCCACAGTTTTCGTATCATTCTTCACAAAACGAATAAAACACTTAACATTTGAGATTTATAACGATTATACTTTAGCAAATAACGTTCTATTTTACATATTCTGTTACGTGTTGAATTGACTTTACGTAACATGGTTATTTTTACGGTCCAAGGGACGGAATGAAGTAACATCAAAATAGTGTACCGTCTAGCTTCCAGATATACTAGACATTGGTATACACGTCGCGACACTTCTATTAAACACGTGTTCACTTACCTTAAAATGTCTTTAAAACCCTCGTCTATGTTATACATTTGAGCTGCAACCCATCTGAAGAAAACGCAAAATAAAGTCTACCCGGAAGGTGGGTATTCCGAGTAAGGATTTAGCGGCTATTACTGTTACCGGAAGATGATGGAACCTCGCTTACACTCTTATCACAACCTTCTACTAGTCTACTATAAAAAAAAAACCTCCACGTCGTGTATACCTAACCTATACTGCAAAGCAGGATTATAAAATTGAATAAATATAGATAAAAACTATGATCTATCCCCAATTGGGCAAATATGCGCGAAGTTAAAAAAACAGCTTCATATTATTGATGATAAAAGTTCGTCCAACTTAATTTTTACGTACTATTATGTGGATACAATTGTGAGCACCTGTTGATGAAAAATTGTTACGTACTTATACATTAAATAAGCGTGCATCAAGGTATATAATCCTTCTCAATATTAGCAAGCAATACACATTATTATAGTAACCATCAAAAACAATTACTAAATATAATAAAACAGCATGCGATGTTTATAAAATGAACAACAAATATTCAATGATTTGCAGAATTTTGTTCTTCTCAAAACTATGTCCACTTCCAGTGCAAGAAGCGCCGCAGATAAAAATCCAACTTATAGAGCACAAAAGCAACCAACACGGGCAACTTTCACCTTAACGGAATATCAAATCCACGTGTTCGTACTTCCGTTCGGAAATCTGTTCATACTAACAGTTCCGAGATTTGGATACCGGAACGTTAACTACCTAGTTCTCTACCTTGTCCGGCATCGCGATAGTCTGTGTCATTCATTACATTCTAAACACAGTTTTTGTGGCTGTTTTTATGAGTGTGTAATTTTGAAATATATCGTCCATGGTTTCTGTTTTTCAGACCAGAGTAAATTCGAAATAACTTTATTATGATGACTCTTTCCCAGGTTTCTATCTGTAATTCTTTTTAATTTAATATGAAGGGTTATAAAGCATCGATATTTACTAACGTTTATATCTAACCTACTGGGATCTTCTTTATTTTGATATTACCTTGAAATAGTAACACCATTAAATGTAAATTAAAATTACCAAAGCTTATAGATTTTTCAGGGTATTTTTTTAAATAAACGCTTATCCAACTAACTGAAATTAATATATTCATCTCTATTACTTATTGTTTTCTTAAGAAAATCCCCAATATTATATTTCATAACAGAAATTTAAACCTAATACGACCAAAACTCATGGTATTGAATATAAATATAATATAAATATGTTACATATTTTTAAAAATAACTTTTAGCAGTATTTCAAAGATGTGCAAAACTAATATAACGGATATCAGAAAATAAAAAGATGACTTCATCAGCCAAAATTTAGAAGCCCTGGATAAAATACAAGTTCTGAACGCGAAGGACGGTAAATTATCACAAAGCTTAAAATTTCAGCAATTATTTCAATTAGTTTTCTAGTTATCAGCAAATCAAGAAATGGATAATATTGTATTTGTTTCCTATATCTAGTAGCCTACGAAATATCTTTGAAATTTGAAAACTTATCTAAGACGCTTTTATTAGTGTAAAATTTTCGTTCAATTTAACAAAATTGCATCTTAACTGCATAATTATTGATATTGGAGAACGGCCACGCATCTATATTGAAGTTTTAGTTTACGTAATCGTATAATTGACGGTATTTCAATTCAACGTTTGTTCAGCGATGTGATAACGGGAAAGACCATTGGTAGAAGAAGGCCATAGTTCGGGCAGTTTTCTTAGTTTTGAATGACATAATTGTTGTCAACCTTCACATCTCATGAAAACCTTTATGGCATATATTTACAAATAAAATAAATAAATGCATCTCTAGTGACACTGATGCAGTTACAACGAGCTTAATGAGTTTAAAGAACCTTTCTTATGGAGGTGTTAAGATATTATAATACATATTGCCGTTTGTTTAAATTGGAATCTTTGACCTTCGCGGAATGTTTATGATCATTTAGTATACAAATAGCAGAAATGGAGAATCTTGTAGTATGTTAATTAAGATGTTAAATATTGAGAATGAATCAAGATTTTCAGCACATAAATTATCTGAGATGTTAATTAGTAGTAAATTAGCACAACCTCTGTTTCCTTACACAGGTGAATGGCATTTTTAATATACACTTTCTAATTTTAATCATATACAGCACGGGACATCGAAAAGCTTCCACCCCTATATTAGACATGTTGAACAATTACAAAGAAACGCTGAAACACGTGAATTTTTTATTCAAGTGGGGGTATTTTAATATGGCATTGAATTCGCAATATAATTTACCTTCCCCCCAACGCCTCATTACCTTTCAATTCAGATAGGGATTATAACACAAGTAGAACATAGATAAAAAGGTTTTCTTTGCGGAATTCGGCAATATGAATTATAATAATTCATACTATAATTTCAACGCCCTCTGGTGGCGGAAACCAAAATTCTTAATATATTTGCTTCGGTTCATGTATACGGCATGTAAAAATCTTTTTCTTTTATTTGTTACAACTACTGCTGCACCGAATTTTTTACCTAACTTGAATGTGTATGTATGATAAACTTGATTTTCTTCACGTGTTTGATTAAACAAATATTTGGTTGGTCTTGCATAAAATTAATTTTTTTACACACATTGAAATAGTTTATGTATTTAAAATCACGATACATAAAAGATTTGCGTTTTACTGTATCCCGTCTAAACTACGAATCTACCAAACTTATTAAGGAAACATTTAATAAATCGCAAAGTAGACTCTGGATCCATACTCATATTCAACAGTTGAAGCTTGATTACTTCAAAAAGAGAAATATATAGACATATTTTGTTTCTTTTTACATACGATCATCTAAACTAATTTTCAAATAGTTTACTTTATTGAAAACGATTGTGCGCACCAAGCAACGGCAAAGTTGGAAGAAAAGTTCTGCAAGCTGGTTCAGAACTGATGCCCATGAAACAGGAATTTCACGTACTACAGTTCGTAGTATTAAAGCAGCAAAAATACTATTCATACAAAATTTATTTGATACGAATTAAACAAACAAGCTCATATCGGCGACTACAGTTTTGTGAGACGATGTCGGAGAAGGTTAATAACAATACAGACTTTTGTTTTAACATTTGTTTTTCAAACATACACATTTCTCTCTTGTGGTAAAGTATGTCGATAAAATGGTCGATACTGGTGTGATTGAATCTTACAGTATTCCAAACCTAACATACCCAAAAATTGAATGCGTGGGCGGGGATTTATGGAAATCGTATTGCCGGACCATTCTTTTTACCAGAAGCTTTGAATGAAAATTAGTAGACAAACCATTGATTCCGTTTTAACACATGGAACTGAAAGTGGCAGTAGATATTCGGATGAAAATTTGATTTTCCAAGAGGACGGTGTACTTCACACTACGCAGTGGTACCGACGCGATTCTTAAATGAATGCTTTCATGATCATTGGATTGAATGGAGGGGTCAACTGAGTTGCCAGCCCGGTAGCCATATTTTGCACCTCTGGATTACTTTGTATGAAGCTACCTGAAAAGTATAGTTTATCCAAATCCATTTGCTTTTTTAGAAATTGTACGACGGTGCATATTATACGAATTTAATCAAACTACTCCCTAAAAGCTTCAAGCTTCAAAATGTTCGAAATTATTTTGAGCAACTACTCTACTATTTAATGGAGGCGGATAAACAACGTTTTAACATTTGATTCATTAATTTATAAATAACTAAATATTCAATTGATCACGTTTCATTGTTATCTTGCAAGATAGATTAATCTCACAAATAAATTGGAGTACACAATTGACTTCTCGGCGTTTTCCTAAGTAAATCAAATCTCTTTACATTATAATTTAATTAAAGGCCGTTATGCTTGCGGCCACGTCCCCAATGCTCCACCCGAAGGTACTACATTGGGTTTAAACGCGAAAATATAAACGTGCTCCTAATTATTCTAACTTCAAAATTAACACATCCTAGATAAAAATCTAACAATTGAAACAAAAACTAAAAATAGGGTTTGATTGATGGTATCCCTAGCGTTGATTTGGAGTGTACACGATCAACAAGACACAAACAAAATGAATGAGGAAGGATCCGTAATGCCAGATAGCAGCTGCCAGCACTGCTTACCGGTGCGACCTGAAAGGTCGACTTAAAGCTATACAAATCTAACTAGCTAATTTAAAATGGATTCAATTTTCTAACAATACGCCAAATATATTAATAGTGAATCTAGCTATTTTACCTGCTCTATAAATTTACAAATTCGTCTTCCCTGGTCTAAGTAATTTGTTAGCCTAGGTCCTTCCCTAGCTTTCCCTATCATTCCCTAACTGATTTATATTGTAATTACAATCTTCTCAAACAATTTTCCTTCCTATATATAAGCTACCACCAAAAATGGCGGCAGAACGTCAAACAAATAATATCAAGCCACAAATAATAAAAGCAGGCAAAAATAGAAATATAAAATTAAATATAAATATTTATGTAAATATATAAATAACCTTCTATAAGCATTAAGCGTTGAGCAGTGCATAAAATTGCAAAAAGCATAAGCCAAATTATCAGGTGAACTCGCATAAGCATTATACCGGCTAGCGCCATTACGCACAAAACGTACTCGTTAAATTATTTCAAATTTACTAATTACCATAAATCAATGCTTATGCGAGCACAACCGCCACAATTATGTTCTTACCTCGGTAATATATTTCTTTAGTATCCGAAGATCTGGTCGTCTGCATACATTTAAGCTTACTGTTAGGGGGAAATGGATATTCACTGCTAAAGTTCTGGTGGGTATGCACTAATCGTCCTTGGTGGGGAGGGGTGTGTTTCACAATCACTATCACTTTACTTTTAAGTCCTGGAGGGATGCACGGTTTACTCTATTTTATTTATTATTTTATTCTTTTGTTTATTTCATTCATTTAATTTAATGAGGTTTTTGATTTTTATGTTTTTATTTGTCCGGATTAAGTTTTAAGTTTTTTTTTATTTATTCCCGGTTTCCGCGCGTATAAGGTTATATAGTGGTTATAGTGATTGTATTAGTGGTCCGGGGGTTGTCGTGCATATGGACTTTTATAAATATTATGATTTTTTTTTTGTTTTTTTGTTGTTTTTTAAGTTTTGGCTTTTATATTTTCTTCCTTTTTTTTTAATTATTTAAATACAAGTTTTGATTACCAAACTCATATCATTTAACGGCAAATCAAAATCTAAAATTTTCAATCCTCCACCACCCCCTTCCGTTTTACGCGTCGTTATTGTCGTGTAATCTTGCGACCCTTCACGCGAATTCTTTCAAAGTTGTCCAGAACGCCTTCTGGTTAGCCTCTTCCCCAACTTCCTCTAGGCTCTTTGGCCATGCTAGACCTAGGATAGCTAATTTGCTATCAGCTAACCCTCGATTTGCCTCCTCAAGCGGGCAGTCGAAGAGCTCGTGCTCTGCGCTTTCAGCGCCCTCGCCGCATTCGCAGCGCTCGTTGTCGGTTAAACCGAATCTTTGTAAATACGCTTTTAGGGCGCCGTGCCCTCTTATCAGTTGCACCATTTTATGATCGAGTTTTACCTCGATATTACCTCTAGCTCAAATCTCTTTACAACAGAGTTACCGAAATCTGCATAAAATTACGTTTTTGATTATGTACAACTTGGGGTATATTTCCTACCTAAATTGTAGGACAATAAGGCGCAAGGGGAGGCGCGTTTGGCAGTTCAGTGTCATATAAAGACATGCCTACGCCAATCAAGAATTAACGTGTCGCAGCGATCTCATGTAATTTATTTAAAATGTTCAAAATTACGGGTGGAAATTTTTTGGTGTTCCGCACTGCGCCAAAAAGCACCTACAAAATACTAGTATCATGAAAAAGTTCTACAGAGTTAACCTTTTTTTACAGGTATTTGAATATATTTTAAAGATTTTCATCAACTTTATTTTTACTTTATTCTCTGCGCGTACTAAACGTTCGGTCCTTTAATATTGGGGAATATTTCTTCTTTAAGCACTAGGTAGTCGGTACTAGATGTTTACAATTCATAAAGTAGGATTAAGAACTACTGCTTAATGTGATAGGAAATAAAAACCGCCACTATGCATTTTGTTTCGCGCAAGCTGAACTTTATCAGAATGTTCTACTTTTAAACAATGTAATCTTTGGTTTTGGAAATAGAGTTAAATTTGCTCCAGAAGGATAGCGTGTCATTATTTCAGCTGGTAATGATATTCGATAGTTCGTTCTAACCTGCCGGGAATCTTGAAGGAAATAGACCCTTGTCAGGAATCACAGATTATGGTTCTGTTCCCGAACTAGCAATACATTGGGTCGTGGGTGTTAGCAACACACAACTGAATGTTCTTTAAGGGAGCCTATCAAAGTAGATGGGACATTAAATTACAACCCAAGCAGCACAGTTCGTGAATTTTTAGTAAACTTGACCTGACAGTAAATTATACGTTAGTTATACCTGTTCTTATAACCTACAAGTAAACTTTGGTAATTTTTACAGTAAATATAACTTTAAAGATATATCAGCCCAGTATGTAATTACAGTTAGTAAAAATGAGTCAATTTGTTGCTTTGCAATTGACTTTAAGTCTAATTTTACTTCTAGGTAAATATTGGTCAATATTGTAGTGTTAATTTACCAAATATTTAACCTAGAATTGACTATTAAGTAGATATATCTTGTAGGTATATTATTATCAGTATATTTTACCAATATTTAACTTAACATTTTACCTTCAGGTAATTTTACTTACAAGTGTAAAGTAAGTAAAATGCGCACATGGTAGATTTATGTATTTATTAATTAACTAGTATAATAGACTCGTGTAGTCAAATTCGAGGTAAAATTAAGAACATCTTTACCTTAGAGTTTACCTTCAGTTGGATTTGGTAAATCTGTGGGCAAACTTACCAGAAAATTCCTATTACTAGAATTTTTCCTCAATCTCAAAAGTCAACTTAAACTGATAGTAAAGATTACCTAATTGTACTAAATATTTCGTTAAGGTCAGGTACATGTTCAGAGAGTTTTTGCATTGCTTATGTTAGGTTGGAAAAATATTATCTAAGAATTTTAAACGCTATCGCTTACACATCGTGTTACCATAGATGTTCCACATTATTGAAACCCGCGAATGAATTAGAAGTGTAACGCACATAATCTCAAAAATTAAGATAAATAGCAAGAATTTGGAGTGTGGTTCTACTACAAGCCACGGTTGTGTTATTAAATTATAAAAGAAATGAAGGGTGCGGTATCTATTGAAAATTCACACCAATCTAATTAATAATTTATATTTGAAATGAAACGTCAAAATTTGATTTACCAGACTATCATTATATTAACCTGTTAGTAATATTCGCCAATTGGAGAAATCAACTAATGGAAGTCAAATTTGCTTGTTGTAGTGAAATTGACTTGTTTTTGGTTATTCCTCTAGAAGTGGGCCAGATAGGTTTTGGGCCTTTGGAAGCTTCTTTTTAAAAAGTTTTATGCCAAAAACTCTTCTATCAAGTTTATCTTTAATTGTTTAATTACAAAAATAGCTTATTTCTGTTACAACAACTTAGACGTTTATATTCATTAAACATTAAGTAATTGAAATTGACAAAAATAATTGAAGTTAATAAATCAATAATAAATAATTAAAATTTTCGGTGAGTAGCTTGAACCACCTACAAAGTTAAGGTTATGAAGTTCGTAGGCTGACTTACCATCAGAAGCTCCTCAGGTATATATGTAATCCCTGCTCTCATATCATCTCGTGGGAAAGTGCAGATCTCGCCGTCTGCTACTTCTTGATAAACATACATTGTCTTATTCTAAGTAATATTAAATACGTCTGCTTAATTGCAATTCAATGTTTCTACACCTGCAGTATCAGGTTGCGTCTGGAATACAAAGTAGTTGCTTCCGTTCTCATGTCTGATGTGAACTTTGATTAACCTTTAATTATAACCTTTATTTAATACAATGTAACATCCTTTTTCTAAGACATAATAAATGCGTTTAATTTTATATACATTCTAATATGGGGGATATGTAACTGGTCAAATAAGTAAATGGTAAATTTATCGATAAGTAAATATCATTGGTAAAATCATACTAAACTTCAAGATATATTTACTATTTGATCAAAGTACAAGGTAAATTTGACCAATAGGTAAAACATCAAAAAAGCTTTATATGAAATAGTTTACAAGCGGGTCATAATTTAAGTTATATTGACCTAAATTTACGTACACATTAGGTTAATTTTACCTATTCTTACTCATCAGTAATTTTGTCTATTGGTTAGATTTACTTAATGTTAAGTAAATTCGACTTAAATTTTACATAAAATTTTCTCCATTTAGTAAAGATAACATATTAATTACGTAAACTTTACGCAGTCGCAGATAACTAAAGTTAGTCGCCGACTTAAATTTAGGTAAAGTTTACGCAAAATTTACTTGAATGTGCCACTTGTGAATGAACACAAATTGAATAAACAAAACCCATAATAAGTAAAACCTTCATATTAGTGCTTAAACTATTCAAAAATTCTCTCAATTAGTGAAGTTAAGTACTAACTTGAGCAGAATTAGTTAATCAAACAACAAATAACCCTTTAATGCTTACTGCTTATCAAACCAGGTGATTTGATTGACATCAACTTATCCACCTTGTCCCTGATGGTTTAACCTCAAGGCTCCGATTATACCAGCCGAAATTTCTAACCCAACAAACTATAAATGCAGAAGAAAAATTATAGGAATGGGCAACACGTACTACTCCTGATTCCTCAAAGTATGGTTCTATATCAATGAGCTAAAATGCTAGTAGGCAATGACCCTCCGGAGGAACCATTACACACTAATTATACCAAAGTAATATGAACTAATCTACTCTATATGGTAGCCTTATTACCAATAAACGTTCTCCGACGAAACCCAGTTGGCCTGTTTTACTCGATACAAAGATTGTTCTTCTTGTGCAGACGGTCTAAACGAATTTAATTTTCAACCTAAGGAAGCTATATTTGTTTCACAAATCACTTTATAATGTACTCATAGATGTGAAAAAGTTGCCCTGAATTGGTTTATTAACCAGATGCTTTCAAGTAAAAACACCCATACAGAATATGGCACTTTTTTTACCCTCTCCATGATACTTTGGCGTCAAATGTAATGATAACAAACGACCTTCTCAATCCATTTTATAAATGTTGATAAGGGCTTATGAAAACCCCCTCGTTGGATCTATCCAAATTAATTATATAAAAAGCTCAGAATTGCAAATAACGAAGAAATTAATATTTACCTCCGACAAAAGATATTTCTGTTTGGTGTATAAATAACTTGACCGGTTGCCCCAATAATTGTGGATATTGTAAATATCCATCAATCTGTTATTCTTAACAGAGAACGACATGATTGCACTAGATCCTAGGTGCGTTCACAGATAGAAAATGGTAAGCAATCCCAACTGAATTAGCTCAACAAAACAATAGTTTAACAAAGATACCAAAGCAAATAAAATTAAAACTGTAACGGTAATGAATAAACGGTTACAACATCCTCTTAAAAAAATCCCCCGTTAAAGATTTTCTTACAGACATGGAGACGTTAAGTTGGAGTGGTCAATTTTAATATCTTAAACATGCCCTGAATCCAAGGTTTTATCTGTAAAGCAATCCTTAAAATGATAGACATTTTGCGATATCTTACACACATCCCTATATTTTTATCAGACTGGCTGCGTTTCTATAATATGTAAGCCACGGAAGTGTGCATTACTGAACTCCCGGGACCGACGGCTTAACGCTAAATATGGTGCAACACCGATCTTCGAGGACCGGTAACAACGTAATTATTTATTTATAGTTGTATGATATAAATTATAAGAGGTTTAATATCAACTATTAAAAGTAAAAGCATGTAAGAACTTACTGTTATCTTACTTTGTGTGATTAGGTTTCGTGTTAAAGATTTTTTAAAGTGTCAGGTAACGTATTTTTTTAAAGATTTAGAACATAGGTAGTCTTTTGGAAATAGCTTTTCTGTTGGACCTCAGGATTCTACAATAAATTATTTGTTTTTTGAACAATGATGTGGGTAAAGGTAAACTAGACTAATAGTCAGCATATAAGTGGCGAGTAGTAGCCATTGTTAAACTCAACACTTTCAAGACCATATACTATCTGCTCGCTCTGACAAGTATTTGCATCAGTAGTCGTATTCTTACCACGATATACGATTAAGGGGTTAAGTATAACCATCCACTGTACATAAATTATATAACTTAATCTTAATCCCATATGCGTGAGGTTTATTAGGGCTATATTGTTTTATTTGCAGTTTTCCCAGTGTCAGGTAACGCTTACTAAATGTTTTATATTTTATTGAGAACCTTAACCATTATCTAAACTAATTTAGAAATCGTCCAACCATGCTTCGAAGTTAATAATTTCATTTACAATAAATTATACTAATAATTATGCCTAAAAGTTTTTCCTTTTCTTGTGATATACATACAAATAAAGAACTTTCGTACAGTTAGAAGTATTTAATAGCGTGTCTTACAAACGTTGAAATCTGATGTTATTATTTCTGTCATGAATAAAGTAAATACCTAATATAGTTCCAGCACACACACACATACAAACATACAAACACACACACACGCATGCACGCACACGCACACAAAATACCCATACGATACACACACGAGCCATATAAATGTACCAAAATCGCAAAGCCTACGTGCATTCCTGATTTTCAGCTGCCGATGGTCACGCAGGACTTTAACAGTGCATATTCAACTCCCCTTAGTAGTAAGAAAAACTAGATGTAGTCAGACGACCAAATCTTCTGATGCTGGAGAAATTTATATACGAGGTAAGAAAAAAATTGTGGCAGCTGTACTCGAATAAGCATTGATTTGTATTAAAGACAGATTTTGAAATAATTTAACGAACACGTTTTTGTGTGTAAAAGCGCTAGCCGACATAATGCTTGTGCGAGTGCACCTGATAATATAGGTATTGCTTTTGCTAATTTATGCACTGTTATATGCTTATAGCTGTTTAGTTGTTTATATATATATATATATATATATATATATATATATATATATATTGCTGTGTTAATCGACGCCCCACGAATTGGGCGCAATAAAATGCTATACTTCACTAGCCCCTACGATAGGCACCATAAAATGTCGTGTTAATCGAGCCCCACGATTTGGGCGTACATAAAATGTCGTGTTATCTTCCTGTAGGAAAAATAAAACCCTTGTTATTCTTGCCCCACGAATTGGGCAGACCATAAAATGCTGTGTTATTTTCTTTATATTAATCAAGCACTTGTAAAATGTTAAATTTTAAATCTCTTTGTCTCAACTAGCTGATTCAATTAAATAAAGCAATTCTACAATACGCAGTATAATGATTAAATATTTACAACTTTTTTAAATATCTACCCCTTTTTAAATTATTTACATCTGTCAGATTTTTAGAAAATGAAGCCAGCAAAAGGAGTTTTTTATTCCATTTAGAAACCTTTTGAAACGTTTCAAGATGCCTATTGCCTTTCATAAATTTATCAAAGAACCCCAGTTTTGTCGGCTCTTACATTTTAAATTATTATTGAAATAAAACAGTTTATAGAAATAAATCATATCAAAATATCTAACCTGGAGTGGTTCAGTAGCTTCTCTGCATCCCCAAGAGTTTTCGTGTCCAGTCTGAATGTTTTGAGTTGAATTTGAAAGTCGACATCCAACCAAAATACTATCCAAATCGTTATTAATGAGTTTATTCCAATAAAAGGTTTTCATCTCCGTAATTAACGAAACAGTAGTGGAATATTTACCATTGTCAGAGATTACCTAATTAATTTAACGGGCAGTAATCTCCAGAGTCTTCCTGACTCGTATCCAAGATCGTATTTAAGAGCCCTGTTTTATTTGTTTTTAGAAATTGTATAATTTCATTAAATCTGGTTTACTTACGTCTGTAACAGTTCGGCTCGCTTACACAATTTTTACACTCTTATAAAAATGATTTCACTTTACTTTTAATTAACTATTTGCGTGAATATCTTAGCACTTTTGAGTATAGTGACTGCCCAGTTTCAAATGTATACTAACTCTCTGTTCAATTGTCATCATATTTATAGGCCCGGCCCCTTTGTTTGCGATTTGTGGATTCCACTTGATGTGCGACACCAAATGTCTTATCTCTTGTTATTTCGGAAACTTTACCAATTGTGTAGTTTAACTGCATTGAAAAACGCTCAATTTGTCACGTAATTCATTCGCATACATAACATTTAATTCAGAAATTCCAGTAACCTTCGTTCATCAAATCACGTATTATTGTTGTTTGCTTTATTCTAATCTAAATAGAAATAAATTTGGTGTTTGTTTATTTCCTAGTTAAATTGGATTTTTGAACAAATGTAATACTTTTCTATCACGTACGCTTTTTAAATAATGCATAATTTCTGCCTGCGTATATGATGATATATTAACGCACTTGTTGAATATTTATCTAGCCAATTCATACAGGTTTTTTTTAAATTTAATTATACAGTGTGCTCTCAACTAACCATATTTATAATGACCTATTTACTCTTCTAATATCTGTAATTATGTCTTTTTTTACTTGGGAATTTCTTTTGTATATTCTACGACCCGAAAGACTTAAACTACTCCTAAATTAACCCTATAATTACAGCAATATATATATATATATATATATATATATATATATTTATATTTCTGTTTTATTTATTTATATTTATATTTTAAATTTTTTTGTATGTATTATATTATTTTGGGGCTTGAATTGTTTTTTTCTAACGTTCTGCCGCCATTTTTGGTGGCAACATTTTTATAGGAAGGAAGAATGTAATAGAGAAGAATGTAATTTTAATGTAAATCAGTTAGGGTATGATAGAAAGTTAAGGACGGATTTAGTCAAAATTAATTATACCAGGGAGGACGAATTTGTAAATATATAGCGCAGGCAAAATAGCTGGATTCACTATTAAAATATTTGGCCAATGCTTAGAAATTTGAATCCATTTTTAATTAGTTAGCTAGTTTTGGATAGTCTTAAGTTGACCCTTCAGGTCGCACCGGTAAGCAGAGCTGGCGACTACTATCCGGTATTACGGATCCCTCCTCTTTTACTTTCGCGAGTGTCTTGTTGATCGGACACACTCCAAAATCAACGCTAGGGTTGTTAGATATTTATGATGGATTAATTTTGAAAATAGATTTAATTTGAAGCACGTTTATATATTCGCGTTTAAACCCAATGTATTACCTTCGGGTGGAGCATTGGGGACGTGGCCGTAAGTATAGCGGCCCATATTCACATTATAATTCCGATGGTCACGGAGTACGCTAAAACGTACCAACTCATAACCAACGATTCTAATTTCAGACCGCCAATGGTCGGGAGCAAAGGCAAAATCTAAATGAAAAAAAACACGCACACACCTTTCTGGACAAATTACAATCATATAAATCTAACTGCAAAAACCAAATCTTAATAAACAAGTGCTACATTTTTGGGGCATGGGACGGTAAAGAAGTCTAGGTCACAGACAGAATAGAGAAGGGAGTGGGCAATAACCGGAAAGAAGCGGCAGATGTTTTGGTGTACACATAAACTCCGCGCCTACTGAAACAGAGTAAAGGTGAGTTACATCCAAAACGACTACAACAACTCTATCGTGCACTCAAGGTCTTTACGCTGTACGACTGAAATATAAATCTTAGACACGACCAAAGCACTATCGTAAATATACTAACATGGAAAAGCCGGGCTTTTCTTAACTTTTAGATGACAGACTTACCAAAATGTTAGTAAATAAATAAATATATAGTATCAGAATACACCTAATAGCCTAAGCTTATGTTTATACATACATACAAATACAATTGATAATCGCAAGTAGAATAGAACACCGATTTGAAAATAGACCAATTTTTTCTCCGAGCGTTTCCTACTCTTACCTTTGACATTCCAGTACTCCACCCGACGGTACTATATTAGCCAGGAAGCGAGTTTTTTTACTTAAAAATTTTGAATTTTACCGAACATTTGCTATTCCAACCAAGGTAGGGATTTTTAATACGTAACAACACTCACACATTGGACCTACATTGTTCCTCTCATCCGAACGAGGGCGTATTCTTGTGAAAATTCTTGCTTAACATTTTTCAAGCGGTCTTTGTTGGGAATCTAACCAAGAAGCTTTAGTTCATCACTCATACGCGAATCTGCTTGATCCACGTTGTCGCATGTCTTTCCTATCACCGGTTCACCCGCTCTTAGTTACTCGGGTTAAATCTCACCTTTTACTTTTGGGATTGTTTTGAGGTTTGGAGGTAACCAACGGCTTTGGGTCGTAGTTTGTAGATATATGACTACTAATCCCAAATTTCCTGGTTTGGATCCCGACATTGGCCGATTGAAAAATGTTAGGTGCAAATTTTTCGGAAAGAAAACCATTTCCTTAGTATACAGGGTTAAATGTAGGTCCCGTGTCTGAGGTCATATATATATTCCTATTTTTGATGGGTTGCAAAAGTCGACTAAGTTCTATTTGCCCAAATAAAGAACTCTTCTTTTCGCCGACGGAAACATCTTTTTAGGACTAACTTTTTTACTTTACCCGAAAATCAAAGACGTGTTAAAAAAATTTCGACAGCGTGACACTTCGTATCTTAAAAGCTTTGATATTTAATGGAATTTCTACACTGAATTCAACACTTTTCCTAGAAAATTGAAACAACCGTTTACTAAAATCCTCCAGGGTCTCAAATCCGTACTCAAATTTCCTTTCTAATACAACTTTTACCTCCATAATATAAAGCTTGGCAGTTAGAAGGTGCTAAACCGCAGTCATTTTATTAACACCCGTTGCAAATCGCATTTCGCATTGCTAATCTGCAAAAAAGACATAGTGAAAGTTGTTAGTCTGAGCTTCGAAAGAGTGAGGTGTTTCAGATTCTTCCATTAACGCCAACCCCTTGATCAAGGTTAGTATACAGTCACTCGAACAAATCGTATTAATATGTGATTTGAAACTTATCAGTTTTAACATGTTTATTTTCTAGCAATATTTTCACAAATACCTAATTTAATTAACTCATAAAAAGTCAATTTAAATATAATATCTCTACACAATCTACGTGATAAATATTACATATTGTTGAATACAATATAAGCTTTCGAATTGAGAGTATAAAATTATAAATTAAGCGGTGACAGAAAATGCCATTTGTTAGCGTCACTGGAAGGGCTCCTTCCTTTTGATGATTGTAAAAATCGTAACTGTTGTCAAACAGCATACGTCAATAGGACATTTCCTCCTGAGCTGTTGTTAGAGAAGGTCAATTGTTCTTTAAATAAAAGAACATGGCGTTGCAGACCACATGTTGGAAGCACCGAAAGATTAAGGTCGATTTTCAAGATGAAATCGTCTCGGCTAAACCCATTATATGTCCACGCTTGGCATGTATTAGTTCGTATAAGACGGGACGTTAAATTGTTCTGATTGGCTTTAAGATAGCAGTAAGTATTACCGAGTTTTAAAGCCCTTATTAGTTTAATATTTGCAGTGCAACTTACTATAATTTAAGAAAATTTATAAAATTTATTTATTAATCAATGGACAATTTATTGGCAACTATTTGAAATCTTGTAGGAATAGTAAAACATATTTGAAATTTTACTTGATATGGTAGTCAATCTGGCGTGGTTTATTTGTTCGATGCAAACGCCCTTAATGTTGTTAGATATTCAGTATCCATTTTATTGGATTGTGTGGTATTGAAGATTCCTAACCTGTAAATGCTGAAATAAGAAGATTTCAATTTATTAATTATCATTCCGGGTATGGCTCTAATACCTTGCAAGTATTCTTCTGATGGATTAACATCTGGTATGTAATTAGTGTTTTTTTAATACGTCAGCTGTAACTTTTGCTATGACAGACAAATAAGGTTTGTTTGTTCACGTGGAAATTTCCTAGTTCATTATGTGAATGACAAACAAGTTATTTTTAAACTTTGGTGAAAGGAATCTATAAAGCTTCACTTTAATCTTTGTATTAGTACTAACAAAAAATGGTTGATGGCGATATAAAGATAGAAAAGGTTAACTTTCAGAATTAACAAAAATTAAAGCTATTTTAGTGAACTAAATTGTTTCATTTTGCTTTTCATTAATTAATAATTGGAATATTTTACCATTTAATGTGAAGTCTATGTAGTACTACCAAGACCAAATAAAGTTGTAATATAAATTTAATTAATCCAAAAACTCAAATTTAAACATTTTCAAGAATAAATTCTTGCTAAACTTTACTAATGTAAAAACTACGTTATTCTATTTTTGAGAGATGCTGATTATTACCAAGTACATATATACATATTTTTCATTATCATAATTTAGTCAAATTTTTAAAGATGATGTTTTGTAAATAATTTTAAACTGCAACTTAAAGGAATAGATATTTATTTCGGTCAAGACTATGGTTATTAGTTGGAATGAATGAGGTTTGATTCTTATTGATTATGAATTTTTTGAAATGAATGCACAAACAAGTGTAGCAGTGCAATTAAAGGTCAATATCGAGCCATAAGGTAAGAAAACTTAAGGGATTGGGTTCTCGTAATATTTTTTGTATAGCGGTATTTGAGTATAGGTTTCCGCATTCGCCTTATACAAAAGACTCAAGTTGGGTCTTCTTAGTATACAAAAATTCGGGGGCGCCATATTCACTATATTTTGGTCGCAGTCCAACCCCGACCCAAAGCTCATGTTCTACCCAGAGCAAATCGCTCGACTAGCCGCTTAGCCTTTGGAGGTTTCCTCATCTACAAGCCCTTTTCCACCGAACCTTACCGTGGGCGCTTTACATCTACAGGAAATCCTCGTCATCTATCCTTGTGCCTTTCAGCTGGTCATATAGGAGTAAAGAAATTAACCCCCTTAGTAAGGCAAAACGTTATACAGTAAACAACGGATTTTTACGTGCGTTGTGAGTGCTAGCTAGGAAGTATTCAATACAGTAAAATTTCTGTGCGTTAACTAAGAAAAAAACAATCTTTCTAGTTACACGCATGATTTAAATTCACGGCAAGATATTGGATAATAACAAAGATTTGCTCTGATTTAAAACGTATTAAACGATTTTCAATGAGATTCTCAACGAGTAAAGATTTGTCAATGAAAGAGTATAACACATAGGTTGCCATTTTATATATTATACAAGAATAGTTCCAAAATTCCTGATTCCAATTATGTGCTAATTTGGTATTAACAGGTTAAGCAGAAAAAATGTAGTTTGAGACAGATAATCTGGTATAATTAGGTTAATGTATGCCTATCTCTCATATAGATAATAAATGAATCTAGAATTTTACACATCACTTTTGCTAATATTGCCTAACATTGTTTACTCTTGGATGGAGTGTTAAAAAGAGCTGGTTAATTTAATGTACTCAGGCTTGTGAGACATACAGGCTGGTGTAATTAAGCATGTAAAATGTATTACGCCCATCCAATGTTACTAAATATGCTAAAATTTGGTTAAACCGGCTTTGCATACTTTAGAGTTAATTAAGATTGTGTTGATATTAAAAAAGAATTTGTATGCGTATTCCTAGATACTATTAACCGGCATTAAACGTAATAAGGTTTGTTTTAATTTATACGTAAATAATCATGAAAATGCAGTCAGAGTTAATACAGAATTTGCAAATAATTGAATGTGGTAACTATTAGGTTGCTGTATATGATGCACTAATTAAATCCAATCTTCATGTATTGTCTGGAGGCGTTTGGAATTTATTGTACTGTTAACCAAACAAAGTGTTACTCATTATCATCATATATTGACGTCGCCGTGGATCAATGTAGTAAGCGTAAGACTACGGATCCCAAGGTCCTGGGTTCGAATCCCGACACGGCCAACTGCTTGAAAAATTGCAGGTGAGCATTTTTCACAAAAATTACGCCCTCGTTCGAATGAGAGGTTAAATGGAGGTCCCGTGTGTGAGTGTTGTCACGCACGTTAAAGATCCCTACCTTACCTGGAACGGCAAGGGTTCGGCAAAATTCTAAATTTCCAGGCAACAAAAAACTCTCCTCCTGGCCAATGTAGTACCTTCGGGTAGAGCATTGGAAATGTAAATGCACGGTAATTATACATTTCAAATAAGTATACCGTTTGTGTGATCGAAATAGCTGTGATGGTTATTGAATGTACAATGGTCTTTTTTGTGAATTCTCACAGGTTCGAATCTCCTTGCAGTTGTTTTTTTAAAATTTTTCAATGAATTAGATCTGTGTAATAATGTTAAGGTGGTACCACTGTTCAACGTTGGTTACTGCAAAGGTACGCGATAACATTAAGCTGTGACGTCATTAGCGTGTAAGGAAAAGCATGTTCACAACAATGCCTTCAAACTTGTGAAACAGACAAGCTAATGTAATTAGGTTAATGTATCTCTATCTGCCTCACAGACATGCAGTCTATATTGAGAAAATTACAATGTATTTCTTATGAGAGTAAATTCCTTCACTTTTGCATTGGTTTAAGTGGGAGTAAATTTTCCTGCGGTTTTGGTGAAAAAACCCTACCTAAAACATAAAATATCAGCAAGAAAAGTTGAAGATGTGCAGAAGTTTTTCTTCTGGGAAGATCTATTTCGATCTACCTCTTGGAAGAAATAAGGCCCTTTATTCTCTGGATCGAAAGGTGAGACAAAAAGCCTCGTAAATGAAAAATGCTATCGTGAGAACACTACTGGCGCAATAAAGGTTCAATGCACGTGTTGTAGCAGCAAACTCACGACAAAATGCATTAAATGCTTCAAAATAATTATTTTTGGGTGCATTATTTGCAAACTCCGAGGATGATATTTGAAGATATTTTGTTTAATTTTTCTACAGTAGGGGTTAAGTGAAATTGAATGTTTATTATTCAGCTGTGATGGTATTTTAATTCCTTACAAATTAAATATACTAGGTTATCATAAAGTAAGGGATATATTTTAAATCATTACAACTTTTTAATAAATTAAGTTAGTAACATAAAATAAACGAAATCTAGTTGCTTAATGAATGGGATTTTACCGTATCTATGAGAAACAAAAGCGTTGTCATAACAATTGTTGACACTAGTGTCAAAACGAAATTATTCAATTTGAAGTTTTATTTTGAAATTAAAACTCAAGTAAACGTTGAGTTCAAACGACTCAACTGTAATAACATGGATTTACAAACAAGAATTGGTTTAGTTCAGTGCTATTATGAATCCGGCAGAAATTACACCGCTGGATTACGAAGATTTCGCACGAGAATGAGTTTGAGAGCGGGACCCTGTCAAATGAAAGCGTACCGCAATTTGATACAAAAATTTGAAAGAACATGGTCTGTAACTGACTTACCAAGATCAGGAAGACCAATAATTAGTGATGTCCAAGTTGCAGAGGTTCTTCATGAAAATCAAGACATAGCCAGAAGCAATTCACTCGCAATCAGCAGTGCAAATGCGATATCCAAGCGATTGCAAATGCCGTATACCACGGTTTGGAAAATTTTACGCAAAATTCTAAACATGTATCCATATAAACTGAAAATGCTGTTTGAATTAAAGGACGCAGATTTGGCTACTAGGTACGATTTTTCTTTGCGAGTAATGGCTCAGATGGAAATTGAACCCGAATGGTTATCCCGTATTTTATGGACAGATGAGGCACATTTTACTCTGAATGGTGGAGTCAATACTCAAAACTGTAGAATCTGGTCTGCAGAAAATCCGCAACAAATCGTTCAAAAAGGTCTTTATGACAAGAAAGTCACCGTTTGGTGCGGTTATACCGCTGATTTTATTATTGGTCCGTATTTCTACGAGGAAATGCAGAATGGACAAGCCGTATCTGTAACTGTAAATGGTGAACGATACTTGCAAATGTTACAAAATTATGTTATTCCACAGCTGCAAAACGAGCACTACGGAATTGAAAACATCATTTTATGCAGGATGGAGCACCCCGCACATTTTCGACCAGTCAAAGAATTGTTAACCAACGTTTTCAAGATCGCGTGTTAAGCAGACATTTCGTAAATTCATGGCCACCAAGATCACCTGATCTAAACCCAGCGGATTACTGACTGTGGGGATATTTAAAAAGTTTAGTGTTTAGAAGACGACCAACTACGCTACAAGAATTAAAATACAGTATTACGGAGCAAATTGGTACAATTCAACCAGAAATGTTACGAAATGCTGTGTACAATTTGGAGGTAAGGATGGTGATCTTACAACAACAAAATGGAGGTCATATTGAGCAATTGCCGTAACCTGTTCTGGGCATACTAAATCCCATTTCATAAGCAATTAGATTTCATTTATTTCTTGTTATTAACTTAATTTGTTAAAAAGTTATCATAATTTAAAATATATCCCTTACTTTATGATAACCTTATATAACGCCTAGCTAATTAATTCGTACAAACTAGTAGTCAATTACTTGACGTACACCACATTATACTACATATAGCTAACATTAAATTTTATTAACTTATTTAAATATTTTCAAAATTGTCAAATAATACACAAGCAAATTTTAAATTTTATGACAGCACATTTTAACAAAGTTCATTCGCTAAATGTGTAAGATTTAACACTAAGAAAAAAAGTGGATTTGCCATGGTCTTGCCTACTTGCGACAATGTATAGATAATGAATAGGTAATTGCTATATACGAATTACACAAACAAACGACCTGTAATTGCTACATGAACCGAGGTAACTGCTAGTTTTAATATGCTATGTAATTGTATATTTAATGGGTTATTAAGAGAAATTATGTAACACAAGATGTAGCGTGTCATTTATTCTTTACGCTATAATATGGCAAAACAAGCAGCAAATTTAAATCTAAATTAAATTATTTCTGTATATTTGCTACAAGCACCGTAACTACGGATTAATTTGCTAGACGTTTTTAAACTATTTAGGAGTCTTAGGTCGTATCCAAGATTTATATTTGGCAGTGCTACATGGCTAACGTAAAAACATATTAATCTATTCTCTTGATTATTAATGGAAAACGTCTATCTTTCTTTATAGCAAATTCGTTAATTAATTTTTCGTTAAAATTAGGGATAGAGGTTATGAATTTTTTTTCAATTGACAGCATCGAAATGGCCGTAAATCTCTCTTCACACATCGAGTTCCTAAAAAATTTTGATACGGTTTAGAGTAGACAAACTACTTTCACTGAAGTCGGTCTGCTTTACCCATTGCTACGGTAATCAGAACTAAGTTTTCCCATCTCAATTAATTGGAATGTTGATATCAGTCGCGTTGCGTGCCCAATATATTTGGTAGAGTTGCAATCGCTAACGTAAAAATATGTTACTGGAAATCGTTTATTTTTCTTTGTAGTAAATTGACTTACACTTGTTCGTTAAATTGACAGCATCGAAAGGGCCATTAACCTATCTTCACACATCGAGTTCCTTAAATAAGTTTTTATACAGCTTAGAGTAGAGAATCTACGTCCACCTAGGTCAGTAGAGTTTACCCATTGACACAAAGTAATCAGAACTGAATTTTCCCATCCTAATTAATTTCAATATAGATATCAGTGGCGGCTCATACCAAGGTATTCGATAGTGCTGCATTGCTAACGTAAAAATATGTTGATTTTGTCTTGAATGTTAGTGGAAAACGTCTATCTTTCTTTGTGGCAAATTAGTCAATCGCTTAAATTGACAGCATCGAAAGTGTCATTTACCTACCTTCACACATCGAGTTCCTGAAAAAAGTTTTTATAGGGTTTAGAGTAGAAAAACTGCTTCAACAGTGGTCATTGGTGTGGTTATGAGAGTTTGTAAAAGCTTCGTAGTCTCTCCCGTTGCTTCGTCCAAATTATTTGCAATTATGAATTTTTTTTTTGTTTTCCACAGATATCTTTATTCCTCTACTACCTCTATTACCTATTTGTTATTAACTTTGTCTGTCCATGCAATCATCCTCATGCATCTGAAGCACAACATTCCAAAAGACTTCTACCGTGTTTATCTCTGCTTCTCCTACTGCTCCTATTTCATATACGTACTATGCTCCACACATATGTTTTCAACAATTTTCTCCTTGTTTCTATGTTTATTGTCTTTGAACATAGCCGCTGCACTTTCTTGTTAGATGCAGCTCGGTTCCCCTTCTTTTGTATGAAGGGGGTTAAGCAGCCTGTGGCTAACAAGATCCCCAACACTTGAACATTTGCCAAATTAATAGTTTTCCAATATATCCTTTCGCACAATTAACATTAGTTGAAAATATTTCAAGATCAATACCTGTAGTTGTATATAATAACCATCAGATTTAAGTTCACTTATTTTTGTCGTCATTAGATTTTCTGTCTTGAAACTAGTTAGACGCGTACCTCCACTTATTTCTATTCTGAGATAGCCTACACCGTTCCCTGAAATTATCACAGCCTAGATACAGCTCGGTTCGTCTTCTATTGTTTTCTAATTATTTACCTTATTTCATCGAGATTCAATGGTATGTGAAGGGGGTTAAACAGCCTGTGGCTGCTACCAAGATCCCCAACACTTAGACATTTGCCGAATTAATAATTTTCCAGTAGAATATATATATATATATATATATATATATATATAATAGTTATTAAGATGAAATGAAAACCAACTTTGTATTAAAGTTGAATTACCATTTCAAATCGAACTAGTAATTGAAAACCACCGTTCTTTTAGTGGTTTTCAATTACTAGTTCGATTTGAAATGGTAATTCAACTTAAATACAAAGTTGGGTTTTCATTTCATCTTAATAACTATTAATATATATTAAGCATTCATTTGCATTCCAAATGTGGATTATTTTCTCTATTAATATATATATATATATATATATATATATATATATATATTAATTAATAAGATGAAATAATAATAATAATAATTTATGCAAGACTTAAATGATCATTTCAAATCGAGTTAGTAATTGAAAGATGGAAAATTCAAGGTCCCAGACAGGATTTAAACCTGCATTTTTAGTTTTCGCAGCTGTGTACTTACCAATTACACTACTAGAACTGGTGATGGAATTGGAAAAATCTAGAAGTTTAAATCAAGTATGTAACCATCTATCAATCTAATTTTCAATTACGTTTGGCATTTTTGTCAATCATATCTGACAGTGTCAAGTTTTGACTTTTGTCGGATATAGACAGTCGTAGATTTGGGCGTCGCTTCAAGTCTATATCTAACAAAAGTCAAAACTTGACACCGTCAAATATAATTGACAAAAATGCTAAACGTAATTGAAGTTATCATGATTTGGATTTCTAGAAGTTTCCAATTTCAACACCAGTCCCGGTAGTGTAATTGGCAAGTACATCAGCCGCGAAAACTGAAAATGCAAAATCAAATCCTGCCTGGAACCAAATATTTTTCTTCTTTCAATTACTAGCTCGATTTGAAATAATAATTTAAGCTTCGCGTTTATTTCAGCTTATTAACTACTGATATATGTATATGTTTATACGTATGTATATTATATATATATATATATATATATATATATATATATATATATATATATATATATATATATATTATGTAAGGGGGGTATAAGGTTTCTAAAGGTATATTTGTATTAATAGGGTGTATGCCAAACGATAGGATCAATATTTCAGATTTAATAATTTAAAGACTATAAATTTTGCTATACTTTACATACGTTAAAGTATGTACCATTTCAGATTGAAACTTATATGCCAAAAGGTAGATAACATGACTTTATGACGTTGATATAATGCACGGTACTTGAGGTTTTATACTGAGTTGATATTTCATGAGCCAGTTGAGAGTACATTTGCCGTCGGAAAGCCGAACGCATTTATGGATATCTGCAATATAACAAAGCGTCCAGGTCGTGTATAAATTATTTGGCTTTTCCTTTTATAGAATCAAACTTTTGGACGAATTGTAAATCAAAATTTAAAGTGAATCAAAATGTAAAAGGTTATTGGAGTTTAGTGAAGTGTTTTGGACCAATAGTAGAAATTTAAAATTATTATAAAGACTGTAGCGAAGGTATGTTGGACACTGAAAGAAAGATGATTTGTTATTGGATGTTATATGTTTAAAAATGTTATTCTAGTAAGCTAAGTTTGTTGATTTAATAACTAAGCAAAATAAATAAGGGACTTACTTTTCGAATTTGTTCAGATAAAGACCTATTTTATGAAACCTGCGTTAAAGTGTAAAATATTTTGAAATAAAAGTTTATATAAGTATCATCGAGTATTATTTAATCCAAGTGTGAAAGGAATAAGAAGCTTCGAGTAAAAAAGGCGACGAGTATTAAAAAAAAAAGTGTTTAAAAGTGCAACGGAAAGTCAGCGTGTATTTAAAGAAGATTTTGGAAGTGGTTATTAGTGCAAAGGGGAAAGCGACGGATATTTGTTTGAGAAGATTGGTGTTGGTTTTGGGATAGATTTGGTATAACGGCAGTAGGAGATTGGAGTGGATACAGAAGGAATCGACGATACAAATAATTTGGATTGAATTGAGAAGATTAAACGGCAGTAAGGACATCGTATGGATAATTGGAATAGCAGGACTAGGAGTGATTTATAATAAGACAGCGGGTTTGAATTAGATTGTGCGAAGAGAGGATTAATTGGGGTACGGAGCAGAGGAACAGGAGATCAATATACGGCGAGGAAGAACTAACGCAGGGAAGTAGACAACGGTTTTTGCTAAATTTTAAATTGGGGTAAATTTATTTCAGGTTTGGGTCAACGAAATTTGTTTTAAGAACACCTGGAGGCAGTACGCAAGCGGACAACATTGGAGAATCTTTTGTGAAAGTGCGTACGGCGATTTCGAACTTGAGCCAGCAGTTAAAAGAAGGCCTTCAGCGCGGTATATTTCTGGTAAGTACCGTAAATATATCATAACGTCAAAAATTAAAGTCATAAATAGTTACATAAATTAATTTGGCATCAGACAACTTTGATCTATAAAATTTGGCATACATAGTAAATTCAGTACATTAAAAAAGTGGTAAAACAAACGAGGGTGCAGTTTGGTTGGGTAGTGCACATCTACTCACGATTGAACACACGGTGAGTAGGTGAGAAAACCCTGAGATTAAAGTTTCTAATAGTCGAGGCATATAAAATATAGTAATTAGTAAAAAAGAACCAACCAAACGTTTGCTAAAGCACCTCGATTTGAAGTCATACATTAAATAGTAAATTTGTGACGACGACAAAAGTCGTGTAACAAATTTTGTTTAAAGTTAAAGTGTAATAAATAAAGAAGGTATTAGCCCAAAGTGAAAGTAAAGTAAATATAAGGGTGATATAAGAAGGTGGCAAACCCAACGTGAGGCTCGAGAAAAGGTTAAAAGGTGTTAGAGTGAAAGAGAGTAGAATCCGGGAGCCGAGTTAGGTGGGGCCCTGCAAGTTTTTATTTTTACAGGAAACGAGTTCAAAACAAGGAAACGGAGATGACGGACGAGGACACAAAAGAATCACAAGATCGGGACTAATATACGGGGTTGAAATGGATGTAAGGAGACAAGACATAGAGCTAGACGCAGGGGGCGACCTACAGGAGACGGACACGATGCAGACAGAGTTGGAGATGACAGACACGGACTTGGACCAGGCGACGGTACCGCAGGTGAGAGCAGCAGAAGCCGACGGAAACCAGGACCTTAGGAGATTTCTGATGAGTTTGCAGACAAATTTAACAGACAAAATGGATGAATCACGCAAGGAACAAAGAGATGCACACACGGAACTACAAACGAATTTAACAAAAAAAATTGAAGAGTCACAGACAGAATTAAAGACAGAACTGACAAACAAAATTACAGAATCACATACAGAACTGACATACAAAATTACGCAATCACATAACGAGCTAAGGGACGAGTTTAGGACAGCGCACGCGGACCTGACGGCGAAAATGAACCACACGCAGGACTACTTACTAACTCAAATACAGATTGCAAAAGACGACGTGCGGACAGAGGTCCAACAACAAGTAGACAGGGTTGACGACAAGTTAGAACACACACGAGTACATTTGCAGGGAGATTTGAACGCGACACGGACTGACCTTAGAACGGAAATTAAGACACGGGTAGACACAGTGGAAGAAACGATGGTTAGCGGGTTTTCAAATTTAAGTACCGAAATCCAAACATGTGACAAACGACATGGGACCAACTACAAAAATTTAGGACAAACACTAGAGACCATACAAAACGAAAACGTACACGGTAGGACAAAACTTGACGACAAAGTCACGGGATTAGAAACCAGGGTAGGACATGACGTTAGACAAATTCACGAGAAACTCGACGACATAGAAAGGAGGCTAATTGGACTAGACTACGGACCGCACTTTCGATTAAACCGGGACGCTTTACCGAAGTTTGAGGGACGTAAGACAGAACAGCCCATGGGATTCCTGGACCGACTAGACGAGATCGTAGGGACAGAAAACGAACGAACAAAACTACAGATTGTGGGGCGAGTTTGACAGGAAATGCCGAAAATGGCATAACATTATTCGTAAACAGTATGACACGTACGCGGACTTCAGACGACTCTTTATAGAACAGTTTTGGAACACTACACATCAGACCGACATAAGGACGAATCTAATTACAGGACATTATAGCAGGACTCACGGCACACGCGAAGAATACGCGATTGATAAGTTTAATCAGGCGCAACACTTAACACCGAAATTGAGCGAGGACGACATCGTACTTCTACTGGCAGGTCATATGGAACCGGAGGTTACCAAAGTGGTAGTGGTACAAAATGTCAAGACGTTGAGGAATTCTTAGGAGTAATGAGAAATTTTGATCTAGCGACAGTACTGGAAGCGAAAACGCGGACATACCATTGGGAACAAAACAGGGGTTACAGGAAGACAGTCGACGACAACCGTACCACGAAAACAGACCAAATTATAGACAGGAAAATTTTAACTACGGACATAGGAATCATTGGGGACGCGAGGTACATAGACGACCGTATTACAATAGGGACCACCGGGATAACGCCTACAATGGACAAAACAGATACCGGCACGACAACGGCGAGGGTGACGGCCGGACGACTGGGGCGGAATACAAAATGGAAACAGCCGGATGGACAGGGACGTAAACGTCCAGCATATGACGACGAGCGCAATTACAACGGACCCGGATAGGATTGAGGTGGTGGAAATTCACGAGTCGCCTCAAGAAAAAAAACGCGAATTTTGGACGACCGACTGCTTAGGAGTAAAGATTGATGTTTGCTATAGTATAAGGGATTTGTTGTTAAACAGTTACATTTTTAATAAAAGAATTTGTTATTTATAAATATTAGTTTAAGGGACCGTGTTTATGTTGCTTTAGTGGATAGTGGGTCACAGTTGTCGCTGGTAAATGAAAGGGTAGTAGTCGAACATGGAGAATTTTTAAAGGGAAGAATAGGAACAATTGAGGGGGTTAATTTATGGTCAGCGATGAACAAAAAGCTTACGACGATTTATAATGTTATCCGTGTACCGATATATATAGGAAATAAAGAAGCAGGGAATGCAGAGTTTTTAATTACGAAAGGGTTACAGTTAGACTTCATATTGGGTATGGATTTTATAGAGGATTTTGGATTGAATATAGATGGAAATGATACGTCAATTAGAATATGTGATAAAGATAGGTCATGGGTGGTACCTACGGTTAGTGAGGAATATAGGAATGGAAATGATATAGATAGTACAGGATTAGGAATGATTAAAGAGTATAATGATGGACAGGTTAAAGTACGATTATGTAATATGTTTGTAAGATTAATTAATGATGAACAGATAGGGAAAGTGAGTAATGATATTAAGATGAAGCTAGGAGAATTATTTAATAAATATGTAGGGTTATTTAATGAAGAGCCAAGATTTGCGAGGCGGTATACACATAAGTTGGAGGTCACGGAAGACATCGGATTTAATACACGGGTGTATCCAATTCCGTTTGCCATAAGAAATAGGGTTAAAATAGAGATAGACAGAATGTTAAAAGAGGGTATTATAGAACCAGCGAGAACTCAATATGTGAACCCAGTAGTTATAGTACCAAAACCCAATAAAAGGGATATAAGGATTTGTTTAGATGCGAGGAAATTGAATGCGATTACAAAACCGCAGTATGAGCAACCACAAGGGTTGGATAATTTATTGTATAAAGTATATGAAATGAAAGTTTTCAGTAAATTAGATTTAAAGAATTCGTTTTGGTTAATTCCGTTGCATGAAGACAGTAAAAGTTTACAGGATTTAGTATCGAAGGCGAGATTTATATGTTTTCTGTAGTTCCGTTTGGTTTAAGTAGTTCTTCAGCAGCACTTGTAAGAGCGATGCAGAAGTTGTTTAATGAATGTGAATGTTTCTGTTCGCATTATGTCGATGATTTGTTAATTTTTCAAGGGACGAGCAAGAACACCTGGAGCATTTAGAAAAGGTGATCCAACGACTGGACGAAGGGGGTTTAAAGCTGAACGTAGAGAAATGCGAGTTGTTTAAGAGCAAGGTTACGTATTTAGGGTTTGAAATTAGCGAACAAGGGATGAAAATTTGCAATAAAAGATTGGACGAGTTGAAAATATTGCGCAACCAAAGAATGTGAGGGATTGCGAGGATTTTAGGGTTCTAAATTATTACAAACGGTTTATACCGAGGTATTCTGAATTGTGTGTGCCGTTGGTGAGTTTGTTAAAGAAAAAGGAGAGATGGAAATGGACTGCTGAACGAGAGAAGGCGTTCCAGGATTTAAAAGGTGCGTTTTATACAGAGTTAGCGTTAAAATATCCAAATTTTAAAGACGATTTTATTTTGAGGACGGATGCGTCGAAATATGCAATCGGGGCTGAGTTGGTGCAGATACAGGATGGAGCTGAGGTACCAATTGTTTTCATTTCCAGGGTATTAAAAGACTGCGAGACCAGGTATGCGACGGCAGAGAAGGAGATGTTGGCCATAGTATACGCGGTGAAAAAGTTGCGTTTTTATTTGTTAGGTAAGAAATTTTTAATAGAATCCGACAACATGGTGGTAACGTTCATGAAGAAAAAGGAGTTTCTAAACAGTAGGTTGTATAGATGGGCATTGGTGTTACAGGAATACGACTTTGAAATTAAGCATAAGCCAGGAAAGGAGAATGTGACGGCGGATTTTCTGAGCAGACCGCAGGTGGAATTGGATCAGAACATAAAAGGGTGTTTAATTGCTTTGCAGGAGTTCAGGGATGTTGGTCGATGGACAAACACCAAACTTATAGAGGCGCAGAGGCGCAGTGATGTGAGCTCGATACGAGAGAAACTAACAAGAGAAAATATGGAAGAGTACAGGGGATTTACCATCGTAGGGCAGTTTGTGGTGAAAAGAATAGGGATGCAGAGCTGGTAGTGCTATCAAGAGACGTTGCCGCTGAAATCATAAACGAAATTCATTTAAAATTCGGACACATAGGTATCAGGAAAACATTTTTAGTATTCAGAGAGGCGTTTTACGCAAAAAATGATATCACGGTAATTAAGGAAAGGATAAATCGGTGTGAAATTTGTATTCTAGGTAAAGACAAGAACGTGGTGCTGCAGAATATGCCGATGAGCGTGAGCGTAAATGGACCATTGGAATTGGTGGCGATTGATTATTTAAGCAACCTGATCACGAGTGAACAGGGGTATCGACATATTTTGGTGGTGGTCGACGTTTTTTCTAAATTTGTAAAATTATTTCCTGCAAGACGGAGTAACACGGTGCATGCATTGCAGTCAATTGGAGAATTTGAAAGCCAGGTCGGGAAGATAAAAAGAATTTTGGTAGACAACGCAACGTATTTCAACAATCAAAGATTCAGGAACGGGTTAAAAAGGGCAAATATTAAAGTATAATTTAGTAGCATACGACATCCGAAAGCTAATCCATGCGAACGTTACATACGAGAGGTGATAAAATATTTACGATTGGCGACACAGGAGCATCACGACAGATGGGTTAGGTATCTACCACAAATAGAAAATTTTATGAACAGCGTACCGAGTTCGGTTACGAAAACATGTCCGGTAACATTAATGCGAAGGATTATACCAGCTAGACCATGGAGGGAGGAAGTCGAGGTACAAGACATAACAGAGTTGCTAAGTAATGCCAGGCGTAGAATCGAAAGGATGCAGCGTAGGGACATCGAACGAAGGTGTAGGAAAATTAAGAAAAGAACGATTTTTGGAATAGGGGATATGGTAGTCGTCAAACGATTAAGGGTTTCAAACCGCGACAAAAACATTTGCGCGTAGCTGTTGTTTCCTTATGAAGGGCCGTACAGGATCACGCGTATTTTTGCTGAAGGCAATACGTTTGAGCTGGAGAATATGACAGGGGGATATCGCGGGCGTTTTCATATGGAGAATTTGTACCCATATAGAGTAGTACAGGAAGAGGGTTTAATAGGATAGGTTAAAATGTGGTTCATGCAACGGAAAGTTTAGTTTTTGTTTTTGTTTTGTTATAGTAGTATAGTAAAGGTTAGAATATAGCGTAGGATGACAGATGTGAGAGAAAGGCGAATGCGGGTTGCCAAATTAAAATGAAACAAAAAAAAGGGTGGTTTTGAATGAAAATCAGAAATTTTTGCACACCAGGGAAGAGAAAACATATGAAATTTCAATTTCATTAAAACCAGTGGGGCCAATATTATGTAAGGGGGGGGTATAAGGTTTCTAAAGGTATATTTGTATTAATAGGGGTGTATGCCAAACGATAGGATCAATATTTCAGATTTAATAATTTAAAGACTATAAATTTTGCTATACTTTACATACGTTAAAGTATGTGCCATTTCAGATTGAAACTTATATGCCAAAAGGTAGATAACATGACTTTATGACGTTGATATAATGCACGGTATTTGAGGTTTTATACTGAGTTGATATTTCATGAGCCAGTTGAGAGTACATTTGCCGTCGGAAAGCCGAACGCATTTATGGATATCTGCAATATAACAAAGCGTCCAGGTCGTGTATAAATTATTTGGCTTTTCCTTTTTATAGAATCAAACTTTTGAACGAATTGTAAATCAAAATTTAAAGTGAATCAAAATGTAAAAGGTTATTGGAGTTTAGTGAAGTGTTTTGGACCAATAGTAGAAATTTAAAATTATTATAAAGACTGTAGCGAAGGTATGTTGGACACTGAAAGAAAGATGATTTGTTATTGGATGTTATATGTTTAAAATGTTATTCTAGTAAGCTAAGTTTGTTGATTTAATAACTAAGCAAAATAAATAAGGGACCTACTTTTCGAATTTGTTCAGATAAAGACCTATTTTATGAAACCTGCGTTAAAGTGTAAAATATTTTGAAATAAAAGTTTATATAAGTATCATCGAGTATTATTTAATCCAAGTGTGAAAGGAATAAGAAGCTTCGAGTAAAAAAAGGCGACGAGTATTAAAAAAAAGTAAAAGTGTTTAAAAGTGCAACGGGAAAGTCAGCGTGTATTTAAAGAAGATTTTGGAAGTGGTTATTAGTGCAAAGGGGAAAGCGACGGATATTTGTTTGAGAAGATTGGTGTTGGTTTTGGGATAGATTTGGTATAACGGCAGTAGGAGATTGGAGTGGATACAGAAGGAATCGACGATACAAATAATTTGGATTGAATTGAGAAGATTAAACAGCAGTAAGGACATCGTATGGATAATTGGAATAGCAGGACTAGGAGTGATTTATAATAGGACAGCGGGTTTGAATTGGATTGTGCGAAGAGAGGATTAATTGGGGTACGGAGCAGAGGAACAGGAGATCAATATACGGCGAGGAAGAACTAACGCAGGGAAGTAGACAACGGTTTTGCTAAATTCTAAATTGGGGTAAATTTATTTCAGGTTTGGGTCAACGAAATTTGTTTTAAGAACACCTGGAGGCAGTACGCAAGCGGACAACATTGGAGAATCTTTTGTGAAAGTGCGTACGGCGATTTCGAACTTGAGCCAGCAGTTAAAGAAGGCCTTCAGCGCGGTATATTTCTGGTAAGTACCGTAAATATATCATAACGTCAAAATTAAAGTCATAAATAGTTACATAAATTAATTTGGCATCAGACAACTTTGATCTATAAAAATTTGGCATACATAGTAAATTCAGTACATTAAAAAAGTGGTAAAACAAACGAGGGTGCAGTTTGGTTGGGTAGTGCACATCTACTCACGATTGAACTCACGGTGAGTAGGTGAGAAAACCCTGAGATTAAAGTTTCAAATAGTCGAGGCATATAAAATATAGTAATTAGTAAAAAAAAGAACCAACCAAACGTTTGCTAAAGCACCTCGATTTGAAGTCATACATTAAATAGTAAATTTGTGACGACGACAAAAGTCGTGTAACAAATTTTGTTTAAAGTTAAAGTGTAATAAATAAAGAAGGTATTAGCCCAAAGTGAAAGTAAAGTAAATATAAGAGTGATATAAGAATATATATATAATATAGTTTAGAGATAATGACCTTTTATAAATATGATGATATATTATTAATGGGTTTGAGGTCAGCTGTAGGAAAGTAAACTCTTTTTTAAGGCCTAAATTTTCGAATTTTATTTAAATTCTTGATCACAGGCTTTCTAAAATTTTACAATTAACTAGGCTAACATATAAATGAATTGATAGTAACTTACAAGACGAGGTTAAACATTAAATTAACATGAAAATTACATCGAAATCTATTTTAACTAATTTTGCTTCAATTTGTTATAAGAAAATTGTATAACTTGTACAAAAATAAAAATAAAATGTCAAATTTTGAAACCTTTCAGTTTCACTTTTTAATTATTTGAAGATTTAAAACAGAATGCTTATGTGTGCATGTATGTATGTGTGTATGTGTTTGTGTGTGTATGAGTGTGGGTGCGTGTACATGTTATATTTATGTGAGTGTCTATGAATATTTGTGATTATGTATATTAATCTGTTTGTTTGTTAGTACGTGTATGTGTGAATGTGATAGGATGTGTATGTATGTAATGCTAATCACTACAATATCAATTATTGCATTAGGTATATGTTACTTCTGAAGACTAAGTATGTATGTAGTGATTAGCATTACATACATACACATCCTATCACATTCACACATACACGTACTAACAAACAAACAGATTAATATACATAATCACAAATATTCATAGACACTCACATAAATATAACATGTACACGCACCCACACTCATACACACACAAACACATACACACATACATACATGCACACATAGGCATTCTGTTTTTAAGTCTTCAAATAATTAAAAAAAGTGAAACTGAAAGGTTTCAAAATTTGACATTTTTATTTTTATTTTTATACAAGTTATACAATTTTCTTATAACAAATTGAAGCAAAAATTAGTTAAAATAGATTTCGATGTAATTTTCATGTTAATTTAATGTTTAACCTCGTCTTGTAAGTTACTATCAATTCATTTATATGTTAGCCTATTAATTGTAAAATTTAGAAAGCCTGTGATCAAGAATTTAAATAAAATTGAAAATTTAGGCCTTAAAAAGTTGATACATAATAATATATATATATATATATATATATATATATATGTATATATTATAATAAGAGGTCACGATCGGTCATTGAAACCTAAATTCTACAAATAAATCCCACCAAGATATAAAAGAATCCGGAAAAATAAAATTTTTCGTAAATTCATGATTACGCTATGTATTATACAAGCGTACTTTTATTCATTGAGGTACAAGCAAAAAATTAAATTCACCGTGTATAAATAATCAGCCTGTATGATATAAGCATATTGTAAATACATAGCAAGTAACGTAGGTTGTATATGTAAAAATAATTAATTTTAAGATACCGCTAAACGCATTCAATGCGAAGGTAAATCGATCATTTTAAGATAAACACAAAGCAATTTATTTTTACCTATTAATTATCAATACATTGTTGATAAAAATGCTTTTGATTTACTGTAAATAGCACTAACTTTATGCAGTTTGCTAAAGAAACTACAATGAATGTATATCTTAAACTCCAATTTTAATAAATTTTGTGTACGCAAACACGAAAGCAAATATTTTTATAAAATGCAACCCATTTTGCATTAAAAAGCAATTAAAGTTTAAATTAATCACCCCCGTCGATTACAGAAATTTATTTTAAATTAAGAATTTTCTAGAAATATAGGAATATAAAAGAATGAGCCATCGGTATTTAGAGCTACGTAAATATCTAATTAATGAATGAAACATTTTATTCCAAGGAGCGGCCCGATTATTGAAAACCCACAAAATCCAAGAAGTATCCGATCAAATTGATTTCTTTCGCATTTGTGTGCGACGCCACAATAATCGTATATGTGTTACACAAGAAAAGGCAACGCGCGTCAGGAATAACTGGAACCAGATAACAAGGTAATAAAACTCAACAATTTTGAACACTAATGAAAACGTTTATTAAAAACGGGGATTCATTTATTCATTCCATTGATTTGATTTATAAATTCCATCGCGAAATGTTACTTTGAGCTGTTGCTTTGCAAAGACGATATTTAATAAGTTGTGTTTTTAAATGCAAATTAGATAAAAAAATGAAATTCTTAATTACGATGAAGAGGGAAAATTCTTCAAGATAACGCTATTCTAAAAATTTTATTAAATAATGGAAAGGAAGATTTAAGCAAAATGTACTTTTGTAACTGCTGTTTCAAATGAGAATTTGAAATAGGAAAATCTTGTACGCTGATTTGACATCAATTTAAAATAAGAAGATACTTAATTACGAGGAACGTTTCTAGATTTATTTTTAACTTATATTGGAGTATATGTAGCTAGCTTAAGATAGTCCTAATAATTTGTTTTGTAAGGGATTTTTATCAGGAAAGTTTGTGATTTGAGTTTGAAATACTCTGACCTTTTAATAGACTTTCTCTCAAGGATTTTTTGACCAAACAAATCTTACAAGCGTGGCAACAAACATAACTAGGTATACCATCCATAAGAAAAGGAAATTTAGTTCTGTAAATTTAAAATAAGGTAAGGACAAATTTTTTTATATATAATAAGTACTTCTTAGAAATTATTTTGTTTGTTGTAAATGCTTTTGCATGAGAGAAAATATTTCATACTCTATAAATGCTTTGTGATATTGCTGTTTTATTTCATTTTGAAAACTCCGTGAATTTCGTTGAGCTAGCCAGGGAAAGTTATACAGGACGATAAGTGAACAATTTCAAGTATACAATTTGCTGTATCTGTATCACAGCACCCTTATAGTGGCGCACCAACGTGCGGCCTTTATCACATCAATATTTATACAATGTTGATATTCTATTAGTACTGCTATAAAACTTAATTCGGTAAAGTTTTTCACCCAGTTTGGAACAAAAGTGTAATTTAAGATGTTTTGTTGGAGCAATCTGCATAATTTATAATGTCATAAAAATCCAAAGACGTATTTGTTTCCAATTATTTTTCATGAACTATTACACCTTGATCCAAGGTAGTTGTGTGCCCAATGGTAAAAATACTCTATATAGTAAAGTGTAAAGCATATTATGTTTATCACTACATACTTAAATCGTGTAGTCGATTGTCATATGCTCCTTTTATGTTATCGTGGCTATCTTAGGTATCCTAGAGCTATTTATAGCAAACATAGAGTAAATTATCTTAATAATTTAGTATACAGTGGTAGTCATAAACTCGCTTAGGGTTTTATAGCTTAAAACTTTTCAGAAGGAAATGAGACAAGGAAATAGTAATCTTGGATTGTTTATTCCATTAAAAACAAGCAAAAAAAAAGCTTAAACGTTGGTGTAGGTAAAGCAATCTACAAGGCTTCTCAGGAAAGAAAGAAAATTTAGAAGGTCTGGTTTAATAGGTTTTTATTCTAGCAGTCTTCTGTTACGTAAAGCATGCCATTTTATTTCTTCTTTGCAATAGCATAATGTTTCATCAGCAAAACAGCTAAAAAAACATCTTTACCAGCTGGGACATAGATATTATTTAAAATAAATTGCGAAATGTATTGAATCAGTTTCTTTTGTTTTTCGTTGCAATGGAACTTTTGACGAATTACTGTGAATACTAACGATTAGTGGAAATTTTTCACTGGCTCTGATTTCATGTTCTATATCCTTAATTGAAACGTAACTGTCATACACAACATCTACGCGAATTGTATTTTTCTGCCATAAAGCATTTTTAATCTGTCATTTGATATTTTGCCACGTCTCTAAAACATTTCAATTTAGATATTACTTTTAATTTGGTATACTATGATTAGTGCCATTCCATAGAAATATGTACTTGGTTCAATGGAGGTTTCATGTTGTCCAATGTTTCATTACATTTACAGTCTTTCTCGATAGCGTTAAGAAAATCTGATTTAATGCTCTCTTTCAGGCGTTCATTTTCAAGTGCTAGGTTTGAAATATAAGACGTTGACTCAGGTGTTACTAACTCTTGCAGGTTTGAAATTTCTTTGGGCGACTAAAAGTATGAACTTATTTTAGTTTCACTTATATTAGTTTTATTCATATGTTTTTCATCTTTTGTTGTATAGTTGAATGATGAAGTATTAACTCTGTTCAACAGAGCGTACAGAATTTTCAAGCTGTTAATCATTCTATGGGTTTTTAATTGTTTATACTTTTTTTTTGTTATCTACCAAGTTTAGCAGAAAAGAAGCAGCTTGTTCTGTAGCTATAGTTTCGCTAACTACATTTGCAGTGCTGAGATAGATTCCAAAAAGGGATCATCGTAATTAGTGTAAAATTGAATTAATATTTGGACATCTTTTTCATCTTTGTTAATTCTAGATATGTTCCACTCTTTATGTAAGCTACTTACATCCCTTGTTGGGTCTTGAGCCATTGCACAAAACTTTAAAAGGGTCCTGACTACGTCTGCCTCTTGATGGCAGAATAATCCCATTTTGCTCATTGCTGCCTCGTTAGATGTGATACCTAGCAAACTTTGTTGAACTTTGGACTATCGGATAAAGGAATGCTTTAGAGCATGGTCTGAAGCAACGCAGTTAAATTTGCTGTGTTGCCTTTTCACTAAAAAGTAACCCTTTCCAAATGAGTTTCTATATCTTGGAGTCAATTTGACATATTTGTAAGTACAAAATACACCCCCGGGTATAGTTGTAGTGATTAAACATTAAGAAATAGGGGACTATTTTTTAACTACAGGTGGAGACCCCACTATCCATCTCAGTTTGCTTTGACGCAATCAAACACGAGTCGAACAATTTTGCAATATTGATTCTAATACTTGAACGTATAATTCTTTTCTGATTCCTCTTGCAAGAAACATACAAACCTTTGAATAATGTAAAAAGGCCCAAAAATAACTGAAGCATCGTCTTTCAGCTTTACGTAGTTGCTTGTAGTTTTTTTTTAACTCCTTGGTCTAGTCAAATCCTACCAACTGAAGGATCTTATTAAAAAGCCTCTTTAATTGCAATTTTCTACATGTCTAGTACGATAGCTTATGAACACGAATGCCTCGATTCTACTGCATTTCACGCAAAATGGACTTGATTGCGTTCTCCGCATAAATTTTAGTTTCAACAATATCAGGATATGCGGAACCTTAACAAAAAATTGCTGATGATGTTAAGTCAGTCCTTAACTAGATGGAATATGACAATTCTTACAAAAAGCCTTTCGAGTCCAGTTGATTGTAAGTGCACCAATTTTGGTAATAGGTATACAGTCAAATTGCAAGTAAGAACTGTGTAAGTTTGTCCCGGCAGGTCATTTAAATTCAATAAATTACATATACGGTATATACCAAATCAGTGCTCGTTGGTGATGCTGGAAATAGGGTATCGAATCCAAGGTTTGTTATAGGTATACCTGAATTTGATATTATCTGATTAAAAGGAGCCCAACGTGGTGATAAGGCTTGTGAAAATAGTACAAGTTGTTGGCCAGTACAGTCAACATTGACAATACCCAGGTAAAACGAAATGTACTCGAACTACTTGCAGAATCAGAATCAACTAATTTTGGATAATATTCTGATTTTGAAGTTATTGCTGGGCATAGTTTAAATGTACAATTGATAATGGTGATATATTAAAAATGCTTGCTTGAAGAATTTTCCCGCGATAGTATACAGTAGCCGGATTTAGTGCATTAAATAACCCACTCGCAAACAAACACAACGCACACAATAACTAAGCGCACAACACTAAGTAAATAATTCCAGTTGATTACTGACGACTATTGTCTTGTCTCAACGTAAAACTGGTGTTGTGCAGCTGCGACTGAAGCCGATGTGCTCTTACTGATCGACGCGCGTTTTAAACAGTTATTTTTCTTGGAAGGAGTGCCGTACATAATTTGGCGATTGTATATCTGTCCAAAGCACACAATGACTGCAAATTCTGGGTATACTTTGTCCCACACCAACAAATTTCTAACTCCGACAAATAAAAACTATTTTATTAACTAAAGACACCATTTATTCAATTTTTAGGAGAGATACAACTTTACACATAACGACGTTTTTTTGCTGGGCATACTGTTTCAAAAATAGAGTTGAATCCGCAACTGGCTCCATCACGCTTGCTCTTCCCCTCCCCCAATCTATAGTGCACCTATTGGTGGGGCGACAGCATTGATCTTATTATCTTCTAGGTGTCACCAACAACTATCAAAAGTTAAACTGCGTCACTCTTAAAGTGCATGCTCAACTCCTTGTAGATGCTGGACCGTATGATCTTGCATTACCTTAGAGTATCCAGAAATAAGTCATTTCCCATCTGTAAATTCACTGCCTCAGAATTGATGTCTGATTCATCTGCTAGCGGCAGGCTTTCTAAACGGATTCAACTTATATTATCCAGAGAAACTTAAGGTGCATTGCAATAAAGTTTGCGGACGGCAATGTCGTCGAAAGAACTTGTATGATTATTATTATTCTATGTCTTACTGTAAAAATGAGCTGACATACTATAGGAACCGTAGGTCAATTAGTTAGAACCAAATGGAAATTAAACCTAACCGTCATAGTAAATATAACCATTGCACAAATAGCTTTGTAATAAAATGCACTGTCCTGAGTCAGTGAGAACCTAAGCAGGTTGAAAGAATTTCAATCGTTCACACATGTCAACAACAGGAAGTTTATATTTAATATGACTTTATATAGTAATTTATATGTGACCAATATCCAGGTAAAATAATTGTTACGGGTGAAAGGAGCATTATGTTAGAAATGTAGATTTACCTTAAAGGGGTGGGTACCCCACAACACTTTAAAGGATGCCCAGGGTAACAAGTAATATGGGACTGAGTTCCTATGGAAGAACATAATAGAAATAATAAACATAATCATTTGAAATGATTGAAATGCAAAGAAAGCCACATTACAATATTCACGTACTTTGAAAGGTGTTTTCTACTCTCACGGTTGAGGGGCGCAAAATCATCTAGTCTCAGCAATCCTTCTATATTATCCCTACACGGAAGTCGGTTATTTCGAATAGTCTCTTTTATTTCTGGTTTTCTAAATTTATAACATTATACCTTACTACTTTTACAATTTCCTAAAAACACTTACTAAACTTTATCATATCAAAGAACTATTTAAAATAAAGTGCCGCTCTCAAGTACAATTTTATTACTGGGGTAACTGGATATCCTTTAGCGATAACCTAATTATTATCTAGTTCATAAATTCATGCAAATAAAATTTGACTTACATTTAACCTTTATTGACATTATAATTACAGTATAATTACAAATACGCATTCCTTAAAAAAATACCTGATTTTTAACATCAATCTGACTAGGTGTTGCTAAAAACATCCTAAAAAAATATTAAACCAATTCAATGAATAATATATCACACCATTTTTCCCGTTTCCAATATTGATGTTCATGGTATCCCATTTCTGGAAATGGCCTTAATAGCAATTTATAGAAAACAGTTGAATACCAACTTTTCCGTTTGACATTCCTTGTTCATTCAATATACATTTTCATTATTTAATTAACACTACATTCCACCAGTAACGCTTACATTTAAAATCAATACCCACATATTTCTTAATATTTCTAAATGTTTCAACTTCATTACATGATAATCCCATTCTTATTTAACCAACACTGGTTCCATTGTTAAGTTTTTGTTCAACAGCATAATGACATTCAAGTTTGACTAACTTCCTATTACAAAAATACAAATCCCTTTAACTTAAAATTCACTTAATACGTAGCTATAAATTACAGGCTAAAGGCTCTTGGTTTACTCACTGCTTAAATTTCAATTTCCTTTTTAAAACTTTTAGAATGTCAAGAAAACTCCAGAATTCTATTTCCCTTGCTTTCTAGCTAACGCAACTCCTTAACACAACAGCACAAAAATCTAAATTATTGTAGGTGTGAACCCTTCAGGTTCTATCCGCTTTTAAGTGACCGTCACGACGTTAGTTCCACGAACCCGTGAATGAAACATACCCTGCCGGTGCAAGTGTAGTTAAATAGAAAGGAGTTGCACGTCGCCTATTTTTCTGTTGCTAGTACGTCTACAGTTACATCTTTAAGCTATTTCTGTTCAACTTTTAACTTTCCTGCCCTCTAATTATTTGCTCGTATTATTACATTTAGGAACTTTCAACTATGCTTCTTGGTTATATCACATTTCTCCTTTTATAAATATTTGTTCTCACAATGTAGCATTCTATATATGGTAATTTAAAAGGTTAATGTTACGCAACTTTGTACTATTGTTGTAGTATAATATATAATATATAATATAATTTTATACTCCTTGGTGGTCGGGATGGACTACATTTGTCTATTGCAGATTATATTTTATGGGAAGTGCATACGTAGTGTCATGTAATATTAAGATGTTTTTATTTGCGTATTACATTAAGTCATGGTCGTGGATTATGAATTACAACGTATTTAAAAGAAATAATGTAACGCTTTATTATCTGAATTACTTTTATAGAAATAAAATTTGAAATATCGTGCTTAATTAAGATTAACTATTCCTGAAACCTACTATACAGTGTGCGTCCATATTTAGTCTGCCTACCCAAATGTAATATTTAATCTTGTTATCTCATTTGTAGTTAACATTACGCAAACGCGTTACACAATATTGTCACAGGTTTAAGGTTGATGCAAAAGCTTGTTTAATATTGTACTTGATTCATCTGCTTTCCTTCTAAACCATTTTATTTGCTAGAGTTAAAGTTATATCTATACATCTTGCTTCTGAGGATGATCTCACACATATATTAATATCTCAAATAAAAATAAATTTTCTTGGGGCTGTAAACTTTTCTTCTTTGAATTATTACTGTGTTATTCATTAATCCTTAAAATATCATTGTATTCAAGGTATTACAGCTTTAAAGCAAGTTACCTTGCAAGTATCGTACTGAATTTCAATTTCAAGATCGAGGATAAAACGTAACCTTAGAAAAGAAAATATAAAATAGAATTGGAATGTCGTGTCGTTATGTAATCAAATTTTTTGCATCAAGTACTATAATCACTAACAATTATAACTATTTTTACAATTTTCAATCGAATTTAGGAAACACTAATTTGTTAATTTGTCGACCCTTCAAATTTTAAGAACTATTGTAAAAAAAAACTTTTTCAATGTAGAAAAATCAAAAAGTATGTACACTAATTTCCTGTAACACTCTTTGAATAGATAATCTAACCCCTGAGAGTGTAAATAGAAAAATTGTTCTTGTAAGCCTAAGGACGTGGATATGCTGAATATAGTTACATATGCGTACAGACAGGCAATAACAAAGTAAAGTCAATTAGCAAGAAAAATTACAACGAATATTATATGTAGATATTGTTGTTAGATTGCTGTGTACTACAGTCTTTAATGCAGTACTCACAGTTCGCATTTATGAATCGTTAAATACCTATTTGTTCCACACGTAAGATTACTATGTTACATCTTGGGTTTACTTCAATTGACGCAATAGTTATGTAAATATAAACACCTCTTCTCAAGGCTAAAATTTTGTAATTATTTGTACTATTATATTTTTTAGTCCCTAAGCGTTTTTTATTTAAACGCTGGTCTACAACTCACATATTAAGTTTATGATGTAAATTAGAGAGATCGATTTAATTTGCAAAGTTTTATAATCCAATCCACATATCAAGATAGTATTATTAGTGTTTTCTTAATTTGATTTCACGGTTACTAGTTCAAGTTCGTCTAAATATTTGGTTACGTTATTGTACAAATTTCAAAATTTTGAAACCGCCGTAAGCATTCGATTACCATACTCAATACCTGAATAGATTGAAATGTAAAATAAATGTATGCAATTGTTGTAAATTTTGTTAAACATCGCATATATGATTTCGGATGAAAATTTTCCTGGCAAAAAGTGACATTTATTATTACTGCTGTAGTAGCACTTACTTTAGCGCTAGTATTAGACGGCTACTATAGCCACACAATGTTAATACTGTTTTTTGTTGAAATCATTCCAACCGCAATATTATCCAAGAGCTCCTGGTAGTGTAGGGTCATCAAAATGAGTTTTGCAGATGAGTAAAGTCATCCTATTCATTAGTTATTAATTTGTTAAATTGTAGATTGTGGACAGCTTGGTATACGTACAGTTTCAGTTCCAGAAAATCTAGATCGTAATCCACATACAATCGTTGAAGTAACTCGCTAAAAATTCAATGTTTCGGCAAATTACCAACAATCTTGACTACACTAACAGGAACGATTGCCGGGTAACCCAATGGGAAGGGTTGGTGTGAGCGTTTTAAAAGGGAGAGAAATGGTGTGAGGAACACCAGTCTTAATTGGGAATTATCTTTGACGCTACTTAATCTCAAAATGCGGGAGATGCTTTGGAAAACCCCGAGAAGGAATAACAAGAAGATGTCAAAACCCGAAATCAGGAAAGTGATTCTGGCTCAATATTCACACAAGGGTAATCTAGTACACTAATGCTAAATCAACCTAAAACAAACGGTAACAATGTTAGCAAAAGAATGTTTCCAAAATCAAAAGCTTAATTACCTGTATATTAATGATGCCTATAGGTCATTGCAATATATTTTATTACAGCAAGACTGGACTATTAGTTTTAGATTAGTTGTGAAAAGCACCATTATAAGAAAGCTTTTACTCTTATAAACAATTATGTTTTCGTCACAAGTACATGTAAACATTCTTAAACAAAAAAAAACAAATACATGAAAAATTACTTAGGTTAATGGAAAACGTTTTCGGTGAACAAAAGTACTTTGTAAGGTATTAAACTAGTAATAAAGTTAAAGAAAATATCATTAATTTACAAATACTATAGGTTAAAGTTTCAGAAATTTTTCATTAATACCTGGAGTAATTTGACTGTGGATAGTTTTGGAACTTACTAAAATAAATGATATTTTGGACACCAATTCATCGTAACCGGATCCTGCGGGATCTCTGAGACTTCGTTAAAAGGTTCGCTGTTCTTAATTAACATGTCTTTTTTCCACCATGAAGTTGTCGATATATGGGAACCAATTGTTCCTAAAATTAATTATCACCAACCTGATAGCGTATTATTGAACTTCATCGACTAATTACATTCATCAGTTCGATACCTTATTACTCAAACGATAGCTGTACTTACGCGAGTTTGTATAATATGTCTTACAATGGTAATGACGACGTGCTCAACAAAACAGTTATCTTCCCTTCATTAAACGATTCGCGATTATATTCGACAGAATTCGGACAAATGAATTAAGGCTGCAAATTAAAATTATTTTTGACGTTTATTCTCTATCCAACATATGTAAAATTATCTTACTGAAACATTAACTTGTAACGTATAGAAGGGCTTCCTTTTCTAAATCTGCATAGTTTAGTGTGTGAAACTGCTTGGCTTCAAAACGATGATGTTATGAGCGCCAATCAAAACAAATGAATCATATACTAATTTAGAATACAAAGTAATCATGGCATCATTTCTAACCTAAAACCGCCATATTGGATTTGACAACCTTTGTAAGCCAATGAAAGATTGCCAAAATAATACTTCCTCTATTAAACTCAATTTCGTTCTCGGTGTCATCAAATATACACCACATGATCACACTTAAAATACATTTTTGTGCTTGTTACAGCAACGTATGCCTATATATTTTATTTAAATATTAATTAAAATATTTGCTTTAATTTATTATTTCATTGTTACTATTCGACACTATTAGGCAGTGTCAATACCCTATTTAGTTTATGCTAAACCAGTATTGTTGTTATTTCATTCGTGTCAAGTGGACAGCAAACTGGTATAGCACAGTCAAGCAAGTTAATCGAGAGCTATTGGACGACTCACCTTTAATACAGTGAAAAGCGGTAGTGTTCGTTAAAAAATATTTACTTCTTTCCAGTCCTCGTTTCCCAATTTCCTTACAAAGTGCACAAATCTACGTTACAAGATTCAACCATTATGGTGAGTGCTTAGTGATCAGAATTTTTATGTTTTTATTTACTGTTTATATTTACATTATTGTTTGGCGTAAATAAAAGGGTAGTCCGCAATCGAAGGAACTTTCAATTACAACATTTTCTTTCCTTGAACGCATTCGCACCAGTGCTTTAATTCGATTTTGTCTTTATTTTACCAGGGTGTGCTGAAATGTCATGCACACATGCTTATAGAACACGAACAACATAACCTACAGAAGCGCGCATGGTAGCTTTCGGATGTAAGAAACCCCATTTATACGTACGTCCATTTTGAAGGCGTTGAATTCACAAGTTAATTATGAGTAGTGAAAGTATGAAGACGTACTATAGAGCTACGTCAACGCGAGTTAAACAGTGCGTTGTTATCGAATTTTTAACAGTTGAAAATGTGACACCTAATGAGATTCATGGCCATTTAAAGTCTATTTATGGTGACGATGCTATTGATAGTGTAACAGTTTTTTTGACCACTGCAGAACATCAACGAATTTTTAGTTCTAATAACTATAGTATAGTCATTAATATCATGCAAAACATTTTTAAACAAATTAATACCAGTATTGGTATTGTACGTGCTAACCGCCATACAGAAATGCTAGTTTGGTTGCTAACATCAGGCGCCGAATATTAATACAATTATTATCAAGGCCAAGCAGCTTTCCTGTTTCGTGCATAGCACATCTGCACTCACATTAGCTAGAGCTCTTGTCGAGAACGATCATGGAACTAATAAGGGTTCTGGCATGTAACTTGCGTCTGGCCTTTGTGCGGTAGTGGAGCCCTACGATGGTAAGAATTAAAATAATAATTTATTAGACCAACTGAATAATTTTGTTGTAGCGCTCTTTTCGTATTTTTTCTTTTCTTTTGTTATAACGTTCTTTTTAACGTTTTTAAACGACTTTTAATAAATAACTTCGTTTGGATAATTCCTTTGATAAATTCATTTAATAATTCTTTGGACATTTGTATACATAGCACTTAAAATATTCCTTTAGTAATTTCGTAAAAGTTACGATGAAACATGTTTTTCAACGCTTCGTAGAAAATCTTGAATTAGATATTTATTTTATAATTATCAACTTTTAAGAAGTCGTTTTGTATTATCTGGTTTTATAAAAATAAGGCAGCGAGTATGCTGTATTTAGAGAAGATATAAATTCTACTTTTGCACCTGCGATTATCAACTTATGGTTCATTCACGTCAACTTTGCGATAGGGTATCGATCCAATATGAACGTCCTTCAACCGTACGATGGATAGTTGGATTTTATGTAATGTTATAGAGAAAACAATAAGTTTGAATTTTAAGGAAACGTTCTACAAAGAATGTAGAAATTTTTATGGTTTGGAAATTAAGTCCGATGATGCATTGATATGGTACTGTTGAAACTTTTGTTCAAGATTTACACACAGTAGAACATCTAAGTTTAGTATTGGAATTTGGTTGGTCCAGTTTGTGCGTATAACAAAAACGCATGGAAGTTAGTATGGTCCGGTCCAAGGGTCACGCAGCTTTTCGTGTTCTGTGGAACATGTGGATTTTACGTCACTTGTTTTCTGAAAAATGTATGTATTAACACCTGCCCTAACATGTTGTAACGACAACATGTAAACAACACCTGCAGAGCCAAGGTAAGAGATTAGAATTATTCTTACATCACGTCTACATTTGGCGATCTTTGATACGAGGCTGCTTCAGAAAATATTTTTATAACTATCTATTATCATACATCCGTTTCGCAAATTAAGAAGGACCTTAGTAAATTTTTATTGTCAATACTAGTTCAGTATAACGACAGTTACTAAATTTTATGAAGTTAGGCAAACCTAAAGAGTTCTTATTGATGTTTCATATATGCATGATTTCACTTACAATTTCTGAATGATGAATTAATAGACAAAGTAGTTAAAGTTTTATAAATATGTAAGCAGAAAAAACAGATCTGATATTTCTGGTATAAATTCAAGCTAAACTTTTGTAACTAAAGCAACATTTAAAGTTTTTGATATTTTTCTTTGAATATATATTCCTACCTTATGAGTAGCTGCAACTTGTATTATTTTTTCTTAAACATGAATTTTATATTTACAATTTTTATGAAAGAACAATTGTAATTAAAGAAGCAACATTTAATTTTTTTAATTAATTGTTTTATTTTGAACAAGTACGTTCAGAAGAAGGGGAACAAAGTATAAGATCAAATAGAGTAAAGTGGTAAACCCAATTTAACAAGAAGCTTTGATAGCCTTTTCAGAATTTGAAGCATAAAATCTGTGTTCATATTATTGTTGCCTGATTAATCTTTGTTGTTTTTTTATATGAGGTAGCAAGAGAATACCTCTTGTGTCCTCATTTTTGTATATTTAATTAAATTTTCTTTACGGCTCCTGCGTTAGCAGTTAATACGGTATTCCTCCCTAAAGACGCCCAAGTCCCCCCTTAGGGAAACCCTGTGTTTAAAGTTATTGACTTGGTGGCGCCCTATTCAAACCCCTGTTTTGTTGAGAATCTAGCCCTAGTAATAAAATAATGCTTTGCAAAAAGAACCACGACCAATCCTCATAAGCTCTGCCCAAGGAATAGACCCCTAGCATAGTCGGAAGATATTTGCGTTCCATCATTTTAAGGAAATCCTTCCTTAAAGGTTAGTGGTCACATTTGGGGATATAAAAATAACCCCTAACTAGTTAACCCAATTGGTAATTAATGAAATTAAGTTATAATAGATCGACTGTAGATAGATGGGTATAAAAATTTTGTGGTTGCGATCTTGTAAAAGTCATAGTTGTTGATGAAACACGCAGCGGACGTCCGAACACTGCCACAGACTATAAACATCGTAATTCGTTGACGATTTGATTCAAAATGACTAGCGAATCACTTAAAAACACATCACCAATAATCTCGCAACCTCACAACGCTCGTCCACACACCTCACGCACAACCGAAGAGTAGCTGTGAAACCTAAAGTTTGAACCGACTTCACGCCTCATTTACCTTGATGATCTCGCGCCTTGCGACTTTTTTGTGTTTCTTCTACTCAAGAGATGCCTCAGTGGTAATTATTGCACCTCGGACAATGAAGTGACGGCAGCTATCGCGTCCTGGATACGAGAGAAGTAGGGAGAATTCTTATGTGTCGGGATGAAGAACTTATTACACGTTGGGAGAAATGTTTCAGGCTTAACAGTGACTATGTTGAATAATAAATATATGATTTTAAACCTTAAGGATCGTACTTTGATTTCATTTTTGGTCGATGATGTTCTATTAGCGTGTGTGCATCACTTTCCAACCTGTCCTCGTCAAATCCGTACTACGCGGAATATCTTGAGCCATTATTCCGAAGTATGTAACAGACTTTTAAATTAGAAAATAAAATTGAGGAAGTCAGTAAGATCAGTACCCTGTATAGCACAAAAGCAGCGAATGTTCTGGCCAACTTAATTTTAGTCTGTAATAAAAATTTATAAGCCACTCTTTGTTTCTTCAGAGCTCCTCAGTTGATGGTAGAGGTATAAACTTCGTGTCATTTCTTCTTCGAATCATATAATAGCAAAATACGTTTTCTTAAAAATCGTTTAAAAATTTTATGCTATTATGTAGTGAAGTGTGATTCCACACATTGACGTATAGAATTAATACAGTATTGAATTCTAGACCAGGTATTTATAAAACAAGAGGTTTATGTGCACTCTACCAAAGCATTTATATTTAGATTAGTTCCAATAACTATTATATGTTGCGTTACATTAAATCTAGATATAAGAATTTAAGTCATTTAGTTGTCTGTACTGTTTACATTTGTTTTGGTTCGTTATAAAATTGTGATTTAAAAGTTAAAGCTTAATTTTTTTACTTTCTCGCTTTACAGCAAGTTTACTAAGTCCACATGAAAGGTTTAAAATAACATTACAGCACATACTGCTTCTTCAAGATGCATTAAAAAGACAGAAACTTTGTAAATCATGACATTTCTATGGAAAATGCCCCTATCGAAGCATTGTAATTGTCGAGGAATAATAATATGTACACGTTTTCAGTTTCCCTTCCAACATTGCTAAATTAGACCTCTGTTGCCAAACCACAGCATTCGATGTTCAACCCATTAGGTATTACTGGCCCAGTCGTTACCGGCAAGGTATTTTTAAAAAATCGTGGATATCTCAACTCGAGTTGATGATTCCTAAATAAATCACTCTTAGTTGAATGGTACAACTTTAGAAATTCCTTGAAGTGCAAACTGAATAATTGCATTTCTCAAAGAAATGTCCAAACTGAAGAAACTAAGACCAATGACAAATACAAATTTGCTCAGACTGAATTCACTACTAAATGATGCAGGTTCTCTTTGTTGTGGAGCCCCCTGCAGCATGCTGACATACACGAGGTTCTAAAAGATCCTATCCTTTAAACTATACTGATTCACGTGAACAAGCGTCTATTGCACGCAGGTGCTTAAACTGTTCTTTGTAACTTTTGCAAATACTGATCATTGAACGGAATCAGACAAATTCAACGAGTTATTAATGTATTCCGTGGTTTAAAATGGTGGCGCCACCTTCCCATTAAATTATGGCAGTTTTGTCCACAGACAGAGTATCCATTAGTATGTCGGTGGAAAAGGTATGTGTTGACTATGTAAAGCTTCTATCAAAATATTCTCCTCATCGGAAGGCTCCTATAACCAAAGTGTATATGGCAGTCTTTGTATGTATGATCACTAAGGCGGAACATGTAGAGCTTGTTTTATCCCAATCCACCGAAGCCTTTGAGGCCTTTGAAGCCATTGCAAGAAGGTGTAATTCCAAACCCATTTACGGCATTAGTACCTCAAACTTCCCGAGGGACCGTAGCCAATTATATTTTCAAAATTCTAAACACATAAGTGTAGTTATAGCATTTGCTGCTTTAATACTAATATAAAGTGAAATTTTATTACTCCAAATAGTTCCCATTGGGGGATTGTTGGAAGCAGCAATTAAAAGAACAAAATACCTTTTCCACAGCATCCTAGGAGATGCAAAGTTAACGCTTGGAAATGCCAACGCCTTATTATATCAAATTGACACGATTTTAAATTCGCGCCCGCTTTGTTCGGTATCTGGTGATACATTTGATCTCAAGTGCTTGACATCCGGTCACTTCGTCATTTTACGCCGAGCATGATATGACACACCTCCTAGAATATATACTTGCATTCTGGCAACAGTGCCCCAAAATCTAGCAGCATTCTTGAAAACGATTGTCTGTCGAATATCTGAACAGGTTTTAACCCCAACCAATAGTTAGTCCTTTCAAAAAATCTTCAAAAAACGATTTAGTTCTTTTAAAGAAGAAAAATGTTCCTTTTTTGAAATGTTCACAAGCCAGAATCTTTGAGATTTTTCCAGGTGCTGACAATAAGGTTAGGACCGCTAAACTTAAAACACCAAACTCCTTATTAACTAGAGCTGTGATCATTACCCCCAGTCAGAACAATAGAGAAAGAAAATGTTTTTACTTATTTAAGGTCTATGGTGGTGTAGTTATTTCAGATAATTGTGTATTTTGTTTGAAGCCAGATACTTCAAATGGTGGACATATGTCGAGATTTGCTTCAACTTAATTTTAGTTTTTAATAAAAATTCTTAGGCCACTCTTTGTAATGTTTAACAATCTTTGGTTGACGGTATAAACAGTCATCCCACCCTTAGCAGGTATAGCAATTCCTACATCTTGCTTGCAAGTTTTGTATAAATTTTTCGTGCCATTCCTTCTGCGAGTCATATTCCAGTAAAATACGTTTTTTTAATGATCTTTCCAAAAATTGTATGGTAGTAGGTAGTGAACTTTGGTTCCACATTTTACTTTTAGATTTAATACAATATTGAATAATAAACCCGGTCTTTATAAAAGAAGTTCGTGTGGATTCAATCCAGCATTCATAATTGAATTAATTTCAATTACAACTACATGTTGCGTTATAATAAAGTTTGATATAAAATTTCAAAGGATTTTTGGCTGTCTGTAAATTACTGTCTACATATTTGTTTTGGTTCATTACAAAATAGTAATTAAAAGTAAAGGGTGTTCAGTTTATTTTCGGGCTTCGTAACAAAGTTACAAGTTCACATCGAAGGGTTTGAAATAATATTACGCAAATAATACTACTTTATTAAAGCGATGAAAAGGATGACATGCCCAATACCATTCATTACCTTCAAAATCTTAATAACTATCAGTTTTTCAATAAAAGTGAAAGATTCAAATGATTCAAATTTATAGTTATGAAGAGTTTAAAAGATCCAAAATATCTAGCAACTTGGTATTTAGAGGATATAAAATTAGAAATCATTTTCGTAAAAAATATAGCAATTAAGGTTTCATTCGGCAACACAGTACTAAATATCCAGGTAGTCTCCACAAAAATAGTTGCAACCCAGAAGAAAAAGTACTGTATTCAAAATAGTATGTCTCTTTATTTGCAAACTATAAGTAACCATAAATCATTAGACAATGTGATAACAAACAGGTCTGTATCTCCAGGTGGGCAATAACACTTTAGCTTTTCCTGATTGTTTTCTTTTGTACTCTTGGAAAATGTACAAAAAGAAACTTTTCTTTAAGATTTGGGCAGGTATTGGATTCGTTACGCAATTAATAGCTAAGGACAAGCATGTAAAACCTTGAAAAATATAAATATGCGTGCGTGTTTGATATTTACGACACCTCATAAGCTCATGATGTATTTGCAAATATACAAGGAACGAGAAGGCTATATTCGTTTATGGTGAAGCTAATTTTCTCCATCAATGAACGTTATGCAGACAGATGATCAAGGTTTTTCGATGGTTTATTGATTTGTGAATGCTGAACTATTTGCACGCAATGTTGCTCAACATACTGTAAATAAAAATTACTTTTTAGTATTTCTTGTTATTGCATAGAATGTATTAGTGATTATACCCCCTTTTCAAGCCGCTTATTTAATTACTAGTCCTTGAAATATGCCAAAAGTATCAATACGTATTTATGATTACGACATAAGTGTACGTACTTCCTGTAAAATATTAACTTAAGGTTCACAAACAAATGTGTTAATTTGATGGCATTGTAGTTAAAACAATTTATGAGAGTTTCAGAAAAATTTATCATGTGTAATTATTAGTATTAAAAATCACATACTTACTGCCTATATCTTTTACAAGAAACTCATATGATGTTACGAAATTAACTCTTAGATACAAAGCTTAATATGTTGCCACATATAATCTTTAGATCCTTATTTACTCTTATTGTTATTGTTGATCTGATGAGTCAATAGTGAATAAATTGCAATTTTAGTTGGAGTTTGAGAAACTATTTTGCCAAATAGAATATTCTGTTCACAATCTATACGATGCTTTTGCTAACCATTTGCTTTATTACTTTACACTTGGCTTCATTGTTGGGCATACATTTTCTGCAATCTAAAATATAATGTTGAACTAATGAAATCAGTCACTTCCATAAAACGAGAAACTCCAACTTGTGATCAAACATTGGGATTAAAGGTTTAATGTGATTCCTGCATAGCTTTATGATCTATAAGCATTAAGTGATTTGGTTATGGAGCTATCTCGTAATCGCAAATGACATGCAGTAATATACAGGCATAAGTATCTCCAAATGGCGTACAGTTACCTCTGTTTTTGATTAATTAAATAGTTAACTATAAGCCATTATTATTCGCATAGAATAGAATACACTATCTTCCATTATTTTTTTTGTTGCTTATGTAATTTATCCTTATCTGAACGTGATATGGCTACAAGTGCAATCTTGTCCTGTAATTTTGTTCAGTTCTTAGTGTTTTAGTTGAACCGCAGTTTGACATTTTTTTGTTGCGCATATATCTATGGACAAAGTGCAACTAATGCTCTAACTTAATATAACTTTAATATTGGAGCACAATTTCAGGAAGTTAATTTGGGCACGGAAGCAATTTTACTGAATTTTTTATACTATGAGCTTAGCCGATGACTAAAATCTCTGTATACTGTTCAAAACCACCTTGTTCGACAGACCAATAAATTCACGGACACCGTCAAGACAATAAAACAGTTTCTGTTACAAAATGGTGAGTTTGAACGCTCTTTTACCGTAGTCGATATATTCTTGACTCCAAACATTGTGTTTTTGGAAAACAGTTTTGCAAGCATTCTTTTAGCACCTTCATGGGCACCTATAGTCTTATTTCATGTTGTGGCGGATACCTTCATAGAGTCTTTGAATCTCTGTGCTTCTAGAGTTCTCAGACTCTAAATATGGAGAATGACTTTGAGATCTGAATGACATTCTAACCAACACCGGCTATGTAAATTAAAGGTGATCGAGTAGTATTTTTTCTTGATTTACTCGTTTTTCGTTTGCCTACAGGACGATTAGGTCATTCAATTTCCTAAAGTCTACACACACGCTCACACACCCGTACACACACGCATGTACACACAAGCGCAACAGGCACACGCGCACGCATTGGAACACGCACATGCACACGCATGCACACGCGCACGACAACATATACGTACACACACACGTACACGTACACGTACACGCACACGTACACGCACGCACAGGCACGCACACACACCACGCACACACACGCATCCACACACACACCCACACACAAACACACAAGCTGGCAATTAAAATAATGCAAATACTTCTATCTGCTAAAGGTTCGGAAACCCGCTCTAAGGTGCCATATATATATATATATATATATATATATATATATATATATATATAATCTTTATTAAGTCTTCAGTCCTGGAACTGGTTAGACGCGTACCTCCATTGTTTCCTATTCTGAGCTAACCTACACATTTCCTTGAATTTCCCACAGTCTGCATCTTTCACTATCTGAATGCAATAGTCTAATCTAAGTCTACGCCTACCTCTCACTTTTCCTATATCTGCTTGTAATATAGCCCGCACTATTTCCCAAAAATGCCTTAGAACGTATCCCGCCCTACCAATTCTTCTATTTTTTTGTTTTTATTTTCCTACTATTTCTATAACCTCTTTGTTATTAACTTTGTCTGTTAATGCTAAACTCATTATACTTTTAAAGCATAACATTCCAAAGGGCTTATTGTTTTTCCTGTCGACTTTTCCCACTGTCCCTAATTCATGGGCGTACAGCGCTGTGCTTCAAACATGTCCTTCCAATAACTTTTCCTTGTTTCTATGTTTATTGTCTTCGTATATAGCTGCTGCTCTTTCCTGTTATATACATTTCGGTTCCTCTTTTATTGTTTTGTAAACATATACCTTATTTCAGGTACATTCAGTGGTGTGTGAAGGGGATAAGCAGCCTGTGGCTACCAAGATCCCCTAACACTTGACCATTTGCTAAATTAATAGTCCAATAAATCCTTTCGCACATTCACAGTTAATTAAAAATATTGCAAAACTAACAACTGTATTTGTTTAAATGCAATTACTTTTTGGTCATTAAGTTTCCGTCTTGGAAGTGGTTGGACGCGTACCTCCACTGATTTTTATCCCGAGCCAGCCTACACAATTCCCTGACATTCTTACAGCCTAGATACAGCTCGGTTCCACTTCCATTGTTTTCTAAATATATGCCCTACTTCACCGATAGTAAGTGGAATGTGAAGGGGCTTAAGCAGACTGTGACTACCAAGATCCAAAATCCCCAACACCGACATTTGCCTAACTAATAGTTTTCCACTAAATCCTTTCAGACAATTAACATTAGTTGAGAATATTGCAAAACCAACACTTGTAATTGCTTATAATATTCGTCAGGTTTAAGTAAAATTATTTTTGTCGTCATAAAGTTTTTTGTCTTGGAACTGGTTGGACGTGTACATCCATTGATTTCTATTCTGAGCTAGCCTACACATTTTTCTGAAATTCTCACAGCTTATATCTTTGACTATCTACGTGCAATAGTCTAACCTTGGTCTACCTCTACTTCTTTTTTTCCTATTTCTACTTCTAATATATACCGCACTATTCCCTCATGCCTTAGTACGTGATCTATAATTTTATCCCTCTTATTTTTTACTATTTTCCACATATTTCTTTCTTCCCCACCGTTTGTGAAACCTCTTTGTTCTTAACTTTGTCTGTCTAGGACATCTTCATCATACATCTGTAACACCACATTTTAAAGGCTTCTATCTTTATCCTGTTTGCCTCGCCTATTATCCAAGTTTCAGAACCGTACACTGCTGTGCTTCCCGCATATGTTTTCAGCAATTTTTTCCTTGTTTCTATGTTTGTTGTATTTGAGCACAGCAATTTCTTTTTCTTGTTAAATATAACACGGCCTTGTGCTAATCTTTGTTTTATATCTTTTGCGCTTTTCCCATCTTGTGTTATTTGGCTTCCTAGGTAGCAGAAATTTGTAGACTCTTGTAAGTTCTCGTTTCCTATTTGTATTCCAGTTTCTTATTTATTTTCGCCTCCGTTGTATACTAGTACTTTACTACTTCAGCCCGTTTTCCCATCCGCTTTTTTACAATTCTAGTTAATAATTTTGACACGTGTGTTCTCAAACTTATTGTTTGAGAATTTGCACATCTATCCGTGCTTCTGTATTTTGATATAGTGACTATGATGATACGTTTGAAATCTTTTGGTACCTCCCTGTTTCATATACACATATATATCAAAGTGTATCGTGTGTCCGTGAGAAGAGTTCAAACACAAATTCAGCTTGCCGTGAACACAAACGCTACACCTTTTTTTACAACAAGTGTTCAATGTGAACTCCACCTTGATTAATGCAGAGGTCAATTCGACGTATGAAATTTACATGCATCCATCTTAAAATATCATCGTTTTGTCGTAATGCGTTTAGAGCATTTTGAATTCTGTTCCACAATTTTTCGGTATTACCAATTTTAACCTTGTACACTTGTGTTTTTAACGCCCCCAGATAAAGTTGTTGCAAGGATTTTAGTAAGGCGAACACGGATGCCATTGAGTAGGTGCTTCGTGGCTTCTACCAATCCATTAGCGAGATACTCTCTCAAGGGACGTGCAAAATGAGGCGGTACACCGTCGTGCACGAAGAACGTGGTTTGACGAACATTAAAAGTCAAAAGTCTTCTAGAAATTCTGCCAAATTTTCTTGAAGAAATCGAAGGTAACTAGCGCCATCCAAACTATCAGGCAATCGGAATGGCCCAACCATAAAATTGCCAATAATTCCGACCCAGACATTAATTTTAAATTCTCGTTGGTAATGTCTACTTTTAATAGCATGTGGATTTTCATCTGCATACACATGCTCATTGTGCAGGTTCGTCATGCCACTGCGTATAAAACAAGACTGATAAGTAAACAAGATATTAGTGTGGAATCTCTTGTCAACTACCCCGCGTTCCCGAAAAATTTGTGAAAAATTTAAAAAGTGATTCGTTGTCAAGTGGCAGTAATTCTTGCACTGGCTGAATGTGGAATGGACAAAGTAATTGATCTCTTATGATCCGACTTACGGTGCTTTTGGAATTCCAGTTTCTCGTTGCAACGTTCTGGTACTGGTCTCAGGATTGTCATCAATCATTTGAAGAACACCACCTTCCGTAATTGGCCTTCGGGCTTGTCGAGGTCTTACAGCGTTAGTTCTGATTGACTTCAATGTTTCTGTTCTCGAAGACGTTTTTCAATTCGGGCAAAGGTTTTGTGATTTGTAATTCTCCAATTTGGATACTTCACTTGATACACGCGGACACTTTGGAGGCAGTTACCCTGACAGAAACCAAGAACTAATAGCATGTCCAACTGCTCATTAAAAGATAGCTCCATAATTTGATAGCTGCCAAAATAACACAACAGCAATATCAGTTGAAACAATAACGATATTTCGTTAAAGAAAACAGTAGAAAAGCAAACTGAAGCGAACAAATTATTGTAATATTTACTGTCAAAAGTGCCAAAAACTAAAATGATACGGTTGTGTTTATGACATTTATGTTTATGAATAGGGTTTAACAGGTGTTTGAAAAAACATTTTTTCCCCTTGAAACTAAGCAAAATACGGAAATTTTACAAGAGTCAAAAAATAAAGACGATGAGTAAGTCTTTCTGCTACAGAGGTGTTACAACGGTATTACCACTGCTAAGAGAAGTATAAATAAAAATTACGAGGATTGAAGATGATTTTAACCCTTATACAATTTATTTTGGATTTCTATCATTAGTAAAAGTAGGGAATCCCTTAAAATGCACTTTTGCCAAATTTAAATAAATTTGTTTCACACAACAGCGTTCAAAGGTGTGATTTCTTAAGGAAACTTTAAACCCTTCTCACGGACACATGGTACATTTTGCTACATAGGTAGATTGGGTCCTATCGACTTATTTTGTCGTCTCCAATACGTGGTAGCTTTATTTCCCAGTAATTTTGGGACAACTTGTGTTACTTACAAATTGGAAGAAATGTTCTGGTACTGCTTGTCAAGCGGCTTTTTGAGTTTCTGCTTGCACCTTATCTACACCCGTTGCCTGGCCACTCTAAGTGTAAGATATCTCAAGTCATCGTTTTCAATGTCTGTTCCTGTTCTAGTGCTGTTAATTCCACGATCCGACTCGCAAAATGATTCCGACCCATTTTCTAAACTTTCCGATCACATCCTTCAAAGTAGTCCCTTCGCGGAGATCCGCATAGGGGACTATTTTAACTCCGGAAATTTTTTACCCTAAATAGCAATTGAAATACGATGTGTACTTGGGAAGTAATGTGGTGTTTTCGTTGCCTACCACATCGAAGTAGTATGCGTTAGAATGCCATACCGACCCCTAAGGCCTGTGCCACTCTAAATTCCGAAAGAGATGCAGCCTTCTTTCGGGGACCAATCTTAATCAGGTTCCTCACTAAAAATCCAGCTAATTTGGTTAAACTTGTAGTTCGGCTCTTTAGATCACTGGAACTCTCAAGTCATTCTACCCGTTTTAGTAATCTAGAACTTCTTCAAGGGGCAGGTCTATTCAGGTCTATTCAGAACGATATATATATATATATATATATATATATATATATATATATATTTATTGAAAAACTATTTATTTGCATTTCACACATTATTATCTGTGTATACAGTAAGATGCATCTATAAAACCTCTCTTAAAGTCAAAAGAGTAACTTTACCTACACAGATCAGACTAACATTTGCATAGCCATTAACAAAACATTAACTTGATTGTTTCATAAAGGGAACAAACATCCATTGACCAGTTGCACTCTTTTGGGCCTCATCAGAGTGGAGCAGTTTATAACACTTATGAAACAACCAAAACTATTACTAATAATAAATTCGAAAGAACCTATATCTAATGGCGAGGGTAAACTAATACCGCCGTCAAATGATTAGCACCAGCATTAGGCCAGCAAGTCGAGTGTATACAAAAGTTAATTCTAAATTAAATCGTAATTTCATATGTAGCTATACGAATACGTTTTGCTTCGGACTTTAGGTAATATTATACGCAAAAATATCTTGCAATTAATAACACACCGTCCCGTGACGACGTTGCTTTGTGTGTATTGTAGGTAATAGTTTTGATTGCTTCATAAGGGTTATAAGCTTACCTCATTATGATGAGGTTCAAAAGACCGAAACTAGTCAATGGGTGTTCGTTCCCTTTATGAAAATACCAAGTTATTATTTTGTTTACCGGGAATACTAGTCTGTTTTGTATTGGTAGATACACCCTTTTCACTTTCATAGGAGACCTTTTACAGATGCTTCTTATTATATATATATAATAGAAAAGAATAATCCACATTTGGAATGCAAATGCATGCTTAATATATATTAATAGTTTTTTAGATGAAATAAAAACCCAACTTTGTATGTAAGTTGAATTACCATTTCAAATCGAACTAGTAATTGAAATGGTAATTCAACTTTACATACAAAGTTGGGTTTTGATATATATATATATATATATATATATATATATATATATATATAATAGTTTTAAGATGAAATCAAAACCCAACTTTGTATGTAAGTTGAATTACCATTTCAATTACTAGTTCGATTTGAAATGGTAATTCAACTTACATAAAGTTGGGTTTTATTTCATCTTAAAAACTATTAATATATATTAAGCATGCATTTGCATTCCAAATGTGGATTATTCTTTTCTATTATATATATATATATATATATATATAAAATAAGAAGCATCTGTAAAAGGTCTCCTATGAAAGTGAAAAGGGTATATCTACCAATACAAAACAGACTAGTATTCCCATAGCGGTAAACAAAATAATAACTTGGTATTTTCATAAAGGGAACGAACACCCATTGACTAGTTTCGGTCTTTTGAACCTCATCATAATGAGGTAAGCTTATAACCCTTATGAAGCAATCAAAACTATTACCTACAATACACACAAAGGAACGTCGTCACGGGACGGTGTGTTATTAATTGCAAGATATTTTTGCGTATAATATTACCTAAAGTCCGAAGCAAAACGTATTCGTATAGCTACATATGAAATTACGATTTAATTTACAATTAACTTTTATATTTATATATATATATATACATATATATATATATATATATATATATATATATTAATAGTTTTTAAGATGAAATCAAAACCCAACTTTGTATGTAAAGTTGAATTACCATTTCAATTACTAGTTCGATTTGAAATGGTAATATATATATATATATATATATATATATATATATATATATATATATATGTTATACTGCTCCTCCTTCTTCTGGTATTTTACTTTAAACTGTGGTTTATTTACTTAAATGCTTTTTATATACTTGACAGTGTGAATATTTTACCTTTTTATTTCGTGCTTTAACTATGTCTGGTCGGTCTACAAAACAAAACTATATAAATGTGCCTCGACTATTGAAACTCTCTTTCTCAGGGTATCTACACCTACCTACCGTGGGTTCTGTGATAGGTAGATGGTCCCGCCACCGACCAAACAGCACTATTTTAATTTTTGTATATGTAACCTTATATTCGTATATGCCAAATGTAATAAACAGATCCGCGTAGCCTTGTGCCAATTCAACTACACTTTCCAAATTGACGTTGACGTTTCAAAAACACAGTACTCGCCCGATTTATTCTTCGCTGTAGGCCTTTCCTGAACTCTGGCTAACGATCTATGTCTTTGGATGGGTCTTCACACTGCGTTTCACTGTCACCAGGACTACTCTGCTTTCCAGACACCAGGTTTTGCTTTATTTAATCTTGTTATCCACCCAAATCTATAAATAATGACTGAACTTAGAATTTTGAATACCTTAAATTTTAACTTCCCCCGCGCTAATTTTCATCTAATTATGTCGTCGTTCTGTATAACACTCTTACTTATCCAACAATATCCAATCCTCAACCTGCTCTTTCCAATTCAGGGCTGCTATATAATTTTTACTCAATACCTTTCTATCGCAATGTACTATCCAAATCACTCTAATTCGTTTTCCTTCGGTCTAATCAATCCACTCCAAATCCTTTTTACCTCAATCCAAATCCAACTCGTTATAACTATCCACTCTTATTTACACCTGTCTCGGTGCCGCTCCAATATTTAATCTTATACTTTCCACTCTTCTTTAACTACTGCTGTTCCTTCTAACTATCTATATCCTTCTTTAATTCAAACAAAGGCTTTACTTTCCAAAATATTTTATTTTAACTTTTAAATATCCAAATTAGCACAATTATACCAAAACACGTCTTGTTACAAAAATAATTCAAATCGTTCTTTTCATTATTATTTTACCTAGGTGATACCGCCTTCAAAATTATGCCTACTCTTTATACATTTCTACAACCCCAACATCCAATTAAATCGTCTCAACTAGCGTTGTGTTACTAATACCTATTAGTCATATCTTTGCACTTTACAATTACATAAATACTGTACAATCATTGGTTCATATGACCGCGTTGCACATAAACACTTTTTGATACAATATTTTCACATATAATTTTGATATTACAAGTTTGTCCAAAGGTTGATTCTAATAAATACGTGCCAAAATGTTTCACATATAAACCTGGCTCTGTGTTGTGAATAGTGGAACTTACACAGACACAACCGGCTTTTAGACCAGCAAATTTACACTCTATGGCTTATCAACGTACAACTTAGTATAAATCCTTGAATACTGCGTTTTCTCACGTCATCAAGTCATTCTTTTACGTATTGGCATTTCTACTCTGACTAATATACTTTAAATACTTTACCATTTGTAAAGTACGGCAAACACAAATTTTTCAGTTACGTGATCTGGTCAGTGGCTTTATTTGGCATATACACAATCTTAAAAGAACAAAATACTGTTTATACCCTTTTAGCTATTACGTACACTTCAATATATATATATATATATATATATATATATAATATATATATATATATATATACTGATGTAATAAGAGGCCATATAGAGGTCATTGAGCATCATATTCTGTACTTAAAACAACCCACAATCGGAGAAAATTAAAATTTTCTAACACAATTTCTGTGAGGAAACGTTTTGTATAATATTTGGTAGAACAATAGGCTTAGTATAGTAGTAATTTCTAGTACGCAGTGATACCCGCAAAAATGTAGATCATTCATTGTTACAAAATATCATTTAAAACACGTTCTAAGTAAGTGCGTTATTCACGGAAAAATAGCAATAAATTCCATTTAATAACGCAAAAATGTCATTTTACAACTTTATTTTTTCAAGAAGCAAGTATTTTTGAATACTGCATTTATTTTTCTGTAGATTCCTTTATCTACTTCATTCTGGGTTTTTCTAACTGTAGCATTATGCAGCAGTGATAAACACATAAATCACAGGTGACATAATTATCTTTACGATAACACATAACATGAATGACGTTATTCCAATTTGGGAGTTACAGCTTTTAGGAGCCATAAAATAGATAAGATTTTTGGTAAGCATTTCACATTCATTCAGTTAAGATACCAATTAAAGACCTATTTATACAACCTTATAAATTAGCTATTAAATTAGATGAACGACCTAATAAAAGTGTAAAATGAACTGATTAGATCAGCTTTAAGATTCATATCAACAAGAAACGTATAGAAATTTCAGGAAGCCTATGACGTAGTAAAGATTTTATTATATAAACAGGAAATAATTAGAACGAAGGCTGTTATCAATGGTTTATTTAGAGAGCGCTTATGAATGATCGATTGCTCGTTTATCAGTAAATTACGAATTATAATAACGTTCAAGTTTGTAATTCCAAGCATTTAAAGATGCTGGGCAGTTACTAATCTTCTGTTTATAAACGCACTTGTGGATGACCTGTTTGTTGGTCAGCTAAGAGTTGTAACATAAATTACGTGCAAGGTCATGTTAGATGTTTAAAATATTTGTTAAAACAATGTGTTTTAAAACTTATGGAGTAAAGTTTAACGTATAGAAGTAAATTTTATTGAAGTAAAAGCAACTCGAGTTGGAAGAAGGATAATGGAGTATAATTATTACGATAAATGTAAACATAAACGGTGGAATTGGAAATTAATTTTCCGATGCAGTTGCGATGGTACAATATGGAGATGAAATTAATCAACGATTTGAATCCTGCATAATTTAATGGTCAAAACGCAATCATTTTATTAAAAAGAAATTTCGTACTATAATTAGTTTAAGTAGTTTAAGCTTGCATAGATATTAGTGTATGGATGTTATTTGTGAATGGATAATTTTCAGATTTTTGGGTCAAATCTTAATTTGATTACTATAAAAGCGTTCTCTTAGGGTCAATGAGCAGTTACGCTTATTAAACCGGTTAAACAGGAGTATTGAAATTATCCATATCCTTCACTAAAAGAAATTTTTTATACATGGTGACTTACATATGAAAAGTTTTTGGATTGCTAATTAAAAACAAGAGTGTGTGACCCTATATTAACGTTTCGTAGATATGAAACATTAAAAGTTGTTTTTAGACTTAAGTTGGAGTATTAAGTCTATCAAAAAACTTTCCATGTGTCTTTCATAGTAAATGCAATTTGTATTGTGAAATTCTAAACTTCATCTCAATAACTTTTCATAATTTTAAATGGTTTTGGTAACGATTTATTATTAAGAAGTTGAGATAAAATCGTACGAGTGCTTTAGCAATAATTTTTTCGAAATAATGTCATTAGCTCAAAAATTTTAGCGGCGGCGTCTTTTATATTTTTAGTGTAAAAGCTCGGAGCTAGAATTTTAAAGTGGTGGTTAAATTTTTCCCGCGCAAAAGTTCCGTCCATAGCGCAATCGAGGTTAAGAGTTTTGTGGAATTGTGTCGAATACGGAAAAAAGAAGTCGGTTGTATTTTAAAAAGTCAGTTGTAAATCATATCCCTGGAAAAGTTAAAAGTAGTCCAAATATGATTGTAGCAGTTTTAAAAATAAAAAGTAGACAAATGTCTAGATATACCTAAATTAGTAGGCTAAAGACGTGCTAAGCCTTGCAAAACTGCGTTCGAATGCTCCTCTCCTATTCGTACACTGTGTTACGTTATGCCGCGTACGGGTTAGATAGAAAAAGAAAGGATATTTATAGTGCGGACCCGCACGAATCACGATAACGAAACAGAACACAAGAAACGTAGAAATACCGTGCTAACTACCAATGCGGAAGAGGGGGGATTCCAACACAAAAAATGCATTTTCATCGATTTTCTATTGACAGTAAACATTAATTAAAAAAAATTCGGTTTGCATCAACAAAAAAAATAAATAAATAGTTGTATTATAAAGAACAAATTTTAGAAATTTACGTACGAAGTGCGCATTTCGTTTGACATGTTAAAGTAAAAAAAAAATTATTTACGGTCGAACAAATTCTAATAATCATGTAGTGAAGTACTATGGAGCACCATCGACGCACGATCAACAAAACTAGGAAGAAAAGAGGTGCCCCCGATATATGGGAACACTAATACAACATACCTCCAAGTGCCAGCTATTATCGTGTACCCATTGCATCCCTGGAGGTGAGTCAACGAAGCGCCCGGGTGCTGCTGTCCAGATGTAGCGTCACCACGGTCGACAGATGTTGAGCGCTACGACACTCCCTGCAACAGCAGAACACATACCAGCGCAGTTGGTTCTACATAAGAAGAATAACGGGCCTACGTATAACAATTTGGCCTCCAGCTAAGAGCTAGAAAGAGAGTCTTACTAGTATTAATAACTCAGGAGCACTTGCCGATACACCCAGAACCTACACTCCTCATAAAGAAAAAACATGCATCGCTCTTGGAGTATCTTAGAAAAATACATATGAAGACGAATTGCAGAATCCAATTGAAAATTGTTTTAAATAACAAGAATTCAAGCTTCAATCCTCTCGTTATCAACATACAAAAAAATAGATTAGAAAACTCGACCCAAGCTTTATCAAATAATACAATACACTATTTCAACGAGTTTTTCGGTCGTAGCAGAATAAGGATTAATTTTACGCTATAGTAATGTGTAGCCAGTTAACGGATACTCAATACAAGGTGCCAACTATAGAATTTATAACGTAAACTCACCGTTTTAGAATAGATAGATTGAAGTTGAAAATTATTCGCAAGCGTATTTATTATAAACAAGTAAAATATATAGAATGTTATTGACGTATGGAAGAGTAGAAACGGAATCAATGTGGTGTTTAAATCATCGGTGGTAAGTGAACGTAACAACTGTTTCGAAGTTGTTCGATCAAATTGCTGTAGTACACAATTTTACAAGAACGTTATTCCATGATTTAAACAATATTTGAAATATAGACTACGTCTTCACTAAAATATTGAATCCATGCGTCTTGTACATAGGAAAAACAGATACAATTTTGAATTATTAAAAACGTTTTAGAATTCATTTAATGTCATTAAATTTTTTTTACGGAAGTATTGATGAAAACCTGCTATTAGGGTTTCTGTATCCCTTATGAATCCAAATGTTATTCTTAGCCTTCCAACTGTATCTGGTGACGTTTAATTATTTGTTATTATAGAAAACTACATACATAAAAAATACATCTATAGCAATTATAGGTGTTGCAAAAATTAACAAACCAAACTGTTGAAATTACCAAATTAATTAAACACAAAACAAGATAGTCTGCACTATTTTTAATAATACCCTTATAATTTAAATTTAATTGTTTTTTTACATATCCTCATCACCTTCAATTCTTTTTTACAACCCACATCTATTATCGAAGCACAACCCACATAAAAAAAATTAAAAAAATTGTGTCACTAAACTACAAAATTTAATAAACTATATCGGCTTAAACCTAAGAAAGCTACTCACCAGTAATTGTTTGCGAAACATTAAAAATCGAAAAAATGAAGAAAATTAAGGCTTGGAATTTTGACAACATTTTGTATATTTTGTCTTTACAATTTCAATGAATTATGCAGATCCTTCACGCACTCGAAACAAATTAAATATAGCAGTCCTTCCTTGCGTATATTCTTTTATATCTTAAATTATTACTTTTAGCATAAAACTGGTTTGGATGCTACTCAGTTGCACTATTGTTATTCACACCAGGAGTCACCTAAACTGCTCAAACACTAATGAGCTTAATTTTAAAGGATAGGATTGCATGTAAACGGAATAGTTTAATTTTATGATAATTTGATCCATGAGATGTGGCGTTTTAACTAACCTTGCGAGGTCACACATTGACGGATAGCAATTTAAGAAATTGCAACAGAAATAAATCTGGAAATCTATTTCCTACCGGTAAAACTAAGATAACAAAAAGCAGGATTAAGCAATAGAAAGTTTGCAAATACTATTTCTCCCCCAGAAATTTTATAGTTGCTCTGATGGATTATTAAAAACAAATCGCATTATTAAAAATTTGTAAAAGGCAAGATTTCTAATTACGTTATTAGTTAATAAAACGAAATTATTGTTTAAGTTTTTGTTCAGAGCCTATACAATAATTTAAAATCGAGCTAGTGATTGAAAAAATGAAAATGTAGACACGAACAGGATTCGAACCTCCGAATTTTCAATTGTACCTGAACGCGTTAACCTGTTGGTCAAAAATTCCGCACGTAATTGAAAATTAGATTGGTATATGGTCGCGTACACAAATTGATTATGTACATCGTTCCAATTGAATTATCGGTCTCAGTGGCTCAATTGATTAGCGCTTATAAGCACAAATTGGAATATAGCAGTTTAAATATCGTCCAAGACCTCATATTTTTCCTTTCTTCTATTACCAGCTTGGCTTGAAATGATAATTAAGACTTTACATAACAGTTTAAGCTATGAATTCATCTTATCGACTAAAATACATGCACACACCTTGAGGTTAATTGTTTAGAGCGTTAAAGTGATGGCAGTGTTTTTTGGATAATTCATTCAAGCTATAGATAAATTGAAAACTAAATACCGCATTAGCATTAAAAAAATCTGTGAACCAAAATTTATCATAAAATAAAACTTACAGATATTACAAGTCACTTTATATATCAACGTATACCCTACATCATTAGTTAAAAAAACTGTTGTGCGAGAATACATCGCATATTAAAGACACAAAAAACAATACATGTATATCAATAACTTACAAAACATTACCATAAAAACAAGTCCTAACTCTATGACGTGCAAAAATTCTATATAGTGCATTAATTAACTATCCAATTAATCTATTGCTTAAAGTCTACCTCTTTTCAAACATAAAAATTGCGTTTTTTAAAATTAATTTGTTTTGAAAATTATATTTCAATATTACATCACACGTGATTTTAACTGGTTGGTTTCTACACTAGTTTCAAGATGGAGGACAAATTATTATTATCGGAAATAAAGTATTAATTTATAATTTTCTCTCAATGAAAGTGTATGAACTTCTCTACCTTATCTAGAAAAATCAATTAGTCGTGTATTTAATCATGAGTGTTTTTGTTCTCTGTGTAAAATTACTTAAAAGTCAATCGAATTGATTGCAAAATAATGCTAATTGTCTAAATCAATTTGTGTATCATATAACTTTTAGCTAACTTCAACATTTTCATATTTTAAGTTGAAGAATTTTAGAAAGTTAACTTCCAATATTGTAACTGCTTTCGTACAGTCTACCTGATTAAGGTGAAATGGGGTGAGTGCGTTTTGGGGGTAAGTGCATCAGTTGCTTTTTAAATCTCAACCACTTATAGTACTGTGGCGGAATCTGGTGCTCATCAAAATAGGGCCTTTTCTTAATGTAATGCAGATCCCTTCATAACCAATATTGACTTAAGCAAGAAAAAATGGCCATCGGACAAAGCGTCAGCTGTTTTACTTGTGTGTTGAATGCGTTGATGTTGTGAAAAATATTTGTGAAATTTTTGCCCAGGTACGTATGTCATAGCTACATGTTACATTTATGAGTTTTATAGTTAATTAGGTAAGAACAAATACTAAATTGTTTTTATTATAATCCTATTTTATTTGAAGAGGGTAGATGCACTACTATCAATATTTTTGGTTTAATTGAAGTGCACCCATTTGTAGTAGGTGCAACTAACCCTGCTACTGAGGTTGTTTGCTGTTTGTATCTAGTACTTACCTAGGCACTTTTTGTTATAGGTAAAATGTTACAAGCGGAAAATGTGGCACACTACGTGCTAATGAACTCTTCAAGATACCTAGAAGCACTCTAAAAGATCACATTAAAGGTCGTAGAGGTATAAAAAGCTCGACGATGGGAAGACCTACAGCCTTAGCAGTCAAAGATGAAGAAGCTCTTGCAAATGGACTAAAAAGTCTCGAAAAATGGGGTTTTGGACTCAGCCGCAAAGAAGTCCTAGAAGTTGTGGGCAAATATGTTACACACAAGCAGCTCAAGACTCCATTCAAAAACAACGTACCTGGTGAGGATTGGCTTTTAAAATTTAAAAAGAGACATAATTTGTGAATTAAAAAACCCGAAGCGTTGGAATACGCCAGAAAGTAAAATACGGATCCTTTTCTAATATATCCATATTTTGACTTGTTAAAAAATACAATTCAAGAACTGAACCTTCAAGATAAACCATCTAATATTTGGAATATGGACGAGACAAGTTTTTGTTGTGATCCTTCAAAGACAAAGGTCATAGGTGACAAAGACCATGCTTGTACTAGAATCGTTTCTGATCCGGGAGAACGAACACCAGTGTCCTGTTTGCTGCTGCCGCAGATGTACAAAAGGCGCCACCGTTAATTATATAGAAAGGAAAAATGTCTGGGACACCTGGATAGCATATATAAATAAAGAATACCCAGGTACGACATATGCTGCCACACCTAACGGGTGGATGGGGTCAGAAGCTTTTAAAAACTATTTCGTGAAAACTTTCATACCCTTGGTAGAAAGATGGTCCTACATTAGTTGTATATGACGGCCATACAACTCATATCGATATTGATGTGGTACAAGCCGCAGTGGAAGCGAACATAGCCATTCTAAAGTTACCGCCACATAGCAGTCATCTTCTGCAACCACTTGGCTTGGCGGTTTTCAAATCTATTAAGGTGGTGTGGGATACATTACTCGTGAAATGGCAACGGATTCATGTGGGTCAGAAATTACGGAAAAGCAAGTTGGCTGAAATGGTGGAACATATTTGGAAGGATGCCAATCCAAAAATTATCTGTGAAGAATTTAAGAAAGGTGGCATCTACCCTTATAATTGTGATGTTATCCCACAGAAAAAATATGACCCACAACAAATGAATCGGTAGAAAGCTCAACAGGCGATGAATACTGGCATGTCTACAACAAATGAAGTTACACCCCCAATAATACAAAACGACTCGATGAAAACGTAGAATTTCTAGAACGAGGTCCACCAGAACATACCACAATTGATTCGGAAGATTCTTCAGTTACAGAAGAAGTTCTAGGACTGACTGAAAAGGAAACCGTTGTTACAGAAGATTTGTTGGAAATGGAAAATAATCAGGACGAATCGTTAGCATTTGAGGTGGAAGAAAATATTCAACTTCAAACAAATGATGTAACAAACGAAGTAGAAAATAATCCCAACACCCTAGTAGATTTAACAAGCGCAATAGAAAACCAAAACCCGCATATCTTTGAAGAACTTTTACTGAACCTGGTAAAAGCAATATCAAACTAATAATGCACCAAAAAGATTCAGGAAGAAAGTATGCCTCGGGGCCGCACTAATAACAAGCGAAGTTGTAAGAAGAAGACTGGAAGAAGCCAAAGAATATGAACTGCAAAAGAAGTCCGGTGTTAAGAAAAAGAGACAGATGACTACCAAAGAGCCAAAAACTAACAAAGAAAAGAAACCAGTCAAAGATAAGCAAACTAGTCGTGCGAAACGAAAAAAAGTAAATGTGCAACATAATTCAGAAACGGATGAAGATCAAGATTTACATTTAGATGACGAAGAAAGCGATTTTGAAACACTTTCTGAAATCGGTGCAGAAGCAATAGCTGAGACACTCGAGTTTGAAAGAGATGAAGTTAATGACAAACAGGTTGGAAATTGGTTATTGGTCAAACTCAATTCTGCAAGAAAGACTTCACAATATTTTATAGGAACTATTGAAAGCATCGATTTGGAAACAGGAAATCCAATTGTAAAATTTTTGCGACGAATTAAATCGAAATCTACGCCTTCCAAACCAACCTTCACATGGCCTGATGTGGAGGACATTTCAGAAATTACCACAACGGACGTTATTCGTGTGTTACCTTCGCCTAGCGTGGGAAGAAGAGGCGAAATCAACTTTCCCGTCAGTTTTTCTGGTTATCCTAACATAAATTAGTTTTAAAAAATTATTTCTTTAAGTGTTGAGTTAAATTAAAAGTTTATTTTTCATTTGTCATCGTGTTATTTTTTCGGGATCCACATCCACATTGCAGTTAAAATTCATTATTTTCGTAACCAATTGATCAATTTAAATGCAGCAAATATCAAAAGATTGAGAAAAATTTTAAGCTACTCGCACTTGCCCCATGTATTTCTCAAGCAATGAACGCAAGAAATAATCCACTGTGGTGGGGTTGCCCAAAAAAAGGGGTAAGTGCATCTACTGAGTTGAAAATTTTAAAATTAAATACCTGGACGGTATTAAATTTTTAAAGCCGTTTTTAACTCTACAATATGGTACACCATCATAGAAATTATGTGTATGCAAAATGTTTGTCTTCTATTATTATAAGGAACAATTGTGGAAGAGATTCAATTTAAATTTTGTACTTTGGTGGGTGCATATAGCCCACTTTACCCTAGTTATTTTTATCAGGTGTCTGAACGTTATTTAAAAAAACGGTTTTAACTAAATTTTAAAGGAGCGATGCCTTTAATAAAATATCTGTATTAAGTACTACTTGCTCATACTTGTGTTTGATTTTACCTAGTATATTATATTAACTATCATGAATTATCAACATCTAAAGTCAGATGAAAGTACCTCTGGGTTTTTGTAATTAAACATGAAACCAAACCATCCCTTATCTAATATAACTAACAAGTTTGCTGCAAAATTATTCCCCAAATTCATTTTATATGAATTATATTGTATAGTTTCTGTCATCATCATTAGGTCTTCAGTCCTGAAACTGGTTACATGCGTATCTCTATTGTTTCTTATTCTGAACTAACCTACACATTTTCCTAAACTTCCCACAGCCTACATCTTTCACTATCTGCGTATAATTGTCTGTAGTTTTTGTTTTAATGTATAAATTACACAATATGATGAGAAATTTCAAGTTTCATAGCATAGCAAGAAGTTAAAAGCTTTTTTGTTACTTCTAACAACACTAATCACTAGTACATTTTCCTACCTTTCTTTGAATATATTTTGTCTTCTCTATTATTATCTTGACGAGTTTAAATATATCTTACCTATAAGCCCTAAATTATTTCAAATCTTATCGTCTCATTTTAAAATTTCTTAGTTCTCTCGTCTCTAGTTTAAAAAAGAATAAAGAATTTTTAGCTCCACAGAAACATAATTAAATTTTTTTCACCTTTTATTTTCCTAACATTCTTTTGCCACAAAACTCAGTGTTTCTTCGTCGTGATTGGCTTATCGTACGTTTGACAACTCAACAAATTTTTAAAACTTGTACTAGTTGATGTCGGATTGCTGTTTTACCCTTTGAACACGCATACGCGACCTACGCCTCTATAGCAAAAAGCCAATTTCCACATTTGGCATTACAAAGATTTTCTATTCAATGTGCTTTCTTTTGCAAATATATTGATTAAGCTTCCGTTATCAACTGCTTTTATGTACTATAAGGAGGCATATACATTTTTTCGTGTGCTTTTTTAAATGTTATAGTGAGGAACTGTCGCCTTTTGCTGTTTCATCATGATTCCTTATTGTTTTTGTTATACTAAGAATATTTTTATTTCTATTTTTGAATGACTGTCTTATGTTTAAATATTTTTGTATATTTGTGGTAGCTATCGTCGTCAAAATTACCGTGAATTATATTTAGGTCGGTATTTTAAATTTTGGTTACTTTTCCTATCACAATGTATGCCCTCGATAGGAAGACGATATTTGTCTAGGTCTCATATCGAGCCTAAGTTATTTTTAATTATCAACGTTCTACTACAGGGCTTATTTCGTTACTAACGTTTGTTACTTGCAGTTCCTGCATGCGTATACTTTGGTTTTTCGTAATGAAATTTTACGCCTCGTACTCTCTATTCACTGTCATTTGAGCATTCATTAATAATTTCACCGGTCGTCTCAATTCTAAACGATAGCTTATTTCTCACACTGTAGGATTTTATTAAAATATTTAATTATAATTTAAAAATGCTTCAATCTATTTTATTTTGACATAGATTTTAAATGTGATATTTGATTATCAGGAAGATTTGTTTCGGAAATTGTAGAATTAAATTACGTACGTGTTTTTGCAAAGTCACTTCTAGCTCGCTTATCTATACACGGCATTGTTAACGTTATGCTGAAAGTTAGGGTACCTTTCCTACGCGTCGGTCATGATTTCGGCAATGTTGGTTGTATATATTCCTTAGTATTAAGTAAAGAGAAATTAACTCTTTTTAATTTGGTAGCAAAATGAACTAATTCAAATCCAGTTAGAAATGAAAGCTTTATCGTGAATATCTAGCACAGATAAACGCATAAAGAACAGATGCCGAATGTTAATGACTGAGCTAATACAGGAAAAGAATATGATACCTACAGTATCAGTGATAACAGTAGTACCTTTATCAGGAAACCATCAACCACCAGTAATTATCTTGAAGATTTAACTTAAATTTTAAAAGTTAAATATACGTACAACTTGTGAATATGAGCAATTATACTAATGAAGGCTGTCCCAAAGACGTCTGAATCCGGCATCGGAGCAAGAACCAATGTAAAGGTTCTGGTGTTTGTAATAGGAAGTCGCTATATTTTCTTTGATAAGCTCTATCTTCTATACGTACATTTCAAAGAAATTCGTTGGACCAGCTTAACAATAGACAATGGACTCTGTGTTTCTTGATAAGTGTTGAACGGAGTTAAGAACATACATCTATTGATAAATTAATTAGAACGTATTTACAAGTAAAGAGACTGCACTACAATGTCTAATAACTGTTTCAGCATTAAACAAGTAAGACATTCTGCCCACATCGAACACCCCGGAATAAGTAAACTAAAAGTGCGAATTTGAATAAGACAGAGTTTTGCGTGACAGCGTCGCACGCATCCCTAACTCTTTTTGATTATGATCTAAATCTATAAATCGCCGACAATGATTACCTAGTTTCTTATTTTACCTGGACACGTAACGATTATTTTCACTTCCTCTAATTCACACTGATTTAAATTAACACAGTCGTTCACGATTTCAACATCTATTTCATCATCCCACTTAATATACTTCTCATAACGTATAATCATCTTATTTTCTGCTTCTATTCACAACTTTAACTTATCTATTAAACCCATGCCAAAAATTGCAACCATTCTCAATCAAGGTACAACTATAAAGTTATAAAAAGAATGAAACCAACCCGCGAAGAAAACAATATCTATCCAACACTTCCAGCAAGATTTACACAGTACACAAATCTTCGCAAAAATAATTAATAAACTACTTAACTACCTCAAACTAATTTTTAACTTCACGCCTAATACATATTTACATAAAACAAAATTAACAAAAAAAATATACCAGAGGAGCTCTTTCAGACGTCCTGTCTTTGTCCCTAGAAGATTCTATGCCACTGGAACTATCAATAAAATTCAGCAAAATAAACAATGTTTCCAACATATGGTCGTCCAAGCTTCGCCATGTTTCGAAAGCATAATTGACGATGTCTACAATGACCGATTTCAATTCTGTAGCTATAGGAAAAAAGCAGTTCTCGTGCCTCTAAGCCATTAATTAAATTTAAACAGTCCGTGACGATTATATTATTGGATAATCTACATATAGCAAAATTCACGTTCACTCAGAATCGCACTAAGTATTGTTAAGTTGGTATGGGAATATACCAAAATTGTTGCTTTTAAAAAAGTTGTAGAAGTTCAATACTATAATTTTTAACAGTTAAAATCAAACACGACGCAGAAATGTACAAGAACATGTTGTACAATACTGAATTTGTATGTATACAAACCGATACGAAGTGCTTTAAAGCACATTTTTAAGATTAGGAATGGCGTGAGCTGCATTACTTGTATCAGAGACAACAATAACCCGTACCGTAACTTTAAAAAATTTAGAACGAACTACCACACTTTACCACGTAACAGGACTCATTTTTAACGGAAAGCAATTCTATTCCTTCAAGCAAAGAAAGCATATACCATAATAATAATAATCATTCAACTCGTACTGCCTTCGAAAACATCTTTTTCTAGATAATCCATCACATGAATAGTATTTTCTTCAAAACATTCACCTGTTTATAAGACAACGCGAAAATTAATTACCTTAAACGTGTTCGTAGAAAATCCATTCGGTCAACTCATATAACAACACTTATTGTATTATTTTAACAAAGGCACTACCATTGATAATGGAAAAGTCCGGTTAACGTTCTAAATTGCAACGAATCAACATGTGTAAGTACTTACTTTACTAATTATTACAATGCATTTAATGATAAATTGTTTACAAGTGCAAATACTCTTTGGTACACTTGCCTAATCATATAAATATATTTCTACATTTCTGAAGTTACATAGTGTGTCAAAGATAAGGTGTGAATTTGTTCCAAGCAGTTACATTATTTGCAAGTGCAAATTTTTATTATTACAGTAGACATTTTATCACATTATACAAGCTATTATTTTGTAATATTGCAAACAAATTCACTTTTTTAGGCTTTTTATGTCAACTAATTCAAACATTGTAACTGAAATATTGCGGATGTGTGAAATTAGTTGACACATTTGTGAATTTATTGACTTACGTTTATATATTCGTACATTGGATTTGTATAATTATTTACAAAGTTTATTACATTTTTAAGCATGGAGCTACTTGTACAAAGACGGTGGCATATTTTAAGGTAAACTTACACGTTTTACTAATTATGTAAATATCTTAAAAACCGATTTCAAATCTAGCCCCGAGTCAATTCCTATAGAATTAATTACGAAATTGGATGACCGTTTGGTTATTTCAAAACCTTTACTGGAGTCCTTCGAGGATATTCTTAAACAAATATTTGTCATTTGAGATGAACCTATTCATGTTGAGCAATACATTTTGTTTGCAAGTCCCTTCTTCAGAATTACATCTATTGCATAAATGATTTTTGAAAATGCAATACTTCTGATTTGAGTGAAGTTTCTAGGTCAACTTAGTCTTCAAGTTCGCGATCAAATAACTCAGAGTCGCACAGTTCTAACTCATTAAACTTCCGAGAATAAATCTGCTATACTATTCTGGGAACCTAGAAAACTGACTCGAATATAGAGACACATTTGACTCTTTAATTAATAAAAGTACGTCCATTAGTGACATCCAACGTTTCCATTATTTGAGAGCCTCTCTTAGCGGAACTCCACTGCAGATTATACAGTTTCTTGGCTTCGCACCTTCCAATTTTTATTTAGCATGGGACACGTTGTGCAAGCGAAACATCAATACGCGCACGATCGTTTATGATCATGTTCAATCACTGTTCCATATGAAGTCTCTGACAAAGGGGTCACCTGACAAGCTTCGTCAAATAAACGGCTTTCTGTCTAAACATATTGGTTCTTTACGCTCTCTATCAAACGAAAAGTCTCTATTAGAGACATTTCTTATTCAAGTCATTGCCAACAAGCTTGATCCTACTTGTCTTAGAGAGTGGGAATTTGTCAGAAAGTTCTTACTTTGAGATTTACCAACTCTTGTGGAATTTCAAGACTTCTTAACGTCCCAAGCAGATTTACTTTTGACTTTAAAAGAAAAATCGGTCAAGGTTTTGCGAGAAGCTTGAAAAATCCAAAACTAGTGTCACAACATTTGTGAATCTAGCAATTAACATAGCTGCTATAGTTGCAACGGTTCCCATTCTCTTGGTAATTGCACTAAATTTAACAGGCTATCAGCGCAAAATCGAATTTCAATAGTGAAAGAATGGAAATTGTGTGTCATTTGCCTACATAGAGGACATTTAGTCTCTGAATGTTCTTCTCGTTTTACTTGTAGAAAGTGCAAATCTAAGGTTCATACTCTTTGTATGAGGACCCCGCAGGGCAAACAAATACTTTGCCATTTGTGGTTGGCGCTTCTCTCAACTGAAAGTAATCCTGGAGTACTGATCCTCAGCACGCAGTAGCAGATCCAGAAAGACGCATAAGGACAACTACAGGTCAGAACTATCTAGCATAAGGCATTATTTTCTCTTTATTTTGAAAATTGATTATATTTATTATACCTGAATATTTTATGTAAAGAGTCAACAAAAAGTTTTTTCTTATACGTCAAAATTTACGTAAAAAGGGGAAAGCTCTTGAATGTTCGAAGATTTTCCAGTAGAGTACAGTGTCATTTTTGCTGGGTTTAAAATAAGGAAAGGGAGCTATAATTTTGGGAATAAAACAATTTAAATTATTATTATTACTATTTGATTCAGGGGTTTATTTTGTCATACAGTAAAACGTATTCAGCTGTGAAGTGTATATGATTTTTTTCTTTCTTATTATACCAACATTAGTCGATTTTGTTTTTCTCATTCAAAGTAGAAAAAATATTAGATAAAAGGGGCTAAATTATTTGATTATCGTATCGTTGTGCACTCTCTATAAATTAGATTGAACTAGCCGAGGCATATTTAAATTTTAGGATATTAAAAGACACAGAGCGGTGGCGGTTAAAAGGAGACTGAACGTATAATTACATCGACGTGCAGCGTTATCATATCAATATATATATATATATATATATATATATATATATATTGTAGTGAATTTTGACATTTATAGGTTAGTTTAATAGTTAAAAGGGTTTAAAAAAGAAATACATGGCTGTAGATTAAAGTAAAAATTGAGTTCCATACAGGACACTTTTTCTAACGTGAAATTTAACTTGGCTGCGTACTTGCTGTTCTGAAAAAGATAGAAACCTTTTCTTGGTGGTTGGAGTATCTAGTAGTAGTTGGAGCATATATAGAATATCACTGTATGTTTAAAAAAAGTTTATGTAAGTATAAAAAACGATTTTGTACTTTATTTGAGCAACAAATGCAGGTGTAAGATGTTAACCGAAAAAATAAGTCCATTTTGTGGCGTTTGAATGATCTGTTAGTAGTTGTAGCATTTATATAGTATTACTATAAAAAAAGAAAATGTGTATGTAATTTGTAAAAACAATTTTGTATTTTAATTTTAGCATTTAAGGCATGTTTAACGTACTGGACATTTTAACCAATGAGAAGTTTATGATGTGTAATATTAGAATTTTGATATGTAATTTAATCCAGTGATTTGTTTAAAAATAGTTTCTGTATTTATGATTTATGCAAAATATATATAACAGTTGGCACCAAGAAAAAATGAAAACTAAGGGGTAACTAAGTTACAGAAAGTTTGTGGATTTTATAAAAAAATTACAAAGAGATGCTGAAAAATAAAAGTTGTTTTTACTAAGTTTCTGTTTTATTTAATTTGAAAATAAAATTGAACTTGTTTCTAAAGCTAGCAAGGCTTAATGTAATAGTGGCTACGATTATACATGCAATAGGTGTACTACTAAAATATTGGAAGATTGAGATTTTGTTCAGGAGCCCCAAGGTAAAACATAACCTGTTGGTGGAGCAAAAGTGTCCCAGATAGCAAGAAGTCGTCGAAGTTATTTATTTGCATGCAGCAGAACAAACAATTTTGCAGAGTTGGTGTTTTTGTAGTCGAGTTCCAGAAACAAGAAAATTTAATAGGAGTTTGTGCTGAGGATATCTGCATTGTATCAATATTTAACATTCTGATTTATATCCATTTTATTCTGAGTGTGCTAAAACAAATGTCTTGGTACTAAAACCATTTTTATTAATAGATTTAACTGGTATTTTGAGAATCCTCCATGTTACAAGTGTGAATGGCACTCCAACAGAACAAAAGGACTACAGGTGTTATCTTTTTCATTACCGTAAGTAAGTTAAAATCATAATCCCGAATAAAAATAAAATTTTGCATAATTGCTTGTAAACAAACAGATCAGCCATTTGCTTTGAGATAAAAGTGATTTCTGTAAATTCAGCACCAGAGGTATAATAAATATCTTAAAAGTTGAGTTAGATTCAGAAGAGGGCGCTAAGTCATAACCATTTTTCTTTATCTGAAGGCCCACAGATAAAGTGAAGTGTTAGTAATTTTATTAAATTTTAATTAAAATTTACCCTGAGTAGAGTTTCAAGCTTAAAGTTAACAGAGCTAAGCCGTGGTAAACAAAAATAACTGTTTTAGAGCATTGTATAGAAGGTTCTAGTGGTTTGTTATTAGTCCACCTAGCGAGGTAAAATTGTATTAATAAAATAAGAATTGTTTGCCTGATTGTTTGGTTGCCTAATAACGCAGGTAATCGTTTTTTTAAACAATAAGATAAAATAATAGATTAAAGTTGTGCCCAGTCGAAGGATAATATTTTAATATGTACATGTATATTTATAATTTTAGTAATGTTTACTAAATACATTAAAGTATTATTAAAAAACAGTTAAAATGGTAGGTTATATATATATATATATATATATATATATATATATATATATATATATATAGGTATTAAAGAGATATAGCAGAGTCAAAGGTGTTTTAAAATGGAAATAGAACAAAAGGCATGCTGAAGATGGGATTTGAACCTATATCTTTGCTATATCGAAACAATGCGATATTTATTAATAGTTGGAGTTTTTTTCAACATGCTTTGTATTATTTACCGATTCGATTTGGAATGCTGTTTTTGTTTTAGCGATAAAACTGCAAAATTTGTTTCATCCAATATTTACATATAAATATTTATGTGTATTTAATAAGTATCGGCAGAAAAAAGTGATGCTACTTAGATAAAGCAATCTTCATCTCAAATGAATTTGACGTACACGCAATAAAACGGTAATTATGTGTAGATTTAAAAAGCACACATAGACGAGCACCTCATGTTATAGCTAAACTTCTAATTCTTGTATCCGCTAATAGCACAACGGTATGACGCGCTGGTTTAATGAATGTGTAATCAAAAATAGTTTTAATTATTAAATTGTTGGTCTTAACCTTTAATTTAAATAAATACCTTGAATAAATGTAAACACGCATGCTTTTCTGCGAAAATAATTATCTCTTAGTTTCTATTTTATAAAACCGAATTTTTTATACTGTGATTTATGTGGGTTAGAAACGCTCAAGTTGCTAATAGTTGACAAAATTATAATGATGGTTAATAGTTTACAAACCACTTTTGTTAATATGCGGTTAATCGACTAAGTAACTACACCTTGATTACGTAAGGTTGCTTATGGGATAATGTATTATTTTGGAGCTTTAGAAAGTCAATAATTTTTTATTTTACTTCAAATCGATTTTCTAGTATTAGAAATTCACAGTGCAATCGAAATGTGCGCTTGTTGATGAATCTTGCTACTTTTCTTAATTATTGGGCAAAAATACAGAATATTTAATTATACAATTATGAATAGTTCGGTAGGCCCCAGAAAAATTATTTAAAGTTCTGACATGTTTTCGTAATTTTCTCATATGTTTATTTAAACTGCTTAATTTGAAATTTTTGAGGTCCTTAAATTTTTTTTTTAAATAATGTGATAAACTAGAAAAAGAAGTTAATAAAAAATAATGTTTCCGCATGAAGCCGGAATTAAAGAATAGCCTCACGATACAGCTTCCTTGTGGTAAGAGGCGACTAAAATGACTCAACACACACACACACACACACACTCCCTACCTCCACACAACACTTACACACGGGGCTCACATACACACACGCACACACACACGCGCGCACGGACTCACACACACATACCGGGCCCAAATCGTCTGATTTGAGATAAGTTATGCGCAACGTATGACCTCTGCTCTTCCCAGGTCGTAGTTCGCATGATGAGCTGCATCCCAACGTTCAGGTTGGCTTGAAAGAAAAATATGGATCTCGGGAAGTAAACGCAAATACAAAATCACATTTTTCTAGGTGTTAGGCGTGCCGTCGATAGAATGCACTATCAAGTGTGGCGTAGAGTAAGAAGTTGCGAATGGCTTACCAGCATTTATATTTGGGAGGATGTTGGTTATACCTGTAATATTCTAAGACCCTCTTGCTATAATTTTTAAAAGACAATAAATATCAATAAAATAGAAAATGCTTAGGATGTACCATGTGATGGGGCTATGCCTGGGATGGGACGTCAGTCTCTTTATGACAACGCTTTCTCACCAAATCTTTGGACTGCATTTGCAATAGATTCTAAACCTACTATTGACATCCAGTGCATGACAATTTCTTGTTTTGCTAGAACCCCAAGGACGAGTGTATCATTCTGAATTGTGTGGGTTAGTATACCCCAGGCACATCTGTATAAAGTCAGTCGAAAGACACTTCATTATACTAAGAAGGTATTTAGTGAACGAGAGAGAATTTAAATTTATGTGAATCCTTCAAATCTTGAATCTAAGATAAAGAAAAGGAATGGGACATTATTAAAAGAAGTTCATTTCTTACTGAGGAAGTTGTTTCAGGCGAAGTTAGAGAAGCTAAATCTATTGAAAAGTTCGTTAATGCTTTCTGCTAGAATCTTGCAGTACAGCTCAAAACCATAAGCTTCTTTAACTAAGGCGTTTTCGGAATTAAATGCCGTATGGCACAATAAAACAAAATAGAGGAGTTGCAACGTGTGCGAATTTCCTGAACTGTAGTATTAAAGGAATCAAAGAAAACCTAGCTAACCATGATGTAATAGATGCGCGTCGTATAACAGTAAAACAAGACGGCGTGATTAAAGAAGTTACTTCTTTGATACTAGCATTTAGTAAATAAAAACCTCCAGATGAATTAAAGCAGTATCTGCCAGTTCGCCAGTATATTCGTTTAAATGCATTCGCATTTGCGTTGTCTCCAGTTGTGCAGAAAGAGAAATGTGCGCATGCAAGAGAGCCCTCTGTGTAAAACATCCTCTAACTGTGTAGTCTGCAGGGACAACACTCTGTTAGGTCAAGCAACTGTACAGCTTTTAAAGAAGAGGGAGTCATTCAAAGAATAAAAACAATTGAAATAGTCTCCATACAATGATGCGAAAAGTAAAGATAAGGCACTAGCGTTGTGGTAACTGTCTCGCTTACACAAGTAATTAAGAACCAACCATTTCAAGTAGCCCAAATAGTCAAAGAACTAAAACCAGAAAGAAGAAAGGTTTTTTCAGCAATTATCAGAGAACATATTAACATGTCAAATTAGACGAGCAAAAAACACCATTTTAGGGCAAATGGAAATAACTGCAAGTTTGGCACAAATACCAAGGAACATTGACATTCAGTAAAGTAAAGCATATGCTTTGATCTCCATATCTTCCAAGCGGCTCTTGAAAGAAGCAACCAAAGGAGCAATATAACAATGCTCTTTTATTTAACCGAACACCAAAATGGTTTTTTTCACTTGATAGAAAAGGTTTCAGTTAGGTGGAGAAAGTCTCCAAGAACAAGGAGTGGGACCCGGCAAAACTTGGTTAAGTTCCCACAGGCCCTATATCAGCTCCATATAGGAACTTCAACTTTCTTGGACTACTAATATCGCAATATCCTAACCTTCATTAATATATGTTTTACACCTTCATGACTTAAGAATTCTAATAGCAACGATAACACCTATCTGTAGTTGCCTCCAAGAGATACCCTTTACCCCAATTTTACACTTAATTCGAAATTTTCATTAAAGGATACATCTGCTACCGCAAAGATGTATAGCCGATTCATAAAGCGAGAGATGTGGTTGAAACGCTAATAAGAGAAGACATTCCAACAATATTAATATTGTTAAGATCAAATTTGCGCGTTGCTGATATACAACCTTTAAAACCCACAAAAATAACCATATACAACTACTACTACCAACTGTACCAGACATGATATTCAGGAGCTATTAGAAGAACTTCCAATACCATGCCTGTTACTTGGGGAATTTTAATGCCTACAACATCCTATGGAGATCACCCCACACCATTGCGGCAGGATTTTTGGAAGATGTAATTAATGTCAACGACCTGGTATTGCTAAACACTAGCACTAAGACGTATTTAAACTCAAGATATCTTGCATGGATCTTTCAATAACTTCTGCAAACATTGTCCATGTGTTTAAATGGAGAGTTCGGAACAACAACTTATCCCTCTGATTACTTTTCAATCACTATCGCTATGCCAAAGTTACATAACTTGACACATAGTAAACGACGCCGATATAATAAAGCAGTTTGTTGCAGATTGTTTAATATTTTGGAACCGTTGCAGGTTTGTAAATAAAAGCAACCACTATATCTATTATTAAGACGATTTTTTCTGCAACAGGGCAATCTATTCCGAACGCTTCAAGACAAACAAAAAAATTTGCGGTACCGTGGTGGATGTGAAAGATGCTCCCAAAGAAAAGAAATAATTACTAAAAATTTTTATAATCAATCGTATCCTAAATAAGTTAATTGCCTATTTTAAAACAGTAACGGGATCTTGCAAGGCGCATAATCCATAACACCAAGCAACTGTCTTGCAAAAGATACTATTCTGGAATCACGAATGAAACACCAATGAGGAAATTTTGAAATATAATAAGTTACACTATCAAAAAGAAACTCCCTTTATCGCCTATCCTAACCTATGTCAGACCAACAATTAAAACCTATAAAAAGGTGTTACCAACATCCGAAACGAATAATTTTTAAAATATCAGCAGCACAAAAAACTACAGCAAGGAGTTTTCATTAAACAAAAATCAGAGAAAAGGCGAATTAAACTTTACTGGTGTTGTAACGATTTTATTTCCTATCAAGATGAGTACATATAATTAATCTATTTATTTAATAAAAAACAATATAATGCATAATAATGTTACACAATCCACTAAATAAATATTACCTATTGTCCAATAAATATTAGCTTTCAATTCAAATTAAAATTTAATTTATACGGTGACAAAATAAACTTTTCATTTAGTGTCATTCCTAGAGCTCCCTCTGTTAGACAGTTGTAAGGTAATCTTGTTGCCGGGCGGTAACTCGCTTGACCTGGGCACTTCCAATACAGCTGTGGTGAAAACAAGTCGAATTGTTCCTTGAACCCGAGGAATGGCGTTTGCAGTTTTTACGTGTTGGAAGCACGTGCGATTTAAGTTGTTTTAGGAGAATGTCATCTCCAAAGCGCATTTTTGTATTGTCCACTTGCTGGAACATAGCTCGTAGATGACGAGAAATTATTTTGGTTGAAGGGCCGTGGTTAACAGTGAGTATTATTAATTCTGTAACCATATTAAGTAAAGATTTTCAGTGCAACTTTACATATAGTATTCAACGTTTGATATAATATTTAACTTGGAAATAATGTTCGTAATTTTAATTTATACGTAACGCAACTTTAATTAATATGCAGTTTGTTAATGGTATGAAAATTGGAAATGATGTGTAGCTTTGAAAAAAACATGCAACCTTTAGTTAACAGAAGTTTGGTTTAACGTAATTTTAATAAATGCACTACAAGAAAATATAAGAATTTACGCTTTGGTCGAGTGTGAATCTGACGAGTATCAATTATTTTAAAAATGGATGTCGTGATGTAGTTTGAAGCTTCAGGAAGCAGCAAATTTACTTGTAATGATTTGGAGATTTCTTTATTTAAATGCTGATGCAAGACGCCCAGCAGGTATTTTTCTGTCAGATGAACATCTGGTATGTAGAAATTTGTTTTCGTATGTTAGCTGAATTATGGATATAGTAGATAGATAATTTTTTGTTTAATCAAGTTATTTGAACTTCAAAATAGGTCAAGGACAGATTATATATATTTTTCAATATTAAGTAACAGGAACCTGTATATTTTTCATTTCTAAATCTTTTATTAATACACTGAAACTATGGAAGATGTCATTATGTGATAGAGAAAGTAAATTCTCCTATTTAAGAAAAATTAGAAATTATTTATTGTGAGGTTACGGTAGATCTACTTAAACCAACAGATATTGTTATTTGTAAGTAATTGTTCAGAAAGCAACTTCAGACTTAATCATTCTTAAACAAAATTTGGCTAGATATTTTTTATAGAAATAATCACATTTTAAACTGGAAGGTACTTACTATACCCAGTGCCTTTGTAAATTATTTTCATGAATTAAATTAATTTAAATTATATAAAAAACTGAAAAGATGTTTTGTAAAAAGCACGTTAACTGAATACAAGAGGAATAGATTTTTATTTTGATCAAGACTATTCTTTTTAATTAGAATGAATGAAAGTTGATTCGAATTGAATTTTAAAATTTTGAGTATAAATGCACAAACAGTGCTATTCTTTGTTTAATCTGTTCACAGGTGTAGCAGTGAAATACAAAGGTCAAAGTCGAGCCATAAGGTAAGAAACTTTAGGGATTATGTTGTCTTTAATAAATTGTATAGCGGTTATAATATAAAGGTTTCCGCATTCGCCTTGTACAAGGGACTTAAGTAAGGTCTTCTCTGTATAGAAAAATACGGTGGCGCCTTATTCTTCATATTTTTGGTCGCAATCCAACCCCGACCCACAGCTCATGTTCCACCCAGAGCATATAGTTCGACTAGCCGCTTTGCCTTTGAGATTTCCACAACTTCGGGCCATTTTCCATCAGAACTTGCCGTGGGCTCTATTCTCTTATTGGAAATTCTCTTAAAATAAAATCTCACAATAAGTAAAAAGGCTATAGTGTCACTCCCCATATAACGCAAACAACACTATAGAAGAACTAGATTTCGTTCTCCGCCCACCCAAAAAACGAGGCAGCACCTGAAGTTGATAAAATCACATCTGGGGTGATTGACTAACTACCTCGACAAAAAAACTTACACTGTTAAAATTCTGCACTCAAATTTGCGGATTGGGTTTTGTTTGGAGGATGGACAGAGGTACTGATAGTTCCTATTTTAAAGCGTGGTAAACATCCAAAGTACACAACCAGTTACGGAGCAATGTCGTTTACCAGCTGTTTCTGCAAGCTATCTGAAAGAATTGTAAACTATAGGCTGGTTTCGATGTGGGCTTTAGAAAATGTTGTTCAACTATGGATTAGCTGGCCCTACTAGAAAATCTGAGCAAACTAGCTTTGCTAGCTGTGAAAACTTCGTGACAGTGACTTTCGGTACTGTTAAAGCTCTAAACCGTATACTTATAAATTTGTCATCCTAAGAAAACTACGTTGCAGGGATTTTCGAGAATAAATACCAATTTTTATAAAAAACATTTTAAAAAAGAGAAAATTTGTTATGTTTTGTTTTGTATTATCAAATCTGGTTGATCAGGAGATGGAATTTTCAGGCTTTACACCCAGCGTCACGCTATTCGCAGTGGCCTTTGAAGTTCTTGCGGAGCTAATATCTGACAAAACCATAGATCTATTATGTCGAAAACTTAGTGATATTTTATTTACATAAGGAGGTTGTTGAAATTAAAGTACAGTTTCAAAAGGCAACAGAACAGACCTCCATAGTTTTGGACTTTCAGCAGAACAGATCAAATGCACGCACTTTTGCAGATTGCAGCACCTTCATCAAGACCCAGTACTAAACCTCGATGATATCTTTTTTTCAGCTTGGGTACAATTAATATACAGGATGACAAAAATCTACTTATGTTCTGGGTAACTTTGTTATTATAATAGTTAGCAAAAAGGTTAAACCGTTAGGTAATTTTCTATATTTAATTCCGACATGCTTCTGTTTTTTCAAAAAAGTTCATGGCTCTCTAGGTATTTCCAAATATTAGAAAATATTTTGTTTTTTCAAATTAATCTAGCTGCTTTGTTACCGTAGATGGAAAAATGATTGTATTGAAATTTGTAGATATTATTCTTCTTTTTAAGGTGCTCCAGAGGAATAATTGTTTTCTTGTACGGTTTAGAGGGTATGACATAACCTTGCATTTTTTAAATGGAATCCATAGTTGACCATGACATCAGGAAATAGCAAATTTTCTCCCATTTCCAATGATATAAAAATATTGATAGATTTGACTAAAAAATTGTAGAAATATTTGCATTTATTTGATTTCTATGCAAAAGTCAAGTAATCATGAAGTCAGAGAATAGATGGAGCACGAAATCATAAAACAACAGAAACAATTGTCACATTTCAATTATGATTAGTTATAAATTAAGTAAGTAGCCTAATACTTGTTATTTATCGCGGTTACTGTTAATAATCACTCGTGTCTAGTGTTTAATATTTTACTTAATATGACTTATTCGACGGAAGAGAGAAACGATATGTAGTTTTGTTACTATGTTTCCAATGGGGGTGCAAATGTGGCTTCTGAATTATATCTTCAACGTTACATGGTAAGTAATCAGACAGATAAAAGGTTATTTGCCGTTTTGGAAGCAAATTTAAAACATTATGGATGTTTTTCTAAACCAAAAGCGGCAAAGAATAAGATAAATGAAGAGACAGAGATTCGTGTTTTAACATAGAATAATTTTAAGCCGACTGTGTCTGTACGTGAAATTGGATTGGAATGTAACACCTCTAGGAAAGAAGCAGGAATAGTTTTAAAACAAATTAATTTTAAACCCTACCATTATAATTTTGGAAATACATTGTATCCATCAGATTTCCAGAGGAGATTGAACTCTGCTACATGGTTTATTGGAAAAATTTAAATAAATGAAGGGTTTTCTAAAATAATTTCGTTTACCGATGCGGCGAAATTTACAAATAATGAATTGTTCAATAGAAAAAGCCACATTCATTGGGCACAATATCATTCTCATATTACGACTGAAAGACGAGATTAGTATGTGTTTTCTATAAATGTATGGTGTGGAATATTCGGTACAAAAATCTTTGGTTCTTATTTTTACCGACACAACCTAAATTCAGAACGATATTTATCAGTTCTGAGAAACGAATTAGAAGAAATGCTGGATGATCTGCCATTAAATCTGCTACAAAATTTAAATTACTTTCAACATGATGGACAATCTGCCCATAATGCATAAATAGTTTCGAATTATTTATTAGATAGATTTGATAACTGGGTTAGTACTAGTGGTCTCAATCCTTGACCTCCTAAATCTCCTGAAGTAAGTACGATGGATTTCCTTTTATGGGGAACAGTAAAAGCAAAAGCCTACCAATTTGAAAGATTTAAAAACAAAATTACTGCAGCTATTAGGGGAATTCCGTACAACACTTTATTAAAAGTGCGGAAGGAAATATTAAAACGATCTCAAATATGTGTACATCAAAATGGCGGGCATTCTAAATCTTTGTTGTAAAATTTCGTACTTTCTTGTCCGTATCGAGGTGGAGAAATAAATTAAGGAGACAGTTGTTTCTGTTATTTTATAATTCTGTGGCACCATCTATTTTATTGATTTCATGGATACTTGATTTTTGTATAAAAATAAAATAAATGCAGACATCTACACAATTTTTTAATCACACCTATCAATATTTTTATATAATTGGAAATAGAAGGAAATTTGCTATTCAAATAAAATTAAATAAAAACCCTTAACCACAAAAAATATTTAAATTACTAAATACGTATTTCGACCACTATGTGGCCATCATCAGTAGAAAACCTGTAATTTAAAAAAAAAAGGCTGTTGTTCTGGAACACTTCAGAGGATATTCTCCTCACCACTTAGGCTGAGGCTGAAGTGAACCTTCCCAACCTATAATTTACTATAGTGTTGCTTTAAACACTATCGAGGATATTCTCCTCACCCGCAGGCTGGTGTTCTCAACAACAAACAAGTGAATTGTGACATTATAACTTAAATCTACTTAATTTATACTAATTCTAAACCTACTGAAGCGGAACCACTTTAATCTTGCTTTCTCATTGGTTGTTGACCAATAGGGAAAGCAAAGCAGATGACTCTATTGGCCCTTTATCGGTGTTTAAGAGGGGTCCTTTATGTTTCACAATTTTAATTGATTCATAGGCATTTAAGGAGGAAAACGTTGGTACCGCTTTTAACAATTTAACATTTTCTAGTTTAACGGGGTGGTTGGTTTCAAATATATGTTTGGCGACCTGAGACCTTTCGTATTTACCATATTTGAAGTGAGCAATGTGTTCTTTAAATCTTGTTGTTATATTCCTCTTGGTCTGACCAATATATTTTTGAAAACACCCTGGCCCTGCACAACTAATTTCATAAATCCCCGACTTTTGCAATTTTTTCCCCTTGTCTTTTGGATTACCTAGCAAATCTTTAATTTTATTAGTATTAGTGAAAGCAATTTTGAAATTACACTGTTTGAATATTTTATCAAGACCCTTTGTGGTTTTGTGAAACGGAAGTTTAACATATTTAACATTATCGTTAGAGGTGGTTGATTGCAAAGTCGTTGATTTACGGATGTTGATCTTATTTTACACTTTCTAAAAATATTATCTATAATATCAGAAGAGAAACCATTGTAATTTGCTATTTGTTTAATAAGAGCAAATTCCTTATTAAATCTGTTTTTATTTAAAGGAAATTCAATAATCTATTAATTAAAAGTTAAATGAAGCCAACTTATGTTGTATGCTATGATTAGAAGAAGACAAAATAAAGCGATTCACATTGGTTTCTTTTCTATAAATGTCAAATTCTAATTTATTACCATTTCTAATTACTAATGTATCTAAAAAGGGTAATTGTCCATTATTCTCTAGTTCATACGTAAATTTTATGCTTTGAAATTTTGAATTCATTTCTTTAAGAAAATCATCAACATTTGATTTAGAAGTGTCAAAACTGCAAAATATCATCCACGTACCTCAACCATATTCTTGGGAAGTATTTGGAGTTTTCTTTTAACTCGGTTTCAAAACGAGACATAATTAAATTTGCTGTGAAAGGTGATAAGCTATTTCCCATTGCTGTGCCTTCATGTTGTTCGTACAACTTGTTGTTGAATTGAAAACAGTTCTGGGACATGCAATGCGAAACAAGCTTGATATAGTCCTCAACTTTATCATCATCTATATCACTATCTATAAGAACATCCTTTAAATATGTTAAAGTACGTGGTATTGGAACACTAGGGAATAATGAACTGACATCAAATGAAATTAAGATTTCGTTCTCTTCTAATGTGATATTTTTAATTTTATTAATGAACTCTAAAGAGTTTTGTACAGACAAACTATTAAACTTTAAATTCTTAAATTCATTTGACAGCCATCGTGATAAATAGTAAGTCGGTGAGTTGATACCTGAAACTATTGGTCTCATCGATTTATTATTTTTGTGAATCTTTGGTAAACAGTAAAGTTTTGGCATTTCAGAATTTGAAATTGTTAATTTTAATTTTAGTGTGGACGAAATTAGGTTTGGACATTCTTTCAAAACAGACTGTGTTGAATTAATCATTTTATTTAAAGGAACTTCATTTTTACGTTTTTTGACTATTGGTCTGTAAGTACCCTCAGACAGCAAAGTCTCTACTCTATCAACATAGTCTTGTTTATCCAGAATAACCAACCTATTCCCCTTATCAGCCTTTAAATAATAACAATTCTTTTGTCGTAAATCTTTAATAATCAGATGATCTTTCCTTGTCTGTTCTGAGACATTTCTTGCGCAAGTGCGTAAGTTGTTCGAAAGTTGAATTTTGCACGCGTTACTAATAAAGTTTTTTGAACTGTCATCTAATTTTGAAATGGATTTTTCAATGCCAGCAATAATATCTTCCAAAGGAGTTTTCAAATGATCTACTCCAAATTTTAGGCCTCGATCAAGGAAAGTCAACTCTTCATTATTAAAGATTTTCGACGATTCGTTAACAACTATTGACTCTAATTGAGGTGAAGTAATTTCCAGTTTTTTAGGAGGTACATTGACATTGTGTTTCTTTAAAAGAAACTTCAACTTAGTGTTTTGACTATTAATTTTGTCTAACAATTTATGATTGTTGACTTCAAAAACAAATCTCTGGAAATTATTCCATTCCTGAAAACCGGACTCAGATAAATTGCACGTTAGTGCTAGGTGCGATTTATACGTTTCCAATTCCAATCTACTAAGCTTACTGTACAGATATTTGATTTCCAAATTAAGCCATTTATCTTTTGCAAAATTGATTATTGCGTTACTACGTTTACAATTATTGCTGATTTTCGCATTGCATGTCCCAGAACTGTTTTCAATTCAACAACAAGTTGTACGAACAACATGAAGGCACAGCAATGGGAAATAGCGTATCACCTTTCATAGCAAATTTATTTATGTCTCGTTTTGAAACCGAGTTAAAAGAAAACTCCAAATACTTCCCAAGAATATGGTTGAGGTACGTGGATGATATTTTTGCAGTTTTTGACACTTCTAAATCAAATGTTGATGATTTTCTTAAAGAAATGAATTCAAAATTTCAAAGCATAAAATTTACGTATGAACTAGAGAATAATGGACAATTACCCTTTTTAGATACATTAGTAATTAGAAATGGTAATAAATTAGAATTTGACATTTATAGAAAAGAAACCAATGTGAATCGCTTTATTTTGTCTTCTTCTAATCATAGCATACAACATAAGTTGGCTTCATTTAACTTTTTAATTAATAGATTATTGAATTTCCCTTTAAATAAAAACAGATTTAATAAGGAATTTGCTCTTATTAAACAAATAGCAAATTACAATGGTTTCTCTTCTGATATTATAGATAATATTTTTAGAAAGTGTAAAAATAAGATCAACATCCGTAAATCAACGACTTTGCAATCAACCACCTCTAACGATAATGTTAAATATGTTAAACTTCCGTTTCACAAAACCACAAAGGGTCTTGATAAAATATTCAAACAGTGTAATTTCAAAATTGCTTTCACTAATACTAATAAAATTAAAGATTTGCTAGGTAATCCAAAAGACAAGGGGAAAAATTGCAAAAGTCGGGGATTTATGAAATTAGTTGTGCAGGGCCAGGGTGTTTTCAAAAATATATTGGTCAGACCAAGAGGAATATAACAACAAGATTTAAAGAACACATTGCTCACTTCAAATATGGTAAATATGAAAGGTCTCAGGTCGCCAAACATATATTTGAAACCAGCCACCCCGTTAAACTAGAAAATGTTAAATTGTTAAAAGCGGTACCAACGTTTTCCTCCTTAAATGCCTATGAATCAATTAAAATTGTGAAACATAAAGGACCCCTCTTAAACACCGATAAAGGGCCAATAGAGTCATCTGCTTTGCTTTCCCTATTGGTCAACAACCAATGAGAAAGCAAGATTAAAGTGGTTCCGCTTCAGTAGGTTTAGAATTAGTATAAATTAAGTAGATTTAAGTTATAATGTCACAATTCACTTGTTTGTTGTTGAGAACACCAGCCTGCGGGTGAGGAGAATAACCTCGATAGTGTTTAAAGCAACAATATAGTAAATTATAGGTTGGGAAGGTTCACTTCAGCCTAAGTGGTGAGGAGAATATCCTCTGAAGTGTTCCAGAACAACAGCTTTTTTTTTTTTAAATTACAGGTTTTCTACTGATGATGGCCACATAGTGGTCGAAATACGTATTTAGTAATTTAAATATTTTTTGTGGTTAAGTGTTTTTATTTAATTTTATTTAAATCGTGCCACAGTGTTCCTATAGATTATTAACTATGACTTCCCGGTCTTCGGAACTTAATAGGTATCGGAGCTTAGCTCTTAAAATTAGTTTTGTAAAAGCAGATATTCGATTTCTAAAAAGTTGTAAAGCCCACAAACTTTTTCCAAATTTCATTAACGTAAAAATCAGCAGTAATTGTAAACGTAGTAACGCAATAATCAATTTTGCAAAAGATAAATGGCTTAATTTGGAAATCAAATATCTGTACAGTAAGCTTAGTAGATTGGAATTGGAAACGTATAAATCGCACCTAGCACTAACGTGCAATTTATCCGAGTCCGGTTTTCAGGAATGGAATAATTTCCAGAGATTTGTTTTTGAAGTCAACAATCATAAATTGTTAGACAAAATTAATAGTCAAAACACTAAGTTGAAGTTTCATTTAAAGAAACACAATGTCAATGTACCTCCTAAAAAACTGGAAATTACTTCACCTCAATTAGAGTCAATAGTTGTTAACGAATCGTCGAAAATCTTTAATAATGAAGAGTTGACTTTCCTTGATCGAGGCCTAAAATTTGGAGTAGATCATTTGAAAACTCCTTTGGAAGACATTATTGCTGGCATTGAAAAATCCATTTCAAAATTAGATGACAATTCAAAAAACTTTATTAGAAACGCGTGCAAAATTCAACTTTCGAACAACTTACGCACTTGCGCAAGAAATGTCTCAGAACAGACAAGGAAAGATCATCTGATTATTAAAGATTTACGACAAAAGAATTGTTATTATTTAAAGGCTGATAAGGGGAATAGGTTGGTTATTCTGGATAAACAAGACTATGTTGATAGAGTAGAGACTTTGCTGTCTGAGGGTACTTACAGACTAATAGTCAAAAAACGTAAAAATGAAGTTCCTTTAAATAAAATGATTAAATCAACACAGTCTGTTTTGAAAGAATGTCCAAACCTAATTTCGTCCACACTAAAATTAAAATTAACAATTTCAAATTCTGAAATGCCAAAACTTTACTGTTTACCAAAGATTCACAAAAATAATAAATCGATGAGACCAATAGTTTCAGGTATCAACTCACCGACTTACTATTTATCACGATGGCTGTCAAATGAATTTAAGAATTTAAAGTTTAATAGTTTGTCTGTACAAAACTCTTTAGAGTTCATTAATAAAATTAAAAATATCACATTAGAAGAGAACGAAATCTTAATTTCATTTGATGTCAGTTCATTATTCCCTAGTGTTCCAATACCACGTACTTTAACATATTTAAAGGATGTTCTTATAGATAGTGATATAGATGATGATAAAGTTGAGGACTATATCAAGCTTGTTTCGCATTGCATGTCCCAGAACTGTTTTCAATTCAACAACAAGTTGTACGAACAACATGAAGGCACAGCAATGGGAAATAGCTTATCACCTTTCACAGCAAATTTAATTATGTCTCGTTTTGAAACCGAGTTAAAAGAAAACTCCAAATACTTCCCAAGAATATGGTTGAGGTACGTGGATGATATTTTTGCAGTTTTTGACACTTCTAAATCAAATGTTGATGATTTTCTTAAAGAAATGAATTCAAAATTTCAAAGCATAAAATTTACGTATGAACTAGAGAATAATGGACAATTACCCTTTTTAGATACATTAGTAATTAGAAATGGTAATAAATTAGAATTTGACATTTATAGAAAAGAATCCAATGCGAATCGCTTTATTTTGTCTTCTTCTAATCATAGCATACAACATAAGTTGGCTTCATTTAACTTTTTAATTAATAGATTATTGAATTTCCCTTTAAATAAAAACAGATTTAATAAGGAATTTGCTCTTATTAAACAAATAGCAAATTACAATGGTTTCTCTTCTGATATTATAGATAATATTTTTAGAAAGTGTAAAAATAAGATCAACATCCGTAAATCAACGACTTTGCAATCAACCACCTCTAACCATAATGTTAAATATGTTAAACTTCCGTTTCACAAAACCACAAAGGGTCTTGATAAAATATTCAAACAGTGTAATTTCAAAATTGCTTTCACTAATACTAATAAAATTAAAGATTTGCTAGGTAATCCAAAAGACAAGGGGAAAAAATTGCAAAAGTCGGGGATTTATGAAATTAGTTGTGCAGGGCCAGGGTGTTTTCAAAAATATATTGGTCAGACCAAGAGGAATATAACAACAAGATTTAAAGAACACATTGCTCACTTCAAATATGGTAAATATGAAAGGTCTCAGGTCGCCAAACATATATTTGAAACCAGCCACCCCGTTAAACTAGAAAATGTTAAACTGTTAAAAGCGGTACCAACATTTTCCTCCTTAAATGCCTATGAATCAATTAAAATTGCTAAACATAAAGGACCCCTCTTAAACAACGATAAAGGGCCAATAGAGTCATCTGCTTCGCTTTCCCTATTGGTCAACAACCAATGAGAAAGCAAGATTAAAGTGGTTCCGCTTCAGTAGGTTTAGAATTAGTATAAGTAGTATAAAGTAGATTTAAGTTATAATGTCACAATTCACTTGTTTGTTGTTGAGAACACCAGCCTGCGGGTGAGGAGAATATCCTCGATAGTGTTTAAAGCAACAATATAGTAAATTATTGGTTGGGAAAGTTCACTTCAGCCTCAGCCTAAGTGGTGAGGAGAATATCCTCTGAAGTGTTCTAGAACAACAGCCTTTTTTTTTTTTTTTAATTACAGGTTTTCTACTGATGATGGCCACATAGTGGTCGAAATACGTATTTAGTAATTTAAATATTTTTTGTGGTTAAGGGTTTTTATTAAATTTTATTTAAATCGTGCCACAGTGTTCCTATACATTATTAATTTGCTATTCCTTGATATCATGGCCACCTATGATCTCCGTTAAAAATGCAAGGTTATATCATATCTCGCAAACCGTACAAGGAAACAATTATTTCGCTAGAGCACCCGAAAGAAAAGAATAATGTCTAGAAATTTCATTCAAACATCAGTTTTCTCCATCTCCTATAACAAAGTAGCTAGATTAATTAAAAAAAATCTAGTTGCTCTGTTTTGAAAACTTCTTTGAAAAACAAAAGCATATCCAAATTAAGTATAAAATCTGCCCAATAGTCTTCATTTAACCTATTTTCTAACTATTATAATAACAAAGTTACTCATAGAACATAGATAGATGATTGTCACCCTGTATTGAGAATACATTTCGATTAAAAACGACTGTGAAAGGATCATATTCAAGACCTGGTAAAGAAATGCAAACTAAAAGGAGATGCGTAAACAACATTAACCGAGTTACTAACAGAAAAATCTATTTTAACCTTTAATATTATATAGTTTAGATTATGCAACAGTCATTTACGCATCTCACGAGGCAACTATCTCAGGGTTCTTGAATCAATGCAAGACGAAACTGTTAGACTAGAAATTGGCGCGTTCAGAACTAGCTTAATCACACCCCTACAATGCCAGGCAAATCATTTTCTCTAACACTCCGCAGACAGACTCTACTGTTGAATTACACCGTTGGAATAAAATTTAGTTCAAGCATTCAATCATATATACAAGAGCCAGCTTTATACAGCTCTCAAATTCAATTACTAGGCAAGTAATTGTATGGTATACCGAACTCGTGTAGCAGGTCGGTATATAACTTCCAACCCTTTGCAACAGAAACATTAGAAAAAAGCCACCGTGAATACTATACCTCCTTAAGTTCGACTAGCGTGTAGAACTCGAGAAATAGGAAAACATGATCAAAGATCATCTTTGGACATATTCCATATAGAATTGTATCAGACTCCAAAACTCGTGTGTGATTTGCACTGACGGATCGAAAACTACAACTACCCACGGAATAGGAAGTGCATTTCATAGATTAAATGAGGATCATTGATGGTGTTTAAACTCAAATACAAGCACCTATACTGCTGAACTATGTGCAATTTGGCAAAGTTTGAGATATGCGGAGTTACTTAAAAATCAAACCATTATAATATGTACAGATTGCACCCTTCCTTTATACAGGTAGGAATGGGTGTACAACAGAGTCTAAATAAAACTCTGGCGGGGCTAACGTCGACCGTTTGTGGCTACGGTACATTGCAAGAGACTATATCTCAGGGGTTTAGAGAACAAAGTTAAATTTTACCCAGTCAAGTTAAAGAGATGCAAATTAGAACGCGACTAAAGAAAATACCTGAATACAACTTATATATTGACGTTCAGTTAACAACATTAATAAAAAATTTAATATATATCGTTATTTTCTTACAACCAAATTTTTATACGATAAAATCACTAAGTATAGTTAATATATCTAAACTCTCATAATTGAAATTTTGTCTCAAACTCTACGAGATAAAATATTAGAAAATCTAAATTTATTATTGTGCTTAGACACAATTTTAAATTAACGCTCTTAATAAAAGAAAATCATAAATACACTTTGTAGTGTTTAACATTAGTTAAGAGAATTTAAATTAAACATTTAAATTGAACATAACCCCAAAATTCACAATAAAAGGTTTCATAAAAGCTTTCTTGTTTACAAAACATAAGGTTATATTATATTGGAAGCAAAGATAATATTAAATTAGTTCAGGTAATCGATAATACTTAAGGTAATAGATAAATAAAGTTATGACTATATTTTACATGCATAATTTCTCAGATAATTGAGATTTAAAATGGAACGCATGCACGTCGTTCCATCACAAAAATAAATAAGATAAACTCATACCTGTATTCCAGATATATGAAAGGAACGTATACTTAAATGTTGAGCTTACGGCTTGTTGAGAACTATAAGATTTTCTTACTGTTTGATGAGAGGAATACCATCGTTAATTATTTTGGTTGTTGACCTCAAACTTCTAATTTGTAAGAGCTAATCCTTTTTGTTCCACAACCATATGTTTCATCAACGAACATTTAATTTATTTTATAAGGATGTTAAAACGTCAATATAATATTCTTAAACGATAAAAGGTAGTTTTTGTGGGTAGTAAAATTAATGCATACGCTTAGATAGCTTAGCATAGATAATTAAATTCGCCATCAGAGAATATATCACCTGAAAGTACTTCAGGAAGGAATATGCCACGGGAAAGCATGCCATCAGAAGATATGCTACGGAAAGATATGCCACCATAGGACCCTATAAAATAAACGTGTTACAATAACGAAATATTGCAATTCGTCACGAGGAACAGTCTAAAAATTTATCTATAAACAGCATACCATCCATTAACATTATGAAAGGTTATCTAGGTAGGCCCTCTTCATGAGCGTTTTGCTTATATTATAAAGCGATATTTATGTATGTTAAGAAGAATAAGCAAAGACACCTTTTACATACCAGGTACGATATCATGGCATTAGAAAGGGCATCTTTATCGGAAGACGGCATGTACTCAAAAAGACAGTTAGATATCAAAACCAACGGAAATTTTGTTCTGCTTTAATGAAGATAACCACACATTTTGAGAGAGGGGCAAAACACGAAAACTATCCTGAAGGTTAGATACACCAGTTGTGTATTTATGGTATTATTCAAAGGTTAACCAATAGGAAAATTACATCTGATCTTAATTATTTATATTATTTATACAAAAGAAAGAATATTAAATTAAGACTAAAGATAGGTGTATATAGTGCATTATTTAATAATACTAAAGGGAAATGTTTCACAAATCAAAACTAACTTGTGACTGTAGACGGTATTAGTATAAACTTAAGACGAAAAATGTTTTTATATTGAAGGAAATTGGATCACAATGTAACATGGCAGGAGAAAGGTAAATTGACTTGTTACAAGATTTGTTAACCGCATCAACTGAAATCAGAAACAGCTACAGCAAGCATCCAGTTGTTTGCCAAATTCTGTCACTAACTGATTGGCTACTGCAACAGAATAAAGATGTTATCCTAGGGTGATGCTCGGGATAGAAAATTTCCGGAAAATGAACTAGTTGACAAGTTTATGCGCAAGACAGCCAAAAGTGGCAGAAATGGTGTCGACCTGGTTACTATAGACAATATGAAATCCCGTATTAAAGTACATCCTTTCTGAACCTATAAACAAGACTGGAGAGTGATAGGTGTGAAATGCTATTCACAATACAAATATCAAATTCCACACAAAAGGTATTTGTAAGGAGACAACAGGTGATTATTCCAAGTATAATAAATGAGCACACAAACATTAACATCTTTCTATTCAGATGCAAGAGAAGGTCATTAACGGCACAGCACAGACGGCCCTAATTATACGCCAATGCACCAAACACACCGTCGAGCAACGACAAAATAAGATTGCCTATCTGATCCCGTGATAAATATCTCGTTTACTTTTCCTAAAAGTAGTCTCACTGTATAGCGTAACTAAATATGAAGCAAACTATCTCAAATAATAACAAAATTATGTGCAGAATGCAATTTACATCATATAACCTTGCAAATACGTACATCTATTTGACAGTATAGTCTCTAGTCAAGACATCGTAGTATGGTGCATATAAGGCACCATGTCGTGTATAAAAACTATTGAGCTAATTGTAGACGCCTTAAAAAATAAACAACTCTACACCGGAGTTCGTATAAATTGAATGAAATTTAAAACATTTTCTCTTAAACCCAGATAAGTTCAGAATCAAGTAATTGATAAAATTTTCAGTAGACCTTACAAAACTAGGTAGAAATAATCAGGACAGAATAGATAAATATTCTGCTAGCTTTAGAACTGAAAAATAGAAACTAAAACGAAGAAGCTGTACTTAGTAAGTTATTTAATTCATTTGCTAATAGTAACATTATAAAGAAGCTTTATTCAAATGGATAAAATCAGCGTACCTATATCGTGAAACAGGAAGGTTCTTTTGCAACAGCAGTCTTTCTTACAAACGCCAAACATCTTGTAATAACACAGACTCAAAATTTCTCCTTTGATCGGCAAGCAACTCCACAGGAATTCCAAAACGGCGGAACAGTTACTTTACTAACATGCCAGTGACTGTTGCAGATTCTTGGTTTGGTGTAACATAGTCATCGGTTCATTTCGCAAAATAGTCCATATCCAACCGGACGTACTTATTCCCGGGATTCTCTAAAAATATGGACTGTCAGTATCGATCGACACTCTTTTAAAGAGGTTTTCCACTTTGTATTGTCTCGTTGGTGTCTTCCAGTTCCCTAATGGTGCATTCCCTAATGGTGTTCCCTAATGGTCCTTTTTAACATTGTTCTTGCAGACTACCCAGTAAAATGTTGCGTGAAGTTTCTCCAGAGTCTTCTTAACGCCAACGTGTTCTCCCGAGGTTCCATTATGTAGATATCCTAATACCTCCAACCTCTCGCTTTTAGGAATAACCATATAAAGCACAGTTGCAAACGCATTTTTATTCTTCAAGGATTGGACAAGGATCCCATGCTAAACGAACTAGTATGCTGTCAGGATGGGCTTTCTCTTTCGCTTCTCCAACCCAGAATGACACTTAGATATTTATGATCCCTCTGTTCAATTCTCAGCTGTAGATACTGCCAAACGTCGTTGATCACAGAAGTTCGACCAAATAGATTGCATTTCGTTTCCAACCATGAGCAATGGTTACAATCTTCGTGGTAAATTCGTCTTAGAGGAGCATCCGTATTAAAATGACTTGTACCAACATGATATTCCGCCTCGAAACCTTCCTGCAGCCGTTTTATTCATCTGGCGACTTACCTCTTGGGGTTCCTAAAGTAATGGTTACTTCAGGACTGCTTGGTCCATTCTCATGGGAAATTTTTGCCCACACAGGTACTTATAATGGTGTTCTACGGATTTCACCTCAGTTAACAGTTCCCTTCTCGTTACACAATAATTCCGTTTGGATTTACTAAAGTAGCCTGTATACAATGCCCTTCTTATCTCTTGCTCTTCTTGCACCTGGACTAGTACACTTCTGGTGGCAACATTGCTTAAATCCGTATCCAAGATGAATTTGCCTTCCAACCGTGAGTAAATTAACATCGGAACCATTGTCAATAAATATCTTAGATGTTGGAACGTGTGTTGCCAATCATCATTCCCAACGAAATCACGCCTTTTTTCGGTCAACTTGGTCAAGACACTGGCAATATCCGCAAATCCCGATCGACTCTTCTATAGCACGTTCACAGCCTACGACCGTTGCGCATTTGATGTTTGCCTTTCCTTTTTATAAATTCAACAAGATGCTCAAGCGCTATCGTGACCCCTTGACTCCCCATATCTGTATTTATTTTCACGGCTTTTCCGCTATTGGCCAATGGAAACCTTCTCGGCTGCTGTTTATTAGTCTGGGCACCTCTTGCAGCGATTCTATACTTGACTGCTGCCGTCTTTCCTAAGCAACTACTGTGGACCGCGAACGCGTGTCAGTGCCGCTGCATCAAGTTCTAAGTCCTATCATGTGTTGTTTTTTAAAATTCTGGTACGGTGTTGTTAACAGGTTCAATAACTTCGCGGATCGTTCTTTGGTGAATGATTCTTTCTTGACGCCGGCACACGCCGTCATGTGAACAACCGATGAACACCGCCCAACTGTTGCGATCCTTTTTAACACAGCATCGTAGGTACAGGCGTTTGAAATCCTAACAGGTATACCATCGATAACCTTAATCAACGCCTTCCCTCATAAACATGTCCAGCCCGAGGGATTCATTACTGACCAGTTCTAATAAAGCTCACAAAAACCTCTTACAAAGCACCATCTCGTAACCGCACTTCTTGTCCTTCCAGGTAGGATAACGACATTTGTCAGACAAACTCGCGCAGAACGTCGTCTAAGTAGCAGAACGGCACTGCAACGCGTCTTACTCTCGAGATATTCTCTTCCATATTTAAATGAAATCCGCACTTTTTCAGGATGTACATTCTCAAGATCACCTCTGTGGTAATGTTGGTTATCACCACCTGAAAGTCAACAATTTTTTTCGCAATTCCGATTTTCACATTTAGCATTTCATGTGTTCAAATTTTCTCACCAGCCACGGTTCCAAGACACATCGTCGCCTGCGCAAGATTAACGATTTTCCTACCGCCTTCGGTGTCAAGTAAAAGCTTTATAGCTCTTCCGTTAAACTATTTTTATATGTAAGTACTCTCCACACGCTTAGACCGTGAATGCGGATGATGGTTCCCGGGGCAAAATTCGTGCAAGACGACTTTCGTCCACTTCCGTCGATTTCCTTCACTTTTTCAGCTTCTCTGGTTCTCTCTCAGACTGTTAATAATAAAATCAAAATTTATAAAAGAATTTCCTGGAACAGTTGTGGTACCTTATGTATAATTAAGATTTGGAACTGTAATTGCAAAAAGGATACTTATTTCTTCTAGATACAACATTTTATCTGACATAGGACTTGATGGAAAACATTAAATTTGTAAAAGAAACCAACAGAGACGTACATTACTCCAATTATAAAAGCAGACCCTTGATATTTTGCACTAAGTGCAATATAAATTTTTGAGTTGCTGGTTTTTCTTTATTACATACACCAAAGTATTTATTCTATGTCATCTACATTGGCACTCAATTTTTATACTCCTTTTGTAAGCAAATATAGTAAATTTACTTTGAGGTATATCAAGTATTTATTATTTGAATCGCCCAAAACTATACTAATAGATCAGTGTTTTCTGCAACAGGTGTGAATGCTATCAAATCATATTTTTATAGAAGAATCAGTGTCTATTTAAATAATAAGCACAGATTAAAAATTTTTACATTAAAATTAGAAGTAAAAATAATTTGGGCGTTAATTGGTTAATAATATCTCGTAGGACCTAAGTTATTCATTTATAAAGACGATCAAAAACATCCATTCTGATAATTTGACACCGCATAATTTAGGGGGCCGTAATTTATATCCAGCTCACTGGAAAAGTTCAGAATTATAGTAGAAACAATGACACGTATGATGCAAAAAACAATTAATATAAGCCAAAAGTTTTGTACTGCGGGCACGTTACGCTAGCTATAAAATCAAAGTGGTAAGTAAATTTTAGTAAAGTTGAATAGACAAATTATATATGGCGCACTTTGTATAGTAGATTTCAGGAACAGAGATTAAGTGGTTTTCAACGAACTTCGTTCGTTTATGAAATCGATTTGTCGTCCGTCTGTCTGTCCGTCTGTCCGTCCGAGGCCTTTCTAATGGTCGGACATCAATGTGTGATACATCAATCGATTCAGCTCGGTGTCCTGAGCTTAAGTTTTGATGTCAGTTGAAATCGGGCCACGGAGACGCCGTGCCCCCGCGATATTCCGTCGGGAAAATTAAAATTTCAAATAGGTCCAAAATTAATGTGCGATACATATTTGGACTCCCCTAACATAGCTGAGTCGAAATATGGTACCCCCCACAAAATCTGACCACGGATACCCGACCCCCCCCGGGAATTAATTTTTATTTTATCTGAATACTTATAATTATTACAACATAATAATTTTAATTTCTTTAAATTGTTTTAAAGTAAGTCTACATTTGGAAGTTCGTTGCGACAATGCCTTGCATTTTCAACTTGTAATAAATGTAATTTCAAATTAGGACAGTTAATATAATTAAATCAATATAAAATGAAGTTTCTTAAAATAAATCGGTACAATTTAATATATTAGTCATTCAATAGGATAAATGGAGCGGCAATATAAACCGCTGAAATAACAGATGTCTTAAATCATGCAATGTAATAGCTGCAGGGCGCCATGCAATAAACTCAAACCATGAAATTAGAAAGCTATTTAGAGTAAAATACATATTAAGACTGGACTTTGAGTTATAAATTATTGTAGAACCACAAAAAGAGAGAACAAATTTCAATATTAAATTAAGCACGCGTATAAGCAATAAAAATCATGTATTCTTCACGTTGCAGAATTTTAAAGTGTGAGAAGTTATAATAGCTACAACCAACGGGGAACGAATGAATTTAATTAGTTGTGAGCTTTTATTAAGAAAACATCGAGAATTTGGAAATACTAGCGAGTAGTAGTAAGGCGGACAGAACCGCGAGATTAAGTTTGATATAATGTTAAGGTGATAGTAGAGAGTTAAACCGAACGCAATTTTAAGACAAAATAAATATGGATGTTCCTACAGGGGACAATAAACGCGGCATACTATTAACCTTTACCCTTAGTTGGGCGAGGGATTTTCAATGCACCTATTGGTGTAATTGTTAAATAGGTTCGTTTTGTAATAGTTCACTTCGCCATTAAGTTTGAATTTTGAGTAATGATGTGTCAGGGTAACTGTAGCTTAAAGAACAAAAGATAGAAATATTTAAAAAAGAGTAGACTGTTGTTTCTGGATATTTTTAGCCATAAGGATAAAAATATACATAAATATATACGTAAAAGAGTATATAACCATAAAGGCTAATAATTTCTTACGGTTTAATTCACCTATTACAAAATAAATGAATTAAACTGTGAGTAATTTTAATCCTTTATGGTTGTATATTTCTTTATGTACAAGTGAGTGTTAGATGAAATATGACATAGATAGTTAATCGAACATGAAAGGAATTATATTTAATGGTCAATGATTTGCTGATGGAACAAGTATTGACTAAACTTCAACATAATGTTCAGCATAATTAGGTCTTCAGTTGTGGAACTGGTTAGACGCGTACCCTCATTGTTTCCTGTTCTGTGCTAACCTACCCATTTTCTTGAAATTTACAAAGTCTGCATCTTTCACTACCTGTGCAATAGTCTGATCTGAATCTACCTCTACCTCCTTTTTCCCATCTTTGCTTGTAATCTTTCCTGCAGTACTTCCCAAAAATGCCTTAGAACGTATCCTGTCCTTCTATTTCTCCTATCATTTTCCACAGCTATCTTTATTCCCCTACTATTTCTATAACCTCTTTGTCATTAACTTTGTCTGTCCATTCTAGAGCATCCTCATACATCTGAAGCACAACATCCCAAAAGGCTTCTACCGTTTTTCTGTCTGCTTCTCCTACTGCCCATATTTCATAGATATACTGTACCGTGCTCCACAGATATGCTTTCAACAAGTTTCTTTTTGTTTTATGTTTGTTTTCGTCGAACATAACCGCTTCTCTTTCTTGTTAAATGCAGCTCGATTCCCGTTTTATTGTTTATAAATATATACCTTATTTCGTCGATATTCCGTAGTATGTGAAGGGGGTAAAGCAGCATACGGCCGCCAAGATCCCCCAACATATTTACTGAACTAATAGTTTTCCAATAATCCTTTCGCAGAATCTACATTAGTTGAAAATATTTTAAAACCAACTACTGTAGTTTATAAAAATCATCAGATTTACGTGCAATTATTTTTTCGCCATTAGGTTTTCCATCGTGAAACTGGTTGGACGAGTAGCTCCACTTATTTATGTTCTGAGTTAGCATACGCAGTTTCTTGAAATTTCTAGATACAGCTTGATTCCCCTTCTGTTGTTTCCTAATTATATGCCCTATTTCACCAAGATTCAGTGGTATGTGAAGGAGGTTTAGCAGCCAGTTGTTGCCAAGGATCCCCTGCACTTACACATTTGCTGAATTAATAGTTTTCTAGTAAATCCTTTCGCACAATCAACATTAGTTGAGGGTATTGCAAAACCAATACTTGTAGCTGCTTATAATAATCATCAGGTTTAAGTACAATTATTTTTTTTGTTATTAGATTTTTCATCTTCGTATTGGTTGGATGCGTACCTTCATTGATTTCTATTCTGAGCTAGCCTACACATTTCCCTGAAATTCACATAGCCTACATCTTTCACTATCTGTGTGCAATAGTCTAACCTAGGTCTACCTCTACCTCTCTTTTTTCCTATCTCTGTTTGTAAAATATTCCGCACCATTCCCTCATACCTTAGATATGAGGTCTATGTCTCGTATTTTTTACTGTTTTGCACATACTTCTTTCTCCCCTGCCAGTTCTAGTGCCTCTTTATTCTTAACTTTGTCTGTCCATGATATCTTCATCATGCGTCTGTTGCACCACATTTCAAAGGCTTCTATCTTTTTCCTGTCCGCTTCTCCTAATATCCAGCTTCCACAGCCGTACAATGCGGTGGTCTACACATACGTTATAAGCAATCTTTTCCTTGGTTTCGTGTTTGTTGTCTTTGAACACAGTAATTGCTTTTTGTTGTTAAGTGTAGCACCACCTTGTGCTAATCTTTGTTTTGTATTTTTTGTGCTCTTCCCATCTTGCGTTATTTGGCTTCCTAGGTAGCGCAAATCTTCAACCTCTTGTAAGCTCTCATTACCAATGTGTATTCTAGTTTTTAATTCATTTTTCCCTCCTTTGCATACTAGTACTTAGTTTTATTTTTGTTAATTTTCATACCGTATCTCTCTGTTGGAATTGTTTCCGTTTCATTAAGAGCAGGTTCTAGCTGTTCCTTGCTATATGCTAATACTGCTATATCATCTGCAAATCTCCGCATATCAATCTTTTGTTCTTGCATAATAATTTCAAATGTCTTCTTGCATTTGACAGTATTTATTGCCTCTTCAATGTACACGTTAAAAATTAATGGGGAGAGGGCGATAGGGCGCATACTTGTTTCACTGCTTCGTAATATTTACTTCTCTACGTTCCTGCTCTAATTCTATTACCGCTGTTTTTTCTTTGTATAAGCTATATAGTATCCGTCTATCCCTAAAACTTATTCCAATCTCTTTGAGTATTTCGAACATCCTTTTTTTCATTTTACATTGTCGAATGCATTTTCGACATCTACAAATCCTACTTACACGTTCTCCCCTTTTTCTATTGTTTTCTCTATTATCACCCTCAGTGCTAAAATAGCCTCATGTGTTCCCCTGTTTTGCCTAAACCCAAATTGATATTCTCCTAGTACTTTTTCAGTTTGTTTTTCCATTCGTGTTTGTACAATTCTTGTTAATATTTTTGACACATGTGCTGTCAAACTTATTGTTCGAAAATTTTCACATCTCTCCGAGCCTCTCTTTATTGGTATAGTGACTATGATGTTACATTTGAAATCTTTGGGTATCTCGCCTGTCTCATACATATAGCTTACAAGTTGAAAGAGACGTTATGTTACTGCTTGTCCAGCGGCTTTTAGAGTTTCTGCTGGTACCTTATCTGTACTAGATGCTTTACTATTTTTCAGACCTTTTAATGCTAATTCAAACTCATCTCTAAGTATAGGATATCCCAACTCATCCTTTTCAATGTCTGATTCCTGTTCTAATGCTGTTGGTTCCTCTCCTACATATAAATTTCCTATATATTCTAGTCATCTATCCACTCTCTCTACATTTTCTATAATGACAATTCCTCCCGCGTCCCTTATATTTTTGCTATACGGTTTTATATCTCTAAAATTCTTTCTAATTTGTTCTGTCCTTTCCATTTCCATCTTAGTTTGTTCCTCTTTGCACTTTTCATCAAGCCATTGTTCTTTTGCCTTCTTGCATTCTAATGGCTTTGTATCTCTGCTTTTTGTTTCGTTTGATCCATTTTGTATTTTCGTTTTTCTTTTATTCAATACAGGATATCCTTTGTTATCCATGGTTTCTTACTTTCCTTTTGTTTATACCTCTAGCCGCCATGTCTAAACTGGATTTAATGTTATTCCATTTTGTTTCTACTTCCTTAGTATAAGATATGTTTTCGATATCTTTCAGCAATTCACTTGACCTTTTTTCAAATCTTTCGTAGATATTTTTAAATTTAAGAGCTGTCTTCATAACTACGATGTTGTGGTCAGTGTCTATGTCTGCTTCTGAGTACCTTCTACAGTCTTTTATGTGATTCCTAAACCGTTGCCTAATAAGAATGTAATCTATTTGATACTTTTCTATATCTCCTCGCATCTTCCGCGTGTATCATCTTCTAGCATGGTGTTGAAATAATGTGTTTGTGACGGTTAAATTGTTCTTGTCGCAAAATTCTACCAGCCTATTTCCCCTGTCATTTCTCGTGCATGAAGCAAATAAACCTGCTACCGCTCCCTCCCTACCTTCACCTACCACTGCATTAAAATCCCCCGTAATTATTAAATATTTACCTTTTTACATATCTTAGTATGTCTTCGATATCTTTGTAGATCGCTTCTACCCTCTTCCTTACTGTAGCCGGAGGTGGGCATGTAAACTTGTATTAATACTGTATTTGCCGGTTTAGATTATAATCTAACCATGAGTACTCTTACATTCTTTTGTAAGTAGTTTTCTATACGTTTTCCTATCTTTTTTCTCACAACTATACCCACACCCGAATTTTCTTCCTCTGATCCTGTATGAACTACCCTAAAGTCTCCGCTCCAAAAATCACCCGCCTCTGACGAGCGAACTTCGCTGATCCTTACTACGTCTAATGCTAACCTATCCATTTTAATTTTCAAGTTTTCTAGAATATCCACTTGCTTCATACTTCTAACATTCCACGCTCCGATTCGCAAAATGTTCCTGCTATTCCTTTAAACTTTCCCATCACATTCTGGGAAGTGGTCCCCTCCCGGAGATCCAAATGGGGACTATTTTAACTCCGGAATCTTTTACCCCAAAGGATATCATTGAGTTACTTATAATTTAAGTACGTTATGTACTTGGGAGGTAATGTGGTGGTTTTCCGTTGCTTTTCACATCGCAGTAGTGTGTCTTAGAATGTCATACCGACCCATATAGTCTCTGCCACTCTAAGTACCAAAAAAGCTGCTGCCCTCTTTCGGGGACTTGTCTTAGTCTGGTTCCTCACTAAAGACTCTACTACTTTGGTTGGACCTGTAGTTTGTGTCTTTAGATCACTGAAACGCAGAAGTCATTCCACTCCTTCTAGTAATCTAGAACTTCTTCAAGATGCAGTGTTATGGGCCAATTCAGCACTACGACACCAAGGGACAGATCGGGATCCGTGAGCGGCCTAGCTCTAGCCGGTGAGGGGTAGGTCAGACAAAAGTCGTAGATTGGGATTGCTAAATGCCTTAAGATGACAATTATAATGAGATGTAAATTCGGTAAAACGTCAAAAATCGGGTGGGCACCACCAGTAATGTCACAATGCTGGATGACAAAAGGATAATCTCGTCACTGGTCGGTAGACTCCTTGCAGCTCAATATTTAACATGAAATCCTCAGAAAATCTCGCAGAGTAGAGAGGTTGAATTCTCCCTACTAACATAAACTTCTTACTAAAATAATGCACGTAGACAACTTTACTTTATTCTATTAACAAATCTCAACGACTTATATAAATACATGGGTTGGTTACATAAACAAATATGGCACATACATATATGAACATGTAAATGTAGACATTACCACAAGTAATATTGTCGATAAAGTAAATGGCATACAATTATTATTACTATAAGGTGTACTGGCCAGTAAAGCAATGTGTAATAAAATTGAGGTGGAGTTGAGTGCACAGGACACCCCCACTTGCTCTACTTACACAGTAACTAATAAAATATTTGAAACGTAGTGCGTAGGACGCCGTGCGCATGCAACCCTAAGCTACTACCTTAACGGTAACAATAACTTTCAATTCAAAATATAAATTGTGATCTTAATTCAGCAAATATGTAATCATAATAATTTTGAATAAATGGAAGTATCAGTACAACTGTCTTAAATATTACGTTAATTGGGAATAATATGGTTTAACTATTTATACTAGTTAAATGTGTTTGTTGTTCACGACAACGGTAAAGTATCCATAAAGCGCACACACTTTAGGACTCGGTGATAAGGGATTAACACAACTTCATGTACGGGTTGTTCTTAGTTTAATTATACAAATTCAAATTCAATTATAATCGACGTATTTGGGGCTGCACTGTAAAATCTACGAATACAGTCGCTTACCTTGTAAGGTGGATTGTACCAGTCAACACTGTGAAGGTGTCGAGTTTTCTACTTTCAAACACGTGACAATTAATCTAGTACTTATTACCCAACAACTGGGTTATACTACGGGCCTACCGCAACCGTAACGAGATTTCCATTTATCCTCCAGACAGTATCTCCCAAATTCATTGGCATTAATTAATACTTCTAAAACGTAAACAACAAAAGAGGATGCCTCAACCTACAACAGAATGATTAACCACGTGCAGCGCGTGACGCTATTAGCGAAGATAAACAATCAAAACTTGGTACTTGTATTATAACTTCTCCTGAACCACCAAAATATACGATCGATTAACTATGATATTGTAACTACATATTTCATGTAAGAACTGAATAAATCCGCTGTAAGCGATTTAATTTATTTCACAAACTCCACTTGACAAACCTACCTCATAAACGTCACAGACCTCCGCCTTTTTGATTACCTCAAAAAGAAACTGTCGAAATTATGAAGGGATGTGCGGGCAATGCGCTCTTTGTTATATTTAAACTGATGAATTATTTACACAAACTAAGGGACTTTATATACATATTTCTCTAATATAAGGTAACAAAATAAACGGAACGTTATAGCAGGTCTATTCGGAACCGGCTTTAGAGCTAAAAAGAAAATTTTTAATAGCGTAGTATAGAGCATAACATCAAATACTTGTAAAATATTGACTATGAGGAAAACGCAGAAGAGAGGTACTGAATTTTTGGAAATGTTGAGGTACAGGATGATTTAAAAAACAAGTAAAGTGCTAGCACAACAAATATGGAGGTACTAAAACTGATTGGTAAAAATGGTCTATTTTGGAATATCTAATAGAAAGAATATAGCAACAAGTGGGCCATCAAATTACAATACAAGACTGGTATTATCGATAAGGGAGGGAGATTTAGATAAAAAAAATTGCATGAATACGCAAAGGTTTGAATGTCTTTAACAAGTTGTAAACGCAGAATGTTGTACCAGGTATATTGTAACGCCCTGGCACTGAATTATGAAGCTTCGAAAGTGGCGTTAGACCAACCAACTTGTCCATGACAAAAAAAAAGGGGATTGATTGCAAGTAAATAAATATTTCCATAATCTCAAAATGGCATGTTATACTTCTAAAATATTTGAAACCAAGTTACATGGGTTACTCTGTACAGTGCAGCATTCAAACGATCCTATTTCAAGTTCAAACCCGATCTCTAGCAATTACCATCTGTTTGTCAGAGTCAAATTATAAGCAATTAACTGTAAAAGCTGGAAGAAAATACTTGGCCAATTAAAGATAAAGCTTAGTTTATTTGTTTTGTTAGTTAGATACTGCGATATTCATGTTTGTATAATTTAGGTTACGTGAACGTCTTGGAGTTTTATTATTGTTTGTGTTTATTTCAAATTAGTAGTTGAGAAAGTAAACTGTACAACAGAGCTGCATCAACCTGCAGGGTAGAAAGAAACGATCTTTTAAAATCGTCTCCTAGACCACCCGTCTAAACGAGACTGAAATCAGCTTGGTCGGCGCCCAGCAACTTTTATTCGACAGAAAGTTCAAAGACCATTCCAGGTAGGCGTAAGTGAAAGTGTTGAAGATTTTATACCCCTGAAGGATTTGCATTTGCTTTTATAGGACCAACTCCTCACCATTACAAGCTAGCTGATGCGTTAATTACTGTTACGTCTACCTAGTAGAGTAAATGTAATATCTAGCTAGCATCTTTAGCAAGTAACAAGACGTTTAATAATTATGATTAATAGCAGGTACATTGCTTGATTCTAAGAGGGTTTATTACAGACTGAAACTATAAATCGATTTTATTCAATATTACAATTAAAATATGCTGCACGAGTTATTTTCTCGAGAAACAACAAGCTTTCTTACTTATTATGCATATTTTTCTCATTCTATTTTCAATAAACTGTTCGCTTCTCAGTTTAGCTGATTGATTTATTCTTTACACTTATTAATAAATCGGTTTATACTGCAAAATTATTCAAAACTAAGAGGCTTCCTTTACAATTTCTTTGACTATTGTATTCTCTACAATCTGATCCTATTCCTATTGAATTCCGATAATTATTAACAATTTGGCTACGTTCAGTAAGGTCGGTTTGGCTTATTAATCCGTCGTATATATCACCATTTCTTAACATCAATCTACATGACATTAAATATATTAGAGATATATTTCCATAACAATGTGTGGGCGATATCATAACTGGCCCTATTGCAAAATATATAGATGTACAATTTTGAACTAATTCATTATGTAAATTATAGGTAACTTATTCGAAGGATACAAAAAGAGGTTATAATTAATTCAGCCATGTTTCAATCACTTTTTTCATGTATTTACTTATAGCGTTTAATTTGTAGTTTATAATTTGACTACCTTAAACCACGTTCAAAAATGTTTTTAGATAATACAGTAAACATCTTGTTTTTACGCAAATCAAATTGTTTAGCATTTGAAACCAGTTCCTTTGGACTGCCAATTTTAATTACAACAAATAAATTAATTTATTACAACAAATAAACCATAAACGGATTCTATAAAAAACAAGATTTATTATAATACATTTCGCATAAATAAAATGTGTTATACAATTATCCACATTTAATAATCCACAATGTGAAATTCTCTGCGTTTTCTAAATCTTGAATTGTACAAAAGCCAAGTAGCTTGCAAAAGCATTTATAGATCTGTAAGATATGGTCTAACGCCTTGTCACAACAGCGGGTTATTTTTCACAGGAAAATTAAAAATTGGGTTTCAGAGGACAGGGTGCATTCTCATATTCATAGAAAGAGAGGCTTACAGAAGAAATAAAACCTCTCTTTTATTATATTCATCCTTAACTGTATTGCACTTTCTATATTTTTGATTAATTTATGAATGCCTTAAAAATAGTATTTTTTCTGAAATAACTAAAACCCCAGCGTTTACAGTTTACTGATAATAATTTTATATTTTAACAAGCATATGGTAACTGCTGGAGGTCAGGTTTGAACTTGAAGCAGGATAGTTTGAATGCCACACTGTACAGAGTAATCTACGTAACTTCATTTCAGTTCACGAACGTGTAGTTATACAAAAGCAAGGTCCTCTTCTTTTTTTGTGATATACTCCTTTAAACGTTCTAGATGTATAGCATGGCATTTCGAGGTTATGGAAATACTTATTCATCTACAATCCGTTTTTGTCATCAAAAGGTTGGTTAATTTGTTGCTACTTTTGAAGCGTCCAAATTCAGCGCCAGTTGCTTTGCGTTAAAACGCCAGGTACAATATGCAGCGTCTATACTTTGTGTAAGACATTCAAGCCTTCGTATATTCCCGCAATTTTTTTCTATCTAGTCCTTTTTCCATTATCGAAATACAAATCTTATATGTTATAATTTGATGGCCTACTGGTGATACTTTCTCTTTATTATATATTCAAAAATAGACTATCTTCACCAATAAATTTCAGCACCTCCATATTTGTTGTCCTGGCTACCTTAATAATTTTTTAAATCCTCCTATAACTCAACATTTCAAAAGCATCAATATTTCTCTTCTCCGTTTTCCTCGTAATTAATACTTCACAACCATGTGATGCTACTTTCCATACAAACGCTATTAACAATTTTCTTTTTGCCTCTAAAGCAACGTTAGGTGTGACCAAATTATTTTTGCTACACCGAGCCTGCGCTTTATATCATTTACTCTTTCCATTTTCTAATTTTAAATCTTGAATAACATAATTCGATTTCGACAAATCTGTTCTGTTCTAATTTGTACGTTCAAAAAGTCCATTATAACGTCTTTACTCCTACACTACATTTATAATATTTTGATTAATTACACTGGACAACAAAATTTTAGTTTTTGTTTGTTACAAGAACTGTAACAGCTGAATCTTACAGTATTTTTGGCGCTGATTTCAAATATGTTAGGGGGGGTTTTCCATTGGGCATAGTTTTTTTGTAATTTAAATTTAAAGAAAACCTTTCTTATACACACATGTAATATTGGTTCATTCCTAAAATCTGCTACGCTTGGATTTTCTGGCGTACTCTGCTGCAGGTAAATCGGTCTTAAGATTCCAGCAAAAGTCAGCCAGCATTATGGGGCTCCACTTTCCTTGGTTACGTGTTTCCATGGTGAATATTTCCCGATGGAAGCGTTCACCATGTTGGTCACTCACAGTTCCAAGATTGTTTGGAAAAAAGTCCAGATGTGAATCTAAGAAGTGGATCTATAGTGACATATTACAGCCGAGTGCTATATAGTTTTCCAGAAGCGCAGTTATCAGTTCTTTGTAGCTATCTACCATGTAATTTCCAAGGAAGTTATTAACAACATTTTTAAAAGACTTCCAAACAGCAAGTTCACTATCATTCAAATTGCCTTCGAATCCAATATCATTCATTAGTTTTCTTATATCTAGACCAAAAAATATACCTTCTTTTATTTTCGCATCACTTAAATTGGGGAATTTCTTTTTTAGGAACTGAATTCCACGTCTCTCCCGATCCATTGCTCTAACAAAATTTTTCAAAAGACCTAGCTTAATGTGTAGGGGGGAAGGTAAACATTTTCAGGTTTTACTAGTGCTGGACTCACAACGTTCTTCTTTCCGACAGTCAATGTTTCTGTTTTTGGCCACTGTTTCTTAACATAATGATTCTTTCTATCTCTGCTGTTCCACTCGCACAAAAAGCAACAACATTTTGTATAACCAAGTTGTAAACCAAGTAACAGTGCTATAACTTTAGGTTCTCCACAAACATGCCATGAATGTTTCTCGTACTGAATCATATCCAACACAAGTTTAATACTTTCATATGTCTCCTTAATGTTAGCTGCATGAACCAAAGGGATCGACGGGTGTTTATTCCCAACATGAAGAAGAACCGCTTTCAAACTACGTTTTGAAGAGTTTATAAAAAGACGTCATTTCATCAGGATTGTGGGTATGTCCAAAAGCTTCCAGTAAAGATTCCACATCATTGCAGTAAACTAAGTCCGCACACTGTGAGAAAAAACATTCGAAGTCACAATGCCTGTCACGGAAATCACTTATTTTTGTGTTGCGTTGTAAAAGATTCCATCCTTTCAGTCGTGATGCTAGTATTTCAGCTTGATTCTTGGATAAATGTAGATCACGAACGAGATCATTTAGTTCAAACTGATTTATTAAGTACGGTTCAGTATTTCTATTTTTTAAAAGGTCTGTACAACCTTCAACAACATCGCCGTCTAATTCCCATGTTTTTGGTGCTAGCAAAATTGGAAACTGTGGACTGTGAGGCACTGGTCTTAAAGCAGAGGGAATATTAGGATATTTAACAGTGTGTCTAGTGTTAGCAGTTATCTCTGATATTTTCGTTAAACAAAATAACAGTATGTGGAGTGATCCCTAGGTTCTCTCCAAACCATCGGATGTCATCGAATGTCATGTGACGTGATCCATTCAACCAACCAGTTAACAACGTTACACACAAATTACAACAACTATGAGGGGCCCAGGACTTATCCTGATCACTCAATTTACATCCAAAATATAATTCATACAATTTTTTTATCAATGGAGTTATATTTCTCCTCTGAGACTTTAGTGTTACCTCACCACAAATATAACAGAAACAGTCTGGGTGGTTAATGCAACTACGTGGCATTTTTATTGAAAATTTCACTGCAATACACTCACAAACACTTAACACAGATCATTTAAACAGTACAACACGGAAAGTTGAATCACAAACTGATAGGAAAGGAATCGGTACCCGACGAATGATCTGCAATACTCGAGAGCTCGCATTAGACTAACTGGAGATATTTGTTAGTTGCGTTTGTTTGATTTATTTCAATATAGACTTGAGTTATCTAAGTCATACAAACTGGACAAAACTAAACACGCATAAAGTACGCTCACTTCAGTGTGATTAATCACGCAGGACATAATTGCTAGTTATGTAATTTGGATGAATCATAGTAATGTGTCATTTGTAAATGATTTCATTAATGTGTTGAAATAATAAAATTATATTATTATTTATCCTGGACATTAAGAATAAAAATAAAATGTTTAGTTTGAATAACAAGATACATATTGAAAAAAAATCAACTTATTATTATTAAACAAGCATAGTAAGTGCCTATGTTACGTGCTAAATAAAAAATAACAATTGTAAAAAACTGAGACCTATAGGGAATTTCTGACTTCATATTCGGAATCAGCGTTCAAAAATACACAAGAATTAGCCAATGTTATTATTGTAACAAAATCTTTGTTAACCAGTGTTATTAAGTTGCAGCTCGCACTTAAAGCTTTTTACATTAATAAATGTGTTCTCCAGATCAATTGTGCCATTGGCTAAGGGTTCAACGTCATCCAACAATCTTGATGTTAGCATTTCTTTTCTTTCACCTTTACTCCAGCATTCATTGTCTTTTAGTTCGCTAATTCCTCTCTTTGAGTACCGTCAATTGGGGTTACTTTGCCCAGTGGCATAAATTTGCTAACTATTAAATGAATAGTTTTACCGCCCTACAAAACTACCACAAACGCCACGAGTAGCGCTGTAATAGCTCCTAGCACAGGTATCTGACCGTGGCGTTTCATTTAGCAGTGATTCACTAAACAAGGCCATCTTGAAAAGCAGCATTGCTTGTGTTAAGTTATCGCGGATAAAAACGTGATTTTCTATTTTCTACAAATTCTGCGTGAAGAACCAACTTCGGTACCAGGTAGTGGTTATTACTGGTACAAGAACGAATGTAGAGCAGGGATAGATATGATGTTAAACATTATAGAAATATTTTTTGTTAGTGGGCAATGTCGTCTCATCATTCGCAAGGAATTTGGGGTTACATTCTCCATCTTAACTTTTCTATCAAAATTAGTAGTAAAACATCAATTTACAACTATATTTTATTTAACTGCGTTGTTGATGAATGTTGTGTTTCTAGTGCACTTCAATATAACCTAGTTCTTTTGTTATCAGAATGCTAAGAAAATATAAACCGAAATTGGATCATCGTTCCTACGTCGAGTACTACTCCCCAACCAATTAAATGCTGCTGTAGAAAAATGTTCTAGCTGGACGGCAGTCCATAAGAAAAGCTGCCAGCAAATATAATAAACCAAGAAAAACCATTAGCAACAAAATACAGGAAAATCTGCTGGTAGTCAAACTGTCCCGGGTTCGAACCCGACACAGTCCGCTTGAAAAATGATAGACAAGCATTTTCCAAAAAATATGCCATTGTTCGGATCCGAGATAAAATGTATGTCCCGTGTCTGGGTGTTGTCACGCAGGTTAAAGATCCTAACATTGAGTAGAACAGTAAGGGTTCGACACAATTCAAAAATTCCAGGTAAAACATTGGAAAAAATCATATATAAGGATCAAACTGTACTCTCACATTAAAGGAAACCATAAGTTTTAGTTTGTGATGATTGGCCATAGCTGCGATTTATGTAAGATTAATTGTCATAGACTATATGCTAAAAAGCGGTTGGGCAGTTCGTCAATTTAAAAATGGTATTATATCTGGGGAAGACTGGTGAAGATCTTTCATTAAACGCCACAGAGATGAGGTAACGATACAAAAAGGTCAAAATAGTCACTACCGGTATTGGTTCCTTGTCAACATATTTTGACCATCTTGAACAGTCATTGAGAGATGTGCCCCCAGAAAACATATTCAATTTTTGATGAGACTAATCTCAGTGATGACCAGGGTTCAAGGCTAATGATGTTTCGTGTAGGTGTAAATTACCCTGAGAGGCATAAATATTCTTTAAAACGGTGTATATCTTTAATGTTTGCTGGTTTTGCAACAGGAGAATACCAAACAGAATGCCTGTCAAGACCTTGGACTGAAGGAAGCCTACCTGGAACGTATTGTGGTAGAATAAAGAGTGGGTGGTTCAATGACCCTAATTTTGAGCAGTAGTTTTTAAAGTAATTATTCCATGGACTAGATGGAAGACATACGCCAAGTGCATCATTGGCGACAATTTAAGCAGTCACGTCTGTTATAAAGTCATTGCAGCTTGCAAACCGGAAAATCTCAAATTCATCTTTTTGCCTTCGCATATCAATCATCAGCACCAACCTTTTGATGTTTGTTTCTTTGAAACGACAATGAAAAAACTTCTAAGGAGTTTTAAAGTAAATAATCCTTCCTATATTTCACTGGAGAAGGCAAGGCTTTCTTGACTATTGTCAAACTTTTGGAATACAGTTTCTGAAAACTCTGCAGCAAACGTTATCGCTGACTTCAAAACATGTTGAGCCGTTCCATTAAACCGGAATCAAGTTTTGATAAGAATTTCCGGAGCAGATGTGCTAAATAGCGATGCTGAGGAAGGTTATCGAAGCATGAAGGTGAGTGTCACATTATTTGCCTACCTAACGGAATGTCGAGAGCCAGTAAATTATTAGAAAGTCCCAAACAAGAAAATTCCTTTACTAGCGAAAAAAGTAATGTGTTGAGGATATACAAATTACTCACATGTTTGGTCCGTATGATGCTCAACCATCTACCGTTTACGAATCACCGCACGCAAAAAGGCTAAGACAAACCGATACGCACTGGAGCAGTGAAGACGAATATGACGATGACATCATTCTTCACGACTCCAATAGTAGCGCAAATATAGTTGAAAGCGAAGGATTTAACGAAAACGATGGTAATTGTGAACTTGAGTATCAGTTACAATCGGAAGAGTTTCAGATTGGAGATTTGGTTATAGTAAAATTCGCTGGGAAAAGGGTGAGGTATTTTATGGCTAAAATTTTTAATATTTGTAAAGATGAAGATTTTGAAGTCTCTTATTTAAGAACCTAAGGTATAGGACTAACTTTTACGTTTCCTGCTCAACCTGATGAAGCAAGTACTGCTGCGTCCGACTTACTTTTGAAACTTTTTCCTCCAACGGAGAAAAGAGGGAGCTTTTTTCACGCCCTTGACTTATTAGCTTTTTTTTCTTAATTTACCTGCCTACATTAATAGCTTAAATAAATAATTAGTTTGTTTAAAGCGATTTTTTTTTGTGTTTTTGAAAATAAGAAGTTAAATTAAAAAATTTGTCTTGTTCATTTTACACCTCACTAAGTTGATGTTCCGCTCTGCTAATGTAAACACGTGGTGGACAAAGTCCTCTTTTCCATGGGTGACTTTTCCTAACATGTTTTGATTTTTTTTCTAAAATATGTAATGGATAAAGAAAACGTCTATAGCATATATTACATCCACAAATCTTCTAGCAAAAGCGTTTTCTTCTTTACTTTACATCATCATTAGGTTTTCAGTCCTAGAACTGGTTAGACGCGTACCATCATTGTTCCCTATTCTGAACTAACCTACAGATTTCCCTGAAATATGCACAGTTTGCATCTATAACTGTCTGATCTAGGTCTACATCTACCTGTTTTTTCCTATCTGTGCTTGTAATATATCACATACTATTCCCCAAAAATGCCTTAGACGTATTCCGCCCTTCTATTTCTCTTTTTCCCCAGATATCCTTGTTCCCCTACTATTTCTGTAACTTATTTGTTATTATCTTTGTCCGTCCATGCTATCGTCCTCATACATCTGAAGCACAGCATTTCAAAAGGCTGCTACCATTTTTCTGTCTGCGTTTCAGACTGCCCGTATTTCATAGGCATACTGTGCTGTGCTCCACACATATGCTTTCAACAATTTTCTTCTTATTCTATGTTTGTTGTCTTTCCTCATAGGCGCTGTTCTTTCTTGATAGATGCAGTTCTATCACTTTCTATTGTTTTACAGTTATATGCCCTATTTCTCCGACCTTCAATGGTCGTGGAGGTAAGCAGCCTGTGGCTGCCAAGTTCTCCCAACACTTAACCATTTGGCGATATAATATATTTTCCAATTTATCTTTTCGCACAGTCAACATTAGTTGCAGGTATTTCGCAACCAACAACTAGTTGTTTATACTAATCATCAGATTTATCTGCGCTTATTTTTTCGTGATTAGGTATTCCGTCTCAAAACTGGTTGGACACGTACCTGCACTTATTTATATTCTGAGCTAGCCTACATAGTTCCCTAAAATTCTCACACAGCATGTGTATTCAGCTCGTTCCCTTTCTATTGTTTTCTAATTTTATACCCTATTTTACTGAGATTCAGTGAAGGGGGTTAAGCAACCTGTGGCTACCGAGATCCCCCAACACTTAGACATTTGCCGAAATAATGGTTTTCCAGTAAATCCTTTCACACACTTAACATTATTCGAGAATATTGCCCAACCAATTCTTGAAGTTACTTATAATAGTCATCATGTTTAAGCACAGTTATCTTTTCGTCATTAGTTTATCCATCTTGGGATTGGTTGGATGCGTACCTCCATTGATTTCTATTCTGGGCTAGCCTACACATCTCCCTGAAACCTCTACAACCTACATCTTTTACTATCTGCGTGCAGTAGTCTAATCTAGGTCTGCCTCTTCTTCTCTTTTTTCCTATCTCTGCTTCTAATACATTCCGCACTACTCCTTCATGCCGTAGTATGTGCCCTATCATCCTATCTCTATTTTTTACCGTTTTCCACATATTTCTTTCTTCCCCTACCATTTTTAGTACCTCTTCGTTCTTAACTTTGTCTGTCCATGATATCTTCATCATACGTCTGTAGCACCACATTTCAAAGGCTTCTACCTTTTTCTTGTCCGCTTCTCCTACTGTCCAGGCTTCACAGCCATTCAGTGCTGTGCTCACACATATGTTTTAAGCAATCTTTTCCTTGTTTCTATGTTTGTGGTCTTTGAGCACAGTAGTTGCTTTTTCTTGTTAAATGTAGCACGACCTTGTGCTAATCTTTGTTTTATATCTTTTGTGTTTTTCCCATCTTGCGTTATTTGGCTTCCTAGGTAGCAGAAATCCTTAACCTCTTGTAAGTTCGTGTTACACACTAGTATTCTTGTTTTTGATTTATTTTCCCCACCTTTGCAAACTAGAACTTCAGTTTTAGTTTTGTTAATTTTCATACCGTATCTCTCTGTTAGAACCGTTTCCATTTCATTGAGAGCAGCTTCTAACTCTTCCTTGCTAGATGCTAATACCGCTATATCATCTGCAAATCTAAGCATATCAATTTTTTGTCCCTGCATAGTATTTCCAAATGTCTTCCTGCATTTGACAGTATTCATTGCCTCTTCTATGTACAAGTTAAAAATCAATGGGGATAGGGCACATCCCTGTCTCACCCCTTTCCTAATGTTTACTTCTCTACGTTCCTGCTCTAATTCTACTACTGCTGCTTGCTCATTGTATAAGCTATGTACTATTCGTCTATCCCTATAACTCATTCCAATCTTTTGAGTATTTCAAACATTTTTTTCCAATTTACATTGTCGAATGGTTTTTCCAGATCTACAAACCCTATATACATGCTCTCCCCTTTTTCTATTGTTTTCTCCATTATCACTCTCAGAGCTAAAATAACCTCCCGTGTTCCCCTGTTTCGCCTAAACCCAAATTGGTCTTTTCCTAGTATTTCTTCAGCTCGTTTTTCCATTCGTCTTTGCACAATTCTAGTTAATATTTTTGACACGTGTGCTGTCAAACTTATTGTTCGAAAATTTTCACATCTTTCCGCGCTTTTCTTTTTTGGTATAGTTACTATGATGCTACGTTTGAAATCTTTGGGTATCTCGCCTGTCTCATACATATAGTTTACAAGTTGGAAGAGACGTTCTGTTACTGCTTGTCTAGCGGCTTTTAGAGTTTCTGCTTGCACCTTATCTGTACCCGGCGCCTTACCATTTTTCAGACTTTTTAATGCTAATTCAAACTCGTCTCGAAGTATAGGATATCCCAAGTCATCATTTTCAATGTCTGATTCCTGTTCTAATGCAGTTAGTTCCTCTTCTGCATATAAATTCCCTATATATTCTTGCCATCTACTCACTTTCTCTACGTTTTCTATAATGACGTTTCCTTGTGCGTCCTTATATTTTTGCTATACGGTTATATATCCCTAAAATTCATTCTAATTAATTTGTATGCTTCGTCTGTCTTTCCTATTTCCATCTTAGTTTGTACCTCTTTGCACTTTTCATCAATCCATTGTTCTTTAGCTTTCCTGCATTTTCGAATAATTTCCCATTTTATGGCTTTGTATCTCTGTTTTCCTGTTTCGTCTGATTTATTTTTGTATTTTCGTCTTCTATTAAATTCACGATATCCTTTGTTATCCATGGTTTCTTATTTTCTTTTTGTGTATACCCCAGAATATCTCTGGCCGCCATATTTAGGCTGGATTTAATGTTATTCCATTCTGTTTCTACTTCTTAAGTTTCAGATATTTTCCCGTTATCATTCAGCAATTCATTTGACTTTTTTCGAATCTTACTTGAATATCTTTATCTTTTAGTTTCTCTAAGTCCAAGTGCCTTTTTCCGTTCCTTTTTTTCAGATTTTTAAATTTAAGAGCGGCCTTCATAATTACGATGTTGTGGTCAGTATCTATATCTGCTTCTGGGTAGCTTCTGCAGTCTTTTACTTGATTCCTAAACCGTTGTCTAACAAGAATGTAATCTATTTGATATCTTCCTATATCTCCTGGCATCTTCCACGTATATCGCCTTCTAGCATGATGTTGAAATAATGTGTTTGTGATGATTAAATTGTTCTTGTCGCAAAATTCTACCAGCCTATTTCCCCTGTCGTTTCTCATGCCTAAACCAAATAAACCTACTACCGCTCCTTCCTTCCCCTCACTTACCACGGCATTAAAATCCCCCGTAATTATTAAATTTTCATGTCCTTTTACGTATCTTAATATGCCTTCGATATCTTTGTAGATGGCTTCTACCTCTTCGTCACTGTAGCTAGAGGTGGGCATGTATACTTGTATTATTACTGTGTTTATCGGTTTAGATTCTAATCTAACCATGAGTACTCTTTCGTTCTTTTGTAAGTAATTTTCTACACAGTATCCTACCTTTTTCCGCATAACTATCCCCACACCCAAATTTCCCTCCTCTGCTCCTGTATGAATTACCCTGAAGTCTCCACTCCAAAAATCCCCCGCCTCTGGCCACCGAACTTCGCTGATCCCTACTATGTCTAGTGATAACCTATTCATTTCGATTTTTAGGTTCTCTAGCTTACCTACTTGCTTCATACTTCTAAAATTCCACGCTCCGACTCGCAGAATGTTCCCGACTCTTATTTTTAACTTTCCGATCGCATCCTCCGAAGTAGTCCCCTCCCGGAGATCCGAATGGGGGACTATTTTAACTCCGGAATCTTTTACCCCAGAGAATGCCATCATGTTTGTAACAATTTAAGTACGCTGTGTACTTGGGAGATAATGTGGTGGTTTCCCGTTGCCTTCCACATCGCGGTAGTGTGTCTTAGACTGCCATACCGACCCCTATGGTCTCTGCCAATCTAAGTACCGAAAGAGCCGCTGCTCTCTTTCGGGGACCTGTCTTAGTCTGGTTCCTCACTAACGACCCTACTACTTTGGTTGGACCTGTAGTTTGGCTCTTTAGCTCATTAGAACACGCAAGCCATTTCACCTGTCCTAGTAATTTAGAACTTCGGCAAGGTGCAGGTCCATTCGAAATGGCTTTACTTTACATTTTGGATATTTTTGAAATTACATAATTTTGAACTTGAAATTTGGGCAAAGTAATCCCAGTTGACAATATAAGAAAATGAAATAAGATACAGAATATTTTTGTCTGACATTCTTATTTATTCTGCCATTTATCAGCAACCTTAATCACCAATCTTTGTCATACGTAAATAGTATTGCATGACCTGCAACTTATTTTTTTTTTGACAAGGAAATATTCCAGTACCAAATTTCCAACATTCTTTGTGAGATTTGTTTTCAAGGACGTGTATATTATATATGGGAACACTTAGTCAATCTGTAATCACTAACTAGAAAACAATCTGTTGGAAGTACTTTAGGTGCCAGAAAGTACGGTTTGCGCATATTACAATCTGAAAATCTCACTTAATTGTATCTGCTATCTAACAACCAATCCAAACTGTTAAAAATATTTAACAAACAATATAGTACAAATAACTACCTAATGAATTGTTAAACAAAGAATTATCAAATAGATATCTATGAAGATGAATGTATGATAACTGTGTGACAGGACATATAAATTTTTCAGTAAATATTATTATACTTTTATACAACATCATAGTTTTTTCAAGCAATTCTCATTAGTCATCTACTTCTCACTTTTATCCAAATTTAAAAAGGAATCCGTATCGAGGCTCGTTTTTTATAACGAGTTTTAGTAAAAAAATATTCTTCTAGCAGTAGAACTAGTTAGGGTGACTAAAAAATTCCAGGAAATTGAAAGCCTCACTATCACATAAGGAGTACACACACATGCGCGCGAGCGCCATGAACGTACGTCAGAACGCACGCATGAACGAATGCACGCACACACGCACACATGGCCGCATGTACTCGCACACAAGGGTGCACACACGGTACATAAGCACGCGCATACGCCCGTAAGCACGCACGTGCGAACGACTTATACATGTGCTTAAGCATGAATGCCCGCACGCACACACGCAAACACGCATGCACGCATACACACATACACGCACACACGCGCACACGCACACATGTACACGCGCACACACGTACACACGCGCACACGCACGCACACACGTACGCACGCACGCACACACGTACATACACGTACAGCTTGTTTAAATTTAAAATTTGTATTGTAGGTTTGAAATTAGAATAAACAATAAATACAGGGCTGTTTTTGCTTCATTTTTTAAGTAATCGTAGTTTTTTATTGGGCTAGCAACTTTATTTCTTGTTATCGCTGTTATTTGGGACGTTCAGTAGTTTATCTTATCTTTGCATCGTTTAAGCGTTGCGACGTTCACGTCATTTTTTGAGCAGGGTTTCTTGTTGGTTTCTGTTGTTTTTTTGTGCTTTTTTTGTTATCATAGTGGTTCACCAAGACGACTAGCCGTTGTCAAGGAGGAAGAGGGGCGAAAGAACGAAGGAAGTTAAGTCGAAGTTAAAGAGCGTGGTTGGCCAGAGGCTGAAGAACGTGATGTTGGAGACTCGGGGGGAGATTTAGATGTCGGAGAAGGAACCTGCGCATACTGCGGTCGGGTCGGGGGAGTCAGAACCCCTTATGGATGTTGCATTGCCGGAATTGCACTCAAGATTTACAGGACAGCACAAAACGTCGACTAGCGGTAACGGAAGCGTAACTCTAGCGGCCTTGACGTGCTAAACATTTTGATGTTTAGCGAGAAAAAAGCGCAAACCGTCATCCACAATAGTGTACTGACAACCTCCGCCACGATTATTGTCGACAGCAAGAAGGTGATTTGGAACGCCGTGGACGAGTTCCCAGACGTTGTGAATCAACTAATTGATATGGTTAGGGGTTGTGACTTTGCGTAGGGATGTTGGGAGAGCACGCGTTGTAGCAGAAGGTTCAGCGGTGATCTATGCAGTTTCAGGTCAGCAGGGTTCTAGGAGTCAAAAAATGTCGGTGCCTGGCAAGCCATTGTACTCTGCAGCAGGTAGGGTTTGTTGTTGTCGGAGCTTGAAGGACGCGCAAAGGGGGCATTGTTTTTGAGTATACTGGTCGTAAGGATGCGAGGAAGTTACAGTTTAATGCCGGAGGAAACTCTGAGGTACTTGTAGCGAAGACCGTCGAGAAGATTCCTAGGGATGCCTTTGTCAAAATCTTTTTCGAACTGACGCTCAACACTTTGAAGGCACATACTAGCTGCTGCGCCTTAAGTGGCAAAGAGTATGGACCCGGGACCGCTTCTCAATGACGTAGTGCTACCGGTGCTACGATGGAATGCAAGGAGAAGTAACAGTGGTGCTGTAACTGTGCGGAAGTCGGGCATGAATTCAAGCATTGTTGGAGTGCAGTTTCCCTGCTGTGTGGGTTGCGCTAAAGCAAACGACAGAACAAGCGGTAGTGCGAAGGTCGGTATGTGCCACGACGCTAAGTCGAGCAGATGCCCACTATGCTACGTCTGAAGAACGTAATCAAACCAACATCGATTATGCATTGTGAGGGACTAAGTACCGCTTTCTAAACATAAATTAGTAACGTAGGGTATTAATGCCAAGGCAAACATAAACGAGCAAGTAACTATCTTTCCACGGTTCTACAATAAAAAAAGCAAATTGGGAGCGTCTTAAACAGAAATTTAGCAAAACCATTACCACGCTCAAGGACGAATTACTAAACATGGAACATAACATATATTCAGAAAACAAGTGTATTTCCAAAAATGATGTTAAATAAAACACGTTTATTAACAGTTGCATTTGATATCCAATAAATTTTTATATAACTTCACGTTTCTGCTATAAAACTTGAGCATTTTTTCGTGCAATTTAGTGATTATTTTTTAAAAATAAATTGAACGTTATTTAAATTTTTACTGTAATATTTTTTGATAAAATTTATGACATTCAGACTGCCTATGAAACGTATTTAATATCTTTTTGACAATTATTGTAACTACCATTTTCAGTCTTGAAGCTGACCTACTTGCAAGATTAATTTTTTTACCCCTTTTTTAACGACTTCATCTCCACGTTCTAATTTAATTGTTATACATTTAAACTAATTTAATCGTTATTGTATGATTATCGGTATTTGCAAAAAAATACAACAGTCCAATCCCATATTAATTCCTTGCATAAATAACGTAATTTAACACCCAACGTGCATAATACAATGCATATCACTGCATATGAAACTATCGTAGTACTAGATACAAAACAAACACCAAGGTAGGTTAACTGTTGACTACAATATTCTGTTTTGACTACAATAATGTAAATTACTTTTTAGAGATCACACGTATACAGGTATTTAACAATATTAGTAAAATACATCCTATTCGAGCAATGAGACTTGCAAGTTTAGAGGTTAGGTTATGATTCAATGTCAAAGATATAAATTAATTAATTTATATAAAATTACAGTTCACAAATTACTTTTATATCTAGCCATTACTTAAAATCCATACAAATTATAAAAATTAAAAGTTTTAAAATTGAAAGTAAAAGCGTAAATGTATTTTCAAGAATTAAGGTATAATGTAGTCCATGTGTCGAATCTAGGCTATGACGTCAAAAATTGTAACCCAGGCAGACAAATTCTAAATGCCAATTCGTATGAAAAAATATAGAACGTTGACATTACATTTTGGAGTGTTCTGGTTTTTACGATTGGTATTACAATGCACTGTTGCCAAGCTTGGTCTGATCATCTCATATACTTTCATTAGCTGCAGCAATATTTTTATTTGACCAACCACTGTGAGGATATATTGATATTGCCGTATTGCTAAAACAGAACCAGTTTTTTAATAGCTGTTGCTAAATTCAGAACTGTTAACTTTGTAGATGCTTTCAAGTCGTCCTAATATTGTACGAACTTGTTTAAATGTAACTATAATTCATAGTTTATTCTTATAATGTATTTCTTCACAAACTAATCGTTGTTGAACCGTGAAATGCATGTTTACTTGGTATGCTTGCTACATAACAAGCTAGGGCGTGTTTGGTACATGATCCGAGTCTCTAAAAGCGTTCATATAAACCGTAGCAATAATTAGTAATGTATTTAAATGAAAAACACATTTTCAACATTTGGCAGCGTAGTCGACAGCTGACGTATGACGTCATAGCCTTGATTCGCCGTATAACATAATTATTTACCGTTAAATATAGGAATATTTGGTAGCAAACCCCAGATTTAGATGAAGGAAGATTTTTCACATCACTGGAACTTTTATTTAACTAATCCCAGTCATTTTGCGAATGGTTTTTCTCAAGGCGTAATATAGTAACGTATAGAGGAGCTGGCATGAATTAGTTATGGGCGCTATTACACATGCTACTTACTGTGTCCATTGTACTGTCTTCGTATATGACTGTAAAGTTTACAAATCGAACTCTAAAAATATCAATTTACAGAACTACTATTGTATTTTACAAACGTGTGTTAATTCTTATACTGAATAGTATCGCTGAATGCATATATAGTTACACTGTCAAAATACCGATTACGTTTTCTATAACTATTACAATATTTTTCTTCAAAAATAACAAACAAATACTTGTTGAATAAACAGATGTCAATTTTCAACCAATCTTTCTGTAATTCTCACAGATTACGTAATAACAGAAAATTGTTTGTGAATCGCACAAGTCTGTTATTATTAGGTACAATCTAAATTTGTTTTCTGCACAGATTTTTGCAAGGTTTACAAACATCTTAACTGCAAATCTATTTTGCAATTTTTCCCGAAGTTTTTCCTTTCAGTGATAGTTGATGCCGCACTGAACTCTTTCGAACAGAAATGAACACTAAATGAACAGCATAGGATAAATTTTTATTCATTTCTTAAAAAATTTCGATTAAAGTAAGAATGTTTCAAAATTAATTTAAAAAATGGGTGTTAGTTTGAAAAAAATCATTAACCACTATACGGTGAAATTAATGACACTGATATAACGCACGAAATTTCGTAATTGTGTTCGTTGCCAGGAGCCAAGCAGATACTTATAGCGATATAAAGTTTATTATAAAAATGAATTTTGCGTCTTAGGTAATTATATCATTGAGAATATTATTAATCTTACTTATAACGGTAGCCAGCGAAAAAAGAAAGTTTCGAAATACAAGTTAATAGACATAACTACGTTCAAATATGTCTTAAGAATGGTTAACTGAACTTGAAGCAACTAGCTGTCGAATATGGGGATTTCTCAAGCTTTTATTTCCAAAATTTAGTTCAAAGTTTTACTGATATAAGCGTACGAAAGCAAACGTTTTTTTTTAACAATTTAATGAGTGTTGGGTATTGAAAAGTTTTTGGAATTGTTGCAACCAATATAAATTTTCTTTTTGTATAGACGTTGAAATTAAGAAGTACTGCTGCTTGACTACACTTTCTTTTAGAAGGACAAGAGCGGCAAATGATCTTCTTGCACAGCGCGAAAAGATTACTAGAATGGACCTGACCTTTTCAATGGCGGTTGTTACTATTTTGTAAAAAAGTGGACATTCATGTAGCGTAACTTTGCATTAAATCTGAACTTCTATGAATTCCACTTAGTCGTTTGCTTTTCATTAACAATTATAAACCCACATTATTTACTGCATAGTATTCTTACACCAATCTTTATGAATTTATTTATTTTTCTAAATAAAACTGTGACATTATATAATGTATTGAAGCGTTCAAATTTTCCGAAACCCAAATACTTTATAAAATTATGGAGTACCTACAATAATTTCTGCATCCACCTTGTATAGTGATATTATTTGATTGTTTAAAAATCTTCTATATAAGTGAAATAAATATAGTCGAACGCATTTAGAAAGTACTTTAGTTATCGTCAACGTACAAAAGAAACACTTCTATCAAAATTCAACTAAATCGATTTACGTGGTTGATGGATGGTCGAACATAATTCTATCAAATCTTTAGTTTACGTCCAAATCATGTGCAAAGCTACAAGTTCTGCAACAGGCTACTTCACACACACACACACGCACGCACACACGCACACGCACACGCACACGCACACGCACACGCACACGCACACGCACAAGCACACGCACACGCACACGCACACACACACACACACACACACAGACACACACACACACACACACACACACACACACACACACACACACCGCAAAGGACATTCGCTGATAGAACTTCGTGTTGTAAAGATGTGGAAAGTTTTAAATGTCGGCGATCTTTGCGTTGCACTATATCTACATTAGTCTTTCAACAGGTGCATTGATCTGCTCGATTCAAGAATACGCATCAAAGATAAAATACAAAAAGCAAAAAGTCTAGCAACAAATTTATAAGATGATTTAACAAATTCTTTAGAATTAAAATTAACAAAAAAAACTTTAGCTCTGATTTCGTTTCATATAAAATTGCCATAACTACGTAAATGTAACGAGTTTGTTTGTTGAGTATTAAACTGGAGATGCAACTTCTAAAACTTCGTGAAGGCCATTATTAGGAAATGGATTAGGAATAATTCCAGTTACCCTCGAAGAGTTATTATAATTATTTATGGTTCCGGGTTGGGACTGTGTCATTTTATAAATTAAGGTCGACGTTTTACCCACTTTTGTAAGGGGCTTCATCAGGACAACACTGTAATCCCGATACACGATCTTTAGCAATCCTTCCATATATACACAGAGTAACAGACCAAATTGCCAACATTCTACGTAAACACAACATCAAAACAATCTATAAACCCACTAATAAAATTTCACAAATATTACCAACCTCAAAAGATTCCGAAAATGGTCTTAAATCCCCAGGCGTATATAGTATACGTTGCAGTTGCGGGTTAGTATACATAGGGGAAACAGGACGGTCAGTACAGACTAGACTATACAAGCATAAACGATGCTTAAGAACAAACCAGTATAATCGCTCAGCGGTGGCCGAACACCAACATGAAACTGGCCACACCATTAACTTTGACAAGACGAAACTAATTGCCAGAATTCCATTTTTCTACAATAGAAAAATTAGAGAATCCATAGAAATCAATAAAAATTCTAATAATCTAAACAAAGATGATGTCTACTACCTTTCCCCTATTTGGAAAACAAGCTTATGTTCACAACAGCGGAACCGTGACGTTCACTGATCCGCTACGACACACCTCTCTACTCATGATCACTCATGCATCAAGTTTTCGCCCTATATAAACCACCACTTTCGCTACCTTTACCAGTTACTTCGCTACAAGACACCCTTTGGCTATGAATGGGTTAGTGAGTCTACTAGTTGAGGAGTAACTCTTCTCTTTACACTTTACTTGTCTATTTAATATTATCATCCTTATCTAAAAAAATATTTTATTGTCCTGATAAAGCTCCTTACGACCTTAATTTATAAAATGACACGGTCCAAACCCGGAACCATAAATAATTAAAATGACTCCGGCCGTGAAAGCCTCCGACAATATCACCCTCGAAGAGCTGGTCATGTTTGGTTAACTAGCATCTAGGATAAATCAGTTTTTTTTTAGAGGAAATTTACCAGCCATCTTGCTGTTTATGTTCCAAAGGCGTTTGGCTGTTGTATGTTATTGGTTATCCTAAAGGTGACTTGCTGTTAGCCGGTAAGTCTAATTTTTATTGAGTGACAAGCTGTTTGTTTGTTTCCCGAGATTGGAAAATTTAAATTACTTATTTCCAATGGAATTGTGAATTGTCGAACACGTTTAGTTGAAGTACATCTTGGTAAAAATTTAAATGTTGATATTTCTCTGTAAATTGAAGTTTAATCCTAATATGTTACTTATAACTTGTTTTCCGAAATACAATTAGTTATTTTGAACAAGAATTATAAATTTAACTGGTTAAACACGTACTTAAAAATTGTAAATTTATATCAAATCTGATATCGGTAATAAACTGACCTTTGTTTGTGCTTTACTAAGTTTACAAAAGTTATTTAAATATCCCACTGAACAAATAATTGAACGCTTTCTGTTAATAATTATTTTTTTATATGACAATAATATTTGATTACAATACACGTATAAAATTTGGCTATATCAAATTCTCATTTCTGTTAGCATTTTAGGACCCTTTATTAAAAGTAAGATATCGTGTTTGCTCAGTGATTAATTCTAGAACTTGTTTATGCTACTAACTGAGCAAATAGTCACATTCGCACAAGTAGAGTGATGGTGTGAGCTCCAAATCTAACTAAAAACTAAACTTCATATTGTTTAATACTTTTAGTATATCTTTTGGAAAGAAACGCAAACTGCTGTTTCTAGTCGTTGAAGTTTTTACTCTTTTGTTTGACACTATTTGCTTATAGATGTTTAATCTATAAAATGTAGTAGCGCCCTGGTCTATCGGTAAATTATTAACCGGATTCCCTCCCCAAAGTCTCACCCCGCAGAAGTAGAGTTTAGAGTTAGTCCGGAAGTCTCCCAAAAGTCAGTTACCTTTTACGGATAAAAATTACATCTTGTGTTTGACTTTTGCGGGTAGTTGACGTTGTGTTGGGTACCCCCTTTTTCACTAGCAACCAACAAAACAGCACCTTTGGAGAAAAAAATGCTATAATATAGTAGAATCTTAGCAACTATTCACTACCGACAAGGAGCTCACTGAGGCTGTAATTCCTACGTGTGCTGAACGACTTCATAGAACTAAATGCCGTTTATTTTGAACTTAAGAAACCAAAATTGTACAAGAGAAAAGCTAGTCAGAGATGGCACATACAATCAATCAGCTGTTTTGGATCTACACTGAATGAAACAAACAATAGATTTGTAATACGAAAGTATGCCAGATTTAAAATAGCTAACGCATGAACCAGTATTCGGTTAGAGTTTAGCAAGCCTTCTCGGAAGCAAGGTCTAGGGGCAAGAAACGCATTATGAAAAGTATTTAGAAACATGAACTTTTACAATCCTCTTGCAATTGTTCTACACGATACATGATCCTTTAGATTGCCCAAATAATAGGTTCTATACTTAGATCTACTTTATTTTTGTTTTCCAGTTCATAGAAACTTTGTCGAGGCTTCAGAAAACCCACAAGTCCTATTTGTTCTAGAAGAGTTATCAAAGGCCACTTCATGATATTTGCTTTAAAATTTTTTTTCACATATTTATAAAACCGTCGTAATAAGATTTTATAAAACGCCAAAACTCATAATAGCCTTCACAAAACGTATGATGGGAGTATTTAGGCATTAATAACTTCAAATTCTTTCCACTTAGTCCGTAGGAGACGTGAAGTGGATATAGCAATATCTAAAATCGAACATGACGGCACTTGTACAATACGATTTGTTTTGTGCGGGCAAGTGCTCATAGATTAGAGGCCGTTAATGGTTCAATACTTGGTTTACTAAAAGCATTAATGCGATAATCTGAAGTAGGGATTTTATCTCTAAAACTGGCTTTTATTGAATAAAAGCTCTCGACGAGTATTCAATAGCCGTAATTTAAGCATCCAAGGGGAAATATATAAGCATTTTCAATAATACACCGATTTACGTAAAGAATGCAACTACTTTGATGCAACACGTTTTACGTTAATAATCCGTGAACAGACTGGAGAATAAAACAGGTTGGATTTCCCATGGCACCAGTGTAACACTTTGAGAAAACAATATTGCATACTATATGTTATTGCTCGTGTCATTCAGGAAATTCTTGTTCAAAGGGTTTTAACAATTTGACAAAATTTTGGGAGCGTTTACGTAAATCTATTGATGAGACGCTATATAAGTGGCTTTAATGCACTGCTTATTGGCAGAGCGTTAATCGAATTATAGTCAAAGGCTTGGATATTGCATTAAGGTCATATTATATTTGTTGCTTTTGGGGTCCTTAAAGAGAATTTAGACGGGTCTGAACATTTTAAATTCTCCTTTATGCTTGTATGAAATCAAGTATGGTAGAAAGTTAAATAGAGCAAACTATCATGAAACAATTATTTTTTAGCTTACAATGTTGATACATTGTGTGTGAAAAAAGAAAACCTGTTCAGATATTTAAAAACTATCTCCGAAAAAAGTCGTACAGAATTAAAAATTGAGATAAAAGTAAAGGGTACAGAAAAAAATAAGGACAACCTAAACAAAATACTTTAGGTCGAAAGGATACTTGCGGTGGTTAGCGACCCGCAGTGGAGTGACGTGCGCAGAAAATAGCAAGAAACAGTTAAAGCTAATTACTAGCAAGGGGCTAGGAATTATCACAGTAAAGCAGCTGGCTCCACAATCCTCTGCGAAGCGTAACAGTAACAAAGTATGGCTACCTTGTTGCGGTATTCCGTGCAAACAAGAAAAAAACAGCAAAGGTAGTAGAGAAAATCATCTACACTGAATACCGTAACAAAAACAGGGACAGAATGGTAGAATCGAACTACAAAATAATTAGAATTCGGGCTAGCTCAAAAACATCGTAAAGTGGGTGGATGTTATAGAAAGAAAAAATAATTGGAAATTTCAGTAAAAAAACTATATTACAACGTGTAAGTAAAACATACAACCCCAAAAGAATATTTACAAACGTCAAAAACACATCTAGGTAAGCGTTCGGTATAACGTGATATACACAAAGCGTCAATTTACATATAGTACAGTATAAAGCTAAACACTTTAAAATATCGATTTATGCAACCAGGTACACGGCCAAAGGCAGCCAGTTGCCTAACTTTTAGGAATGAATACAGGTTTGTATTATTATAGATCCACGTTACAAGGATAACACGAATGACTTAATTAAAGGAAACGACTTTATTACCCATAAAACTTGAAGGAAACCGAACGCCTGCAAATAACAGAATAGAATTTCACGCTAAATGCGCAGATAACAATTTCATTAAAGTATTTTAATCAGCGAAAGTTTTCAAAAAACCTGTTAGAAGCAAAATGTTTGCTTGTGTTAACGAATTTACTATTGAAAATAAGCAACAGAATGTACAGGGACTTGTTAAGTCGAACTTCCAGCGTTTAGAAGTAGTTTTACGACCAGCAAACATTTCAACGAATTTACAAACGGTTATAGGACGGCTTAATACGTATTTATTGAACCTGTTAGCGTGTATAATGTGAAAATAATATAAAAAGAGTTTCGATTATTGTTTTTAATTAAGGTAGCTGGACTTTAATGCGGAGTCGCTCTATTTCAAAAAGTTAACGTAACAACCTGTTACAAAATAATGCGCTCCAGAACAAAAAAGAAATCACTATAGTATTGCTAATGAAACAAAATTGATTAAAATTTCACAATTAAACGTGTACGCAAGGGTTTACCAATTATTTTGGTCGCAAACTAGCAAAATTAATAACTAAAAGATTTCTTCAGTTGGGTTAAAGTATGCAGTTAAGCTCAACAGCCTTTTTGGGCATGAAACTTGAGTCACTTACTTGTTAGTATTTCGCCTAACATATGTGAAACATTCCTTTTGAAAAGATTAAAGTCACATTTCATTTTAATAGTCTCCGTATTAATAAATCCCACCAAAACAACCACGGTCATTTCCCTAAAGAAATATAATATTTAGGTTACATGCATTCTAAGAAAGGTTTATTTTTGTATTTTAGATTGTTCATACTCAAAGGTTGTCAAATTCATAATGGCGGATTTTATGATTAAGAATTGTATCATCATCGTAACCTTGTATTCCAAATTAGCGTACATTTACGATTCATTTGTTATGATAGTAAAGTATAACGCCCACATCAATGACATCGTCTTAGCACGACGTTTCACACGGAATGTTATGCTGAGGCAGAAAATATAAACACCCTTTCTGTTGTGCTAGTTAACCTTTCAGTAAGATAAATATTATATACTACATAAAGAACAAAGAAAAAGAGATAATTTCAGTTTGCAGTCCTAACCCACTTAAACCTACCTATAAAAAATACTTTACAGATATCTACTCTCTAGTAGTATATAGCTATCTTCTGGGATGGCCATAGTTGTGCTATTTTGTTACTAAAGAAAAGGTATCAGTTTTATAGTTTGTTCACAACCTAACAAGTTTTATATGTGCCTAAATATAAGGTAGCGTTGTTGTGTACCATTTCCGTTACAGACACCAGTCACCGACCCTTGATGAAATGCTTGAGTATGCCCAAAGTCCAGATGTAATACTAGAACTACCCGATTCTTCGTTGTATTACCTCTTGATAATAACGGCTAGGAAACTGAAGAAGATCGTCATGATGAAGATCAAGTCACATTGAACAATCTTCCAGGAAGTCAGCTTCGTGCTAACGCGGAATTATATTATGATGTGAATTTAAACAGGGACGCCCCAGTTGATGACTCAGGCTGGAATAGTGAGGCTGATTTGCCACTTAGCAAACCAATATAGAGTAGATACATCATCTAAGCAACCAAACGAAAAGACTGAAGGCGAAGTGGTCAGATGAAGATATACCAAACAAAAACTTTCCCAAATGTCAAATAATCTATCTCCACTAAATTTATTCAAACTCTTCTGACGATAATGTTTTATAAATATTGGTTGTCTACACTAATACTTACATGCTACAAAAAAACAACAAAATATTAATGTTGCAATGATGCATTTTATAGGAATTTTGATTTTGAGTGTTTCTAATACTGTTTCGCGTCACAAAATCTATTCGGAGAATGCTAAGAATGTACATAATGAACTCGTTCTTAATGCTATTTCCCGTGATGGTTTTCAGGTTATTATTATTTACACTACTGTAACGATACCAAACTAGACAAAAACTATAAATTTTTTAAACTACGACACTTATTTGTCAGCCTGAATGACAAATTCCAACAATTCATGCCAAGTGAGAAATTCAACAGTATCCATGTGGCAATGGTCCCGTATTAGTTTATACGCGGCAAACCCATTCGACAGGGGTATACATTGTAAATTGACACCACAAGATTTAGATATATTGTATGGCTTAATCCATACCAAGGATCATTAACACTTATTGCAGAAAAATACAAACACTTAGAATTAGGAGCCAGCGTTGTTTTGCAACATGCCATGTTTTGCAAACTATACAAAATTAACCGTATCTTTGTTTTTTGACAATTTCTTTATAGCATTTGTATTAGTGGAAGAGTTAGAGAAAAGAAATGTAAAGGGAACAGGTACCATAAGGGATAACAGGATTTCTAAAGGCAATATAAAATCGTCGAATGAGTTAAAAAACCGCACGAGGGGTTCAATTACCTATAAATTGGGAAATGCTTCTGTACTTATTTGTAAGTGGAACGACAACAGTGTTGCATCCTTTCAATATAGTTAAAAGGTATTCGCGTATTGAGAAAAGAAAATTTATATATAGATTAAGAAAAACTCATCTAAGTGTATAATGAGAATATGGAGGGAGTTGATAGATCTTATCAAAATATAAGTTTAAACAATGTACTAATATGAGATAAAAATTAAATTTTTCGCTTTTTTTACATTACATAAACATAGCAGTACAAAATGCTTGGCCACTAAGTAGATCAAACAACGGCAAGATTGATCAGCTGGCGTTCCAGAGGTTTATTACAGCAGCAATATTAGGAACCTATCTAAAAGAGATACGTCTAAACAATCCAAGCATTTGCATGAATATTCTCGATTCCAGATTGCGTGACTTGATTTGGCATCAAAAGGAGCAAACTCGATGAGGTATGTCACAAAACCGTTATTTGGTATGTGAAAAATGTAGAACTGCACTACATCCAAAAGAATACTTCTACAACTACCACAATACTTTGTAATTTCTAATGTTTACATTTTGCTCTAGAATTTTGAATAAACGCTATGCATCAACCTACTGTTCTTTTAAAAAACACCACTAGTTTTTATTTTTCACAGAAACAGAGAAAATGAACATTTTTATTAATGGACAAGTTATTTGTAGCCACGTATACCCACAAATTTATTAATTATAACAAAAAAATTCAGGTTTATGCGAGTTGATTCATCTATCCGAATTCCGTCAAAAAAATTTCTCGAATCGCGCATGGACGAAGGATCGATTTTTTTTTATAGAGCACATCGAGATGATCCTTAAAGAGACAACATGCAACTTGAGTAGGTGCTATTTACCTTATTGAACTGATTGACGCGATTAGTTAATGAACGTTTGGAATAATTCTCCACCGAACGGGTTTCCGTAAATTAGTTGTATCCGAATTATCTGCTATAACTTTCGGTAACCTTAAGTCGTGAGTTACTGTGTTCACGTCATTTCGATGGTGCCTCAATAACAAGAGAAAGTTACAACTCTATATCACTAGCACAAAACTACATACATAAAATTGTAACAATAAAGAATTCTTAAACAGAACACTTAATATTGAATATTATCTGACATAATGTTCAGTTAGACTTTAGGCATTAGTCGAACTTTATACATATTTTGTTTTGACAATTATAATTACATCTGTTTACCGCTACTAGTAAGACCTCCATGTATGAACAAGTTTAAGCTAGAGGGCGAGGCTGTAGGTTGATCTGCACGATCTATAGTACCAGCAAGTAGCCACAGATGTGAAGAAAGGGTGCGACCGGACGTTTTATACATAAATCTCGTGTTGAAAATATCAATAGAAAAGCAAATGGCGTCGCTATTTCTCTTTCACACTCGACAAGTGGCTCATTGTAGACTGTGAAAGAAAAGAAGGCCATTCGATATAATTCCTCTTAAAAGGTAGTCCAAGATAGTATAAATAAGGATGGCTTCTATTTGATAGAACACCTAATCCATTAGCCTGCATGGGAACAACTCTATAGTATTAGACCGCAGCTAAACTAGTAAATTACAAAAAGAAATTTGATGTTGAATTCTATTCCGGTGATGAGTATTTTATGAGTTTTAATGTTATGGTAGGTACTTATATTGTTGTAACTGCAAATTTTAATGATATTGTTGTATTGAAATTGATTGCGATATTTGAACCAGTATTGTAAAATTGTTTATTTTAATTTTAGCTTTTCTAACGCAAATGCATGAGGAGAGAAAATCCCTACCGTTTTATCGTTATCAACTATAATATTACAGTTTCTTCGTATTCCTCCTTTAGCAAAAGTTACTGATTGTAGTTAATTAATATTTTACATCACCATCATACTTAAAAATGCAAGCAAATCCTGTATTATATCCTTGTCATAAAGATAATAAAATTGCAAAGTAACTGAAATTTTAACTATTTTTCAAAGTAACCGTTTAGGTATACCTCTTATTAACTGTTGTTCGGAACTATATATTACATTTTTTTTCTTAAGAACTAGATACCCATCTCGATTATTTGAATATTTAAACAATTGATTAATACCAATGTATACTTCATATTTTATAACATAATCAAGCTAATATGTATGAAAATAATTTCTAAATTTACATCATTCATTTCTTATGATAGTAGTTGAGATGACTCTGGTCGTTTTCGATATACTTGTTTACTATAAACAGAGGTGTAAAATCACAGTCTTTGCGCCATTGTCACTGCAGTTGAATTCATTATCATAACAATAGAAACATACACGCTGATTGTTTGCCTTTAAGAAATGTTGATACAATACCTGTTACGAATAGTATTTAACGAACAGTGAACATTGAAATTTGTAAAGAAAAACTAGCTTTTCATTGGTTTAGCGTTCTCGAAGGTGCGGTTACTACCATAACCGAATTTCACAGACAGGTATCGATACAGCATTTATAATATATATAATTTTACATTAAAGCTTACAATTTAGTATATATCCCATCTGAATATCTGCCAACAGTTTTAGAAACCCCAGGTCCTCGATTATTTTCATAAAATCATCTAAATCCGCGGGCATCACTGGCACAGCAGTACAGTGCTGTATTGCTTCCTCGTATGACTGACACATAAGACATTTTTCTCTTTCCATCGAAAACCGTCGCCCACATTCTGCTTTTTTACTCGTAGAGCATTGCGAAATCTTTGAATAACCTCCCCAAAGTCTTTATACATATTTGTTTAATCGTCTCTTTAAACTGTACAATCGACAAATAATAACTTCTGGGCGAACAGTCCTTTTATATGAGTTACTCTAATTTGGAATATGTCCTGATTGTGCCCGATTTGTATGCACACACGAAACAGCGGGTAGGAAATGTATCCTCTGAACTAATTTATTACATTCCATAGGAAAATGCTAAGGACTTTAAAAATAATTATAGCTCTTGTTAGACATCTAGTGCCGGGATAAACGCTATTATTTAAAGTTATGTCACTGTTATCTGGATCAATTTCTACACACTTTTTCCCAAACTACGTGTATCGGACATGGGGCTTATACTTTACTCTATGAACCGATTTGCCTATATTTTCGTCTTGATCTCGAGTCAACACAACTGCATAATAAAGATTTATAGGTCCTTCAGAATAGGTTGTTTAATTTTCTTTAAAGATGCGTTCGTGTCTTCGACTTTAACGTTTCTCACTGGCTACAGAATTTTTTGTGCGATGTCTTGTAAAGAAATTCTGTCACTTGCAGCGACTTAATCAATTACTTATGTGCTTCTTTGAATTCTTGCCGCGAATTGGTATAGCCTTTTGTGTTCCACACACTTTTAACCATTTATGTCATCTCCAATGCTTATATTTTGATCGAAATCTGAAGAGATATATTTGTACATAAACTTGATAAATTTTCTTTGAGAAGCTATTGAGAGTTTAATATGGATGAGTTGCGAGATATATATTTGTAGTTTATACAACGTTTTAATTTATCCGTTGTTTTAGGTGGAAATCAATTATAATACTACAACGTTAATGTGTTTGAATGATAAGTTAAAGTATTGGAACCGACAATATTTGAAATCGAACACGCTCCATTCAGTTAGATTGCTATTGGATTAAGTCAGGGAAGTAAAATTTTGAGTAGAAGGGATGAAATGGGCGTATTGGACTACTTTTTATGCAACTACGCAGGTTTGATGGCTCGAGGATTAACAGACCTAGCTGGGTTACTTTCTACGAAGTCGGACAACGAGTTGGTGGCATAGAACGACGACTCTGCGGTCAGACAGGTCCAATTCCACCTGCTGGGACTCAGAGTTACATCATTTCACATCGATTTTGTCCTCGCCGTTGCCTTATTTGCACTATTTCTCGATTCAACCAATCATAGTGTCTCTGTAATGATAAAACCATAACATCCATTTAAATTCCAACGATTATTTACCAAGAGATTGTGGTTGAGTCTAGCTATGGCAATATTTGCTTATAATATTAAGCTATTCTATGATTTGCATTGTCAGGTTAATATCTGACTGTGGGCACTCTAATGGCAAAGTTTCTCCTGACGCCAGATACCCTGTAGGGGTCTACAAATTGGGAATAGATTATTATTATTATAAAAAATGCTCATATGATTACATTAAACTGCATGATTTGTTAATATTAATAGTCATGATTCATCCACGTATTAAATGATATTTACTACGTTGTTTTGGCCTTTGTGCGCATGGTAGTCCATTGTGTGTCCCTGATGAATGTTGGGTCATGCGATCGCGGCATAGTTGCATCTCGACGTCTAAAGCTTGGCAAGTAGGCTCTGAGGTAATCGTTAATGCACTTACTACCGTATACTCAAATACCATCGCAATAATGTTTATTTATAAAGTTTATAGAGATTGATAATAAACACAATAATTTTATATATCTATTCTACTCTACCAGGTGGAAGGTCTGTTATAACTATCGCCCAAATGTGTTAAGCAGTTTTTATGACTGTGGCACTCGGTCCATAGCGACATTCGATGCCTAAGTGTTTCCTTGGAAACCTATCAACACTGGGGAGCTTAGCTTTAATACCAATCGTTGTAAAATCCATCTACCTTGGTACATATAAATTGTACCTTTGACTTTCAAGGGTCAAAATGGCTATAAATTACTCGACGGTTGACCTTTATCTTTTACCATTATTAATATGTAGCGGTAAGGGTCTAAACTTTGTAAAGATGGAATCTATTTAAGCACATAAAGAAAACAGTGCCTATTTGTCAATAGGTGTTAACATGGTGTTTAGTCAATCCATAAAACTATCTTACACAGAAATAACACACTAGTAATATGTAAATGGGACAAATCTAAAAAAAATCCTTTACGTGATATATTTTCAGTCTAAACCAAGTATTCTATGTTGATTGATAATAGTCGAAAACAGCTCTTATTGCTAATTGAATCTCTAATTGTCACGCCTACTCCATCACTTGGTGGCTCGCCAGGTCACGTCCGGAGCGCATCGGGGCACGAAGCTTCTCATACACATCATCATATACCACCTCCAACCCCATACACAACCTCCACCTATACACCCCCACTTCCACATACCACCCCGACCTCGACACCCCCACCCCAACCTCCACCGCCTGCTCTTTGCAAGGAATTCCAGTTTACATTTATTAATTGAATAACATATATATCTGACAAAAAGCGTCTTTTTAGACTTTAGAATTTCCCTATGTTAAATGCCATAAGAAAACTGTTTTTTTGCGTCAGAAGTAACCTTGCTTACCTATTTACGCCCTATTAACAAGAAAAGGGCAGATTTACTTAACCTAGGTCTCAAATTTGTTCCGTCTACAAAAGAAAAAATATTAGTAAAATTTCTGAAAAACTATCCTTACAAGCTGAAATCATTATCCGTTTTTAAAAACTCAGTACTTATGAAAATCTCAGATTAAAGATTTATAATAGTTTGCACAAATTTAAATCTATAAGTAATAGATTTTTGATAATCACAATAATTCTCAATATAATGTTAAATCGTTAATTAGAAAGTTTAATGATTCTAACTCTACTATTCTTTGTTCCAAAGCAGATAAAGGGAAATTCACTGTAATCTTAAATAAGGTACATGACCAGTAGAAGGTTCAAGAATTTTAAAATAGAACGATTTCCAAATTATAAATAATAATCCTTTATCGAAATTTGCTGGTGAAGTGAGAAAAGTAGTTTACGATAACACTTCTGTTTTATTATCACTCAAGGTTCATTATAAAAGCCTTATCATCGTGAACCATCAAGTTCCATTGTTATATGAATCTTCTGAAATTCATAAAACAGTCATTTCGGTTAGTTTCTTTTTGAAACACTCCAGTTTAAAAATGATTCAATAACATGCTTTAATCTTCCTTAAATTTTGTATTGAAATTTGCCAAAAAAATTATCAGTCTTATCAGTACAATGGACAATTTACAATTATCTGATCAGTACAAGTTAGTCTCTTTTAATGTGACGAATCTGTATCCCAGCGTACCTTATAACGATTACAATATATTTATGGAACAATTCACAAATTCGTTTTTAAGTGACACAAACTTTATGGGTTCTTTCTTTATTAAAATTTCGTATCAAACAAAATTTTTTCAAATTCAATAATAAATTTTACACTAAACTATTGATTTGGTCATGTGTTCCTTTTCTCACGCCTTTTATATTGTAGCGCGTATCGGTTTGTCTGTGACAAAAATAATAATACATCGGAATACAAACAAACGATTTGAATGCACAAAAGATGATTTGATGTGCGAGATCTCTTGATTGACAAGTTCAAGACTGCATTTTCATTTACTCGAACGCTGCAAATACGTCAAGTTTAACGCTATTTAAGCTCCGCCGTAGTTCTGATAATATTATACTTATTATATTGCTAAACCGTCTTAATATATTTTCCTCCAGCACAACTTGAAGTAGCGTTGAATGAAATTTTACTCGTGCAAGTCGGTAAGCAACTGGAACTGCATTATTGTAACAGCAGTGATGGAATCTCTAAAAGTTCAGGAATGTTATTAAAATTCTTGAAGCAAGCAGGTATCCTCTTTATAGTTTTATTGTTTTATAATTTTTATAGATTAAATTCAATTTAAATAGAATGAAAAAGACAAGGATTACATAAGCGGCAGTGGTCCAGCAAGACCATGAACTGTAGTGGAATTATTCAAAGGCAAATCTTAAATATGGACGACTATTTCGCTTGCATTATCCGTTATTTATAAAAAATGGTTTATTTGAAATTATTAAAGTAGTGGTAACAATAATTATACAACATTGTATGTTAAAATGTAAAAATTTTAAAATTTCTAAAGAAAGTATAAGTCAAACAGCTTTGGTGTTTTGAAAGCGAATTGTTGAAATTCACAAGTGTTTGGTTATTTTAAAGAGTGGATGACTTTCGTATACAAAATGACTTCTTGGAATAATATTTTCTGTGGCTACGTGGCATTTAAATTTGTTTTACGGAAATAAAATTTTGTTTAATTGAACACTTTTTTCTTGTGTGTGCTTCAATTTCTTACAGTTACCATATAAAATTGTAAGATTGCAATTCAGAATTATTGAAACTATAATTTAAGGTTGTAGGGATTGCTATTTAAAATAGTTAAAATTGCAATATAAAATGGTATTGATTGCAATATCAAAGGTTAATGATTACAACTTAATATTGTAATGATTGCAATTTAAAATATAAATTGTAACTACTTGAGTGGTACATTTTAATAGAAATTTGGGAATTATTATAATCTCTATAAAAATTTTATTATTAGAAATTGTAATAGTAAGTAAAAAAATATTTAAATATTGCAATGCTAATATACGAAATGCTACCACATACAATATTAAAAATTTTACTGAACTTCTAACCGAAAAATTACTATAGTGTGTGTTGATAAGTCATATAATAATTTACTACAAAACTTTGGCGAATATTACAATAATTTGTTCCTAGTTAACATGCAACCACAAATTGTAGTAAAATTCACTACAATTGTAGTACATTTTACAATATTTTTTCTCAGTGTAGATTCTAATCTAACCATGAGCACTCTATCGTACTATTGTAAACAGATTTTTACACAGTTTCCTATCTGATTTCGCATAACTACCCAACACCAGAATTTTCTTCCTCTGATCCTGTATGAATTACCCTAAAGCCTCCGCTCCAAAAATCCTCCGCCTCTAGTCACCAAACTTCGCCGATCCCTACTATGTTTAATGCTAGCCCATTCATTTCAATTTTTAAGTTCTATAGCATACCCACTTGCTTCATACTTCTAACATTTCACGCCCCGACTCGCAAATGTTCCCCACTCTTTTTCTAAACTTTCCGATCAAATCCTCCGAAGATCTGAATGGCGGACTATTTTAACTCCGGAATTTTTTGCCCCAGAGGATGCCATCATCTTAAATGACCATTTAAACGCTGTGTATTTGGGAGTTAATGTGGTGGTTTTCCTTTGCTTTTCGCATCGCAATAGTGTGCCTTAGATGCCATACCGACCCCTATGGTCTCTGCCATTCTAAATACCAAAAAGTTTATGTCCTTTTTCGGGGATATGTCTTAGTCTTGTTGCTCACTTAAATACTCCACTAATTTGGTTAAAGCTGTAGTTCGGCTCTTTAGATCGCTGGAACTCGCAAGCCATTCTACCCATTCTAGTAATCTAGAACGTTCTTCAAGCTGCAGGTCCATTCAGGACGGTTGTTGGGCAATTATCATTTATGAAATTACAAGAAAATGGTCCCGCAATTGAATTAATTTAGCAAATTATTGTTAATAGAAGGATCCTTATGGCGTGTCTATAAAAGTAGCTTTGAGCGATTGTATATAAATACAATGTTAGTCATAAGTAAGTTGTCCTAGTTAATAGAGAATCTATTCTCGAAGTTGCGTATAATTTACGTATGTAAATTCAGAAGCATTAAGGATAGCAGCTAAATTATCTGATCAAAATAGAGTTGTTCAATAAGATAAATTTAAAGATTGTGAACAGGGTTTTAGATGGTTATGAATATATAAAAATTTTTTAAAGTGAGGCATATTTCGCACGCCTCCAATTTAAAATCCTTGTAACTTTTGTTGCTCTTCATGGTATTCAATAGCTGCAAATCAAATAGTAGGGGAGTAATAAAGATTTTGGAATATGGTTTACAAATACCTTGAATTTGTATACTATAACCTTCTCGTAGGTAGTTATAGAAAGTGATTGGTATCTTAGAATTTTAAAAGTCACACTAGGCGTTTACATTTCCCTTACAAAAGAAGGATTCATGAACATCGTTTGTGTCGTTTTAACTTGAATCAAGCAACTTTTTTTTCATAGTTACTAATTAGGTAATACGTGTGTCGTTTAATGAAGACAGCATGTCTTAATATATATGATTTATTGCTTATTTCACTCAGAAGAAATTTCCCAAAAACTTGAAGTGTCCTTTATTTGTTAAATATTAATTAACTCTAATTGAGCGCTTTCACAGTACAAAAGCTTAAGTTTTGATGAATGCGCAAAATTAAGCTTTCTTTCTTGTACATTTTCTTGTTTTAAAGAAGGAATATTATAAAATTTTCTATTCTGTCATCAGCAAGACGACATTCTAAAAGAAATTAGCAATTCACAGTAATGCAGCTTAATTACTTTGGAACAAAGACAAGTTTCTCGAAATAAATATTAATCAGTAGGAGGCTTTCACAGACTTCTTGTCGTAAAATTTATCTAACCTCGACTTTAATCCTTTCTGTATAAAACGAAGACTAGAGGATATATTACAGATGATTTTGATACATATTAGCAAATTAACCACCACTGTGATCACATAATATTCCAATAAGTATTTTTATTGAAGTGTAGACGAAGTTGTGTTAAAGATGAAAAGCGCGATTAAGAGAACATATAAAAGTAAATTCTGTGGAGGTTCCTGGTAAGAAATAGTGGTGTGAAGCGACAACGCTATCACTGCGTGTTTCCTGAAGACAAGGATTTCTTTAAATATTACAGAAGAAATCTGCTTTAGAAAATATTTAGAATAGAGGATATACGTTTTCTGGTAATTTATGGTTACGAAATTTAAAGAAACTGGAAGTAAAATAAACTGCAGGCATCCACGCCGCTTATAGCAATGGATAACCAAACACCAAACACCCTAAATTTGCAATATTTTTGTTATTGTTGAACGAATCGTCAATCTAATTTCATGACTTTTCAACCGAATTACATGAAACTTAAATGTAGTATAGGCGTGACCGTTTTTAAAAGAATTGGCTATATTACATTTTATTTGTTTTAACTGATGTGTCTTTGGGAACATTAAATGTAGAACCAATCGGATGAGATGGAATATAGAATGTACCTGAAAAACTTCGTTTCAGTAAGATAAATTACCAATAACTATAGTATTTCACTCACAAAAATAATGTATCATTGGTTATAAATCTACAAGTATAATACTATTATAAAAGAGATACGGAAAGACGGAGTGCGTATTACGATTTACATGAGTGGAAATTCACGCTATACATCGACTTTGTTGTACCTTAAGTAAAAGTACCCATCTTCTATACCACAATGTAATACAAAGAAGTGTTTCCTAATGCGATGTTTGAATACTATACGAGAGTCAAAAAATAAAATGCGCCATAGTTATAATCGATTTGTTGTCGTATTTATAAATACCACAAGACTAATATACCAGGCGTGGGTTATAATAATAAACTCCAAAAAAACAAAAAATTGGCAAAAAATAAACATGCAAATGTGTAAATTTATGAATAGTAAACAATCAAATTCGGAAAAGTAAATCCCACAATTTAGTACATCTGAAAAAACAAAGATAAATAATAAATAATTCTGTAAATAATCAAATAAATAATTCTGAAAAACAGTAAATCAGCAAAAAATAATTATAAAAATAAGGAAATCTGTAAATATGGGAATAAACAAATAATTAACCCTGCAAAAAGTAAACCCCTACAGTTAAGTAAATCTGCAAAGAAATAAATATGCATACACTTACAAGTAAATCTGTAAGTTAGTAACTAATTAACTCTTTTCGAAAAAGTGAATGTGTAATTAAGTTAATCATGAATAAGTATACATGCTAATAAGTGAATTTATAGATAATTAAGTAATCAAAAAACTACCTCTTTCAAGAAGTAAATCTGCTAAAAGCATATACTCAAATAATTAAATTTGTAAATACAGTATTGCCCGAAATAAACAGTACTGAAATTGTAATTGTTTTGTATATTTAAAAAATACATCTTATTGACACTTTATAATATGTTCTAAATGTGCACCTCCTCGTTCGAGACAGACTTCATAACGATGTTCTAAGTTTCTGGTCATGTTATTGAATAAGGGTTGTCTCAGGGCTGCGAAGAAGACTCTAACGGCATCCTTTAATTCATCGATGGTATGTGGTGCCCGTTTGAAAACGGCATTTTTAGCCATGCCCCAAATGTATGCGTCTGGAGGTGTGAGGTCTGGAGAATGTGAAGGATAAGGAAGTCAATAAATCGTGATATGAATTTGCTTGGAAAATGTTCTTGAAGAAATTGACGAATTGCGGCAGCAGTATGGCAAGTTGCCCGTCCTGCTGAAAAATTGGTTTCGAAATGCCAAGTTACGTGCACGACAGAATTGACGTAGATCAGGGATAAATCGTGTTAAAATTTGTCTGTACCTCTGTTGATTAAGTGTGACTTGCCTACCATTCTCTTCGATAAAGTACGGACCAATGATTCCGTGTCCGGAAACAGCACACCAGACACTCACTTTTCACTATGTAAAGGAACCTCTTGAACCTCATCGGGTCTGGCAAAGCCCAGAAATCGATTTGTGCGACGATTCACATAGCCTGACAAGTGAAAATGTGCTTCGTCTGAAAACCAAACATTTTTCAAAATTCAGGATTTTCATACTGTAACGCGAGAATTCTGGCGCAATATTCCACTCTACTGCGATAATCCCGAGGATGTAGTTGTTGATGTACCTGAATCACATACGAAAATGTACCCAGCTCCTTCAGGATTCTTTGAAAGGAAGTTCTTTTAAATCAAGTTGTAACGCTGTCCTTGCCTGGCTGACTTTCGGATTTTCTAAGATTTGCTCAAAACACGTTCATGGTTATTGTTGTTGTTAACTGTCCTGGGACGCCCTGAGTTTCCTTTTCGTTGGCACAATACACTACCTGTATTTCTAAACTTTTCAATAACCTTCAAAATTACAGCATTACTTGGAGAACGTTTATTAAACCTTTGTGTGAATTGATCAGACACGTATAGCAAACTTGCACCATTACGTCGGCCGATTCCGTATGAACGAAAATAATGCTCTACCAGAAACACTTTCTCCTCTGTACTTAACACCATTTTTAACAATTAGTCCCTACTAATTACTTGTTTGAGGTTTACTTGACAGGTCTATACTAGCTAACTTGAGTGTGACAGCGCACGCATAAAAACACCGCCAACTTAGTTTCAGTACTGTTTATTTCGGGCAATACTGTAAGTAATTAATCGAGTAATTAACTCTGCAAGAAAATAAATATGCAATTAGCTAAATATGCAAAAGGTAAATGTCCAAATTAATTTAGTCTGAAAAATTAAATATGCAAACTAGCAAATTTGTAAATAATTAAATAATCAAAATGTTACACCCACAACAAGTAAATCTGCTTAAACATTAGTAAGCACTTAAGTAAATCTGCAAATAGTAAGTAATCAAATAATTAATTCTGGAAATAAGTAAATTCTATAATTAAGTAAATCTGTAAGGAATAAATATGCAGATAAGTAAACTTGTAGATAAGAAAACAATCCAATTACCCTTCCAAAAAGCTTAATTTTGCAATTAAATAAAATTGCAAAAGAAATTAAGTGTGCAAATAAATAAATCGACAAAAACTGTATATTAAGTCAATACAATCGTTAGCCAATACAATAATTAATTTTGCTTCAAAATAAGTTTGAAATCAAATAAATCTGCCTAAAAAGTAAATAGTAAAGAAAACAAATTTGTGAATAAGTATACAATGAGTTAGTTAACTCTGCAAAATAGTAAATCTCTTAAAAATAAATTTTCTAAAAAAATAATTTTTAAACAAAAGTGCACACCCTCATATTAAAAAGTAAATATGCATTAAAGTAAATTTTTAAATACGTAAATAATTAGTTAATTAACTCTGCAAAGATACTAAAACCGGAAAAATGAATATGTAAATAAGTAAATATTTAATAAGTAAATATGAAATAATTAATTTATTGCAAAACGGGAATTTTTCTCTAACGCCTATTCAGTGTAAGCATCAAAGCAATTCGGGATAATCTGTGCAAAAATAAAGTCCCAATAATCTACAACTAGATTAAATTTCTTAAGAACCTATCAATTATAGGGGAACCTGTGTGGTAACTTTTGTAAACTTGACGTGTTATTCGAATTCAGTTTTAGGAGTTTGTCAATGATTATCTAAAAATTAGAAGTTTTCAAGCGTTACAGAGCGGTAGTTTCCAAAGATCGGAGTTTGGTCAATCCCAAAAATGTTGAAAGAGCGTATTCAAAATTCAAACGCTTACAATTTATTTCATTAACGGATCTACTACAAACACCAAGCTGTACGAACTTCAACAATTCAAGAACTGAATGAGCATAATGCAAAAAAGCCGCATTGCTGTATAGGGAAACTAAATTCCATAAGGGTTTGCAAATTAGCTTTATAGGTGTCTGCTAATTTTTCTAAATCTGACCTGGTTATCGAAATTCAATTTAGAAATTTACCAATGATTTTCTAAAGAATGGCAAATTTTATTAAACATCAAACGACTTCTAGCTGCCGTTGGATCCAATATTTTAACGCTAAACAGTGAAGCTTTTTCAAACGCAAACGTAAAAAATCTGGAAAAAATTGTATAGACCACCTAAACTGCCAATATAGGTTTTGATAGCTTTGACATTGACGCTAAAAAAGCGTAAGGTGTGAGCTGAAAGCTGCTTTAGATGTATCTGTCTGGAAAACGGGTACAAAAAATTCAGATTGGGGAAAATTTAATATAAAAGAATTTGTAATGCAGTACTTTATTAAGAAAAAAAATGATATAAAAATCTTTTCTATTAAAGTCTTTTATTTTAAATTGCTCATCACTGCTATCTTCGGAAGGTATAGCCCTATTGATATCTCGCTGTTCAGATGCATCTTAAAGATTCGACTTTTAAATATTTTGAAAGAAAGAGTTCTTCCTATTTCGGTTGTCTGCTATTATAAATACTTTTTGAATTTAGTTATTCTGAGTATATTCAAGAAATATAAACGCTTTAATTTTTTGGTCATACTTATTGTAAGAATGTGAGTGCACAATAATTCAAAACGAATTCAAAGGGATACATATATATATATATATATATATATATATATATATATATATATATTTATATATGCGATAATGTGTCACGAGAGGTCAATGACCAAACTGTATGAAAAAAATCGCTCAAAGAGAAGAAAACGGAGAAAAGTAAAATTTCATAATATTTAATTTTCTCATCGTGTATAAAACATAAGCATATTTAATTCGCACATAAAATAAAAATATCAATTTATAAATTAATTCATTTCGGCTGTGTGCATAAATAATTACTCCTGAAAGATACCCAAAACTAATTTTCATTTTAAGATATACGAAACTAAAATGCGGACTGATAAAATTTTAATGCATCCGCGTTAACACAAAGCTTATTTTCCGAGTGTAAATATTTTCTAAAACACGTTTTATTTACTGTAAAAATCAATAGTATTGCATTTATAAATCATAAAAACAAAGCCCTCATTAAAATACTAGATAATTCTCCGTGTGCATATATATCGTTTAAACAAAATATATTAGTTCTTGTTAAAAATACAACTTTCTTGCAAAGAAGGGTATCGAATTATTTCCAGAAATTTCAAATATTTAATAAGAGAACACGTCATTTACTAGAAATGCTTTAAAAGCCATTAAATAAGCCGATTATTTTGTATCAATGAATAAACGCCCCAATTTGAAGAAAACGCGACCAGCAGAAAGCTATAAAAGATAAGCAAGTTTAATAGCTCTATGTATTACAGTAAGAAAAAAAAGAGATATTGGTGTACCGTTTTGTTTATTAGCAAAGAATAGACGACGCTTTACGAGAAGCATCAACCATACCGACTGCAATTAATTAGCTCATTAGAACGTGATATCCTCATAAATATTACTGATAAACACGAATTCTTATCACTTAATTTAGCGACTCCATAGGCTCGTATTCACCATATTTCAGTTGTGCTTAATTAAATACAAAACTTGAAATTAAACGATTATAGTTGACTGTATATTTATTAAAAACGAATAAATTGAATATAAGATGACCGTGCAACATAACACATGTGCATCGATAAATAAAACTATATTACAAATTTCAATACGAGAGCAATACAACCACGACCTGCCGTTACCATAACGAACGTGCTAATCCGAACATGGTCAAACCGCAACTCCTTCTTAGCGCAAGCAGTCCCTTTCTCCTTGAACAATGTAGATATGGTTGCTCGTCGCTACCAATTACAGCACCAAGGATGTATCAGGTTTCGAAATAAATGTAGAACAAAATGGAGTAAATGACCCAGTTAGAATTTTTGTATATAAACGGAAGTAGTTATGAACGAAGATTCGTTCATTTTTCCACATTGAACATGTAAGTTTTGAGTAAAGATTAATTCCTTAAGACATGGAACGTGTAAGTTTAAGTAATTCATAAATCATTTTACAACATGCAATATGAAACATAGAACTTTGAATTATGAAGCATAATTATTGTTGAGAGTACTACGAAAACTAAACGATCTTCTATATAAATAATACTGATAGAAGTGCAAATCCTGACTTTAATCTATTAAAAATAGATGCACTTTGTAAACTGCTATTTTAATGTCAAATGGAGATATGAAATGGAACTAAGAAGTATTTAATGCCGTTAATTACGATGGAAATGAGATTTTGAAAAACGCTATTTGACAATAATAACAAGTATAAATTTTGTTTCTTTTTTGTAACTTATAAGGATATTTAAATATTAACAGTTAAGGTAAAATAAGTTCTTACGTCTATAAAACTTTTTGTTAAGGGGATAATTTCCAGCAAATTTTGAGTCAAGGTTTGAAGCATTTTGATCTTTACTAAATTATCTGTGTAGTGTCGTAGGCCACTAAGAGCTAATGAAATATTAACAGCTCCGCATATGTATTTCTTAACAAGAAATTCACTATTTGTGTATTAATTTATTCCGTACTAGCCACAATTTCAATGATTGTAAAAATTTCCTTTTTGTTTACTAGATTTTTCCTAGTTGTTTATCATATTTAGAACGTAAATATATTTAGGATTATTATATTTATTTTTAAGCAGTGTTTATTTTCTACATAACAAGACCCTTATTACAGGGGCATTCGAATTATATAATAAAATCAATGAGATTATAATACTTTAATGGCTTAACTCGTACACAACTAAAACCAGCTCACCCCAATTTTTACAAAAATCCATGAATAACACAATAAAAAATATGCTTTAATATCTTTAATTTTACACTACTTGTAAAATTAAAAACCAATTATAACAGGACGTAGTAACTAAATATAGTTTTGTTTTTATTTTATGGTATTAAAACTGGTACTAGAATAAACCTCTTCGAAATTCGACGGCTATTTTAGTATAAATGTAACAATCTGTATAACAATTTAAACCACTACTAACACTTAATTGGAAATGACCGATCACTTCGTCATACTCTGTTTCAAATCGGTAGCATTCATAAACCTCGTCTAAATTCGACGGAAAGACATTGTAATGACCACTACAAATATCACCTGTAAAGATTGTAAAGTGTTGCCAGTTACTCTCTCAAAATTGTGATTGTCATCGTGATTGTCCATTTTAAATAAGTATTCCGGAATCAACTTACTTATGCAATTCTACATCACCAGCGTATTCTCCATCTAAAAACATTAAATTGTCATATTTCACTGCAATAGTAACCGATAGGTATCCTATAAGACGAATAATTAACGTTGCAAATGAACTCCTCTCGTGTTTTATTTTTTAAACTACTTGTAAGCGGGTGTCACGATGGTTTTCGTCGCTGTTAAATACAGAATAAGCAACTACTCTGAACGAACAATTACGATCGTTTAAAATTGGAACAACGTTATAGTCGAAGTGAATTAAAACTAACATATTTACTAAACAATTCTGGATGTAATAACCTTAAAGGAAACAATGCAGTTATAGAAGCACTATGGGAATCTATAGAACAGCCATAAGAAGCAATGCACACCCGACGTGTTTAATATGAACGATTACGTTTAATATAATAACTTCAAAACGTAGTTTTCACCAAAAATATTATGCTTTTTGTAAACAATACCTACTGCGTGCACATCTACAAATAATAAGCTTTAATTTAGTACTTGAACGATGAAAATTCGTTTAGTACATTCCTCAAACTAAGCGTTGGAAGAATCGACTTAGTGTTTTAAACATATAGGATATTTGCAACAAATATTGTACCTTCACGGTTTGTAATCAGTGCTACCTGATGACTCAAAATAGCCATCGATTTATAACGCAAGCACGAACAAAAATAGGTTTAGAAATTTTGAGGGTAGCCTAGAAAAACAACAAATCTGGCCCACCAATTTAAGCATCTTTAAGCTTCGAATATTGTTGGATTTAAATGCCACCATATGTTGCCCTACCTACAATTTTGAACCATCTCTGTTAAGTTCATTAGAGCTGCTCGTAGCTTGGTGTTCAATTCGCCATAATCCTTTGCAAATACTCATGGCTAATATAAAAATTGCAATAGAATGGCGGCAGGATTAGTTTGATGTGTAATGTGTGTATACGCTGGTGAATATAATCATATGCGAATTTTAGACGCCATGTATTTATCCATATGGTTATGAGTGTACTTTATTCCTCCCCCGCGGTCTTTATTTACATTTCCTATCAGAAGGAGATCATACTGTTTTCTCTAAACAAACAAATCTGAAATCAATCACTTAAGATAACATTTAATTCCTGCCACTTATGCAATATGCAACATAATTCCCTTTAAAGCCCAACCATTTCATAAATAAAGCCACCATATACATTTAATTTAGTAATGTTTGCTCATTGCTGAAACTATTTCAGTCATTGCAGAGCTAGCGGGTGCGGCAGGTGTAATAAACATTTAAACCATTATGCTCGTTGGTTAATTAGCGACATAGCTAACTAGAAGTAAACTGGAAATGGTACAGTCGAATATACTATTAGTCAAAAGCTCGAACTGCATGTGCACATTGTAATAAAGAGCAGCAGACATTTGCTGAATAGTGAATTAACGACAGGAGGTAAGTTAATTTGGCAACCCTTCATATAGATTATACAGTTCAATATATACTGATGATATGTAGATTAGATAACTCATTAATGATCTAGTGAAGTGCTCTCATACAATATAAAATTACTCTGCCTCGTTTAATCTTGCATAAATTAAGCTCATATCATGTGGCATAAATTAGAGGTTTAAGCAAATATCATTCTTTAGCAAATATTAATAGTAGGTGTATAAATAAGAAATCATTGTATAACATTTAATTATCCCAGTAACATAATTTGCATTTAATTTTGGTGTGCAATGTTACAGAGACAATACTTACCTTGTCTACATTTAAATACACACAATTTGACAACCAAGTATGTGATAACGAATTTGTTAGAATATTTTTTCGTTCATCATTGTTAAAACGAGCACAACTGATAACACGTTAAATACTGTTACATAATTAAGAAAAGAAATCCAAGTAAGAAAAACCGCTAAAAATTAATAACTTGCACTAAAATATCTTTATCGTGTTTTTAAATTATAGTTCTCGCAATTTCTAAACCGACTTTCGTCACAAGTGACGTCACGCTATATCAACTACAAATGATATTCTTGTCTTATTCTAACTCCAGAAAAAAGTTTCCTTCTCGGTTTGTAAATTTTGCATTGTTGCCGCCTTCATTTAAGACATTTGTTACAACTAATACTACTTGTATTGTTTATGTTAGATTTTCGTTGGCGTTCTTTTTTCATGTATTTAACGCATTTTGTGTTACTCTTGCTTGCATTTAAAATTGTTCTTTTCAGAACAGGCTAGCGTTATTTTTGTTTGGGTGAATAAACCATGTCCAGTTCACATTTAGGAAGTAGAGGACAAACCTTAAAAACAAATTTTTTATAACTGGTCGTTCTCTTACTTTAGTTTGATAAACATAACCTCTGGAAGTCTTGATTATTGGTGGCTATTATTCCGTGCCCGGTATAACATGCGTATGGCTATTTAATTAAGAATATATAACACGTTAAAATCATTCAATTAAAATATTTAAAATATGTTCACTAGTACAAATTCTCACATAATAACATTTATTATTAAGCTTAACAGCTGACTGCAATTTTGTCTATAAAATCATTTTACAAGAGTAACAAACCACATTCCGTCACCAATTACTAAATACTTGCAAAATCTATATTGTACCGATAGCGTCATTGTAGTTACGACGAATTGCTATTTTGATTGTGGCAACGGTGCCAGTATATGACATCACAAATATTGATGACGAAAGTTAGTTTAGAAATTGCAAGAGCCATAGCAGTAACACGCAGGTTTAATATCTTATAACTTTGCATCTCTTACACATTTACAGTCAATGCCTATTGTAGTACCAAAACTAACAAACTCTAAATCTTATTCGTACAAACAGACGTAGTCAGAAATTACTAGTGTTATGTTAGGACTACAATTTTTATTATTCGAAAGTTGCTTGTACAAAGTTGTCAGGTGGCTTTTTCTAAGAGTCTTTTCAACAGGACTTGATCTTTTTCGAATGAAGACAAGATATAACTTATCGACAATGTTTTCAGTACTACTGACGTAAGTTACAACATTTATTTGAAATAGGTGGTATGTTGACTAGGACTAGAATACGAGGAAGATAGTTACACTTGCAGACTTGATCCCTCTAAGTATTAACTGCACAAGCTAGGGAAAAATTCCGTATGCTGTGAGTACATTTAATTAAATCTAAAAGTGCAAAAAGGCATCAACGATAGTGCTTCAAAATATTAATTCAAATCTTGACTAAGCTACCGGGTGGCCTAGTCCCATAACTAGAAACAAAATTTTATGAAACACGTTTGAACCATTTGACATAAAAAAATATTGTCTTTGTAAGCAATCGATGTAATTAGTGAATAGCCACAATGGGCGGTTTGGCTTTCCATTAAGGACAAAATAAAAACCGTTTTCAAGATTTGAAAAGGTCGGAAAATTCTCGAGGGAACAATTCTTTCGGTCTGATTTTTATGAGCTAGCTATGTACCAAACTAGAGTTTTATCTTCTATGCACTTTAAATAGGTATATACTCCGCGCTCAAACTAATAAAAAAATAACTAATTTTATTTGAGGCAACTGACAAAAGAAAGGTCCATCTAGACCTAGATTAGTCTATTGCACACAGATAGTGAAAACTGTAGGCTGTAAGAATTTCAAGGAAATGTGTAGGCTAGCTCAGAATAGAAATCAATGGAGGTACGCATCCAACCAGTCCCAAGATGTTAATTTCAGGGAAATGTATAGGTTAGCACAGAATAAAAATCAATAGAGGTACACGTCCAACCAGTTCTAAGATAAAAACCTAATGACGAAAAAAATAACTGTACTTAAACCTGATAATTATTACAAGCAACTTCAGGTATTGGTTTTGCAATACTATTAACAAATGTTGATTGTACGAAAGGAATAATGGGAAAACTATTGATTCGGCAAGTGTATAAGTGGCGTGAGATCTTGGTAGCCGTCAGATTGCTCAATCCCCTTCGCGTTCCGTTGAATATCGCTGAAATAGGTTATATTTTAATAAAACAATGGAAGGAGAAAAGAGCAAAAGATAAACAAAAATTATCACGAAGCCGTGCTGCACTTAACAAGAAAATCAACTACTATGCTCGAAGGCACCACACATGGAAGCAAGGAAAAACTGCTGAAATCATATGTGTAAAGCACAGCACTGTATGACCGTGAAACATGGACAGTAGGAGAAGCGGACAAGAAAAACCAAAAACCTTTGAAATGTGGTTTCACAGACGTACGATGGAGATTTCATGGACAGACAAAGTTAAGCACAAAGAGGTTCTGGAAATGATAGAAGGAGAAAATATGTGGAAAACAGTAAAAAAATAGGAGAAGTAGGATGATGGGACACATACTAAGGCATGAGGAGATATCGCGGCATATTCCAGTAGCAAAGAAGGGAAAAAGGAGAGGTGGATTTAGTTCTACTCGCAGATTAAATTATTGCACACAGATAGTAAAAAGATGTAGGCTGTAGGAATTTCAGAGAAATGAGTAGATTAGTTCAGAGTAGAAAACGATGGAGGTTCGCGTCCAACCAGTTCTATGACTGAAGATCTAGTGACGATAAACTGACATTCGGCATATTGAAGATCCATTTCATCATAAAGAAGATCTTTCTCAAGAAATAAAATACAATTTCCGCCACTAATATAAATTAATGAATTCGATTTTATCTTGATATTTAATAGATAACATGAAAAACGCGATGTGGAACGTACAGAATCTGAAGCAATATATGCACTATACTAACAATAAAACGAACGCTTGTTAACAGTTACCCTTCATGTACTACTACTAATTTTCTACTAATTTTTGCAAGTTCTATGTTTGTTGGTTAGACACAGCGAATTGAATACTTGTAGTCTGTGAACGGATACTATAAGAAGTGTTTAATCTTTTTAAACAGAAAGAAAAGGCAGACAGAAGGCGTATTTTCACAATTCTCAAATCTCAAAGTTTTATTAGCAAAGGATTTTAAAGCAGGTATGATTTTGCAATGACCAGTCCTGCCGTATTTTACCCGTATTACACTATTACCATTTTTAGACTTTAAATAACTTTTCGTTGAAAAATTAGCGTCTGTCTCTGTTTCGCAATGTAGAGAAACTTTTCACTATTTCAAATGGCGCTCTCAAACACGCTGCGCCCCTCCAATATTTCCGTAGTAGCGTTTTTTACGGGTGCACAATACCTCCTCTGCACTGGATCATGTCATTAGAGCAGTTAATAAAATCACAACGAATGTTTTAAGTGAGGATGATTTGATCTATAAAAAGATGAAGATTATAGTGGGTTAATACTTAATAAGCAGATTCTGTTAGCTATCTATCTAAAAGTGTTTATATGGCTTGATTTTATATACTCTTTAATTCAGTACACACACTGGCTGAGACTCAATTTAATTAATACAAAAATGACATAGCTAATATCTGCATGGCCCATCTACTTGTCAAAACCCGAATTGAGTTCTGGACCCTTTTGCAAGCGGGCCACAAACTCGGATGAATCCCTACTAATAGATGAGCAATTTATCAAATAATAATAAATTTAGAGCAGAAGGCAATGTTTGAACAATGATGCTACAGATTCTGTTTACAAAAACAGATACCAATTTTACGTTCTGCATTATGGGTCGATGTACAGCAGCTGTTAATTGCTTTCCCGTCTTTGTTCTATTTATAGAACGTGGATTTAGTAACTTGTAACGAAAAAGCAATCGACTAGATAGTAGTGTCCGTTGATAGAGTGTTACTCAAGTGCATAGGGTCGAATAGAATGAATCTCGTATCATCCTCTCAGGCACAACTACCTCGTTGAAGAAAAAAATAATCTGCTGTACTACTTTAAATAGAAGTTTCAATAAATAATACTTAAACGATAAAATATTTTGTCTCAACTGTATTTTTTCGATACTATTTACTATTCAATGAATCAAAATTAAATTTGTAACTTTTTTATTAAGCAGTTATGTAGAATTATTTCATTTGGAAATTCATGGTCGGGTTTTTGCTATTCAATTCTTCTACTGAATTAGACAAAACAAAATAATTTGGTAAAGTACTTATTACCAAGGTAAAAAATTAACACCAACTGTCATTGCAAGCTATATAAAACGAAAATAAGTTTGTTGAAAATAAACACTAACCTTTGCTTATGTAGCTAAACTCCTGAGTAGCAATATAACACAGAATAAGTAAAATAAAATTTGTAAAGCTGCAGAATTTGAAGTGCCTGCAACCTTTCCGGCCTTTTGTTTAAAATGAATTCAAAGAAATAAGGATACTGTTTAAGGCAGTTGGATTTTTTAAATTAATTTTGTATAAAATGCACCCCTGTCCTTCGTAGTATAGACAGGATTAACACGAACTCCGCAAAGCACACTGTGCAGTTGTTTCCTATAGAAAACCTTAGTTTTGGTGGTTAACACTTATTACGCAATGGAGACGATATAGGATTTATCAATTGCACTAGATCTGCTTTGAAAATTCCATTAGAAAAAATTTAGCGTACAACTTTTACAAAATTGTCTTTTTGCATATCAATCCGAGCAAATGTGGTTCACTCATTAAATCCACTGTTTTAATTAAATTGTATTCTGTGGTGCAAAGCTTGCCTTCTGCCTGACTACACCTGAAGGTCACTTACCGATGGTTCCATGCTTAGTTCTATAACACCGCAACACGAATAAACGTAATACACGTATTCTCCGATGTGAATCATTTGAACTAAATTAATGGTTTTCACGTTTGCTATTTTAAAATACGGTTAAGGCATGTGACTGCACGTGCTTTTTTATTGCTGCACAAGCTACAATGTAAAATTCCATTATTGCTCATTAATCTAAAACTTTTGAATTGTAAAATTTTTTCTTAAAACAGTGCGTGTGGTATGGTCTGTTTATCTATTTGATGAAACGATCAGTACTTCTTTGCCAGTACTATGCTTAACAAGTAAGGCAGAAAAGTATTTGGAAAATACATTAATAGCGATCGAAATATTGTACAAAAACCGTTAATCGTCTTTGAATAGGACGAACTACACCAAACTGTTCGATTAGGTCGTTCAGGTTTTGCATAACTGCATGCCATTGAAGGGCAATGAATCGAATAGGCTCGTGTAACTTTTGAATGACGTGTTCTTTTACGGACATGATAGTCACGATGTATAGTTGAAAACCTAGTCCGATTAACACGTTCGGTTATTTATTGTTGTCATTATCATTGGTCAGTGGTGTATAACCAATTGCTGACAACGAAGTCGGCAAAAATTCCAAGACCAATGATCTATACTATAGCATCACCAAAAACTCGGAATCAGTAATTTTAATACATGTGCAACAGATGACATCAATAAAAATGCCTGTGACCTCACCATCCGGTGGTTCCGAAAATCGTCGTTCTCCTTACTTGTAATAGATAATTGCTCCAAAACTGTCAAGTCTAAATTGTATGTTAGTGTAAGAAATGTGATCAATCTTTGTAGTAGAATAAAGTTTATAGTACTGGAAATTAACGTAAAAGAAGAACCTTAGATTTTATCAAATATAACTATTTTGCTCATCGTTTTTAATTATCTTAAATAGTTTGACACTTTTTTATTAACATATTTTTTACAATAGCGTAAACTGTATACTGTGTTTCTATAGATGGTACATTGACTACTACTATCAAGAGTATTAGAAACGATGTTAGATTAAATCCTCGATACAACAAACAATCTAAGGAAGGTCACAACGAGACAGAATCGTCTATTATAACAATACAAATTGCTATTTTTGAAGCAGCTAGAAATATTCCATGATACAGATTCTGTATGGTATAGATTATTACCATTTCCACCATTGTATCAGAAATTCTTATATCAAACACGTTCATAAACCTCGTGTAGTGCATTAGCTAGCAGGTCGTAATTTTTATAAATTAGAAATATAATAGTCTGTTTTCTAAATAAGAGGAGCAATTTAAAATTCATCATCTCAGTCCTGGTACTGGTTAGACACGCACCCTCATTGTTTCCTATTCTGAACTAGCCGACACATTTTCCTGAAATTTGTAGAGTCTGTATCTATCCCTATGTGCGTGGAAAAGTCTGATCTCGGTCTACCTCCACCTCTCTTTTCTTATCTCTACTTGCTATCATCCTTATGTATCTGAAACACAACATTTTAGAAGGCTTCTATCTCTTTCTATCTGCTTTTCCTGCTGCTCCTATTTCATAGACGTACTGTGCTGTGCTCCTCACATTTGCTTTGAACAATTTTCTTCTGGTCTCTATGTTTGTTGTCTTTGAAGATAGCCGCTGTTCTTTCTTGTTAGATCTACTTCGGTCACCTTCTATTGTTTTACAGTTATATACCCTATTTCCCCGATATTCAGTGGTAATTTAAAACTAACGCTCGAAGATAAACAGCACTGGATGGTTTCAGGCGAGGAGAGTGTACACTGCTCATAAGTTCTATCACGCATGCCATTTAGCGTATGTTTTGACCCCCATAATAATTGTTACTGCTGATTTATTCCTAAATGCTTGTCATTATAAATCGCTTCCTTTTTGTTTATATTGACTTAAAAAAAGTTCTTGTTAGATTGATTTATTTTTATATATAGCAGTTTTGTTACATTATTTGTTTTAATTGTTTTAATTTTTTTCAGGTAAGTGATATTGGATCTTTAGGAGATGAACGTATGAACTGATATTAGCGGAAATGCAACTGAATGTAAGTTTTAACACACTTATCAGTTTGGGCTATAGACAAACCTTATTAATTTTATTTTGATACATTCATACCATGGTAACTTAGGATTTCCTTTCCTAAATATTCCAGATGTTGGTTTTACAGTTAATATCTTCTGATATATCTTAAATAGATGGCTAGACTTCACTGAAATTCCGCTGAAATGTATACGTTTCTGAAGTGAATTATAGAAAAGCTACACCAATACAAGCTTCAAAGAAATGGAAACTTTAGCTGGAACAAATTCTGTAACTTCATAAATAAAGGTTTGTCGCAAAATTCATGAAGCATGCTAATTTTTATTTTCAATGGAGAATATTAAAAAAAGGTTTGTTTACTTTTTTAATAATCTGCAGGGTTGCAGCAACTTCAACCTGATTCATTTAAATGGAAGGATGGGTTGATTAATTTTTATGTTCAAGCTTCTTCAATTGCAAATACATTACATATTTTTTGTTTCTTTTTATAAGTAATATGTCGAAAAAATAAAATAAAAAAATGTTTCTGAAACCACATTCATGTACACGTTTTTATTTCCTCTCTGATAAGCCACAATAACAATTCCATACTTTATCCAACCTGCTCGATAGTTGGTTGGCGTATTTGCACTGAATACGATGATTTATTAGTACTTGTTTGCATTTCAACGTGTAAATTAAGAACCAAAAATAAATAAAGGCCCGATTTAACCGACACGTATCTTATCCAAATTTTAGTGATGTACGAATATGGGGACAGACGTCGAACACAGGCTGACGTCGCTTGTTTGTTTGCTGAAGTTCAACCAGAATTGCCTCCAATTATTCAATGTATGATTAGAAAAATCGAAACTCGATATCGGGAGATGCCAGGTGAGGGATGCTCCTTGACAAAGGCCTTTAAAGATCGACGAAGAAACCCGGTTGAACATTTTGTTGAAATTTGAAGAAAATCCTGTTACATTAGTTAGGCAAATAGTTCGCGTTCATGGTGTCAGTTACACAAGAGTTTTAAAAACTTTAAATGAAGCAAAAAAGCACCTATGTAAGATGCAAAACCTGCACAAGCCTAACGAATATTGTCCTGATCAAAGACTCAAATTTTGCGAACAAATTAGGCTTCTTTCGCTGGTGGGCAAATTCTTTTGGAAAGAGTGTCGTTTTGTGATAAAACAACGTTCACATTACATGGCACGTAAATAGGTACAATTGCCGTTATTGAACTGACGAAGCTACCTACCGAATGCGGAATGCCATACTCAAAGTTTTCAAAAAACGAATCCCTGGACTGAAATCCTACTAACATACCTAACTACATTCCAAGATGAACTGATTTCTGGTTTAGAAGTTTTATTCTTTACATTTGATTTTTTTCAATGCTCCACCCGAAGGTACTACATTGGCCAGGAAGTTTTTTTTTACTTGGATATTTTGAATTTTGTCAAACCCTCGCTGTTCCAAGCAAGATAGAATTCTTTAACGTGCAAGACAACTTTCACACACGGAACCTACATTTTACCTCTCATCCGAACAAAGCGTATTTTTGTGAAAAATGCTCGCCCAGCACCTTGCAAGCGATCCGTGACCTTGAATTTAGTAGTCACATGCAAACCAACTCTGCCACGCAGCCGCCTTAGCGGTTTTATTGCCCAATAATTTGGATCCCGACTTATTTGATCAAGGGGTGTTGTTTCAACAAGACGAGCACCACCTCATTTTGCTCAAAATGTAAGGTATTCCCGAGTAGAAAAATTGGAGGAAGCCGTTCAATTGGATGACCAGCAAGATCGCCCGATTTTACTCCATTAAATTTTTTATGAGGATATCTGAAAATGAGGTTTATGCTACTAACGATATCGCCGAGCATCAACCAACAGGGATGAAATTTGGGAAGTAACGCCAACTAAATGTGCTAAATACTTTTTATTATCGATTAGGGTGTTGTCAGCGACAAAGTGGAGGACACTTTGAACATTTCTTTCATTAAAGTAGTTTCAGAAAATATTTGATTATTTTATTTTTTCAAACACATTACTTATAAAAAGTAACAAAGAAATACGTAATAGTATTTGCAATTGAAAAAGCTACAAGATAGAAAATTAACCAACCGACCTTTTCATTTAAAATAAAAAGTTGGGGTTGCTGCAATTCCTCAGATAACTAAAGAAATTAACAAACCTCTTTATAATATGTATCATTAAATACAGAAATTGACAAGTTTCAGGAATTTTGCGCCAAACTTTTATTTACTAACAGAATTTATTTCAGTAAAAGTTTCCCCTCTGTATAATGTTTTGGTTCCAATTTCATTATTATGAGAGTTTTCAACTTATCGCTTGTATGTGAAACTAATTTCAGTTTTGCACCGCTATTCCATTAACAATTCCTAACTTTCAAAATTTCTATAACTTAAATTCCTGCAATATAATTGGTCCCGACCGACAACTATTGTCCAGCATTAGTCATCAGTTATATACTCTTAACAGTATAAGGTATGGCAATTTTTTTCAAAATGAGTTTCATAATTTTCTAAAAGATATACCTATAGCGATTCAGCGTGATCTCTGGTTTCAACAAGTTGGGGCCCCTCCTCAGAACGCAAAATATATTAGAAATATTTGAAATACAAAATTCAGAAATAATTGGATTGCTAACGGTGGTCTTCATGCTTGGCCGGCTAAGTCCTCCGACCTTTTAATTTTCGATTTTTTTATTTGGGAATATCTCAAACGGAATGTTTATGTGACAACACCGGACAACCTGAACAATCTTAAAACTCGAATGTCTGAATGCTATTGCAGAATCACTCCATCCATCTTACGGAAAGCGCAAAGAAATTTATTAAAAAGAGCTCAATTATGCATTGCAAACAATGGTAGCCACTTTGAACAAGGCACCTAATTTAAGACAGGTCAACATTTTTCGTGATATAATTCAATTATAATGATTAAGGAAAATTTGAAGTGGGCGTCTTGATTAATTTTTAAAACCTTCCTTTTGCTTCAATTTTTAAGTAAATAGCACACAATTTGGTATCATTCTAAAGAGAATTTAAAACTCTTTTATCGATATTTCTAATTTTGAAAATTTTATAAGTCAAATCTACATTTTCCTGTTGTTTTGAATTAATTTTCTACGTCGTCATTATGGTTAAGCCTCTAAACTAAATTGCAGCTTAATTGTGCTGTAAATTCTAAGATTAACATTTTATTATGATTAATGACCATCAAGCCATCGACAAGTGCATTAAGGTGTTGATTAGGAGGACTTGTGTCTACTAACGCCTTCATATTGTTATTTTCAATTCGTATACGAACCTTCGACATTTTGGCAGATTTATCAGTCGTACGAGTATGACCGAAAATTTTAATATCAATTAAGAAAGATAACCAAAACGCACGCGTTACGTTGTCCTTATTAAAACTTAGACAAGATTTAAGTAACCTAACACTGCCGAATTACTTCTGAATACCAGCATTAATTGGGACAATACGGAATATTTTGAAAAAGCAAACTTAATATTCTTTAGGAAAAATAGTGAAATACACTAAATGTGTGTTAAATTCGATATACTATAAAACGAATATTTTATTCCTACTTAAAAGTGATAATAGTTAGTCCTAACTAAAGTGACGAAAAAATTATATCGAAATGCTAACCATAAACAAATAAGTATATAATCGACAAATACAAATATAGAGCAAATGCATGGCCAAGCATAGCCAAAAAGTTTTGAATACTCTCAGAAAAATATCGTTCGGCGTGTGATAACATTTAAGGTGTAATTGAATCATATGCAGCTCGTATTCTATTCTTCAGGTGTTATATATTGTTGGAAGGACCTTTATAAGCAACACTGCCACCGTACTTCCTGTTTACTACATTGCATCGTTCTATCTACTTAATACGTTGAACTTCGTACTTGTAAATTTACTTGTCTTCTTGATTTAAAGACAATTTCAGTTTCTATTTCTTTAAATATACGGGTCCGTTATCCTTTCATTATTTCAAGCTTCTAGGAGCGCAGTTAGGCAACCAACTTTCCTAGTCTTTTTATTTAATTTACAAATCCGCATATAGTGTGTTATATTTTCTGGTTCCTTATCTAAGCACGTGTTTAGTAGCCAGGAATTTGGTACCCGCAATACGAGAATACTAGTAAAAACAGAATGAAATCAGTAACGGGTAAAAAAAGAAGGGATGATAACGACCAAGAAAACAAATGCGGCGCTAAAAACTGTCGAAGATATGTTTGTGAGGAAGAGGGGAAAGTGGGGGTCTAAAGAACGAAACCACAGTACACATCAATCAATTCGCCTTTTTCTTCGAACATCTGTACCTGCAAGAATAATTAAAACGAAACACACCTAAAATATAATTCTAATAAGTAATTTCCAGAAATTGTAAAGACTAACATCTGTATCCTCCATTTCTTCTTAAATACTAATTATATATAGTGTTACAGTATTCCGTGCAGACATGAGAGAACGCACCACATTAAGTAGAAAAAATCGTCCACACCTGAATACCGCAACAAAACACAGGGGCAGAATGGTACACACAAACTTCACAAGGATCACAGTTCGGGCTAGTTCAAAAATCGTCGTAGATTGGAGTGGGTGACCTAGAAAGTAAAGAATTGGAAACTTCAGTAACGACAAAAGAATATTTATAGACGTCGAAAATACATATTTGTGTAATGGTTCGTTACAACGTGATGTATACAAAACGTCAATTTACATATAATACAGTATAACCTAAACATTTAAACATTTTAGGCATATAATCTTATTATCTAAATATAAGCATACTTCCAACCATAAATATATACAAGAAATAACGAAATAATAATACAGTAAATAAAAAGTTTCTGTAAGAAACGTATCTTGTAGCATTAAAATTTTAAACAGCCAGTTGTTGACGTTCACGTTAATTTATACAGTAAAAAGCAAACAGTAGAAAAACGCTCCAACCCATTAAAATTTTTAATAGTTTTACGAATAGGTACATAATTGTTCATGTTGTGAGAGTACGTAAACGTCGGTACTGCAATTTATTGCGGAATCAATCAAAAGAAATGTTTATCTTCTAAAACAGCAACACAAAATAAAGCAAACAAAAAAATATTGTACCTGGAGCTATCTTCTTTATGGTACCATCTTAGGCTGAGGAAATGCGCTGTATTCGTTTACGGCTCGGTGCTAGAACAACTTAACTATACTAGCACAAACGCATTTTAAAAGCGCGACTTTACAACGCTCGAAGGACGTTGTATAACAGTAAGAGAGCGACGAATAAGTAAGAGATCTTTTTTAAAAGTTGGACTTTTATTTATACAGCTTTGAGACCATGGAAGGAAAACATAAAACCATTCCCAGTACTACAATTTTTCATCTTCTAGAAAGAAAGCAAAAATATATATATTTCAGACGACAACGGCAAAACCTTCCTAGAATGCAAGAAATAAAGAAGCAAAATACGATAATTATTTCCATTGAATTTCTTTGGTTGCACGGGAAAGCAGAATATATTTTAAAACATCCATGCGAGTTTATGCAACCAGAACTACTGTCAAGCAAATAAAGTTGCCTGACTTTCTGGAAAAGAATAGAGGCTTGTATGCTTATCGATCGATGCTACAAATATACCACAAAATAACCCAATTAGGAGGAACCATAAACTCTGAGCGACCGAACACGTGTAGATAACAACATAGATTTTCAAAGAACATGAGCATATAACACCACATTTAAAGTATTTAATGGGGGAGAAATTTTTATAAGTAAAATGTTTGCTTGTCTGATTGACTGTTGAAACAAAAAACGGCGGTTAGAATGTTTTCCAAGGAATTCCTGAAGGCACAGTTTTTACAAGTGGTTTACAATAGCAAACATTTGAACGTGTATTTCACGGAATGAGACATTAATGAAAGTCATTTGAACAGCAATTTCATAGAATTATAGTGTTTAGAACAAGCAAATGCTTGTTTGTTTTAAAAAATTTCTAAACGGTTATAGGATATATTCCACGTACTGAGGAACATTTTTACAGTACGGTTTTAATATGTATTTGTTGAGTTTGGAGAATAACATAAAAAGGGTTTAGATTAGCGTTTTCAATTAAGTTCGTTATAATTTAATGCAGAATCGCTTTATTACTAAAAGTTACCGTAACTGTAGCAACAACCAAATTGTCCAAGAGTGTTTTGGAAACAAAATTTCCTTAAATATTGACACAGTCTAGGATAAGAAACTAAGTGGATTTAACCGCCGTAATTAAAAATGATATGTATTGGTACAGCAAGCAATTAATACTAATGATATATATATATATATATATATATATATATATATATATATATATATATATATATATACCCAGCGCGCAGAAACCTACATAATCTAAATACTTACCTACTATATTGATGCAGATTAAAAACTCGATGAAACGCTATATATTACAATATTCTCCTTCCACTGGGCACAACTTTAATCTATTATTTTATCTTATTGTTAAAAAAACGATTACTTTCGTTATTAGGCAACCAAACGATCAGGCAAACAATTCTTATTCATTAATACAATTTTACCTCGCTAGGTGGCCTAATAACTTAAAAACAAACCACTAGAACCTTCTATACAATGCTCTAAAACAGTTATTTTTGTTTACCACGGCTTAGCTCTTTTAACTTTAAGCTTGAAACTCTACTCAGGGTAAATTTTAATTAAAATTTAATAAAATTACAAACACTTCACTTTATCTGTGGGTCTTCAAATAAAGAAAAATGGTTATAGCTTAGCGCCCTCTTCTGAATCTAACTCAACTCTTAAAATATTTATAATACCACTGGTGCTGAATTTACAGAAATCACTTTTATCTCAAAGCAAATGGCTGATATGTTTGTTTACAAGCAATTATAAATTTTTACTTTGATTCGGGATTATTAGGTTTTACCTACTTACGATAATGATAAAGATAACCCCGATAGTCCTTTTGTTCTCTTGGAGTGACATTCACACTTGTAATATGGAGGATTCTCAGAATACCAGGTAAATCTATTAATAAAAATGGTTTTAGTACCAAGACATTTGTTTTAGCACACCCAGAATAAAATGGACAAAAATCAGAATGTTAAATATGGATACAATGGATACTTAATCGATGCAGATATCCTCAGCACTAACTCGTATTAAATTTTCTTGTTCCTGGATCTCGACCACAAAAACACCAACTTTGCAAAATGGTTTGTTCTGCTGCTTGAAAAAAAACTTCGACGAATTCTTGCTATCTGGAACACCTTTGCTACACCAACAGGTTATATTTTATCTTGGGGCTCCTGAACAAAATCTCAATCTCCTAATATTTTAGTAGTACAACGATTGTATGTATACTCGTAGCCACTATTACATTAAGCCTTGCTCGCTTTAGAAACAATTTCACTTTTATTTTTAAATTAAATAAAGCATGAGCTCAGTAAAAACACAACTTTTATTTTCAGAATATCATTGTAAAATCATTTATAAATTAACGAACTTTTTGTCACCTAGCTACGCCTTAGGTTTCTTTTCTTCTTGGTGCCAATCATTATACATATTTTACATAAATTATAAACATAGAAACTATTTCTAAACAAATCACTGGATTAAATTACATATCAAAATTCTAATATTACACATCATAAACTTTTCATTGGTTAAAATGTCCAATACGTTAAACATGCCTTAAATGCTAAAATAAAAATACAAAATTGCTTTTACAAACTAAATACACATTTTCTTTTTTATAGTAATACTGTATAAATGCTACAACTACTAACAGATCATTCAAACGCCACAAAATGGACTTATTTTATCGGTTAACATCTTACACTTGCGTTGGATGCTCAAATAAAGCACAAAATCGTTTTTTATATTTACATAAACCTTTTTTAAACATACAGTGATATTCTATATATGCTCCAACTACTACTAGACCCTCCAATCACCAAGAAAAGGTTTCCATCTTTTTCAGAACAGCGAGTACACAACCAAGATAAATTTCACATTAGAAAAAGTGTCCTGTATGGAACTCAATTTTTATTTTACTTTAATCTACAGCCATGTATCTTTTTTTTAACTGTTAAATCAATCTATAAATGTCAAAAATTCACTACAATATATATATACATATATAAGAAACTCGTTCAAACCAATGCTATAAAGTTGTTTCCAGAAGAAATAATCACGGAAATCTCATAAATAAGAGAAATAAATTTGAGCAGGTGTTTACCTCGCCAAGATAACACAGCTGCTGCATCTAATTACTATTATACTAGCAACATTTACGAAATTTCTAATTAGTAAGGCTTGCATGTCTAGATAAGGGAACAGAAAGAACATGGACAAGTGCCATTTTCAATAAAATTGGAAATCACTCTTTGTATCGTTGTCACTACATTTTCAAGCGTTGGTTTGCATGGGTTCCCTTGTGATAATAATATAAAGTCAACCGGGCAGTTACACAAAGTCCTAATGGTGGAAAACGTTCTTTCGTTTTTTACATAACTGCTAAATAGTAGAAGGGTGAATATATACATTTTAAAATTATGAGCGCTGATTTTAAGGCATATTCTGAGTCTGATATTGAAGTCAAACATTCTCACCTTCTCTGAATGAATGTTTACTTGGTCGTACTAGAGTAACTTCACATTTTCGAGACGACACATTTTGTTTGGCTGTCGTTGTGTGCAGATAAAGTTATGATGAGAAAAGGACCTTGCATTTACCCAAAATCCTCAAACCTACGTGAAAGGTCAGCATTAAATACCAACAGATACGATTGCTTCATTTACTTACGGTACGTGAATTTTTTTGTAGTAGGGAAATATTTAGAAGCTAATGAGCAACACCTTGTAGTCTATTCAATACTGTCATTATTAGAATATGGATTTAGTGTAGTTTAGTATGATACTGTTTCTGTATTGATGGATAAATGTATTAATTGGGTTCGAAATTTTAGGTAAGGCTAATAATGTTAAGTACACTTGGAATGGTTGTTAATTGTGCTTGGGCGTTATGGCGTAGCTATGGTAATGTGATGGTAGGGTCTTTAGTAGTGATAGGTGGTACTTAACTCAGGTCCTAGGGACCTAGGGATCTATTGAGAAGTGTTAGTGAAAGTAACAATTACCTGAATAGAAGTAATGAAACGATGAAATCAAACAACAGTATTTAATAATGAATAAACTTAAAACTAAACAACATGTTAATAAAATACGGAACAGTAAATGAGTTAAACTGTTATAATAATGAAAAGTTAACTTACAGTTGAAATTCTAAGTGACCATCTTGATTAGGGTTTCTTCAGCATGAGTGGAAGGCCTTTTATACATGCTGACCCAAGGATACTGGTTTCTACGGAAGGTTTTGGCATATGATAATCAGTACAGAGGTTAGCCAAAACTTCCTAGTTTGTAGTAAACTTACAGGAAAACTGATTATGAAAAATACAAAGTAACTAACCAATATGGTATAGATTAAGAGGAAATAACATGAAACATTAAGGTTTGGTTTGAACAAGATAATGACAAAGTAGATTGCAAAGTTTCCTAAAATACAGGATATTAAATGTATTGATTGTTACAATGTTGCACTTCTAAAAATAATCTAAAATAGTGGTTTCGCTATATACAACAATAAATGCAGATTAGATTGGTACGTTACTTGTACTTTATTCAAAAGTTACGAAATGGTTTGTCGAATATTTTATTAATGGACAAGTAAAATCGATTAGTCCACTAATTGACAAAACCGCCGCCAATGAACAGGTCTAATAATATATTAACGTAAATCGCGGCTATTCGATCATCAGACTTGAATCATTTAAATGGCTAATATTTGTTATGGTAATTGACAATTCGTCATCCCTTACGTAATCTATTATTCAGTTTGATTACCTGATGCAATAAAATCATACTTTAGTAAGAAAACCGAGGCCGTAAATATGGGAAAGTGGAGGGTTCCACGCCCCTCACGTGGTTGTGGTTGTCGGTAAATTTTCTGCTTAGTCGGCATTTTGTCGGCAAATTTTCTGCTATACTCGGCTTTTGTTGGACATTTATTTGCGTGATCGCTTACTACTACTTGGATTTTCACATAAAAATGTAATACCTACATGTGTTATTATTTTCCTCGACAAATTTTCTCCACAACACCCCCCTAGATAACGTAGTCTAGTTAGGGCCCCGAAGAGAACACTTACATTAATTAACGGCCGTTTGATTTCTGATTACATGGTCAACTGGGGTCAACAATAGTTAACGATTTAGTTGTTACTTTTTAAACTCCTGAGAGTTATTATTTTTTATTGGCAAGTTTATTTTTAGATAGAGATTATTACAAGTCCCAGTGTTTCCTTGTTACTTAAACCTGTAAAACCCGTTTGTTATTAGAGTCGACAAGTTTTCCCCTTCTCCGATTCCTTATGTATTTCAAGTTGAACCAATTCCCTCATGAACGATTTTGTAACTGTCTACTTGCACGATAATTGGATAGTCGGTATTTGGTGACTAACTAATCAAGCAATCGATTATTTGGTTAGTAACAATTAATTGAACGATTGACGGTTACGATTATTCCAGCTACGGCATTTCTTGTTCCTTTTAGAAACTATTAGAAGACCAACGATAAATTTTAAGGTAGTAAAGGGTACTAAAAACACTATCTATTGAAATATTTGTTTTTTAAACCTGAAGGTCGGCCATTAAGCCCCCCCCCCTCCTTCCGCCATGTATTTTCCGTTTTCTTTCGTAAACCGTAAGAACCTCAATAATGAGCTTATAAGTACTAAAAAGCACTAAAAAAGCACTATCTATGAGCAACTTCATTTTTACACAAATTAAACGATTGACCGTTACGCTCTTTCCCGATACGATTTCTTTTGGTTTTTATCGGAAATCGTTTGAGCACCAAGATTATTTTTGCGTAACCAATCAGCAATAATAGAACACTAATAGGCACTTTTGTTTTCAAAAAGTCAAAGGTCGATCGTAAAGATCCACGCACGGTTGTCACGTTCTTTCGGAAAAGACGCGAACCTTAGTTATGAGCTTTGAAACACTAAAGAGCACTAACAAAGCATTATCTATCTTTTAAAAATAACCGTTTGACTTTTACAACTTTTGTTTTTAAAAAATTCGAAAGTTGACCGTTAATTTGGCTGTCAATGATTTTTCCAGTATTTTCGGAAACGATGAGAGCCTTAATGATAAGCTTAAAGCATTAAAGGATACTAATGAAGTCTTTTCTATAGATACTTACGTTATTAAAAAATTATAAATATACCGCTTTTTCCCGGTACAATTTTTCGGAAACCATGGGAGCACTAACAATAATTCTTAACGGCACAAAAAAGACACCAACGGGACACTACCTATATGCAGTTTCTTTTTTTTACCTTCATAATTAACAATTACGTTTTTTTCCGCTACGATTTTTCTTGTTTTATTCGGTGACCACGAAGGCAGTGACAATAACCTTTGCGGCACTAAAGAGCATTCGTACTATCTATAGTCACTTCTGTTTTTGAAAATCCCAAAGTCGACCGTTAAGTGGATCTACGCTTTGTCCCGTTTCTTCCAGAAATCATGATAGCCTTAATGACACATTGAAATACTAAAGATCACTAACCAAACACTACCTATAAAAATTTAAAAATTGATCGTTACGTTTTTTCCCGCTGGATTTTCGGGAAACCATGAGAGCCTTAACAACATATTTTTCGGCACTAATGAACACTAACAAAAAATGATCTATAGGCACTTTCGTTTATTAAAAATCCAAAAGGAAATCGATAAGTAGCCCCTCCTGTTAAAATTCTGAGATCACTAACGATGAACTTTGAAGCGCTAAGAAACACTAATAAAGCCTACCAATCAGTATTATTTTTTTGTTACTTGGGGGGGGGGACTTCCTAAATATGCTATTCGTCGTCTTATCTCTACACACTTGTAAAATATACAGCTTCTATCATTTTAGAAATATTTATTGGGTTGACCTATTTGATGAATGAATTTATTACCATCGCATAACGTGTAATATGGAAAACTTATTGCCGCAGTGATGCAATTGTCCTGATAAGTACACTTCATTGATAGAATTGCCAATTCTGACTGCTCCATCGCCATTAAAATTTCTTTAGAAAAAAGTCTTTGTTCTAAGATAATTAGGTCGCATGTTTTAAAAGTGCTAATTTCTCTGAATGCCATGCTGCTAATGAATGAATAGAAGCTTTTAAATGGGTCATTTTTAAAATAAAGAATGAATGCATAACGAAAGTACGAACCCGTCCTACTTATGAAAACTTGAGCTTTCGTACTGTGGAACAGCGTATTTGGAGTTAATTAGTATCCAAAGGATGAGTTTAGGCGTTATATATGAAATACGAAACACGTATTTGCAATATACAAAAACGTGTAAACTGTTGCAGCTATTGATTCACTAATATATTTGCCTAAAGGTTAGTTATGATGATATAAATATTGTTCTTCCACTATTATTTCATAAGCATATTTTAGAGTAAGGTATGTTAGTGTAAACTTTATGCGTGCGTTTATGCTTGTGTGCACGTGTGGATGTGGACGTGTGATTGTGCGTGTGTGCGCGTTTTTGCGTCTACATGTGCATGTACGTGTGTATGTGCGAGTGCATGTACGTGTACATGTGAGCATGCGTGTTAATTTGGAAGTGCATGTGTATGTACATGTGCACGTGCGTATGCACCGGCACGTGCATACACATATACATGTGCATATGCAAGTGTGTGTGCGTGTGCATGCGTGTGAACATGTACGTGCGCATGTACGTGCATTTGAATGTGTGTGCATAAGCGTGAACATATACGTGTGCGTGTTTATGTGCATGTGCATGTGCGAGCAAATAGTCTTGTGCATATGAAACTTTCGTGTACCTTTGCATTTGCATGTGCGTGTACATGTGTATGTATCTGTGTATGTGCACGTGCGTGTGCATGTTCATGTGCGCGTGCATGTATGTGAACATGTGTTAACATGGTCGTGTGCGAGTGAATCTGTGCGTGTGCATGTGTGTGTGTTTAGGTGTTCGCGGATGCGTGTATGTTTGACATATGAGCACGCCTATGTAGGTGAATGCATTAGTGCAAGCGTACGTTTGCGTGAATAGGTAGAATGGAAATATACTACTCTCCTTTAAAGCTAGTTGTATATTTTTAATTTCGTTTGAGTCAATTGTTGATTCAGCAAAAGTTAAACGTATGGACAATGCATTTTCTGCCATTTACCGCACGCCTTTCATCTCGTCGATTGTTCTTTTTGGCGTACTTATTTTATTCTCATATAAAATTGACGGTATTTTAGTTACTCTTTGCTGCTAAGCAAATCGAATTTACGTATTTACGTGGTGATAAACTGCAGCAGCTCCTTTTGGTGAGTCTGTCACCCAATTTTAAGGGATGCGTTTAAAAGTTTTTAAATGTTTTAAAAGTTTTAGGGGTATTTTGGTTTCTCCAATTTCAAGATATACGTTTATTTAAGGAAAGTGATTGGTTTTAGATGTGTTAAGGTGTGGATTGAAAGGTTTTCAGGCATGTTCGTGTTAAGATTGTGCTAGTATGTAAATAAGCCTTTTAAAGTTAAGAAAGAGCTTAAAATATAATAATTTAAATTTATTTTCCGTGTTTTGTTTTTTTATTATTTTCTTGGCCTCCAAAATTTACCTTTCATATACAAATGGTCATATTGAAATCAGGTTTGCAGCTGGTTAAGTACAATCAGAAAAGTCTTCGCTTCGCCTGAGTAGCATTAACTTTTATATCCAGTTTCTTCGATTTGATAGTGATCTCCTCTAGTTTAGATTCACTTTACATGGATAACTTCTGCTCATTATGAACGTGGTTACCACTTTGTTACTTTCGTCCGTCATTTCAAGCTGATTAACTGCTAATTTTGCATAGTTTATTCGTATGTTTCTGATGTTCATCAACATTATACAAGCCGTTCCCGTTGCTATTTGAGATACCTGTATTTTTTACATTAAGTAAACTTTAAAAATAGTTGCAGTTTTTTAGACTTCGAAAATATCTTTGTAACATATTTATTTCTTAAGAGAATTAATATGCCATATATGCCATACCAATTTCATAGAAAGTAAACATATGTGACAAAAAACCAATACTGATGCTTGGACTTTTCTTATATCTATGTGATTAAAATTTTTGAGATAGTTTCTAAGTGAATATATTGCCGCGACCAGTCACTAAGTTGCCTAAACCTTGGGAGCTACAAAAGATGCTGTGACTCGAGTACAGCCGAATTGTATTAATGAGGATTCAATAGAAAATATGAAATTCTTGACTTACCATATTTTTTCCCCCCCTAGCTAGCTTTAATTCACATTCTTGCTACTTCACCAACGCGCATAAACAATGACAAATTCACATTTGTGGACGCGTAAACATTCGTAAGGTTTAACCCCTACATTGATTTACGATCCCATAACTGCGCTATAAATTTTAGTCCACTGGCGCAAAAATTAAATTCAGGAACACGTGAAAGTAATTTATTGTCTTATTGAAAATCAAATCACACCATGGCAGCATACGGCACGCTTTCAATCCCTCGCGATCCTACATTTGGTCGTGGTTGCACTCCGACCTTTACTTTTTTTAAACTTATCTTCGTTTTCGTTTGGACTTTGTTCTCCCTTCTTGTAATGTGTGCCAATTGCGGTTAATGTTCCGTTCACACGGTGTAAGATTTTTATATGTGCTGAATAAAAGATTATTGTCTCATTAATTACGTAAAAGTCACGTACATTATTTTTACTTTATGTTGTTGCAATGGTGATATTTCACATAATCTTAAACTTCTAGCCATGTTTTAGATATTGATTTACATTATTGAGGTTTCTGTTTTCCACACGCATTAATTTATATCGTCTATTTATAATCTGTGTTCTGTTTATTGAATGACGCACCACGTTTTATTTTAATCATTAACTTCAGTTTTACTTTTCCGCATATTTAGCGTTCTTCTATTAAATATAACTACGCATTTATTATTGAACAATGCGTTGAATGTTTTATGGTAGCTTTTGTTTCAGTGGTTTTTATTTAACGCAGCATTTATTCTATTTAATGCTGTTGAATTAATTTTTATTCTATAAAATGTACCAATTCTTTTTGAGGAAATTCATTTTTAATATTTCTAATTATATGTACCTGCTCTAATTTAAATCATATTTCTAAAACCAAAAGAATGACAACATCATGCTCATTTAACGTTCATTCTTTATAATCTTGCTATACAGGTTGTGTTCGTATTTACTCCATCCATTCAAAATTTAGAATTCATACGTTTTTATCTGATTTATATCTAAAGCAATACGAGCGCGTTGCATTTTATAGATCAAGTTCTTTAAGAAGTTATTGCAATTCCATGTTAGGCTATGTATTTCAATTGATACTTATTCATTGTGTCTAATAGAAGTCTATTCACAAATATTTACAGAAAATTCTTAATAGACTTAAATATTGCCAATAATAATTTTCACTAACGTGGAGCGCATTATATTTATTACTAATTTAACTGCACGTGAGTTATGTATCCCCCAATATATATATATATATATATATATATATATATATATATATTATAATATAACCCCCCCTTTTAGGATTGCTAATTATAATATATGAGCAAATTAGAAATGCACCAAATTGCCCTATAATTTCCTTTCTTTAATTGATTTATGAACTTCTCTATTGGTTCTTTAAATTTGCGCCTCGACCAATGAAACTCTTATCTCAGGTTAATTTTTTGTGAATAAATCTATATCTGCATACAGCGTGAGTTCTGAACCATATACAGATGTATGTGACACTGCCAGTCAAATGACCTCTAGTTAATTCTACTAAAGCAATTTCTAAAAGTGACAGTGTAAACAATTACTTGAAAAATACGCACAGTAAAACAGTTTATATTTGTTAATAATTTAAGATTTCAATCGAGTATAATGGATTAAGTGTTTAAATTATGACAGTGAAAATAATAATACAACCTGAACTTCCAATGAAACGTCTTGCTGCTGAACAATGAAGCTCCACTGCCTACAGTGACGATTCGAACTTGATGTGGGTTCTTAATACCTGTGGATAAGTACGTTTTAAAAATTTGTATTACTGAATTTACGCCTTTTATTTTAGGGTTTTAGGTACGCTAAAAATTCTTTAGAGACAGATATACTTATCGTCGTTGGTCGTATCAGGAAACTCAGCTCCGTGAAACCAACACCGTGTTCGACACCAAAAGTTCAGCAATTCCAGCGTTCTGATAGCACCACTTTGGAACTCCTCTGTCTACACAAAAATACTCCCAGAAATCAATGGTCAATAATAAGACAATGACAAGGACTCTTGCATTTATCACTTTTTAATATCAACAGTTCCTTTATACTTTGAATATCACAATTTAGACCAGGGTAGAAAATTAATTTACGACATCAAACAATTTTAATCACCTTGTATAAAGAAACAAATAGAAATTACGTGCGAAATTTATATCAATTAATTCAATTTTTAAGTAACGGGTATTAAACAAAGTGTACAAATAATAATTAATATTTAATTAGTATTCGCTAAAAATTAAAGGGTAGAAGTCAATGCCATTCATAATTATTTTAATTAGAGTTAATTAAACGATTATTAAGGTATAATATGCATAAAGGCTTTTAAAAACCCAATAATACCAAATATGAGACGCGTTGCTAGCATACAAATCTATCTAGAGGGTTAAAATACCTGAAATATCCAAATCGTAGAAGTATTACGATTGAACACCTGTGTATTTTTAAAATATCACGTTCTGTTTAATTTGTTTGGATAAACATGAAAATTCTGCGTATAGTGCAAATGGTCGGATAAACCATAGCTTATATTAACGGGAAAGGCTAGATAAGGGGTTATTTAACTCAAGTAAGTCACGTCGCGAGTCCACGTGGATTTCAAATAACCGATAGTAAAGAATATCGATTTGTACCACTCAGACCAGGGTAGAAAGAGACGGATAAAACGCGCAAGGCAGAGACACGAATAATAAAAGGCGGGATTTGAGCAACGTCACGAGGTTTACGATTGGTGAAAATAAGATGCAGATGTGAGAGGTGTAAACGTAACGATTTCTGTATACAATTAATTAGTTGTTCGCAGACGCGTTGCGTGTCGTGTGAAAATTTCTTAGATTTAACTGGCGTGAGTGCAAAATTTTGTAGAATCGCTGTGCCGGACTGTCGAAAGGGAACATAGAATGCGAAATTCTAAAAATTGTCCGTTGAGGGACAAAACCGACGTGCAAGCGGGTTCTTATATAAACCCGTGCTAATATGAGTTTCGCTCTCTTAGATTTTCGATTTTTATTCAATACTTTAAACAGTTTGGCTCTTAGATTTTTGATTTTATTGAATACTTTAAACAGTTTTGCTCTTTATTTTTTGATGTTATACGATACTGCAAGCAGAATACGTGCTACGATACAAGTTATTATGCATTAGTGCACTTAGAAAAGATAGATAAGGTAATAAAGTCTAGTTATATTTGCGGGTATTACTGTACCAATTATCTAAATTAGTAGCGATAAATAAATACATTTAGTATGCAGCTTTGTATAGCGTGAACGAATCATGAATTGCTTTGCTAATTGTCGGGAGTGAGTAATCAAGTGTTATTCGTAAACGTGATTGGATCCACAAAACAAGATTTAGATATACATAGATGAGTTCCTGAGAAGCCCTGAAACAATTTTAGATGAATGGTGGTGTAGAAAAATTTTAAAAGCGGTCAGAATCTGAGGACGTAAACATAACCCAGTTGGAATGGTGCAATTAGCAAGGACGATGTACATTGAAGCCACGAGTGCAGTAACCTTCAGGTAAATTATACAATTTTGTTCGAACTTTGATGTTTTGGTGTGTGTTGAATATCTTTATAATTTGTGTGATAAAGATGGACAGTAGTGAATTTGTATAACCAACAAATTTGAATTTTAAGGTAAAATTTTTTTGTTTAAGTAGAAAGGAGTATTTAGCAGTTTATGTTTTGATTATGATGAAAATTTGGGTCTGTCTTTGAGCTCAATTAGACTAACCTGTTTAATTAACGTAAAGGGGTGGGAGATGCTCCCTTTTATTCAGACTTAGGTCTGCACATATTGTAACTTAATTAGTATGCATCCTACCAGGACTTTAATTCTGGATGCAAATTAAAAATGATGACAGAATTTGAAATGAAATTTTATGATACTGAAATTTATGCTGAAATTGAATTTTGAAATTTTAATGTATTATGAATATTGATGTAAATAGAGTTAATGTTGATGTTTGTGGTAGGAATGTGTTTGTTTTTTTTATGAATGAGGATGAAAGTTTTAACTAGGTGAGCAGCCGAGGCGGAATGAGTAAAGAGGCGATTATCATAAGAGATTCAACAGGGCGAGAATCACAGCAAAACTAGGTGCCCAGTGCGAGAGGCTCGATTTTTTTTTTACTCTGGTGAGGCTTGATGTAGGTTCCACAGCATATTTTAGACGGGCCAACGCTGGGGCTCGATTCGAAAACCTTAGTTCCCGAATAATGGTGAGGTACCACAGCATTATTTTGACGCCCAATCTGTGGGGCTCGAATGATCAGCGGAAAGTACCAGTTCCAGTTACCAGAGGCGCATTTCACAGTAATATATATATATATATATATATATATATATATATATATACGCGCACGCATGCACGCACGCACGCACGCACCCGCGCACGCACGCACGCACGCACACACGCACGCACGCACGCACGCACGCACACACACACTCATAGACGCACACGCACACGCACGCACGCACGCACGCACGCACGCACGCACGCACGCACGCACACACGCACGCACGCGCACGCGCACACACACACACGCGCGCGCGCGCGCACACACACACTCGATATATTATTAATGGGTTTGAAGTCAGCTGTAGGAAAGTAAAAAAAAGGGCGGCTCCGTGGCGTAGTGGTATGTGTGTGACTACTACGCCCAAGGTAACGGGTTTGAATCCCGACACGGTCCGCTTGAAAAATGTTAGGCGAGCATTTTTCACAAAAATACACCCTCGTTCGGATGAGAGGTAAAATGGAAGCCCCGTGTGTGAGTGTTGTCACGCACGTTAAAGATCCCTACCTTGCTTGGAACAGCAAGGGTTCGGCAAAATTCAAAATTTTCCAGGTAACAAAAACTCGCTTCCTGGCCAGTGTAGTACCTTCGGGTGGAGCATTGGAAAAATCACATGTAATGTAGGAAAGTAAACTTTTTTTAAAGTCTCAATTTTCGAATTTAATTCAAATTCTTGATCACAGGCTTTCTTTCCAAAATTTTGCAACTAACTAGGCTAATATATACATGAATTGATAGTAACTTACAAGGCGAGGTTATACGTTAAACTAACATAGAAATTAAATCAAAATATTGTTTTAGCTGATTCTTGCTTTAATTTGTTGCCATAAGAAAATTGTATAACTTGTATACGAATAAAAATTAAAATGTCAAATTTTGAAACTTTTCAGTTTCACTTTTATTATTTGAAGCTTTATATACAGGATGCCTATATGTGCGCGCATGCATGTATCTGTGTATGTGCGTGTATGAGTGTGGGTGCATGTACATGTTGTATTTATGTGAGTGTCTATGAATATTTGTAATTATGTACGTTAATCTGTTTGTTTGTTAGTACGTGTATGTATGTGTGTATGAATGTGATAGGATGTGTATGTATATAATGTTAAACACTACAATATCAATTATTGCATTAGGTATGTGTTACTTTTAAAGACTAAGTAAGTATGTGTAAATCGAACTTAAACCACTAATATCGGTTTTTTATTTATACAATTTTTTTGGTGAAAAATATGATACATTTCCAGCAATTGTCTTTTTTGTGTATCTCTTTCTAGTTCTAAAATTTTAGGATTTTGAAAATCAATTTTGTGATCTAAATCAATTGAGTGTTTTGATACAGCACAAGAATTTGGTTTGATTCTAATGTCACTTTTGTGTTGGGTTATGCGTTGCTTTAAAGATTGTGACGTTTGTCCAATGTAAAGGGTTACCCACATTCAATTTACAATAGAAACAGAATCGAATAACTCCGTACCCTTCCTAGACACTTTATTAATTAGAAATGATAACAATGAAATTATTTTAGATTGGTATCAGAAGCCTATACATTCAAACAGATGTTTAAATTATTATTCTTATCATCCATTTAAAACAAAATTAAAATTTATTTTAGGATTAAGAGATCGAATAAAAAAATATCCTATCCCTCTTTTCATAATAAAAACATGAAAAAGCTTTCAAATATTCTAAAAAATAATAACTATCCTATACACCTGATAACAAAATTATTATATAACTCAAAAATACAATAATTTAAACAATAATGATGGTAATATAGATAACAATAATACAACTAACGAAAATGACACAACTTTACAGCTATATAAAACCCTACCAAATTTAGATGACCACCTAACTCATAACTTAATTAAAGTATTTAAAAATTACAATTTCAAATATGCTAAAGAAACATTTTGACATTTAGAAGCATTTTTTCAAAATTTAAAGATAAAACACTAGTTTTATTTCAAAGAAACCTTGTATATTAAGTCAATTGTATAGATTGTGGTAACCCTTACATTGGACAAACGTCACAATCTTTGAAACAATGCATAACCCAAGACATAAATGACAGAATCAAACCAAATTCTTGAGCTTTATAAAAACATTAAATTGATTTAGATCACAAAATTGATTTTCAAAATTCTAAAATTTTAGAACTAGAAAGAGATACACAAAAAAGACTATTTCTGGAAATGTATCATATTTTTCCCCAAAAAAATTGTCTAAATAAAAAAACCGATATTAGTGGTTTAAGTTTGATTTACCCATACTTACTTAGTCTTCAAAAGTAACACATACCTAATGCAATAATTGATATTGTAGGGTTTAACATTATATACATACACAACCTATCACATTCATACATATACTTACATACACGTACTAACAAACAAAAAGGATTAACGTACATAATTACAAATATTCATAGACACTCACATAAATATAACGTGTACATGCACCCACATTCATACACGCACATACACAGACACATGCATTTGCGCATACATAGGCATCCTGTATTTAAAGGTTCATATAATAAAAAAAGTGAAACTGAAGGGTTTCAAAATTTGACATTTTTATTTTTATTCTTATACAAGTTATACAATTTTCTTATGACCATAAATTGAAGCAAGAATCAGCTAAAACAATATTTTGATTTAATTTCTATGTTAATTTAACGTATAACCTCGCCTTGTAAGTTACTATCAATTCATGTATATATTAGCCTAGTTAATTGTAAAATTTTAGAAAGCCTGTGATAAAGAATTTGAATTAAATTCGAAAATTGAGGCCTTAAAAAAGAGTTTATTTTCCTACAGCTGACCTCAAACCCATTAATAATATATCGTATTTGTGCAAGGTCATTATCTCTAAACTGTATTATATATATATATATATATATATATATATATATATATATTGCCGTGTTTCTCGGGTAAGATCCTTACCAACCAAAAATATTTTCGAAAATATTTTAAAATTTTTAAAACTCAAAAATTCAAAAATTAAATAATACAAAAAAAATATCCTTACCCGTTTTCCTCTCTTCCTCGGTTGAACGGCCTTCTTCAACTGCTTCCGGCTAGCTCATTTGGACCGCCTTTTGGATATCTATATTCACTCTCAAATTCTATCATTCACGCATACTCCCAATAAAACCACAAAATACAACCAACATACAATCTTTTATTTATTCCTATTTACAAATGCAATTTAACACTGTCCATATTTTATTGTTCACGTTGCACTTCAGTAACTCTTATTGTGCAATGTCCTGTAGTTACCTTTTTAAATCATCAAACACATAAAATGTACTCGGAGTAAATGGACCTTGAATAATACCTTCTCTAAGATTCCTTCTTTATAATTTATTTATTTATTTTAATAATCTAAGTAAACTGTAGGGTATGGTGAGCTCATCCCAACTAATTCTGCATAATGTATGCCCTTCTACTTTGCATACTCGTAAAATTAAAAAAACAAAGCCATGTACTCTTTACAAAAATTTCACGTTCTGATGGAACGTTTAAAAGCTTTCTATACACCTTCAAATTTCTAGTTGAATACCGTAATAAAGTTATTTACACATATTCTGTTCAATAGGTAAATAATTCACACTACCTTGAAAAACACTCTCATACGCCACCCCAATATTTACAGTTTATAGGAATCACAAATTTAAATCGTTATCTGGAAATTCCTAGAAGATCTCTGCTCTTGTGGATAATGCCATCCATGTATTTTTCTCCCTGGTCTGCAGGTCGTTTCTCGCTGTTACTAGACGAACTGCATCTAAGTTGCTCATGGAACGCCGCCTTTTCGGTGTTACCAAATTCCAAATTTCATTTCAATTATACTTCTTTCACAGTAAGCTACGTTACTTGATGTCCCGACACGAGTTGATAAAAAATTTATAGGTGATACCTCAATAAAAAAATTTTAATCTCGGCACACAAACCGCGTTTTAATTTAATTAAGAGGCTATCACTAAGCAAAACAATTTAAATGATTTTGTAATACTTACAACTCGTGTTAACTTTCATACGTGCTTTTAGGACGATCGATATAATAAGGGCCTTTATAATATTCTCCTAAACTATTTATATCTTTCCAATGTAACCTCTCCTGGCCACAGTTATCCGAAATCCCCTGCTCACAACAACACATTCTCACAATTTTGCACTCAACCCCATTTTCAAATCCGCGAATTTCAGTACCTCGTTATAATATTTCAAGAAAATTACGCTACACTATCTTCGTGTTCATATCAAGTCAAACTAAACATATCAACCAATCGTAGCTCTAATGACGTTTCACAAATCTCTCCTATTCTATTGTGGTCTCGTGTTTATACGTTTTCTACGTCTCCTTCTAACCTGGTTTAAGTGGTAGAAAATCAATATCCTTGTTTGTGCGCTGTCTAACTACACGTGGACTTTCTCGTTAGCATTTTATGCTAAAACATCCGACCGTTTGAACAATCCGTAGAATAATTTGTTCGTTATTTACAAATTAAACAGAACTTGACATTTAGAAAATACGCAGGTGTTTAATTTTACACGATCGTTTTAAATACATTTCCACGATTTAGAGTGCGGAGTATTTCTACCCTACTGATATATTTGTCAGATAGCAACGCGTTTCATCTTGGTATCATTGGGTTTTTTTCACGCTTTTATGCAAATTATACATCAATAATCGTTCAATTAAATTCAAATTAATTAGTAAATTAATGGCATTGGCTTCTACCATTTAATTTCTTTGCAAACCTGCTTAAATTTCATTAATTATTTATAAAATTTCGTTAATACCTGATACTTAAAATTGAATTAAATAATATAAATTTCGCACGTAATTTCTGGTTGTTCCTTTATACAGCGTGTTTTGAAATTGTTTCTTTTATATTTATTTTTGATCTTTTAAAACCACTATAATATATATATATATATATATATATATATATATATATATTGTGATATTATGTGATATGTATGAGATTTGAACCTTGGCGTACTGATGTACCACTCAGATATAGACTTCTAGTTCGTAAAATGGTTGATGAAGGAGATGGTGAGGGCAGTTAGTTGTTAAAGATATTTAAAATGATAATTTAAGAGAAAAAGAAGTTTTAAGATTTCAACTTGGGTGATGGTGATTTCGTAAAGTAATTTTGAAAAGTTTGTGCCAATGAAGTGAACTGCTGTTGTTTGTATATCATAAAAATTGTGTTAAAATATTTAAAAGGAAACTTCACTGCCATGTGAATATGTACGTAAAGCCTAAAAGTCAAGTAGTATGTTTTATTAGATTTAACTTAGTTATAAGATGTAGAAGTTTTATTTACTTTTCAGTATATAGTTGTAAGTCTTATTATATCATTTGAATTTCACTTGTTGTTAGGATTAAAATATCAATTTATAAATTTTCGGCCAATGACATTTGTGTATTAGTTTACTCCAAATTAGAGTTTGACAAGAGCAATAAGATCTATTAATAAAAAGTTGGATCATAGAATGTTAGTTGGAAAAGAATTGTAAAAGGGTAGGCTGGTTTAATGTTTTAAGGGGCATCTCCATAGAGAGAGGTGACAGTTGTTGTTAAAATTCTAAAAGGAACAGTTGTTAAAAATTTTTTTAAAACAGAGTTAAAAATAAAAAAAGTTAAAATAAAAAAGGGAGTTGTTGAAATAAAAATTAAGAGAAAAAACTGATTTAAAAAGAACTGAAAAAGAACTTTACAAACTATAGAACAAAAAGTATAATCTTTTTTTGGTGACAGTTTACGAATTGTATACCTTTTATTATTGTAATCTCCTACATAAAATTCAACATATGGAAATTGAAATTGTGATATTCAAAGTATAAAGGAACTGTTGATATTAAAAAGTGATAAATGCAAGAGTCCTTGTCATTGTCTTATTATTGACCATTGATTTCTGGGAGTATTTTTGTGTAGACAGAGGAGTTCCAAAGTGGTGCTATCAGAACGCTGGAATTGCTGAACTTTTGGTGTCGAACACGGTGTTGGTTTCACGGAGCTGAGTTTCCTGATACGACCAACGACGATAAGTATATCTGTCTCTAAAGAATTTTTAGCGTACCTAAAACCCTAAAATAAAAGGCGTAAATTCAGTAATACAAATTTTTAAAACGTACTTATCCACAGGTATTAAGAACCCACATCAAGTTCGAATCGTCACTGTAGGCAGTGGAGCTTCATTGTTCAGCAGCAAGACGTTTCATTGGAAGTTCAGGTTGTATTATTATTTTCACTGTCATAATTTAAACACTTAATCCATTATACTCGATTGAAATCTTAAATTATTAACAAATATAAACTGTTTTACTGTGCGTATTTTTCAAGTAATTGTTTACACTGTCACTTTTAGAAATTGATTTAGTAGAATTAACTAGAGGTCATTTGACTGGCAGTGTCACATACATCTGTATATGGTTCAGAACTCACGCTGTATGCAGATATAGATTTATTCACAAAAAATTAACCTGAGATAAGAGTTTCATTGGTCGAGGCGCAAATTTAAAGAACCAATAGAGAAGTTCATAAATCAATTAAAGAAAGGAAATTATAGGGCAATTTGGTGCATTTCTAATTTGCTCATATATTATAATTAGCAATCCTAAAAGGGGGGGTTATATTATAATATATATATATATATATATATATATATAATATACATCGTATTACAGTGAATAAGATGAAATAATAACTTAGACTTTTATGCAAAGCCCAAATGATCATTTCAAATCGAGCTAGTAATTGAAAGATGGAACATATAAAGTCCTGTCCATGACCTTATATTTTCTATCTTTCAATTACTAGCTCGATTTGAACTGATCATTTGGGCTTCGCATAAAAGTCTAAGTTGTTATTTCATCTTATTTACTGTAATACGATAATATTTATCAACTTACCTTGTGTAATTAAACACCAAAAATATTTATATATATATATATATACACACACACACACACACTTTTGTAGTATAACGACCTTGCAATTATAAAAAATAATATATACAGTAACAGGCTTTTTGGTCTGCTGGTTAATGAAGTGTATTCTTTATTATAAACTAAGTTGACAAGCAAGTTGTGAGTACAGATGCAATACATTGTATTCTAGACGATAGTGATACCGCAGCAAGGGTGTTACATTGTATAATGAATAATATTAAGAAATAAGCAGACATGAGCTCTGCAAGTTCCCACAGACATGTGAAGGACAGGGACAACATAAATACCCCGGGAGCCCTAAGAGCAGTCAGTCTGAGTATTTCAGCTTTAACATTGTTGTTTATCTAGGCTACTCGCCCTAATATGCCCTAAATTCTTTACCAGAACGACTTTCAGATAAAATAAGGTTCCAATGTCCTCAAAATTTAGAAGAAGCCATGAATAAGATAATAGAAGATGAAAACGTAATGTACTATCGAAACAGACTATTTAACTCCAACGCGAATAAAAGTTATTTACCAATAAAAACGTTACAAGCCGCGAGACAAACAACCACTCAACCAAAATTCACTCCATTTAATGCACAAACGAACCAACCGCGAAGTTATAACTTTATTCTTAATAACGCGAATTTTAATAATCAATTCAAACAATTCCCGAGACCAACGCTTAATTCAAATTTTACGAAGCCCACATTCACACTAAGATTCCACCAAAATACGAACTAACAAAGACTAGCATTCAGCACAAACCTTATTAGAAATACACCAATGAATAATAATAATAATAATAATTATAATAATAATAACAACCCTAACAGTTATTATAAACCAACACCTATGGATACCTCATCTGGTAGCATCAGACAAAATACAAAAATAATGCACATCCGACCCAACCATAACCAAAAACAAAACTTTACATACGAAGAACTATTTCACCAAGAAGTAGAAGAATTTGACTATGACCAGAATAATTACATGCACCACTGTACAAACAATACATCAAACCATTTAGAAAATTACGAACACGACGAACCATGCGAAAATTACGACTCTACACCAATTCATAGCTAACATACCCTTACCAAGAACATTCAATGTAAAAATGAAACACAAATTTTGTATTTTCGAATTCAACGATAAATACGACGGACTAATACTTCTAAGAAAATTAGGAGCCAACATTGACATAAAAAACCGTTTATTAAGAACGAAACACGGAAAAATCCTTATTAAATTTCAGAATACCCAAACCGAGCAAAAATACACGATAGAACCCTGAACAGAAAAAAAGGTAAAAATCCCAGTAAATTAAAAAAATTATTTAGGAATAATAAATCACATAACATTTCAACAAGGAGTAGAAACCCCAACCGCATTAGTACAAATAAAAGATAATTATGCCACTACGACGATTTTAAATTCATATAACTACCCCGTAGAACTATCTATAACAAACCCAATTAACGTAGAAGAATTGAATTTTAATGAAATGGAAATGGATGAAAATTTAGAAAACGATTACAACCCCGTAGAACACGACAACATGTTAAGAGAAAATTTATGTAACATTTGCTTTAACTCCGACATTAACAGAGAAGAGCGGAGAGCAATTAAAAATTTATGTTTTGGACACCGCGACATATTCCATTGTGGAATTCTCTAAACTTTTACCAACACAGTTAAACACAACATAGATCTAACAGACAACAAACCAATTTTTACAAAGACATACAGACTACCTCATGCAAGCCAGGAAGAAGCTGACAGACAAGTAGCAGACTTATTAGAACAGTATATCATACAACACTCACCATGGAGCAGCACAGTATTAATAGATAACAAATATCCACTACCTAATATCACCAAAATTTTAGACAAAATAGGTAAATGTCAATATTTTTCAACACCAGATCTCGCCTCAGGATATCATCAAGTAGAAATGGACGAGAAAGATACATCCAAAACCTAGAGGACATTTCGAATATAAACGAATGCCATTAATAGAAGTATTAGAAATTATCAAGAATTATAAAGAATTACTAAGTTAGATGCAACATGGTATCTCAAGGATAATTAAATAAAGGTTAATGAAAGTTCACAAGCAAGTTGTCAGAACGGATGCAATACATTGTATTCCAGACGATAGTGATACTCAAAGTGGCAGGTCACAGACGGTTAAGAACCGTAATTACCTAGAAAGTAAGATTTTTACATTGTATAATCAATAGTATTAAGAAATAAGCAGACATGAGCTCTGCAAGTTCCCATAGACATGTGAGTGGTAGGGATAGCATAAATACCTCGGGAACCCCAAGAGCAGTCAGTCTGAGTATTTCAGGTTTAGCATTGTTGTTTACCTAGGCTACTTGCCCTAATATTAGTTCAATTAGTTATTCTATTTCGACTTAGAGTTATTTTAAACTAATTTGTTAAAATTCCATAATTAATGTTTGCTTAAACTGATAAAATTTGTTGCAAGTTTTGGATGTAGTTTTTATTAACACCGCTCTCAAGGCCCGAAACGTAACTCGCGTTGAATCTGACTGATAAACTATTAATTTATTATAAACAAGCACTAATAAGTTGTATATAGCATACTGTTGTATCATAGTTTACAAAAATGCTAACCACAGCTATTTCTACAACCCACATAATTCCCTTATTATCGCTTGTGGTTAAATTAACGCTCTGCTTTTTTCAGATTGAAACGGTTTCCTTTGTACGTAACCCCAATGGATTCGCAAACATACTTTTGTTTCCTTATTGCATTTATTGAATCAACTTTTTAAATACACACTTATAGTTGTCAATCATAACTATTATTCACGTAATGAGGTACAACACTTTCATTTCAGAAGAAATTTTTTGATGGCCCGCTGCCAGCTTGATTTTCCTGCAACAACTTACTGATGGTCACCAAGTGATAGATTTCCAAATAGCTACATAAAGTAATTTGAGTCACAAAAACTCCTATTCTGTAGGGGCATACAGCACTATGTCATAGGAATGTTAACCGATTGCGGACGATTACAATATAAGTTGGTGAGAGACGTCAGGAATAACAAGGATGTCAAGGGTATTGTCGGAATTTTGAAGAGTGATGGGAAGGGAGACAAAGCCTAAGATTTAATATTTAGAGTTGGGTGCAGAATAATTACGAAGCGAAAAGTTCAAAAAACTTAAACGATGCCAACTACAACCACCAAGAATTGTACGAGTGGCTCCAGAGTCTAATAGATCAGTAAAAGGAATCCCAAAGATTTGGGCCGATAAATATGAACGATCGTCGCCACGAACACTAGTACACAGATAATTTAACACAAAGTAAGATTGGTCCCCAAGACCAGAAAACGGGAGATCCGAGGCCAGAAAAAGAACAGGGTCTTCGCCTCGATCCAAGAACCCTATCGACGGCTTAAAGAATTTCCACATTGACGTGGGCAATCACGTCGGGTAACACTTTTGTAACCGCACCCATAACAGTGTAGGATCTGCGGGAGGAAGCACTGGGGCAAAACATGTCCTGATTGATCACAGTTCCAACAGATGGCCTGTTTACTCGTGATAAGGGTGGTAGTTGGGGTAGTAAAGAATAAAGATTATTTCTACTCGTGGGGGTTGTGTGTGGTTTGGAAAAATTATACCCGCGTGGCCGAAGCAAGGAAGGTAACGGACGGTTTGGTTTATAGGCAAGATCGGGTTCTCACATGAGCGTGTATTTTTATTAGAGGGTACATAACTGTCAACCCTAAATTTACTTAATTCTAATTTTTGACACTCGCTCTCTATCTCTTCCTAAGAATGTACGGTAGGCAGCTGAGCTAAATAAAAAGGGGACAGATTACGAGAAACTATATCTAGTTGGATATCGGCTGGTATTACCATTGCGTCTAAACATTGCACTCATGCAAGACAAATATTCAATGATACCTTTCAACGGGTCTTGAGTTCTTGTTTAGATGTCATTAAATAATCGAATGTAATAGTCAGCGGGTGTAAAGTGACATAACAGCAATCTAGATAAAGATGTTCAATCGGAACAACGGTGGCGGTTACCCCGGAACCAATGAAGCGGTTTGGACTCAAACATTTCCACTGCGGACTCAAATAATTCGACCTCCGTGATATTTCTGGCTCCTTGGACCTCTACCGCACTCTCAAGAATATTATGTACTGTTAGTACCTGAGGATCACCTGAGAATTTAGGTCAAGTTTCGCAACTGTGATACGTTTGGAGGAAGTATTGCACGACTTAGAAGGGACTGACTCGGCCTCTTCTGCTTCGGAATTGGAGGTGTCCATCCGAGTCCACATGAGGAGCAGGGGAAAGAACACTACTAGAAGTAACTAATGGTATACCGGATGTAGCAGTAGGATGTCGAAATTTTTTAATTTTTTGATCATAATCGCGGCGAAGATTATTTACCGTAAGTAATCATTGACGTTGTATTTTCTGTTCAGTGTCTTATGGTAACAAATTCGCACAACGACGCTCGAGATGTATCCACAAGGCACTAATATATTTAAACATGTCTGATGACATATCGCCATCAAAGGAAAAGAGAGAAGTTGCTAACTCTTGAATTGCAACTTCAATAGCCCTACGTTCAGAATCAAAATCCGCTTTCACAAGGATAAGGAAACCTTTTTTTCCTGTTCGATACCGAGAGCGCTTCGCACGGATTTATGTAATTCTTCAACATTTTCTTCAGGGTCGTATCCCCGAGAAAATAATTCGTACTGGAGTTCAGTTTTCTGTAGTTGATTAACTCTAATTCGTCAATGTGCCCTTACAAAAGGAATTTTTTATACGAAAATCGCTAATCAAAATACCAAGAATGATAATTAAAAAAATAAAGAAAATTCACGAGGGCAACAGTTCAATTTCGTAAAGTGAATGATAAAAGAAATTACGAAGGGAAAAACAATTGTTGCAAATAACATAAATAGGGTAAATAAGAATATATCCGAAGCCAACCAATTTGATTCAGGAGGAAAAGCCAGTAGAATATAAGAATAGGGAATAGCAAGAATATTAAGAACAAAAAACAAAGGAATAGGGGTGCCAAAAGAATAATATTAGACGTCATCGTTTTTGAGGGTCGCGAATTATCGGTGAAAACACAAGCCCAAAAATTTCGAAACAAAAAAATAAGCTTAAAAGAATAATAGGGAATGTCTATCTAACGCACTAAGAGAATTAAAGTAAATTCAGGTCAAAAATAATAAAGAACATCGGGCAAATACCAAAATACCAATGTTACGAATATCGTAGCCAATACGGAATAAAAATATCAAAACCTCCCGACACAAAATCGAAGGTAATTAAAAAAAATTGCGACTCGCTAAAAAAATTGAGGTCCAAATAAATTACCAAAAAAATAAGGAGAATCATATACACAAATGTACAAAAATTTAAAAAAATTAAGAGAAATCAGGAAATCAAATAATCAGGCCCCCCAAGAATGACTTCAAAAAAAGATCTAGCAAGAATCAGGTTAAAAAAATCAAAAAAATTAAAAAAATTAGGAAAGATTAGAATATTCTTTCATCATGAGCAAAGTCTAATTCAACCATTATCAAAACAGATGTATGTAGAATTCGTAGCAAGTCTTTATCCATTGATAAAGCCAATCAACATTTCGAAGAGCTGAATGCAATCACGTAATGTAAGTAAACCAATACAAGGTATATTAATACGGCCTTTTATTAAACAAGATACGAACTACAATCAGTTTTAACAAACTTTCAAATTCGCGGCGAAGCAGGATTGAAGTACACATTCTCTATAGTAACATATCATATACGAGTTCGTATTTGACTCTAAAAAGCGAAATCAATACAAATAGATACTTGAATAAAGTACTGTACAAATTACGACGCTTTTGGCGGCGGCACATAACAAAGTGAAACGTGAAACTAGAAGTTGACGCTGGTTTAACTACAATAGTATTTTTCTTATAATATATAGAGCCATAAAGGCATACTAGATGAACTTTTAGTTAACAAATTTTCAATAATACATTTTCAAGAAAAATTGGAAATTGTTAATAATGGAAGACCTTTTCTTGATTTACCTAAGTTAATTACAGAACATAAAGGAAAAGAGAAACTGTTCTATTGATCCTGTTTATTATTTTCGAAAGATTATGGCGTGTGGACAAAAGGAGGTTTTTGATCTAAGTCGCCTGTTGTCAACAAAACACAAGTTCCAATAGTCTCAAGCTCATGTTGATTCTTTTGTAAAACCTAAATTGTTTGGCAAACGGCCTATTGACCTTATAATTGATTCACAATAAAGTCAAACATAATTCAACAAAAAGAGCAGGTAAAAAATAGAGACATGCTTAAAAAACTTATAGATGCAATTTGCTACTTAACCAAATGGGAGTTTCCTTTAAGAGGCCGTGACGGCGGTAAATGAGTTGAGCTTTTTAACCAGAAAATTATTTAGACTCATTGGACTAGAGCATATGATCCTCTTATTCATTTGCATTTAAGAAATACAATTGAATTTCGATACTACTCCAACTGTAGAAAGTGACCTTATACTAGCAATAAATCATGTTATATTAGATAAAATAAAAAGAAAAATTTAGATAGCAGATTCTGTATCTATTGTGCTGGATGACACATCTAACGTAATGTACAAATCTCAACGTGCTACCGTGATAAAGTACGTCAATGATAGATTTGTTTCTAAGCGCTTTGTAGAGATTTCAAGATGTAAACTTGGAGAGAACCGTAAGTAAATTATTCAATCACGTAGCTGAGATTATAAAAAAATTTAATTCAAATGCCAAATTAGTTGGCCAAACATATGGCTGAGGTTTGGTTACGGGTAAAATGAGCGTTAGTTAATAAATTTTGATTTTCCCTGAAGGGGTGTAGTCTCCGTAGCCATATAAAGATGCAACGGCTAACTGCATTGGCGCGGAAGTGCATTTCAATTGGAGAAATTATAATAGAAAATAGAAAAATTAGGAAATAAAAATAATGAAAATGGTAAATAAAATGATCGAAATACACAAATTCGTTACATCGTGACTTACCTTGAAAAACTATTTCTATTTGTCATAGATGAGAGGCGTCAAACCGTCTAAACATAGCAATCCATTTCGATATTATACCCTAAACGGAAGACTGTTATTCCGTAGAGGTCGCCTATGCTTCGGTTGCCTAAATTTTTACCATTTTCTAAACTACCTTAAAACACGTATTAAGTGTTTGTCAGATTAAATAAAATTGAAAAATAAAATGACCCTTCCAAATAAGATTCTACTAATTGGGTAACTATATATCCTTTGCAAACGTTCACCTAATTTTTAAATTAATTGGAATAAAATTTATCCCATACCTAAGCTCTATTACATTAAATAGTTTCAGTATAAATACAAATGTTTTACCTAAAAAAAAACAAAATTGCATGACCTCAATCTGCCTAGGTACTGCAAAAATTCCAAAACAACCTCCAATCTAAGCCATCTACAATACTATCACTACAGGGTTTTCCGTTCTCCATATTGAATTACACAATATTGCTAAATATCAATTTCTGGAAATGTCGTTAATAACATACACAGAAAACATTTAAATACCAGCTTTCTTTTCATACTTTCATGGTCCCTTTAAAGTTATTCAAAGTCAACATCTACATATTTCTTAATATTTTAAATTGGTAACATTATGCTTAAACTTAACCAACACTTGTTCCGTCAGTAAATCATTGATCAATGAAATAATCACCTCACTTTATTTAATTTCTTACTACATAAATACAAACAATAGACTTTTAGTCCAGAAATGCATAATTAATGATTCTAAACATAAAACTCATAATATTACTGAATGCGATAGATTCCATTATTTTAAAAGGTTTAGGGATTTCCTAAAACTATTAGTACGTCAATTTTTTGCTTGCTTTACAAAACACAGCTTCCCTAACTAACACAATGCGTCCACTTGTTTGAACTATCCACGTAGGTAACCCTTTTATTACAGCACATGCTAGTTTTCAAATTCTCGCGTACAAAAAACGCTCCTTGAGAAATGTTGGAAAAATGCTGGCAGTCCACTAAGGGTCTGTAAAAAATTGCGCAGTCTATAACATTAAACAGTCTTTCTTGTATAATTAAGTTTAGCTCATGCGTATAGCAATGTTACGGTAACGTTACGGTAAATAAAAACCACATACAAAAATGGAAAAATTAAACTTGAACAGACAACTTAATATTGATATATCCGGTACAATTTGACTTCATATATAGTAGTGTTTAGTAAGCAAGACCTTTCAACAAACTAATTTTAGTTCTACTAAAATTATAAACTTAAAAACTACAACAGCATCGTTTTATTTTTGTTAAATATACATTAGAATGGAACTTAGGTTCATAAATTATTCTAAACCATAAAAACAGTCAACAAGATATTTATTTTAGTAAGTTTTGATAGCGGAATCATGTGATTTTAAGAAAGCTTTAGAATTATTGAATAAAAAACAATGAATACATAACATGCATCTCGAATATACGAAAACCTCTTTTTCACTTTTAGTAAAAAAATTAGAGTTAATGTTACATAGTTGCGATACAAAGAAAACTCCATATTTTGAATAGTGAGTATTCACGAATATCAAGCTGCAGGTTGTTTAATCATATCATACAATGTATTCATTTTAACTTGCTGAGGACGGAAGGAATGACAAGCGTTAACCTAAGTAAATCATGCGATACCCATAACTTGTAGGGTATGCGTGTACACATCACATCTAGGGTATATCCATCTCTGCTCACAAACATCTTTGAATAATACCAAAATGTCCTTTGTCAGAAATAGAATATCTAACGTTTATTTAGCACAACTCGACCACTAAAACGTAAAAGCTTTCAGAGCTATACGAACCTCGCTTTTTGCTGAAATGGCGAATATTTTACACACTTTTATTCTTTTATTAGTGATCCGTCATTTCAAAGAACTGAAGACACTGCAACAATGCCGAGTAATTATTCTTAAAACAAAAGGCACGTGACGTGAAAAGAAGTTTTATTACAAAGAACTTTTGTACTCTGAATGTCTTATACTTTACACGCTCTATAAATTAAGAGGTTCTATCAATTACAGATATGAGCTTCGGTGTTCGTATTTAAATTGATTGTCGAAGTACTTTTAGAGCAGATGTGCACTTCATCAAATAAAAGCTTGAAATTGGCAGCTTATTTTTAACAAGGTGTATCACGGGTCTCCTGATATTTAATGCGTGAAAGTTTTACTTAATAGGACGAAAATGAATTCCCATTTCTTTAGCAAATTTAAAGAATTAAACAGTAGCTGCTAATTTATGCATGCTTAGCTTTATAGTTTTCATAATGATTATCAAAAAGCATACAAATTAAAATAAGCAATACCTCTGAAACCTCTTGGACCTCTGCTCCAGCTTCTGCGATGTCAGACTTGCAAGAAAATGTCACACAAAAAAAATAAAATATAAGACACTGTTTGTGTCTTACGACAACAAAATATTTCGGTCTTTATAGATCGACAGTCCCGAATTCAAAATCTCAACAACACCTTACCTATGAAAATGTACTCTACTGAAAATTACTTACTCTGTTTCTATTACCTAATGCTGTATTAACCTCTTTTTTAAGTTCCACATTCAAAATTTTGTTTATCTAATTTGGATATTATTAATTTCAATTAGTTAAATAAAAAAACCAAAGTTTTAAATCAAAGTATAATATAAATGTAATTCTCTTTGTTGCAAAAATTATATACAAAAAATCTGATAATCAGTATAAAATAAGTTTCAAGAATCTCTGAATTTGTTTCTCTACATAGAGAGATCTTAACATTTTTAAATTCTTTAGTACAGTCGGGTTCTTAAACATCCATAAAACAGATCTGTTCTGACTTACAAAATTTCTCTAACGAACTTATTATACAAAAAGTTCATATGGCTCAAACATTATATGAAATTAAAGAAAGTTAGTTCGTCATATGTTAGAAGCAGCATTGATATTCTACTGATCATATGGCATATTGTAGTTAAACATCTTTCAATCAAAAGTGAACTTTATACTTATTTTTCTCAATTAACATGTGCATTACTTACGGGCTTTGAATAACAACCTTAAATTAATTATTCTAAAAGTTCAAAAATTCCTCCTATGTCAAAAAAATTTAGTTCTGAACAAAAAGGTATTTGACCTATTAAGTTACTAGGATATAATTCTCTAACTGATTTTTATTTGGAATTTAAGCATATACATATCTTGCAAAAAAATTTAACATTAACATTCGTTTAACAAAAGTTTCTTATAATTTGGAAAACGTTAAATCAAAGCTTTGACCGTAATTAATACGTAAAATTAATTCACTCAATAAATAGTTTTATAAGTACCTGGATGGTTTTGTTTTAACTGCTTGATGGTGATGTTGCAAAACGCTCTAGACCAACCAAAACAACATTATACTCCATCTTATTAAAGTTTTAAAGAGGTACGAAGTTGGCATTTGCTAGATACAGCATTCTTACATGAACAGCCCCACAGACAGCTTCAAAACGAGTGATTCCACAATACATAATTACGTTCCAATAACATTACATGGAATTCTGCTTGACATACAAACCACTTGAATTCTCAATTCTACCATTCTCAAACGTGCTTTCTTAAAAAATTTTATTCTTCAGATGAGCATACTTAAATGTGCCTACTTAAATGTGCTAAGGAAATTAAAGCATCTATTAGTTTTATATAAGGCAGTTTTATTACACAATCTCACCATTAACGGACTTCCACCATCACGTGTTGTTACATTCTCCTCTTCATTGTCCGGGGCGGCTTTACAAGAGCTCTTTTGCAAAGCCCCCTCCCCCCCACGACAACCTTTACACCTTCTTCGATAGTAGGGCAATCCTAATGCCCCACTTGGAGCATGGAAAACTCCGCATCTTAAAACGAACCGTACCTGCTCGTTGTTGCTTGCAATATGGCCGCGTTCTCGCTCGCCTTCCTGTCAACCAGCCAACACCCTACCTATAGCGTAACCTTACACGCAGGCGTTATGTCTGTCCAGCAATTGCACAGGTGGGCTTAAGAATACCTGTAGCTTATGCAACAGAAGTTACGTTCAGGGTATTTGCAGATATCAAAAGCGTAGGAGTCACTATTAAATGCTTTATATAGGTGAAGATAATGTAAAAAAGGAAAAAGGTGTTCTTCCTTATAGTAAATTAAACTATTTAACGATTTCACGCTAAATGACAATTTCGTATGCTGTAGAATAACAATGGCTAGAAATGTTTTTCTTTAGAGATTTTAATATAACAAAAGTTTTTGTTACAATTCAAAGTCAACATCTACATATTTCTTAATATTTTAAATTGGTAACATTATGCTTAAACTTAACCAACACTTGTTCCGTCAGCAAATCATTGATCAATGAAATAATCACCTCACTTTATTTAATTTCTTACTACATAAATACAAACAATAGACTTTTAGTCCAGAAATGCATAATTAATGATTCTAAACTTAAAACTCATAGTATTACTAAATGCGATAGATTCCATTATTTTAAAAGGTTTAGGGATTTCCTAAAACTATTAGTACGTCAATTTTTTGCTTGCTTTACAAAACACAGCTTCCCTAACTAACACAATGCGTCCACTTGTTTGAACTATCCTCGTAGGTAACCCTTTTATTACAGCACATGCTAGTTTTCAAATTCTCGCGTACAAAAAACGCTCCTTGAGAAATTTTGGAAAAATGCTGGCAGTCCACTAAGGATCTGTAAAAAATTGCGCAGTCTATAACATTAAACAGTCTTTCTTGTATAATTAAGTTTAGCTCATGCGCATAGCAATGTTACGGTAACGTTACGGTAGATAAAAACCACACACAAAAATGGAAAAATTAAACTTGAACAGACAACTTAATATTGATTATCCGGTACAATTTGACTTCATATATAGTAATGTTTAGTAAGCAATACCTTTCAACAAACTAATTTTAGTTCTACTAAAATTATATACTTAAAAACTACAACAGCGTCGTTTTATCTTTGTTAAATATACATTAGAATGGCACTTAGGTTCATAAATTATTCTAAACCATAAAAACAGTCAACAAGATATTTATTTTAGTAAGTTTTGATAGCGGAATCATGTGATTTTAAGAAAGCTTTAGAATTATTGAATAAAAAACAATGAATACATAACATGCATCTCGAATATACGAAAACCTCTTTTTAACTTTTAGTAAGAAAAATTAAAGTTAATGTTACATAGTTGCGATACAAAGAAAACTCCATATTTTGAATAGTGAGTATTCACGAATTTCAAGCTGCAGGTTGTTTAATCATATCATACAATGTATTCATTTTAACTTGCTGAGGACGGAAGGAATGACAAACGTTAACCTAAGTAAATCACGCGATACCCATAACTTTTGGGGTATGCGTGTACACATCACATCTAGGGTATATCCATCTCTGCTCACAAACATCTTTGAATAATACCAAAATGTCCTTTGTCAGAAATAGAATATCTAACGTTTATTTAGCACAACTCGACCACTAAAACGTAAAAAGCTTTCAGAGCTATACGAACCTCGCTTTTTGCTGAAATGGCGAATATTTTACACACTTTTATTCTTTTATTAGTGATCCGTCATTTCAAAGAACTGAAGACACTGCAACAATGCCGAGTAATTAGTCTTAAAACAAAAGGCACGTGACGTGAAAAGAAGTTTTATTACAAAGAACTTTTGTACTCTGAATGTCTTATACTTTACACGCTCTATAAATTAAGAGATTCTATCAATTACAGATATGAGCTTCGGTGTTCGTATTTAAATTGATTGTCAAAGTACTTTTAGAGCAGATGTGCCCTTCATCAAATAAAAGCTTGAAATTGGCAGCTTATTTTTAACAAGGTGTATCACGGGTCTCCTAATATATAATGCGTGAACGTTTTACTTAATAGGACGAAAATGAATTCCCATTTATTTAGCAAATTTAAAGAATTAAACAGTAGCTGCTAATTTATGCATGCTTAGCTTTATAGTTTTTCATAACTTTAAATATGAAGTTACTAAAAATGCTACCTTGCTGTTATTGAATATTTTTTTGGTACGAAGAATTGGCCCCCATATTTTAAAATTAATTGATTTTCTTTTACACAAAATAGTTAATTAACTTAACTATAGTTTGAATTTGATATAGGTCAGAAAAATAACTTTGCGATAAATAATAAATAAGGACTCTTGGCGCGATTCTAAGTTAAGCGCAACAAAACCCTGTTACAAACGAAATTTTAAAATAGATACGTATTTTATCCAGTAAGTAAGTGTTCATCATAGGTAGCAAACCTTGGTAAAATTTATTAGTGAGATGTTATTCAGGAAAAGTGGTTGTAGGATCTTGCGTAATGAAACGTCGGCCCCTTATTAATTTGTTATACTGAAACATTTGTTACGTGCCGCCACCAAAGGCGTAGTCGTTTGTAGAGTACTTTATTCAAGCATCTATTTGGTAGATTTTGCTCTTTATATTAAAACCGGTTTCATCGCAAATTTGATGGTTTGTTGAAATTGATTGTAGTCCGTATCTTGTTTAATAAAAGGTTGTATTAATATACTTTGTATTGGTTTACTTACGTTACGTGATTGTATTCAGCTCTTCGAAATGTTGATTGGCTATAAAAATTGATAAAGGCTTGCTAAGAACTCTACACACACTTGATTTGATAAAGTGTTAAATTAGACTTTATTTGTGATGAAAGAACACTCTCATTCTTTTGCTAAAGCTATATAACGAACAGTAGTCATGTTTCTATAAAAGCAAATTTCTTGTTCGTCATGGTCTTACTATAAATGTTTCCTGTCGGATATGCACATGAGGAAGTTGATGCTGTGAGTACCTTACTAGCGCGATTTGAAATGATCATTTGGGCTTTGCATAAAAGTCTAAGTTATTATGTCATCTTATTCAGTGTAATACGATAGTATTTATGAACTTACCTTGTGTAATTAACTACCAAAAATATTTATATATACAGTGTGTACAGTATAAAATGCAGTACATGGAGATCTTGGAAACTGTAGGAGATACGATCTTGGTTAAATGGGACAAAAGTTGCATAATCATGAGGGTATCTCAGATCGGTTTTCAAATTTTAAAAATTTTTCATAGATTACTAGATAGAGGCATAAAACACAAAATTGACGATTTCTTTATTTGTTCGTAGTTAGTCTACTAATTGAAATAGAATGTTCAAATTTGGTACATCATGGTTATTCCGCATTGCGCTTCACATTTTCAACTTAGATTTTGTCTAGGGCATCTAGATTTTGCGTGACGATGTTCAACTTTTTATTTTTAAATAGCCGCCATATTGGATTTTTACATTTTGAAATGCTGACAAAAACCCTTTCCAAAGAGCTATAACATGGCTATGTTTGATTGAATCAAAGGGGGGGGGGGGGGGGGGGGGGGGGGGGGGGGGGGGGTTTTTTTTTTTTTTTTTTTTTTTTTTTTTTTTTTTTTTTTTTTTTTTTTTTTTTTTTTTTTTTTTTTTTTTTTTTTTTTTTTTTTTTTTTTTTTTTTTTTTTTTTTTTTTTATTTACGGCCTCTTGGACTGATTGTTGTAATTGGCCTACATAATCATACGTTTTGAGTCACACGACTTTTAAATGGCCCCATATAAAGAAATCTAGAGGAGTTAAATCCGGTGATCTCGCCGGCCACTTAATTGGTCCCCGATTTCCAATCCAGTTTTTATTATACTCAGAATTAAAAAAATTTCTAATAATCAGAGCATTGTGGGGTGGAGCACCATCATTTTGAAAAATCATATTTTGCAAAGTAGCGAGTGGAAGCTCCATTAGTCTATCTGCCACATTTCCCTGCAATAAATCTAGGTATCTCGCAGAGTTTAAATTTGCATCATAAAAAAAAGGACCTATAATATACCTTCCAATAATACCAATCCAGACGTTGAATCCCCATTTAACTTGATGTCTAACTTGGCGGTTTATATATGGATTTTCATCTGACCAAAAAATTGTATTTTTGCGGTTGAACATACCACAATTCGTAAATCGACTTTCGTCAGACCACAAAATTGTATATGCAAAATTTGAATTTTCATTGCACTTTCTGATGTACCAAGCACAAAATTCCATTCTTCGAATTTGATCTTCAGTACGCAATCCCTGACATGGTCGTTCATGATAAGGATGGTACTTGAAACGTTTTAAAATAGCTCTTGTCGTAGAATGAGCAACACCTGTTATATTCTGAATTTGTCTAAGAGAAGTACGAGGATTTTCGACAACTGTTTGTAAAACGCTGTTTTCATTATCTTTTTTAATTTGCCTAATTCTCTTAGACAAGCCAAAACTACTACAATTTATTAAATTATTTTGTAATCTCTGAAACATACATCTGTTTGGTTGATGTTTTTCTGGGTATTTATTTAAATACAATTCAGCGGCTTTAACATTTTTTCTTTCCAGAAAGAATAAAACATTCTAACATTTGATATTTATCACGGTTAGTAAAGCGATCCATTTCAAGCGCAAATGCTTTGCTTAAATTTCTATGTAAATTAATTAACTGTTTTTTTAAACTGCACTACTTGAAACATGAAATAAAGGACAAACTTTGACGTTTCTCAGATGATGAGCAATTGTTTCAATTGTTTCAATCAAACATAGCCATGTTATAGCTCTTTAAAAAGGGTTTTTTGTCAGCATTTCAAAAATGTAAAAATTCAATATGTCGGCTATTTAAAAATAAAAAGTTGAACATCGTCACGCAAAAATCTAGATGCCCTAGACAAAATCTAAGTTGAAAATGTGAAGCGCAATGGGGAATTACCATGATGTACCAAATTTGAACATTCTATTTCAATTAGTAGACCAACTACGAGCAAATAAAGAAATCGTCAATTTTGTGTTTTTTGCCTCTATCTAGTAACCTATGAAAAATTTTTGAAATTTGAAAACCGATCTGAGATACCCTTATGATTATGCAACTTTTGTCCCATTTAACCAAGATCGTATCTCCTACAGTTTCCAAGATCCCCATGTACTGCATTTTATTCTGTACACACTGTATATATATATATATATATATATATATATATATATATATATTACTCATATTTAGACCAGGGTAGAAAATTAAATAATCAAATCAAATAATTTTAATTACCGTGTATAAGGAATTTCATTAAATAATACGCTTTATTAAAACCTTGAAGCATAAATAAACTCGGTCGTTTCAGTAAAAATAAGAAATTTAAATTATCTATAAGACGCTTTACATCAAAAGAAGCAGTATTGAAAAGCGCAGTGGATAATTTAATTATTCCTAAACAAATGGAAATTACGTGCAAAGTTTATATTAATTAACCCTAGTTTAAGTAACCGGTAGTAAAACAAAGTGTACATATAATAATTAATATTTAAGGTGTATTCGCTAAAAAAATGAAAAGGATGGAAATCAATTTTAATTGGAGTTAATTAAACCGTTAATAACATATAATAAGCATAAAAGGCTTGTGAAAACCCAATAATAGTCAAATCGTAGGAAGGTTATTTAAAATGTTACGTTTGAACACCCCTGCGTGTTTTAAAAGGCAATTTCAAGTTAATTTGTTTGGATAAACATGTTGATTCTAAGGATATTGGAAACGATCAGATGCTTTAGCAGGAAATACAGAACACCTGCGTATTTTTAAAAAAGCTCATTCTGCGTAAATTTGGCAAATAATTAATGTTTCAAAGAATCTTGGAGAAACCGGGGCTTAATATTCACGAGAATGTGCGATACGGGGTTATTAAACCAAGATAACAGTCCGCGTGGACTAAAATATAATCGATAATGAAGAGTGTCAAGTAGCACCAATACGAACAGGTTAGAGAAGGAAAGAGAAAATGCGTCAAGCAAAGACACATATTGTAAAGGGCGGGATTTAAGCAACGTCAAGGGGTTGCGATTGGTTAAAAATAGGATGCATATATCAGAGGTAGAACAACAATTTCTGTATAAAAGTAATTAGTTTTTCTCGGACAACTTTGCGGGCCGTGTTGAAATTTTCTGAGATCTCAATGGGGTGAGGACTAAATTCATAAAAATCGACGTGCAGGCTACAGACTGGGAACGTAGAATGAGGAATTCGTTGGAATTACCCGTTTTAGGAACAAAGCGACGTGTCGGCTATTCGCTATATATACAGGCGGGAATATGTGTTTCTCTCTTAGACTCTTAGACTTTCGACGATTCGATGCGTTAAAAGCTCGTGCATCCGCGACTTCATATTAAACAGTGCATTTTAGTTTGATTAAATAATTTAAAGTGTGCTAGTATATTTTAGTGACTCAAAATAGTTGGTTATTTTACGTGCTAACATGAATGTACTTCAGTGCACTTAGATACAAGGTAATAAAAGTTTATTATCACGGTACCAATTAGTAAAATTTACAACGACAAATGTATACCCAAAAGTAGGCAGTTTTGGCGTATATTGGTAATATTGGTAAAGGAAGTATGAATTTCTTTGCTATTTTCGGGGTGTTAATGACTAAATGGTTCGTAAATGTGTCTGCATCCACTGAACCAGAGGCAGATATACACAGATGAGTTCCGGAAAAGCCTAGAAACAACTTTAAATTAATGGTGATGGAGAACATTTTAAAGCGTTGACAACTTGAAGCTGTAAATAGAATCCGGTTGGAATGGTGTGATTTACAAAAGGACGATTACACTGAAGCTACGAGGACAATAACCTTCAGGTAAATTGTACTATTTTGTTTGACATTTTTTGTGTGTATTGAATGACTTTATAATTGATTTACTTTAAATGGACATTAGTGGAATTTTTCTAACCATAAAAATTTAATTTTAAGATGAAATTTGCTTGTTTAAGTAAAAAGGGGTATTTTGTTTTGATGTTCGGGAATAGGATGAAACTTTGGGTAGGTCTTTGAGCTCAATTAGACAAACCTGGTTAATTAACGTAAAGGGTGGTAGATGCTCCCTTTATACTCAGACTCCGGTCTGCTTATATTGTTATATTAATTAGTAGGCATCCAACAAGGACTTTAATTTTGGATGCACAGTAAAATGATAATAAAATTAATCCGGAAATTCTTTTTAAAACTGAATTTTATGTTCAAATTTAATTTGAAAATTTAATGTATTCTGAATATTGATGTAAATAGAGTTAACGTTGATGTTTGTGGTAGGAATGTGTTGTTTAATTTTTATGATTGAGAATGGAAGTTATCTAGAAGAGCAGCCGAGGCGATTAACAGAAGGAATCAACGGACCAGGTGATTTATAAGGTTTCACAGCATTCTTGACGCCCAAACTGTGGGGCTCGAATTTTTTTTTTATTAGGGCAAGTACCTAGAGATATGAGAAGAATCACAGCAATATATATATATATATATATATATATTGTAGCATTTACAAATGCTTCTTTTATTTAATTTTTTAATATCTTATTATATCGGCCTACAATTCCGTATCGCCCAGTATAAATTTAATTTTGAATATTGATTAACATTTATAGAGTTGTGAAACACGTGAAGGTTTGATAAGAGCGGACGCGCTATCTTTCAAACTGGTTCATATAAGGTGAATTGATATTCATTTTTGGATTTGATGGTGCCGTGAGCACTCGTGGCTAATAAGTCACATTTATCTCATCAAGTACCTGCGGGTACTTATTTATCGTGTTCCTCTAATACAGGGGTAAGTATTTAGTAATAATATCTTATTATACGTTTATCTTGCTCTATTGTGATTCCCTTTGTTTTGGTTATCTTAGGAAACTTTTGGGAGTTTGAAATTTTTAAAGTTTGGAACTTGGAAGTTTGGAAGCACAGATAAATCTGGACAGGAGATTTGATACAGCACAACAAATATTGCTGAAGTAACATTCCCGTATCGTCACCTGGTAAAACAAGTTCTGAATCCATTTTCAAACACTTATCGTCGATCTTGGAAACCCTGGTCATCTGTATTGTAACATAACACGCCCGGATGCACATCTGTTTAGCATACGAACCTAGCGGATAACAAGGTCGTATATCTCTTTCCTTATCTTATTTAGTTTATTTTGATGCTGCTATCAGCCTGTCAGAAGAATCAGGTGTTGGTAGATTCCTATAACATGTATTTGTGTGTATAAATTGAAGTTCTTTGATGTTATATTTAAATATTTACAAGATTAAAATAGCGTACCTAATATTATTCTCAGCTGGAAATATATTAATCTACTCTATTGCATAAATTATTGTTACCATAATTTTTAACAACTGAAATCCACATATACGTAAAAGTTTATGTTTTGTTTGTAACAACGAGGTAACCATGGTAACTGCGTTGATCATCGCATACTCTAGAAGTTTATAATAATCACTTTTTATGATTTACATATTTATTTATTTGAATTACTCGAACCTAAGAGCTTGTATTCAATATTATTTGAAATGACATTATATGCGATACGCTAAAAATTAACCTCTCGACTACTTTATTTATAATAATTGATATCTTTTACATACGCTTGATTGACACTCAATTTTCCTGTTTCCCGTTGAATGTGTCACTGCGTCTATTACCGAAACAGGTGGTGCCCAAAATATGTCCGATTTAGTCAAGTTATTCGTTTGAGATTTATATTCTCATTAAATATTCTGCTCTTAAGTGGCCCTAATTTTATTCATACATCAACCCACGCCTATAGTGCTCTCTAACAAACCCCAGCAGTTAGCCAGCAAGGTGCGTTGTTGTTATATTTCCCTGCCACTGATGTTTTCTTTTAAAAAACAACACCACAATATGTATATATATATATATATATATATATATATATATATATATAAGTTTCTGTGATATTACCTGCACAATCGAGCCCCTACCGTGGGCGTAATAAGATTTGCTATTCGCCCCACGATTGGGTGTACCATAAAATTCTGTGTTTAATGCCCTAATATTATTTTATTATTTTAAGTCCCAATGTTATGAAATGTTAAATTAGTATTTTTACCCCGACTAGCTTACTGAATAGATCTTAATGAATCCAATAAAGCAGTTCCATAATACACAATATAATAATTGCTAATATTTACAACACTCAAAATTTTCCTTTTTGAACAGAATATCTACATATACCAGATTTATGTTTTTGTGAAAGCCAGCAAAAATATCTTTTAATTTATTCAGGAACCTTCAAACGTTCCAAGATAACTATTCCATTTTCACAAATCTTTTAGTGACCCTTTTTGATGACTCTTTAGAAATATACAATGTCATCATCATTAGGTCTTCAGTCCTGGAACTGGTTAGACGCGTACCATCATTGTTTCCTATTCTGAACTAACCTACAGATTTCCCTGAAATTTGCACAGTCTGCATCTATCACTATCTGATCTAGGTCAACATCTACCTCTTTTTCCCTATCTCTGCTTGTAATATATCTCATACTATTTCCCAAAAATCCCTTAGAACGTATTCTGCCCTTCTATTTCTCTTAGCTTTTTCCCCAGATATCTTTGTTCCCCTACTATTTCTATAACCTATTTGTTATTATATTTGTCTGTCCGTGCTATCGTCCTCATACATCTAAAGCACAGCATTTCAAAAGGCTGCTACCGTTTTTCTGTCTGCGTTTCAGACTGCCCGTATTTCATAGGCAAACTGTCCTGTGCTCCACACATATGCTTTCAACAATTTTCTTCTTGTTCTATGTTTGTTGTCTTTCCTCATAGGCGCTGTTCTTTCTTGTTAGATGCAGTTCTGCCACATTCTATTGTTTTACAATTATATACCCTATTTCTACGACCTTCAGTGGTTGTGAAGGGAGGTAAGCAGCCTGTGTCTGCCAAGTCCCCCCCACAACTAACCATTTGCCGATTTAATATATTTTCCAATATATCTTTTCGCACAGTCAACATTAGTGCAGATATTTCGCAACCAACAACTAGTTGTTTATACTAATCATCAGATTTATCTGCGCTTATTTTTTCGTTATTAGGTCTCAAAACTGCTGGGACACGTACCTGCACTTATTTATATTCTGAACTAGCCTACATAGTTCCCTGAAATTCTCACACAGCATGTGTATACAGCTCGTTCCCCTTCTATTGTTTTCTAATTTTATGCCCTATTTCAACGAGACAATGTAGCAAATATTAAATCAAAACAGTTTCCAATAATAAAGTGTATTATGATTGTTAACCTGGAATGGGTTCTGTAGTTCCATCCTAGTCTATGATCTGCATCCCCTTTCTGTGTTCGGTTTGATATGATCTGTCGGCCTCATATAAGAATCGGCTCCCATAAATTGCTTCCAATTAAAATCGTACCAAGTCGGAATTAGAATACGTTCATTTTAAATTATTTCTAAATTTAGAGTATGTTGTCACAGTTCAAATCAGAAATCTAATCGAAACCAAACTAATAGTCTCCTTTGGGGAAAACTGATGGCAAATAATTAAGCCACGGCTTGGATATATAGGGTCGGGATTCGTACAACGTTGGGAAGAACAAAGGCTCTGCAAAGGAGAAAGAAAACCCAGAGCACAAAAGGGCGCCAAGGTCCAGGAGAACAATAAAATAAAGACACTGATAAGTCCGGGGACCTAACGGACTCCTATAGTTTTCCCAGCGCAAAATGCAAGAGCTGTCACTTCTAATAGAACAAGTATTATAACATGGTATTTATTGTAGTTCAGACTGAATAATAAAAAAACGAGCAATACAATAAGAATGAGTATAAATGTTTAGGTTTGTAGCGAGAGCTTGGTGTGAAACTACATAATGAATAACACAAAAAAACCAAGATTTAAGACAAACACACCAAGACCTCGTACAAATAATTATGGATTAAAATTTAATAAGGATACGCACGCGCGAAGGCGTCAAATAATTAATTTTAAACTCACCAAGGCGAGATACGCAAAACAATTCAATGAAAGGAATAATTTGGTACATAACACGCGACGTGGATCCACCTCGGCGCATAAGCAATTTTATCGAGTGATAATAAATCGAAACTCAATGACGCGATCGGCGGACGTTAACAAACCTGTTATAAATGGGTGGTTAATAACACTAATAATATTCTTTAAGTTAGATACGGCGATAACAATTTTAAGCAGTATTAATGTACTCTAAAATATAACCAATGTCTACTTAATTAATTACAATTATTTATAAACCCAAAAAAAATACATAGATAAAACTCTTAATATTCACATATATTTTGAATCGGATTCCAGACTAGATAAACTTAGAAAACGTTTTTGAAATGGTAGAGTAAAACGGATTCAGCTTAGCACACCAGTAACAACATTGCCAATCGTAAACATAAACAAGAAGACAAGAAAACAAAAACCCTGTAATAAATTACATATTAATTGAGTTGAAAACTAGACCATAAAGCGTACCTCAGGTAGCGAAATACGATTCCTACGGGTTGATATACAGAGAAATTAATCTACTAATCACAACAAGTAGACAATCAAAATTGAGCACTAAAATAATATAGAAATTATGGACGGGCAAAGTGCAAACAAACATGACTTACCTGTAGTATTGGCAAGGTTATAAATCCGCACAGCGCGAAATCTTTACTAATGGGAATCAACAAATCTCACCAACATACCACACTATCCCAATAGTAATTTAAGATAAGAGTCGACGTGCTAAATCCGCAACGCGTAACAAAAAGCAGCAACGACTTTACCTTGCCAATAGTTGATACCAAAAGGAAAGGAAATTGTATATATGAAATAAGCGGTTAAGAATTATCAAGAATAACAAACGTGTTCTCCAGTTCAATATTAACGCTTATCAATAAACTTTAACTAAGACGAAAATACATAACAAGAGATACCTATTATTATTTATTATCTAAATTATACTGCTGCTTTATTATTAGCTAAAATATGTTTGATAAATTAATTTGTTCGGTTCTAACATTATTAAAGTTGCAGGATGATTAGAACTACATGTTTAATAGGATTAATTTGCAACCAAAGAAAACGACGTTGCAATGTTTAGAAATCCCAAATTAAAGTCGTCTCAATTGAATATCCCAAATTAAAGTCGAACTTAAAAGTCCAAATTAAAATCCAGATTGAAATCCAAAATTAAAAGCCCTGTTTTATTAACATTAGAAATGAATTTAATTAAGTCGTTTTACTTACGTCTATCTATAGATCGGCTTATTTTTGTTGCACAAATTCTCGTACTTTTAACTCTGATTTATTTTAATTTTTAATTCACTGGTTACGTAAGTTTTTAACACCTTTAACTATAGTCGTTGCTCAGTTCGAATATAGACTAAAATGTCGCTCCGTTACTATCGTATATATAAGCCCTACCTCCAATCGATTTCATTGGCTTGTTGACATTCTAGGACAATACTTCTACCTTATCCCGCATACCTTGTAATTTTTACCAATTACTTAGTTTAAATCTTTCTATTGTATGCATTGTCTGTCATGTCCGCATCCCGCATATTGTGATATTATTTGAGAATTTCCAACTTTTGACTCTTATTAAATCACGTATTTGGATGTTTGTTAATTTTATCGTCTAATTGAATCGCCTGGTGCTTATTTATTTTTACAGAACATTGGATTTTTGTACAAATGTGTTTTTTTCCAGTCACGTAACGATTTTCTAATAATGAATTATTTAGAATGCGTGTGCAATGATATTTTTGACGCAATTATTAACTATTTGCAATGCCAATTTATCTATGCTTCCCGGTGATTTAATTTTGATGCAATTTGTTGCGTTTTGAAATTTTATCTTTACTTGTAAACTACACTTAGACATCTTTATGTCCTCATGTATTTAATTCCGTGTATTTTATATACAGTGTCCTCTCAATTGACAATATGTAGAGTGAACGCTTTACTCTTATGATTTCTGGAATTATGTGTTTTTCTTAAAGTGGAAGTTGTTTATATTTATTCTACCACCCCAATGACTTAACCTACCCCTAAACTACCCTATTATCATAGCAATATATATATATATAACTTAGTTGATATTTTTTTATTACTTTATTGAGTAGTAGGAGTAATAACCTACATGATAATTATGTTGTTTTATTATTTGTTTTATTTCAGATATATACCACAATAGGACTTTTCTTACAGTCGCGTACCGGAGGTTTTCGCTAGTCTACTACGACCCGCCCCTATTCTCCCACTGAGTCTGGCACCTGTTGTTTCTGTCGCTTGTATTATAATTTACATAACACATTTTTCTTTTTTTTAACTATAATAGGATTTCATAGGTAAGATTGTATTAACCGCATGAAGTAGGCTACAAGATTATGTTTAGAAAGTAGCAAATGCGGCTTTTAAATTAAAATGAACGAACGCCTTAAGTTGCGTCACTTAACGTGCCTCCACTGATTTATCTGACCAGTCCTGTTATATGCAACGTCGAAATTAAAATGGTTTTTTTACATTTTTACTTCTTAAACATTCCTACTATTACATTATTGTATGTGTGTGTATATATGTGAGTGTGTTTTTGTGTGTGCGTCTGTGTCCGTGAGTGCGTGCGTGCGTTTGTGCGTGCGTGGGTGTATGTGGATGTCTGGTTGTGTGGCTGTTTGGTGTGAGTGTGGATGTGAGGTGAGTGGTGTAGTGTGGTAGTGTGAGTGTGAGTGTGAGTGTGAGTGTGAGTGTGAGTGTGAGGTGTGAGGTGTGAGTGTGAGGTGAGTGAGTGTGAGTGTGAGTGTGAGTGGTGAGTGTGAGTGTGAGTGTGAGGTGTGAGGTGAGTGAGTGTGAGTGTGAGTGTGTGTGTGAGTGTGAGTGTGAGTGTGAGTGTGAGTGTGAGTGTGAGTGTGAGTGTGAGTGTGAGTGTGAGTGTGAGTGTGAGTGTGAGTGTGAGTGTGAGTGTGAGTGAGTGTGAGTGTGAGTGGAGTGTGAGTGAGTGAGGTGAGTGTGAGTGGTAGTGAGTGTGAGTGCATGAGTGGAGGTGAGTGAGTGAGTGGAGTGTGAGTGAGTGGAGTGTCGAGTGTCGAGTGAGTGGAGTGTGAGTGGAGGTGAGTGCGAGTGGAGTGAGTGGAGTGGAGTGTGAGTGTGAGTGTGAGTGTGAGTGGAGTGCAGTGGAGTGTGAGTGTGAGTGCGTGAGTGTGAGTGTGAGTGTGATGTGTGAGTGGAGTGGAGTGTGAGTGTGCGTAGTGAGTGTGACGTGTGAGTGCGAGTGTGAGTGTGAGTGAGTGAGGTGAGTGCGTGAGGTGAGTGAGCGTGAGGTGAGCGTGTAGCAGTGAGTGAGGTGAGTGCGTGAGCGTGAGCGTGAGTGCGGTGTGAGCGTGAGTCGTGACGTGGCGTGAGGTGCGTGAGCGTGAGCGTGAGCGTGAGCGTGAGCGTGAGCGTGAGCGTGAGCGTGAGCAGTGCAGTGCGTGACGTGTAGCGTGAGCGTGAGCGTGAGCGTGAGCGTGAGCGTGAGCGTGAACGTGAGCGTGAGCATGAACGTGAGCGTAGCGTGACGCTGAGACGTGAACGTGAACGTGAACGTGAACGTGAACGTGAACGTGAACGTGAACGTGAACGTGAACGTGAACGTGAACGTGAACGTGAACGTGAACGTGAACGTGAACGTGAACGTGAACGTGAACGTGAACGTGAGCGTGAGCGTGCGTGTGCTTTTTGTGTGTGTTTGTGGTGCATGCGTGCGTGCATGCTGGCGTGCGTGCGCGCATTCGTGCGTGCGTGCGTGGATGTGTTTATGTGTGTGTGCGTGTGTATGTCACCACCAACGTTAATAGTCTTAACTTTACAATTAGGATATTTAAATTTACGGTGTTATACAACATGTTGCTTTCTTTGCAGGTAACTTCCTTTTGGCTGTTGCAAGTTGCTAATCCTGCTAATGGTAATTTTCGAAGTTGTAAATCTTGTGCTTTTTTAGCGAGACCTCTATGTATCGGTATGAAACTGCGATTGTTTGAGGTTGCCACCCCACCATGTTTGTGTTCTATTGCCAATGTTCCACTAATTGTATTTTATGATACTCACAGTGACATCGCCATATTATGTGCCGGGTGAAACTATATTCGGCCAATGCAAAACGATCAGGGTAATGTGACTGATTGTATTGTGTTTTATTGCATTGGGATGGTATAATGAATATACATTATGCAGATCAAGAACACGATTAGAACTCCAAGAAATATCTATCTTTATCTTTCTAACACGCATAGCTGTAAAACCAGGTAATCTGCCATTCTATTTTTTATGAGGTCCGTAGTATTAATCATATAAAGTACAGTTATTAACGCTTTGTATTCGATATATGCCATTTTCCACATCAATTACTTGGCATCGGATTAAGTAAGCGATAGTTGATTATTTCTGTAACTTTCTCATAACATACGAGTGCAAAAGCTTCTTTGGATATCTTTAGCATTCGTGTTAGATTCATTTCTTTGAAAAATAAAACAGGAAAACCCTTTTAAGAATAAAATGAGAAAGCGTCTTACACTTTATATACAGTGCTGTAGTGTAGATAAATAAGTTGTTCCAAGACGATTCGTTTTTGATGTATGAGATCGCAGAAGATGATATTAAAAAGCAGCATATCTAATGGGTACGTATGCGAAAGCAATTTGTGCAGAAAATAATTTAGATGTGGTATATATCTTGGAACATCTGGAAAAAGTAGATGTCGAATTGTACCTGACAAATTGTAGAAGTTCTAAAATTTGTGGAGAAGGCGTAAAAGCTCAAAGTAAGGTTCTCGGTCATTAATCAAGCCATCCAGACATTTACGACTTTATCGTTTGACTTTATATCTAGTTTCATAAAACGGCTGGTCATATATTGTCCCATTTAATTATTGTACAAATATGGTTTATACTTGATTTATAGCCGCCGTAGTAAACTGGAAATCAAATTTCCAAGCGTCGTAAAAATGTCTACAAGCTTCTTCTATAATAGTTCCATTTTTTACAACTTAATTAATGTCTACGCGTTTTTAATAGTTTCTGTTGAGAATTTTATATCTATACCCAAAAATGTCTTCTCCGACTTACAATTAAGCTAGCAACAGTTAGGGAATTCCTAATTATGAAAAACGCGTACCTAGTTAAGGAACCATAAAGTATATCATAAAAATACGGACTTTGAATTAAACAAAGGAGGAGTGGGTAACATGGGTTACATAACCCGTATATTCAAATGAGTAGAAATTGAAATTGTTTTTTACATTAAGGAGGCACTAAAATTACAAATACGAAATGGAGCCTAAAACATTGTGCAGTAGTTAGTACAGCGCATATAATAATCCGTCATTTGTGAAAATCTTTGTATTTATATTCACAACTCATATAATAAAATAAAGGGCTTGTACTAACTTCTTCTCTTTTGACAAAATTGACAAGACCAACTTTAGTTTTTTTCTGTATTGTCCCTATCCAGCTTCAAAATTTACTAATTTACTAAATCTTAGCAAGCTGGAAAATGTATGTAAGTTTTAGCATCCTCCCACCTTATAATAGTGAAATATATTTTAAACACATCATAATACATAACGAAACCAATCGCATACTTAGTTGGTTAAAACCGACTAGGCATCTTAATAACTCGCCCGCCACGTGTTTCAACAACACTCTTAAATAATGACGCTTCTTTTCCTGGTTCTTTACTTCTTTTTTTCAAGCGCTATATTCGCTATTGATTCCTAAACTCAGACACATTCAGTTCTGTCTCTAGTGCATAAAGACGTTCTATCGGACATGTAAACGTCTTGGCGATGTCTTTAACTTTATAACACGCACTACACCATCTCGCCCAGAATAAACATCGGCAGCTCTCGCCAGTGGTCATAACTATCTTTTTATTATTGCCTCCTACCAGTACCAGTCTCCGACACGAATTGACTTTCTGCTTACTCATTTCTAAACCTTTGTCGGAATTTATGCTTTAGGTGTACTTGATTCCTAAGCTGTGTTCAAATTAATTAATTGAGAGCACGTTTGGAATGGTATATTTTTGAACACTTTTTATAAGTAAACTAAGGGACAAATAGAGCAAGTCATCAGGGCCTACGCAAATATAAGTGAGAGGTGGTTAATTAACTACAGATTCCATCTCGCATAATGTTGTATCCATAAGCTTCACCGTCTATTACTTTTCTACCAACCCAGTATCCCTTCCACCAAATTGTACATGAGGTTTAACCTCAAGTCTTTCATGTCTTCCGACCATTGGCGTTTCACTTTATCCCCCTCAACGTTCCTGGACATATTTGCTATTCCTACAAAATTAGTGCTATAATCTGTATACATAATGCATGTTCCGAATTCATGGTGATACAAATTTTCGAAATTCCAAAAGAAAATTTTTCGTAATTATTGACGTTACTACCTCTAAACGAATCGCCCTGTAGATGGTACATGCAACCCAGACTTTCCACAATTTAGAGCCACATTTAAGAACAATGGCCCAAACAAATCAATTTCTACAATTTGAAATTGCACTGTATCTAAAACTCTTAATTCTGTAAAGTTCACAGTTACTTATCTGTCACTTAGCTAGCAGCTTTCTAATTACTTGTTGACTTCGTGAAATCCAAAACCATTTTCTTAAAATTCCTATAACAATTTGAACACCCGCGTGAATTTACATGAATTTCCCTAATCAATCGACGAACTACAAAGTGATCACCCACTCACAATATCGAATGACAATGATCACGCGAGTCTTCACTTTTAATAATCTTCGCATTAATACATCTATGCTTTTCTCAGGTTTGCATTTGTGTAGCGAATGATATTTCCAAATTATTGTACTTCTGCACATATAACAAAATATCCATTTTGGCATACTTCTGTTCTGCTGTCGACTTATTTTTCCCTATAACTACACGCATAATTCTTCCAACAATATATACGTGCAGCAGCACGGATGTCTTGAGTATACCATATAGATCCCATTTTGTGCAACGTACATCGACAAAATAGCAATATCCATTTATACACGTACCAATTCTATATTCGGTACAGGTTTTTTTCCCTAGGGAAGTTTCTGCTTAAGATTTTAAGCAGCATAAAGAATTAGTACGTGTAGATTCACTATCATACTCTTTATCGTTCACGCACACACTCAATAAAACCACAAAATAATACAACAATCATACAATAATTATTTACCACTATTTACAAATAAAAATCCAATATCATCTACATTTCAGTGCTCAAGTTACACCTCAATAAATTCTATTTTGTAAAGTCCAGCATTTTAACTAGAAATGTTAAACACATTGAATATAGCTGGAGTAAATGGGCCCTGAATAATACATTATTCTTCGTTCTTTATTTATAATTAATTTTAATTAGAACACTCTAGAGCATGGTGAGCTCATGATAACCCAGTTAATTATGAATAATGTATGCTTTTTACTTTGCATACGCTTACTGCAAACAAAAAAATCCCATGTACTCGTAACAATATTATAATTAATTTTAATTAAGACACTCTGGAGTATGGTGAGCTCATGATAACCCAGTTAATTATGAATAATGTATGCTTTTTACTTTGCGTACGCTTACTGCAAACAAAAAAATCCCATGTACTCGTAACAATAAAAATTTAAATTCCTGATGGAACGTTAATAAGCTTTATACACTTTTAGATTTCTATTAAAATACCATAATAAAAGTTAGTTATACGTATTATTTTCAATACGCAAAATAATGCAAAATACCTTCATAATTCACTCTCACACACCTAACCACAATTTTCATAGTTTATAAAAACAACAAATTCTAAAGCGAGCTAAGGTTCGTGGCTTCGAGCGGTCCTTTTTAAAAGACTTCTTGAACTTTAACACATTTATTTAATTTTTAAAACAGAATTGAACAATGAAATTTTAACAATCTTGAATGAATTAGTTAGTCTAAGTCGAAAATTATTTACTTAATTGTACAAGTGAGCTATCTACGAACTGCAATGTGAAAGCTGAACGTTTGATGAAAGTGGAGCTCCCGGGCCTTTTATAATCTCCCTACCCCCTCACAATTCTGTGGGAACTTGCAGACCTAATGTCTGCTTTCATTTGACTCTTATTTATAATACATTGTTGTAATTTTAAATCTATTCATAACTACTTTGTTGCGAGCTTACTTCTGCGTAATCTCGGTACGTGACTGTCTACGACCGCCTGTGACCTGACATCTGCAGTGTCACTTATCCTTGTGCTACTTTGTAGCGCTTCCGTTCCCATGAACGTTAATAGACTGAATAAAAATGTCCTTCAATTACATTGTTGCACATTTTCTAATATTTCTAATAACTTCTTAAGTATTAGTTTCTTTTATATATATATCAAATGGGGGATTACATAACTAGCGTTACCTGGAATTTCTTAAAGATCTCTACTCCGTTGACGAAGCCGTTAAGTTGTTTTGCTCTCGGTTTCGTGGTTCTGCTCTGTTGGTCGCTTCTAGTTATTTGTAGATGAACACCATCTAATTTGTGCTGCATGCTCTGCCTTCACAATGCATCCAAATCCAAATCCAAATTTATTACACTTCTTTTATAATTGCGTACTTTAGTTTAATTTAATTTAATTTACGTTTCATTACTTCACTTCACGAGACTTGTTTAAAATAAATGTTGCACCTCAATAAAATTTTAGACTCGACACTATTCGCGGTTCAAAATTATGAGGCCAACACTTTACTATTTAATTTAAAATAATTTTATATACTTACAAGCTCGTGGTAAATTTCTGTTCGTAGTCTGAAGCGATGAAAGTATTACAAGAACGAAGTTTAAACAGAGCGATGCTAATTCTCTTCGAGGATTTATGATTCCGAATGCCACCGCTAGGCCACTCTTTCCGTGAAATAGCTAATTTAAAATAACACTTCCTCAAATTTTGGTTCAACCGTTTTCGAAATCCCCAAAATTTAGCGCGTCGTTACGATATTTTCCAATAAACCCGACTTCAAATATCCCCGTGTTTGTCTATTCTACAACTAACCATATCGACCAATAGTATATCCATTGACGTCTTAAAAACCCCGCCTATATTAACGCTATTCCCTTCTTACGCATCTAACCTTGTTTGAGTGGTAGAAATCGATATTACTGTCCGCGTTTTATTTACTCCATGTGGACTTGTGTACGTGCTTTTTGAAGTGGACTGTTATTATGCCTGTCTCATTCCGACGTATCTCATTGATCGTCTATCCTTTCTGCACTTTAAGAAAACTTTTAGTTAACATTTACGCAAATCGTCCGACCGTTTACCGGATATACTTTGAATTCTGTCTTTTATCTACACAAATAAGAGGAACCTGACATTTCCAAAACCTGCAGGTGTTCAATTAACAAACGTTTTAACACAACATTTCAAGGAGGTTGCGTTTCAAGGTATTTTATATTCAACGGCTGTTTCTGTGTTAGCAAAGCGTTTCACCTTGGTATTATCGATTTTTCAAGTTCTTATGCGTATTAGACGTAATTACCCGTTCAATTATACTCAATTAAATTAATTAATAATTCGCACTGGCTTCTACAACTTATTTTCTTTACAATCCTAACTAAATTTTAATCACTAATTGTAAAATTATGGTAATACTTGTTACTTTAAAATGAACTAAATGAAATAAATTTCGCACGTAAATTCTAGTTGTTTCCTTTATACAGGGTGTTTGAAATTGCCTTGTTTATACTTAAATTTAGCCCTTTACAACCACTACAATGTATATATATATATATATATATATATATATATATATATATATATATATATATGTAATTAGTCTTCTTCTGATCATCACCGCTTTGTGTATTTTAATCTCCTGAAATTTTAAATCTGTCTCGGCTAGCCCAGTTTAATTCACATAGAGTGCACAACGTTACGATAATCAAATAGTTTACCACTTTTCCCTAAAACTTTATCCGATTTGAATAATATAACGAAGTCGAATAATATTTGTATAATAAGAAAAGGAAAATGATTTACACTTCACAACTTAATCTGTTTCACTGTATGATAAAATTAGCCCCTGAATCAAATAACAATAAATTTTAAATTATTTTTCCCTTAATTATTGAAACTTCCTTATTTTAAAGCCAGAAAAATATCGTTTGCACTCTACTAGAAATTTCTCTGAACGTTCAAGAATTTTCCTTGTTTACGAAATTTTTCACGTATCAAAATTAATTTTTGTTGACTTCTTACATAAATTATTCAAGTTTAAAATATGTTCAAAAATACTAAATAGAAAATAATGCCTTAATATGATCAATGTTCAAATATAATAAATAGTAAATAATGTTTTATACAAGATGTTCTGACCTGTAGTTTTCCTTTAGCGTCTTTCAGCTGCATGCCGTGGATCAGTACCCCAATATTGCTTTTAGTTGATTCTCCAAGTTCTGCCCCGTTGAATGTGATCTGCCTTAACTTTTGATAACGTCGTAATGTCCTTAGATTTATTCTTACATTTATCCTTCGAATTTTTTTAGAATTTCTTTAGAGTTTCTTAGAGTTTCTTTATAGTTTCTTTAGAGTTTCTTTAGTGTTTCGTTAGAGTTTCTTTAGAGTTTCTTTAGATTTATCCTTAAAATCGTTCTTAGAGTTTCCTTACTTAGAGCCCTGAGTTATAAATATTTTAGATTAAATCAATTAATAAATATCTACTAATGTTTTCTAGTAAACGGCCAGGCTCTGTCTCATATATTTCCACTATAATTAATTCAGAATATTTTATAACATCATTTTTCAAAAAAGTTTTATTGTTTAATACGAATAATTACTTGACGCGTAAATTCTAAGTATAGGCGATGCAGCTTGTACGTGGTTTAAACTAAACTGTCCGCTTATCAAATTTGCACCTTATATATCGCCTACGCCTCATTTAAATTCATTGGTTTATCTGAGCTGGTGTTCAAAGTGTACGACCAACCGTCAGTTGTTTTGGACATTCTTGGATTTTTACAGGTTTATTGCTGATATTACCTTATAGAAACGATCCGTTGATCACGAAGTTAATCGTATATTTCGGATTCGTATTTATTTTATAGCATGTATTTTGATGTTGTTACAGGAATTTCTAATTTGCTTTGGCACGTAATTTTCACTTATGGCGTTGTTTGTCAAGATAACACTTTTGAAATCTGAATTAACTTCATGTAGAAAATCACGTAGACAGATGACGTAAATTAACATATTTCTGTTTATCTTTTTTGCGTTTCCGAAACGTATATATTTTGAAGGATGCGTTTCTTATCAAGACTCTATGCTATCTGCTTCCATTATCACTTGTTTAATGTAAATTGTATTATGATTTATGTAGGTTTTTCCTGCATTTAACGCGTATTAATTTATAATTTAGGAACATTTTTGGTTTAGGACAAGTTTGATTGCGTGTAGAGTTATTTCTTTTGCTGCACGTGTGTGTATTGTTGATCTACTTACGTTTAATTGGCAATCATAATTTTCATCTTCGCACTTATACAATTTTTCACTTTGAATTATTATTACGTATCACATTTTATTTCAGAGTGGCGCACCTCGGCCTTTGTTGAGTTGAAAACTGAGTTCGTTATCACTGTACCTGGTAATATATTATTGATCTCCTACTCCGTCAGTGGGTATGGTCTACAAGCTCGTCGTTCATTTTAACCAATCAAATCTTTGCATTTAAAGTAGTTTCTGATGTAATTTTCTATGATTTCAAATAATTGTGGCCTGCTCGCAGGTGCTTCGTTATCAAACATGCGGTGTTTTGACGAATCTAAATGCTTTTCCATAAACAACTGATGCAATTCGACTTTTAATTTTCATATATGCATATTATTTACGCAATTTTTAATCTGCTTTCTTATTGAAAATGGTTAACTATTTTGTACGCGTTTACACTATGCTTCCTGAAGCTCTATTTCTTATCTCCGTATTAACCTAATTGTTTGGAACTCTTTTGAATGCGTGTTTAATTACACTTTATTATGTTTACTTATAAAATACGCGTGCTTCCACTGAAAAATATCATTGCTTGCCTTACCTAAATTAACTAAAACTCTATCTACAGGGTATTAAACATTTACTATTTATCTAATGCATGTCTTCCTTGTTTCTACGCTAACTATGCGTCTTCCTATGTCTATTTGCGTCACTTAAAACTATTTATACTTTATATACAGGGTGTTGACTGCTTACTATTTACAAACTATCTCCATTTCTCAATTCTTTTACTAAATAAATGCAATTTTCTGCTTCCTATTATAATTTCTAATTCTTAAACGACCTTTACTATAAAGTACCCCCTTAAACAACCCCTTATCACAGCATAATATATATGTAATTAGTCTTCTTCTGATCATCACCGCTCTGTGTATTTTAATCTCCTGAAATTTTAAATCTGTCTCGGCTAGCCCAGTTTATTTCACATAGAGTGCACAACGTTACGATAATCAAATAGTTTACCCTTTTTCCCTAAAACTTTATTGGATTTGAATAATATAACGAAGTCGAATAATATTTGTATAACAAGAAAAGAAAAATGATTTACACTTCACAACTTAATCTGTTTCACTGTATGATAAAATTAACCCCTGAATCAAATAACAATAAATTTTAAATTATTCTTCTCTTAATTATTGAAACTTCCTTATTTTAAAGCCAGAAAAAAATCGTTTGCACTCTACTAGAAATTTCTCTGAACGTTCAAGAATTTTCCTTGTTTACGGAATTTTTCATGTATCAAAATAAATTTTTGTTGACTCCTTACATAAATTATTCATGTTTAAAATATGTTCAAAAATATTAAATAGAAAATAATGCCTTAATATGATCAATGTTCAAATATAATATATAGTAAATAATGTTTTATACAAGATAGTTCTAACCTGTAGTTTTCCTTTAGCGTCTTCAGCTGCATGCCGTGGATCAGTACCCCAATATTGCTTTTAGTTGATTCTCCAAGTTCTACCCCGTTGAATGTGATCTGCCTTAACTTTTGATTACGTCGTAACGTCCTTAGATTTATTCTTACATTTATCCTTTGAATTTTCTTAGAATTTCTTTAGAGTTTCTTAGAGTTTCTTTATAGTTTCTTTAGAGTTTCTTTAGTGTTTCTTTAGAGTTTCTTTAGAGTTTCTTTAGATTTATCCTTAAAATCGTTTTTAGAGTTTCGTTACTTAGAGCCCTGAGTTATAAAATATTTTAGCTTAAATCAATTAATAAATATCTACTTGTTTTCTAGTAAACGGCCATGCTCTGTCTCATATATTTCCACTATAATTAATTCAGAATATTTTATAACATCATTTTTCAAAAAAGTTTCATTGTTTAATTCGAATAATTACTTGACGCGTAAATTCTTAAGTATAGGTGATGCAGCTTGTACGTGGTTTAAACTAAACTGTCCGCTTATCAAACTTGCACCTTATATATCGCCTACGCCCCATTTAAATTCATTGGTTTATCTGAGCTGGTGTTCAAAGTGTACGACCAACCATCAGTTGTTTTGGATATTCTTGGATTTTTACAGGTTTATTACTGATATTACCTTATAAAAACGATCCGTTGATCACGTAGTTAATCGTATATTTCGGGTTTGTATTTATTTTATAGCATGTATTTTGATGTTGCTACAGGAATTTCTAATTTGCTTTGGCATGTAATTTCCACTTATGGCGTTGTTTGTCAAGATAACACTTTTGAATCTGAATTAACTTCATGTAGAAAATCACGTAGACAATTGACGTAAATTAACATATTTCTGTTTATTCTTTTTGCGTTTCCGAAGCGTATTTATTTTGAAGGATGCGTTTCTTATCAAGACTCTATGCTATCTGCTTCCATTATCACTTGTTTAATGTGAATTGTATTATGATTTATCTACGTTGTTCCTGCATTTAACGCGTATTAATTTATAATTTAAGAACATTTTTGGTTTAGGACAAGTTTGATTGCGTATAGAGTTATTTCTTTTGCTGCATGTGTGTGTATTGTTGAATGATTTGCTACACGGCATTAATTAAAATCAATTGCAATCCTTATACAGGGTGTTAAATGTTTGCTCTTTGCATAATATACAAATTACGTATTTTTAATGCTAAATAAATGCGGTTTTCTAACACCTAGTGCTATTTACATGTATTTGGTAACCAGTATGGCCCAATATACCCCTAAATAACCCCTTATCATAGCATTATATATGCATATACCAATTTTTTAGCATCCACGAAGCAGTGTAGACTCCATTCACTCCCTGTACATTACAAAAACTATAAGCGTCTAAGAATACCAATGAATTTTATTATATTTTACGATGCTAACCGTAACTTAAACCTCTTTGCATACGCATCAAGTAGTAACTTATTCCAATTCTGCTTTATTGCGCAAGTTTATTGAAGTAGAAATTTAGGTAGGAATGTAAGCGGTGACAAAACTCCAAGTGGATTAAACACCGTCTGTATACCTGATAATACGGTTTGTGGGTTACCAACATCCACCATTTTCGCGCTTCAAACTTTAGCGTGTTATCGGTCGGATTGCTTATCCCACGTCAGAAGTAATATCCGAATTTTCAGCAATCACCTCTAAACCATAGATATTGCTTTTTGGCAGTCGGATCTGAGAATTATCATAGGATGATTCTAAACAGCCCAGTTCCATAGAATCGCTTTTTAAGATTTGTGTTAACGTAGTCTTAAGCATCAGCTTAAGACTACGTATCTTGACTTTTGACTGCTGCACTAAATGTATTTATAATAGTATTTATTTCTAATATGAGGTTCTTTAAGTTTTTCTATAACAAATTGTCTTATACTGTGTAATTTATCACATTTCTCTATACTAATATTATCCTCAATTCTATTATCTAAATTATCTACAAGAACTTTTTTCTCTTCACTATCCCTATACTATTTTCCATCAACTACGATTTTTACTTCAAAATTAATAAAATGTATTTGTAGTTTCCGATTTAGCTGTACGCATTTTCACAACCTAATTTGAATAAATTTTTGTCCCAAGTTTTCTGACTTTGTTCTATATATGCTGTTAACGTACTTTTGAAAATTCTATTGTATCGTTCTGTAGGATTAGTTTCAGCAGAATATAGTAGTGTATTTATAAGCTTGACATTATAGCCATTTGATAGTTCGTTTAACTCTTTACTTTTATACTGACCCCCGTTATCAGAGTTTAGATATTCGGGTACCCCGAACAGTAGCTGTCCTATGTGGAAAGAAAAGTGAGAATTTACTGAAAAAGTCACATACAACTAAAACAAATCGGTTACCGTAATGTCCTAATAAATCGGTGGTCGGTAGATATATATTGCCAACATCTTGAAATATTAATTATATTTCTTTTTCCCATGCTTTCTGTGTTTGTTCTGGTTTAGTCTCACAACATATTTTACATTCTTGCATGTATCAACTAATGTCAGATTTCGTACCAGGCCAATAAAATTTGGATAAAATTCGATTATAAGTTTTCTAAATACCCGAATGTCCTGAAAGTGTATTGCCATGGTACTTTCTAATAATGTCTGCCAATTTCTCTGTGGTACAATTAATTTCCAATTACCTTCCAAATCATTAAACGTATTGTCCTGTATGTGTTTATATAATTTATCCTTCTTACTCTTCAAGTGGGAAAATTAAGTGGTTTATCGATAACATTAGTACACATCTTCTAGTACCAAGTATATTTTTGTATGTCTTGTAATGTAATTGTATTTATCGTTAAGTTGTTGGAGTTGTCAGTGATTGGAATTGCCCTAATAAGACACTCTGATACTAAGTGTTCTTTGCCAAGTCAAGAATAATTTTGTAGTAAAATTGTTGTATTCGCAAAGCGCATCTACTGAGTCTTCCATTTGGATTTTCTAAATTGTTTAACCATACTAGACTACGATGGTCTGCGATAATTGTAAAGTAAGTATTTTCTAGATAACGACGTAGTTTTTCACAAGCATAGAAAACTGACAAAGATTCTTTTTTTGTAACTGAATATTTCTTTTTGCATTCGTCAAAGCTCTGGAAAAATAGCTTATGACGTGCTCTTTCCCATTATAGAATTGATGAGGACAGCTCCTAACCCAAACGAACTAGCATCGCATTGCAAAATGAATGGATAATTGAAATTTGGACAAGATAAAATAGGTGGAGAAATTAAAGCGTTTTTGACTTCTTCAAAAGCTCTCTCACAATCTGATGTCCATTGAAATTTACAATTTTTCTTTATAAGATTTGTCAAAAGAGATATCATGGTAGATAAATTTGGTAAAAATTTTCGGTACCACGAAACCATACCAAGTAAACGTCTAACCTGTTCTGAAGTTTTCGGAATTGGTATGTTTATAACAGCACTAACTTTCTACGGATCGACATTTAACCCTGAACGATTGACTACATATCCAAGAAATTTAAGCTCATTCCTGAAGAATTTGCATTTGTCCTTATTTAAATTTAGACCTGATTTCAATAAACTTTTAAAAACCTCTTTTAAAATTTGTAAATTAGTGTCAAAGTCTTGTGTAACTATGACCAAATCATCTAAATATTTGAATAAATAGGGCTCTAATTCTGGACCAAAGACTTTGTCTACAAAAGCTTGACATGTAGCTGATGCGTTTGCCAAACCGTACGGTAATTTGTTGAAATGAAACAAGCCTCGTCCTGAAATTGTAAAAGCGGTATATTTCTTACTATTTTGTTTCATCGGAATATTTCAATATGCGCTTTGAATATCTGGACTGCTTAAGTAATGAGCATGCCCTGATTTATCAAGAATGGGAGTAATGTATAGTAAAGGATAAGCTTTCTTTTCAGTAACTGTATTTAGCTTTTTAAAGTCTACACAAAACCTATATTTATTATTTCCCTCCGTAACCATTAGAATTGGTGGGCTCCAACCTGAGTCACTTCTTTCGATATCCCCAAGATCTAGCATTTTATCGACTCGTTATCGATTTTATTTTGCATACTCGGGTTGACTGGGTAATACCTTGACTTAATCGGTGGACTATTCGTTTTGATTGTATGTTCTACTAATGTAGTACCCCCTAACTTCTTGTAACTAATTCAGTTAAAGTAGTTGTTAATAGTGGTCTCTGCTAAAAGTTTTTTTTTCTTAAGTTAAATCATCGGCAGTTTAAATTAAATTGATCTCCGTGTTCAAATCATTGAAACTAAAATGTCATTTGCCTATCCTTAAATTGGGAACTAATCCTATCTTAATTCAAAAGATTGTTTCAAGTATCAATACATGGTTTAAATTTGGAACAACATAAATTTTGAAAAGTTGAATTTTGTTTTTGAGACGTATTAGTAATGTTACCATTCCTGTGCATTCTAAATTTTGATTGTTGGCTATAGTGCAATTAATGGGTATCATTTTAATATTTAAATTATTTAGAAAAGTAATGCCTTTGTGACATGAAAATTTTGTTTGCGCCTGAATTTAGTAATCCATTTAATTGGTAACCATAAATGTCTACTGTTACAAAAGGACATTCATTATTGTCCGTTTCAGATAAAACATAATCTAATATGGGCTTACTTCTTGTGTTATAAGTTAAAAGTTGTTCATTAGTCCATGGAAAATTCATATCATTATGTCTACAAACGGTTTTTTCTAAAGTTTTCCGAATTACAACTACGACAGTTTAATTTAGTGTAACCTATTCTGCCATCAGAGAAGCATTTTATAATTCTGCAATGATAAGCAAAATGATTTTCCGAACGACAATTATAACAAATGTGTTGTTCGATTTCATGAATGACAATCCCTGATTACTATTTGACTTATATTTATGATTAGAGTATTTTTCTCTACTACTACTATTTCGTCGTGAAAAATTAGATTTCCTAGTATCAAATTGATTGTGTCTTCTACTGCTACTTTGTTCTTGTGAATTATTTCGCCGTCTACTTCTATCAGTACTTGAGCTGTTATATTTAAATTTGTCGTAAGAAGTTTGCTTTCTGTTTTGGTTAAAGTCCCTTCGGCTACGATTTTGTGTGCGACTATCATCCCTATCATTACTTTAGTCTCTATATCGTTGTCTCTCTCTGTTAAACTCTCTATTGCGACTAAGATCTCTATTCCTACTACTTCTGTATTCCCTATTTCAAGAAGATCTATGTTCCATATAATCAGTTTGATCTTGTTTATGTTTAGAGTTAGTAATCCCTATTAAGTGAATTATCTCGACTTTTTGAGATAATTTATTAAGCCTATCTTGACTATTGTTGGGTGATTTTAAAAATTTTTATCTGTGGTATCCTCAGATGATATTTGAGGTTTAGAAATTGTGATGTTATTGATTCGTTTCTTCGTATCGCCATGGTATGATAAACCATATTCAATTGTTGTATCATCAATAACCGCAGGTTTATAGTTTAACATGGAGTCTCTAACTTCTTCTAGTTTCCTGCACAAGCTAACTAATTCTTGAATTGAACTAATTTCGACTTATACCAATTAATTATGATAAAACGGTAGAATATTTCTCCTTAAACTTTTCAGTTTTAAACCTTCATCGATCTTTATCGCAAGTCTACTAAATAAATTGCTCATGTCTGCAATATAAATCCGCATCTGTTTCTCTTTGAATTCTGTGTTTAATTTGTTTACATAATTTATTTTGATAGTCACTACGTAAAAATTCATTGCGTAACCGTTCGCATAATGTATCCCAATTGTTAGCCTTATTTTTTATACTCCCTACCCAGATATGTGCTTTGCTCTTAAATAACTCGACTGAGCTTTTGAATAACTGTTCTTTACTGACACTTTTAGATTCGCTTAATCCCGCTACATGTTCTAAGAACGTATTTAAACTTAAAAAATTAGGTTAACTATTAAATTTTAAACCCCAATTATTTATTCGTGAAGTTTCTCCTAAACTTAAGTTCTCTAATATTTTTAGTGCTAAGTCACCACTACTCATGTTACTAGAATTGACTTTACTATTTGAAGCTTAAATTTGTAATTCAAGATCATTATCAAGGGTATATGAAGTTGATAAAATATTAGTTGTTATTAAAGCTTATATCCAAAATTTCTACGAAATTCTTTGTAATTTCTTGTTTTAGTTTAAAATCAGAGATATAATTTAACAATAAAGAAAAAGTTTAGATTTCTTATCTGACTCTTCCTTATCTGACGATGATGTGTTCTATTCTATTTAAAGAATGACACAATTTGGATTCAATTTTTCTAATTGCGCTTGGTGTTATAGGTTCATTTAACCAAGAATTAATGATTGATAATTTTTCTGATATAATTTATAACACATCACTAACTACTAATTTAATTTTATTTGAAGAAGTTTCGCCTTGCTTTTCCAAAATTAAAATTTCCCGTAATAAATTTTGCCAACGTTTAGCAGTTGCAGAACTTTCTGATATAACTCCTCTGCAAAGTAATTCAAAAAGTATTTCTTCTTTGACTAAACTGTCGACTGACATTTGTATTTTACTCGTGCTTTTAGAAAATAATCACAATAAAATAATTACAATTTACAAATAATTGATAAAATATATAAGTAACTGCCATATATCGAAAGCAAAATAAAATATAAAGTTACATCTAGTGATATTTTAAAATTAAATCACAATTTATGTTCCAATTCACATGAAATTAAATTAAATAACACAAAAATTTTCTACGAGAGACAAATTTTGAAAAGTTTCAAACTTTATAATTTGCTACATTCAGCGACGTAGTCTAAAAAAAGAAAATAAAAACGAGAAAGAAAAAGAAGAAATTGACCGGGCTCAATCGGCGTGTGGGCGGGGTATTATACCTAAAAAAAATAATTAAGGGAGGCCTGAAATAAAAATATACTCACTCATGCACAATCAAACATTTAGAAACCAAAAAACCTCTAATTTAAAAAAAAACAAAATTATATACAAAACACAATAGTACCAAAAATGAACAATTCGTATGTACACAATATACATATATACATATTTACGTATAAAAAAAAGGAATCATTTTTAACATGGCGAGCTGCAGTTTTTAGCTCACTCTCTATATTAATCTTTAAACAAGAAAAAAGAACAAAATTACCCCATTAAAAATCACAGCTCGAAATCAGCATTGTAAGTATGGAATTCTATATATAAAATTATCTTAATAAACAAATCGGTAAACATTATAATATTCTCGCACATACAAACAATCAATCATTTTACCACCAACAAGATGATGCATCCGTAAACCCGTGTACATATGTTGTTTCTCACAACTACCGGGAACCCGTATAAGAAAATTAGTGTATAAACACTCACCCTCGCGTCACCACCGTCGGGTTGGCTCCTACCGTCTGTCAAAACGGTACAAAACATAGGTGCGCGTGATCTCGCCTTGGAGTGGTTTTCTCATCACAACACGGGGCGACCATTCATTGTGGCTTTAAGAGCCACCGGAAGAAGCTATAGTAATTATAAATAAAATTAATTTATTGTCATCGAAAAGTACAATTTTATAAAACCCAAAATACCCACCACGCTTTAAGGCGTGCGCAAACTTTTCATACAGAAAAAACGGAAACAACCAACCATTCTACACGTGTTTTCGTTTTGTAGATTGAAAAGCAAGTGAATATTAATTTTGTTTCACTAATGATCAGAACTCAAAGTAATATTGCTGTTAAGGAAATAGAATTCGAAAAACACGGTTTATTGGGATAATACGCGGCTTCAATTCGACGAAGCTTTCAATGGAAAACACAAGAATCAATTATCAGATACCTAGAACTAGTTATCGCCTGTTTAATTTTAGCATAAACTTTACGTTGAGGAATTCTTAGAAGGAGTATTTATTATTAATTAGGCTCTAGAATGTAACATTAGGAATCGAATTTATACAAATAGACAAATGCATTAACACGTGAAAGGGTTACTTTAATTTACTGAACTAATTTTCGTTTTTAACGCCAAAGGAATTTGAGTTGAAAATTATTAGACCGCGTATTTCTTATTAACAGAAAAAAGTGTACGGGATGCTCAAAATAAACGTATCAAATTATTACACACGTGAAGTAATCCAAATAAACAACTATTCGCTTGTTGTCGTAACTGGTCCAATAATACTATTTCAGTTTTTTCCTTTTAATATTCAAAGCTATTTGACAGTACTGTAATGTGGCCCAAATGCATGCAGTTGATTTACCATATGAGGCTAAAATTTAAACAAATAAGTACACATGTAACACAATGATGGATAATAGATAATTGATAAAAATATTTTTTTGAAGAAACGACACTCAACCTTGGAATAGGTACCATTAACATCTTATCCTACAGGCATAACCCTGGTGGACAAACAAGAAGTGGTATTCATTTTCTTCATAATACAATTTCCTAGATACAACCTCTTGAATGAAATTCAATTCCCAAAAGTCAACGCACAAGATGACACTAAAGGGTGTGTCGTATGATGTAAGCAACGCATCCAAAAAGTGTGAAGATCCGAATCAAAGATCCTCCAAAATAACGTGACGTAAAGTATTTTAGATGGATACAAAATCAAATACGCTGTGATAAGGTACAAGACAAAATGTACTAATACAAAAATAACCAGAGAATACAAAAAGAGTACCTATGAAAGGTAATTAGTTTTAAGGTAAAAAAAAAAACGAGATAATTCTTACAGTGCTTGCACGTGTAGAACAGAGTGAATAACAATTTCCAGCACAATGCTGATTAACCGAATATAACATATTAATCGGTGTAATGGGCTTTACTGAAATAAATAACTACCAATTTGGTTAAGTTTAACAACTGTTGAAAACACTTTTAAAGTTTCAGAAATTTGCCTATTGTTCAAATTCGTATAAACTGTATGAAAAGCTTATTCGAAAAAGGAACATGCTCTGCTGTTTTTAATTATAAAAACTTCAATCCACAAAAACTAAAAGATAAATAATCAACTTACGCATAGGCGTTATTTACGAAATCTGTTTATATGGTTTTAGGAATCACACAAGCATGTACCCTTAGAAAACAATATACATCAATGAAGAATTTAATGGAATAAACCTCAAAAGATGAAACAAATATAAAGCTATCTGAATATGTAAGTAACCCTGTAAAACAGTACGTCCTTGTTAAGAACCTTTAAACGATGAAACAGGAGAACAACTGCGCATGTCTAGCTGTCATGAAAACATTTTTTAAAATCGAATTACTATAGACGTAAACAATAACTGAATAATTACGAAGCTTAGGATTAATACAAAATCGTAACCTTTCTAAATCGTGAGTATAAAACTAAACCATTGAATACTTAATCACTGAAATATTTCTAGCTCTTCCAATGACTTTCAGAATTCACCGCCAATTTACAACTTTATACATACAAACACGAAAATGTATTTGTACAATAAAAACAACACTTGGATAATACCTTAAGGATTTAAACTATTTAATTATAATGAAAACCTTCTACGAAGAACTTCTGTAACCCACATATTTGTCAATGTTAGCACATCTGTGCAATTTAGAAGAAGAAATATATTCTTTTAGTGATAAGTTTAATATGTACAAAACAATCTTGTTAAGAACTGACTATTAATTAAATGAAATAATGAACTCTTCACAAATGTAATATCTATTAATGAAAGTTACAACCTACACATTGAAGATTATAGGCAACCCAACTATCATCCCGAAATACTAGTTACATATACTAGCCTAGTAAGTGACACGATAACTTGCGAAAACGAGCTGTCACATAATAAAGGCTTCCAAGCGCACTGCTATCAAAGTTCTATGCTAGTAATTTATACGTTTAAGTTTTAATAACTATTATTAAACTATTATTAAAAATATACGTATTATGAGTGGAAAAATCCATCATAAAAGTACCGGTTTCTGAATGCATTGTCGTTCCAAATATTGGGCATCTGTGTAGGTATTGCTTATCTAAACCGGTTCGTTATGATTGCTTCAACTTATCTAGCTCGCAACGTTTGATTGCGGCCTTCCAGGTATCCAGTGATATTAATCGCATTATGAGTAACACATAGTATTGCATTAGCGCTTTGGCTTTAAAATTATAGATATCAGAAACTTGCAGCAGACACTGGAATTTTATTTTCTTTTAGTTATCTCGTGTTTGTATTTTTTCTTAATGAACGATATGCGTTAGATAATTACATTTAATTTACGTGATAGTGTTTGATTTGTGTTGCATGAAAATCCATCTATTGGTAGTTTCGAAATACATATTTTGTGAGTTATTCATTGGCTGTCTCAGATATTTGATATTGATATTAATTGATTATGGAAAATAAGAGTCTAATTACCACAAACGGTGGGATTTGCCCCTTGCCTGTCACACTGTGTACCATCATCATCATTTTGTTTTCGAACTTACTTTCTTACATTTAAAAAACGTATTCTTACGTTTAAAAAAACGTCGATAAATACATCGCGCAAGCGCGGAAAAAGCGACGCCACGGCAGGTGGTAGCTCCAAGCTTACACAGGCTTTAGCGCGTCCATCTAACAATGACGTCACCAATTCACAAATTAACTACGCAAAAGACAATAGTTTATATCAGCGAACAAATTAAACAATGGAGTACTTACATCAGAAATCCTGCGTCCTGCGGAGTTGAGTTAAAGTTGGCTTCTATTGAAGTCCATCAGGGTTACTGATGGCCCTTTTTAGGCAGTTAAAGATGGTACGCCCAACGCTCTTCCAAAGCGCTCAGACCAGCTCCGGCAGTCATGGGCTCGTTCATCCAGGGTCGTGCAGTACGGTTCGGCCAACGGCTGCAAATTATCTCCTACCTATGTAGGGAATGGGCAGGAAACCAGGTATAAGGGCGACAAACAGATAAGCAAGCAAGGAAATCTACATAGATAAAGATAAGGCACGATACGTTACCTAACACGACCACACTCCTTGAAAGTTCAGGCAAAAAAGCCACGTTACAGAGACTCACGGAAAAACCCCACTTTGTCCCTACTCCACTCGCGTCGCGCGATCTGGCGTAAACGCACTGTGACGTAGCGGAAATACGCGCACCGAGTCTTTTGAATTTATGGCGCAAAACTTCCGCACATCAAAATTACACTAAAAAAATGTTTAAGGGCCAATTTGGCACGTAACAACTTAAGGTCGTTTTGACGCAGCTCTAACTTCTTTTATATTCTTTGCTAATCTAAAAAGTTCTACATACCCTTCACTACCTAAATTTCTAATAATTTGACTAATATCGCTTGGTCTAGGTCTTCCTATACTCTTCTATCTGTTTCTTATGTACCTGGCTCTAAATAGATATTAGCAACCTGATGGTTGTTAAAGAACTCTAACATGTTTACATAATTCCCATTTATAAGGAAATGAAATATTACCTGGTTATTCCCTCCAAAAAAGGAAAACTGTTAAATTATATGTTATGGTAAGATTTAAGCAACAAATTGCTGCCAACAGCCAGACCGCTAACTAATTATGAGTTATGTCATGGAGACGTTTATTAAATTATGTTTTGGTAAGGCTTAAGCAACGAATCGCTACCAATATGCTAGACCGCTAACTAATTGTGAGTTATGTCATGGCGACATTTAGTTGACTGATTTTTATTTATTTTCTTTTGTTTTGTTTTCGAACTTACATAAGGTCGATTTGACGCAGCACTAAATTCGTTTCTATTCTGAGCTAGTCTAGAAAGGCCTGCATACCCTTCACAACCTAAATCTCTAATAATTTGACTAATATAGCTTTGTCTAGGTCTTCCTACTTTATTTTTATTTGGTTGTATATAATCTAAGACTTTACTAAATAATCCCTCATGTCTTAACTGGTGCCCTATCATTTTATCTCTACTGACCTTTAATTGTTTCCACATATAGGGTTCCTCACCTATCCTTCTATAAACTTCCACATTTGTTACTCTATCTGTCCAACTAATCTTTAACATTCTTCAATAATACCAAGTTTCAAAAGCTTCTATCTTTTTCTTATCTACCTCTTTAATTGTTCAAGTCTCACTATCGTATAATAGAACGTTCCATACGTACGACTTCAAGAAACTTTTTCTATTATCTAAACTAATACAATTAGCTATTAGTATGTCTTTCTTTTTTAAAAACATTTTTAGCTTAACTACACTCAGGTACTATCTTATTTCTAACTCTATTATATTTTTGCTTACTTTCACTATCCAATTCTCTGAAAGGTTTAGGCTATCCACTATTCCCTATTAAATCTAATATCTCCTTTGCTACCTAGGGTTTTCTAGCTTCTATTTTTTCTTACCTAGTTTGTGTTGCTGTATCATGTACAGCCCTTTTTGCTTCTTTCCATCTATTTTCTACGTTCCTTCCTATAGCTATCTCATTGATCGTATTATCTAATACTTGTTTATATTTCTCTTTTACCTCACTATCATTAAGCTTACCTAGATCCCATCCCTCTCTTTTAACCTTTTCCAATTTTTTGAATTTCTAAGTACACTTCATTTTACCTAAGTTATGTTTTGTATCTATGTCAGCCCCTGGATAACTACGGCATTTTTTAACTTGGTTTCTAAATCTTTGTTTAACTAAAATATAATCTATTTGGTATCTAGCTCTATCACCTGACGCTTTCCAGATATATCTTCTTCTAGACATGTTGTTCGAATAGGGTGTTTACAGTTACTAATTTATGTTCCTGGCAAAACTAAACTAATCTTTCTCCTCTATCATTTCGTCTACCATACCCAAATTTTCCTACCATTTTTTCCTCACTACCTTCTCCCACTGACGCATGAAAATCGCCCATAACTATTAAATACTCATCTCGCTCTACTTTTCTCACTATACTATTTATATCCTCGTATACCTTTTCTACTTCCTCATCCTCGTACTGAGTTGTTGGCATGTAAACCTGTACTAAAACAGTGTCTGTGGGTTTCGTACTCAATCTAACCATAATTATTCTATCACTAAATTGTAAGTACTTTCTAACTTTACGTCCTAATCTTTTACCTAACACTATTCCGACCCCTGCTTGTCCATTAGTTGAAGAAGTTGTAATTATTCTATAATTAGCTTTCCAATAATCATTACAATCTGGCCATTTTACCTCACTAATACGTAAAATGTCCAGCTTTCCTTTTCACATTTTGACTAATAAATTCGTTAACTTATCTACTCCAAGTAATGTCCTTACATTCCAAGTCCCTATCAATAAATCGAACCGTTGTTTTAAATTCTTACGATGACGAGCTCCAAGTACCCCCTCTCGAATGAGGGGGTATTTTACCTCTGGATAAGAATTTTACTTGTGAGCTCTTCATCGTACATAGTTCGTGTTTTAGGCCACGCATACCTGGGAAATATTGTGGTAAGATCCCATATCTTTCTACAACGCAGTTTTTAAAGATTTATAGCAAAAAGCCGTTACCGTCACGACCAACCCCCAACAACCTTGTAAATTATTCAGGATCACTCGAGACCAACCGATTCTCCTCCAATATCTTTTAACCAGCAAGGCTGCTGCTCCTTGCTGCGCCTTTTAATCGCTTTTTACGATAAACAGGTTTACTATAGTAGTATTCTTTGTCCCCTACTATTGGGAATACACTGTGTAGCAAGTGTTTCCAATTTGGTCTCTTGTATAGCATAGGATTATGTCAAAAATTTTATTTTGCTGCTTCTCAATTTTAATAATAAGTTGTATATATCGATAGTAACTTTTATGGTGTTTAGTTTACACTTAGTTTTAGCACGGCGTGGATACTATCGTCTAGGTATCTGTAATAGAATGGTTATGACATTTTAATCTTCTTTGTTGTTTTTTCTTCTAAGTCTTCTATTATTCTACTTATCATTACGGTATAAACGTATGTTTTTAATATACAGCATACCATTTCTAATTGCCTATAGAATTTTCTAATTTTATTTGACATTTTAGACTTAAAGAAGGCGATAACGCACCCTCGAAAACCTACATGAAAGCTACACGATATTTCACTTTGTCGCATATTCATAATGAAACATTTAATGTACCTTACTTTTCCATTAGCTGATAAAAAAGTATTTGCGTACACATTCATAATTTGGGTTATCTTATCGTATATATTAGTAGTGACCGCATTTATTTGATACAACTGTTGTATGGAATATTATAACACTTTGCATGTAAATAGAGTTTTGCAAGCTAACCTACATGGCAAAGGCGGTGTACATAAAAAGAAGAAGGAAAAGAAGATGCAGCAAACTGTACAGAGTGAACACGGAATGTGTTGACCGATGTTTATATACGAAATTAAAGAATGAATGCTAGTAGATATACTACCTTCGTACGAGCACAAAAACCGGTTTTTCCCATGTATTTTCTCATAAGAAAATCTAAGGTCCGTTCTGGTCATTTTTTGACCTACTATAGGAATTCCCATAAGGAGCAATTGAGGGTCTTTGTATATATTTTTCAATAAATTTTGTATAAAATTTTATATTGTTTTATTAAAATAATAAAAGTACTACCTCCCTTATGGTAATATGCTGAACCACTATACCCTTGGACGGGCGGGCGGGTGGGCGGGCAGGACCAAGTAGAGGATGATATTCCTTCGAAAACAGTGCCGCCGCCGCCGCCGCATTTACATGTAAATTCCCATAAGGAGTAAATGAGAGAGATGAACCTCCTCCTGCTCACACCTTGTTGACCGCCTTGTGGGATTTTTTACCCCCAACCATCCCTACCCTAAAACATCGGTAACCCCCATTGCATCTTTCGAGATAAACCTATCTTGTTTGGTATCAATTAATATTAGAATTTTCTCAGCTACCCGAATTTCTATGAATTTTTTATATAGCATCACCCCCCATAGAGCTACCCTAATTTTAAGATTTTTTACCGTTAACATTCTGAACCAAATAGTTTTCTTCGACTAGCCATTGCATCTTTCGAGATAAACCTATCTTGTTTGGTATCAATTAATATTAGCATTTTCTCAGCTACCTAAATTTCTGGGAATTTTTTAGATAACATCATGCCCCAGGGAGCTGACCTCATTTTAAGATTTTTTGCTGGTAGTGATTTCTGACTATCCTTATAAATTTTTAGCCATGCGACACATCAAATTAGTCTACAATTTTATGCGGAATTTCAATCTGCAAACGGATTTGCAATAGGAACACCTCTTACAAATTTACACTTTTAAAGGCTCCAAACCTCTAAATTTTGCTCTTTGCTCTATAAGCAAACCTAACAAATAGTTTTCTTTGACTAGCCATTGCATCTTTCGATATAAACCTATTTTGTTTGGTATCAATTAATATTAGATTTTTCTCAGTTAACAGAATCTTTAGGAATTTTTTAGATAGCATCATCCCCCAGGGAGCTACTCTAATTTTAAGATTTTTCACCGACAGCGATTTCTGACGATCCTTATAACTGTTTTAGCCATGTGACACATCAAATTAGTCTAGAATTTTACGCAGAATTCGAATCTGCAAACGGATTTGCAATAGGACTACCCCTTACAAAGTTACACATTTAAAGGCCCCGAACCTCTAAATTTTGCTCTTTGCTCTATAATCAATCTTGACAAATAATTTTCTTTGACTAGCTATTGCATCTTTTGAGATAAACCTATCTTGTTTGGTATCGCAGCCACTCTGTAGGATACATGGGGGGGGCAATTTTTTGTATTCAATTTAGAATTTGACAGTAGCTAGAACGGTAAACATGAGCGTCTCCAAGGTGATTAACGTTTCTCTACTTCTTGAGAAAATAAAGTGAAACCGACAAATGAGTGATTTGGATTATGGCTGTTGGCAGAAAATATGTGCAACAATAATCTGGTGACAGATATTGGTAATATTTGTTATGTCGAAGGCGAATAGATGCTGACTGGCGGACTACACACACCAATTACAGAACCATTTTGTGACAATATAATATTGGTTAAAATTTGCGACCTTTCTGACGCAGAACAAACATCTGCAAACAAAAGGATGTTTATCTTAAAAAAGAAATTTGTGGTGCATTTAACAGCTATCTACGAAGGAAGTTCGACCGATTTCTTTCCGCTAAGCATGGTGTTAAAGCTAAGCTTCCGTTATCTCTGGAAAGCACTAACAAGATGGGCCAGAGAGTAAAAGAAATTATCGAAAAAGAAGATCTCGAATGCATTAATAAAAAATTCCAAAATCCTATATGTGTTCCATACAAAGTGGAACTAGCAGATGTTAAGTTGGAAACTTTATTGGAGGAACTACTAGATATATTAGACGAACTTGAAAAAGATTATTACTATCTTTTTGATATGGATGTAACCCAAGATTTTGCTGGCATATTTAGCAAGATTGAGATGTGTAATTATTTAACTACAAACCATAACTTTTGCTATTAGGCGAATACGAAGAAAAGTGTAATATTTTTAATAAAATTGTATACAATCTATGTTGTTTTAATATTAATGAGATTTTTGGTGATCCAACGCAGTTTCTCACGCATTCCGGTGTACGCCTAAGCACGCCTGTGCCCATCCGCACCCTCGCGCGCGCGCATCCCCTGCCAATGCGCACCCCTGCGCCGCCACACCCCTACCCCATGCGCACCTCTGCGCGCGCACCCTCTGCCCTTGCACACCCCTGCGCGTGCGCACCCCTGCGCATACGCATTCTTGTAATATACAACTGTACAATTGGAAGCTATGTCAGTGCGGAACAGGTCTATAATCCCTTAAAAGACTGTTTAACCTTATTGGAAGATAGTAAGTTATACTTCCTAAAGGCACCAATGTACTCAGTACCACTTGCTAAAATGTTGAGTAAGCTATCGGACAAGCTACAAAATAGCTGCTGTTTAGTGTATAATAACCTACTACAGTACGTGTATTGGGGGAATGACAATACAAAGAAATTGACGGGCTTGCAAATTAAGTTGTCCGAAAATCCAGAGGAAAGGAAAAAAGTGATAAAGTATGTGCTTTCAGCTTTTAGTTTTAACTATTTACCTGTAAATTATTTGGAGATAGTAGAGGAGGAAGATAGCCAAGATAAAATAAAATCTTACACAAGTGCTACTTTAAAGCAGGTAGTACATATTTTACACAAAGTGCAACACCATATTCTACAATTCCAAAAGAAATAGTCATTTCGGTATTGGGGTTGATAGATACGCCTAACATTCGTCCAGAGGTTGTACGACAACGCGTAAATATTGGCAGTAAACTCTATCCGTTTACGCTATAGGAAATTGTCCCATTATGCACGCCATACGCTGTAAGTAGAAGAAAAAGATAACTGGAATTAGAGGAAATGGGTGCAAAAAAGCGAAAGTTGGAATGCATGGAAAACACTGCGACAATACGCCAACAATACAAAGATGTGTTAGACAAAGAACATCTTATTAGAGAAAATGAGGAAGAATTAAAAGATTATTTTATGTGCCGATGGACTGACTTAGATAGATCCGGTTTCTACAAGCTGTATGCATTTGTGGTTAGTAAAAAAGATTCTTTTAGTTATGTAGGCGTCCTTACGAAAAGGATGGTACTAAATGCGTATACTTTTTAAAAGGTTATTTTAAAAACGTATTTACCGAAATGGCAGATAACATAGACGAACTAAGGAATGCGGGTTTCGTAACCTTGGCGTACACCAGACGCAAAGGGGTTCCGTTAAATATTGTATATTTGCCTAGTAAAGAACCTTTCGGATCATTTAAAACCGAGGGTCTTACAACCTATACCAACCATATATTTCCAAAAGTGGTGGACATGCAACTACACAACAGTGGGTGGGAGAATAAGGGTTTCCTCCAATACCGACAAGAAGAAGTCGATCAAACTAACAAGATACGTATGCAAGATATAGTGGGAGACCCGCGATTAAAAGATTGTCACAAGCTGCAAGAATTACACGAAGGATTGGATCTGGTTGTCGGTGGAATCAAAGACTTTATATATAGAGGCAAACTTCGGTACATTTTGCAATTCGAAAACCTAGACGGTCTCTATGTATCAAATTATTGGCTATAAAAGGATATAGAAGACTTGGGTGTCGATTTAAATTTCAAGCTGCGAATAAAATTAGATAAAATTAAAAACCACTCCAAACAAACATAAAGAAAGGACTGTCTTCTGTGTATTTCTTTGTATTAAAATTATGTTTAAATGGCTCCATGCTTGGCATTAAATTTTTTAAAATTTTGTTATGTATAATGTCAGAATAAAAATTTTAGAATAGTATTACATTGCTCTTTATTTATAAAAGGCTATGACATCACCACCAGGGATGTGTCTGGGGCGTACACGAGGAAAGTGGAGGTTAATAGTCATCAAGCATCTAATTCTTTATTTGGATGGTATCGAGTACTTGCCGGTGTATGTATTCGGAGTAAAAAACACAATTTGTACACGCAGATTTTTAAATAAAATTAGTTTATCGAGGGAAGATGACAAGCGTAACGTCATCCCTGGAAGCATATCAACCCATGCATGGGGGAATAAAGATATAAATCTAAGATAGTTGTTTGATTTTGTAAATCTATTGTATATATTAGTTTTTAAATTCCATAATTTTTAAGTTCTTTGCCCACCTTCCAAATCCTTTCTGCTTCTATCTTGTTGGACAGAGTATACGCGTTATCTCCACGTGGTGTTCGCGGGGCACAGCGGTTTTAGATTTCTAGGGAAATGGTTGGTTAAAGCATATGTCTTGGGTAGTGAAAAAGGGTTTTAAAGATGGAGTTAAATAAAGATGGGTAAAAATTAGAGGTTAGGGTCTTTAAAAGGCGTGACTTTGTAAAGGGTGGTTTTATTTAAAATCTATTTATAGATTTGAGCTCCCTAGAAAAATCTAATATTAGTTGATACCAAAGAAAGATATATTTATCTTAAAAGAGTGACTACCCCGCGGATAATAAATAAGCAAAATTTAATTATCAGACAATAAAGTGCGCGATGTGCTATACTTTTAAAGAAAGTATGGAATGGTGCTTTGTAGCGGTCCTAACAGTAAAAAAGGCGACTGACTTTTTCAAGCAACTACAAGAATAGCAGTAGCGCAGAGAAGGGGTATGCATGTATTATACAGCGCACTGTTACTATAAAATATGTTAGTTTACGGGTAGCTCGAACGTGTAATTGATTACGACTTATAGATCCTTCGAAGGTTTAAAAATTCTGAGCCCATTGTCGTTTGAAAAATGTTTGGAAATTATCAGAACGGGAGCGGGTCGAAGTTTAAGTTGGATGGATGATTGACCGAAATTTTTCTACCTTTTACGAGTAAGTCAAAGTTGACAAACATCGAGCATCTAATTCTCTATTTGGACGAAATCGAGTACTTGCCGGTTCTAGAAATAATTACATGCTACCGACCGCTATGCGGAAGATTTGATTCTAGGAAATGGGCAACTTACGAAAGTACGGAATACTCGGTATTAATGCTAATTGGTTTAGTGACCGCGCTTGTGCACTCTTCGAGTGTCTTCGACATTTTTGAATTGTTTCCAAAGAAAATATTCAAGCCTACCATTTGCGAAAATATGACGTAGAAGTTATTTAAAATTAAATTGTTTTATTAGTAAGTATCCTGTAGACAACAAGTTTGGTATTCCCTTAGTAAAGGTTTAAAGTGTTTTATTGAGTTTTTGTTTATAGTAGCACTGCATCTCCTACTGCACGACTTGCAACCAATTTGTGCGCGTATGCTATCACCCTTTTGGATTTTAAATATGCACGCGATGCGATTGTTGATCCATATAACATGAAAGACGTTTCCGATGTTTCTACTAACTGCATTCGCTGCATGGACGATGCGAACCGGGTGCATGCATTGGTGCTAAATGTACTGGACGAGCAGCAAGGATTGGCAAAAGATGATGTCATTTAGCTCCCCGCAGAATCCTCAACTTCGTTCGGCTGTCTTCGGAAACCTTCGGTATGCATTCTATAGTGTACATAAAGCAGGTATGCTAGAGTAAACTCTTTAGTTATAAGTTAGTTTGCTTACAAGCTTCACCAAAGTCCTATAGTGCGGTTTTTGTTTTGTACTAATAGGTGATTGCAAATAAATTCAGTTCTATTTTAATAAATAATGTGAACCTACCTTAAATTTTCAATATGAGGGAAAAGCACTACACAAAACGATTTGTTTAAATTTTCGACGAACTTACACAAAGCGTGCGGAACTAATAGGCTTTACTAATAAGATCGCGTTATATACGGTTTAAAATAATTAACCGTTAATTGATCTGTATTACAAAATGAAGTTTGCATTTCCCTAAATACGTAGTCGAGGACGTACTAGAAAGTACATTATGTTACTAATAATCTACAAGCAATTATACGATAATCTTCTAATGCACGACATTGAAATATATTTCTTGTATTTCTCGAACATATAGTCAATAATATAATTAATAAAGAGAAAGGTTTATACTGCTTTCACGTGTACTTCACATAATCATAAAACAATTAGTTTTGGAAGCGTAATATATTTTCCAAAGTACATATTTAGCATTGAGCATATAATTATTTGTGACGTACTTAGTAATTAGCAAATTGTTAAACCAGAAATTGATAACTGTTTAAAATTTTAAATAGCCGCGGTTTTGAATATTCTAAAAAACAGTACATTACTGTTTGAAAATGGTTTTAAATATTAAACACTTATGGTTTATAATGAACTCATTTTTAAAATCCCCGCGGTTTTAGATTTCTCGGCAAATGGTTGTTTAAAGCATGCAAAAATTTTGAAATTTGGGAGTCTTTAAAAGTGTAACTTTGTAAAGGGTGGTCGGATTTTAAATCTGTTTGCAGATTCAAATTCTGCGTAAAATTCTAGGTTAGTTTGATGTGTCGTATGTCTAAAAATTTATAAGGACGGTCAGAAATCGCTAGCAGCAAAAAATCTTAAAATGAGGGTAGCTCCCTGGGGGATGATGCTATCTAAATAATTCCTAGAAATTTGGGTAGCTGAGAAAAATCTAATATTAATTGATACCAAACAAGATAGGTTTATCTCGAAAGATGCAATGGCTAGTCGAAGAAAACTATTTGTTAGGATTGCTTATAGAGCAAAGAGCAAAATTTAGAGGTTTGAAGCCTTTAAAAGTGTAACCTTGTAAGGGGTGGTCCTATTGCAAATCCGTTTGCATATTCGAATTCTGCGTAAAATTCTAGACTAATTTGATGTGTCACATGGCTACAAAATTTATAAGGATAGTCAGAACTCGCTGCCGGTAAAAAATCTTAAAATTGGAGTAGCTCCCTGGGGGGTGATGCTATCTAAAAAATTCCTAGAAATTTAGGTAGCTGAGAAAAATCTAATATTAATTGATACCACAAAATAGGTGTATCTCGAAAGATGCAATGGCTAGTCGAAGAAAACTATTTGTTAGATTTGCTTATAGAGAAAAGAGCAAAATTTAGAGGTTTGGAGCCTTTAAAAGTGTAAATTTGTAAGGGGTGGTCCTATTGCAAATCCGTTTGCATATTCGAATTCTGCGTAAAATTTTAGACCAACTTGATGTGTCACATAGCTACAAAATTTATAAGGATAGTCATAACTCGCTGCCGGTAAAAAATCTTAAAATTGGAGTAGCTCCCTGGGGGATGATGCTATTTAAAAAATTCCTAGAAATTTAGGTAGCTGAGAAAAATCTAATATTAATTGATACCACAAGATAGGTGTATCTTGAAAGATGCAATGGCTAGTCGAAGAAAACTATTTGTTAGGTTTGCTTATAGAGCAAAGAGCAAAATTTAGAGGTTTGGAGCCTTTAAAAGTGTAAATTTGTAAGGGGTGGTCTTATTGCAAATCCGTTTGCAGATTCGAATTCTGCATAAAATTCTAGACTAATTTGATGTGTCGCATGGCTAAAAAATTTATAAGGATAGTCAGAAATCACTACCAGCATAAAATCTTAAAATGAGGGCAGCTCCCTGGGGGATGATGTTATCTAAAAAATTCCCAGAAATTCAGGTATCTAAGAAAATGCTAATATTAATTGATACCAAACAAGATAGGTTTATCTCGAAAGATGCAATGGCTAGTCGAAGAAAACTATTTGGTTCAGAATGTTAGCGGTAAAAAATCTTAAAATTAGGGTAGCTCTATGGGGGATGATGCTATATATAAAATTCTTAGAAATTCGGGTAGCTGAGATCATTCTAATATTAATTGATACCAAACAAGATAAGTTTATCTCGAAAGATGCAATAGGGGTTACCGATGTTTTAGGGTAGGGATGGTTGGTGGTAAAAAAATCCCACAAGGCGGTCCACACAGCGTGAGCAGGAGGAGGTTCATCTCCCTCATTTACTCCTTATGGGAATTTACATGTAAATGCGGCGGCGGCGGCGGCGCTGTTTTCGAAGGAACATCATCCTCTACTTGGTCCTGCCCGCCCACCTGCCCGCCCGCCCAAGGGTATAGTGGTAGAGCATATTACCATAAGGGAGGTTAATGTAGTACTTTTATTATTTTAATAAAACAATATAAAATTTTATACAAAATTTATTGAAAAATATATACAAAGACCCTCTATTGTTCTTTATGGGAATTCCTATAGTAGGTCAAAAAATGACCAGAACGGATCTTAGATTTTCTTATGGGAAAATACATGGGGAAAACCGGTTTTTTGTGCTCGTACGAAGGTAGTATATCTACTAATGCTTCTTAAATAGGTTGGACATAGGATAAAAAAAATTGCTGGTCCTACCTGAAGATACATTCTTATATGGATTATACTTACATTTTGTCATTATGCGTAGTGAAAGTTGGGTACATTTCTAAGAAATATCACATTCTAATATTTCTGAACGTTAAAAATAATTATTGAACATTACACAACTAATATCGTATTTTTTAAAACAAACCATCAAATTCAGTTATTGAGAAAAACTCATTTTTGCTTTTGTTTTAATGCTTCCGGTGTCAAGAGTATAATAATACACTTAAATCGGCAAAGTCATATAAACTAACCACAGTTATGAAGCTAATGAATATTAATTTAACAATTCTTGTTGAAAGCTCGACCTATTAGCTTATAAATTTAGAGTCAGAAAAATGATTCCTACCGTTAATAAATCCTCCTTTACGTTAAAAGTAATTGGTTTTAATAATTTGAAGTCTGTACTTAGTTTACAATAGCTTCATGATTTGTAATATCCATCACTAAATAACGTTTCAGGTTTTAACTAACGTAATGTCGATAGCAGTGAAGGTACATAGAAAATTCTAACGCATCCGGAGGGCAAAGTCATAAAGAATTCTAGAAATTTTTTTGACCTGTAATTCCGGAAAACAAAGACAGTATTTGGGCACGTGATAAAATTATGTGACACCGTTAAATTTTTAGAAATTTATACGAAAAATTGAATATTGAATTCCAATAGTAGAACCATCGCCAAAAGTTTAAGATTTCTCAAATTTATATAAACACGCACATACTCTATACATTATTTCAAGACCTTTTAGTAGTAGCGGTGTGTTCGATATAGCTTTTTCTCGTGATTACTTCAGGCAGAATTTTACTGTATAGTTAACTCATTATCTATATAAAAATTGAAAAATGCATTTCCCCCCAGCGTTCCTGGATATATAACATATCGCTTCTTATAATTGAAGTCCTAGATTTTACCTCTAGTGAAATTTCTATACGAGAGTCAACTTTTTATTTTCTAAAAACTATGTCGCGGAAAATTTAAGTCAAGTTGACGGCCACTAGAAAAGTGCTTAGGTAGCGGCTTTTGGGTTGGGGGTGGTGACAACTTTTGCTCCGGCTTAGTCAGGGTGAGACTCTAAATCAGGGTAGATCAGAAAATGTACTGCACAGATTATATTAATAAGGGTTAGTATTGAATCAGAGCCTGGACAGGGAATGCCAAGGCGCCAGGAACTGATAACAATTAAGGAGCGTATGAAACCTAAAGTCCTAGTTCCAACAGACTTCGAAGGAACCCCCTTCCAGATCATAAATATAAAACACGCAACTTCACAAAATAACTATCTTTAATATCGCATCGGAACACAAAAACAATTAATAACAAAAATTCCAAATACCAGTTGAATTTCAATATTACATCAATTATGATTAACACAAGTATAGAAAATACAAAATTAGTAAATATTACCGTAAGGAACTCCGCACGAGTGCATATCAGGGAAGAAGAACTTTTAATTTCTCACTCACTTTAAAGTTATTTATTACTCACGTACTCATATACCCTTGGCCAAGAAAGCATGTAGTAGTACGTAAAATGCACCACAATAGTGTAAATATTAGATACCTTAACGTACTGTTGAAATATTTCACAATTATCTCAATGAATCACCCTAGGCAGTAAAGAGGGTGCCTAGAAATATACTAAATGTTGATTTTTAAATATTAAATTTTGTATATCAGTATTACAGAATTTTGAATGAAGTAGATGTACTTCTTATGAACAGCAATAGCTCAAATTATTAAAATTATGTACTAGTAAAGGAAAATAATAAAACCACAATGGCACCAAATAAGCACAAACACTAACAACGAACAATAAATACATGGAATAATCTTACTCAATGATTAGCTTCTGTACGTAGTTATCTCACATCAAAGGTCGTCGAAGTCCTAGGCTGCTGGAATGGTAACCCAGAGTAACGACAGCTGGTTGGCAACACCAATAAATGATAAATAATAAAGTTGGTAGTGCGACAACGTTCTTGAGATAAAAAGAAGAAGAAGAAGGACCCTAAAATTTAATATTAGAAATCAAGTTGCAAACAAAAATTGAGATATTAATTACCACGTAAGTGGGTCAATTAAATGTGCACTAACTGATTTAGAGATAACAGGACGTTACAATATTTAGATTTCAATAACGAAAATCTGCACCTAGAAAAATTAAAATAATAAAATTTAATCTATTTTAATTCCTACCAATTATGAACGATGATGAATTTAAATCCACTACAAGTGAAAATCGAAGCTAGCAAAAGGTATTCTAGAACCATAAAACCCAAAATTGCCAAACTCCAATAATTATTTGTCGGTTTTACCTAAATCCGTAATCAATACGTTTATATCGGCAGAATCCAACTTTCACCAACAACGATCGAAATAACAATGCCTCTTATCCGCAAGGACAAAAGTAAAGTACAGCTTATTATCATATTTGTAATTTCCAATGCAGATACGTAACGTAAATTTGAGTATACGGCAATAACCTGTAATTATGAAGGTTAACACAAATGAAGCGCAAAGGTAACAACGATATAGATAGCAGGACAATGCTATCGGCAGACAATTGAATTTAGAAATATTATATAAATAGAATGCTGACACAGAAGTGTCGACCGGAAGGTTACAACTAAAACCACCCAAAGTACAGTCCAAGCACAAGTCATATTATTTCTGAAAATTAGAGACCCAGATGTCATTTCTTATGATCATGTACAAGAACACATTGGCTAAATAAAATTGTGTATATTCTTATAAAGTTAAACGAAACAGCTAAAAACATGCTTTTGACATATCTACAAATACAAGGTAGGAAGAGTTTAGTATATTATTATAAGTCCCATTGGAACATTCGCTGTATAGCTTTGTGGTGTTGATTTATCAATTTAGTAATTTTAAAGTAACCCATGTGCGTAAGGATTAATAAACTGAGTTTGGAGATGTTTCCAATTTAAAATTAGCTAGAAGTAATTGCAATATGTTAATATTACTTAGCTCTACTTCTATTGCTTCACGTTATTAATATTAGTGATGTTTCTTTACTCCGACCTTTTATTTCCTATAATCTATTTGTCCTTAATTATATGCGTTATTAAAAATAATTCTTTTCATTTCCGTATGCTGACCAATCGCAAGTATGCATTTTCCTGTCATTTTCAAGAATATTTGTCCTTTAGGAACACATCGCTTAGGTTGCCGTAGTTTAACTACTGTGGGTGATCACTGAATTTAGCATTTTGTTGTTAGTAAGTTGTATTCTGTGCTAACTTTGACGCGCACTGCACTAATCGAAAGATATTATTTTGAACCCTCACCATGAGACATTATGTTGTTCAATCATGGCACTGTGGCAAGGATGAGAAATTTTTTAGTCATTTGACTGGAACTTTATGTGAAAAATTAATCTTGGACGGACAACTTAATATTAATATACCGTGTATATTATAATTTTGTACAAAGTAATGCTTAGTAAGCAAGACATTTTAATAAATTGCGTTAGTTCTATTAAAATTATAAACTTGAAAACCACAAAATGGTCGTTTTATCTCTGTTAAATACATATTGGAACGGAGCTTAGGTTTGTAAGGTATTTTAAACCACAAAAGTGTAAACAAAATGTTCATTTCTGTAAACTTTTATAGTCCAAACGCCATTTTAAAAAAACTTTAGAATTATTAACTGACGCTGAATACGGGAATTTCACCGATGTCAGATGGTAGATTATTTAACATTTTATACAATATGTTCCAATGTGTTTATTTTATTGTGCAAAGACAAGAAAACACAAACGCTAACCTATGTAAATAGCACGATACTACAAGTACTATGACAATAACTCCAGACAATATAAGAAAATAGAGGGGAATTAAATCACATTGATTACATCCGACTCAGAATAAGAATTAGTTTTTTTTAAAACCTGTGTTTGATTTCATTTTGTGAATTCCATTACTTCCGTTGAGCTAGACAGGCAAAGAAAAGCTAGAAAGGAATGTAAGTCAGTAATTTTAAATTTACAATTTTTGTTCCTGTGTCACTGCACTTTTAGGGACGTTCATACGTACATGCGTTACCAAATTAATATATATTGCTGTTTCTGTAGCTATAAATGAACCCCCACGAGCTGAATGCAAATAATTATATGCTGTGATATTGAAACCTCAGTTCTCCCTACACATGGGACGCAGAAACTCAAACCTAAGTTTAGGAATTCACTTCCCCGATTATTACAGTCAGTAGAACATTAAAACATTAAAAGACCTAGTCGAATAGATCAGTATATTAAAATTCACTAAAAAATTTTAAGTACAAATATTAACAAATAACAGAGAAAAATGAAAATTCGTGCATATAAATCACATAAAAATATTTAAAAAACAAGGTTTTAACTTACAACTAAAATAAACTTACGTTATACCTCCAGCGTTACAGTATACTCTCACAACCGTACAAACTTTTTAAAAAAATATTTTTATCAAAGATACATATTAATTGTCCTTTGTTATATGAATATATTTCCAAAGTCTTGAAATTTCGAATTAACTCTGCTTTAAAGTTACCACTTCTCACAATAAAATTATTGAATACTAAATACAGATTTGAGTATCTTCACGAAGTTTTTTATACAAAAAATCACATACGTTAAAACAATTCTAACTTTTCACCTCTAGCGCTTAGAAATAATTCCAGTTCGCCAGTACTCAAAACTTTTAGACGACACACACTCAAAAAATAAATTCTCTTTAATCGATGATTTGCTCGTCTTATGAATCTCTACCAAGCTTTTATCACAGTGTGATTGTTTCTTGAAAAAATTGCATAAGATCTTTCCCAGTAGAAAATCAATAAAGCTAATTTACATGAAGTTAATTGAAGTAGAATTAAACGAAATGAGATTTAGTTGAAGTTGCATAAAATTGAATAGAATCTGAAGCCCTAAAATAATTACTATTACCTAAGATAGTTTGAAATATACATGTCTACTTACAATCTCAGAAACGCCGAATATCAACTAACGCCAATGCGAACGAAGGCTACGGCTATACTAATTTGTTTACAGAAGCGAGAGGCGCTGTATTCGAAAGAGAAGGCTTCACGATAAACAGCTGTTGGTCGCTAACGTTTGCTGCATGCGCACTTCTTCTGCAGCAGCGACATCTCGTATATGCAACTATGCAACACGATTATTAGTTTAACGATCCATAAGTGGTTTCTCTATACACACACACAGCGCACGCACACACACACACACTTTGGAATTAGGATAATAATAATTGTGATATTAACTAAATTTTTTCTGAGTGATAATGCACAAACACGCACGCCCATACTATAGGACGCATGTAGAATGCACGCACCTACACACACTGCGCAGACACAGTATACACGGGATCTTTGTTTGACCTCTCATTTGAACATAAGACCACTTTGCTCGCCTAACATTTGTCATTCGGTTTGTAGTTGCAATTAGCAGAAACACGCAAACGTAACTAATCCTTTCGGTTTTCAGTAAATTGAAATTTCGGGCAACAAAGTTTTCAATAAATCTACAAAGTTGAGGGTCTTCAATGCTAAGTTAATAGTCATAAGGGCTTTTTGTTATAGTTCAAAATGTGCTAATTGTATGTTCCGTCGTAATTTGGATAGATAGAAACAAAAAAAAACATTCACTTGAAATACTGGTATAATTTCAGATTTATTGTCCAATACCTAAGTTGCGCAAAACTTCTAAAGTTCCAACCAAATTAAGGAACAGTCGTAAGCGTTCTTACCCTGTAGGATAATTAACTATTTTCAGGATCTTATTAAAACAAGCAATCTACCCAAGTAAGTGTATAGGACGTATAACTATGGTTGCGTTCAATCCACGATTCAAAAGTTTACAACTTCCTAGCAGACTTCTTATTGAATTTATGATGACAGTTTTATGTTATCCGCATAACTTTTGCATCCAGCAACAGGTGAAGCTTTGGTATACATGGAGCAAAACTTCATGAATAACCCTTCATAAATATCACTTTGTTGTACACGATTTCTCATAACTTCCAGCTTTAATATATCTTATGTATGTATGTAGCAGCTTACGTTATATTGAAGATTTCTATTCTCTCGTGCTATAAGATTAATATGGAAAGAACTTTGAGGCTGGTACACATATAATAGCATATAGAACTTATTGTTTGTGATTAGCTGCAACACATGGTCAGCATCTCAATTTTCCACTCCATTTGTTGCTTCACCTCCTAAGACAAAATATACCGAATTAAATAGCCTGACGATACGTTCAAGTAATGTTGTATATTAGTACACACTAAATCTTCGTTAATGAAGGACTAGATATATATAACCGCCATCGTGGCATGACGTGCCCTTCAGGCAATTTTTTAATCTTTGACCCACATTTATTATGTGAATCGTGTAGTATTTTGCATTCAAATTTCTATATATTAATGATAAAAGTAAGTAGTCAGCGTCTGTTTATGTATTCCTTGCTAAATCGAATTTTCTGTTTTTATTTTAGCCTTTGATAAAGGTGCAAAAAATGTACCGAAACGTTAGGTTGTTGATTAAACAGTAAATTTTAATCTGTCGTTTTATTTGGACTACATCCCAAGAAAAATTACATGTTCATTATACTATAAGTCTGACCAGCACATTATTTGACTAATTGTAACGGGCATTTTTGTACCTTAACTTTTTTTTACGCTTTTTCTCAATTAGTAGATACCTTTCTGCAATTACTATTTCTATATTTTATATTTATTAGTATAAAGTAAATACTTTCGAATATGATAAACCGCTGTAATTAATTAGTAGATAATTATAGATTGCATGGTTCTTGTCTGGTCGTCGTATAAATTTAGTTCCTTATGTGAATATACAAGCCTAGATAAGAGTCGATACGAGGTTATAATAACAACGAGTTTATATCTACAGACGGGCAGTTGTAGTTTGGTTCTTTGTTCCTATACATAAATGACTTTAAAAATACGTTTTCCTGTTTGCTTTGAAAGTTTGAGTTTGCTCTTCGATCCTACAGATTAATTACGTTAAAAATAGTGTGTGCTGTTTGCTTTGAAAAGAGTCGGATTGTTTTAGTGATACGCGTAGCTTTACTAATTGTTCTTTTTGTTGCTTTTCTGTTGAAAAAAAAAGTGATAGAACTTGTTGACTCGACCGCACGTGCTTGTTTTACGGAACATTATTTTAGTGATACGCGTTGCTTTACTAATTGTGTTTTTGTGGCGTTGTCCTTTTCTTATTTGAGTAGTTCATACTTTGGATTATCCCAAATACTGTGATACTGTAGTTTCTGAATTTTCTAACAACAAAGAATCTAAAATAGATCTTTGCTTGTGCAAGTTTCGTGTTTGCGAAATATAACAGATTACCGGCTTACAAAGGTATTGTTTGAAGTTTCTCACTGCGTTTTGGGATGGTTATGAAAATAATATGCATCTGGTCCCAGTTGAAATTAAACTAGTGCTATAGGATATTTCGAAATTATTGTCTTAGGAAATAAAATTTATCAAGGCTACATAGTTCCGACGCGTGATATTGTCTGCTGCTAACCCCAGTGAAATACGTAGGTGTGATTAGTGTAACGTGTGATAAGTTTCATCAACACCCTCACAGTCAAGGGCGAAGTGCTTCGTTAGTGCAGGACATCGTTGAATCCCACACTTCAGTTGCAAGGAGGCGTTGCTGAAGGACTTTTGTAAGTTGAACTATTTCCTACTGGTTATTACTTAAAATATCTATCCGTTGCTTTACCATATCTTTGTTGTTCTGATACCTTTTACAATAGACTTGCATGCTATTTTAAAACATAGAAAAAAAAAGAAAGAAAGAAAAATCAATACTACTGAATTACTCATACCAATTGTGTCTTATCTATTTATCTTTTGTCAACATTTTGTCTGATTTATGTTTAATTGGTTTGTGAGGAAACATTTCTGCTACTCCCCAATATTACCTCACTTTGTACTAAACATTTGTCTGTATTGCTTTTACCGTTGTTATATTATATAGATTACCCAAACAGTTTCTTTTTTTTACATTCTACATAGTACTGAATAACTTAGACTTTTCATTGCTGCTATGCTTTTTCTTTATTTCAGGTTTGCAGGACTAAGCTTTTTTATTGCAGGTTTACTATTCTAATTTCTTTTATTGCAGGTACTGTTACTAACTCCTTACCGCCGCATACATCATAGGTCAGTCTGCTTTCTACACCCCCCCCCTACTCTCCGATTGAGCCGGGTCATTTCTTTGATTTTCTTTGTGTTACGCACGCCTACGAGCCAACGTAGCATAACTTTGGCGCCCGAACGTGGATGCCACGAAATAGCGTAACAGACATTTTGGCGCCCAACGTGGGGCCGCTAATTCACGTAACATAATATATATATATATATATATATATATATATATATATATATATATATATATATATATATATATATATATATATGTATATATATATATATATATTCTTGTATATAATTACTATGTTTTTTTATAATATAATTACTCCTCCTTTAAACAAGATTTTATTACACGACTTTTGTCGTCGTCACAATGATTTCAAATCGAGGTGCTTTAGCAAACGTTTGGTTGTTTTTCTTTTACTAATTACTATATTTTATATGCCTCGACTATTTGAAACTTTAATCTCAGGGTTTTCTCACCTACTCACCGTGGGTTCAATCGTGAGTAGATGTGCAATACCAACCAAACTGCACCCTCGTTTGTTTTACCACTTTTGAAATATACTAAATTTATTTTGATATGCCAAATCTTAATAGATCAACGATGCCTGATGTCAAATTAATTTATGTAACTTTTATGACTTTAATTTCTGACGTTCTAATATATTCACGGTACTTACCAGAAATATACTGCGCTGAAGGCCTTCCTTTGACTGCTGGCGCAAGTTCGGAATCGCCGTACGCACTTTCACACAAGATTCTCCAAAATTGTCCTCTTGCGCACTGCCTCCAGGTGTTTGTAAAACAATTTTGATGCCCCAAACCTGAAATAATGTTACCCCAATTTAGAATTTAGTAAAACCTTTATCTACTTTCCTGCGTCAATTCTTCCTCGCCGTATTCCTATCTCCTGTTCCTCTGCTCCGTATCCCGCTTACTTCTCTCTTCGCACAACCAAATCAATCCCGCTGTCTTAATACAAATCACTCCTAATCCTGCTATACCAATTATCCATACGATGTCCTTCTGCCGTTATATCTTCTCAAATCAATCCCAAAATTCTTTACGTCGTCGATGCCTTCTTTAACCACTCCAATATCCTGCTGCCGTAATACCCAAATCTATCCCAAAACCAACACTAATCTTCTCCAATAAATACCCGTCGCTTTCTTCTTTGCACCAATAACCACTTCCAAAATCTTCTTTAAATACACGCTGACTTTCCCTTTTCACTTTTAAACACTTTTACAACTCCTTTTATGCTTGAATTAAATAATACTCGATGAATACACAAATAAACTTTTATTTCAAAACTATTTTACAATTTTAACGCAGGTTTCATAAATAGGTCTGTATCTGAACAAATTTAAAAAAGAAGTCCATTATTTATATTGCTTAGTTATTAACTAAACAAACTTAGCTTACTACAATAACATTTTTACATATATAACATCCAATAACAAATCTCCTATCTTTCAGTGTCCAACATACCTTCGCTATAGTCTTTATAATAATTTTAAATTTCTACCATTGGTCCAAAACACTTCACTAAACTCCAATAACCTTTTACATTTTGATTCACTTTAAATTTTGATTTACAATTCGTCTAAAAGTTTGATTCTATAAAAGGAAAAGCCAAATAATTCATACACGACCTGGACGCTTTGTTATATTGCAGATATCCATAAATGCGTCCGGCTTTCCGACGGCAAATGTACTCTCAACTGGCTCATGAAATATCAACTCAGTATAAAACCTCAAGTACCGTGCATTATATCAACGTCATAAAGTCATGTTACTACCTTTTGGCATATAAGTTTCCATCTGAAATGGTACATACTTTAACGTATGTAAAGTATAGCAAAATTTATAGTTTTTAAATTATTAAATCTGAAATATTGACCCTATCGTTTGGCATACACCCCTATTAATACAAATATACCTTTAGAAACCTTCTAACCCCCTCCCTTACACAATAATATATATATATATATATATATATATAACTGAATAGTATCTATATATCTATATATCTATATAGTTGGGAAAGTTCTATAACTGTTTTGTTATTCGAGATAACAATTTCCGTTTTCTTGAGCGATAGCCACAGCTAGGCTGCACAATCTAAAAACATCTTTTTCTATATACAGAGTGTGCTAATATGGTTTCCAACTCAAAGTTATGTTTTTTCAATAGAATACCTATGTTTGGTGCCATATTCTGAGACACCTTTTAATAATGATGAAAATGATACAGATGTACCACGGGTCTACAATGGACAGTTTCCTATTTATGTCATTTTATGTCAAAATTATCTCTTCTTTGAAAAATTGCAAACGTTTCCGTAGTGAACTTGTAAGGTCAATTTCTTTAAGACAAGATTTTCTATATACACGAAGTATCATTGTACGTAGCATATGGTACATGTTTATACTTTCTATGATACAGGGCAAATCAAAACGCAAAATAAACAAAAATACATTTTTAAATAGCTCTCCCATATTGTATGTTGTTATTAAATAGCATTTTTAAAGAGCTTTTCAATAATATAAAACTTTGTATAGGTTGTTATGATAATCCGTGCGTACAAAAGAAAAGTAAAGTACAGTAAGTCAAGTAACGGTAGCCTGCACCAAGTACCGTAACAAAATAAAGGGAGAATCGAGAGAATTTATGCTGAGCTTGCCAAACGTCGTAGAGTGGGGTGGGTCACACAGACAGTAACATTAGAAAGCTCATGGAATAGATTTTTATTGACAAACCATCTATTTAACTATAATACAAAAGAATATTTACAATATCTTTAATTAGAAAAACGTGTTACATAAAAAAACACCAACCCGCGACGAAAACAATATTTATACACAGTATCCCAAAGGATTTACAGTACACAAACCTACGCCAATAGCAATTAATGCTTTCTGACTTACCTCACGCTAATGTTACTATAAAACCGAAATTTAAAATCTCGTCTGCAGTCACTGATTCTTACACTCTAAATATTTGATCTCGAGGTTAGTCATAAAAAAAATTCTCAATAACTATACTATTATGTAATACAATTTTAAAACAATACTATCATAAGTCGGCAAATATAGCAAAAATATGTACATACTGTTCACAAGTAATGAAGAAAAGAATTCGTTGCTTGAAATGTATTCCGGTGCAGCTCTAAAAGAAATTATATAAGCAAACATTGCATTCTCCGTAGAGAAAAAATTGAATTTTATGACTAAGAACTGAGTAGATGAATGTTCTTATACAATAAAACAAAATACAAATTAAAAATGTTGTCGTCAAATTTTCTTTAAAATAGCTAGAATGATGGTAGCCTTGTAGAAAAATTTTTATGCTAAACTCTCAACTTGCAGGTGGAAACTCCTTGGCCGCTGGTGTTGACGTTGAAACGCATTTGCATAGCGTTTCCACAGTGAGTACTACATATTATACTTCCGTCCAAAATAAGAAAGTAGTCCTTCAAGATTGGTTGTACTCGTAATGGTTCGGTAGTCAAATGCGCTAACATAATAGCCTAAAAAAGACAGAGAAATTGTGGAAGCCCAAGGAGAATTTCTTCCGATTCTTCAATAACATAACGAACATTCATAAACGTAACAGCTCGACTTCGTACTTCATCTCTTCCTTCACAAAATCCAGTTTAAATATACTAGTGAATTTCACCAAGAATGTTCAGTAATTTGGAACATGACAACTAGTATGATGGATCTGAAATCAAAGTTTGACCGCGAATAGTAGAAAATTACTTTTAAAACTCAAGCCAACAAATGAGAAACCCCGTTGTCAACGTATCTTCATCTTTCCTGAAGCAAGTGCTTTGATAAGAATAGATACCAGCAAATATTGTATCAAAAGAGTAATTTACTATATTTAAAATTATAATTTCATGTACTAATAAAACGTATTGAAGGAATGCATATATAGATAAATTAAATCGCCTTCGTTAATCAGAGATGTAGAAAATCTATTCTGTAGAAACTTGTGGTACTACCTTTATCCCTTCAGATCCACTGATAACGGAATACGTTTTCGATGCAATGTCAAATAGAAGAGATAGATCGAAGTCCTTCGACTTCCAAATTTACTAATAAAATTCTACAGAGTGATGAATAATTAATCGTTTAAATTGACCGAAGGCTGCCGGGGTCGCTAATACACGCAATTAACCGTGGGAATAATACGGAATTATGAGGTTTTAAATCAGCCACGCATCCAATTAACCTATTTCAGGGACGGAACGTATCAAAGTTACATGAGAAAATTCTAAAAGGTTGTGGTTTTCAGAATAAAGAAAACTAAGCAGACTACTATCATCAAACCTGTCATCAAAAATTCAGTGCCAACAGGGTACCTAAACACAAACTTTTATACATTAATGCCAGAAAAAACAAGCTTTAACAATAGGTAAATTCCGAAAAATAATTGTATAATGCAATGAAAAAAGCAAGTTGTCTATAGTAAGTATTCAAAAATAAAACCATTTTGTTCGATGCGCACTGCTAGCCTTCTAATGAAAAAAATTTGCAATCGGGTCAGAATTGTTTCCTCAATTGAGCAAATTGCTGCGCTTATTTAATTCTTCATATCATCAGTTGTTGGACAAATTCTAGAAAGCTGTTTCTTAACAAATCCTCATAAAAGAAATCCAGCGACGTTAAATCAGGAGAACGAGCTAGCCAAATAATAGCTTCGCCTCTGCCAATCCACCGATTAGGTTAGCTTTCATCAAGAAATTGACGTACAGTTCTATGGTTATGTACAGGAGCACCATCGTGTTGAATCCACATATTCTTTGTTGTATTTAAATCTACATCCTACAGCGAAGTGGTTAGATCGTGTTGAAGAAATTGCAGATACGGTTCCTCATTTATAATGCCATCAAAAAAGTGGGGTTCAACAACATGGTTGTCGATAACTCCCCAAACATTAAGGGACCATCGATTTTGATAATCGACAGTTCTTCGTCAATGTAGAGTTTCAGTTGCATAGTGCATATTATGCCTATTAACTGTACCGTTGCTTTTGAACGACGCGTTTTCACTGATCAAAATATTCGAGCCATATGATTTTTCATCAACCACAACATCATTCGATTTGAAAATTGTACGTGTGTCTCAAAATCATCTTTATATATTTCTTGATGAAGTTCGATGTGATAAGGGTGGAATTGATGCTTCAATATTATATTATTTACACTGCTTTTTGAAATATCAGTTTCTAGAGCAATTCCTCTAGTACTCATATTCGGATATTCTTCTGTCATGAGGAAAATTTCTAGTTCGAATTCGTCAACGATTCGTTTTGCTATCATTTCACGGTATGAATATGCAAAGTTACCTATAGCTTCAGTGTGTATCGAAATATCATTTAACTTCATTTTAAAGGTTTTTAAATAAAACCATATTCTAGAATGCTCTGGCAGATTATTAATAAAGGCAAATGAGTCACCTTTACTAAGAAACATTTGAAAGCCCTAATAAATAAACATTTATTCAAGGAACTTGCTTTATTGTTAAAAGAAGCAATAAAAATGTAAAATTGATAAGAATGCTTTTATAGCCTTTCAGATTTCAATACAAAAGAGGGAAATAGAAGATTGTAACTATTTTATAGATGTAGCATGTTTCACTATTTTTGTTAAAGTGAAACCAAACACCATCTAATTTATTATTACTGCTTTGGGTGAATTAGCAAAGCTACAGTACTAACAGCGAAGTCGCTGTACAAGATGTTGATTGGGGGTGGGGTAAGGTAGGAACCGAACCACCTAAATTTCTCTCAGAAGTTTAATCATAGATTTTGTTTTATCCGTACTAACCGTAGTACTCTTGGAGACTCCCAAATCAACTCTGGACCTTACTTCAGATTGATGATGATGACAGCGTCACCAAAGCGGAGGAACTTTAGTAGAGACTATACGCACCTAAAGCCAAAGGTTAAGATTATTATATTTAAATAATACTTTCTCTCAATGAAAAGGTAATTATATATCGAATATCTACCTGATCACCATTTACATCTGAACAATAAGTATATGAATATAGCAATAAGTATAAGAACTTAAACTGATCAATACGCACTACTTGTTTTACATATTCAATAAGGTTTACAGGAGTTATTGAGTGCATACTTTTATACGTGCGAAATTTATCATAAGATTACTTCCTTAATAATTTGTTACGTTAATGAATTAATAAAAGTATGAAGAAAATAACGTATGTACATCTATTTAAATAAGGGTTATTCTCTTAAAGATACAAATATTTGCAGTTGACATAACAAAAGTAATTTCTATGTATTAGTTTGGTTGACGATGGAATTTATATCAAGTTATTACACTTTAAATATATATATATATATATATATATATATATATATATATATATATAATATCATAGTCAGATCTAAGTACGATGTACAGGTAATTTTTAATAAACCTTTAAGAGTTCTTAAAATATTTCAGAATATATATTGAGTTTGAATTTAAAATTATTATTATAAGGTAGTCACATAGGATTCTAAAACAGATTTTTAAATAAAGTATTGCATTTTAGATTTTAATTTAATGGAAATTAAAGCCAGGAGTATATTTAAAGGTAATCAAAGCAAAATTTCAAGAGAATAAGATTACTTTTGCAATTATTTTCTTATAAACATAATCACAATTAGGTTAATTTCTTATTATTTATGCGTATACATATATTTTTAGGGTGACAGTAATTAAATATAGTGGAAAACTATTAGCAGAGCCTGGTACAAGGGACTTAAAGGTGTTTAACTAATCTAAATAGCAGCCATAGCTGAGCAGGTTCTATTTAATGTATAATGAGAAGCTAAAGCCACAAGTAAATCCTGGTATAAAGAAGCACCCCTTTGCTAACAACTTCCACATCATTTTGCTACATCTGTTTACATATACGTTTGGGCTCTGAAAAGCAGCTAAGTAACGGATAAAGCACTTTAAATTTGTATATTATAAAGTTTCACAGATCATTCTTAGCTTTAAGATTTCCACTTACTATAAAATCGATATATGTAATAATTTATACGAGGCGGATATGACATTCGACGTAGCGTATCAAATTTCTATTCGAAATTAAATGCAGCTTGTGCTCTGCATCTCATTAGTTTATGTTCGATGTTATTTTGCTTTTTTCACAACTTTACTTATATAGGAGCAGACACATTAAAATAAAATTTTGATTAATTTAGAAGTGTCCTCATTTTTATTATACATATCCTAATGTTATTATATTACTTTCTAGAGTTTTCGGCGGGCAGACTTAAAATGTAAAAAACAAGCAAAGCGATGTCATTCTGATGAGATCATATTTAAAGTAAACTCTCATATCACAAAGTATCTTAGGTTAAAATATGCTTCAGTAGAAGTTGCAGGCCAGCTACTTGGATTAAGATTGGACACTGATAGTAAATCAGTCTTTTAAATTGTCATAGTTATAAATATTGCTGAATCAAATAAAGGGCATACTACGCACGTCAACAATTGTTTTGGTGCCAAGGTATTTGGAACTGATTTCATATAAATTGGATGAAGTGATTCAAGTATGGCATTCGTTTAAGACTAGAAGCTCACATCTCTAAGAAACATTTTAGTGAAGTATACGTTACGCTATTTTAAGTTAAATCCATGGATCAAATAGAAAACTAAGCACGGAATTTCCATTATTATATTATACAAATATTATTAACTATATACAAAGATGGAGAAAAAGTTATCGATGAAACCAACTGGTCACTGATCACTTCGGAAGCTTCTTTTCAGTGACATTCTTGAATGTATCTTGGAGTAACCCCTTTTTATACCCCAGCAGTAATCTGCCATCAGGTGCGTATCCCATATTCTTGGCAACGAGTCTCCATAGTTTTAATATCCAGGTGAAATCTTTCACCTTATTCCTCCGTTGTATCTCCTAAATTTTCAGGAAACAGTAACGTGAGTGTGTACCCAATGGATTTAAAACCGTTAAGCATTTCGTTTGCCATATTAATACAGTTTTCAGCTTGATATTTGTTCAGAATATTTTAGACAGTTGCAACATATGTTCAGATTTTTTGTTCAGTCTCGTTCACTCTCATTCATCAAATTTACAAAGCCCAAGTCTTGAATGATGTATCTTATCTGTGGGCTGTCTAATATTCCACTTTAATTTATTCCGTACTAAACTGAAACGATTTTTGCCCAGATGTGCAAAACATGATCCTTTCGTATCAAACTACTTCACAAGGCCCAGCGTGGTATACAGTGAAGGTAGGATAATTTTCTCTCGTTCAACTAAAGGGCAGTTAATGGCATTTTTCCCCAATGTTCATGTACCACATTTCAAAGGCATCTAGCTTTTTCCTGTCCGATTCTCCTACTGTCCAAGTTTCACAGTCGGATAATGCTGTACTCCACACATATGCTTTCAGAAATCTTTTTCTTGTTTCTATGTTTGTTGTCTTTGAATACAGCAATTGCTCTTTTTTATTAAATGTAACACGACCTTGTGCTAATCTTTGTTTTATATTTTTTGCGCTCTTTTCACCTTGCGTTATTTCGTTTCCTAGGTAGCAGAAATCATTAACCTCTTGTATGTTCTCATTACCTATTAGGATTCTAGTTTTTAATTTATTTTCCCCTCCCTTGCATACTAGTACTTTAGTTTTATATTTGTTAATTTTCATACCGCATCTCTCTGTTAGAACTGTTTCCATTTCATTAAGAGCTGCTTCTAACTCTTCCTTGCTAGATGCTACTACCGATATATCATCTGCAAATCTAAACATAACAATATTTTTTCCCTGCATCGTAATTAGAAACGTCTTCCTGCATTTGACAGTATTCATTGTCTCTTCAGTGTACAAGTTAAAAATTGATAAAGAAAAGGCACAGCTCTGTCTTACCCCTTTCCTAATGTCTACTTCTCTACGTTCCTGCTCTAATTCTATTACTGCTGTTTGCTCTTTGTATAAGCTATGTATCAGTCTATCCCTAAAACTCATTTCAATCTTTTTGTGGGTATCAAACACTTACATTCAAAAGTTTGTCTTATACATAACTACATTCTAATGCCAAATAATCCAATAAAGTATTAAGTTAATTTTTGTACAAGATGTGATTGTCAAAACCTCATTTTATTCATTAAATAGCTACGACAAATGTTTCTGACTTTCTAAGAACAGAGATCGTATTGTACGTAATTGTTATGGTCTTTGTTCATAAACTTGTTTAAATATGCCACTGACAAGAAACATAGCAGATAATAAGGGATTGTAGTTAAGATGTCTTTATTACAATGGTCGGATTTGTTTGTCTGTAACCGGTGTTTTAATCATTATCTTGCAGTCCACTATATCGAAGAAATTTTGCTCTGTGCGATTAGTCCTATATCTAGGTTACTAAAGCAATCCCTCTTACCTTTGCATTCTAAATAAACTGATACACTTCACGATCAGATTTCCGTTTCGGGTTGTGCTTATCTTCTAATTCAAATGCCTTGTTAATTAAAGCTATGCTCTGCCAAGCAAACTCAAGGTATTTATTAAAATAGTTAATGAGCTTATTGATTATTCCTTAGCTAAAATAATTAGTATAGGATTAGGCAGTAATCCTTTCAGAATTGATTTCATTTCTATATCTATATATCATGTAAATAAATCATTTATTTGAACAAAAAATTAAATAATAACAAAACTTTGTCTAGTATTTGTTAAATTAGCTTCTACGTGCTCGCTTTCGGAAGATCCTGCCACCCCTACTGGGAATCTTACATCTAACGGATGGTGATTCCTTTTTCTGACTGTTTTTAATATTATAAGCCTTACTAGTACAAAACCGACAAATTTCAAACAGTAACTACAGCAGTAATTTGTATAAAATATAAAACAGCCAAAAATTCCTGCTTAAAACAGCTATATTTCTTGGTGAACCGTAACTACCGAAAAGCTTTCAGCTAAGTAAGGGACGATTTGTATGTTATATGTACTCCCTTAATTCTAAAGACTATTTATATATTTCATGAAAGCAACAGTCATCACAGTTGGGAAAATACTCTCAAGATTTTATAAATTTGCTGGAGTTGTAATATAATTTAGCTTGAAAGATTAATATTCCTTGAACTTACACTTAGACTACTATATTAACTTTCTTCCCAGTGGCATGCATACATTAGATTACAGTGAGCGAAACGCTTAATCATCAAAATGAAAAAAAGAGGGAAATATTAGAAAAACTCAGTACCTCTTATACAAAGAATATATAATTTTTAAGGGTAAATTTTTATTGTGAAACTAATTATGTATACACATACCAAATTTCTGCATAAATATTGGTTTAGAATTATTATAAACTCTAATTGGCCCAAGAATGCCTTTTGTAACACATTTTTAATGATAAAGCTAATTAATCGGTCTCCTTAATTGTACTCGAGGTAGATTAAACACCCGGCTATAAAGTTCAATTCCATTGGTGTTTAAAGGTCTTTAAATTTTAACTTCCTTGAAGCCAGGTTGTGATAAGTTTACGACAAATTATGATTAAACGTCAGGGGCAAGCAATTACAATAACCGGGACAGCTGAATTTGATGTTATAAAGTGCTGCCAACGTCTTTCATTATTCGGAGGTATATTTTTAAAATTCACGTTTCTTAAAACACCTGACTAAAACGGTATTCCTATTCCTTTAAGTATTTTCGACATGGAGGCTGGTCCTTATACCGTTATACCATTATCATTTTATTAGTTTTTAGGGTAAATACTACTAACGAATTAAAGAAGCTTAACTTGTCCAAATATTTGTCTACTTATTGAATACATAAAGCCTGTGCATGAACTGTTGGTTGAGATAAGAAACTAAAGTTGTAAATAGGAGCATTACATATACTGTCAATATGGGAACTATAATATAGTATTTTAATGGAGTAAGAGATACATGATGATGCGTTTTCTCAGTGCACTTACACCAGGGGTGGGCAAATACTTTTAAGCGCGGGCCAAAATGAAATTTTTAAAATGTCTCCCGGGCCGGAGGACTATACCGCGTACGTACGCTGTGCACACGCGAATGTTTTTGGTGGAGTTTTTTCCCTGCCCAAGAAATTTGTTTAACAAAAATACTATAAGTATCAATTTAAAGCATTTGGACAAAGAAATTTGACAGTTAATAATAGATAATATTAATAATAAATTGTCCTACTTGGGTGTACATGCGTACAATTTGTGCCCAGTAAAATATGTCACGTAGTTTTTAAAGAAATATGATCCATTATATTAAATTATTGGTCATTAAATAAATAAGGTAGTAAAAGATTCTATTTTGTTATTTATTTATATTTTAACGATACAAATTAATTTATATTGATACATATTTTGTAAATATAATAGTAAATAGAATTATAAAAAGAAAAGATAAATATCAAACGTTAAGTAGAATACTTATTATAAGTATTCTATTTTAACGTTTGATGTTTGTTCATTTGTTCGTTTGATGTTTAACATTCCAGATTTCACGTTTCGCATTAACTATAATAGTTAATGCGAAACGTGAAATCTCGAATGTTCATTTGATATTATTTTTTCAAAATTTGGATCGAAATCACTTGTAGCAATCCTTAATACAGAGTGTAGATTTTCGCCAGTAATTTGTGATCGATATTTATTTTTCGTGGAAACCATTAACAAAAAAGTTCTTTCACAAATATATGTCAAACCAAATAAAACTAGGTATTTTTAAACATAGTTCAAAAAATGTTTGCAATGTTCTACATTCAAAGCACCGTAGAAAGCACTCAATTCGTTTAAGTGAAAATTTTCTTTTAGTAAATTATTTGTCTGTAAGTCAATTAGTTCTAGTTGAATTTAAACAGGGGCTTCTTGCACATCGAAATTGAAAGGTTGACTAATTAATGATTAAGGTTTTCAATAGCTTTGAAATCTCGAAATCTTCTTTGGAATTCAGAATGCAGGTCCTGTGTTATTGCACTATATTTAAGAAAATTCGTATTTTTCAATGATTCTCGTCGTGTTTGTAATGATGGGAAATGATTTAGTAATTTCTTATTAAAGTTATCAGCAAATAAATTGAGTTTTATCATAAATGCTTTGACGTTTGAGTGCATATTGAAAGCGAATTGGTTTTTCCCTTGTAGATTTATAGTTAGTTCATTCAAATATTTTACGATATCTACAGAAAACGAGAAATCGTTTAGCCATGCCTCATTTTGCAATTCAGGAATATCATGTAGTTTTTCTTTTATCGACAAGAAGGATACTATTTCATCAGGCAAATATTGAAACCTGTACAAAACTTTACCGATGCTAAGCCATCTCACTTCAGTGTAATAAGGAATTTCGTAAAAGTTACTTTCAATTCCTTTCAAAAATTCAACAAACTGTCGATGATTTGAGACACGTCCCCGGATAAAATTCACAACTTTTATCACAACAGTAACGACGTGATTCAATTTCAAGACTTTTCTACATAGCACTTCTTGATGAATAATGCAGTGTAAAAATAATATCTTGTTCTGGCTGCAACTCTTTTACTTTGTCGCTGATTCGTTTTAGTAAGCCCACATTTTTCCCTGTTAAACTAGGACAACCACCGAGGTGGTGCTTATAATTTTGTTCCAAGTTAAATTTACTTTAACTAAACACTCTTCATCAGCGATAAATAATTCTTCACCGGTAGTTGTATCTTTCATTGGATGCACACTAAGAAGTTCCTCGCTAATTTCACATTTCTTGTTAATGCCCCGAATAAATATTAATAATTGACGTGTCAGTAATATCGCAGGACTCTTCTAAAGCCAGAGAATAATATGTAAAATCGGCAATTTTTGTTCTTAGCTGGACAAGTAAATTTCCTGAAATCTTTTCGATCCATCGTACTATTGTTCGTCTCGAAAGGCCTACATTTTCAAAAAAATGTTTCTTTTCAGGACAACATATCTCCGACACTTCTACCATGCATTGTTTAACAAATTCTGCTTCAGTAAACGGTTTACAGAACTTAGCAATTTTGTGTGCAACAACATAACTTGCTTTTGTGGTATAGATTTCTCGATATTGCTTTGTTTGGTAAAAATATTTTGTTGTTTATTCAAGCTCTTCACCAAGTTTTCTGCTGCATTTTTAAGTTCTTTTAAAGAAAGTGATGCATATTTTGGATGTTTTGATTTAAAATGCCTTTTTAAATTGTATTCCTTGAAAACAGCAATAGTTCCCTGACAGACTAAACAAATTGCTTTCTTATCAATGTTTGTAAAAAGGTATTTTACCGTCCATGCTTCATTGCAATTATGCATTCCGAATCAACTTTTCTTTTTTTAGATTGACTCATTTTACAAAGGCCTACAAATAAATAATTTAATTAATACAATAAAATAAAACCAATGTTTTAAAATTTTACTCACAAAAAGTCCACTTTTTCAATTATTATTATTATATTTGCAAAATAACAAATATTGTCTCAAAAGAAATGACGAGTATGCGACCAGTGCTAAATCAAAATTTCAGTACGGCGCGTGCTGCAAACAGTCGTCCCTCGAAGAGTGAGGGAAGTGCACCGTGCACGTTCAATTCTATGTAGGCAGACGACCCCCGCTTTATGAAAGTATTGTTGCGATCCACTATTAGGCAACCCGTCAAACATACAAACGCCCGGGGCACAGCGTATTCTTCAGCATTCGAGAATCCTTCTACAAAGTTCTAGATAATGAGTCATATCTTAATGCAGGGTATATATAAGGCCGCTTATGAATGTAAGAGTTAGTCTATTCTTGAATGTCTAATATAAATTATATCGTTGTAAAGTAAACGTAGTTGAGTTTTTAGAATATATACATAAATGATATGCTGTGTCTAACGTGCATGCAGCTTGCAGTATACATAAATAAATAGAAGTGTATAAACAAATAGTTGTGTTAGTGTGGTTATTGGACCTAGGGTAAAGAAGTTAGTTTAAGAAGATATTAGTGCTTGTAAATTCATTAGTGTAATAGTGCTTCATTGTTAAGTGGACTGAAAACATCTATAAATAAGGCATATACTGTTAATTAGACTTGTGAACAGTGAGTAATAAAGACCATTATTATTACTTGTTTTAAATTAAAGAAACGCGGTAGTAGTAGCGCGTTACAGTATGTTGCATACTTTAAAGTGGGGATATGGTTACGGACGTTCAAAATTCTAATACTCTCTATTATTTATATATCTTATTATTTATATGAACACTACGCACACTAATACTGTTGATTTCAACAAAATTGCATAAAAGAGATTAAAAAAATTTGCTTGCGGGATTTTCAACGGACCGGATAAAATAAGCAAAAGAGCCAGATCCGGCCCGCGGGCGTGCTTTTGCCCACCCCTAATTTACACCATAGGTTAAATGACGTGTAAAGAAATCAATAGGATATGATGAGGCAATCTTGCTTATCGGTGACAACAAGCGCGTAATCGAAGCACGTGAAGTTAACCGCAAGTTTGTTAGCACTAATGTTCTTATAGGTGCCGAAAGTTAGTACTCTTTAGTGCTTTATAAAAGAAGATTGCCGAATAAACTTCTCCGAGAATGGCAATTCATAGTTTTTCGGCAAAACTTCACACTTACTCAGAGTTCCCTTCAATTAAAAAAACTTTTTACAGCGGAAGGTTAGTGCTTTGTTAGTGTGCTTTAGTGCTTCGTATTTCAGTGGTGTACGGATGCAAATAAAAAAGTTACGACTGATTACATTTTTACTGCGGCCGCGGTTTGTTTCAGTTTCCAAAATTTAGTACCACCGGTAGATACGCTATCACTAATGCTTTTTAGTGCTTCATATCTCAGTGGCGTACGACTACTAACAAATCAGCTGCGCTACTTACAGCTGACCGCAGTTTGTTTCAACTACAAAGATTTTTTTACAGCCGAAAGATAGTGTTTTGTACTCTCGAGTGCTCTATATTTCAGCGGCATGTTAATATAGATACCAGAGAAATTGGAAAATTTTGAGAATACAAATTAATTTGATTAATTTTATACGAAAACAACGCCCCTAAACTTCGGATGAATGCTATTTATTGAGTTAGAATTGGAACAAAATATCGTGATTGTTTTTTTCTAGACGCCCTTACACAGCTTCGATGTAATAAAAAAATCTCGATGTTAAAGCAACACTTCCTAAAGGTATATAAGGCACTAAATTCCAATTTATTAAGAATTTGTTTTAATCAACTGAATTAAGTTTTCGAATAAAATTGTTTGCTATCTCTTAAAATATTATTTATACAATTATATTAAAAAGTTGCGAAATAAGTAAGTTTACACACTAGTCGTAATTATAGTGTAAATCTTAACATTAGCTGCTCATTCAATACATTATCTGAAATTTAAAACACATATCACTTTCTGAAATAAATTCTTACTTGCAACTTAATAAGCTGTGATGTTAGAAATAAGGTATTTTCGAAATTAAGCTTTGGAAATAAGTATAAGTAAACTGACGTTTAGTAGAATGAATAGAAATAAACAACTTCAAAGTTTAGATTCAGAAATTAGCTAAAACTTTTTGTTATAGAAACACTAACAATCATATGTAGCATAATATGCAGTGCTTCAATGTGCCTTAACCTCTAAATACCGCACTTCCGGTTTCTGAAATATTCGACTTCAAAGTCGGATCCGAAAATAAGCTATAAGTTTTTTCCTGTAGTAAGCACTAACGACAACAAAATGTAGCATAATCTTTAGTACTTCGTTAGTGTTTTATTGTGCTTCAAACCGCAAAGCAGCCGCACTTCTGGTTTTGGAAATATTGGACTTCAAAAATCAGATCCGTAAAGGGGCCACAACTTTTTTGTTGTAAAAGCGGTAACGACAATATGTAACAGACTGCTTAGTGCTTGGTTGGTGTTTTAATATGCTTCAAACTGCAGATCAGTCGCACTTCTGGTTTCGGAAATGTTCGACTTCACGGGTCAGATGCGAGGACGGGCTATAATTTTTTTGTTGTAGAAGCACTAACGACGATATGTAGCATATTCTTTAGTGCATCGTTAGGGTTTTACTGTGCTCCGAACCACAAAGCAGCCGCGCTTCCGGTTTCCGAAATATTCTACTTCAAAGGCCAAATTCGAAAATGGGCTACAAACTTTTTGTTGTATGGGCACTAACGGCAATGTGTAGCATACTCTTTAGTGCAGCGTTAGTGCTTTATTGTGCTTCAAACCTCAAAGCAGCCGCACTTACGGCATCGGAAATATTCGACTTCAAAGGTCAGATCCAAAAATGGGCCACAACGTTTTTGTTGTAGAAGTACTAACGACGATATCTAGCGTAATCTTTAGTATTGCATTGTGTTTTAAACCGCAAAACAAGTGAACTTCCTTTTTCAGAAATATTCGACTTTAAAGGTTAGATCCGAAAATTGGCTACAACTAGTTTGTTGTAGAAGGCACTATCGACAATATATAGCATGTTATGCTACAAAGGATAGCTAGCGTTTCAATAACATAAAGTTTTAATTAACTTTTGGATCTGAACTTTGAAGTTGTATATTTCTATTCATTCTGCTCAACGCCAGTTTAATTATATTTATTTGCAAATCCTAATTTCGAATATACCGTTATTTCTAGCATCACAGTTTATTAAGTTGCAAATAAAAATTTGTTTTAGTAAATGATATGTGTATTTTAAATTTCAGCTAATGTATTACATGAACAGGTAACTCTAAGATTTATCCTATAACTACGACTAGTGTGTAAACTTACTTATTTCGCAACTTCTTAATATAATTAATTGTACAAATAATATTTTTCACGGATAGCAAACTTTATTCACTTGATTAAAACAAACTATTAATAATTTGGAATTTAATACCTTATATCCTTTAGGAAGTGTTGCTTTAACATCGAGATTTTTTATTAAATCGCAGCTGTATAAGAATGTCTTGAAAAATACAATCTCAATACTCTGTTCCAATTCTAACTCAGAAAATAGCATTCCCATTCCAAATGGACCTACACTTTGAACAAGTTCTAGATTACTAGAACGGGTAAAATGACTTACGCGTCCCAGTGATCTGACAAATCAAACTACATGCCCAACCAAAGTAGTAGGGTCTTTATTGAGGAACCAGACTAAGACAGGTCCCCGAAAGAGGGCAACAGATTTCTCGGTACTCAGAATGGCAGAGACCATCAGGGTTGGTATGGCATTCTAAGACACACTACTGCGATGTGGAAGGTAACGGGTAACCACCACATTATCTCCCAAGTACACAGCGTACTCAAATTGTTATATTGTTCTACTTGTTATCCTTAAAATAATGGCATCCTCTGGGGTCAACAATTCCGTACTTAAAATAGTCCCCCATTCGGATTTCCGGGAGGGGACAACTTCGGGGATGTGATCGTAAAGTATAAAAAAAGAGACTAGCATTAGACATAGTAGAGATGGGCGAAGTTCTGTGGCTAGAGGCGGAGCAATTGTATGACCCAGCACAAAAGTGATTGCGGTAAGGATTCCAATGAATATGCTTTAGCTTACAACGTATATATACCACCAAGATGCTGTCATTTTGGATAATGAACCGAATTACAAGATGAGGCTGTTTTTAGAATCTTATTATAGTAATAAAGAACAAAATCCAATTAATAATAGACTAGATATAGACAATATTCATAAGATGTATTCTGCATTGTATAGCAGTGAGTCAATTTAAACAACATCAACATCACCTACATTAATTCAGTATCTTTCTGTATTGTTTTATAATTACTGTCCATGCTGTAACGTACTCCTGCAATTTTTAAAACTGCATTTCTACGAATCCTCGTTTCCAGCGTTACCTATTTAATATCAGAACTGTATGATTTTTGTATTTAATTTTAAGTATCAATCATTTTTTCATTTTAAATTCCAATTACTTGTGTTTAATGCTTGAAGTTAATTACATCTATATATCTATATATTTTCTGCTATTTCCATTCCTTTATAGCTTTGGAAAAAGGCACAAAGTCTATTTTAATCATTTTGGACTATATACCCAAGAAAATTAAACAACCTTTTACTAATATATATATATTTCTTTTTACTTTGTGTATATATATATATATATATATATATATATATATATATATTACAAAGTAAAAAGAAATTATTGGCAAGTGATTCAAATTCTGCCACAACGGCATCATGTCGACGCGTCTCTCCCTAATTGGGGCTCATCAGGACAGGAGTAGCAAAGTTGTAATATTTAATACAGACATCTTCTGGGAAGTACAGCATTACTTAGCCCTCGTGGCTAAATTTGAGTCACTTGCCAATAATTTCTGTTTACTTTGTATTCATTTAAGACTCATTAAACCTACTTTTCTACGGTTAAAACCTCACACATGAATAAAATAAATAACAGAATTTTAAAAAGTTCTGACTGTTGTGGTACCATCTATCAGCAACTTCTGTAAGTTTAACAGAAATTGTTTGTAGAAATAACATTAATTATGTTGCTTATATGCAACGTTAGACGCTTGTGGGTTAATTCAAAAGTAAAGTTAATTGAAGGTTGCAATGTTGTAGGCGCAACATATGCATATATAACACGGTGTGTGTGTCTTCTCATTACCGAAGCTGTTATATGTAAACACCAAACAGGTGTGATAGATGATGCTTAAGAATTTCGTTTTACTATTAGCTATTAAAGTATACTTGCTATTTTGGTTCGAACAATAGAAAGAAACTATTTTATACTTTATATCCTTGAAATGAAATCACAAATTCTTTAAAGTTTATCAAGTGAAACTTGATCAAAGGTCAACAATGTTCGTAGAGATGCAAAACACTTCAAGTTATGAATCGCTTGATTTAGCCACATTTGCATAATGTATATTTGAGGGCTAATATAACCTGTAAATGTTAAATCCAAAACAAGATGGTAATATAGTAAAAGAAGCTTACCATGTGGATACGTATTCATGAAACTTCAGGAACTACTGAAATCTGCAACAAAATTATACAATATAATATTCTATAAAGAAATATGCAATAGTTAGTCTTGAATATGTATATATATATATATATATATATATAAATAAAATATATATATATATATATATATATAGTAATATATATATATATGATATATAATAGATTTTGAAAGTTCAAAATTTGACATTTATTTTATATTTATATTATATTATATTTATATTTTTAAATAAAAATGTCAAATTTTGAACTTTCAAAATCATTCATATATATATATATATATATTGTATGCGCCTCTTGGAACGTCAAGGGTACAATTAGAAACTTGCCTGGAGTGCAGTAGGCAGTAAACCAGGGTTTGTAAGGTAGACAGTGGACTGTATAGATTAGAAGGAAATAAACATAGAATTTGAATACAAGTCACATAAATACTTAAAGCACTTACCGAAGCACAGACATCTGGAGCACTAACGCGGCACCTTTCAGTACTGTTTCTGGCCAGAGGTAAATAGGAACGGAGTCAGGAAAGGGTTGTTTTAGGAAAGAGATTAGAGAGTAATATTTAGAAATTGAATGAACACGTTCGCGTTCGCGGATGGTTGTTAATCGACTCTATTAAATTATGGTATTCCTTATCTCGCGTGGCTTGATAAAGAATACCACGTTGGGAGAGCGAAATGGCGCGAACATAACCGCCCACCAAAAATGAACATTTTTTTAAAAGAGATATATTAGAAACTTGAAAAGAAAATTGTATTAGAACTGGGCATTTCCTCCCAGTAGTGGGCTACGGTTTACCCGCCGATGCTCGGGATAGAAAAAAGCAAAATAAAACGCGATTTTTTAAAAAACTAAATCTAAGTTTGAGAAAGAAACAAGAAAAAAATTAGTTTTCTAAAGGAAGGGTATTATTTTATTTACCGGCCGAGTGAGGGAACCGTGGATGGTTTTACCGACACCACGCGAACAACACCATCGCTACCGGAAATAATTTCTCGATTCGTCCTAACGGCCACGATAGAGGAGAAGTTTTAATGCCGGGAAGAGAAACAACTTGACCCACTTTGGGTACATCGGAGGAACGATTCCATTTGGGTCGTTGAGATAAAGTGAGCAAATATTCATTGGACCATCGCCGCCAGAACGACTGGGTAATTTGGCGCAGTCGTAGCCAGCGCGAATGCAAGTTTATATTTTCTGGCAGAGTTATCTCTGGCATACTTAATATAGGGCCTCCAATAAGGAAATGACCGGGAGTCAAATAATCGGGGTTGTCTTTAGTGTCCAAGGAAAAGAAACACAAAGGTCGGCTATTCAATACGGCCTCTATGCGAGTGAAAACAGTAGACAACTCTTCAAAAGTAAGAGGTTGTTTGCCAAGAGTGCGTAGCAATAGAGATTTTGCAGATTTTACCGATGCTTCCCACATACCCCCAAAATTAGGAGCATATGGCGGATTAAACTGCCATTTAACTTGGCGGGAAACCAATGCGGAAAATATTTCATCTTGGTTTTGATGAAGAAACGCACTAGCTTCCTTTAACATACGGGCTGCACCAATAAAATTCTTTCCACAATCTGAATAGATAGTGTCAGGAGCACCTCTCCGAGAAGCAAATCGATCAAAACACGCCATAAAAGCATTAGTAGTAAGTTCGGAAACTAATTCCAAGTGAACTGCTCTCGTGCACATGCACACGAAAATACAAAGATATGATTTGAAAGAAGAAGCATTACGCCGACTGGAAGACTTAACAAGCAACGGTCCTGCAAAGTCAACTCCAACGTGAGTAAAGGCACGAGTTAATTTTGCACGGGACGGAGGCAAATTAGACATAATGGGTTGAGAAGGCTTGGAATTAAGTCGGAAACATGGTATGCATTGATGTTTTCGTTGTCGTATTAACGATCGTGATCCTAAAATCCAGTATTTTCTTAGAATAAGAGCTTGTGTGGTAAGAGGTCCGGAATGCAAAGATATCGCATGATAGTGGTCGCAAATAAGTTTAGATAAAGCTGCCCTTTTAGGCAATAACAGAGGATGTTTGCTATCATAGTTTAATTGTGAATGCTGTAAGCGACCGCCCACCCTAAGCAAACCTAGAGCATCGATAAACGGCGATAATTTTCTAAAAGAGGCGGAGAGAGGTTTTTTATTTTTTATTCGCAATAATTCTACTGCAAAAAACTGTTGTTGAACAAGTTTCACGCATGTTTGTGATGCATTATGTAATTCATCACGTGAAATAGGACCTAGAGTTTTTTCCATGGGGTGACGGCAATTATAAATAAAACGAATAATATATGCCGTTGCATATTGCAAGCGACTTAAAGAAGAAAAATTTCCTATGAATTCAGCAAAATCGCACTGTTCTAATGCAACCAGTAGTGTAGTAATTGATTTTAATTCAGGTACTTCACTCAAAGGAACAAAAGAATAGTTGAGGTTAAAACAAACATCATTTAAATTAGATGCACCTTTCCACCACAAATCGTGGCGTAATAATTGAAAAGGGGTGAGTCCGCGAGAAGCGACGTCAGCGGGGTTAAGTTCTCCGGAAACATGGCTCCATTGTTCAATGGAGGTATATTCCAGAATTTGGCTTACTCGATTTCCCACAAAAGGCTTTAACAAATATGTAGGCGTACGCAACCATGTAAGTACGACTTGAGAGTCTGAATAAAGTTTAGTTTCCAAAATAGGGTATGGAAATTTATTTGAACGCATAGAATGAATTAATTTGGCTAATAAAAGAGCTCCAGAAAGTTCTAAGCGTGGGATAGTAAGATGCTTTAGAGGAGCAACCTTACTCTTGGCTTGTAAAAGATTACAATCTACAGATTTATCATTAACAACATACAAGTAGACACAAGCGCCGTATCCTCTTTCGCTTGCATCGCAAAATCCTAGCAATCGATAAGTGCCGTGAAAATGAGACAAAATACGAGGAATTTTTAGCTGGGATAACATAGTAATTTGGTTACAAAAGCCTTGCCATTCCTGACACCACTTATGATCAGGGGTATCATCCCAATCAATTTGTTGAATCCACAGTCGTTGTAACATATGCTTTACTACAAATATTACGGGAGTTAACCACACTAAAGGGTCGAATATGCGGGCCATATAAGAAAGTACAGAGCGTTTTGTAAATTCACCTTTAAAGGGTATCACGTTATAAGTGAACACGTCTATTCCAGGGTTCCAGACTAAACCTAGTATCTTTATACCACTAACGTCATCAGAGAAAGGAATTAGAGTTTCTAATTCAGTTTGTTCGAAATCCTGTAACAATTCCTCAGAGTTACTAGACCATTTGCGCAAATCAAACTGGCCTAGAGAAAGAAGTTTTACTAGCTCGTGCTGTAGTTGCTTCGCTTCAGCAATACTTTCAGCACCGCTTATTACGTCATCCATATAGGTATGATACATAATAACTTCAGAAGCCAGGGGGTAAGAGTTCCCTTCGTCTATAACTAATTGCCGAAGAACTCTTTGAGCTAAGAAAGCGGAAGGAGCTAAACCATATGTAAGAGTTCTAAGCTCGTACTCAGAAATGTTGTCTTGTGGAGTTGGTCTCCAAAATATATGCTGAAATTGACAATCTTGCTTACGAAGTAAGATCTGCCGGTACATCATGCGAATGTCCGCACAAACAGCAATTTTATGCGATCTAAATGTATTTATTATATCTGGTAAATTGCACTGTAATTTGGGACCAGCATATAATCTATTGTTGAGAGAAAGACCTAGTGAATCCACGGCAGATCCATTAAAAACAACGCGTAGTTTGGTAGTACTACTTGTTATTTTCGAGATGGCATGATGTGGTAAAATATAATCGGATGGATTTTCGGCTAAAATCATATGACCAAGATCAAAATATTCTTGTAAAAACATATTATAAGAATTTTGTTTTTCAAGCGAACATGAAAGACGTTTTTCTAAATTTAGATAACATTTATAAGCAACATGTCGATTGCTACCGAGAGGTTTAATATTGTTATTGAAAGGGAGAGCGACAGTAAAACGACCAGAGGCGTTTCGAGAATAATTTTCTAGAAAATGAGATTCACAAATAACATCTTCTTGTGAGGGAACTTTGGGCATTTTGACTTCTTCTAATTCTCAGAAATTCCTTATATCATTATCTACTGAATCAGAAATAAAAAGAGAAGTTGTATTAACTGCGGTGTTAACATTAGGAACCTGTCCCAATAGCACGTAACCGAATATTGTTTCAATTGCTACTGGTTGGCCAGAAATGATTCTAGTGCGATCAGAAAATAGCACTTCGGAACATATTTCAGCACCCAGTAGTATATCCACGGGCAATGATTTATGAAAATTTTCATCAGCAAGCTGCAAACATTTAAATTTATGGTAAATACGAGAAGGCAGTGAGCAACCGGGAACGTTTCCCGTTATTTTAGGAAAGATTGAAGCACAAAATTGAAATTGATGCTTCGAGTGATTAGAAAACAAAGTGCATATTACAGCTCCTTTGGATTTAATTGCAGAACCTGAAATGCCACCCACTTGGCGAAAATCATGTTGACGCTCCAACCCTAAGCGTTGGACACAAGAATTTGAAATTGCGTTGATTTGAGATCCGGAATCTAAAATGCATCTCACCGATTGTAACTTATTGTTTATATCTAAAACACGAGTACCTAATAAAACAGTGTAATTTTCTAGTGAATTTGTGACGTTGCATGTCGAAACAACTTCAGTTGTGAGTGCGGCTTTCGAATCGTTAGATTCATTAATGTGTTCCCTAGCAAGTGATTTATGCAACAGAGTATGATGAAAAGAGGAATGGCACAACTTACATTTACCATCAGAATTACAATCACGAGAAGTATGACTGCCGAGGCATTTAAAACATCGATTTAAAGATTTAATAGCAACTTGACGATCGTCAACGTTAAGCTTTTTAAATGCCAAACATCCATAGATTTTATGGACTTCCCCACAATAGGGACAAATTATACGAGCGGTTTTAGTCGCCACTGAAGTCTGCGAGTTTTTAACCAAGAAGGATTGGTTTAAACTAGATTTAAAGCGAAGGGGTGCACCTGGCCTTGGCGCTCTTTCCTTTTTAATATCTTCATAAAGCTCTGATGTTTTGCTTTGCAAAGTTAAGAAATCGAACAGTTGAGTACAAGTAGGAACTGCCGAACCTATGTTTGAATCAAATGCGTTTTGAGTTTTGAATTCTAGGTTGCGATAGCATAAAGAAAACAATAAAAAATCAGCCAAATCTTCAACTTTATTCGCTACCTTTAACGTGTTAACAGCATTAACATGAATATTAATAAAGTTTGAGAGCGATCCAGAGTTTTTAAATTGAAGTATTTTATTTAAGTAGTAGCTCGTAATTCTACGAGGTGAATTGTAGCGATCCTGAAGTTTCGTAAACGCTTGTTCATATAAATTGGCATCTAGAGCTAAATCCGAAATTAAAGCCAATGCTTCTCCCCGAAGAAGCATGCGCATGTAATGATACTTCTGGACTACGGGAATGTGATCGTTCTCATGGACTAAACTTTTGTATAACGTAATGAAATTTTGCCAATTGTCTAAACAACCATCAAACGGATTTATACTAAGAGGTTTTAAGTAACTGATAACAGGTTGAGATGCACTTGCGATAACTGCTGTATCGCCGGCAGAAGTAGAAGCCTTTTGCTTCATATCGAAAACCGAGAACGAATAACATCTATTAAATTGTCGAAGGAAGATCTTTGAGAATTTATCTCATCCTTTTCTTCTACAGTGGAATTATAACTTAAAATTTTATCGTAAAGTGTATCAAGTTGTTGCTCGATACTTTGCATTCGAACATATCTCGCTTCAACTGCTGAAAAGCGAGTAGCCGTTTTGATATAGTCTTGGATTTCCGTTAAACGAGAAAAATAATCCTCTAATTTCTTTTGTAGAATGTTTCTGGTAGTCATCATTAAAACGTTTGTTACGCAGAGATAATACTTGCACGAATCTGAGATTAAGATTACTTCCGAAGCAGAGTTTATTGTTTGTATACAAATACAAAGGTCATTGTTTTAAACGTGTTGAATGGCAACGCGATAACGAAGTTATCTGACTAAAGTATAAATGCAGTATTTTTAAAAGTACACACGTGCAATTCAAACTGGAAACTTTTATAGCAATTTAATTATCTTTAGAATTAAAGTGTTATGATTATTCGAAATTACAATTAATGTTGGACATACGTATTTATGTGCTTGAATTGAGGATGTGAGACGAAGAACGAGATATAACGTAGTTCTTAATTCGGCTCGTATGGATCAAAAAGAATTATGTATGCGCCTCTTGGAACGTCAAGGGGCACAATTAGAAACTTGCCTGGAGTGCAGTAGGCAGTAAACCAGGGTTTGTAAGGTAGACAGTGGACTGTATAGATTAGAAGGAAATAAACATAGAATTTGAATACAAGTCACATAAATACTTAAAGCACTTACCGAAGCACAGACATCTGGAGCACTAACGCGGCACCTTTCAGTACTGTTTCTGGCCAGAGGTAAATAGGAACGGAGTCAGGAAAGGGTTGTTTTAGGAAAGAGATTAGAGAGTAATATTTAGAAATTGAATAAACACGTTCGCGTTCGCGGATGGTTGTTAATCGACTCTATTAAATTATGGTATTCCTTATCTCGCGTGGCTTGATAAAGAATACCACGTTGGGAGAGCGAAATGGCGCGAACATATATATATATATATATAATGATTTTGAAAGTTCAAAATTTGACATTTTTATTTTTATTTTTATTTTTATTTTTATTTTTATTTTTATTTTTATTTTTATTTTTATTTTTATTTTTATTTTTATTTTTATTTTTATTTTTATTTTTATTTTTATTTTTATTTTTATTTTTATTTTTATTTTTATTTTTATTTTTATTTTATTTTATTTTATTTTTATTTTTATTTTATTTTTATTTTATTTTTATTTTATTTTTATTTTTATTTTTATTTTTATTTTTATTTTATTTTTATTTTTATTTTTATTTTTATTTTATTTTTATTTTTATTTTATTTTATTTTTATTTTTATTTTTATTTTTATTTTTATTTTTATTTTTATTTTATTTTATTTTTATTTTATTTTTATTTTTATTTTTATTTTTATTTTTATTTTTATTTTTATTTTTATTTTTATTTTTATTTTTTTTATTTTTATTTTATTTTATTTTTATTTTTATTTTTATTTTATTTTTATACAAGTTATACAATTTTCTTATAACAAATTGAAGCAAAAATCAGTTAAAATAAGATTTCGATTTAATTTTCATGTTAATTTAATGTTTAACCTCGTCTTAAAGCCTGTGATCAAGAATTTAAATAAAATTCGAAAATTTAGGCCTTAAAAAAGCGTTTACTTTCCTACAGCTGACCTCAAACCCATTAATAATATATCATCATATTTATACAAGGTCATTATCTCTAAATATATATATATATATATATATATATATATATATATACATATTCAAGACTAGCTATTGCATATTTCTTTATAGAATATTATATTGTATAATTTTGTTGCAGATTTCAGTAGTTCCTGAAGTTTCATGAATACGTATCCACATGGTAAGCTTCTTTTACTATATTACCATCTTGTTTTGGATTTAACATTTACAGGTTATGTTAGCCCTCAAATATACATTATGCAAATGTGGCTAAATCAAGCGATTCATAACTTGAAGTGTTTTGCATCTCTACGAACATTGTTGACCTTTGATCAAGTTTCACTTGATAAACTTTAAAGAATTTGTGATTTCATTTCAAGGATATAAAGTATAAAATAGTTTCTTTCTATTGTTCGAACCAAAATAGCAAGTATACTTTAATAGCTAATAGTAAAACGAAATTCTTAAGCATCATCTATCACACCTGTTTGGTGTTTACATATAACAGCTTCGGTAATGAGAAGACACACACACCGTGTTATATATGCATATGTTGCGCCTACAACATTGCAACCTTCAATTAACTTTACTTTTGAATTAACCCACAAGCGTCTAACGTTGCATATAAGCAACATAATTAATGTTATTTCTACAAACAATTTCTGTTAAACTTACAGAAGTTGCTGATAGATGGTACCACAACAGTCAGAACTTTTTAAAATTCTGTTATTTGTTTTATTCATGTGTGAGGTTTTAACCGTAGAACACTACCCGGAGTACAGCCGTGCCCTAACCTTGCTCGATACTTCTTTTATTTTTGGACATATGACAGCACATAATTGTGGCACGTGCTAATATTTTATGGATGTAATGTTTTGATCATGTGGGGTGTATAGTATTGTGTGGTGTGTTGATTTAAATATATTTTGAAATGTAGAGGTAAATTAGTAAATTAGTTTTATAGATGGTTGTCTATTTTGGTGATGTTATATAGTTGTGAGTACACTGTACTGAGGTTATTGATGTCTTCTTTGTTGTTGATGCAATTATTGTCTTGTATTATGTGGTAAGATTCTAAAAATAATCGTTTTTTGTGGTTATTGTCTTCTGTTAATATGGTGATTTCATTGAAATTGGCTGTATGTTTGGTAGAATGTAGATGAGAAGCAAGAGCACAATAAGTTTTTCCAATTTTTGCATCGCTACGATGAAATGATCATTTGGGCTTTGCATAAAAGTCTAAGTTATTATTTCATCTTATTCACTGTATATATATATATATATATATATATATATATATATATATATATATGTATATTAGTTTTATTTCATATATGTGAATTGGTTTTTGTGATTTATGTTATCTATATATTAGGTATTCGACATAAGAGTTGGTAATAAATAATATAAATAATATAAATAAATAATAAATAATAAATAACTAAGAATACTCTTTTTTAAATAAAAAACATATTATTTAATATAGTTTACGCCTTTGTCCGCAACACAAAAATGCGACGCGCGACTGTTACTGCCGAATATTGCCAATCAAAATGTCTTGGTTGAAAAAGAAGGGGTTGACATTATTTGTAATTTCTCGATAGACCATCACATGTACGTAAAAACAAGTGGTATCTTTATAACTCTTCCACCAGTATTAGTCTCGTTAAGTCCATATTTACAGTCGTTTCTTATAGTAAATGCTCAGATATATCAGTGATACACTTTTTATGCCATCTTGATTCTTATTTTAATGATATTCAATTTATCAGCGCAAACCCCTTAGCATTTGCTTAATTTGCTAATAGGTAAATCTGTTGCGAATCACGTTGAACTTCTCGTTTCAGTGTTATCTTAAGATGTTCTATCTGTGGCTAAAATGGAGTTTGAAAATTTTCATCCATCAGGAAGTTACATTTCCGTTTAAGCAAAGTCATATAGCAGTGATTCAGATTTTCCTACAGCAGAACTTTGTAGTGTCACGATACGTTTATCTTTGTGGTGAAGTGTGAAGATACGTTACACGAATGCAGAGCGTTTAGTAAAATAAGTGCATCTATCTTGTTAAATAGCAAATCAGGGTAAAAAAATCATTACTCAGATGTTCGGTGAAATAATTTTTTTTAAGATTTATATACATATGTATACGAATCTCCAAGTAGAGGTTTGCAGGTATACCTAATTACGATGTCGCCTTACTGTTTGTATCACAAAAATGTGTCACCGATACAAAAAGTTTGAGAAGTTCTGTTCTATACTTCATTGTGTATTTTTACTGAAATCGCCACTCACAATAATCGAAATATGTTTACAATTTTACAAGTTTCTAGAAATTATTTGACTTGGGTTGAAAGATTTACCAACTTTCAAAATAAAATCTGGAGTGGTGTACAACTTTTTTCTATGTGGCAGGTTGCCAAACTGCCTTTTACTATATTGAGCATTAGAGATTATAATATCGCGGGAAGTCAAATCGATTATATTAGGTTAAGCTTGCGAGAATATAAATTCAGCAAAAGAAATATATTCAGTTTTTCTTCAGCAGTTTACATAATATCATTTCTGAACAAGTTGGTCTTTATAAAGTTTTGTATGCTTGGGAATGTTGAATGTAATTTGCTGACTTTGCATCTTTCGTGAATAGTGTGTGTGGTAACGCTGGAATGCTTAGATAATTTTACAATCTTCAGCTTAATTATGTACTCCTAATACAATTATATTCTTAACCCATTTATACGTGTTGCCTTTAAAAAAGAACGAGGATATGTATTCGTCATGATGGTCATATTTTAAGGTTTATAACGGGACACAATGGATGCTTCTACGGCACTAACATTAGGAACGTGATGTTATGCTGTCAGAAGTAGTAAGTAATATCCAGTGGATTTTGCATTTCAATGAGTAATTAGTGCAATTCTTAGAAAAATGTCCTCTTTCGATGTGGAATATACTTAGACCTTGAACTTTATAGGGTAGACTTTGTTTCTCCATAATTGTTGTTCTGTTATTGTTTGCTGCAAAAATATTACCCCAATATGATAGTTTTGTGACACGTATATAATTTTCGCATATTTGTAAATTACTGTACGTAAAACCTGTCATACACTAGCTGTCCAAAAAATAGAGATCGCTAAACATAAAGCCATGTTTGTACCAATCTGTTTTTTATGGATTTTTGAAATGAATTGTTGGTGGTTATTGAAACTGACGAGGAAGCCCTATATTTGATTTTCCAATGCTCCACGCGAAGGTACTACATTGGTCAAAAAGGGAGTTTTTTCACCTGGAAATTTTCAACTTTTCCAAACCCTTAGAATTCCAAGCAAGGCAGGAATCGTTTACGTGCGCAACAACATTCCAATTGGAAGGCTAGGCTCTTTTTGTAAGCATGAGACAACTGTCTTACATTATTTTCCAGTTATACCTTTAAATGCTCCTAGTAACAACACCGAATCAAGGTATTTAATGGCCCAATTAGCATTTGGAAAAAATGCTCAGCCGATGAATTTATATGTGCCATTTACCAACAAAACATGTCAGAACATTTCAATATACCAAATAATTTATGCTTAACAATTACAAATAAAGAAGAGAGATGCCAAAGTTTAGAACAATCATTACCTAGTACATCGTTTCCTCTTACGTAAGAAGTTGTAAATTATGATCTAATATGACTCACTACTTGATTTGATATGAAGGAAAGTAATAAAGCATTTGGCACTAGTGTCCAAAGCTTTAAGAGGTTTGTTTCAACACTGAAAGCAATTAAAACCAAAAATAGGTGGCAAAATTTTTTAAATACTGCCGGATGCAATAGCTCCTTAAAATTTTTAAGAGAATCTGCAATTAACGTACAGCAGTAGCTAGACGCAAGCTAGGTATTATTAGGGGGTGTAAAAGAGCTCCTACAGGTCGTCTAGCGCGGAGTGAACCTCAGAAAAGAAGACCAAAATGGCATCATAATTTGAGGGAAAATATCAAAGCAAATATTCCTAATCTCATAAAACATGGCGCGTCACATTAATGCACTTTTCTGTTATCCCAATCAACTTGTAATTTAATTTGGAATGTTTTCTGACCGGAAAGCGGAAGCTGTAACTTTTTTTCTGTTGTATTTATTGTTTTAATTTTTTTGTATCGTGTTTCTGTGTATGTGTGGACTGTGTATGAGAATGGTCAGGCTGAATTTTTAAAATGCTCTTTCTAATCGAAATATTACCCTTTTATAGTTTTTTTAATTGGTTTCTTCTGCACGGAACAGTATTTTGGCTGCCAAAGAGGCATTTTCAAAAATTCAGCCTGACCATTCTCACCGACACACACCCTGGAATTAGGATACAAAAAGTTGTCACACTATTATGTATCTTGCACTGCCAATAAAAGGCTTAATAAAAGAAAAAGCTGTTTTAAAATATTAATCACATTAATATCTGCAAAGAGACATTTTCAACATTCTAACCCTTATACTGCAGGGCGCAGTATAACATCATGACCCCGAATATAGGACAACGACTGCAATTGGCCGGCTTACCACGCACGTTCTTTGGCAAGATGCAGGGTTATAATGTTTTAATGCATACCGTTTGACTATATAGGGACTATATGACGGGCATCTATAGACGTCCTTAATATGTCTCAAAATGTAGGAAATGGAGGTCATTTTTGATCATCTTACGAGTAATCACAAAATATCACATAAATACGGCTTCAAATGACGTGAATCTGCTAGCTGGGTATGAATATCGAAAACACTCAGAATCTCCCACTTTTCTTAAGGGTGCGTTGTGCATGAAAGATTTGAGTGATAAGTAAGTGATAAGTAAGCGGTGCTGCATATCTTGCCGTTTAAAAAACCCTATTAGGGTTTGAATTTAGAATCCCTAATACACGACCGAATTTAGTATTTTGTAAATGCCTCACAAATACTGTGCTTTATATAAATTTTCCGTGCGATATAAAACTCATTTAAACTGGTAAAAGCAATCATCATATTTGAAAAAGTTAAGGGAATGCATAAAGCTCTTATCCATTATTTGATTTATGGGCCATTAACAAACGTCTATTGCTTTCTTATCGAAAAGGGATTAAAGTTGCCAGCAATAACTCCTAGAAAAAATTCTTAACTGCATTAAATTCTATAAAAAGAGATATTGCTGTTTGTATTTTCAAAGTTATAACCTCGAGAAATACAAGAAAGTATTAACCGATTGTCACTATTCTTAGTGGAACGTGCATTACCGTACATAAATGTTTTGCTCACACCCAGCATTTTATAGCTATTTATGTAACAAGTGTGTTATTAAAATGATAACGCCCGGAGGATGGATTGAATCGTCAGATGGGTGTTACCATCTAGTCCCTCGTTCGGATGAGAGGTAAAATGGAGGTCCCATGTGAGTGTTGTCACGCACGTTAAAGATCCCTACCTTGCTTGGAACAGCAAGGATTCGGCAAAATTCAAAATTTTCCAGGTAAAAAAAAAACTCGCTTCCTGGCCAATGTAGTACCTTCGGGTGGAGCATTGGAAAATCACATGTAATGTTACCATCTAGTAATTCAAGTGGTGCATACAGGATTTTATATTTTACCTCACATATAAAATAAAAAATAGGTGATACGTAGGTTATCTATTTCAGAATTTACCTTAGATTTTACTATATAACTGTTAAACACACCTACATAATGTTTCCCATGATGACAATAAACAGTTTGACGTTCTTATGTTTTAGATATTTGTCACATGCATTTAATATTAATAGTGCAAAATGGCTGGTCAAGAGTTGCCAGCAATAATTGCAAAACAAGCTCTAAAAGCAACTGAAAGTTTGCTACCCATTAAATCTAAACAGAGCTATGAGAAAGCTTAATAACACACTTGGTGCATAAATAGCTAAAAAATTGATTTGTTGCTGAGAGCATAATGAGCGGGCGTTATGAAACCATTACGGCCGCCATTACGCCCCGGTTGTTATGAATATGTTTACATATGTCGTATCCTAGGTGTTATGACTAAATTATACCGAGCTGAAATGTAAATATTTTAACTTTAAATATGATATAATCAGTACACAGATGCTGTTCAAATTTATATATTTAAAAATATCTTAACGGAGGCATAATAACCCAGCTTATATCAGACAAAAATCATGTAAATTTATTAAGTTCAAAATATCAAACAAACTTAGTTTGTTCTTAATCTTCTTTGGGAATTAAACCACTCATAGTTTTTAAAATCAACTTTATTTACGTTTCGATCCATGACCATGATTTTAAAAACTATGAGTGGTTTAATTCTCAAAGAAGATTAAGAAGAATGCTAAACAAACCACAACAAACATACAGAAAACTTAGTTTGGTTAATGGGATCTCAATGTCTGTCCGCCGCCGTTGCCGTCGACACCACCGTCGTTCGTCGCAGGGTTCCTGTGATTTTATAATATATATATATATATATATATATATATATATATATATACTACTCATATTTAGACCAGGGTAGAAAATTAAATAATCACATCAAATAATTTTAATTACCGTGTAGAAGCTTTGGGAAAAGATACATAACTCGCGTTATTAAATAACAGCGTGAAGCATAAAAATTTATTAGTTTCATTAAACATAAGAGATTTAAATCATGTACAAGACGCTTTATATCAAAAGAAGCAGTATTAAAAAGCTCTGCGTGTAATGTAATTATTCCTAAACAAATGGAAATTACGTGCAAAATTTATATTAATTAACCCTATTTTAAGTAACCGGTAGTAAAACAAAGTGTACACATAATAATTAATATTTAACTTGTATTCGCTAAAAATGAAAGGATAGAAGTCAATTTTAATTGAAGTTAATTGAATCGTTAGTAACAGATAATATCTATAGAAACTTGTAAAAACCCAATAAAAAGCAAATCCTAGAAGTGTTAGTTAGAAGTAGGATGTTTGAACACACCTGCGTATGTTAAAAGGCAATTTCAGTTTAATTTGTTTAGATAAACATGTCGATTCTAAGGATATTGGAAACGGTCAGATGCTTTAGCACGAAATACAAAACAGGGTTTATTTAAAAAGCTCTGAGAATTAATATTATTTTGAACACCTGCGTAGTTTAAATATCACGTACGGCGAAAATTGTGTAGATAACAAATGGTTTCAAAGAATCTTGGAGAAACCGGGGCTTAATATTCACGAGAATGTGCGATACGGGGTTATTTAACCCAGATAGTCCACATGGACTAAAATATAATCGATAATAAAGAATATCAATTTGCACCAATACGAACAGGTTAGAAAAGGAAAGAGAAAATGCGTCAAGCAAAGACACATATAGTAAAAGGCGTGATTTAAGCAACGTCACGAGGGTCACAATTGGTTGAAAATAGGATGCAAATATCAGAGATAGAAACAGCAATTTCTGTACAAAATTAATTAGTTTTTCTCGGACATGTTTGCGTGCCGTGTGAATTTCTGAGTTTTAAATGGGGCGAGTGAAAATTTGTAAAACCGACGCGCGAGCGACGGACTGGGAACATGGCATGAGAAATTCTTTAGAATTACCCGTTTTGGGGAACAGACCGACAGACAGGCTTTTTGCTATATATACCGAGGTGAATATAAACAAGCTCTCTTAGACTTTTGACTATTCGATGCGTTAAAAGCTCTTACATCCGCGACTTGATTCAAGATGTTAAACAGTGCATTTTAGTTTGATAAAATAATTTAAAATTTTGCTCGTATATTTTAGTGATTCAAAATAGTTTGTTATTTACGTGCTAACATGAATGTACTTCAGTGCACTTAGATACAAGGTAATGAAATTTAGTATCACTGTACCAATTAGCAAAATTTACAACGACAAATGTATACACAAAAGTAGGCAGTTTTGGCGTATATTGGTGAAAGACGCATGAATTTCTTTGCTATTTTTCGGGGTGTTAATAATTAAATGGTTCAAATACGTGTCTGGATCCACGAAACAAGGGTCAGATATACACAGATGAGTTCCGGAAAAGCCCAGAAACAACTTTAAATAAATGGTGATGGAGAAAATTTTAAAAGCGTTGAGAATTAGAAGCCGTAAATATAATCCTGTTGGAATGGTGTGATTAACTAAAGGGACGATGTACATTGAAGCTACGAGGACAGTGACCTTCAGGTAAATTATACTATTTTGTTTGACATTTTGTGTGTGTTGAATTACTTTATAATTGATTTACTTTAAATGGACATTAGTGAAATTGTACTAACCATAAAATTTTAATGTTAAGATGAAATTTGCTTGTTTAAGTAGAAAGGGGTATTTAGTATTGATGTTCTGGATTATGATGAAATTTTAGGTATGTCTTTGAGCTCAATTAGACGAACCTGGTTAATTAACGTAAATGGGTGGTAGATGCTCCCTTTTACTCTGCATATATTGTTATATTAATTAGTAGGCATCCAACAAGGGCTTTAATTCTGGATGCACATTAAAATGATAATAAAATTAATCTTGAAATTCTTTTTAAAACTGAATTTTATGCTGAAATTTAATTTGAAAATTTAATGTATTCTGAATATTGATGTAAATAGAGTTAACGTTGATGTTTGTGGTAGGAATGTGTTGTTTAATTTTATGAATGAGGAGGTTTATAAAATTAGGTGAGCAGCCGAGGCGAAAAGAGGATCACAGCAGTTTATGACGCCCAATCGGTGGGACTAGAATTTTTTTGTTGAAAGGAGCCAGTTCCCGCATTCAAAGGAGCATTTCACAGCAATATATATACATATAATATATGAATCTTATTCAATTTTTTACCCTGATTACGAATATGATTTACTATTCGATATCTTATTTACTTTTCGAGTTATTTGACTTTAAAATCGAAATTTTACAACCAACGAAAGTTTTTGTTAATCAAAAAAATTATTATAACTTAAATTCAACTTTTATTGTAAATGTGAACTATATTTAATGAAAGAATATTCGTAAGTTTGTTTGTGAGCCGTACATGCGGCGCAAATTTTTATTTATTCTATGATTGATGTATAAGTCAAACATAATGAAGATAGAAGAATTTGCCGAATGATTAAAAAATAATACCCAAGACGAAGAATTTACTTCCAGATACCGTTAAAATATAAAATTAGAGTGTTGATTACATAGATATTTAAAACGTTCATAACTATTTCTTTTTTCTATTTTTGCGTCGCGGGCAGAATAAACACAGTCCAGTGGTACTTGTACATGCTTCAAGGACGCCATGAGCACATCTTCTTCACCGAAGTTGCAAATTTTTCTGACAAATTCGGTGTGGACGATCTTGCCCATTCATGAAGCTTCACAATTGAAGAACTAAACCTTGTAAAAATATGACGCGGCAATTTGTTTTCGGTATTTGTGAAATAATAATTTGAAAGTATACTCCAGCAATATTTAATAGACAGAAGATGATTAAGACCGTCTGCGATTTGTTCTGGATACCGTATATTGAACTATTAACTCATCGACATCAACACCTCTATTAGTCATATTGTTAAACGTAATCATTTCTGGTTTACGTTTATCAAGGTTATTTTTATCAACTTTCTCGTTGTTATGCATTGCTGATAACAGTAGAAAGCTTTTGTTCTTTCTAGGTCTATATCACGCTACGTTCCGGTTTTTAAAAAAGAAACATATTACTACACACTAGTCTCTTTTTGGTCTGCAACTACGTTTGAGAAAGTTCCTTTTTGTTTTTTTTAGTAGTTACAACTGTAGTTGTCCATATTTCTAACAAATATAGAGCTAGCAGAATTGATGTAAGATATTTGTCAACTGTTATGTTTCTGCCGCCATTCAAAATAGTACTAGCTGGCACTACAACAATACTAGAAGCTTTGATGTTAATTTGGTATCTTCCTTCTGGTTGCATTCCTGTGTAGATTTACATATTAAAAGCAAAACATTTTGGAATCGCAAGAGCATAAATGATATCTCATTTCGACGGTTTATTGCGATATATTGACGAAGCTTGCATATACCGCCGAATACTGGCAAGATTTCATCTATTGTAGTGTATTCCCCTATTTGGTAATAACTAAAAATTCAAACATTTTGCAATGAAGGCATTAAAAATTTGTCGAATAGGCGGTAGATTCTAAATCCTATCATTCATATCACTAAAACGAAGAACTTCTAGAAGATTATAAAACCACTGATTTGACATAACTGCCCGAAAACACTCGGAAATTGTTTCGTCATCTGCCCACAACTCCTGAACGTTGAAGGGTGACGATTTTCTACTCATGCCATATAAAGAAGGCATGTTGGAGCAGCTATTTCCTGAGGAGTGTTGTCGAGGCAATTTCTTGTGCGAGCATAATTTTCGCGCATTTACTGAAGATTCAGGTTAGTGTAATTAGTAATATATACTCTAGTGTCATCAGTAAGGAATAACTTCCATGCATCTAATACTGCTTTAGCAATTTTATACTAATATTTTGTTTACTCTTACAAACATTAGAGCGTGGGGGATGTTTTTGTCGTTGCAGATGTAACTATGACATCCTCCCACTCTGAGGTACCTACATTAGACTGCTCTGAGTCTGTAACATGATCATTGTGCTCTGACAAGACATCCAATTCTGGCCCACCCACCACATTTTCAGTTGCTGAAATATCACGATCAGTTGTAATCAGTTCGACAAGCCATGAACAAATCGCTAAAAGGAAGAAATATCCTATAAATAAAATTTTCATAAGTAACAATAGAATGAAACAGGTACCTTTTGTTGCTTCAAGCTACTGTAAAGCAAGTTGTACAATTCTTTTCACGTGATCACAAAACTATAACATACGACTAACAATAAACAGTAGAAACAATAAATGATCAACTATTTTTTTAGTTCCTGTCTTACAATTTATACATGCAGATTGTCGCTTAGTGACAAAAATGCTCAACCTTTCTACACTGCAATAATAACATTGCTTGGATACCTGAACGGCAACCATAAATTCTGAATCAAGTTAAACAGCTGCGCTAGAATTAAGGAGGTGATTACTCGGATTGGAATTACAAAACTAATGTATTCATTTATAAAAGTACGAGCAACATCTCATAGAGTGACAATCGCGGGTTAACATTTTTTGTTAACTTAAAAACGACTTTAACGTTTATAATGCTAGTCCTGACTGCATGCGTTGCCTGCAAAATTATATTAGATTGGTATCAAAAAACAATACATTCTGAGAGATATTTGAATTATCATTCCTACCATCCACTAACAACAAAAAAAAATATAATATTAGGTTTAAAACAAAGAATAAAAAGAATTTCTCATCTCTCTTTGTACCCAAAAAACATAAAAATCCTTACTAATATATTAAGAACTAACAATTAGCCACTCCATTTAATAAAGAAATTACTATCCGAACAATTTAATCCCAACACAAACAAATTAAATGACAGTAATCAAAACAGGACCAATCAATTATTCACTTACAAAACAATATCATATATTCAACATTTAACACCAAAATTAATAAAAGTTTTTAAAAATGAAAGAATAAAATTTGCTAAACGAAACGTATTAACATTACAAAATATTTTTACTAAAACTAAAGACAAAATATCTAAAATGAACCAGAGAAATTTGATATATAAAATTAACTGTTTGAATTGCGTTCACTCTTATGTTGGGCAGACCCCTCAACTATTAAAACAAAGGATAACTCAACATAAGAGTGACATAACTATCAAACCAAAAGCATGTGCATTAATCACACATGTAATAGATAAAAATCACAGTATGGATTTTGAAAATCCAAACATCTTAAGAATAGAGAACAACAAATCAAAAAGAATTTTTTTGAAAATGTATCATATTTATAAAACTAAAAATACAATAAATAATAAAACAGATATTAGTAACTTAAGTTCCATATACACATATTTATTAAATTTTGAACAAAATTAATGACAAAAATTAAAGTAAACATACACACGCGCGCGCGCACACGCACACACACATGCATACACGAATCACTCACATCATATAATATACATGCACACTCACACATACGTATGCACTCGATACTCTGTCATCGAACAAATTAGTCATCTTATATCCTATGAAACAAAAAATCTTTTACATCAAAATTTATGACATCAAATTGATGTATATACAAGTTTAATATTTACAGTTTATGTTTAAATACTTTTAATTTTGTTAGTTTTACAAGTTTTTCCAAGATTTTTATTATGTTTGTTATGCTAGTTTTTAATTAACCTCAAGTTTGTAAGTTTATAATTTATGTACCACATTTGTAATCTAGCGTATAAAAATTTTTTAGATAGCCTGTGATCAAGAATTTAAAATAAATTCGAAAATTTAGGCCATAAAAAAGAGTTTTCAACTTAATCCAGTGACCTCAAACCCACAAATCAATTTTGAAATACAAATATTTGGGTCGTAATTATTTTCACTTTATATATATATATATATATATATATATATATATATATATATATATATATATATATTAAGTAATATTGATGGAAAATTGTTTTGGGATAAAAGATACATATTATCCGAAACGTTAATTTTCAATAAATGATTATTCAATAATTCATTTTTTATCGGTTCATTTTTTATCATTTTATCAATAACCATTTGTTCCAGAAAATTGTTTTCCAACCCAGTAGCAAAACTCGTATAACGGCACGTACTTCATTTCGACAAGAATCATTCGGTTCATAGTAAACGATTTAATTCGTCATACACTTGGATTAATTTAAAGTAGACTTCATTTGCGAAATGCAAAGTCCATCCTTTTAATTTCTAATCGCACCAACTGTTTCACTTTGTAAATAGCAGGACCGTTTTGATATTATCGTGCAAATGTTGGGTGTATTCAGTGAAATAACAAATTACTACGTAACCATCTACAAGTACTACTTTTACATTAATGAATTTATACAAATTTGTTGCAGCAGAAGTGACAAATTCTTTCTTACAAAGAATTTTTCCTTGATGAATGAAAGAAAGATATGCGTAAAATAACGATCCATTTAATTAATGTAAAGCGCACTTTTTATATACGAGCAGCTTAATGAAAGTCTGCGCTTTTAGGACTTATTACTAAGAATTTGAATTGTGCCATTATTGACTATAACGGCATATTTACGTATTACAGTTAATAAGATGAAATAGTCACTAATGATTGACAAAAATGCTAAACGTAATTGAAAGTTAGGTTGATGTATATTTGTGTACACGATTCAGATTTGTAAATTTTCCAATTGTTGTCATCGGTCTCGGTGGCGTAATTGAAAAACGCATGGTTCGCGAAAGACCAAGAAGCAGATTCGAGTCCTGTCCATGACCTTATATTTACCATCTTTTAATTACTAGCTCGATTTGAGATGATATATATATATATATATATATATATATATATATGTGTGTGTGTGTGTGTGTGTGTGTGTGTGTGTCTAAAGTGCTTTAATTTTTTGTAAAAATTAATTCAATATGCTAATTCAGTGGCGGTACATAAGGGTAGCAATGCTCTTTTACCCCTTCATTTTTCTACGCCACTGAGTCAATCTACATTTTTCAAATTTTTGTCAATTTCTTATTAAGTTTTCTTGAAAAAACACATTACATTTTAATACAAAAAAATCAGCGGTTTCAGAGATAATTAAACTTGAATGAAGGAATGTATGAATTTCTATTGAAATTATTTGCTACTAAGATTGTACCCTAAAATTTATCACTAGTTGCGAATATGTAAAATAACTTACTACAGTTAATCAAGGTGATTATGGTTTACAACTAAAATTTTAAAAATTGATAAAAATTATGTATTTTTAAATCAGTATGTACTACAAAACTTTTTTAATTAAAATTAACAATTTATTCTAATCTACACAAATTGCTTATGATGCTATGATTTCTACAAATTCAAAAACATTATTTGTTATAAATATTTCATGGAGTAGTTTCTACACCTACGCCTCATCGAGAAGCGCTTACGTGAAAATTGTCCAACTTTAGTACAAATAATTTCTGACGCCGCCTGAATTCTTGCTATTAATTCTTCTTAGCTTTCTACCGGAGTATCGTATACAAGTGATTTCATGTACCCCCAGTATAAAAAATCAATTGGATTCAATCTGGTGATTTAACTGGCCAAGAATTTGGTCCACCGCGGCCAATCTAGTTATTACCAAACTGCTGGTTTAGGTATTCCCTAGCGAGTAATGAGAAATGGACCGACATCTCGTCATGCTAAAACCACATATTTTTTCTTATATTTAGAGGGTCGTTTTCTATTAATTCGGGTAGCACTTCTTGTGAAAATATACTGTACATCGGTCCATTTAGTTTAGTAGGTAAAATGTAAGGGCCTATTAAACAATCTCCCACTATTTCCGCCCATACATGAACAGAAAATTTTCTTTGGTATCCATGACGATGAAGAGCATGTGGGTTTTCTTCGTCCCAAACATAGCTGTTGGGAGAGTTAAATATTCCTCCCCATGTAAACTTTGCCTCATCCGTGTATAAAACTAACTAAAGGAAATAAAGATCATTATTACACATCTCCAGAAACCATTCACTAAATTGTAGCCTTGTTGGATAGCCCTCAGCTATCATAGTATGAACCTTTAAAATTTGTATGAAAGCAAGTTTTGTTCATGCAGTCTTCATACACTTGACTGACTAATTTGAAATATTGCACTTATTCCTCTTGTACTAACCGAAGGGTGTTCATCTACATAATCTAGTATATTTTCCTCCACAACTATCATTCTCACATATCTTTGTCTACCCGTATCATTTCTTTTTACAATTAAATTGCCTGTATCCCTTAAGCGCCTATATGAATACTTCCAAACGTGGAACGATAAGGAATTCTTCTTTCAGGATTACGTTCTCGGTATAATCTTACCGCCAAACTACTATTTGATCGTGCTTCCCCGTATATAAGGTGCATGTCAGATAACTATTCAAATGTATATTCCATCTTTTATTTTAAAAATATTTAATTTTTACTATAAAACCACTATACATATTAAGTTTTACTCTGTTTTAAATAGTAAATCTCAAAATACATTCATGGCTTACGTTTGTATTGAACATTACATTTTAGAAATAATGCATACTTAGAAATGTGAGAATAGTAGTTACGGAGGAACAACTTTCAGTAACTACAAGAGAATAATTGTTTCAATGTATAATTTATATTAAATAATGTTTTTGAATTTCTAAAGATCATAGCATAAGCAATTTCTGTTGATTAGATTAAATTGTTAATTTTAATTAAAAAAATTTGTAGTACTTATTTAAAAATAATGTATACCTATCATTTTTATTAAATTTTGGTTGTAAATCACAATCATCTTGATTGACAGCAATAATTTATTTTACATATTCGCAACTACTAAAATTTTAGGGTACAATATTAGTAGCAAATAATTTCAATAAAAATTCATGCAAACCTGCATTCGAGTTTAATTATCTCCGACGCCGTTGAATTTTTTGTATTCAAATGTAATGCGTTTTTTGAAGAAAACTAATAAGGAATCGATACAAAATTGAAAAATGAAGATTGAATAAGTGGCGTAGAAAAATGAGGGGGAAAATGGCATTGCTACCCTAATGTACCGCCCCTGAATTAACATATTGAATTAATTTTTACAAAAAATTAAAGCACTTTAGACACAAAACCTACTGATAAAGTTTCATTGAAATATTTTGAGAATTTTGGGCGTACCGACGAAAATCAGTTTTTCATTTGTAACTTTAACACCCTGTATATCTGAAACAGTGCATTTGCGGACACTACTTCCTTACTTAGTTTTTCATTGTTTTTTGAGGAGATTCTTCAGTCGCAACGAGAAGGTTTGTTACGTTTGCAAATAAATTTTGCTGTAACATTCCGCAAATCTCAAAGGCCAGACGTACTTTTATAGCCATCTATAGAATCTACTATGTAGTTTCGATTCGATTCTGTACTTCCACACTTAGTAGTGTTGGTGTTTTATCACCTGATGGCGGTTTTATTTACTTTTGCATAGTACAGAGATTGTTTCGAAATTATATCAGTATAATAACTTCGATTACTTCATAGGGTTGGAAACTAATCTGCTCTGATGAGGCTTAACAGAGCTGAAACCGTCGGTCAGTGGATGTTTTCTCCCCTGTGAAGTAATAAAGCTAATGTTTTGTTAGTGGCTATATAACTACTAGCCCGACTTGTATTTGTCAATAGCTCTTATTATTTTCAAAGGAGTTTGTTTACAGATACATCTTATTTTATATATAATTTTTTATTGCGGACTGCAAATAACTTGTCTTTTATTATTTGAATTGCCTTTGGGGCATGAACCCGGGTGTCGCCACGAGAAGGTTTGTTACAATTGCAAATAAATTTTGTTGTAACATTCCGCAAATCTCAAAGGCCAGACCTAGTTTTATAGCTATCTATAGAATCTACAATGTAGTTTCGATTCAATTCTGTACTTCCACACTTAGTAGTGTTGGTGTTTTATCACCTGATGGCGGTTTCATTTACTTTTGTCATAGTACAGAGATTGTTTCGAAATTATATCAGTATAATAGCTTCGATTACTTCATATATAAAATAAGATATATATATATATATATATATATATATATAATAAAATAATATATATATATATATATATATATAAAATAAGATATATATATATATATATATAAAATAAGATATATATATATATATAAAATAAAATGTATCTGTAAACAAACTCATGAAATAATAAGCGCTTATTGACAAATACAAATCGGGCCAGATTATGTAGCCATTAACAAAACATTGGCGTTACCACAGGAGAACAAACATCCACTAACCGACTGTTTCGGCTTTGTTAGCTCATCAGAGCAGATTGCTTCAACCCTATAGCAATCAGCTCATTGTACCGATAATTTCGAACAATCTCGTACCGTGAAAAGTAAATGAAACCGCAATCAGTGATAAAACAACACTACGGTGAGTACAGAATTGAATCGAAACAACATAGAGATTCTATAGATGGTTATAGTACGTCTGGCTCGCGATTTGCGGATATTTTTAACAAATTACAACTTATTTGCAAATAACTTTCTTTATTATGTTCATGCCAGGCAATTGAAATAATAAAACACAAGTTAGTTTGCAGTCCGCAATAAGAAATTGTATTTTATATACAATTATATACAATTTCTTATTGCGGACTGCAAATAACTTATCTTTTATTATTTGAATTGCCTATGGGGCATGAACCCGGGTGTCGCCACGAGCAGGTGTGTTAAGTTTGCAAATAAATTTTGCTGTAACATTACGCAAATCTCAAAGGCCAGACGTACTTTTATGGCGATCTATAGAATTTACTATGTAGTTTCGATTCAATTCTGTACTTCCACACTTAGTAGTGTTGGTGTTTTATCAACTGATGGCGTTTTTATTAACTTTTTCCGTAGTACAGAGATTGTTTTGAACTATATAAGTATAATAACTTCGATTACTTCATATGGTTGGAAACTAATCTGCTCTGATGAGGTTTAACAAAGCCGAAACCGTCGGTCAGTGGATGTTTCCTCCCCTGTGAAGTAATAAAGCTATTGTTTTGTTAATGGCTATATAACTATTAGCCCGATTTGTATTTGTGAATAGCGCTCATTATTTTCATAGGAGTTTATTTACAGATACTTCTTATTTTATATACAATTTCTTATTGCGGACTGCAAATAACTTGTGTTTTATTATTTCAATTGCCTTTGGGACCTGAACCCGGGTGTCGCCACGAGAAGGTTTGTTACGTTTGCAAATAAATTTTGCTGTAACATTCCGCAAATCTCAAACGCCAGACGTACTTTTATAGCCATCTATAGAATCTACTATGTAGTTTCGATTCAATTCTGTACTTCCACACTTAGTAGTGTTGGTGTTTCATCACATGATGGCGGTTTTATTTACTTTTGCCATAGTACAGAGATTGTTTTGAACTTATATCAGTATAACTTCGTTTACTTCATATGGTTGGAAACTAATCTGCTCTGATGAGGCTTAACAAAGCCGAAACCGTCGGTCAGTGGATGTTTTCTCCCCTGTGAAGTAATAAAGCTAATGTTTTGTTAATGGCTATATAACTACCAGCCCGATTTGTATTTGTCAATAGCTTTTATTATTTTCATAGGATCGTAGCCTTCAGTTTGTAGTTGGACGGGCTAACCAATTGGGCCGCCGATACTAGCAATTGCATGTTTTAGTGCATCCAAGGACGAATTGGAAGGTTAAGAATCCAAATCCCGTGTGTGATCATATATTATGTACTACCTTCTGTCAGTTGCTTTCTCTATTTGAAATAACCGTTTAAGTTTTGCATGAAAGTATAGGTTATAGTTTCATTTTATTAATTATTATCATAGCATTAAAAACTATCTTGCTTTGTGCAACTATTTTATATTTGTACTGATTAGTTGGTTTGTCATTCTTTGGGTTCCGCTAACCGTCTAAAGCTAAAAAAACACTACTCTGCCAGATATGGTTGGCATATCTGGCAAAGTAATTAAAAATTGTGAATAGTGTTGAAGTATAAATATATTTAAACCATCCAAATTGTTTCAACTAGATCGATGATTATGTGTCGCGAAATAACTCATGGATGTGGTAAGAAGCAACACAGCAAAGCCACTCATCATATCTCCCTTCGCCGCAAATGTTCTAATAACACAGTTAATACTCCATTTACAAGTTTTTAATTTTATATTCAGTTCGATGACATCTTCACAGTTTCAGAAGATATCATTTATGGTATTATGGGGGTAAATATTAAAAGGTACGATTAACTAGAACCAGTAGTAATTTGTAAGCAATTATGCCATATTTATATAAAAATCTTACTAGTAATCTCAAAATGGTATGTTATAGTGGAGAAGAACCTTACTGCCATAGTGATTTGCAATGCAGCGAAAGTAGTCACCGATTATTCCTCCTTTGCAAATACAAGCTGACACTATTAATACCTGTTTATTAATGATTCCTTCTTTGTCACGATATAAAGCTGCAAACTCTTGTTTTCAGGGACTAAGATGAAAATGCTACAGAGATTGAGCAAAATAGTATATAAAGTGTCCATCGTAGTACGTAAACCTACAAAATAGACCCAATGTCATTTTTAGTTTTAACTGCGAGAATACCCTTACCATTTTCCTTTGTCTTATGTGAATGACATGCCTAATTTTACAGGATGAATACGAACACTGTTGTTTACGCATACGACAACACACACTTTACTTACTTAAACTCATGGTTGCTTTTTTCTATTACTTCAGTAATTATAATTTATGGTGTAATAAGGCTTCTAAACCTGTTTAAAAAATTGTTTCTATTTTTATATACATATATCACATATAAGTCTTAAGAAGCTATGAGAACCTTATAACAAGCTAAACGTAATCTTCACACACAGGAATATATATATATATATATATATATATATATATATATATTATATATATATATATATATATATATATATATATATATATATATATAGAAGTGAACAGTATGGGTTTCCTTTTCTTAGTATAAGTGGTAATATATTACACAGTTTGTAGCCTATACTATCGGAAAATAAAGTATGATAGTACAAAGAGTACTAAAATTACAAATAAAACACAGTACAAATACTACATAACAAATATTAAACTACTACTTCTAATATAACTACTTGTATTATACAAATTGTAAAAGATGTTACATACAGTACAACTACTATAAAATTTAGAAATGACACAAAAATAGAAGCTCAAAGTACTTTAAATGCTATACCGACATATAATTCAACCAACTTTAATAATGTATATAGATAACAAAGTGCAAAGGGTACAATTGATTTGAATTTAGCAAATTATATAAAACATGGAAATAGTCTACGCTATAAGAATTTACTCAGAGCCAACAGTTATTCTTCTTATTGTTCAGAGATTTTTGTTGGTACGTATTCATTATCGAGGTTGGGATTTTTTCTTTTGTAAAGTTAAGTCTTTAATTTATTATGCTTCCTCCGCAGTTCCGTGTAAAAATATTGTATACAATTTTCTATGTAGTATAGTTTGTGATTACCTACCTGAAGCACTGCAGAGCTGGATGCAAATGCTAATTGGAACTGTGCATTTCCAAGAGGAGTCCAATAGGTCGCACTCTTCTTATAATAGCAATCAGGTTCAGAACATTCTTTTAAATTTTCTATACCGTGAGTAATTCATGAACGATAACTTGTGTTATCCACTTCACCGTTGTTGCTATCTTCAGCCATTATGTACCTGGACGGATATGGTTACTGTAGCCAAAATACACAAATTTTGTGTTTTCTGCAATTTTTCTTTCACATTTATTAAATCATTATCTGCTTTCTATTTATTGTATAGTTAACACTTTTTCTGCGATTCAATTAAAATTAGCTCTTGCACTTTGCAGTACTAGATCATGCAATGCAAAAATGACAAAGTGGAATGTATTCTTAAAGATAGAGGAGTATATGCCACTCCCATATGGAGATGAAATTCCGAATAAGCAAAAATGGACCAAATAGTAAAGCATAAAACTTGGACAAAATGCTCTACTGATTCTATAGTACCGATTATGGACGCAGGATTATCTTGACGTATCGAAAGTCCACAATTATGACAGAGTAGGGAATTATTTAGGGTTAGTTTATTGTGACATATTTTGTTGACACTATAGTTGAAAACTATAAACGATAACAAATTTTAGGGTTATTGTATTGATAAAAACTATCTTATGATTCTCTACTATTGTGCTAACTCACTTACATCTAGCTTAGGTATAAAACAAACGTACAAAATCCACACTATAAGCGTATGACTTCTGGCAATGTCGAAATCTGCCCTTTGCTGGGATTGCCGTTTTCTTCAGTTTGAACGATATCAGACTTCTTTTTACCTTTTACTTGCGGGATGTATGCTTTCTGTAACGACCAAAATGGCAATTCTACAAACAAGCACACGAAGGTCCCAACTACAAACGAAGGTGCGATATCATCTGTGGCGCGAAGAAACTATAAAGAGAAAAAGTAATGTTACTAATTTCTATATTGTAGTATTTCTATTATTAGTTGTTTACATTATTAGTTAGGGAACAAGTATTTTCCTGATGAGCAAAAAATTACCAGACGAGCCCGAAGGAAAAGTCTGATAATTTGCGAATAAGAAAAATTCAGTTTCTTCGAATAAATATCTTTTTGTACCCGCTGTAGAGTTTTTTTCTGACGATTCCTTTACCTTCATAATTTTATCTCTACTCGAACTATCTCTTTAACTATTGTAATTTCTTTGATGTTGGTCCGGTTCTTTTGTGTCAAGCTGAAAATTCTGACATATGTGGATTAGATGCAACTAATTTACTACTGCTCCTTCTTGTAGGCCCATGTACTGGATAATAGTGATTGGAAATACAGGATTATTTGCCACAGTCTTAGGTTTAGGTATCGTTTTTTTACTTTTGTCATTTGTAATTTTTTGGGCATTGATTTTTTTTCTTATTTTTCACTGCTTCGCATTACCTTGTGTTCCGTCTAACCCTGTATATATTCATTTAGTTTCTTTATATTATTACTATAAAATTTAAATTAATTTTTTAAATTTATTTGTTAATGGTAATATCTGCTCTTTTATTTAAATTTGATAAACCGGGTCGTGTTTTCACCTTCAATGTTCTATCTTGTTTGCCATATGTTTTGGTGACTGCGCGGCCTAACCAAGTCTATTGTCACCGCTTAGACAATAAGTTTCTGTTTTGTAGGTCAGTCAACGCATAAGTCTATCTCGCTACTTTATATTATTTTTCGAGTGTAGTAATAAGTGTTCTGGATCCTAGAATCTTCACCGCTCTAACAGAACATCAGGTAAGAATATTGAAGGCCGCATTTGTTTAATATCTTTTTGGTTATACTCCCGCTTTTCTCTCCTGAGTATCCTTTTATGTACTCAACATCTTGCATTTTCTTCTCTAACCTTCTTTTTTGTACTTTCTTTTGCTTCATTTTCTAATTTTTTTATATTTCGTTTCTTTGTGTTATTTCCTTTCAAGTTTCTGAGGTATTACATATGGTAGCTTTTCTACCATTCATATATCTTTTCTTTTTGGGGCTTCAGGATATAAAGAATATCAGTAGTTGGCTATGATGATGTTCTATTAGCTGTAGTTGTTGTTGAGCTAGTTGGCGTATATGTAATGGGCATTGACTGAATTGATCTGCATTTTTTCAGTATTTAGTAGCAGCTATGCTTGTAAAGATGTTTGAGAATCTGAAGCAAGGGATGTTGCTGTTGATGGCATAACTGCATTTGCGTTTTTTTATTGATTTCATAGTAGTATCAAATTCCTTTAATGCAACATTTATGTCATCATCGGTTACATTCATAGTAGTTGATCAGACTGGTCTGATCAACTACTATATTACTGTAATATTATTTTCATCTGCAATCATTTCACTAATTCCTCCTTCTTCAACATCACACACAACAATATCTACTGGCATATCAGTGATGTCAAATGCACCTTATTCAATATCATTGATCAAATAATTGCAGATTTGATGGAAACATTTCGTTTTAAATGTTTTAGTCGCCTCAATATTCTCTTGTAGTTTAAAAAATCTAATGTTTCAAGTCCTATTATGTATTTGAGGGTTTCAGAATCAACATTTTTTTGCGCATTTTCCACATTAGTGTTGTTATGTTTAATATTAGTGCCGGCATGTTTTTTCAATTTTCCTAAACTTTTAGAGTAGTCATTGGCATTACTATTATAGGGCAATAAACCTGCTGGTTTAATTCTTTTTTAATTGTGATTTGGTAAAGGTCTGTTTATATCACATTCTTCACAGGTGGAGCAAAGTTCTTGGTGAACTGTAAAGTAGAATGATTCCTCCTCCACTTCAGCATGATTGACAACCTGTTTTGAGGGCTTAAATAAGGCAATGTCAGTAGGTTGCATTAGGTTGCATTAGCATATACAGCTATTAGAGTTATAGTTAACTCGCTACACAATGTACTAGCTGCAAGGTTATGTAGGTCTTATGATCGATTACAAATAATATAATCGGTTTTTTAATATTATTTTAAACAAGCTGTTGGTCGAACACATTTATATATACTCATAGGAAACGGAAATTTACTTAAGAAAACTGTAGCTTGATGAAATCAGATTTCCAGAGAGTTGTTAGAGTGGAAATTAAAATTACGGTAAGTTATACAAATAAGCATATTGTACCAATCTGATCTCTTTAAAGAAGTTTCTATTCAACTTGACGTATGTTACGTTAAATTAATACCCTGCTTTTGGGATTACTTTGCCCACAAGGGACGAGGACACCGTAACAGTTATTTAAAATGTACCGACCATCAGCAACGGAGAGGAAGGGGTTCAAAAGCAAGAAATATATCAGAATACAGAATTAACAAAACTACTCTATACTGTCCTATAACAATTCCATACACTTGGCCAGGTACGCAAGTACACCACTGAAAACTAAAATTCAAAGAAAATAGCACTAATCTACTAAATATGCTCCCTACTTTTACCAAAATATTTGTTCAATCGTCTTCTAGAAAACGTTCTAATTTACTGATCTCTAATACCATAACTAGTAACAAGGTTATATGGTGTTAGCATAAAGTGAATTAGAATGTTAGGACGATTGAATAATTGCAGTGATATATGTATGTCTTTATTTGTGGCTAATTATCATTATAACTAGATTAACGAGTATTTTAGTATAAGTAGGGAGCATGTTTAGTTGACTCGCGCAATTTTTTTAATTTTCAGTGGTATATCTGCGTACCTGGCCAGCAGTAGGGAATTGTTGTGGAACGGGGAGAATTAGTTTACTGTCGAATTTATTATTATATTGCGAACGGACTTTGTATTAATGTTCATGTTTTACATAGGTTAGGTCCAGTTACGTGCAAGAGTTTTATTCACTGAATAAGACTAGTTCAATTAAAGTAATAGGAAGCCGATGTAATTAATTATTCTTTCTTTGTTTCAATGCGTATTTGGATTAACCACCTTTCAGGTAAAGGAGTACATTGCATGGTAAATTGACCGTACAATAGATAGTTTGGCGCACTATGGACCGTGACCTTAGTTTATTAGCAAGCAGCACCTTCCAAAGCCAACGGCGTCCTGACAAGCAAAACAACATAAAATCTATTTAGGTATTCGAGAAAACTCTTCAACCAATGGCAACGCGTGCCTTAAATAATGGGCAGGGCAACGCTACCAATAGTGAGCTGCGTTTTTCCAGCCACAAGAATAAAAGAAGCGCAATGTTATGGTTCGAGTGAGCGGCGTCTGAAAGTACGTAGGCTTGGCACTACTATTTGTTTAATATGTATAAGATAAATAATTATAAAGTTCATAAATATATACAAATGAAAGTTAAATCATTAAAAATGAATGATTTGTACAGTTTGAAGCAGTTCGTAAGTCTTCCGTAATCTTCGGAACTCTTCGGAGGGCTTCGTTGTTGCTGGTGGAACCAAGTAAAACTTAAACACTTATAGAATGAATATATATATACAGTTTAAGGAGGTGTAAAAGTTTTGAGTTGTCTTCGGAACTCTTCGATAGGCTTCGGAATTGGCTTGTGAGGTCGTGTAAGAGCTTGAATAACGATAGTTAGAAATATTTACAGTTTTAAAAGGTCCAGACGTCTTCGGCTGTCTTCAGAACTTTTTGGAAGGCTTCGTGTTTTACTTGTGAGAGTGTAAAAAATGATGGTATGGACATATGTACAGCTTGGAGTAATTCGGAAGTCTTCGGTGATCTTCGGAACCTTTCGCAAGACGTCGTGGTAGTGGTGCCTTAGGCCTCGTCGGGCGCATCATCGTTGACCTCTACGGGGGTGTTTCCAGGAGTTAGAATTGACAGACGCAATCGGTGTTATCATTATAAACGACTTCTCGAACGCAGTTTATTAACTGTTTATTGATAAATTATAGTGGCGTGCGCCAGGTACGGCGGCGGACAGCGTCACGTCGGAGAAAAAGCATGCTATGAGGAGCACTGCTCGCTAAAGTTTTAGCAGGCTATGGAGAGCGCTGCCCGCTGAAGTGTTAGCAGGCTATGGTGAGTATTGCCGTTTGATTTTTTAGGCTATAGGGAGCACTAACGAATGTCTTTCGGAGAGCTTGTAATTGTATTTATACGCTTCCATTTCCTATGCCGTTAATGATGTCTGTAACCAATGAAATTGTGTGCATCAATTTTCGAATGTAAAAGAATGTCCAAATTTTGTTTGGTCAATGAGCGTGCTGATTTTTGGGTAGCTCAAAAAATGAGTTGGAAATTCTCGCAATTTTCTAGTTTGTTCTGTGTTCAGCACGTGCATTTTGATATAGTCAACAGCAAATTCAACCATCGGGACACACGTCGATCTTCATCCGAGTAACAAACTTCTAACACACCGCCGTTGATAGATATTCATCCCAACATCACACCGCTGGTGGATAGCAATCCCAGCAACTACACCCTCCGGTGATCTTATATCCCGGAGCACAATAAATCTCACATACAGATTAGTATAAAAAGCTATGATAGTATCGAACCAGTTACCCTCCATGAAAAATCATCTGCTGCTACTCTTCGGAAGCGCCGGCTTAACGAACTACGTTTCCAAAAGAAACTCCTATCTCTGCTGTCGCCGCTCGCTGCACCAATATCGCCATCATCAGTGTACGCCATCCGATGGTGGTTGAGATCCATCGAGCTCTTCGACTGTATCCTACACAACAACACCCGGCTCAATGACGTTTTGCCGACCGACCCGCCCCTATTTCTACCAGGCCTGCAACCGAGAGTTCGAAAAATTGTATGAAGTCGTAGGTCACGAATACCAAGACCGCCGCCGAAAAGGCGCCCTTCGTACAACTTCAGGGACTGATAGCAATGCTATCAGCTAGCTCCGCATTTGGTTCATTTAGTTTTAAGGTTGAATATTACTGTATATAAAGGACTTGTGTGTTTATTATGAATTATATTGAACATTACATTTGTTAGGTTTAATTTGTTCTGTATTTAATGTTTCAAGCAGCTAATATAAGCTCCATCTAAGCTGCTATATTGCTTATAGTAATTGTGCTTATAAATATTCGCCTGTATTTAATACCATTTGGTGTGTTACAGGGTGCGACTGTAACGTTACGGGGGCGTAACACCCAACCCCAGGTAACAAGTTATAACCTGAAAGGTAAATGCATGAAAAGTTTCAGCTAACTTTTTTGCGGATATTATAGAGTAGTTTTGTTAATTGTTCATTCTCACCTTTTTTTTCGAACCTTTCCACACCACTGCAGTTGGTCGGTGCATTTTACATAAACTGTTACAACGTCACCGTAACTTGAGGGATAGGTAATAGGGTATTAACGTAAAACATCGTTTTTGCACGTAACATACGTCAATTTGAATAAAAACTTCTTAAAAGAGATAAAGATGCTACAACATAGCTATTTATGTAAGTTACTGAAATTTTAATTACTACTCAAACCAATCTCTGAAAATTTTATTTCATCAAGCTACAAATTTTCTTAAATAAACTTTTATTTTGCTATAATTTTACTAGCGATTATATGAGCATCTTTTAAGGTAGATAGCGATCCAACAAATAACTTTTAATATAATATTGAAGTAATAGGAACAAATACTCTCACAGTATGATTCGTACCAAGAATTTAATATGTATAGAATATTCGTCAGATCATGTCCATTACTAAAGTTCCAACCTAGTTCAAAAAACCTTTTGTAGTTGAATATAATAGCAAATGAGCTTTAAAACGCACGGTTTCCAATTCAAGAATGTGTTTGCTTCACGTTTGGCCTTCCGAACCTTTTTAGTAAAGATTAGAATTTGCCTGTTACCAACAGGTAAAGTTGATGTTTATTTTAATGTCTGTTGTTAAAAAAAGCCATTTTCATGACTAGTAAGGTAAATTTTTTTCTCACTGGTCATGAGGCACAAATGATTTATTATTCTTAGTACGCTTTAATGTTGAGCGTACAATTGGTATTGCTACTAATATTAAATTCTACAGATATTGGGGTTTCAATGGTTGAATGTTAATTTCTCTATTCAGGTTGTTATTTAAACTAGATTGTCATTCTTAGAAACACACGCACAATTGTTGAGAAACTCGAAATTTGTTTGCCATCGATTCTGCAGTCTGAGTCTTGCAAACGGTAGAACTTTACCTCCCACTTTGCTTTTTCCATTACAATAAATCACTGCTACTCTCAACAATACAGGTTGCTGAAATATGACGTTGACGGTGGCCAGCGTAGAGTTGAGAATCTGGCAGGTTTAAAAATTCAGCTACTCTCTTGGGTATGTTGTATAATGTATGAATGCATACTAACTGCAAGGTTCACCTTTTCCATAGTTGTATGTGTCTTAATTTCAAATAAGTCCGATAAAAATTCAGAAGTTTAATAGGTGTGTCTACTACTGCTACGATATGTTTTTGATTTGTCCAGTGTTGCGCATAATAATATATCTCTATTTTAAAAATTATTTACCGTTAGCTAGAGTAAACCGACTCTCTACAAGCACCATATACACCGAAAATCAGTGCAAGGTATAATATAAAGATGTGCAAAAATTATGTTATTGGTACCTTAGCGAATAGTCAGTCATTCCTTATCCACCGCATCGGTAAGGAATTTCATGACCTGCTCGCCAGTGATTGATTACAAGAGATTTTTCCGGTTTGTAGCCAACGCTTTTAGTTTTTAAGTATGCTATAATTTTTGAATACCTATAAAGTATAATAGCATTATGGATACGAGAAACAGTTAATTTATATACGTACTTTCCAATGTCGACTTTCTGTTTTTTCAATAGACACATTTTGGGCATTGAAGATTGTGACCAGAGAGTAGAACTAGTAGTAGAACTAGTGTATTTAACAGTATTTTTGCAAAGATATTTGTAATCTCTGAGTGGTACAAGGTATGGGAAATATCGCGATTTATTACCATAAAAGTTAAACTTACCGATCAATCTGGGATCGTTGTTACCCACAGATGATTTTTGGTTACGTTAATTTAAAACCTTCTTTCACCAGACGTTGCAGTCATTGATATGATGAATAAAATTTTTAAAGTTTGCTAAACTGTCACTTAAGTTGTATTTCCAGAAGTAGTTTATTATTGAGACCGGCCTAGTACTCTGGGAAAAAATTTTATGTTTCAAATGTTAATTATTCATATAAATCTACACCATCAACATCATACGCCTCATAATCTGACGAAATATTTTATAAGCATTTACAAAACTTTTAACTATGTTGTTTCAAGTTTCAAGTATCATACAAAGGTGAAAGGTTACAATGCCTTGACTTGAAATCTTTCGGTAACATCAAGTACAGAAAACAAATATAGATTTAAAATTTTTTTCTGGTCTTGTATGGGATCATGATCATTTTTCTTAATTAATTTGTCTTTTTTTTGCTGGTTTTGATGGAAACCTAGATGTTAGTAAAAACTCAGCCAATATTTCAATATATTCAGCTAATTTTTTTACATCTATTGGCGTGTTTACAAATCCCTGCAGTTTTTAACAATTTTATAAGGGGTTTTTATTTTTTTATATCGTACTGCACTTGGACAAGTTTAAACCCACTCCTTGCATAATATTGCTGGCGATATTAACATTGTATAAAATTTTGTTCCACACAATTATTGAGCGCATAAGTTGGAACGATTTTAATGTAGCTGCTATATTTTTGGCATTTGCTTTGCTAAATGGTTGCGTTGTGCTCCGTTTGTTCGGCAGCTCCGTGGCGTAGTGGTATGTGTGTAACTAATACGTCCAAGACTTCGGGTTCGAATCCCGACACAGTCCGGTTGAAAAATGTTAGACGAGCATTTTTCACAAAAATACATCCTTGCTCGGATGAGAGATAAAATGGAGCTACCGTGTATGAGTTGTCGGGCACGTTAAAGATCCCCACCTTGCTTGGAGCAACAAGGGTTCGGCAAAATTCAAAATTTCCAGGTAAAAAAACTCGCTTCCTGGCCAATGTAGTTCCTTTGGGTGGAGTATTGGAAAATCAAATGTAGGGTCTATTAGTTCAAATAATTCGTTGTAATTTATTCCAGCATAATATACCAGTGACCATAGAGCTTCGATGCATTTTTCTCCCCTGGTATCGTTTATCGGTTTTGTAGACAGGCTTAAGACGTGTTTTATTAATATATTATCATCATATATCATCATTGAGAGATATATAGTTGACATGTAAGAGTAAAAAATGTCAAGCATCTAGTAATGTAGTGCCGTGTCGTTAGCGATTATGTTGATGGTTTACACTGCGCACCACAGGAAACACAAAAGGCCCACCAATTAATCTGAAGGATTCTGTTTGCAGTTTTTAAACTTTCCGGATATATTAACCCCTTTATCATACGCAAAAAGCCTTTGTTTTATTGAGTGTTGATTTTATCTGATATTGTCGGAGGCTTTCACGGCCGGAGTCTTTATAATTATTTATAGGTCCGGGTTGGGACCGTGTCATTTTATAAATTAAAGTCGACGTTTTGCCCACTTTTGTAAGAGGCTTCATCAGGACAAGAAAATAAATAATAAAATAAAAATAATAAAGATAAGAATGATAATATTAAGTAGACAAGTTAAAGTGTAAAGAGAAGAGTTACTCCTGAACTAGCAGACTCACTAGCCCATTCAAGGCCAAAAGGTGTCTTGTGGTGAAGTAACTGGTGAAAGTAGTCAAAGTGGTAGTTCATATGGGGCGAGAACTTGATGCATGAGTGATCATGAATAAAGAGGAGTGTCGTAGCAAATCAGTGAACGTCACGGTTCCGCTGTTGTGAACATTAAGTAATGGTTCACCTTAAATACATATAAAAGAAAATAAAACAAACTATACAGTAAATCTAGAAAAAGAAATATACCTAAATTATATGTACATGCTGCTTTGTGAAGTGCACCTTCTCAGAAATAATATAGCACTAACATTAGACCCCCTAACTTAAATTAATCATATTTTAAATATTTTTAAATTGAGGCATAAGTTCTTTTAGTGAATGTTTGTACAGAAAGAGAGCAGAAACAGTAAAACGGGCTCCAACAAAAACATTGATTAATTAAATTTTAATTTATAGAATAATAACATAATTGTTCGTACGTCGTGCATGTAAGTTTTATAACGGGGTGGTGCCAATTTATCGGATAATATAAGCAATAGTAGCAAATGAAAAGTCTATTCTTCACAGCAGCATAAAAGAATTACAAAAAGAGAAACTGTACCTTGAACAATCAGCTTCATGCTGGTCTCATCTTAAGGCTGGAAAAATGCGGCTGCATTTCTCTATGGGCCGGCTGCATGCTGGAATCACCAACTTCACTTATACAAGCACAGAAAGCATTTCTAATAGGGCGACTTTACATCATGTATCTTTACGGTAATTCTCTCTTTCAAAACACGGTCTCTATTTTATAAGGCCAGAATCATGCATGGGGGGTAGGGTATTTGATTTTCAAAAATATCGCCGAATTACTATGTGTGCAGAATTTCCAGACAACAGCTGCCAAAATACAAACTGTAGCAGCTTTCCAACAAGCAGATAACGCAATTATCAAAAGATTTTTAGACAAAGTAGAACAATTTTGTTACTTTGTAACATCTTAGCAGCTGCAGAATACTAGATAACAAGTCCATTGTAAGCAGATGTAGGCAGGTGGTAATTGGTCTTCTCTTTTAGAAAAAAGCTGCGCATCTACATGCAGCTTTTACTTAAAATGTAATCACTGCAGGTGCTAGAATTTATTACAACTACTTTGTAACGTAATGTTTCCTAAGCAGCTGTTTAAAGCAAACTTTAATACGGAGTAATTACTTGAGAAATTTTATTAAATAATACTAATTCAAATGGCGGGAAATCGAGCTTGTTGAGGAATTTTAGGGCGTTATATAAATGAATACAGAAAAAGTTATTTGTAGGGTTTTGAACGTAACACGTTGACAACGATCAGCTCAGCAAAAATAGGATTTTATTTCTACAAGTAGCTATTTACTACTAAACAATCCTTTTTTATTGCTACACTAATACTTACCATAGGAAGTACATCCATGTAAGCTGGTGTCCTACTTTGACTTATTCGGTATATCTGTAGAATAGGATGCACTAGATATGTGCAGAAACACAACTTCCCAAGAAATTGGAACGGTGACCAATTTAAACAGTCTCGTAGAATCCCTAAAAAAGGTTAATTTGTGTAGTCGGCATTAAACACAACAAATAACACAAAATAATAAGAGGAGCACATACAAATCTAATAAGGTATATTGCAACGATCAACATTTTGTTTGAATAAATTTACACTTCCAACACAACCATACCAACTCAAAGAAATTATAAAAATATAGTGCAGTAAGTAAGTCACCTACCTTTAGAACGTAAAGTTTTTAAGAAGACTTGATACATTGATATCGCGTATTAGCACGAGTTTTCATATTTAGAAACGTAGGAAGCAATTATAATTAGTATTTAAATATAAATCTACAAGCGGGTTCTAGCTTGAATCGGTTAAAAGAGAAAGCAATTCACAAGACGTCCAATTTCCAAGCCATTGCATGCAAATTATTTCGTAACAAAAAACCCTATAACTAATCAATTTGGTACCAATTGGCATCGATTGTGGGTTTCCCGCTACCATTTTGAAACGCAGGAAATTCTCCTCCTTTTTCACTTTATCTGCTTCTCCGCCGGAATGAAAAAGTTTGTGTCTGCGTCAGTTACTTGTCGCGATCCGCGAGAACAAACGCTTTCCATTTAGATTAACTATAATGGCATAGCTTACCTCATGCTACTATTATGATATTATTGTGATTGTGTCTATTGTGAACGTAATCTAAATGTATTAAAGCCGCTAAGAAATAAAATTTAGAGTGTTTGATTTTAGCACCAATCTTTCGTAGTTAAACCATCTCAAATGGACCCATTGGTTCTTTGGGGAACCGGATTGAATCAGCTGTAAGAGATACTGTTCAGTGAGTGTGAAATTGTTGCATCTGTAGGTTTGCGTTTTTCGGTTCTAAGTGGCGTACACATGTATTCACAAGAATATTTCGCGCGTTGACAGTGCAACCAAATATCACGAATAGCTCAAACCGCATGTAAAACAACAACGCTTTTATTTAGAACAAAGGACCACGGACTAAACTACCAAAACCCAAAATCGCGATAAGCGATTTATAAGAGTAAAACCATTATTGCGCCGTATGCGGCGGGCATTTTAGCTCAACGAAAATTACGCCACGCTCACGCGTGACCGTGGTGTCAATCGACAGACTACTCGGCGTACTTTAAAGTCACACAAAACCTAAATAGAAAACACCACGCATGCGTTATTGACTTAAGGGGGCATCGTCTCCCATGTGCATCATTCCTCTTACTTGCAGGAAAATGCGACATGCTGGGCGGGGGCCAGCCTTAGTATTTTTAAAAATCTCAGTATCTTGTTGCTAAACGTGTTTAGCAAGCTTTAAGTGGATATTGCCGGACTACACCCAAGAGACATCGTTACGTTGCCGCGACGTTGGTATTTCACACCTGACGTCGGACTGCAACCGTGGCATGACTTTAAGACTACTATACCTATTTGTTGATCAATTTTAAGTCGGTTCGACGTCAGCACTCGAGCGAAGTAGTCAATAAACGTATAAAAATTTGGATCTTTTTTAACGTAATCGTGTAACCCACAATATGATATTCAATTCGGCATCGGTACAAATTTCAGAACAAGCTTTATAATAATAGCGTATAATGGTAAATATATTTGTACGTATTGTAACAAGTGTGTTTGTTTTACTAAGATATATAGTTTTTAATGCTTTTAGAAGGTGAATATGGGTATTAATAAAAATGAAATTTGTGTTCGCACAAACATGGAAATATAAACGTTAAAACTGGACGAGATACGTTATAAAAATTAAACCGACTTCGAATTATCAATATTCTTCTAAGACCATTGCAATAATAGTACGTGTATGATTTTTAGTATTTACTGTTTTGTATAAATAAAATATTGCAAAGTTTTTGCGACCAATATCAGTATACAATAATATCATTTTGAATAGCAATTTTCTTTAATAATGCAAAATCTACATTCTTAAAGATCTTCATAAACAATGAACGTCTACATTTGTGTTAAAACACATGGCGACATCCCGTAAATTAAACATAAGCAAAGAGCAAATACATCTGCCAATTCTGACTATTAGTAACAAAATTTATACAAAGCTTATACCAATTCTGGCATATAATCGAAATAGGTAGTGCAGAACTGCACTACAAAAGACTTCTAGTACAAACTATTACACCAAAATTGACTTGTTGCAGTAGTAAGTCTAATCACCTTGCTGGTTCCGACATATCCTGCGTATTTTAATAGTTTCTATTACATATAAGTTACAGGAATATTTAATAATTCAGTTTATGCTCAGGCGCCTACTGACAAATACGCAACTTTTCTGAATCTTCTTGTATGTGTATATAACATATAACCAAAGCAAAATTGATTTGGAGATTAAGAATTTCGTAATTAAAAGTATGCTACTACCAACATTGATCAGACTTCATTCAAATGCTGAACAATTACGGCCAGATCCGCGAAGAAATTGTTGCAATTCCCGTGGAAGTGTTTCAAAGTGCCATGCAGAGTCTTAGCGTACCCTTTCAGGAATGCTTACTTTTGAATGGCCACCAAATTATAGACATTGTTTTCAACAATAAAACTTGTAAATTCATTTGTCTTACTTTTATAAGAGTTACCTCAAAATTTTCCGTGTTAGAAATTGAAAATTTAACCAGCAAAAACGACGTAGAAAAAGCTGTGAATTGACTACACTACGTCGTCGTGTTCGGACAATACAACGAACTTTTTCATGTGAAGGTTTAGAGGAACCGATATAATATTTGAAACAAAAATGTTAAATAGAAATTTTTTCTTTACCATAAATAGGGGAATCAATGCAATAAATCTGGGATTTAATGCACAAAATGGTCATTAGAAGCCTCTTGATTTTTTGCGATGTTCGCAAACTAAATGACATGTAAAAGTGAGTTACTGGCATATTGTAAGAGCCTCGAAAACATCTTGACAGATGGTGATTCCTCCGACTTCAACGCTCTAGAACTAGTTGATGATATAGGCACAGTTTTTTTACTTGTAACTAAGAAAGAAAGTCAAATTGACTTTCTAAACTTCATTACTGCCCTTAAAATTGTGCCAAATTTGAGCATTTCCGTATGAATTTTACAGTTTTACTGGCGTTGCCTCTGCAGTTGCTACTTCAAAAAAAAACATTTCCTGAATTATAAATATTTAAAAATTATTTAGAATTATGTCATCTCAAAATAGTATTTTTTGGTTAATAACGTTGGCCATTGAACATAATTGCAAAACAAATTCAACCTGAAAGGAGTTATTTACGATTTCGCAGGAAATAAATTTCAAAAGAGATTGTTTTATATATAAGCAATTGACCAATTACCTACATTACACTGGCGGCCCTTCTAGGAAAGTACTATATCCAATGCTAAATGAAGAAGTTGGTTATCGGAAACTAATACGTCTTTAGCTACATAGTAATGAATAATTTTGTGAGGTATTGGGAAAGTAATTCGAGCATAGCGAACAAAAATTAATATAAATTGTTGGTTATTTTGAAGAGAGAAAAATCTAATGATTGGTTGTACTGTTATTTCAGCTCGCAAGATTAGCCTATTTCTCTCTGCAAAACAACCAACCAAGTTTTTGAAATTGTACACGAATCATGGTGTATTAACATGCACCAAATGTATCTCATGCGCTCCCTATACTCGAATGTACGCGATTAACTATCGGTGACTTTTCAAGCCTCCGACAGAATAGTATAGCTGGCATTGTCAGACAAAATTTCAATAACTGGTCAAAAGACAAAATGAAAAATAAATAAACAAATGACCGATTATCCACTTAACACTGGCGGATCTTCTAAGAAAGTATTTTACCCAATGTTAAAAGAGGAACTTGGTCAACGAAAACGTATATGTTTCCAGTTACATAGTAATGCATAATTTCGTCTGGTATTGGTAAAGTAATTCGAGCAAAGTGATCAAAAATTAATATAAATTGTTGGTTATTTTGAAAAGAGAAAACCCAATGACCGGTTTTGCTGTTATTGCAGCTCGTCACATTGGTCCATTTCTCTCTGCAAAATAACCAACCAAGTTCTTGAAATTATATACACATCATGGGTATTAATATGTACAAAATGTATCTCAAGCGCCCTCTATACTCAGATGTACACAACTAACTATCGGCGATTTTTTCAAGTCTCCGACATGTTACTCTAAATGGCATCGCCAAACAAAATTTTAATAACTTGTCGAAAAACAAGATGAAAAATAAATAAACAATTGACCGATTACCTACTTAATCACTGGCGGATCTTCTAAGAAGTACTACACGCAATGCTAAAAGAGAAAGTTGGTCGACAAAAAGTAATATGTTTCAGACTATTTTTTATTATCTCTATGCTCGCATTATTTTCCCAATACCAAACAAAATTATTCATCATTATTTAGCTGAAAACATGTTAGTTTCCGTTCTTTTAGCATTGGGTGTAGTACTTTCTTAGAAGATCCGCCAGTGCGAATTAGATAGTTTGTCATTTGTTTATTTATTTTTCATCTTGTCTTTTGACTAGTTAGTAAAGTTTCGTCTAGCAATACCATTTATTCTATCATGTCGAATACTTGAAAAAAATCACCGTAGTAAGTTGTGTACATTCGAGTGTAGAAGGCGCATAAGATACATTTCGTACTTATTAATACACCATGATTTGTGTATAATTTCAAGAACTCGGTCGGTTGTTTTGCAGAGAGAACTGGGCCAATCTGACAAACTGCAATAACAGTGAAATCGGTCATTGAAGTTTTTCTTTTCAAAATAACCAAAAATTTATATTAATTTTCGTTCACTAAGCTTGAATTACTTTCCCAATACCAGACAAAATTATCCAGTTTTGTTTATTGTTTTAAAAGTATACTTAAATTAGCTTTGAAAACAGTAGATACTAGTTTTAGTTTGTCATTTCATAGTTGTTAACTTGTTATAAATGTAAATTTTGTTTATAATAGAACTAATTTTCAGGAAATCTGTATTAATATTAGAGCATCAACACAATTATACATTATTTCTTTGATTAACATGTTTTTTTTTATAATTTTGTGTTTTTCTTTCATTTTAAAGTTTTTTGAAGCGTTATTAGCTTGCATTGTACACAGCTATTGTAAAATTTGTAACGATAGTACATAACTTTAAGCCAATATTAAGTAATAGGAAAGAATTTATTATTTCGGTTAGCTGAATAAGTTTCACCGCGAAAATACCCTGAAAAATTTATAGACGATTTGATGGTATACATTAATAGCCTGACCATTTCACTATAATATTAAATTAGGACACAGAAATAAACAGGAAAGTAGCTGACGTATATTAAGTACAACCAGTAGTAAAGACCGGGAGCTTACACTCTTCATACTAATTTAGAACATTTTAGACAGATTTCGGTTAATAATCAACCTAGAAATGCGTATTCGTAAGCATTCACACGAGCTTAAAGAAACAAGCTATTGAAGCACGGAATTGGATCACCAAATTTTACAACACCAATAATCATAAAACCCTGCATAAAAAATTAAAGCGTTACATATATACCGTGGGAGGAATTAAAAGCTCACACTAATTGAACAAACCCGCCACCATAGTAAATTATGCAAATAGTCATAAACTCATAAATTTACAGTCATAAAAGAAATGCGTTGCAAGCATAAGTAACCACGCTGCTTTCCAGTGTGTGAAAAAAGATGAATAACTGAGAACATAAACAGAACGGCACATTGAATTCAACAACAGGACATTTTTAGTCGCACGCTTTGTGTGAACGAGTATATTGGATAATTCCCTGAGACATTGTAACTTATAAATACCGTCAGATCATAAAATTGGGGGCATTCATGCTTTTCGTCTTCAATTATAGAGCTTCGAATTTGATTGACACGCAACCATTGCTCAACAGGTTAAAAGCCGAGTAATTCAAGTGACGGAAGTTAAAACTCGGGATTGTTAGAGAAACCAGTTCCAAACGCGAACGTAAACACGGAATTTAAGAATTACCGTTACATGTGAAAGTGCCACTGTGTTGGACGCCTATCTTCAACACGAAGTTGGAATATTGGATTACCTACAACCCTTTGTGTTAGACTACAAGGTTGCTTGAGCTTTGTACAAGATCTTCAAACCTGTGAGTCATTGAAATTTTGTTTTTTCCCTGCTACATATTTCATCCTGATATGCATTTAATAAATACTCCCTGTATGTTTGTTGTGGTTTGTTTAGTATTCTTCTTAATCTTCTTTGGTGATTAAACCACTCATAGTTTTTAAAATTATCTTTATTAACGTTTCGATCCATGACCTAGGATTGTTTTCAAAATAATAAAAACTTCAAGTTTGACATTTTGTGTTTGGTATATACTGTGATATTTATGTTTGGATAATATAGGTTAGGTGAACAAGACTTGAAATGTTCTTATTATTTGTCTTTTAAATCAATAGAAGGTGAGAAAACGTGTACACAGGGCTCCATCAATCTATATTGCAGTACGAACCATTAAAATCCTCGCTTAGAACATGTATTTTCTAGGGAGGTTGAAATTAGGTGGGTTGGCTCCCAAAAGCTTTATTAGACAGAGAATTCAAAAACTTTCTAGGTAGATGTAAGAGCACTTAGTGAAAATGTTACAATCTGTATACCTGTAAAAGGATTTGCATTTGATTTTATAGAACCAACCCCTCACCACTGTAAGCTTGCTGATAAGTTATTTGCTACTACGTCTCTTTTATAGAGTGAAATTAATTTAGGTGACTAACATGAATTTAGCACATAACAACTTATATAATCGAATGTTTGTGTTTAGCAATACAAAAAATGATTACTATCTAATTCCTTGAATTTCCATACGCTCAATGTTTTCCAAAAAAGGGGCCTACCCAGAAGCCGCAAGGTTGCCCTCAAATTGTAGTCCATGGAAAACATGCGCAAGAGTGTTCTTTTTACCAAGTTATTCCAAACTCAGTCATCATATATCTCGGGTTTATGGAAATAGCAAAATAAAGTTTTTATTTGGCCACGAATAAAAATAGTTACTAGCAATAGCTATTCTAAGGAGTAGCCAATTTGCTTTCAATTTCAACCCATAAAGTGTTTTTATTGCTCTTTATCGATTTCAAAGGAATAACAGCTAATTACACCTTTCGCTGTATTGTTTCAGTTAATCTATACTTACATCCATGTCCTTGACTTATACCAAGAACTAAAAGTCCTATAGAAAATGCAAAAAGGCCTCTTGACAGAGCAGCGTGAATAGTATTCAGTATTGGTACATTTACAGTTGGATCAGCAAATAGGACAACAGGTAGAGCAGCTGTCATTATAATCGGAACTAGAACAAGAGCATACCATACTGCTATTTGAACCTACGAAACAAACCCTATAACATTTATTTTTGTATCAAAAACCTACCTTTGTTTTTAACAACTTCTTCCCGTTCGTTTTGTAATATATATAACCAAAAATTAATCCAATCACAGACCCAATTAAATTTGTATGACCAGGAATGTGTATGTTAGCGTACACATCATCGGTAACTAATATATCTAGCATACCTCTAAAATAAATGTCGTTCAAGAAAGATCTACTCCTTACAATGATTTACTTACTCAGGGTATAGCCGTATAACTGCGTCATGGTGATTTACATATGTCAGTGTTGCTGGCGTTAATATTGCCAATACAAAACTTATGCCCAATATTGCTTTTGTATATTTCTTAAGTATCCAAATAATGACTAAAACGGCTAACGCGGCAATGTACAACTGTGTGTCAGCAGCTAGATACCATGTGTGAAAAAGGCACTAAAATGAAGTCCAATATTAAAATGGCTTTTTACTACTTAGCAAATAAATATATGTATTTCTGACAAAATTAACATTTAAACGTGTTACATTAAATTTCTTAAATCGATTGATTTCTGCATCTTTTATCAAAATTCTAAATTCCTACTTACTTTGTTTTACTTCTTTTTAATAAACGCCTCCTAGCGATTCTAATTTAAACGACTCTACATTTCTTATGCTATTTCAAATAGTACGAACTATTATTTAACAGTACAGACAGCTTGTTTTAAGGTACGTTATTCTGTTTTCTTTTCTTTTGGTGCTGCCATGGAAGACATACACTTCCTTTGCTGGTCGTTAATGTCTGTAGTTTTCTTACTCGTGGTTGTACAATACATTACACAGTGCACGAGTGAGTATAAAATTATTCATTAAGTCACAATTAGTATAAACCGAGGCTCGCATTAGAGTACTTTCTACTGGTTTCTTTTTGTTGTTAATTAATGCTAACAGCTTGTTTATCAAATTCCAAGTTAGAGTAAGTGTACACCTGGTTCATTTAAGTTATGGTTACGTTATTTAAAGCTACTGTTACTTTCTTACTTAAACAAAGTGCACTTTACAGAGCAGATAAAATTACTGTATATATTATGTCTAATTGTCTTCTTGTATTTAAATTTAGGGTTTGAAACGTTAAGTAAATTTGCATGTACCTGTTATTTGGATTTTAAGATTTTACAATAGATATTTGTTTAGATGTTTGTATTTTTATTATATTATAAGCAAAGCAACACTTTTGATTACATACGTTATAACAGAACACTTACGTGAATGTTCGAGATTGGTTTCTGTAAATATTTCTTTTTATACTGTCTGACTAACGGTTTATTAATAAAATACTTCTTGAGGATTCTAATTTTTTTTGTATGACCGATTCCACTCTGCGACATTTTGAGTTATCCTGGAATCCAATTCTTTTGTGGATTTCTATCTTACCCTTCTATGTTTTGTTGCGGTATTCGGTTTGGCAATTTTTTTACTTTACTGTTTTCTTTCTTGCCTGTACCGAATACCGTAACGAACGCTTTAAATGTTAGTGTCATAAATTCACACCAAAGCTGTATATACAACAGCATTTTTTTTCTTTAAATACCCTGTAGTATTTATTTCGTAATAAAACTATCTTATCAATAAATGCAATTTTCTAATTCTAAAAATAAAAATAGTACTTGAGAGCGGAAGTGATATTTTTATGAGTCCTGGACGTGCGACTATTTTGTATCAGTTGCGTGTATTAATCCAGGAAAAATTTGCATAAAGATCTACCTACCTAGTATTTTAAAATGCTGTGCGGTGACTGACTATGTATAATAATTTACGCTCCTTAACTATTTTTTATTATCACAAGAGTGCAGGTATTCACAAACTAGTAATATAGCTGCACGGATACCGCCCGCTTACGATATCAATCAAAAATTATACATTTTGTAACGCTAGCGCGTTACGTAAGCACACATTAGGTACTAAAAAAGAATTTATTAAATTCAGTTAGCTAAAGCATCTTCTAACACGAAAACTTCGGTAACGTACATTTAATAGCATTGCTATTTCAATGCAATGTTACATTACGATACAGAAATATACAGGAAAGCGTACAATATATTAGACACAAATGTCAATGGCAATCTGTATTTTACCATCTTCGTATTAAATTTAGAAAAATTACAGGATAGATATCCGGAAATAACCGTATGTATTTCAATTATTTGTACACATTCACATGAGTTCAAAAACAAACTACTAGTCATGGAATCTGACCGACACACCCTACAACCACAATAATCATATTAACAGTCATACAAATTTATTAATTTATTTATTATTTATTTATTAAAAAAAACTATGAGATACAAACAGGACAAGTCCCAGTAAAGTATCCACAAATATCTATAAACATAAGTTTAATAAGTTTAATAACTCACTTGACTGAAGTATAGTGAACTTAAAGTTTACAAGTTGACAAAAAAAAAATAAAAAAAAAATATATATAATAATAAAAGCGCATTTAACAAAAAGAAAAAAAAATAATTTTTATAATTTTTTTGGTAGACTTAAACTAGAGTTTTTTTATAAATATGATTATATAAATAAATAAATAGGCAACACAAGCAACATAAGAATATGTGTGATAGCAATTTAGCTTGGTACTATATTAGATTAAAAATTATTCTATATAGGTTTCGATTAGTTTTATAGAGCTTCGAAACGCTAACAAAGAGATGTGTAAAATGTCTAAATTATTATAACGTGTGTTATAAGTGCAAATCATACGGGCTACCGGCGAATTTTGCATAGTGTTAGTGTTATATTTTAACTTACGAAAGGTTGGTGTGACTCTAGTAGGGTACCTGGGCACATTGAAATTTATTAATTGTAGAGCACTAGGGCAGTCAATATAATTATTTATTAACTTATATAGGAAGCACGCATCGGCCATAAAACGACGATTTTCTAATTGTAATAGTCCAGTACGTTGGCAAAATTGAGAATAACTCTCCTGAAATGTCCGATGATATTTAAACTTTATATGTCTGAAAAACTTTTTTTGAATGGACTCAATTCTATCACAATAATAACCATATTGCGGATTCCACCCAATTGAAGCGTAATTAAGGATACTATGAACATATGAGTAATAAAGAACCTTTACTGCTTCAAAACTGTGAAAGGCACGTGTGGTTCTTACAATGAATCCTAACATTCTGAAAGCTTTGATACAAATAGCATTTACATGTTCATTAAATATTAATTTGCAATCAAACAACACCCCCAAATCCTTAATAGTGGAGACAGTCTTTATTGGATAATTATTCAATGTATACACATGGTGTATATTATACTTGTTCCTAGTGAATTGAATGTGATAACACTTATTATAATTCAATTGCAATTTATTGGTTACACAATACGTGTTAAGGCGATTAAGATCATCCTGTAGATTTAAACAATCCGATAGCGATTCTATTTCACAGTAAAGTTTTAGGTCATCCGCGTACATTAAGAACTTACTATAACGAAAACATTGTTTTATATCGTTAATGTAGATAATAAAGAAGAGAGGTCCAAGATGACTACCCTGCGGAACGCCAGACGTCAACAGTACTTCTTTAGATTGGTATGCACTAATTTTCACTATCTGCGATCTGTTTGAAATATAGGAAATAATCCACCTTAATAAGTCTCCGATTATACCTAACTTCAACAACTTTCCAAACAATATTTCATGTATAACTTTGTCAAAGGCTTTGCTAAAGTCAGTATATATTACATCCATTTGTACTCTGCCATCCATAGCTCGAGCAATATCATGCGTATAAAGAAGTAAGTTCGATTCCACTGAACGTCTTTTGACAAATCCGTGCTGCTCAACTATTATTTGAGAGCTTACCATGTTATATATTATTTTAAAAACCAGCAACTCAAATAGTTTGGCCATAGATGACAAGATCGAGATAGGCCTGTAGTTACTAACTTCGCTTTTGTCACCAGATTTGTATATGGGTATGATATGTGCTTTTTTCCAAAGGTCAGGAAAAATTCCAGATTTAAGTGATTTATTGTAAAGGAGGCAAATCGGACGGGCTAAAGTGAAAGAGCATTTCTGAAGAAAAATGGCCGGTATGCCATCTGGACCAGCGCCTTTTCGCGTATCTAGACTACCTAGCGCTGTGCAAATGTCTAATTCAGAAAATAACGGACAAGTTGAACACATATTGGACATCAAGGGGTCAATTGCTGAAGCTTTAATACTGCTAACAAACACAGAACCAAAATAGTGCGAGAATAATTCACACACTGCTTGACCATCAGAAGCTGTTTCATTTCCAAATTTCATAATCCTTGGCAGACCAGAATTACAACGTTTGTTACGAACGAACGTCCAGAACTTTTTGGGATTATCACATAGATTGCGCTCTAAATCAGCAACATAAATGTTATAATCTTTCTCTATTAGAAGTTTCACTCTTTTTCTAAGTACGCTAAAAGTAATATAGCCTAACCTACTACTAAATTTTTTCCATAACTTATGATATTTTTTCTTTTCAGTTATTGCCTTAATTGTGGGTTTGGAATACCATAGAGGGTACTTATTGTTAAGATGCTTACGAGGGACATGCTGACTGATAACTTTAAATATGGCCGAGTAAAAGTGATTAAGGGCTTTATCCACGTCAAGTTCCTCTAGATATGACCAATTTATGTTATTTAATGTAATATTGAGATCGTTATAGTTAGCTTTTTTAAATAGATATATTTCATTCATGTTTAGTTTTAAATAAGCAATGTTGCTGAAGTTAATTAAGAATTCTAATGGAGGATGATATTTATCTAAACTCAGAAGTGGTGTTTGGCATTCATTAATGTCCATAACCACTTCTTTGTTGCTAAATATCAAATCAAGAATATGATTTTTGCAATTTAGAATATTATTAAATTGTATTAAACCACAATATGCTATATTATCGAAGAATATGGCAGATTTATTAGACATATTGTATGGAGAAAAAACATTATCAGTAGTTCTAGCCCATTGCACCTCTGAAAGATTAAAATCACCTACAATTAAAAATGTGTCATCAGTAGTGGTAGTAATACAGTATTGCCCGAAATAAACAGTACTGAAACTAAGTTGGCGGTGTTTTTATGCGTGCGCTGTCACACTCAAGTTAGCTAGTATAGACCTGTCAAGTAAACCTCAAACAAGTAATTAGTAGGGCCTAATTGTTAAAAATGGTGTTAAGTACAGAGGAGAAAGTGTTTCTGGTAGAGCATTATTTTCGTTCATACGGAATCGGCCGACGTAATGGTGCAAGTTTGCTATACGTGTCTGATCAATTCACACAAAGGTTTAATAAACGTTCTCCAAATAATGCTGTAATTTTGAAGGTTATTGAAAAGTTTAGAAATACAGGTAGTGTATTGTGCCAACGAAAAGGAAACTCAGGGCGTCCCAGGACAGTTAACAACAACAATAACCATGAACGTGTTTTGAGCAAATCTTAGAAAATCCGAAAGTCAGCCAGGCAAGGACAGCGTTACAACTTGATTTAAAAGAACTTCCTTTCAAAGAATCCTGAAGGAGCTGGGTACATTTGCGTATGTGATTCAGGTACATCAACAACTACATCCTCGGGATTATCGCAGTAGAGTGGAATATTGCGCCAGAATTCTCGCGTTACAGTATGAAAATCCTGAATTTTGAAAATGTTTGGTTTTCAGACGAAGCACATTTTCACTTGTCAGGCTATGTGAATCGTCGCACAAATCGATTTCTGGGCTTTGCCAGACCCGATGAGGTTCAAGAGGTTCCTTTACGTAGTGAAAAAGTGAGTGTCTGGTGTGCTGTTTCCGGACACGGAATCATTGGTCCGTACTTTATCGAAGAGAATGGTAGGCAAGTCACACTTAATCAACAGAGGTACAGACAAATTTTAACACGATTTATCCCTGATCTACGTCAATTCTGTCGTGCACGTAACTTGGCATTTCGAAACCAATTTTTTCAGCAGGACGGGGCAACTTGCCATACTGCTGCCGCAATTCGTCAATTTCTTCAAGAACATTTTCCAAGCAAATTCATATCACGATTTACTGACTTCCCTTACCCTTCACATTCTCCAGACCTCACACCTCCAGACGCATACATTTGGGGCATGGCTAAAAATGCCGTTTTCAAACGGGCACCACAAACCATCGATGAATTAAAGGATGCCGTTAGAGTCTTCTTCGCAGCCCTGAGACAACCCTTATTCAATAACATGACCAGAAACTTAGAACATTGTTATGAAGTCTGTCTCGAACGAGGAGGTGCACATTTAGAACATATAATAAAGTGTCAATAATATGTATTTTTTAAATATACAAAACAATTACAATTTCAGTACTGTTTATTTCGGGCAATACTGTAATAGTGCATAACTTGGAAATAAAGTACATAATAGCTTTGTCGTCACCTGGCGGCAAATATACACAGCATATGTGTAGCTTTTGATTATTGTTTCCAATGATAGTGATCCAGAGATCCTCCGCATCACTGCTCCAATTATATTGATGAACAGTTGTGAATTTATTGTTAACGGCAATGAGCACTCCGCCACCATCTTTTTTAGATGATGCACTAGTGTCGCGATCGCGACGAAAGATCGCAAAATTTTTGCCAAGAAGTTCACTACTCTCGACGCTAGAATTTAACCAAGTTTCACTAAAACAAAGAATATCGAAATCAATAGCAAACGAGCAACTATATAACGTATTGATTTTGGTGCGTAATCCACGAACATTCTGGTAATATACCGAAACACTCATTATTCTATAATGCAGATAATCAATATTTGTACAATAATAATGGAAAGGATGAAGTTAAACAAGGCGGTCCTTATTTAACTTCTGAATGTCCGTATCAGAATTTACAATAACGATTTTTGATGACTCAGATTGCCTTGTGTATATAAGTCCATTTTTAATCCACACATATTTAATATTATTCTGTCTAGCAGCTTCCCTTACAGCTTTAAATAAAATTTTCCGTTTTAAAGTAAGATGCTCATTAATATATATGCTGGAACCAACATTGTCTACATGTAATCCTCGACGCTCTTTATTATCGCGTTTCGCCTGTATTGCAGCAGCAAGTAAATCATCTCTTTTCTTGCGAGACCAAAACCTTATTATTATAGGTTTATGCTGTTTATTATTAGAGTTATTATGCGCAACCCTGTGGGCAGCTTCAATATCAGATGGAACAACGGGGCAGTTTACGGCGGCTGCAATCGACTCAACTACTTTATAAATATTTTCGTTATCAATAACGGGAACGCCTTGAATTTCCAGATTGTTAGCACGACTATACTGTTCGAAATTGTCTAATCTTGTATTTAATGTAAATAATTCTTTTTTTAGAGAAACGTTTTCAGTTTCTAATGTATCAATCCTTTTGAATTTACTCTTAATATCAGCCAGCGATTTTTCAAATTCGGATACTTTATCGGAGCAAAACTCCACAGACTCAAGCAAGGAATCATGTTTCTTGTTCATTTCTGAAAGTTGATGCTGAATAGATCTCAAAATGTACGTCACAGAGCTAGAATCTTCTTTTTCAACAGATTCAAATTTATCATCATCACTATTAGAATCACCTGTAACTGCAATGATTACTGATACATCGTGTAATTGACGGCACTCCTTGCATTTCCAAGACGAGTCCGCTTCGCTAGCAGCATTTAATGTTTTTAGTACAGCACTTGATATATTTAAACATTTGGCATTATAAAAACCGCGACAACGGCCTGTACATGATATGCCGGGCGACCTTGTTGTAATAGCAATACTACAAATAAAACAAGTATTTGGCATTATGGTTACGATATATGGGATTTAAATCAATTGTACCGATAATAAACGATTTTCATGCAGCTGCTGAATAAGGTATATGAGACTTACCAAAATAAGCCTTTTACGCACAGACACACAAGTTTGCTAATTTTCAAAAATGTTCAACTTAAAACAACCAATAAAACACCATGTAACATAGAGCGATATCAAACACAACCTTCTCGTCGCGTGAGTTTAACTTCTTGATGCGTTAAATGTATATGCGTAGGATATAAATAACGCACACGATCGGAATTATACGTAAAGGTAAGACGGAATTTTGAAGAGGGGAGAATGAAATATAATGACTAAGTTCGATAAAAGTTTGTTCGTTAAGAAAGAAACGCGGGTGCAGAGGTGTAGACAATGGACCGTGTAGGCGCTTCGATGTAGGTGGCCGACGACGAATTGATTTTAAACTATCCTGGATAAAGAGTCCAAAAAGCTCAAGCATGTGGGTATCGTGGACCTCTAGCACTAAAGTAGGCTGAAAAATTTAGAAGCTTTGGTAGTTTACAGTTAATAACGTTGCCATTACAATATGATATTAAATTACGATAAAAAATTAAAATAGTAAAGCACCTAGTTTACTAAATACAAAGTGTAATAGATATCACGATTTTACAACCCCTTGTATTAAATTTAGAAATATTACAAGAATTAACCGGCATATTAAAGCTATTTGTAAATATTCACACGGGTCTAAAAAATTGCAACCATGTCAGATACACTCCGATAAGCATATTCTAATAAATTATAGTCATAAGAAAGGTGTTGGGAATGTAAACAAATGGCACACCTTTGGCATCGAATGTAAAAGCTTGTTACCTTTATATCGTAAATGATTGCAAAATTTTTAAACTCCATGAAATCAAAGGGTAGCCCGTTGTCGGAAAATATTTTTTGGGTATCGCAATTTATAAATTGTTGTTTCTGAAAACTTTATAGTTAAAGAAGATTTCTAAGTAAAAGAAATTGCTAGAATGAAAATAAACAAAAGAAAATTGAAACGAGCTTAACGCAAGATAATATCAGAGCGAAACATGGTCTTAAAGATCTTCACGTTGGGCGCCAGGAATTATGTTACGGTAAAACCCACGAATCCTGAAAGCCAACAGTAGGTTTATCTCGACTTAGAGGTACAAAACCATCCACCCAAAATTTTATCCTCTCTAATTGTAGGCATTCGTCCTCTAATTCTCTTAGAGAGTGCATTGTACGTAACTGTGCGATATAGAATGGGAAAACAATGTTCAGTTGCACATCTTCAGGTATACAACCATTACACTAATATATTGCAGTATGCACGATAAATATTCGACAATACTTTCAGACGGATCTTGGATTTTCTTCAAAATCTCGTCAAATAGTCTCCGTTTGTAATCGAGAGGCTCGAAATGCTATACCTACAACTTGGCCAACGATTGCCAATCAAAAAACCACTGGCTGTTACCATAATACTACAGTAACGATTTCGACTCGAACAAGTACACCGCGTACACAAACAGTTGCAATTTGGACACACGTTGCGCACTTCGGAGTTTTTCGACTTTATCTAGTAAAATATGATCGGAAAGTGTTTTAGGATTACCAAACAATTTCAGATTCCACTTCGCAATGGACGGACTGCAATTACAGGTAGGAATTCTAGTAGGTCCTTTGCTCTAACTGCATGCATTTTTCCTCTAATTCTTGTATTGAATGCACATACGCAACAGTGTGAGATAGAATAGGAATATATTTCGAAACAATGTCCAATTGCACATCTTCAGCCATACTATCATGACGCAGAAACATTGCAGTCATGTAGGAAAAGTTTTCAACGATAATCTCAAACGCATGTTGGGTTACTTTCAAAGTGTCGTTAAATAGTCTTCGTTTGTAATCGAGGTATCCAAAATGTTGTACGGCCAACGATTGCCAATTAGAAAACCGGTGGCGGTTACCATTATACGAAAGTAACGTTTCGACTCGATCAAGTCCATGGTGAACTCAAACACTTCTAGTTCGGACACATTGCGCGCCCTTCGAAGTTTTTCGCTTTTTTCTAGAAAAGTATGAACGGTAAGCGTATTTGGATTACCAGACAATTTCATATTCCATTTTGCAATGGACAAACTGTGATTGAAGGTAGGAAGTACATTAGAAGTAGGTCTATGGATGGTAATGAAGACCTCTTCAGGTTCTTCGTCCAACCAGCACACCTAGACCCAACATTTTTTCTGTTACTGCCCCTCTCTCTGCATCCGATACTACAAGGACAATAATTTGTTTCAATTGTGATCAACCTGGGCATGTTTCCCCACATTGTATTCGATCCAAGGTATTACATTGTTATAGGGTCGAAAAGTGAACTGACGACTAGAACTGCGTACCGTTATAATATCGGTGATCAGGTATTGAAGAACGCAAAAAATCGGGAACACCCGTTTTTCAAAGATTTTAGTAACGGCACGTGCAGTAGATTTGCGCAAAGTAAAGAGAAGAGCAAATTTAGTAAAGTAATTAGTTACTACAAAGAAATAATAATAACCTTTGGTGGAACTGGGAGGAAGGCCTACAATATCACAAGAACTGACTTGCCAAATATACAAAAATTTAAGCTCTAGAAGCAACGCAATCAGGAGGAGATACTTGTTCAACTTTATGGGAAGCACAGAAAGGACAATTTCGGACGTCGCAAACGATGTCAGCTCGTAAGCAAGACCAACATAGATGCGTGGAATTCGGGCGGAAGTTTAGATCACACCACAATGACTGGAAGTGACGGGTGAACAAATGTTTACGCCTCTCAAAGAATTCAATTTTTCAATTGTCGTAAGAATCAACAGCGATAGAGGTCTTATGTCGTTCATCACAGACCATGAAGAATATCTTCTGGAAAACTGGGAAATCTTTATGATCATATTATTGAACCATGGATCAGCAGTAGGAAGAGAAACCTCAAGGTAGGTAATTACAAAAAATAGAAACAGGCTTCTGGATAGGTATAGAACGGAAGAGAGTGTCAAGTACGGCATGATTTTTGCTTTTACGGTGAAGAATATAGAAATTACATAGCTGTAGGTAAAGATACCAGCGAGCTAAACGTCCAGACGGACTCTGAAGTTTAACTAATAAGATGAGGGAATGGTGATCAGTGAAAGCAGTAAAGTAAGTGACCTTCGATATACGAGCGGTAGTTTTCAATTGCCCACAGAACTGTAAAGCACTCCCTTTCAGTCACGGAATAATATCAACAACTTTTTTGTCATTTGAAGAGTTCTGGCTCAGAATAGCACCTAGACCGAAATAAAAGGCATCGGTTTAAATAGTAAAAAGTCAATGTTAAGCCGCGGTAGAAAAATATGGGAGCAGAAACTAAATGTTTACGAGATAAGAAAGCGCACTGTTACGACTGATCCCTTTGTTGTATCACAGGTTTTACCATAATAGAATTTGTTAAGACTTTTAACGGGGATCAATCATCCGGTGTTTTTAAACAAATTAGTAACGTGTAGGTTAATACGGAAAGACGTTATGCAAGTATACTCACCGCAGCCGAGGAACAAAAAACACAGCGCCAAATATTGCTAACATTGAGCAATTTTCATGGCGCTTAGGAAGAGAAAATTAGATGATTTCGTCACATTACCGTTGTGCCTCGTAACCCAGTGACTACTTCCAGTATCACTCCTGCTATTGAACAGGATTTAGATGAGCCTGCTTTGCTCGTGTCCAGGTTGGAGTCGGACAAGTAGCTTGAACCAGCATCTACTACCATCTCTAGGTCTACTTCTACTGCACTTCCCACCTCCAATTACAATACGTCCTTGCGAAGTGTAATCTGAAATTTTGTAGCAATCCTACTTTCTTTCCGTACATACTTTTCTAGAAAGAGTAGAAGAACTCTGAAGGACGCGGCATCTGTCAGAATTGGTAATGTTCGTGTCCGCGGGTGAACTATTTTGAGTCGAAATAGTTACTTTGAAATCGTGGTATCCGCCACCGTACAACATTTCGGACCCTCGGTTACGAACGGAGACTATTTAATAACATTTTGGAGAAAACTCAAGATGTGTCCCAGAGCATCGTCAAATATTTATCGTACATGACTACAATGGTTCGGCGTCATGGTGGTATGCCTGAAGATGTGCAATTAGGACTGTTTACAATGCATTCGCTACGAGAATGAATGCATACAATTAGAGCGGAAGAAATTTCGGGTGGATAGTTATGTACTCCTAAGTCAAGGTATACGCTCCTACATGGAATCAGATTTTACTTTTGAAGCTGCTAAGACTGCTAAAGCTACTGCAGCCCTTCACGATCGGCCTGTTACGGTTCTTCCCTTTGTTGTGTCGCGTGTGTAAACGTAGCAAGAGGTTTGTACTTCTGTAAGAAAAAAGTTGTAGGACACCATTAATTCCGCATTGTGATCCAAAACTTTCGAAATTGATAGTACGGTTAGTGCCGATTTAAAGCATAACGAAGCAAACACAGAGCATAATAACTTTCCTAAGTGGCTTTTTTTTTGTCTTTTGCGTGCATGGCCACTTCAAAGAATTCATATGGAAAATGAAAAAATTTATTATGATCTAAAACATAGTCAAGATATTTAATAGTTCTACGTTTTTGAGAACATTCTGAATATTTGAATGTATTAAAATTTGCAAGAGGAATGTATTCACGAATGCATATTAATGCAAAGTGTATATGAAAAATTAAAAAAAAAGTTTAAGTAATGTTTTAACGTATACGTGATGTCTGTTGGCTGCCGTCGGGTTAGTTACGCCTATATATACATCTTTATAGCATAAAAATGAACATTTGAACCAGAATCATTGAACGCTTCCGTTAAATATAAACTTGGAATTTCGAAATGACTCAGAGTGCTGTATACATGATAAGATTTGAAGAAATTAGTCTGGATATACTATGTTATAAACGATGAATTTTACAAACAGCGGAAGACGAACTATACTCTCACAATACTAATAAAATGGACTAGTTGGGTATAGTTCCGATTAGGGTGTGTTCAGGAACTATTGGTTATCGAAAGTGGAATTGATAACTGTATGGGATAGACAACGACCAAAAAAAAATCGACATATGAGGTAAAATTGACAATGTGAGTAGTTGTAAAAGTTAACCTAGTGGTTAATGGTTATACAAAGTGTAAGGAAGTCACATGAAAAGTAGTATTTAAGTAACAAAAATTACAATAAAACTGTTTTAGCGGATCACAGATAACAAACGCTACAGAATTTTTCTTTAAGCTTATTTCTTGTGTTTTGTATCCTTATACACACAGCAGATTTGTCATAAGAAAGTTACATTTTTCTTTGTAAAGGTTTTAACATTTGCTGCAGAACTAGAATTGTGAACGCATACTTTACCGGATGATCTGAGCTCTTGTAATTATTTATCAATAGCATATTTGTCCACCAATTCTCCTTGCAATTTTCAATTTCTCTTAGTACTATATGGTTGAAATTAGGTCCTGATTGAAAGAACCTGTATATGCCTGTAGCTATGAGTAGTACAGCTATGAAGCTGGGCATTAGTCTAAAACGATAGTGTTACAACATTGTCGTGCATATTCGAATATTACCTAATATAGCGATTCACAACGTACTTAATTATATGCGAAATGCGAAGTTTTTCATTATCAAACATTTTGAAAAAATAGTATGCTAATAGCCATGAACTCATGAGGAAGAATGGCTGACATACAAAAACATTGATCATTAGCATATTTACTGGTTGATGGAATATCTATAACATAGGTTGATGTTATTTTGACCTTCGTTTATAGAAATTTATACCGCTTCAGCGTGACGAGTATTTAATACTCCTCCTAAAACTTGAAACGTGCAGGAGTGGCAGCATATTATGTAAATTGTGCATATTGTCCGAATGGCTTCGAGGCTCTGTAAAGCACCAGAACGTGGAGTACTAATAAGGTATTCCCAGTTTTTTCTCAAAGAAAAGCAGGATATAAATTTTCCAATTCCTGAAATAATATTACTATAGTCAAACATCCCAGTTAATACAGAATTTTTAAAATTTTGAACTTTCAAGGTTCGAGTGCAAAACTTACTTGAGGATTGGGTACAGGCTTGATATTCACTCTTGGGTTTGGTCTTTGCTAATCCCTCATAAAAGGTTCCTAGTATCACTAAGACTACTTGACCCAATATTAGTGCTCTAAAAAAAGTGCAAAATAGTTAGGCAACTTGTAAAATGTTTAACAAGATTTAATAAACCAAATCTCAGCATTTAAAAAGAAAATTACTAAAACGGTTAAATTGTTACCAAAGTATGTTGCTGTATGGGAGAATCTTTTTTCTACTACTTGAAATGCTTAGCATAATGAAATTTAATTCAATCCAATTTAAAAAATTTTTATTATACAGTAATATATAAAAATCTTACGCTAATTAGGTTGCTTGTCAAGATTTACAACTGCAGCACCTATTCTCAGATTTTAAATATTATTTCAATTGCTCTAAGACAGTGGCCAAAATTTTGGTTAGGAAGGGGGAAAGACATCGCTTAGGGGGGTATTTTTTTATCGAACTGTTTAATAAATAAAAACATTCCTTTAATACAAAAAAATTTTATATAAAGGTAAGGTAAAATAAAGTCTACAACATAAAATTTCCTCGCCGTTTCTTTAACTTAACGAAATCATCAATGACGTTTCCATATCAACAGAAATTTCTCCGATGATAGAAGTAGCTTGTAAAAATTAATTTTTGCTTGGTAACTTAGTATAAATACGTAAATTTTCACCAAAAAATGCAACTAAGTGTGCATAATAGAAATTATAAAAATAGCGTTTAACTTAATTTCCGCATGAATTTATTTTTGAAGTGATAGCTCTCCAAATTTAAGAAGGATTTATAGAAACAAATATTTTAGAAGGGTTACAAATGTTCATCTATAAATTATACACCAAAACTGCTTTTTAGTGTTTTTGAAAAGAGCGGATGCGTAAGAAGTGATTTAACGATGGAAGTAATTAAATTGGTTGAATACGTGGCATAATTGAAACTTCGTAGTTATCCCATCTTCAGTGGACTTCTGAGTCACCTGATTCGTCGGTACATCTATCCTTGGCAACTTGCAAGTATTCACGAATATGAATTAAAAAAAAGTCAAGATGTGTACATAAATTACATAATTTATATTCCTAAAAATAGGAAACTTAAACTCAATAGCGAATTTGGACTCTCTGCGATTCCCGCGGCAATAGGAAACTGCCCGAAACTGTCCAACAAGCTTTGACTCTCCTCTTTACAACATCATCTTTTACGCTACATACATTCATTCTCTAGGCATAGGAAATTTGCAACGAAATTGCTCAATATTTTAACATTACAGCAGCTAGCCGAAGTAACTCCGGAATTAAGGTTGTTTCTTTTTTACATCAATTGCAGCTCCGATTTTTTGTGCCACCTTCAATTGACTACGCAGGGTCTTTATATTTGCCAACCATGCTAATAGCTCTTGTTTTTCGCCAACAGCATTGCATTCTTTACAACACTTTTAATTGTGTTAACTCCAGTCCTGCATAACTGCAGTCCTTCATCAATCCGTCCATCATTATGATGTTGCACCAACCCAAGGAGGGCTGCAATATTTTTTATTAGTTCTACGAAACGATTCATTTTGGCAGCTCAATGTTCTGCAACAAGCAACACACGATCAACTTTTACACTTAATAAAGACTGTTGCATGTTTTAAAAATACCCTTGCTTGTTACAAAGCTGAATAAGAACTGACGCTCCGATCGATAGCAACGGTTTATATACCTTTGGCCGAGTCCATTTGGGGGGGAGGGGAGCCCCAGAATAATTATACACTTAGACTTTAGACACGTATTCGTATCGGTTCATGCACGGAAACGTCTAGAATATTTACCAAATAAGATTAGAGAATAATTAAATTTCACTCTTCAAGTCACTTTCACCCTATGAGGCAATTTCACTCTATAAGGTAATTTTACCCTATGAGGCAAGTTCACCCTATAAGACACTATCACCCTATTTTGATGGGGATAAATTCGGGGAACTTTGCCATTAAAGCACCCACAACCAGACTTAGATCTGATTATTCAAAAACCAAAACGGCGCTAGATATAAATATAGCAATTACATCAATCGATGCGTATTACTAAAATAATGATATAATCACATTTACAAATTTTTTATATTTTGCACCGTTTCATGTCATCATAAAAAAACCAAAACGGCACTACATACTAATATGACGATTGCTCCAATCAATGCGGTATATTCAAATATGAAAATAATTGTCTTTACAAAATTCAGTTTTCTTTAACCGTTTTTGTGCTACCTTTAAAAAACCAAAACGGCCCTACGTATCAAAATAACAATCACACCGATCGATGTAGCATACGCAAATATGAAAATAATCGCTTTTGCAAAATTTAGTTATCTTTTACCGTTTTCGTGTTATCTGTAAAAAAAACAAAAAGGCACTACGTATCAATACAACAATTACGCCTATGGATTGTTAGGTTTGGTTAGTGACGCGCGCGTCATTGACCAAACCTTAAAACTTATCTCCATGTAGTTGTAATTAATGTAACTATTATAATTTGTTTCCTACTTCGTATTAAACATTATGTTTATGTTTTCTGTAAGCACCATCAGATGGACAAATGAGTTCAATCACCATCCACCTGATAATGAATATTCATGAAAAGCTTGACTTTATGCCATTCTGTTCAGTTAACAATTGTGTTACAACCTGCAAATTTAACTTTGTGATGGTTTACATAGTGGTTAATATATCTATTATAAAGTGTCTAAAGCGTTTTTATGTAAGCAGAAACCTTTGCTCTGAATGCATGCTTAAGGTGATTTCCAAATTTTTTGTTTATAAAGATATTTGGATAAATTTTTTTATAAGAGTCATTCAATCAGAACCAGGTTTTTATTTTTTTGAAATTTTGCTTGTTTTTCGAGATAATCGTGTTTTAAGACCTTATGGTTAAAATATGGTAATTTGATGATAATTTGAAAACGGTTAGAGATAGCTAAATTTTGCAAAGGCAATTATTTGCGTATTTGAATATGCGGAATTCATAAGCGTAATTGTCTTATTGATATGTAATGTCTTTTTGGTTTTTTAATGATAACACGGAAACCGTTAAAGAATTCAACAGTTTGTAAAGGCGTTGACTTGCGTATTTGAGTATGCTACATCGATCGGTGTAATTGCTATATTGATACCTAGTGCCTTTTTGGTTTTTTACAAATAACGCGAAAGCGGTTAAAGATAACTAAATTTTGCAAAAACAAATATTTGCGTATGCTACATCGATCGTTGTGATTATTATTTTGATACGAAGAGCCGTTTTAGTTTTTTTACAGGTAGCACGAAAACTAAATTTTGTAAAGACAATTATTTTCATATTTGAATATACTTCATTGATTGGAGAAATTGTCATATTAGTATGTAGTGCCGTTTTGGTTTTTTTTTTATAATGACTTAAAAACGGTGCAATATATAAAAGATTTGTGAATGTGATTATACCATTATTTTAGTAATACGCATCGATTGATGTAATTGCTAGATTTATATCTGGCGCCGTTCTGGTTTTTGATTTAAAATTTGAAAATGGGTTATATTTATATTTTGTATAGACAATTATTATATTTAAGTATGCTTTATCGATTTGTATAATCATTACATTCTTGATTAATAACATTTGACCGAGATAGTGTTGTAATTTCCGAAATATACTGCAATATTTTTTTAGTAAAGAATATGATTTTGCTATGGTTAACCATGTTGTTGCAAATGCATAAAATGTTGTGATAACTGAGTGTGTGGTTGCCCTTTGCATGTGCTTCTGACCAAAGCTAGATCCATGGTGCTTGCGGCATAGTTCCAACTCAACATCTAAAGTCTAACGACTGGGATTTGTGGTAAACGTTAATGCACTGTGTTACCTTGCATTCAAATATCATGACAATAAGTAAACAATACATAGTATTTAACGGTCTCCATGACAGCCCTGGCTCTAACAGGGTGGTCGCCATGGCAACCGTCAAACATGGTGGCCGCCATGGGGCGGCCGTCATGAAGATCGTGGCGGTCTTAAAACATATCAAACAAGTTCGGCTAAATTGTTGCAATTTGTTTTTGGTATACCCGTCACGGTGCGCTTGTTTTTTAATTAATCACAATTTAGTCTGTTTAATGACTTGTATGTATTAGATGACCTTCAGTTCGCTATTTGGACTGGAGGTACACTATAAATATAGGGGTGTGCGCTAATTCAATCATTCTGTTTGTAGACTCTGCGGTCAGACAGGTACAACCACCACCTGCTGGGAGTCAGAGCTATGCCAATTCACATCGATTTTGTCCTCATTATCACTTTAATTGCAGTGTTTCTTGGTTCAACCAGATATAGTACCACTGTAAAGATAAAGCTTTGTCATAACATCCATTTAAGTTTCAAAGACGATTTATTTAAAGTTTGTTGTTGCGTATAGCTTTGTGATAATGCAACAATATTAAACTAGTCCTTTATTTGCATAATCAGATCTAAGTCTGGTTGTGGGTGCTCTAATGGCAAAGTTCCCCGAATTTATCCCCACCAGAATAAGATGATAGTGTCTTATAGGGTGAACTTGCCTCATAGGGTGAAATTGCCATATAGAGTGAAATTGCCTCATAGGGTGAAAGTGACTTGAAGAGTGAAATTTAATTATTCTCTGATTTTATTTGGTAAATATTCTAGACGTTTCCATGCATGAACCGATAGGAATACGGGTCTAAAGTCTAAGTTTATAATTATTCTGGGTCCCCCCCCCCCAAATGGACTCGGCCACAGGTATATAAACCGTTGCTGTCGAGCGGAGCGTCAGTTCTTATTCAGCTTTGTAACAAATAAGTCTATCTTTAAAACATACAAGTCTTTATTAAGTGTAAAGTTAATCGTGTGTTACTTGTTGCAGAACATTAAGCTGCCAAAATGAATCGTTTCTTAGAACTAATAAAAAAATATTGCAGCCCTCCTTGGGTTGGTGCAACATCATAATGATGGACGGATTGATGAAGGACTACAGTTATGCAGGACTGGAGTTAACAGAATAAAAAGTGCTATAAAGAATGCAAAGTCTATTGGGGAAAACAACAACTATTAGCATCGTTGGCAAATATAAAGACCCTGCGTAGTCAATTGAAGGTGGCACAAAAAATCGGAGCTGGAATTGATGTAAAAAAAGAAACCGCTAACCACCGAGTGCATTGAGAGGACTAGATCTCAGCCGTCAAAGGACGTATTCATACAGGCGTAATTAGTAATCTCAAACACAAGGACGTGAAGACTTTTCTAACAGACTGTAAGAGTGTTTTCAAAAAAAGAATTAATGATATACTAAAGAACAATGAAGCTGTTAAAGTTAATACCGTCTTTTGCGGCGAATATGAGATTACTTCTGGTTCTCAAGTTAAACGATAGTATAAATACTTCACAACATCTAACGTTGCAATATTTAAGAACACATCTGTACAAGTGGTATGATACTAACGTTACAAAACCAATAACAACCGAAATAGAAGACTTCCAGGAACGTGATAGTGACTGGACATTAAAAAGTATTTATAATTTAGGTATTAATATAAACAAGTACAATCCCATGCGGGGTTCATCATATATTGAGCTGCCACCTCAAATACAACGTAAACGTAAGGAATAATGATCAGGCATGTCGTGCATGGTCTATAGTATCTGCACTTTACCCTGTCGCTCGTGATCCTCAAAGGCTCTTTAAATATCCACATTATTCATCCATATTAAACTTAAAAGGAATCCAGTTTCCTATGACAATAAACCAAATTACAAATTTTGAATCTCAGAATAATATTTCAGTTAATATATACATTCTTAAACTAAACAATCGAAACTTTACAATAGTTCCCTTGTTCATATCGGATAATAGAAAAAACAAACATGTTAATCTCTTGATGATTCATAACCAGTACTATAGTGAGTATTTGGAAACCTATGATGTAACTGAACCGTTTAATTCCCATTATGTATGGATCAAGGATTTGAGTCGATTAGTGTCTTCCAAACTTAATTCTAATCATGCCAAGAAACATTTTTGTAATCGTTGTCTTCACTACTTCACTACAGAGGAAAAATTAATAAAGCATATCGATGATTGTAAAATGAAACAATTGTGTGTACCTTGGTTGCCTACAGGAGAAAAAAAAACTCTTCAATTTTAGAAATTTTAGAAACAAGGTTAAAGTTCCATTCGTTATATATACAGATTTAGAGTGTCTTTTGAAGCTTACAGGAGACACTAAAAAGTTCCAAGAACATATACTGTGTAGTGTAGGGTATTATGTTAAATTTGAGTACGATAACTCGTTATCGTTTTATCGGTCATATCGTGGTGAGGACTGCATAAATTGGTTTTCAAAGGAACTACAACAGTTTGCAGAAGATGTTGAAACCGTTTTTATGTGTCCATATGATGACCCCGTATGACAGTCATTTTTGTCGAGTTTTGCTGTCATCAATTTTATTGTATTTGTACCTTTAGTAATTAAGATTTAGTACATGTAATATAGGTGATGGTTTTGTTTTCAGTCTTATAGAAGTTAATATACTTGGGTATTCGTCATTAAGGGAAAATTACTATTATATAAAATTGACGATTAATAATTTATTTGTATTATTAACAAAACTATTACTGTCCTTGTAATAAATATTAGAATATATTCGCTTCATAATTTTCAAGTAGAAGAAATCAATTGCAAGATTTTAGTTTCATTTATTCAAAGTGATTTTCTAGTCATCTTGCCGTTGCAGAAAAGTAGTACAGAGATTTCAGCATTTTAAGATTAACATTGCGTTTCTAATTTATCCATTATTTATATACATTCAAAGTTTATTCCAGATTAATAAATTCTTTATTCTAATTTAGATATTGATATCAGTGCAACACATGGTCATCACTCGCAGTTCTGTTAAACTGATTGTTTGAAGGAATCAGTCAGTGACGTTTAGTTTTGTTAAGCTAATTTATTTTCGTCTATTCTTTATTCGAAGTATTGATCTTATAATGATTTACAAAATTATTTCTCTATCAGATTTTTCATTCTTTTAAGGGTACATACTCGTTCGATATTCAGAATTTTTAATTCAAGTTAGTAAAACTTTGATACTACGTTTGAGTACTAGTTCGAAAGTGTTCCGCCTATGTTTATATTTTATTAATCTATCAAGGTTAATTTTGACCGTCAATTTGAAGTTGATAACCGTCAGCTCTTGTTGAATTTTGATCCTCAAGAAGAAAAGACTTGATGTGTTACTGGCTCTTCTAAAATTTATAAGTTTATTCAATTTATGAATAGCCATCCGATTGTAATTTGTTGGGATTTATTTTAGTCGAAGCTTTATAAACCAATTTACGTAGTTATTTTGGTAAACGGCATTTTTGCTGGAATTTATAGTAACCATTTGTCTTTGAATGTGGGCAGCGTGTAAGTATGCCTTTGATTTGATTAATAACCAATATTAATTGTTACGTTTATTAGGTACCCTTTTTTGTATAGCTTACCTTATTTTACGCGCAATCATTATGTTGTACACCGGATCCTTTATGGGGAAATTTTATTAGAAATTTATATATTGTGAAGGCTGAATTCTTGCGTTCGATTTTGTGGACATTGTTGTGGGTCCTAAAGAAAAAAGAAGTTGTATGGGGATTCCTAGGGATTTCCTTTTATCCGTTTTCCAATATCCTGTGGAGAAACAACTTAGCAGTGCTATCAACGACCGGTATTATATTTTAGAGATAAGAACATATTTACTTTTTCAAAGACGAGTATATATCTGCTATCATAATTTACATATGAATGTTGTTTTGTACTTAAACATATACTATTTAAAACCAGTATTTATTCATATTTTCAATTCTAGCTTTTGTGATCCAACTGCATGCAATTGGTCAGCAATTATTTGTTAACCTGTTTTACATTCAAACTCAACTAGGACTGAACTTGTCAGCTTTACGTTTTTTTCCAATAGATGCTTTGGTGTTACCTCAGCTTTATTTTTTTAAATGGTAATTTAGTGCAGCTAAAGGCCGATGAACCCGTCCTGACCAAGAGGACTCTGTGCTCTCAACTGTAGATCAGATATCGTAAGATAGTACGTAACTAGGAGTGGCAGAGGTAAGTGCTTTTGAGTTGTTTCACATATTATTTCCTGAAGTTGCACCTAGAGGTATTATGTTTGGTAAACATTATATATTTAAACGGCAAACAATTTCTTATTAAATTTAAAGTGAAAATTTACCGTTGCACCCGTTAACACTATAACAGGAAACTGCTTTTGTAGCTGCAACACACTGCTATATCTGTGGTAGACCCTTTAGTGTCGGAGACATAGAGGTTCGTGATCATGATCATTTTATACCAACTGACAACTATAAAGGACCAGCACATTCGAGTTGTAATATAAATCATCAGGATTCTCGAACAATCCCCATCGTTTTCCACAACTTAAGCGGTTATGATAGCCATTTTATCATCAAAAATATTGCTATTAATTTAGAAAGCCGTGTAGATGTGCTACCGGTAACGAAAGAAAAATACATATCATTCACTAAATTTATTCCAGAAAACCTGGTCAATTTTCGATTCGTGGATAGTTTCCGCTTCATGAACTCCTCCTTAGACACACTTGCCTCATATCTGACTGAATATCCACTGTTACAAACCGATTCTCACATTTAAACTATGAATAGTTTCTATTATTGACCCGAAAAGATGTCTATCCATATGATTTCATTGATTCTTTTGCAAAGTTTAACAATATCTGCTTACCTATCCAGCAGCAATTTTATAATACATTAGAAGATAAGGCAATCTCTAATAAACGGTATGCGCATGCTCAAAGAGTATGGACAACATTTAATATTCAAAACTTGGGTCAATATTCGGATTTATACCTAGAAACTGACGTATTGTTGTTAGCTGAAGTTTTTGAACAATTCCGTTCAAGTTGTCATTCCACTCACGGACTTGATCCTGCTCACTACTATACACTGCCTGGATATACTTGGGATGCGATGATGAAGCATACAGGCCAGAAACTGGAACTACTAACTGATATTGATCAACTCTTGTTCATCGAGAAGGGTATACGAGGAGGTCTTAGTCAAGTGTGTTCGGAACGCCGTGCTTCTGCTAACAATAAATATCTACCCACTTATGATTTATCCAAACCCGATGAATATCTAATGTATTTCGATATAAACAACCAGTATGGGTGGGTTATGAGTCAACCGCTTCCGTATGGTGACTTTGAATGGGCGCCCACTGATTTCGATGTTGCTTTAATTTCGGATGATGCTCCAGAAGGTTATATCTTGGAAGTTGATTTGTAGTATCCTAAACATATCCATGACCTACATAAAGATATTCCTTTCTGTCCGGAGCATATTGACCCGAAGACTGGAGGACCACCTGTGGACAGAATCCAAAATACTAAATTAATGGCCACGTTGAATTCTAAATGTAAATATGTGATCCACTACAGGAATTTGAAGCAGGTGTTGTTAAATAGACTCGAATTAGAAACCATTCATAGAGTTTTCAAATTTAAGCAGATTTGTTGGTTAAAGTTCTACATCGACTTGAATACTGAGCTTCGAAAACGTGCAAAGAATGAATTCGAAAAAATTTGTTCAAATTAATGAACAATGCTGTTTTTGGAAAAACAATGGAGAACAAATGAAAACATTGTATTGTTAAGCTTGTTCAAAATTGGGATGATAGGTATGGTGCCGAAGCTCGTAAATCCAATACTCTGTTCATAAATCTAACGGTATTTGATGAAAATTTTGTACTTGTTGAATTACACAAATCAAAAATCTATTTTAATAAACCGATATATGTGAGCATGTGTGTCTTGGATTTTTCCAACCTCACGATCTATAACTTTCATTATAAATATATGAGTGCCAGATTTGGAAACGATTGTAGTGTTTTATATACTGATACCAATAGCCTTATCTATAAAATAATAAACCATGATCCCTATGAGGTTATAAGGCGGGACTGTCACAAATATTTTGATACTTCAGACTATCTACAAGATATCATCTATAAAATTCCTCTAGTAAATAAAAACGTATTGGGAATGATGAAAGATGAGAACAATGGACGAATTATGACCAACTTTATCGGACTAAGATCCAAAATGTATGCGACGATAGTTTTTAAAACATCGGAAGGGAAGCAAACTGAACGCTTGCGTATACATGAAGATACTTCTATGCCGCCAACAGCTCTTTCTAATTTCGGTGTAACTAAAAAGGTCAAGGGAATTAAAAAATCTGTCATTAAAAACCATATCACATTTGACGACTTTGCTCGTTGTGTAAACGAGTATAAAAAAAAGTTTATTAAACAAAATTTGATCCACTCATCTAAACATCATGTTTATATAATCATTCAAGATAAAATAGCCTTAAGTCCATACGACGATAAAAGATATTTAATAGCGGACCATACAAGACATTACCCATAGGTCATTATTCCATAGATAGCATGGAAATTGAGGAGGCAGTTTAAATTATAACAAATTACTCTAATATATGCATGTAGTATGTAAGTGTAAATATGTTCATCTAGTAAATAAGTGTAAATATATAAATACAATGTTAATTTATATGTAATACATTATATGTTAATTGAATTGGTATTTCCAATTCTATTGTAAATGTAGTTATTTGTTAATGTAGTATTTGGGTATGTTACTCTAAATAATGTTAACTTAAATATAAGCAATCAATATATGTGTAATATATGTTAATTCGGATAAACCCATACAATATACGTAATATTAAAAATATGTATGTTATAGTATATAAAATCAATATATGTAAGTGCAATGTGTAATAAAGCATTTTAATGATTGCACGTTTTTATTTAAGTGGGTGGTGAGGCAGAATGGGGGGGATTGCGGATCGGTCTGCACCAGAATTCCTATATAAAACGTATAAGCAAAAGTCAGGTGAACTGTGAATGTATGATCACCCGGGGTGAATGACCGTTGTATCTGACAAAAATGACCAGAACGGACCTTAGAATTTACAATGTTAAATCCCATAAGAAAACCGGTTTTTTTGCGCTCGTACGAACATAGCTTACCTACTCTTATTCGCGAATTTTAATTACATGATTAATGAGGTTTCGTTCTTATGATTTGTAAATGCAATAAAAAAGGTTTGTCTTCCTAGAAAATCATTTACACAAGGTTTGAAGTTGGGCTTTTTCTTAAATGGTATTACAATACGTGTCCTTAAAGAGTGTTATTTTACATGGGAATCTTATTTTCTGTATTAATGGAATACGCTTATGCGTGTATACACGGTGAAAAAATTTAATGTAGGGAAATCTTACATTTCTACCTCTGTCTTCTTTTTAGGATGGTCTTTTTTATAGAACTGAAACCTCGTGACCTCATTATCACAATATATATATATATATATATATATATATATATACTGCTATGATTAAACAGGAACTATCGTGCCCCGACGTTGGGTCGCATATAAATTCTGCTATGATACTCTCACAATTATTCGCGCCCCATCGTTTGGGTGGCCCTATAAATTTGCTATGTTCTTCTTCCAGGAACTGGATTCATCGTGGACCGACGTTGGACCGTCAAATAAATATTGCTATGAACTAACTGGAACTAACAGGATTTATCGTGGACCGACCTTGTGTCGGCCAATAACAAAACTTGATGTGATAACGCCTTCCTCGATATCAATGGCGTATTCAGCTTATAACGCCGCCTCTATTTTTATATTATCAAATTAAACTCCCATAAATTTTATCATTTGTTTGACTAGCTTTTATCTTGAATTATAAAATGAAGTTAATTCAATTCCATATAATGAAAACAACTACTATGTACAGGTTTTGTAAATTATTTAAAATATACTTTTGAATCAATTAATGTTGTAAATCTTATTTCTCTAAGAAATCATTATGCTTTTTAATCAATCTAAAGTTACCAAAAAACCGATTGTTTTTATAAAAAGCAGCCTGGAACGTTTAAAACCTCTTTATGATATAACGCACTTTCTACGTGTACAAGTTCGTTGTTGACTCCGTCACATTAATTTATATTAAGCAAATTCAATATTCAATATTTAAATTCAAATAGAAAAAAAATGTCTTAAAACTAAAAATTTAACCTGGTCTGTTTACTTCGTTATTTCCTTCTCGCAACCAAGATTATCGACGCATCCATTTTCAACTAGTATTTTCCATGCATTATACCATCCATTTGGATCAAAATTATTCTCCACCAGCCTCAAAATGTCATTTAAATTCCCCGGACTCAGAACCTTTTCATCCGCCTCTAAGTTAGAGTATTTTTCTCCCCAGACTCAAAGTCTTTTCATGCGCTTCCAACTTAGATCATTTTTTTCTCCCCAGACTCAGAGCCTTTTCATTCGCCTCCAACTTAGATCATTTTTTTCTTCCCAGACTCAAAGCCGTTTAATCGGCAATAGTAATTTTCATCTTCGTCACACTATCTGTCACTTAAACAATTTTCACTTTTAAATATTATTACGCGTTACTCTCACATTCAGAGTGATGCACCTAGGCCTTTGTTGAGTTGAGAACTGACTTTGTTATCATGTCGCTGTTAATATATGCTTGATTTGATATCCCACTTCGTCTGTGGGCATGGCCTACAAGTCCTTCGCTAATTTAAACCAATGAGGTCTCTTGATTTAAAGTAGTTTCTGATGTAGCATTCTCGTCCTCTCAAGTAATTGTTATTTGCTTGCAGCTGCTTCGTTATCAGACATGCGGTGTTTTGAGAAATATTATTGCTTTTCCATATTATACACAAATAACTGATTCAATTCGACTTTCAATTTTCATATAGGCTTGTTTATTTACGCAATTTTTAATCACCTTTATTTATCAAAATTGTTAATTGTCTGTACTCACTTGCACTACGCTTCTTTAAGCTTTATTTCTTATCTCCGTATTATCACAACTGATTTGAATTCTTTTGAATGCGTGTTTAATTACCTCTATTATGCTTACTTATAAATACGCGTGCTTCTACTGAAAAATATCGTTATTTGCATTACCTAAATCAACTAAAACTCTATCTACAGAATGTTAAATATTCGTTATCTACTTAATGCATGTATTACTTACTTCTATGATAACTATGCGTCTTCTTGTCCTAAGATGTGTCTATTTGCGTCGCTTAAAACTACTTATACTCTATATACAGGGTGTTGACTGCTTACTATTTACAAACTATCCCAATTACTCAATTTTTCTCCTAAATAAATGCAGTTTTCTGATTCCTATTATAATATCTAATTCCTGCACAACCTTTGCTATAAAATACACCCTTAAACAACCCCTTATCACAGCATAATTCCCCCAAATTAAAATATAAAATTTTAGAACAATGCCCTTTTTGGCGTCCAACGTGAACTTAAACTCACATTGGTATAAAATTGTTATATTTTTATTTCCTTTTGAAAAATCTAACTTTTCCTTTATTAATCCCACATTTACATTTATCTAATCTCTTGCCTATGTCCTATTATACTACCCTATTCATACCTATACCTATTCCTCTATCCATATCCTATTCTATTATCCTATGTATACCTATTCATAGATTTATTTTACACTTCATCTATCTATTTGTGTCCCTTTGTGTGAGTATTTCAACTATATCAAATTTATTTCTAATTTCTAACTTCCCCCTTATTACTCTTGAATCTGGGTCCTTTCAATCCGTATTTCCTAATTGTAATTTTAAATCTGGGTCCTTTCAATTCATATTTCCTAATTCTACTCTTACTATCTATCTTATATTCTAAAATTTTAACCCTACTTTGAAAAAATTCACACTTCCCTAAATTCAAAATTAAACCAGCTATATTCAGCTCTAATAATATTTTCTCTAAATGAACAAAGTGTTGTTCCACAGAATCACTAAATATTAACACGTCATCCACATAGTGGATACTAAATTTCTCATACGGTCCCAAAATATTCTGCATATCATTCACTAATGCATCCGTACTCGTGGACAAACTAACCGGGACCACCCTAAATTGATGTATTTTTCCTTCTACTGAAAACCCGTGTAAAATTAAGCAAAAATTAAGTAAAATTAAGCCTACTTGCAATATGCGATAAGAAGATAAATTTCCATTGTTAGAGTCAAATTTGAATTAGATTGTATATAAAGATTTGAAATATATATGCTTCAAAATCTACTTACAGGACGATAATTTCGTAAGTGTTCAATATTAAAGCTGGGTTTTTCTTAAAACAGTCAATAGTTCTAACGGATGCTTTCAGCCCATGATTCTTGTACTTTCTTGTGTAACATTTGGATACACCTTCACTTATGACATCCAGACGAGTTAAGTTAGCAGCATCTGTCTCAAAAATCTCTGGACAAGATTCCGAAATACAGAGTCCGTGTCTCAATTTGTAGTGCTTATAGTTTATTACATCTCTACTAATTTCCTGAAATTAAAAAAGTATTATTGGACAAGGTTTTACATTCAAACATTTGCAAAACATTTCATCCGTTCGCATATTACACACTGATTAAAAAATTTAAGTTATTGTAGTTTAAATTAGGGCAGATCTTTAGTTAAACCTTTTTGGTGTCTTTCTTCTTCAATTCAATATAAACATAACAATAGCTGAACCTCGATCAAAAATCACAGTATCTTAAAATTAAGGATATTAAATTCAGCATTGTAAATTTCTATTTTTTTAAAGTAAATTATTTGTCACTTATAATCAACTTAAAAGAAGTTAATAGAAAGCAAAGGAGAAACATAGCTATTTACACATACGCATTACCATTAGTGTTCGGGTTTGTGCAGGCGCTGCCATGTATTCACAACCCTCTGCATTTCGCTAAACGAATTAGCATCTTTGCTCTGTACTATTTTTATTTCTGTACTTCTTTGGTAACCCAACACTCAATCCAATTATATCCACGTGTTTCTCCATCACCACTTTCGTTTACAGGTAAAGTCTACTCTTATTTGCAACCTCTTTCTTTCCAATACGTCTTAACTAATCTGCAGTTCGTAAAGGCATTCTGTTTATTCATTTATTCTTCGCTAGGTGGCGCGGTACCACCTTTCGAATGCATTCACACTGTGCGGCAAGACTTTGCTAACAATCCCGATAAAGTGACATTCCAGAGTTATGATAGTGTTAGTGTAATTAACGGACATCGTAGAAATACACATTCTATTATTAGTCATTGCTATAAATCTTGAGTTTTTGTGCATTGCTATACGCACCAACTGCAGTACAATATACATGCTTGAATCAACAAGTTCAGCTTTTTGTTTCTAATGAGTAATATTTCCAACTTTTTAGTAACTCACCTCAAAGAATTTATATGCCGCATGGGATTATCGCCAAAAAAGAACGATAAGCTTCCGCTGCCAGTAGGAATTTCAAGAGCAGAACAGAACAGTTCTACAACGTCACAAAAAACGATGATGGTTTATGTACGTTATACAATATCTCGCTACCTATAGCAAAATCTGAAAAACCGCATATTATTCGGAAGTAATTTTGCCAACCCTTGAAGAGATTTCAAGAACTGTTCTATACAAACCTGTATAGGATATAATTAAAAAAATTATTTGGGCTACAATACAGTACAAAGACGTATTAATAAAATGAATTGCGAAGTTCAACACTTCTTGTGTAATTATCTACCAATGACCCATTTTTCCATACAACTAGACAAGTTAACTTTACCTGATAATCAAGCATTATTATTGGCATGTACTCTTTTTGTTATGGATCAAGAAGTCGAACTGCTCCTTACGAGAACTTCGACAGCAGGCGAATCAATATGTTATATTTTTGGAGGTTATTTCATGTAAAGAGCGATTTCTTTATCAAATATAATATAAAAGGCAGAAGGTAGAGCACCTGACATGTTTGGTTGCTATCGTGGATTTATAAACCTTCTAAAAGAAAATGTACTTGGGGTCTGGGGTGTCTGCAATACGCCAGGTCATCTGTGAACAACATTTAGTCGCTGAAAGTCTGAGTGGTAGATAGCATCAATCTCTTCAATTTGTCATAAAAGCAGTAAAAAAACTTCGAAGCAAGGCGTTGAATACTAGGTTATTTGCGCAGCTATGTGAAGAAAATGACGGGAACTTTTATCGATTACTGAAGTACGCTGCCCTTCGAAAGGCATACTTAACAAGATGTTTTCACCATTTGAGACCATTATAGAGTTACTGGTTGATGAAGATCCAATTATAAAGGGAAATTTAATTCAGTGGAAACCAAACATTCCTTTTTAACAGCTTTGTTCATTAAATCTACAGAAGTTAACTTACAGTTACAATGTAAAAGTCTAAATTTAATAAAAGCAAAGTTCATTATTTCAGCTATTATTGTCAGAATTAAATTAATCAAGCAATATATCGAACAGCGCGAATTTTTTCAGTTTTCCATTTTGTCTCAGACAAACTATCAGGATGATGATGTTTCAATCTACGTTAAATGTTTAAAAATGATTCACACAGACTTTTAATTTAGGTTTGAGGATGTTTCAACTATAAAAATACCATGGCGGATTATAATTCCATACGGTGTCATTGAAGAAAATGATGGTATACTACTTGAAGAATGGATCAGAACAAACACTAACAAAGAACTTAAGGGACAGTACAAAGGAGATGATATCAGCAATGTTGGTTCAGAGAGACATACTTATTTCTTATCCTGGATTATGGAATATGGCGAGAAAGTTTTTGATAGCTTTTCCATCGTCATACCTCGTGGAAATGGGCTACAGCGCGGTAATAAATCTCGTTACAAAAAAAGAAACGTATTAAAAATTATCGATCGAGGAGATTTACAGTTAAACTTAACTAAATTAAACCAAATATTGAAAATTTCTTATTCAGGTAACGATTGCAATATGTCCAGTTCTTTTTGAAAAAGCGGGCGAACATTTCAAACTGCTTTTGTGAATGTGCAACTTTCCTTTATTTTGGCTCACTTTAAAAGATTCATTATTATTTCTATTTATTTTTTATTATTTCTTTTGAGCAATGGACACGAGCCTATTTTTCAGCGATTGTCAAATTATGTGGGATACAACATAAACAATTCTTTTTGGCGACGAAATGTTCATATAGTATTGAACGTATGCCGGTCCCACCAATGTCTGGCAAGTCAGTATCAATTCACGCACAGCATCGATGTTTTGCGGAACAACTTCCGATTTTTGACGACCTTTACGAATTTCGTCGTTAACCTAACTACGGCCACGATTGAAGTCATCAAACCATTGTTAAACAGTAGTCCTTGATGGTGCTTCATTACCAAAAGTCTAATTAAGGGTATCGATGCGCTATTATTGGGTTAATCTTCGCCTAAAATTGTAAAAACTAATCGCTCGAAAATGTTCACGATTTAATTCCATTTTTATCCGGAATATAATTTTTCAAGCAGCATAAATGGCAATCGTATTTCAATACATTCTAAGTGTGTATATCAGTAAAAATGTTGAGTTTTACGATAGAAACTTCATTTCTTAGACAGAAGCACTGGTTTAGCACAATCCCGAAATATAATGGTAACCCTCGTATACCTTTCCAATTGTAATCACCCGTCAAGTCACGCAATTGGTTAACGTATCGGCGATCAAAACCAAAGGTTACGGGTTCGAATCCTGTTTGGGTTGTATTTTACGTCACTCAATTACCAGCTTGATTTGAAAGGATCATTTAGATTTTGCATAAAAGTCTAAGTTACACTTTACCGTATAAAATAATATTATAGTATTATAATCAATTTGCCTTTAGCAATTACCCAATATTTGTGTTTAATAGTTGGCACACAACCCTGATTTTGAGCGGCGCTTCATGTCTACAGGGTGGCATTAATTTTATGTCATTAAATTTAGGTGATTGAGATTGATTAGCTAAACAAAAAACCTAAAAGGTATTTTATTCTTGGACCGCTTTTTAAATGCCCGACCTAAGTCAACTTAAGCAAAAGTTTTAGGACTGCTGTTTTGTCATCTTTTTTAAAAAACCAACTTACGTATGCATATGCTATCATGAATCACATAACGCACATGAAATGATTTCACAATAAGTGTTCGAAATTTTTATCGTATCTGTAAGTTCGTGGTTGGTATAATTCTCGGGTTTTCGTATTTTCAAAAAACACCTCATTAAGCTACTAACGCAACAAAATACTTCAATACCTAGATCCAATTACTATTAAATCACACCACGGCGTTTAAATGTATTATCTAAGCACGTAGGTGAAACAGACGACACTTACACATACATAACATCTAACCCCGGTTACGAGCTATGTATTGAAAAAGTACGTTCAACTTATAGTAGGAACTCGTATTCTCCATAAACGCTGAATTGTAACAAACATTTCGAAACCCACATCAGCATTATGGAATATTATTTCTTGTTGTGATTATTATCTAAACATGCGAATTTTAGAAAAAAATTTAAACCTATTTCAGTATCAGCTAAAGTACATTGACTGTATGTTTGTTGTGGTTTGTTTAGCATTCTTCTTAATCTACTAATAAAATATACAATTACATTATGGTTTAAAGTCGATCAATTAAGTTGTGACCTTCAGCAAACGTAAATTAGTGAAATAGAGTACATTTCTGCTGCCAAACGAAATAACTCAATGTACTTTCTTCTTAATCTTCTTTGGAAATTAAACCACTCATAGTATTTAAAATCATCTTTATAATAATTATTTTGACAACGATCCTAGGTCATGAATCGAAACACAAATAAAGATGATTTTAAAACTATGAGTGGTTTAATTCAAAAAGATGAAGAAGAAAGTACATTGAGTTATTTCGTTTGGCAGCAGAAATGTACTCTATTTCACTAATTTAAGTTTGCTGAAGGTCACAACTTAATTGGTCGACTTTAAAGCATGATATAATTGTATATTTTATTCGTGACCTAGTAAACATTGCGATGGTTTTAAAACAATTTTGATACTTTTGTGTCCATTTGTAGCTAAACTGTTTGCTTTAGACCCCAGGCTTATTAACAATTTTTGTTTGTCCTGTCGGTCTCTACACCCTGTTTAAATTAATGACATAAAACTAATGCCATCCTGTATATCAGACATAAGTAAAAAATTTGACGCTGTCAGATATGATGAACAAAAAGTCAAAAGTAATTAAAAATTGGTTTGATGTATGGTTGCGTTTATGATTTAGATTTGTATATCTTTCCAATTGTTTGATATAATTGTTAATCCAATAGTGATATAATGAATTAAATTATTTGATCCAGTTGTTAAAATAAATGCGGTTAGGGTGTATGTATATAATGACATAACAGGTAATTGAATATTGCTTGTGTAAATTAATTAATAGTGAATCTACGCAATACAGCGTTGACAATTTGACTAGTGATAAATGAGTGTGGTCGTCGCTTAAAAAACTGGCGTAGTAGATATTGTAAATAATGATTAATAATAATAAACCTCTATAGCGGCATTTCGGTAGATTGAGGATTGCTATTAAATATTTGTGAATATTTAGACTTATATTGAACCAAATAAAGACGTATAAAATCTTAGTGCGTTACAATATAAAAACTGAATATGGAGACATTTTTAAGTATACACTAAAAAATGTATGGGAGTTTTTAAATTTGTGTTTGAATTTTTCAGTTATTAGGTTAACAACTTGCCGGCGTTATTAATAATAACAATAATCATTATAACAAATATTTCATTGATGAATTATCAATGATACATAAGATGTGTCTGAGACTCAATCCAAATTAAGTTTTTTCTGTTTTAACTAAACGAGTTTTTGTGTACAGTGTTTTGCTTCAAAGAATGCCCCAAGCACATCTTCAAGGAGGTTTTAATTATAATTTATAATCCCAAAAATTAAAATAACACTACTAAGTAAATAAATAATTAGTTTAAATAGCCCGTTTATTCATACTTAGAGTAAATTTCTGAGGCTCAAGATTAAATCACTAATGAAGCTTAGATTGCGTTTTGCATATGTCATTATTATTGAATAACATGGGGTCAGCATATTCTGCTTTATTTAGCTTCATAATTATGTGATGATTAAGATTATATAAAAACAATTTCTGAATTCTTACAATCAGATTGCATTGCGGTTTTGTATGCTTTGCAGTTTTGTCTTTATCAGGGACGTAGCACTCAAAACCGGGTCCTAGTACAAAACTACAGCGGGCCCCCTTTATCATTTTACAAAGAAAAGTGCAATTTAAAATAGCACAAAAATGTATGGTTGGTTAGTACAAGTACAATGGTAGGTGGTAACAATTACAACGTAACAAAACTAATGCTAATCTATTAATACCAAGAAAAATCTACTTTTCTTGTCAAACAATAAAATTATTTTATTGAGATCTGAAGTCCGGGCCGTTTCATTTACTATTTTTAAGATTGTCAAGCTAGAGAGTTTGTTCTGTGCTATTTTATTTCTTCAATTTCTCAAATAGGGGTGCAAAATCAGCATCAGAGTCATCTCTCAAGACCGAAGGAAAAAATACTTTAAATCTTTGAACTACGCTGTTTAGCCCTTCGAATCGATTTGAAATTGTGATATAACGGCATACAACCTTAGATTAAACACCAGCATATGGAAGTTGTCTTGGGCGTTGAATCGTTGTTCGTCACATGACAATTCATCGATTTTGTTTTTGACTTTGCAGATTCTGTAATGTTTGAAATTTGGATTAATTCCCCAACCGCAAGCTAAATCAGCTGCTTCATATACAACTTCCTCGAATATTCTCCTGAATTCTGTGATACCTCCTTTACCAGTTTCTAAAAGTTTTGATGCTCTTTGATCAGTGGAGGTTCGTGAGCTATAGAACCGGCGGTTCTGCGTGTTTTGATACTATAGAGTAAAATATGACACAAGAGTATTTTCCTAAACTTCCCGTTTATTTTTTTGTAAACGAAATCCATTCGTCGATTTTTGTTTGCTTGCAAACTTATCAATTAGTTTTTCATTAAAATTTGGTATTGTTGTTATAAATCTGTTCTATTGATACTGCCGAAGGAGCTGTAAAACGATTTTGATATATGGTGTTACGAAGAAAGTTTTTAATTTGGTTTAATGCAGAAAAACAAAGTTGGAATTCGTACGTAGTCTGTCTTGAATATCTTGGTTTCTGCTCTGTAGTGCACTGGATACAACTTTCGTGATGCTCAAGATTTAATATTTCATTGCTATTACCACAACTCTTTCAAAATTCCCGAGTTTTTTTCTTTATTCCGATGCTACATTTCTCTCGGTTGCTTTCGAGCTTACCTAGGTTAGTTTTGTCAAAAGTTGTAAAATTTGCCGATAGTAAAACCTCAAGCTATGAAGAGAATCATAACGAGGCGGCTATCGCGTGGTAGACAAACGTTTTAAGGTGTGCTTCTTGGATTTGAACATTTCCGTCAGTATTGTCCATCGTTTTACACTATGTGCAAAAAATTCATACAAACTTTCTACAACGTCGCCAAAATTTTGTAATTCTTTCGAAATTTTTACAGGGTCATTGATTACAAGGTTCCGATTATGTGCATTGCAGTGTATATACAACGCATTAGGGTGTTTCTCCAAAATCTTTGCCTGCACACTATCGTAAACCCCGTTTATGTTAGCTGTACCATCGTAACATTGAGCGCGTAGTTTTTCAACGTTAAAATTGTTGTTTTCAAAAAACAATATTAATTGTTTCACCATAACCTCAGCCGATTGCCATACAAATTCTTCGAAACCAAGAAAAACTTGTTTTATAACAACATCACGTATAATATTTGCATGTCCAGCATCCTTGATTAGATTGATCAATTTTACTACTAAACTTACATGATCAATTTACCTAAAATCCTGAGTTGTATCCATTATTATTGAAAAAATGGATATTCATTCATTTGTCTTGTCAATTTAGTTTTACCTCTGTGGCTAAAAGACCGATAATCAACGAACTTCGTTCGTTTATGAAATCGATTTGTCGTCCGTCTGTCTGTCCGTCTGCCCGTCCGAGGCCTTTCTAATGGTCGGGCATCAATGTGTGATACATCAATCGATTCAGCTCGGTGTCCTGAGCTTAAGTTTTGATGTCAGTTGAAATCGGGCCACGGGGACGCCGTGTCCCCGCGATATTCCGTCGGGAAAATTAAAATTTCAAATAGGTCCAAAATTAATGTGCGATACATATTTGGACTCCCCTAACATAGCTGAGTCGAAATATGGTACCCCCACAAAATCTGACCACGGATACCCGACCCCCCCGGGGAATTAATTTTTATTTTATCTGAATACTTATAATTATTACAACATAATAATTTTAATTTCTTTAAATTGTTTTAAAGTAAGTCTACATTTGGAAGTTCGTTGCGACAATGCCTTGCATTTTCAACTTGTTTTTTTCTGAATGGTTGACGACAAATATTGTAGAGAATTCTTTTTCTTTGACAACGGCTCTTTCAAAACAGGATCATAAATTAACAGTAACTTGATAAAATTCAGAAAATTATCGCGATCTTGATCACCACCATATGGTGATACGCTTTTTTTCCTGAAGGATACATTCTATTTACCCAAAATCAATGTAACGCGTTGATAACACTTTAACCCAGTAATTGGTCTGGAATTTCAGCCGTTTGTCTAAGTTCATGTCGATGATTTCATTGTTTTTTCATTTGTTATATACCTTGCAAATACGGTGGTTGTTGGAGGATTCGTGAACAGTGATACTCCGAGAAATATGACTCCATTCAATAGAGCCGTTTGTCCAATCTAATGGTTCGTGACTCCCATCTCCATAAACCCATCAAGGTTTGCAATTTTATAATAGTACTAAAAGAGGTGTAGATCATATGCACCAACTGATTACTAATTATATCTGCAAACTACAAACAAGGCGGTAGCCAGTTACAGAATTTTTAGTAGAGAAGTTACCCTCGTGTTGGGTCACAAAACCATTTTCTTAGGTGTATTTTTTTTATGGAAAAATCTAAGATCCGTTCCATAAATTTTTGTACCTACAAATTAATTCATTTGAGGATAACGTGGCGTCATCATGGACGGCCTTTTACATTCACTTTTCAAATTTAAAACTCGTACTTACACTGCTTACGCTCTATTCTCGTCTCGACTAATGGCAGAGTTTAAGAAGCATTTAATAGAATGATATTCCCTATTTCCTATTAGAGGTACAACTGTGGGCTCCGTGTAAGGGCGTTGACATGCGCATTGAATATCCGTAGTCGTCCTGGAGGTATTGGATAAAACTTCAAAGTAGTTTCTGTAAAAATTTATTAAAAATAGTTAACACCCTTTTAGCTTTAAGGTGTTAATGAAGAAAACAATAGAAAAAGGAGAAAGCGTGTATACAGGGTTTGTGGATTTAGAAAAAGCATTCGACAATGTAAAATGGGAGAAAATGTTAGAAATACTCAAAAATAGTACAAAGAGCAAACGGCGCTAATACAATTAGAGTAGGAACGTAGAGAAATAAATATTAGGAAATGGGAGAAACAGGGATGTGCCGTATCCCCATTAATGTTTAACTAATATATCGAAGAGACAATTAATACTGTAAAATACAGAAAAGCATTTGGAATTACTATGCAGGGACCAACGATTGATATGCCTAGATTTGCAGATGATATAGCGGTATTAGCATCTAGCAAGGAAGAAATAGAAACAGCTCTTTATGAAATGGAAATAGTTCTAAGAAAGAGATATGGTATGAAAATCAACAAAAGTAAAACTAAAGTACTAGTATGCAAAGGAAAATAAGTCAAAAACCAGATTTCAAATACGAAACTAGAACTTGCAAGAGGTTAAAGATTTCTGCTATTTAGGAAGTTAAATAATACGAGATGGAAAGAGTACAAAAGATACAAAACAAAGATTAACAAGAAAAAGCAGTTATTATGTTCAAAGACTACAAACCTAGAAACAAGCAAAAGATTGCTGAAAACATATATGTGGAGCACTGCACTGTACGGCTGTGAAACGTGGACAGTAGGAGAAGCGAACTAGAAAAAGGTAGAAGCCTTTGAAAGGTAGTGCTATAGACGTATGATGGGGATACGATGGACAGACAATGTTAAGAACAAAAAGGTTCTCGAAATGATAGGGTAAGAAAGAAGTATGTGGAAAACAGTAAAAAATAGGACAGGTAGGATTATAGGTCACATACTAAGGCATGATGGAATAGTACGTAATATATTAGAAGCAGAGAAAGGAAAAAGAAAGGTAGAGGTAGACCTAGGTTGGACTATCGTACACAAATAGTTAAAGCTGTAAGCTGTGGGAATTTCAGGGAAATGTGTAGACTAGCTCAGAATAGAAATCAATGGAGGTACGCGTCCAACAAGTTCCAAGTGGAAAACCAAATGACGAAAAAAATAATTGTGCTAAACCTGATAATTTTAAAATATCTTGGTTAGACTATTGCACAAAGATAGTAAAAAATGTAGGCTGTGGGAATTTCAGGGAAATATGTAGATTAGTTCAGAATAGGAAATACTGGAGGTACGCGTCCAACCAGTTCTAGGACTAAAGACCTAATGAAGATGAAAAATATTCATATAATTATGCAACTTGAACATTCCAAAATTGTTTTGTCATATGTTCAATTTAATTCAACACGCCAAAATTGTTTTGCCATATGTCCAAATTTTGTCATATTCATATTGCTTGGTTATGTGTATTATTTAATAATTTTTTGTTTTTATTTATTTATTGAAGCATATTTCTATTTTTATGCTCGATCATCGATAAAAGAGAACAGAAACTACTGTCTTTTGAAATTTTATCTAATGCCTTCAGGTCGACTAAGAATGTTCAATGCGCATGTTAACACTCATATTCGGAACCCACAGTTGTACCTCTAGTATGAACGAGGGAATATTATTCTATTACATGCTGTTTAAGTTCTCCAACTGGTCGAGACGAAATTAGGGCAAAAGTGATTAAGGTTTGAACAATGAACTTGAAAGGTGCATGTAAAAGGCTGCATGATGTCAAGTGATCTTCGAATGAATGACCTTGATGGGCCTTTTTCCATAAGGAAACGTTAAAAACTGGTTTTGTGACAAGAGCAACAAGCGTAAGATCTTCTTAAAAACTCCTTCAGAGCCGTGGTTATATCACATATGACTAGACGAGTTCAAATTCCATTTCTACATAAAACAACTGTTGAAGCCCTAAAGATCTTTAGTGTAATTCCAGAAAATGTGAATCCAGAAGATCCATCTACTAAGAAAAAGACTTTTTACTTGTCCAACCAAATATGGAAGAATGTCCCAAACAAACATGCTATAATTGCAAGAGAGGCGTAAGTATACAAATTTAAGTATAAGCATTTAAGGGTCGAATTTCAACCAATCCATAAATAATCAATACATTTTAAAAGAGCAAATTAGATTGCAGAAAATGTGACGCGTTTTCAAATTCTTCTTAATCTTCTTTGGGAATTAAACCACTCATAGTTTTTAAAATTATCTTTATTTACGTTTCGATCCATGACTTAGAATTGTTGTCAAAATAATAAAAACTTCAAGTTTGACATTTATGACATAAACTGAAGGTGACTTTGATTTATTGATGTTCGAAATATTTGGTTTGAGTGAAATAAGGCATAAAATTAGAAAACAATAGAAGGGAAACGAGCTATATACATGCTGTGTGAGAATTTCAGAGAACTATGTAGGCTAGCTCAGAATATAAATAAGTGCAGGTACGTGTCCAACCAGTTTTGAGATGAAGATCCAATGATGATGATGATGAAGCATATTAACAACCACTGTAAAACAGCATTGGTATCTGACAAGTGTAAACCCGCAATAGGGTTACCTCACAACCATATACAATCTCCGTTAAACAGTATTGGTATCTGACAAGTGTAACCCGCCATAAGGTCGCCTCAGAACCATGTTAAAATCTACCAAAGAGGTAGCCTAAATCATAATGATTTTCACCTTCAAAATAAATATAAAAAACCGACTGCTTAAGCCTTTCAATAATGCAATCGCACACTTCTTTAATAACCATCCTCTCAATTGTATAAATAGAAAAATGTTAAAAAGTTTTCCAATTCCCAAGTTATTGAATTTATATAAAATTCACCAATAAAAATTAATCAGCTGATTTCACGTTTAGCGTATTGGCTACCTAAGGAAAGTCGGTCCCAGGTCGTAACATAAATTGAAGGCAATCATTATTTTAAACTTTAAAAATTTTTACTTAGTGTACTCAAACCAAATATTTCGAACATCAATAAATCAAAGTCACCTCCAATTTATGTCATAAATGTCAAACTTGAAGTTTTTATTATTTTGACAACGATTCTAGGTCATGGATCGAAACGTAAATAAAGATAATTTTAAAAACTATGAGTGGTTTAATTCCCAAAGAAGATTAAGAAGAATGCTAAACAAACCACAACAAACATACAGGGAGCGTTTTCAAATTATGTTTGTTCCCAAATTTCCAATAAATATTTTTCAATAGGTGAAAGCAATTCTCTTAAATATTGCTTTTGATATGTTTTCGATTTCAAAAATGCTACTCGAAATTCAGATGCTAGCGGTAACTAATTTTAAAATGAACACAGCGTGTAAACTAACTACTAAATTAACCAATTTTACGCAATAGAACTGGTGTTATTATCATTTAAATTTCCGAATCTACAATACAGACAAAAACACGTTAAATTTTCTTACGCCGAGTTACTCACTTGTAGTTTTCGATTTGCTACGTATAAATCATTCTCACTTTTTAAGAAACTTTTGCTAGAGTAACAGGAGGGTAAAGTTTCCGAACGATGCATTTATCTGGTTAGCATCAAGACCTTGTGTTAGGGACTTCTAACACTCAAGAAACATTACCCTCTTGGTTAATAAATTACAGTTTCTGTTACCGCTATTCTTATCGTGCAAATTCTCATTAAAACTTACTTGTATCGTGTTCCATTCTTGTGAAGGATTTGCTGAATTTGCTGGAGATAGATCTATTGTTACCATACAATACAAGGCAGTCTCTCGCAGTAACATGCAATGATCGTAATTATCCAGATGAAACACTGGTGGCATCAAGGCATATTCCTCATCTGAAAAGCATTTACGTTATAACAATAAATTCTTTACAGTTTTTAATAGACTACATATTCTTAGAAATTTATACAGAACAGTAAAGCTGAAAGCATGACTACTGTTGTGTATTATTTTTTATGCCATAAACATTTCTCAATATAAAAGGATAACATTAGTAATAATTTTATGCCATAGAAAACGGCTAAAGAACTACAAGGTTTGAGGCAATTGAGCTTTACTTACACTGCCTTCTCTTAATTAAATTCTAGTCAAGATTGTACAGAAGAAAAATATTGATTCCGCGTTATATTTATCATAATAAGGGTGCATATTTCGGCGTTAGCTAACAAGAAGTTGATTATAAAAGATTATCTAAAATAATGTATTTTTTGTACTTTGTGCTACTAATACTTCAGTTATTAGGGTTTGCTGGGCATGCCGAATTGACTGACATGAATTCATGCTTTCACAAGAATCTGTTGCAATTTTTGTAGATAATCAGCAGTTGATTGTAATAGAGAGCAAACTAAATTAACCGTTGTAATGTTTGCTTCCTAGGTTGTCATTCCTTACTATTGAAATCAATTGATAATTTTATATTGTTCATCTTTCAATCTGAAAAGCGAAAGAAACTGTGAAACTTGCAATGGTGGATCTGTGCACTGTATAGATTAAGTTTGAAAGTAGGTCCCTAAGAACCGACGGCCATATTGTAAAATGCCGACATAATGGGTTAACAACATCTAAATGTAGATCGCACGTTATGTACGGTTAATTAGAATTCTTCTTTATTGTAACATAAATAGTAGATGGATGCAACCAAAACTGCAGTAAAGTTTACACGCATAACAAATACACGTGCAAATCCTTTTTTACACCCATAAGAAATACACAGGTTCATATTATTAACACATTTAAATTTTTTAATTAACCTTACACAATATTTGCACCAAATAATCACTTAACCCCCTCAAATAACACGTACTACCAAGCGTTATTTATAAAACACCAACACTGCATAAGAATTTGCACTCAAGGTTTATTCTTTAACCCCTTCCACGGTATTCGCATACTGTACCCTTTACCCCCTTCCATATCAGCAAATATTCGCACATCTTCCATTACATTACACACATATACTACACAATATTTTGCAATTAATCCCCCTGCGGTTCTCTACTTTTAACATTTCACTATGATAGCAAATATATGAACATGTTCTAATAACAGTACATATACCACTATGCAATTAACCCCTTTGATTCCCTATCTCACTGTAACGATTTAATTTTCCTATACCAATATTATTAAGTGTTTACTCTGTATGTGGAACACTGTTCACTTTTGAACGCGCCTTTATATTATACATTGGTATTTAGCATTATTAGATTGCACCTTCTGCTGTCGTTACAGTTTAAAGACTCGTTTAGTGGTTATCAATTTCGCATGATTTCATTTAAATAGATGCTGTACCTCTTTGTAAATCAGCACCTTACTCTGTCCATGGAGTTGGCTCACTCCGTCTCCTTAAATATCAGAGTGTTTTTTATTTCGACCTCTCATACATCTATCCGTAAAAGTCCACATCCACAAATCTAGCGCAAGGAGTACACATTCTCTGATATTTTTACAGAGTTAGTCATTACTGTAGTATAGAGGTTGCTATCCAAGGTCGACCAGTCATCGTCGCTCTTGTACAGCACCTGTAGGGTAACCCGGAAGGGGTTTTCATCACCACTTACGGGCCTAACCCGAACAAACTGAGGGACATCTGGGGTTGAAGAGAATGGGTGACGGTTAGTAAACTTGGACGCACTGGACGGGTTGCAAATCCATCGTAAACTGTAGCTCGGCTTGGCTACGCAGTCTAGCTCGAGTTACCACGCCGACGGTGTGCATGACAACACTCACACACGGGACCTCCATTTTACATCTCATCCGAACGAGGGCGTATTTTAGTGAAAATTGCTCGCCTAACATTTTTCAAGTGGACCGTGTCGGGATTTGAACCTGGAACCTTGGGCATAGTAGTCACACGCATACCAACTACACCACGGACCCGCCGAAAAAATTAGCCTTACATGCGATTTTCAAATGCTCCACCAGAAGGTGTTATGTTGGCCAGGAAACGAGTTTTTTACCTGGAAAATTTGGAATTTTGCCGAACTCTTGCTGTTCTAAGCAAGGTAGGGATCTTTAACGTGCGTGACAACACTCACACACGGGACCTACATTTTACCTCTCATGCGAACGAGGATGTATTTTTGTAAAAAATGCTCGCCTAACGGGTCCCCGAAGGAAATGGCGATTGGCCTGACAAGCTGAGCGTCGGTTGCCAAGAAAGACCGCATGGAGATTGTCACCGGGGCTTAAAACTTAAATTTAATATCGCAGCTCAAATGTCACAGTCCTGTGGTATCCGCCAATAGGGGCGTCGCCGTGGATCAATGTAGTAAGCGTAAGACTACGGATCCCAAGGTCCTGGGTTCAAATCCCGATACGGCCGACAGGTAAGCATTTTTCACAAAAATTACGCCCTCGTTCGGATGGGAGGTTAAATGGAGGTCCCGTGTGTGAGTGTTGCCACGCACGTTAAAGTTCCCTACCTTGCCTGGAATGGCAAGAGTTCGGCAAAATTCTAAATTTCCAGGCAACAAAAAACTCGCCTCCTGGCCAATGTACTACTAGTGGAGCATTGGAAATATAAATGCACGGTATCCGCCAATAGAGACAAGATATGCACAGAAAAGGAACTGCACAATTAAAATGGATAACGTCATGCCAATAAAGGTCAATGACGCCCCAGAATACACCGGAAATTCACCACGCCGAAAAGGGACAGTGGTGTTCCCACATATAAATAAACAATACCCAAACCTAATAATAAATAGCACGACGTAAACATTAAAAAACACATAATGTTGGAAAGCTAATGTCTGAAGTTATTACGGTCAGGTCGGTAGTTGATATTCCCGACCTAGGTTCCTTCGACGGGGAGGAGCGTCGTAGTCCATAAACTCATGGTAGAGTTCTATTGAGCTACGGTGCGATATCAACAACGTTGTCAATGACGTCTTTCGATCGGTGATGCCCAGTTGAGATACAGTTTTAAGCGGCAGGACTTCTCTCTTGGCTGCTCCTAAGTCCACCAGGAGGGACGGTGTCAGTTGCCTATATTTGTTGATATTAGATTGTTGTCCCCGAGCTAGGTAATCATTGTCTTCGTAGTGAACTGCTACGTTGACCACGAAAACTTCTCACTGGTTCTGTATTACTAGATCGGGTTTGAGATGCCGCTGGCTGCTGCTTTTAGAGTTCACTTACAACGAAGTCGCAAATTTCGTTGTCGCGGTGGATCCTCTTGTTTTTCGTATGAGTGCATCTTCCCAGGATGCATCACAGCATCTCCAATTGCGATCCACACCTGCGATAGTTGAGGTTCGCCTAGGAGACCGGCCTATTTAACACCACCCTGTCACCACATAAAATAGCTCTAATTTTGAGCGCCGTGATTTGTCTACATGCTTTCAGGAGCGTTGAGTTGCGAAGCCATGCGTTAGTAATTTTGTCGTCGGTGACCACCGCGACCGACTTGCCTTGAGAGCTTTGAGCGGTCCACCTCGCTAGCTCATCTTTCTTAACCCGCCTTTTCCACAGGTCGATCTCTAAAAACGAGGCGAGCCACACGAGCCCGCATGCAGCGGACATCCTCGTCAGCCATGCTTCTAACTTGGTGCTCCTGCTAGGGCTTTCATAACGGAATTGTCGTTTGCCAGGAACTTGAGTCAAGCTTTTAGAGTACTGGAAACGATGATTGTTTCCAACTATAAAAACTCTAGTCCACCATCATTCTTGCCACAGGATAGCAGTGCGTTCGTAGTTTGCTGTGGCAAGTGATATATCTTACGAATATGTGATTTTAAAAAACTAAACAAGCTAGGGCCGAGTTTGGGGCCAGGATACTTTGCTTGCTTGAGAAAGTATGTGGATTTGATCAAGCCAATTCTGCCCCTGATCGACTATTACGTCAATATTATCTTACCTACTTTTCTCAAGTGTAGACGTCTTTGCATACGAAACTATCGGTTCTGGGGCCTGACACTGGTCTTCCTTTTCCAGCTTCTTCTCTACATCATATTCTGGCACGACTCCAACCCAATCTTTCCGATCAAACTTTCAATAAATTCTTTGTGTCGAGGTATGCATCTCATGAATTTGATCGCTTCCGCGGTCCTTCTAGAGAAGCAGGAAGCGAGATCTCGGTTAATGAATTTGCTCTTGTAATATAGTTCTGCATTGGTTAGAGTACCGAGTTCCTCATGCTCCCTACGAAAGTTTGATCTAATTGGACTTTTGTATTTACTTGAAATGTCTCGATTGTATTCAGCTGGATGGGGGCACACGTATAAGCTGACGCATAGCAGTGAAGGGATTGAATTCTCTACTACATATAGGGTACGTATTATCCCTTTGGTCAGATGGTCGCCCTCGGCAATAATGGCGTCTTATGTATTGTTTTATAACCGGTTTGGTCGCGCATCCCTTACTACAGACACATCGAGAGGACGTGTTTAAAAAATAAACTGAACAAGAACAACGGATCAAAGGCCAAGCGTTCCTCACTGAATATAATCAGATCGTAAGCATATACAAAAGTAAAATACATCCACCACCCACACACCCCTACATGTAATTTTCCAATACTCCACCCGAAGGTACTACACTGGCCAGGAAGCGAATTTTGTTTTATCTGAAAAATTTTGAATTTTGCCAAACCCTTGCTGTTCTAAGCAAGGTAGGGATCTTTAACGTGCGTTATATTACTAGCACACGGGACCTCCATTTTACCTTTCATCTGAACGAGGGCGTATTTCGGTGAAAAATGTTAGGCGAGTATTTTTCACCGAAACACGCCCTCGTTCAGATGAGAGGTAAAATGGAGGTCCTGTGTGTTAGTATTATCACGCACGTTAAAGATCCCTACCTACGGTAAAAAATGGTCGCCTAACATTTTTCAAGCGTACCGTGTTGGGATTCACCCCCGCGACCTTGGGCATAGTAGTCACACGCATACCAATTACTCCACGGAACCGCCCCCACACACATCCTTACACTTGATTTGCCAATGCTCCATCCAAAGGAGCTACATTGGCCAGGAAGCGAGTTTTCTTTATCTTAAAAATTTTTAATTTTGCCGAACCCTTACTGTTCCAAGCAAGGTAGGAATCTTTAACGTGCGTGACAACACTCACACACTGGACCTCAATTTTACCTCTCATGCGAACGAGGGCATATGTTTGTGAAAAATGCTCGCGTAACATTTTTCAAGCATACCAACTACGCCACGAAGCCACTCCCACACACACATCCGCCAAACTTTTGGCTGTGACGTTGAAAACTGTCTAAAGCAATCAATTAGGTGAGCAATAAATACCAGGACCCAACTCGCACTTGGACTAGGTGTGGAAGTGTGGTAGTAATTTTATGATTTTTTAGATTAAATTTCTATGAAATATGCATTCTAAAGAAAATAAGATGACAGTATTTTGGCTGCCAAGAGTTTTAAAAAAATTAGCATGTCTATTTTTATCCTCACACCCACGGAAACATGTTACACGAAAAGAACAATAAACAATACACCAAGAAAGTTACAGGTTCTGCATACAAGCATTGTAGTTTTATAATTTATATTATGTGGATATATTACTCGTTATACAATCAGTGGCGTTCCGTGGCCTACCCATGGGGGGGGAGGTACCAGTTTGCAAAATTGCCGACAACATGAAAATGACAAGAAAAAGGTGTAGTAATGGATGTGTATGTTTATTGTATATATAATATATATTACAATTCTTAATTACATAGTAGGTAGCTTATATTTTTAGTCGCCCATGTTTGAGGAGAGACCATTCGTTTACAATTTCCCGAATATTTATTTTATCTACAATATCTATCGCTGAAAATAGTATCTATAAGGAATCTAGTCTCTTGTCGCTCATTGTCGTATGTAAGTGATTATAAGCTAATTATAAGCAACTAAAAGAACGTTCACTAGATGCTGATGACATCAGTGATGATAGAACCAGCTTAACAAAACGGAATGCTCGTGGTATAACATTTTTTAACGTGCATGCTTTTTTGGAAATATCAAGCATCTAATAAGATTTGACTTTCAGATTATAAACATTCTGGCTCATCCGAAAGCATTTCCGGACATAATTTTATCATGGCTCCACTTATGTCTTTTGTACAGTATTTTCTGTCAGCCGGGATACGGAAGTTCTCTTGAAAAGATTGTAGTAATGTAACCCTGCTATGAAGATGATTGTTGACAGTCGACGTAAAAACACCCAAAAGAATTTTAAATTCTTTGCGGTAAAATTGAGAAAAATCAATCTCGGCAGCAGTCTATGGATTGTCGTCTATTTTCTTTGGTATGCGTCGAGGTTGATGATGTTTATTAAAATCTTTTTTAGGCTCCACATTAAACTTTTTTGCAAAGGATGCGTACTTTTCACTAATGCGTCAATTTGCTTTTCGTCATTTAATTCTTGAAAGGATTTTACTAAACTTTTAATTAATTGCATGGCGTCAATTATATTTAATACTTCTACTTCCAGTAACTCCGTAATATTTTTTACTTTGAACATGACATTTTAAAAAAAAATATAAGGTACAAATAAAATTGGAAGTGTATGATTTTTTACAGTGCCATTGCAGAACATTTGGTATCAAAAGTTTTTGACTAAAACATGTACTACATTCTCATGGGGTACTGAAGCTGCTTTGATACATTCTGCTCGTGCTGTCCACCGCGTTTTAGATAAATTTTTTAACTGTATTGAATTTTCGACACCCTTAAGATCCTCCTGTAAACGTTGATGTCTTGATGTACTTCCCGAAAAAAAACACATACAAACTCTCAAGTGTACCAAAAAATTCTTTTATTAATGTACTCGCGTAGCAGGGTAATTCTATAAAAATAATAATTCGGTTGACTTGGCAAGGAAAATACGGAATATTCCTCTGAAACATTTCGGACAATTTTTGTTGTGTCCCGTTATATTTACCGGACATGTTACTTGCAAAATCATAACTTTGGAAAACAATTTTATCCACTGGTAATCCCAGTGAATTCCATACTCCAAAAAATTTTTCTGCTAATTCTACGCCGGTTTTTTTGGAAAGAACAACGTCCATTTTTAAAAGACGTTAATTTGCTACAAGTTCACCATTTTTCTCGCTAATATAACGTATGTTGATTGTGAGACGATCTTTGTGCGATAAGTCAGGTGTTGTATCTGCAATCACGGAGTAGATTTCAGCATTTTTAATCTCTTTGATCAACATATCACGTGCTTTCGTACCAAGTAAGTTAATAAATTCGTTTTGAGAATTCACTCCCAAATAAGTAACTCGATGCAGTCGTTCCTCAGTTTCTTTTAACCACTTAGCCATAATTGGGGAATACCGAGCTAATAAATTCACCATCTGGCTACAATTATCATTATCATTTTCTAAATTACTTTCGTGACCTTTAAAGGATAATTCTTGTCTTGCTAAAGTACGAGCAACATCAATTAGTATTTCTAATACTTTTTTATAGTACTCTCTTAGTTGTTCTTCCCTAATATTCTGATCTCGAAAATTGTTGTCAGGAAGATCATTCAAGTGGCTTTTTTTATCCAAAAAATGATAGTAACCAGACATTGCTGCTTGATGAGATTGTGATGTAAAATGCTCGGTAAGTTTTTCCTTTTTTAATTCCTCGACTTTTCATTTTGTGCCATATACGAACACCAGAAGTAACCCTCTCTGAAGTGCCAGTACTGCATGGAAAAAGGTGACATGGAAAGCAAAATACTGAATCCTTCTCAATACTGTATTCTAACATAGGAAAATCTCTATACCACGTAGGATTGAAACGACGTTGTTTATTCAAAGCTATGGCTTCATTTGCTGGGTAAACGTTCATTTTTGGCTGAAAGGGTCCGAGAGATATCAAGTATAGTCGATCTTGCTGAGTAAGTCCGTCTTTCTTTCGTTTCCCTGGATCATGTTCTGTAAATTCGTTTTCGGTAATAGCAACTTCTTCACATTATTCCACCAATTATTTTTCTCCTCTCCTAGCATAGTTAAGTAACTCTCCACCTTCTTTATAAATTTTTGACAAACAATCAATTATTTCGATGACAAAAATTTTTGGGTTTGGAACAGCAACAGCCTTGACATTTGCTAAAATGTCATTAGCCCTTTTAAAATTAGGGAGGAATGCAGTAGCTTGTTCAGCACAACTTATCCAGGTAAATGATTCATCTAATTCAGGCGTAGTTTGAGTCTCCGCAGTTTTTTCTATATCTACCTTTTCATTAGCTTTCATACTAGTAAAGGGAGATGAATCATTAATTGGAGGCGATTCAATAATGAGAGACGCTTCAGTAATAGGAGCCGATTCAGTAATAAACGATGACTCGACAATCGTTGTCGTTATCGATCCTTCAAAAATATCAGAAGACATTTCAGCAGTTGAAGACAGAAATGGATATTTTGTAGCTAACATGGTGGAAACGCTTGTAGAAGGAGCAGCCGAAACAGAAGCTGCAGCTTCTCTGTTAAAGGCTTCAAATGGATTTAACGGTGCTCCCACATGTTTAACTTTGACCGTTCTACCTCCATGTACCGTTTTCTCATGACTGGATTTATAGTCATTATCGAACCGACTACCGCATTCTTCACATTCTAATTTGATCCGTAAACATTTCTTCTTGTTCATAATTATATTCGTATCATGTATTATGTACTGTTCAAAATTACAATGAACGTAACTCACAATCTATACGGTATACAGAGTATATATCCAAAAATTTTCAAATGTGTTGTTTAACAAACGACACGCTCACTATAAAATTACCGCAAAAACCTCACGTGGCACTTAATTGATACAAATCAAATAACACTTCCACACGCACTCGGGCTCGGTCGTGGCGGGACTGACTATTATTATATTTAAAGCCAGGACTGGACAGGTTGGCAGAAGTAGCGGAGCCGATACGCAGGTACTTCGAGAATATTCCCGTTCATTCTAAACCATATACCCAACAGCGGTATTATCACAGATTAGATGTATCGAATCAGTTGTATTACCAAAAACTGTAACGGCAAGGACAGTCTATTTCGTCCCTGACGCTGTACAGTGTGTACACAATTGATTATATCTAGTCTCTACTCTACTCTCTAGGTTGACACAATGTGGGCCCTAAATTATGCGGGGTCCTGGGCTATTTATTGTTGAGGGCCAAACCAAAGCAAGTATGAGCTGGGGGGGTATGCAACCAAATAAATTCCTCTAAAACCTCAGTATATGAGGTTATATAATTTTTGAAAAATCATATTGCAAACAATGCGTGGCTTTATTTTAAAAAAAGAGAAATAAGAACAAATTTACTACAGTACTAAAAGATACTTTTCTTCTAAAACAAGGTTAAACCATTATCATCATGAACTCAGAATTAAATTTAGATATTGTACCGGTAAATAACAACAGCACAAATTAAGGACTTTTTTGAACCAAACATAAGAAACGGTAGTTTTGTTGAATCTGAATGTAAAACAATTAGTAGTCAATTACAATAGATTTATACAAAATATTGAAAGTATTATAACTGTAATAGATGATATAAAATATAACAAACATAGTGAACTTAGTAAGAAAAAGATTTTACATCAGGGTGGAAAATATCTAACTACAACATTTAAAAAGAAGAGAGATTACAGTACCTAAACTTATTTATCATTCAACACAATATATTGTGCCTATTAATGTACTTCATTAAAATGTAACCCTGCGGCTTTTTTTCGACTGAGGTCTCACTAAAATCGGGACTAGTTGCTAACTCGTTTTCTATGGAGAGAAGGGCTAAAGGCGATAGTCGATTTTGTGTCATGGTATTTCTTAGGTAGGTCTTGATAAGCTTTAACTTGGAAAAACTTCTTTCAGTAGCTGCTACTGTGACAGGAATTGTACATATTACTCTTAATACAACATTATCTTATGGATAAACATCTTTCAAACTGTTTTGTGTAATGTACTTAAGAAGTGAAAGTACATCGTCTTGATCTCCATCGTAGACAAGAACCAACATTTTCACTCCTCAAACAATTCCACAGCGTCGACATCATTCTTATTTCCGTTGCTCAGCGAAAGTTGTAGGTCCTTACAATTATTCATCAGGTCTTCATCACTCATGTTTCAAAGGCCTTTAATGTGGTACATAAAGCCAAATTTGTTCTTATAGGACTTCAAAGCTGCAAATCTAGACTGACAGCTCGTTTGTACTGCATTTACTACCAGCAGAAAATAGTTTTTTTGAAATTGTCTTCAGGCGAAAGCTCGGGATCTTCGTTTTCCTTTTCATACAAGAACATTTTCTTTTTACACCGTCTTCTAGTAGTCTTAAATATGTTTCCAATACCAGCATCTTCCGCTACTTCTCTTGCTGTTACCAACTCCGAATTAAATCCACAGGGACGGTATTCATCTAACCACTTGACAAATGTTTCTAACTGCCACATCCAAATGCATATTTACATTTTGCCAGACCTTACTGATAGTGCGTATTTTGACAAAAATGTCATACTACACCACAAGAGACACAACAAAGTCATATGTGGTGATATCGTTTTCTAACGATTGACACTAACTAAACCACAGACTGTACTACTCTCACGGAGACTTGTCAAGGCGTCACAAACGTTGCTTAGTTGGTACCTCACAACTTTTACAGATTCACTTCTGCCTCTCATCTCGTTTCAGAAAGGGGCTTCAGAGAAATGTTGACATGCGCCTTAAGAATACTCCATCGTTCACTTGAGCAAGAGAAAATGGTGAATAGTCTTTGCAAAAGACCAGAAAATGTCTGCGCTTGAACACACAATGAAGCAGAATCTCCCAACACCAGATTTCAGCTGTGGCTACCACATGGTACAAAGAATGCAAAGGGGTTTACGTTGAGTAGCCTTCTTCGTACGCTGCTGTTTTTATCGCGCACGTTGACGCCGTTATCATATCTTTGTCCCCTACAGTTAGCAAGGGAGCTGTCGTTTTTTCTGCAGCTACGAATTCCAGAAAATATTCTTCGATCTCCGCAGTATCTTGGTTTGCTATTCTCAAAATTATAGATAATTGCTCAATCCGAGCAATATCCCGTGTGCAGTCCAGATTGATTGCGTAGTAGTTACTCTTTAACACTTTATGCACTATTTTATCTTTAACATGATTGGCCATTATCTCAATAAATTCATTCTGAATATTTTTGTCGAGGTAGTGGTTTCAGGCAATTATGTTGTTCATAGCATGCTGCAAGTGTGCGCGCAAAGTTAGGTCAAATTGTGCAATCAGTTTCACCAAATCCAAAAAATTGCCACTGGAATTTGGATCTAACAACCTCTCCTCATGTCCTCTAATAGTTAAGTTATGAGTAGCCAAAAACTGTACGATGGCTAATAACCTTTCTAAAATGTCTCTCCAGCGCTGTTGTTCAACTCGAATCTGAATCTGGGTGTGTGAGTCTATAGTTTTTCCACAAGATAGGTCGTTTTTTAAATTTAACTATTTCATCACTTTGTGAAATTTGCTGTTTTCGTGACTCTTGAGCACCTCTGATAAATGCTTCCAGTCACTCATACCTTCAATGGATCCTAGAGCGCTGATAGTAGTAACAGTAAGTCTTTGAGAAAATAAGCGACAGGCAAAACATTAAACTGCGTCTTTGGACTTTGAATAAAGTAACCAACGCCTCTCTTGCTGTTCACCGTTTATCAATGTTTTTATGTAATGAGTGTTACTAAAATGTCGCCCACTTTCATTATTGGAGTAAGATTTGTTGTAGACTCGAACAGGGTCTTTTTGAACTATACTATTTAGATCTAAGTCACTAAAATGTGTAGATCATAAAATGGGTCACTTGCGGTGATATTCGTTGATAGGACATTGGTTTCCTCGTGGTGGTCCAAGTCCGCTTCAATATCTTTTAGTGGCAAATGTATATGTGAAGGTGAATCCAGTATTTCTTGGTTTCCGAAGTGGGTGTCGCCCTGCTTACTAAGTTCTGCCAATGCAGCAACAATAACTTCTGCTTCTTTATTCATTGAATTTCGGAAACACAACCCCTCCTTTTCATCAGCTATTTTATCAGTCTTAAAGTATTTTGTTAAAGAACCACTTAATTTTGATTTAAGTTCTTTTCGTTTTTGATATTTTTTCCGTTTTGAACTGCCACAATCATATTTTCTATCAAAGTCACAATCACGAGAGGTTATTCATTATAGCTTAATCTGATCTCAAACAAAGAAATAAAATCTACTCTGATTTTTAAACTGTGTAATTAAATATAACCAACGATAATACTATCAGACGAAAAACAGTTTAAAGTAGTTACAACAAAGTAAGAAATAAACGCATCACAAAGTAATCAACATTCAAATCGCATACTGCACAATAAACGACTTTACATTTCGGGTAACGCCAATACAATGCGTTTTGATGACTTGATGAGTAACTGTCGACTAGAAATTATTCCGCCACAGGGATATTGTTGTGGAGTGGGGCGTAGTGTAGTTGTGACAGTGCTAGCAGCAGAAGGGCAGTGGACATAAACTAGTTCTAGATATGCGCATTTAAGCGTTAGTAAAATTCGACTTAAGTTTACGTTATTTTATGGATAGGGGACTACAATTTAAAGACACAGCTTTTTCATTAAAAGATTTATAGGTGCATCATCTACATATGTTTAGTTTAAAGTAAGTCGTTAACTTTTTTCAATTTAAAGACTGCAAACAAACAACGCAAGTTTATTTAAATTGGTACTAAGAAAGTTTTGTGTTCGAGTGTGGAGCGTCGTATAAGTAGTATATTATAGTCCTTTAATCGACATATTTCATTCTTTTAAAAACCTTCTCTAGTTCCGTAATTCCTCTGTTGTTAGTAATTTTTAAATAAAAAGAATCATTAAACTATTGTGTATATATTTTAGGTTTTTTTCTGGTCTGAGGCCTTTTCTTGGAACATTAATGTTCCATAAATTTTCCTCAGTGCGGGGCCCACACTAACGCTGGGCCCCGGGCAACCGCCAAGTGCGCCCGTGCCTGGAGCCGCCTCTGGGTCTACATAAATAGTTTATAATAATAATACTATACATATAACTACAACCGTTAACCAGCGACGACGACGAGAAATAACAAGTATTGATAATATTCATAATATATTTATATGAAATTAAAAAAATTGAAAGGAACTTGACTTGACGAAATATAAAATTAATATATATATATATATATATATAGCTGTAGGAAAGTAAACTCTTTTTTAAGGCCTAAATTTTCGAATTTTATTTAAATTCTTGATCACAGGCTTTAAGACGAGGTTAAAGTTAAAGTTAAAGCCTGTGATCAAGAATTTAAATAAAATTCGAAAATTTAGGCCTAAAAAGTTTACTCTACAGCTGACCTCAAACCCATTAATAATATATCATCATATATATATATATATATATATATATATATATATATATATTACTCAAATTTAGACCAGGGTAGAAAAATTAATAAACGACATCAAATAATTTTAGTCACCGTGTATAAGAAAGCTTTGGGTAATAATACGCTTCATCTAAAGGCATATTGGATAAATTCGTCATTTACTTCTAAACATAGGGTTTATATTGTTTAGATAATGTTAAACACCATGTATATCAGAGCAGTGTAAAATAGTACGCTTAATTAAAGGCCTACTGTGTAGATTTAAATCATTCAATTAGAATGTAGGGTTTTTGTATATAATCATAATCAACATTTAGAAGGAAGTAATGTATAATGTCATTAGATAATACGCGTTATTAAAACCGTGGAGCATAAAAATTTATTCGTTTCATTAAAAATAAGAGGTTGAGATTATTCACTGGACGCTTTCTATAAAAAAAAGCAGAGTGAAATTGTTCAATTTGTAGTTAATTTAATCGTTCCAAGTACTCAAACTATTGAGAAATTATAAAAGACATGGGAAAAGTCACGTAAGACTTCGGCGTATTAGAACGCAGAACACTTGCAAGAATAACGATATATATGTTAGTCGATAAACTTCAGGCTATATGAGTGCAAGTAAGAAAGCGAGTTTGTGGTATAAAGACAAGCGAGATGAAATGCATTAGCAGTTAAATGAGGGGAAAAATGTGAAACAAGCGCACAGGTTTTAGATAGAACGAACAGACTAGATTGGCGATTAAGGTTAAAATAAGATGCAAACATGAGAGGGGAAAGCATATCAGTTGGTGTGTAAAATTAATTAGTTGTTCTCGGACGTGTTGCGAGGCGTGTGGAAAATTCTTAGATTTCAACTTGGACGTGTGCAAATTTTTAGTAAAATCGCTGTGCCGAGCCGTCGGAAGGGAAAATAGAATGCGAAATTCTAAAAATTGTCCGTCGCGGGACAAATTCGACTTGCTAGCGGGCCATTATATAACCCCGGGCTAATAGGAGTTTCGCTCTCTTATATTTTTGATTTTATTCGATACTTTAAACAGTTTTGCTCTTAGATTTTTTTGATTATTCGATATTTTAAGTAGAATACGTGGTGATTACGTGCTACAATAAAAGTTATTAGTACACTTAGAGAAGATAAATTAAGGTAACAAAGTCTAGTTATATTTCCGGGTATTACTGTACCAATTATCCAAATTAATAACAATAAATAAATAAATAGAAGTATGCAGTTTTTGGTATAGCGTGAAAGAATTATGAATTTCAGTTCTATTTATCGGGAGTGTTAGTAATCAAATGTTATTCGTAAACGTGATTGGATCCACAAAACAAGATTTCAATATACTTAGATGAGTTCCTGAGAAACCCTGAAACCTTTTAGACGAATGGTGGTGGAGAAAAATTTTAAAGGCGGCCAGAAATCCGAAGAAGTAAACATATACCAGCTGGAATGGTGGGATTAGCAAGTCCGATGTACATTGAAGCCACGAGTGCATTAACCTTCAGGTAAATTATGCATTTTTGTTCGATCTTAGATGTTTTGGTGTGTGTTGAATATCTTTATAATTTGTTTGATAAAAATGGACAGTAGTAAATTTGTATAAACAACAAATTTTTAATTTTAAGATAAAATTTTCTTGTATAAGTAGAAAGGAGTATTTATCAGGTTTATGTTTTTGATTATAATGAAAATGTGGGTCTGTCTTTGAGCTCAATTAGACTAACCTGTTAAATTAACGTAAAGGGGTGGGAGATGCTCCCTTTTATTCAGACTCAGGTCTGCAAATATTGTTTATTTAATTAGTAAGCATCCTACAAGGACTCTAATTCTGGATGCAAATTAAAAGGATGACAAATTTGAACTTGAAATTTTATGATGCTGCAATTTATGCTGAAATTCAATTTTGAAATTTTAATGTATTGTGAATATTGGTGTAAATAGAGTTAACGTTGATGTTTGTGGTAGGAACGTGTTTTTTTTTATGAATGAGGATAAAAGTTTTATGTAGGTGAGCTGCCGAGGCGGAAGGAGTCAAGAGGCGATATTCAGGTAAGAAAACAAATATCAGAGGAGATTTCACCGTAGTAACGAGGATCACAGCAAATCTTGGCGCCCAATTCGTGAGGTTCGATTCTTATAGGGAATCACAGCAAATCTTGACGCCCAATCTGTGGTGCTCGAATGTTTTTTAGAAAGGACCAGTTCCTGTTGACAAGAATCACAGCAATATATATATATATATATATATATATATATATATATATATATATATATATATATATATATATAATTCTTGGTGACCTTGCAGGAATAATACTTCTTTTTTGTAGGTTTTTAGGTCTGCTGGATTTAAATAAATACTCTTTTTTATGGCCTAAATTTTCGCATATATTTTTTTATGCTTGATCACAGGCTACAACTGTATTAACGCTTTATAAAGGATGAACAAAGATAAGAAAAACTTACAGTGAGGATGGTTGAAATTGACATCAGTGTTTGGAATAAACTAATGTTTTGTATAGAATAAATATTAATGTAAATAGTGAAAGTAAAATGACAGTGTAATTTTTGATAAAAGTTTATTATTTGTTTTTAACGACAGTGTTGGTTTGTGAGTGTATGCGCATGTAGGTGTGTGTGTGCATGTGAGGGTGAATGTGTTTGTGTAATTTTGTATGTTTGTGTGTGTGTGTGTGTGTGTTGTAATAGTGATTTAATTGGAATATGTGTTATCAGCAATTGAGTATATATAAATGTAAAATAAACAAAAAAGAAAGAAATAAAAAGTGGTTGAGGGTGAAGGGTTTGATTATTATCAAAGGCATTTAATGTTTAAATTTTAATAAATATGAATATATGACGCTTAGGTTGTCAATGTCCGTTTTATTGTTGAAGTTGTTTGGGCTTTTATAGATGTAGCACATCTCCAAGAAGGTCCTTTTAAAAAGATTTTGTTCCACTTTTAATAGTTTTGGATTTGAAAAGTCCATTTTGTGATTTTGGTTGAGGGTGTGAGATGTTAATGCACAAGCTTTTGGTTTTACTCGAATGTCACTTTTGTGTTGGGTAATTCTTTGACCAATATTTTGTGACGTTTGGCCTATGTAACACTGATCACAATCTAAACAGTTAATTTTGTAGATGGCATTTCTTTGAAGTTTGACTGGTGTCGCATCTTTAAGTTTGGAGTGTAGATTTCTTATTGTTAGTAAATTCTTTTTGGCAATTTTGACATTTAAGTTTTTGAATACTTTGCTTAATTTAGTAGTTAAATTTTGAATAAATGGTATGGGTGTATAAATTTGGGGTGTACTGGATTTTGGTGTATTGTGATCATTTTTTGTTGGTGTTGTTCTGTGATTATATAGAAGTTTCTTGATCAATGTTTTTGGATAATTGTTATCTAATAATATGTTTTCCAAAAGTAATAAGTTTTTTGTATGTGGAGAAGTGTGTGATAGCCTTTTGACCCTGTTTTTGAATTCTAATATAAAGTTTGTTTTCATGCTAAAGGGATGATTTGATTTATAATTTAGGTAACGTTTGGAACTCATTGGTTTTTGGTACCAATCTGTAATTATTAAATTGTTTTTTCTTATTAATAACATATCTAAAAATGGAATCGTGTTGTTATTTTCAATTTCAATTGTGAATTGTATGTTTGGATTGTATTTGTTGAATATTTCTAAAGTTTCATGTATTTGGTCTTCAGGTACAGCTGTTATTATGTCATCTACGAATTTCTTTATAAATGGTAAATGAAAAGGAAGAGATGGTATGACATTGTCAAGAAGTGAATTCATTACAATTTCTGCTATAACTGGGCTTATATTTGAACCCATTGGACATCCTGATATTTGCCAATAATATTTGTATTTATATGAGAAAAAGCTTGTGCTGAAGATGAAATCTATAATTTCTGAAAAGGTCTTTTTTGGGATGTTGCAATTTTTGTTAATTTCTATCCAAATGTTGTCGATATTTTTAAGAGCGAGTTCTTTTGGTATGTTTGTGAACAAAGAGATGACGTCCAAGCTTATAAGTGCATAATTATCCGGTAGTTTGAATTCATTTATGAATTTGGAAAATGTGAAGGAATCTTTTACGAAATATAAGTTATTATTTATAGATTTATTTAAAAGTTTTCACTTCCTCCTACAATTATTGATACAACCATCATCAATTTACTAGCAGATACAGAACACATAATATCTAATGTCAATACAGTTGAAGAAAAGGACACATACAGAGCACTTACCACTAACATTATCACTAATTTTATACACAAACACAACAACAAAAAGCCAAAACTGCTTTTGGATTTTATAGATTGTAGCAAATTTCTAAAAGAAAATCCAAATTTGATCATATTAAACTCAGACAAAGGCAACGTGACAGTAGCAATGTCAATTTTAGACTGCAACCAGAAAATAAATGAACTCTTATGTGATCAAACAACATACAAAGAGATTAAAAAAGACCCCACATCGAACTTACAAAAACGAACTTTAGATATAATCAAAAATTTAAAAAATCATAAATATATTACTGAAAAACAAGCCAAAGAACTCAAAAATTACTCCAGTACATTACCAAAATTATATGCATTACCTAAAATTCACAAAGACGGATATCCGATGAGACCTATAGTAGCATCAAACAACTGCGCTACCGAAAAATTATCCAAATTCATATCCGAAATTTTAAATAAATCTATAAATAATAACTTATATTTCGTAAAAGATTTCTTCACATTTTCCAAATTCATAAATGAATTCAAACTACCGGATAATTATGTACTTATAAGCTTGGACGTCATCTCTTTGTTCACAAACATACCAAAAGAACTCGCTCTTAAAAATATCGACAACATTTGGATAGAAATTAACAAAAATTGCAACATCCCAAAAAAGACCTTTTTAGAAATTATAGATTTCATCTTCAGCACAAGCTTTTTCTCATATAAATACAAATATTATTGGCAAATATCAGGATGTCCAATGGGTTCAAATATAAGCCCAGTTATAGCAGAAATTGTAATGAATTCACTTCTTGACAATGTCATACCATCTCTTCCTTTTCATTTACCATTTATAAAGAAATTCGTAGATGACATAATAACAGCTGTACCTGAAGACCAAATACATGAAGCTTTAGAAATATTCCACAAATACAATCCAAACATACAATTCACAATTGAAATTGAAAATAACAACACGATTCCATTTTTAGATATGTTATTAATAAGAAAAAACAATTTAATAATTACAGATTCGTATCAAAAACCAATGAGTTCCAAACGTTACCTAAATTATAAATCAAATCATCCCTTTAGCATGAAAACAAACTTTATATTAGAATTCAAAAACAGGGTCAAAAGGCTATCACACACTTCTCCACATACAAAAAACTTATTACTTTTGGAAAACATATTATTAGATAACAATTATCCAAAAACATTGATCAAGAAACTTCTATATAATCACAGAACAACACCAACAAAAAATGATCACAATACACAAAAATCCAGTACACCCCAAATTTATACACCCATACCATTTATTCAAAATTTAACTACTAAATTAAGCAAAGTATTCAAAAACTTAAATGTCAAAATTGCCAAAAAGAATTTACTAACAATAAGAAATCTACACTCCAAACTTAAAGATGCGACACCAGTCAAACTTCAAAGAAATGCCATCTACAAAATTAACTGTTTAGATTGTGATCAGTGTTACATAGGCCAAACGTCACAAAATATTGGTCAAAGAATTACCCAACACAAAAGTGACATTCGAGTAAAACCAAAAGCTTGTGCATTAACATCTCACACCCTCAACCAAAATCACAAAATGGACTTTTCAAATCCAAAACTATTAAAAGTGGAACAAAATCTTTTTAAAAGGACTTTCTTGGAGATGTGCTACATCTATAAAAGCCCGAACAAGTTCAACAATAAAACGGACATTGACAACCTAAGCGTCATATATTCATATTTATTAAAATTTAAACATTAAATGCCTTTGATAATAATCAAACCCTTCACCCTCAACCACTTTTTATTTCTTTCTTTTTTGTTTATTTTACATTTATATATACTCAATTGCTGATAACACATATTCCAATTAAATCACTATTACAACACACACACACACACACACACACACACACACAAACATACAAAATTACACAAACACATTCACCCTCACATGCACACACACACCTACATGCACATACACTCACAAACCAACACTGTCGTTAAAAACAAATAATAAACTTTTATCAAAAATGACACTGTCATTTTACTTTCACTATTTACATTAATATTTATTCTATACAAAACATTAGTTTATTCCAAAAACTGATGTCAATTTCAACCATCCTCACTGTAAGTTTTTCTTATCTTTGTTCATCCTTTATAAAGCGTTAATACAGTTGTAGCCTGTGATCAAGCATAAAAAAATATATGCGAAAATTTAGGCCATAAAAAAGAGTATTTATTTAAAACCAGCAGACCTAAAAACCTACAAAGAAGAAGTATTATATATATATATATATACAGTGTGTCCAAATTTCGAGTCTCTACATTGTGATTTCAGTTATTATAAGAGATAGAAATTGGGTTAAATGGGGAAAGATTTGGAGGAATCCAGGCCAGTTTTGTATCCGTTTACAAAATTGGTGTAAGTTGTCTGGTTTTGGAGATATTCGAAGAAAACTAAAAATGGCGGATTTTGTTTTTGATAATAAAACATGAATCATAAGTCTCAACATCACAAGACTTGCACATTATTAAGACACTTTTTAAAAGGAGTATTTTAGCATAAACAGAATCATTCGACTGTCTTTTGTTTTCGAGGAAACGCCCACAACTTTTGTTTTTCTTATGGCCGCCATTTTGAATATTAAGTGAATATTATGCGCCTTAAAATTACCTTTTCAAAATATGCCACATGTCTATAAAAATGCAAAACTATCCTAAATTTTAAAAATAACTAAATTTGTATGTTTTTAACGTTTGGTAATCCCAACAGGGCAAAATTTGATTTCTACTTTCCAAACAGTAGTAGTAGTAGTAGTACCACATACATTTTGTTAAGTAGAACTCGTAAAGTATTGGATATAAATCTTAAAATTAACTTAAACATAAAACTGTAGCCTATCTTATCTAATTTAGGGAACAAAATTAAATGTGACCGAAACAGCAAACTATCATCTAAATTCCTTCCCGTAGATGCTGAAAATGCTGTCCGTTTGCATCACGGCACATTCGACAATTAATTAAAACTTTTCGTACAACTCTGCTTAACGTGCGCCTATTTATAGAGTTAAGAATGTCACGGACTCTTTCCTGCAGTTCGTTTATATTATGAGGCGGTTCAAACTCATATACCTCATTTTTAGCAAAACCCCATAAATAAAAATCAAGTGGTGTAAGATCTGGTGATCTTGCCGGCCACATAATTGGTTCACTATTGCATATAATATTTTGGTCAAAATGTTCAGCTAAAAGGGCGCTAACTTCTCGGGAATTGTGAGCTGGACAACCATCTTGCTGAAACCATAGTTTTCGAAAATCATCATCATTTGGTACAAGTCCTCTAATAGCCGGAATTATTTGGTCTCTTAACAATTCCGTATATCTGGCGCCATTGAGGTTATTGACAAAATAAAAGGGTCCAATCAAATTATTACCTATAAGAGTATTAATTACATTGGTTAATTTACTAAAATATTTATATCATAATTAACTACCTAAGATACCACACCAAACGTTAAATCCATATCTCGTTTGAAATTTGCGTTGCGCCGTCAGATGATGATTTTCAGTGCTCCAGTGATGCGTGTTATGTTTATTGAACACCCCGCAATTGGTAAACCGCGTTTCGTCTGTCCATATTATCAATTCTGGAAAGTGCGGTTCTTCCTCGCATTTTGGATGTACCAATTACAAAAACGCATTCGTCTGGCGAAATCTTCTCTTTGAGGCCTTGGACAATAGTAGGTTTATAAGGATGAAACTTTTCCTTTTTTAAAATATTATGAACAGTTGATTTTGGAATATTAAGTTCACGGCTTACAGATCTTACGGATGTGGATGGATTTCGTGTTACCGCCTCAGTAATGCTTAGAACACGTTCCCTATTGTTTAAGTCGTTTTGTTCCCTAGTCTGTTCAAAAGCACCATAATTCAGTAGATTCATTACAATTTTTCCGAAGTATGTTTTATGCGGTTTTCGTCTTTCTGGATACAATTCCAAATATCTGGCGGATGCCGTATCAGCGTTCCGAAACGATTGTAAATAAGTATTTAGCATATCAAACTTTTCCTCATTCGAAAACTTGTAGACATGTGCCATTTTTTAAATTAAAAATGCAGCACCACCGGCACCAAAACTTACAACACACACAAGTTTATCTAAATTTTAGAATTTGTTTGACATATAACTGTAATTCAATTGTTTGGTTTTGTCACATACCACCGCTTACTATTATAAAACGATATCATTTTAACTCTAGTACCACCATAATTAATAATTTCTGACAAATGCTGTTTGTGTACATTATAAAATGTGTATTGTACTTTTCATAAAGTAGAAATCAAATTTTTGCCCTGTTGGGATTACAAAACGTTAAAGAACATACAAATTTAGTTATTTTTAAAATTTAGGATAGTTTTGCATTTTTTTATAGACATGTGGCATATTTTTGAAAAGGTAATTTTAAGGCGCATAATATTCACTTAATATTCAAAATGGCGGCCATAAGAAAAACAAAAGTTGTGGGCGTTTCTTCGAAAACAAAAGACAGTCGAATGATTCTGTTTATGCTAAAATAGTCCTTTTAGAAAAGTGTCTTAATAATGTGCAAGTCTTGTGATGGTGCGACTTATGATTCATGTTTTATTATCAAAAAACAAAATCCGCCATTTTTAGTTTTCTTCGAATATCTCCAAAACCAGACAACTTACACCAATTTTGTAAACGGATACAAAACTGGCCTGGATTCCTTCAAATCTTTCCCCATTTAACCCAATTTCTATCTCTTATAATAACTGAAATCACAATGTAGAGACTCGAAATTTGGACACACTGTCTATATATATATATATATATATATATATATATATATATATATATATATATGGAAAATAAGCCTTTATTTCTCGCTTGTGCTTCATAATTTATTCTGTCAAATCATAAGAGTGACATTTGCCGCCTGACAAATATCCCTTGGGGGGTAGACACCCCCCTCGGAACGCCCCTGTATGCAATCCACATAGCATAGCGGTTAAATTAATTCATAATACGCATTCGGAAATGTATTGTTTTTTTATTTTACTTGTATTGTTTTTTTTTTTTATCCGATACCTCTCGCTTCCTTCATTGCGCATCTCACTGCCCAAGTATTTGAAGACATATTCCTATTCCCATTCATATTCTGCGTGAGAAGTTAATAACTAAATACATAGCAAAAGGTGTAATTAAATGCAAACCTTTAATTTACAAACATTTCGTTATACATCCGGCTTTGGTCTAGACCTTGTAGCACACACGCACACCTACGAATATTATCATTAACTCAAGGCGCGCATTAATTACTCGAAGGATTGCCTACATCAAACGCGGGTGTTTTTGAAAATTAGTTTCAATTCAAAGTCAATAGGGGATCGTTGATGGTATACGTGGTTAGCAAATACAACTATTTTGCATGCTTCAGAAAATATAAGAAGTGATCTTAAATAATTAAATAAATGTGAAGGTGAATATTTACAACTTCAAAAAACCTGCCTTAGAGCTAATATTTATAGCTTAGCAAAAGGATAAGTGTTTGAATAAATATTTTGAATGTCACTTTAAGTAATCGAGTACACATTGTAGTGGTTTTACAACCTCTTTTGGTAATTCCTAATTATGTAACTGACACCATACTTAGGCTATGATTTTGAATTAGGTAAACAACTTATGCAAATCTAGTATATACACATTAGTGATTTTTTATAGCAAGCTGTTTTAATGCTTAAAAAGTCGAAACACGTTCTGTTAGGTCCAATTAGTGATTACACGCATTTTATATGGACCCTTAATCAAATTCTAGGACAGGATTTTACTTACGAGTTTATTTAGAATATTAATAAAACTAAACGGTGTTCAAGACACCTATACCCGTTTGTCTAAAGTAAAACAATTTAATAATTTTGTATTTCGCGCTACCTAATTAGCGAACCTCGTAACACCAAAAGAGCAAGATGGTCAAAACCTAGAAAAATTTTATTTTCCTTGCACTTAATAGAACTTACAGTAATAAACTTTTCTACTACTTACTAAACATGTAGAATTATTACGCTATATCAGATAATAATTTTTACATGTAGCATCTTTTAAATTTGAGTTAGGAACCTTTTTAATTGTTTCTGTTGGAAGTACGTGTTTTTCCCATAAAACAAGCTACGGGGTTGGTCGTTATAGTTTTGAAATCAAATAATTTGTGCAAGTTGCTACGTACATTTACGTAGTCTAAAAACCAAAGAAGAAAAAAAGAAATTGACCGAGCTCATTCGGTGAGTGGGCGGGGTATAATACATACAAAAATTATAGAAAGGTCTGAAACAAAAAAAAACACCATCATAAAAATAATCAGACAACCTCTAATTACCAAAAATAATATATATTACACCGGAACAGTAGTGCCAAAAATGAACGTAACATAAAAGAATCAATACTTAAAATGGCGAGCTGCCATTTTTAGGTCCCCCACATTAATTACCAAAAAAAAAACAAGAAATTACAACCCTAAAAACAACAGCTCTATATCATTATCTTAAATACAACAATTAAGCATATAAAAATCATTAGCACTACACTGCCTTAATTAATAAAATTTAACAACTCCAAAAAAATACAAAAAAGAAACCCTCCCTTTGTACATATTAAGTAGTTTGGGTGTTAAATATATATATATATATATATATATATATATATATATATATATATTGCTGTGAGGTTTTGCTCTAAAATCGTGCCTTACGCTTGGACGCAATAAAAATGCTATGAATTAACCTGAACAATCGAGCCACAGCGTTGGGCCGTCATAAATGCTGTGTACTTACGCTTAAATCTTGCCTCGGCTGCTCCTGAATCAGTCCTCCTAATTTGATGCTTCCTATATATTACATACACCTACCTGTTACATCAAACAAACTTCCTCTTCTTATTACCATAGAAACCTAAATAGAAATCCACATCAATCATGCATTCAAAAATAACTCAATTAGCCAAAATATGACACTATATTTATCTGAAATCCATATTACATTTTTTCAAATGTAAAATACCATCGCTTTATACACATTCATGTGTTCACTAAATTTTATAAAAATTATTTTGCATATTGATAACCCTTTTAACACATAACTTTTTATTAAAGTAAGAGGGCATTCCTCATACCTTACGTTACCCTTCGTTCTAGCATGAACTCACCTTAAAACTTTATAGATGTGCATATAAATTCTCTGCACGAGCAATATCAAAAACGCTCTATACCTTTTTACAATTTTTGGTTATCTGCAAATTAATGAATAATGCTCAAAGATCAATCTCGTTTTAACAGTCCTATAAATGTCCGTTCAAATAAAAATCAAAGCAAATAATTATAAAACACGTCCAAACACCACAAACACTATGAAAATATTCACCCTGAAATGTCTTATTCTATCTCCTACCCTGTAGTTGTCTTCGCACTGCGGTCCACTAACTAGCCCCTTCTAGATGTTGTCGTCTGGTAGGTTCTCCGTCTATCCATTAATTCCATGGTCAAATCCCCATTTGTACCTTACATGCCTCTACTCCCAGAACTTTTCTTTTCTTTTCTCGTGCATCCAAACAAAAATCTTTGCATTTACATCTCAACTTTACTATTTACTAATAACGCTTTGTCAGCTTTTACATAAATTTTATTTAATTAGACTGCATTAATTCACTTGGAGGTAAACTCACTGTATCACCGATGGAATCAAAAAGCAAAGAGAGCGAGACTCCTCTCTGTTACTGTTTATATAATGCAAACTGCCCCCCTGTTTACGAAATAGCACGTATATCTGTTTAACCGTTGCTTTATTTTCCTCGAATATCACCAACGATCGTCGATTTCTCGTAATTTTTCATAACATAACACAATAGTACGTGGTAATGCACTTAAAGGCGTGAACTGTCGTTTCCAATTCTCCGGATTAGCCTCCATTGTAATAAAATTTGACTGTAAATATTTTCTCGGTTGTTATGTTATATAGTTTAACCAAATCGTGAAATTACATGCGATTCAATACAATACACAATTTATTTTCTGTTATAAATTAGTGTGTTTATTTTTATTGCAGGTTGTCCCAAACTTTAAATTTTTATTTCAGGCAATATAATTACTTTTGGTCTTGTAAACCTCCGCCTGCTCGCCGATTGAACCCAGGCATTTTTCTTTCAGTTTACTTTTATATCGTAGCCAAATTTCTGGCATACTCAACGTGTGGTTACAATTTTCGTAACAAATACTTGGCCAGATATGAGGTTAAAAAATTGTCTTTTTTGAAAAGTATATGTGTATTTCTATTGAAATTATTTTATGATAATAAAGTTTAAGGTATATTGACTTTTGTACCAATTTATTTAAAAACTATGTACATAGACTCTTTCGTAAAAGATATCCAGCTACCCCACTAATGGAGTCTTATTTTGAAAAGGCATTTTATTTTGAGAAATTTCTTTAAGAATTTATAAGTGTTTTTAAGGTATCTTTGAGAAATCAAGGGAATTTATGCGGAATAGCCCTCTTCCGCATAGAAAAATTTTCAAACGAGATTGTTGTGACCGACTGTTTGGCACTCCTCGTATTTGACAAAAGGAAAAACTTTTCAGGCTGAATGTAACTTGGTTTTTGTCTTTCAGCATTTTTATTAATTTTGTGTCTTTATTATTTTTACTTCAAATTTTTCTATTTTCTTTTATAATTTTTCCCTAAGAACCCACTCCCGCACCACTGCAGTTACCTACGCATCTATATAATTAGATGGGTTTTTCGCCCCTTAAAGGCAAATCAAAATTTATTCGCTAAAGGCTTATTTTGCCCGTAACACATTTTAAGTTACAAAAGATGATTACAACACAACTAAATACTTAACCACTTTAAACACGTGTAAAACAAAGCTCTCGGTGGTGGATATTTATATTTGGTACAATAATAATGTGTCAGTAATAGAGTTACATGGTTAGCCAAACTAGGAAACAAAGTACTGAAGATATGTGGTTTGATAAAACTTATACAGCTCGCCAAGAATTTTTTTGGGTATAAGAAGTTTGACACATAGGTGGAGAGCATTTAATATTCAAGATTGTTACGTTCAATTCTACCCTCATAAATATGTTTATTTAATTTAAGATCCTTTTTAAATATTCCCACGTTTCCGTTCCGATATTTTGTGTAAATACCTGTCATGAGAGACTCCCCGAATTACACGTTATAATTAAATAAATAGATTGGTTTCTGTAAAGCACATCCTGATACAATCAATGCGAGTACGTTTCCAACACTCGGTAGAATGTTACTAGCGTATTAGGTTTAGTTCAAAGTACCTCAATTTATCCTTATTGTTTGAAATAGCACAACTTATATGTTCGGTTATTTACAATTATTGTTTTCTGAAAAGAATATATTTGCTTTATATATAAGCAACAATGCAAGTTTGAATAGCATAAGTTTTCTACAATTGTATTCGTATTTGCCGGTTTTCGTTATCTATTCATCCATAACAACGACTTTAGAAGTGTTCTTTTTACATGTGTTACTCAAATATTGAAATCGCTTATCATCTTGTATCCTAATTTGACTTTTACTCTGATCTTACGCGCGCTAGCATGTACGCTATGCGTAACGAATTGTTACTTCAAGAGCAATGCATGCTTCCTTGGATAGCCCTGTGCATTATCAGTTCGTACGCGCTTATTAATACTAGTAAAGTCCTTTTAAGCTTTCCTGCGTAGGCCGTGCTTTTGTACATAAACCAAATTCTTTTCTTGTTACGTAGCTCTTTTGCATCGGCCCGCTGTTGCGAGTATGGTCCCAACATTAATGGATCCTGACTACCGTGGCGATGTTTAGCTGATTCGTCTTCGATAATCTGGCTGCAAAATGAGTGTCCCGGCACGTAAAGGTATGTGACATGTTCTTTTTCACTTTTACATATCGAGGGATAAATCCAAGTCGCATTCCATCGACGGGCGAAACTTGTGTAGCGAACCTGTTTAAAGACTAGCTTCACTGATGTTACTTACTATTGTAAATTACTAGTAAAATCGCTCTAACTCTACTTTGTTCAACTTTAAATTGCTTTTTTATTCATTGCCAATTAGCTTTTTTTCTTACATGTTAGCTACGAAATTCCCACTTCGTGGATCAATTGTTAAAATTTCTCCGTAGAGTATGATTGCTTTGTTTAAATAGTAACTTTTTATTTATTCTTTTACTTATTTAAATACAAATTTTAATTATTTTTAATTGTAAATAGAAAAGCGTTGGCGATAAACTTTTCGTTGAATCATCCCACTCTCCGCGTTCGTAGTTAGTCAGGTATTTCTGCGTTTCTTAACCTTACAAATTTTACCGTTGCAAGCTTAGTTACAAAAAGTCATTTTACACAAAAAGTGGAGCTATGAGGTTTGCTAATCAGGATAGCGATATGATATTTTTAAACGTAAATACCTATATATAGTGGCGTGTTGGGATTAAGGAGATGATATAGGTATGCTAATTATAGGGAAGGACCAATTGCTTTTTGTAGCAATACCGATTGGCGGTGGAGCGGTTATGTATAACTAAAAACAACTACACCAAACTACTTAATAAAGGGTATAAATACCTTAAAGCCTGTGCCGCTGTGGGCAATAAACGTTCACACACAAAAGGTTTTACGGACAACCAAAAACACGCACGATTGGGTGTCGGTGTTGCTTTCAAAAGCTCTCATACAACCGTCTTCTGCAAGGGTTCGAATGCGACTGTCTTCACGCACTTTCACTGTCGGTATATAATGTTTCACTGAAAAGTGTAGGATACCCGCACAAAGTATTTATTGTCACCAATTCCAATAAATGTTCGATGATGACGTAACATACCGCCCACCAAATTCATAGAATTTTGAAAAGGAGGGAAGTAGGTTGGGTGAAGGAAATCACATGGGATTTGACCTTGCTAGGAAAACAGGTAACGAAAGATAGGGTGGTACACTACAGCGAGCGATATTACCAACTATGCAAAAATAAAAATATATATGAAAATAAGCAAATATGTAAAAATAATATACTACTATACATGTAAGAAATGTGTATATACATCTAAACATAAAATAAAATTAAAATACCGGTAGCGGTGCTAGTTTGACCAAAGGTCGTTTTAATGTGCCATGTGCAGTTTTGACTTCAGCGACACGTATAATACCGTCTGCACCGGGAAAAGTATTAATAATACGACCAAACTTCCATTGAAGTGGAGAAAGCTGGTCGTCCTTGATGAGGACAATAGTGTCCTTTTCGACTTGTCGGACACCTACCTTAGAGTGCCATTTAACCTTTTGATTCAGAGTATGTAAGTACTCATGGCTCCAGCGAGCCCAAAAATCTTGATGGAGTTTTTGCAGGAGTTTCCACCTGCTCTTTAATGGTAAAACGTTGGTTGAATGGTCCTCATCTGGTGGTGCAGAAAGAGGCTCCATAGTTAGGAAATGACCTGGTGTTAGGCAACGCAAGTCATTTGGATCCGAACTCAAAGCGCAGAGTGGCCTTGAATTTAGAACAGATTCAATTTGAGTAAGAACTGTGTAAAGTTCCTCAAAGGTAAGTTTTTGTTCGCCGTTTACGCGAGCTAGGTGTGTCTTTACCGACTTAACACCGCTTTCCCACAAGCCACCGAAGTGAGGGGCGCTAGGTGGATTAAACGACCACTTTATCTTTTCTGAGGTTACTGCACTATGCAGATAACTCATAAGCTGACGATAGGCACCTACAAAATTAGTACCGCAATCGCTATATATTTGAGAACAGCGTCCTCGACGTGCTATAAATCGTCGCAAAGCGGCAAGAAACGCGTCTGCCGACAAATCCGAAACAAGTTCAATATGTGCTGCCTTAGTGGCAAAACAAACAAAAATACAAATATAGGCCTTAAGAGATTTAGAGCCTCGCAGGCGGTTAGCCTTTATTAAAAGGGGGCCAGCAAAATCAACACCAACAATACTGAACGGTTTGATTTGGGTAATACGTGCTGCCGGCAGGTCTCCCATAGGAGGAGTTACCAGGACCGGTTTGGTACGAAAACATCTATGACATGATGATAAATAATTTCGGATTGAATTTTTAATAGAAAGGATCCAGAAATTATGTTGGATAAGATACGCTGTGGTATTAACACCGGGATGGCAATACCTTTCATGAGTTGACCGAATGATAAGTTCGGTTAATCGGTGCCGCTGAGGCAATAACGCAGGAAACTTTTCGAAATAGGAAAGCGAAGAATGTGTCAAGCGCCCACCTACTCTTAAGATATTTTGTGGATCAACAAATGGAGAAAGTTTTCGCAAGCTTTTAGGTAATTTACGGTTTGCCTTGATCGAAGCTATTTCTTTTGAAAATGTAACACTTTGTACATGCCGAACGATAATCATGAGAGCATTGTGTAATTCAATGTCTGTTAAGGGACCCGCATGACGTTGAGCCATGGGTTTAGAATATCTATAAATGTAAGCCACGATGCCTTGGATTTTATATAACGATGAAAAGCGACTTAGTAAAATGTCAATGACGTTTGGATCTGTTTGAGCGACAAATGTTAGGATCTTCTTTTCCGTAGTTACCTCAGCAATTGAGGTTGACAATGTTGGTTGAGGCGGCCACGAGTCACTAGAGTAGTGAAGCCATTCAGGCCCCGCCCACCATAGCGAACATGAAATAACCGCGCTTGGCATTAATCCCCGAGATGCAGGATCAGCCGGATTATGCGAAGATTTAATATAAAACCATCGGCTAGGTGCAAGGATTTCTTGAATGTGGCTAACACGGTTTGCCACAAAAGTTTTCCAACGAAAAGGTGGAGAACGTATCCAAGTGAGAGCGACCGTAGAATCACTCCACGCTGAAACTTCGGAGATTTCAATCAAGCCTTGATAAGAACGAATGGTAAAAGAAAGTGAATCGGAAACGGCGGCACATAATTCCAAACGTGGAATTGAAATGCGCTTAATTGGAGCTACTTTTGTTTTAGCGGTTACAAATTGTACAGTTATTTCTCCAGTAGTTTGATTTATGAACTGGAAATACACTACCGCTGCATACCCTACCTCGCTAGCATCGCAAAACCCATGCAAATGACAAGTAAAAGGATCCGAAGGGGGTAAACAACGTGGTAACTTTAATGACGATAATAACGGCAACTCTTCTTGATACTGCTGCCATTGAGACGAAATGTCTGCTGGTGGGATGTCATCCCAATTTAAGCCTAACATCCATAGATGCTGGATTAGGCGTTTTGCAAAAAGTGTTAGTGGGGCTAAAAACCCTAATGGATCATATATTCTGGCAACTTGTGAAAGTATGTTGCGCTTTGTACATATTGGGTTTAATGGTTTAACCCGAAATGAGAAAATATCTTCTGTAGGTGACCATTGAAGACCTAATATTTTTATTGATTCGTCAGAATCGAAATCGAGAGAAGTATATTGGCACTGAATTCGAAGTTCAAAACCAGCCAAATGTAAAAGTCGGATAAGTTGATCTTTAATTTCGCGGGCCGATTGTATAGAATCTCCACCGGCGACGAAATCATCAATATATAGATTTGACCGTATAGCCTCAGCGGCTAACGGAAACCTTTTGCCTTCGTCAATGGCTAATTGCTGAAGAGTTTTTAATGCTAGATAAGGCGATGACTTAATAGCATAGGTCACTGTATTAAGCTGATAAGTCTGAATGGGTTCTTCTGCGGAGAACCGCCAAACAATTAACTGAAACTTTCGATGTTCTTCGGTAACCAAAATTTGTCGATACATTTGGCGAACATCACAAGTAAAAACGAAACGATGAGAGCGAAATTTAAGTAAGATTGACGAAATGTCATTTTGGAGACTAGGTCCATCCAATTGAGTGTCATTAAGTGACACGTTGTTTTTAGCCTTTGCAGAGGCGTCAAAAACCACACGAATTTTAGAAGTATGACCTTCTTCTTTAAACACAGGGTGATGGGGTAAAAAATAATTATCGTTCCCAACGGGCGGAGAATCGAGTAATGCCATATGACCCGCATCAAGATAGTCCTGCATGAAATTGTTGTATTGGGCGCGTAGCTCCGGTTGAGCATGCAATTTGCGCTCCAACGAAAATAGTATTTTTTTAGCCATGTCAAAGGAATTATCAAAAACGGGCAAAGTATCGTTGAACGGTAACGCAATAATAAAACGATCGCTAAGGCGCGAGAAAACGTGTTTTCAAAAATCAAATCTGCCTTTTCTTCTTCCGTAGAAGTATAAGGCTTGGATGGCAACTCTTCTATCTCCCAAAACCGCCTTAGGGTCTGGTCGATAGGATCTTCTACAGAAGTAAAAAATGCTTGGACAGTATCAGACTGCAAGCTTTTTGTGGGACCAATAATAGTCCAACCAAAAATTGTATTTATGGCGGCAGGCTGAAGAAATTTGCCATGTATAACACCGCCATTGATGATGAACGGATAAACATCTGCTCCAAGGAGCATGTCAATAGTTCCTGGAGAGTTCCAGGTCGGGTCTGCAAAGTGCAGGCCGCATAAGTGTTCCCAATTATTAGGAACTTCAACGCTAGGTAATTTGCCAGATATTGACGAAAGCACAAAAGTTGTGACTTCTAGAGATTTTTTAGCGTCTAACATAGAGCGAATGGTGCAGCTGACGGCACCCCTATTGACTGCTGAAGTTGTCTGTCCAAGTCCATAAATCGGAACTTGAGAACGTATGCGTGGAAGCCAAAGTTTGCTCACGCAATCGTCTCGAATAAAGCTAGCTTGAGAGCCAGGGTCTAAAAGTACCCTGATCTGTTTGTATCTACCAGAACGATCTTGAACTTCCACAACAGCAGTGGAGAGTACGACAGTAACCCCAGGATTTAAATTCGTATGTGAAGACAAAACATTTGCCGGAATAGGAGAGACTGACTGCGTCCTATTGGCATTTTTATGCATGTGTGTAGCGATCGGTTCAGCTGAACGGCTAGAAGCAGGTTGCGGTTCAAAATGTAGCAAGGTATGATGCGGCTTGGCGCAAGTTCGACAGGAATTATAAGATTTGCATTGCATGGACGCATGGTCTGTTCGTAAGCAATTTAAACAAAGGCGTAAGCGTTTGACGATGTCGAAACGTTCTGTCGGAGTTTTCTTTAGAAACGATTGACATCTGTAAATTAAGTGATTGCCCTTGCAAGAAGGACAATGGTGCGAAAATGAATTCTTTGAGTCACTGGAGCTACTTGGTGTATCCAGTGAAACTACGTTAGAAGAAACCTTTGGTTTAAATTGAGACGCTGAGGATTTCTTAGGCACTGATGTGTGAGATGTATGGACAGTCGTCGAATAAGAAACAGGTGCGGTTGAAGAAAAGGTTTCCAACGCTGCACATTGTTGAGTTAAAAAATATCTCAAATCATCGAAATTGGGTATTTGCTTCGGATCCGATTGGAGTTCGAAGCGTTTCCTAGTGAACGGATCGAGTTTTTCTAAAAGACAATCGACCAGAATAAAGTTTCAATGTTCCGTGGGAAACTTTAAGTTAGTTAGAACAGCAAGGTTCTCTGAAAAACAATCAATAAGTGCCTTAAGTTCCTTAGGGTCTTCTGATTTTAAAGGTGGAAAGTCTTTCATAGATTTCCAATGCAAAGTTGCCAATAAACGCGGATTGCTAAATCTTTCACGCAAGGCGTTATATATATATATATTATCTCCCGAAAATGGGTACCGATTTAATGATTTTCAAAGACTCCCCGCTACAGCAACTGATAAGATAATTTAATTTTTCGATATTGGACAGCGACGCGTTATTATAGACCAGACTGTCAAATAAATCGATAAAAGACGAAAATTCCGTTGCCTCATTATTAAAACTTGGGAGCTTTAACGGTACCAATTTTGATCCCGTGCTGCTTGGAGCATTTTCAATGATTTGTGGTGCTTTCATTTCTTGCATCGTTTCGAGATGCAGCAGTATGCAATAATAAGCGGAATCTACTTCCTTCCGTAACGCGTTGTAATTTAATAATTCTGCCTCGTCACAGGACGCTAAGACAGCAACTAAAATTGTATTGAAATCTCTGTAAAGGTCATTTACTCCCCTTGTTTGAATAAGGAACAACGTTTTTAAAGTTGGGTCACTTTGTAAAGCGTTACCCAATTCCCACACTTCCATAATGCAAATTTTCAGTAATCCGAGTTCGGCTACCTGTATTTTCTTGGGAGCCATTCTGAAAGTTATTCTGAAAGGCCTACACTATTAAAATGCTGTAAAACGGTAACGCTAAGATGTGCGCTGAGAAATATTAAATATTATGGGTTGTTGGTCAAGGCACGAAAAATGTCAAATAGCGTATAAACCAATAAATCACGTTTTATGACTATTAGCCTGCAATGTGGTCTTTAATGCCAGACGTCGAAAACCTAACGGTTTGTCAAACAAAACGTTTAGATAAGATGTACTGTTTACAACCCGGGCGGCTTTTACCAAAGCTAACAGGATCCACCAACATTTAAAAACATGTGGTTATCATATTTGCAAGATGCAGCTTTACAACTTTATTACCCTGCAGATGTATTCAATATTTTACGTTGTAAAACGACTGAAAGGGTTTTATGTGAAAACTAAAAACGCGCAATGGCTTTTAGTGCAAATTAACAAATTTTATATTAAGGATTTGTTTGTAATTAAAACGCTTGCTGGTTTTAATTACGGCGAAATCACTTAATTTAGTCTAGAGACAGTATAAATAATATTTACACATTTTAACCCGCTAAATATGGGCTTTAAGCACAAATTTAAAAGCTAAAATAATTACTTAAAAGCTCGCTGGTGTGCAAAATAATATTTAATTTAGGACATGCGTATACCATAGAACTAGTGAATGCGGATCGTATTAAGGACCAATGGCTTGTTGGGATGATAAAGGAGTGATATAGATATGCTAATTATAGGGAAGGACCAATTGCTTTTTGTAGCAATACTGATGGCGGTGGAGCGGTTATGTAATAACTAAAAACAACTACACCAAACTACTTAATAAAGGGTATAAATACCTTTTATCCTGTGCCGCTGTGGGCAATAAACGTTCACACACAAAAGCTTTCGGACAACCAAGAACACGCTCGTCCGGGTGTCGGTGTCGCTTTCAAAAGCTCTCATACAACCGTCTTCTACAAGGGTTCGAATGCGACTGTCTTCACGCACTTTCACTGTCGGTATATAATGTTTCACTGAAAACTGTAGGATACCCGCACAAAGTATTTATTGTCACCAATTCCAATAAATGTTCGATGATGACGTAACATATAGTTTGTTATACATATAACCATTAATAAACTAGAGTAAATGGGATTTTATAATAGAAATTGAGATACAAACAGGGCCGTAAGTAGAGCATCTATGGGTGGGTGGGGATTTGCCGACGAAACTAATAGCGCATATGTAGCCATTATATTTTTATGTGAATACCCACAGACTAAAGCAGAAAATTTGCCGATAACCACAACCGGGGATCTCCCCAACGGCAAACCTATTCAAATATTAGAAATAGTAACAGAAAGGATCAGCTATTTAAAAATACTACTAAGAAGAATGATCAAATTAATTATTACACATTAACAAATGAAAAAATGTAAATTTAAATAATAAAGAGTATATTAACGGCGTAATTATATCTTAAAATTATATGCAATTAATTTGTAATAACGCTCTCAGGTTAAGACAGTTTGAAGATTTTAAAAATTAAAATTAATAACAGATTAAAAGTTTTAACGGAGTAAAAAAAACCAGACCGGTTAGAATGGGCAGCGGAACTATATAGAGAACAAAAGTGTTCTGGTATTTAGACAGAAAAATATGCAAATTAAATAGTACTACACAAGATACAAAGAATGCCATTGATTAGATTTTGGTATAATTTTCACTGTAAAAATATACCTTCGTTAATTAGTAAAACCAAAAAAATGATAATGAATATTATGTATACGGTCAAGGTTGTTCAATGGCGGTGTAATGCAATCTATAATGAGTTAACACAGGTCACATTACTTAAGCGTTGAACACGCATTTACGCCACACCCTGCAGCAAGGAAAATATATCTTGGATTTATATCGTGAAGGCAACGTTTATAAGTGTATAAATCTCTGGTGAAGGCTAGAACCTTGTAATTAATTCTTCGATTAAGTATATTCGTAAGCTTCTAACTTGTTTTTGTTTGAATCAGTACTATTATGCAAATATTAAGGATGTGATTTAAAGCAACGAAGATCCAATAAATTGCGCATTTCTCTCAAATACTGACGCAGCCTTTTAGAACAAGATACTCCTTTAATTTAGCAGCAAGGTTCGTAAAAATTTTTGCACACTGTTTGTGTTGCACAAGTACAGAATTTCGGTACCGGGTATAATATTCTTTACTGTACCTAATTCCCGTATACAGTAAATTGTAATATCTTAGGATATCATTCTTTTAAATTATGTCAAATATTTGGATTTGAAATTACAAATCAATCCGTTGGGTAAATAAAGAAAATAATACTCCGAAGCAAATCAAATCGGACGAAACTTGTTGATAACAGGTTGTAACGTTTATTTTCAGGATAAATTAATTACCCTTTTTTCCCTTGGTTAAGTCATTACCCGCATGAAAAAATTCCATTTCTATTCTTAAATTCTCCAACAATATCCTATATATTTTACCTGTTCCTCTTAAGTCCGCGTTAACATAATTTTAACTCAAACCCCTTTTGCGTTTAAAACGAAAATTTATTCGATAAATTAAATAGTCAATACCTTGTTTCAGGTATCGGTTAATTTGTTAAACATTCCGATAACGTATATTTGCTTTCTCTGGTGTTTCCCATTTAAAGACTTGTCAAAATGATAGATCCTGCTATTATTTGATAGAGTGTTTTCCAGTTTTGCTTATCGCGCTTCTATATCGCAAGAATTGCAGTTTGAACTCGTGTTATTTGAGCCCATTTTGAATTTGATTCTGCAGCTTATGCGTTGAAATATTTTCTACATTATTCGTCACAGTACTTCAAAAGCAATGCACATTTTTTGTTCGACAAGTAGGAGGTAACTTGCGTGCATTGCTCCTAGCTGGAGGTCAAATGGGTTCTTTCTTTTTGTAGACCAACTGCTTTTATCTGTAGATCAACCGGTTTTGTCTGTAGACCGCTGCCGCAGTTACGGTGGCATGTTATGGCTGTGCTGACACACCTCCGACGGTTTGCAAGCTAAGTATCCAGACACATACAGGTATACAACTTGTTTTCTTTTGTGTATATCAATGGCATATTCCGTATCAGCGTTTGGTGTAGTTACGTGATAAAAAACGTGATACTATAGGACTATTGTTTGTTGCTGCGAAGTGATATTATCGCCCTACAGGTGTGATGTATCATTGTTAAAAATGTTTCACGGACACACGCTTATTCTTTTCTACTGATTGGTTTATTTTACAAACGGTACTACGTACAATTTAAAAGCTCTCACACGTAAATTCTTTCCTACTGATTAGTTTATTTTACAAAAAGTATTAGGTGTTTGACAAAAGCTCTTACATGTTTATTTACTACTGATTAATTTTATTTTGTGTAAAATACGAGATGCGCACTTCGTATCTAAAGTACTAAAGTGTTCATGTCACATAATTGTTGGCTTTGAAATAGTAACGCTTAATTTATTGCTATTGCTTGTTTGTACAGATTCCTTTATTTATTTTTATTTGTAAATAGATGATCGTGGGTGACGTGCTTTTTTTTGTTTTCTTGGTATGTGGATGAATTCCCCCCACTCTCCGCGGTTGGTAGTTAGCCAAGTATTTACTTTTCTTCCGGTTACGTCTAGGTACGTAGCTTAACTTCTGACGTCCTGGTGTGGGGCTGCGAGTTTGTTTTAGTTAATTTTTTTGTGCTTCGATTTGTTTCGTGTAACTTTGGCCCCGATTTTGTTTTAGTTAACGGTTACTTCGATTTGGTTTTGATTAATTTCATATTTAATTAATCTTTGTATTAAATTTTTTGTGTTGTTAGTGCCCAAGTTCCTACATTACCCGCTTTTCTCGGCCTGTTGCTACTGGTTTTTTCTTCCTTTGCGTACGACCTATTGTTTATTTTTTCTTTTTTTTTCGGGTCTTTAGTGTTCCTCATATGAGTATCGGTTTTCCTTATTTCTTGTGTGGGTTCGATTTTCTTAAAATTTAGTTTTGCTTTCCTTTTTAATCGCTCAACATTAGTGGTTGGCTAATTTCACATTATTGAACTTGTGTTTTCGCCAATATTTGTAGACCCTTTGAAAGCTCTGGCGTCCTATTTCTGATTGTATTGACTTTATTCTCGTACGTGTAGTACTTTTTTTTGAAATTTAATCCGTTTATTATTTCCATATTAAATAAAACCGTTTTGTTGAGGTTGGTACTTTTGCATTACCCAGATATACAGTGTGTATTTCTTTGGTCATAATGGTTACATGTGGGTTGGATGTAAATAGGCTGTTAAAACCCCAACTCCAATATGAGTTATCTTCTCGAGGATTTGACTCTGACATTAAAGTCGAGGGGCTGCGTAAAGCTGTCCGCAACGAGATTCAAGTGGAAATTAATCTTTTATTCCTATCCCTTATACAATTACGTTTACAGAGGATCATGAGGCGATTAAACGAGCGCTTACTGAACTTGGACAGTCTTCTGACGATTTTACTGGAAATGCTACTGATAATAAGTTCGCCCGTTTACGCTCCTTATGGATACACATTCAGCGATGTTGTGAAATGATATTGGCTAGCTCTGAGGAGGAAGCCCTTATGAAAAATAAATTATTATTCGCTTTACATACCATTCGTTCGGATGTTGAGGCGACTGTTAGAAAATCCAAACGTCTTACTTTTGTTGATTTTAGTCAACAGCTTTCTTCCAGTTCTCAAACTCTTAATGTAACTACCACCGTTATCGAAGAAGTTCCTTATCTTTCGTCTGATTCCGAGGAAGAGTTGGATACTTCTACTACTGCCAATACTATGACCCCTACTAAAGGATATCCGCTCGCTAAATTGAATGTTTCTTTTTCAAGTGAAAGTTTTCTACCGGAATTCTTGTTTCGTATTAAGAAATTCAGTGTTTCGCGTAATATTTCTTCTGGGCAACTTTTTCGTTTTACTGCGGAATTACTTACCGGAAAGGGTTTACTTCTCTTCTGCGCACATTAGCGTTCCCTCAAATTTTGGGATGACGTTGTTACTTTATTAAACTCAGATTTCCTACCCCTGGATTTTGCTTATAGGTCTGCTACTATTGAGGAAAATACTTTTACTTCACATGACCGAGTTGTTAAGGTTTTTCCTACGCCTACGGGTAGATCAGATACTTCCTCCGTACTTTCTACTGTTCTTTCTTCTAGGTCTACTTCTACTCGTCAGGTCGTATGCTTTAATTGCGATAAACCTAGTCATGTTTCGACCCGTTGTACTCGTTCTAAAGTACTCTACTGTTATGCTTGTGGATATAAGGGAGTTATTCGCCACAACTGCCCACACTGTCATCCTGCTCCTAATAGGGTTTCGAATAATCCTTCAAATTCTGCCCTCACCTCTAGATGCCTAATTTTTTCTATTTCTCACTCTACGTTCTTTTCCACACCTCTGTCGTGTCTACAATAACAGCTGTAGCTGAAGTGACGATAATTTCTAATTCGGATAGAGAAGGTCTTGTGGAAGTTAGTAAACCCGTAGCTGTGATGCCGGTTGCTGTTGTCGTCAAAGTTCTACCTGATCCTGTTTCGTTATTTACTATTGTTAAGGAATCAGTCCCTATTTTGTCTGTTCCTACTTCGTTGTCTAGCAGTGATGCAGTCTTACTTGATTCTACTCTTTTATCGGACGTTGATGAAACGTTACCTACTCTTACTCATTTTTCTCATGTTGACAAAATTCTTTCTGATTGTGTTTCTACATCTCATGCTGACAAACTTCTACTTGCTTCTGTTCTTTTAGCTGAAGTTAATAAACTTCTGGCTGATGTTCCATTATCTACTGTTGTTGAAGTTCTTCCTGATGCTGTTTGTTTTGGTAAGGTTGATGAAGTTCTACCTGATTCTGTTCGTTTACGAAATGTTACTGAAGTGTTAGTGGAATCTACTCTTTTTCCTAAAGTTAATATTCCAACAGTCAATGCAGTTTTCTGTCCTAACTGTGATACTTCTAGTCCTTTATCTAACGTCGTTGAAATTTTATCTAATTCTGTCCGTCTAGTTAACGTAACTGAAGTGTGCTCTGCTTGTGTTTCTTTTCATAAGATTGATTCTCGTACAGCCAATAGTTTTTCTCTTTCTACCGTTGGCTTTCTTACAACCCATTTTAAAAACAGTTTCCTTCTCTGACGTGTTTTGAGTTTTCTAAACTACACTTGCCACCTCCTATATCGCGTGCTACAACTACTACATCCCCTGCTGTCTCTGTTTTGCGGAAAGCTGCCCATAACGAGCAGAAATTTGTTTATGCTCTTTCCGAACCGGAAGAAGTATGTCGGCGAAGTCCGAATGTCCTTGATATCGTTTCATTTTCCTTCTGGCAGCGTAAGCGTCTTAAGCTCAATACCTAGTCATCGCGCCCCAAATTCTTATGCCGACTTTGCTTTCCTTAGGTTTTGATTTTTGGAGTTTACGATCTTTTTATTTACTTGCCTGTTTGCTGGGTTTTCTTTCTTTTTCTTTCTCTTCCTCCTTGAACCCGTGTGGGTCCGGGAATAGAATAGCCCCATGATACGACCTGATTGTCGTAAGAGGCGACTACAGGGGTCCAACACCTATACACATGCACACTTTATACACGCACACTACATCAACACCCACACATTTCATAAACACACAGTTCTACTTGGTTTTCCTTTCATTCGTTTCCTCCTTCTACTCCTTAAACCCGTGTGGGTCCGGGAATAGAATAGCCCCATGGTACGACCTGCCTGTCGTAAGAGGCGACTACAACGGTCCAACACAACACAACACACACACACACACACACACACACACACACACACTTTATACACGTTCAATCCATACCCAAACACTTCATACACACACAGTTCTACTTGGTTCTCTTTTCTTTCGTTTCCTCCTTGTACTCCTTGAACCCTCGTGGGTTCGGGAATAAAATAAAATTATTCTAGAGTGTGCTTTTAAGAATTCTACGCCTGATGCGAAACCTCATATTAATGTTGATATTGTGGGTTATAAGTTACTTGGACTTATGGGCTCTGGTGCCAGTAGAACGATTATAGGATAGCAGCGTTGGGATGTGTTGAGTTAATTAAAGTTACCGTTAGGAAAGGATTTAGGTACCCCTTGTACCGTAGCGAGTGGTAAGAAAGTTGACAGGTTGGGGAAATTTATTTTACCGATTAGTTTGAAAGAACGCATAGTTAGTGTAGAAGTGCTAGTTATGCCTCATGTCAATACATTAATCTTAGAAATTGATTTTTTGTCATCCATTATTTTAGTACCCGATATTATGTATAATCAATGGAAGTTTGCCAATCTTGATATTTCGTCTGTTCATGACATACTAAATGACCCCGTTTTAAGGTCAACTCGTGATTTGTCTTCTGAACATCGTCTTAGGTTAGAACAATTGGTTAATAAGCATTTTGCCGAAGATCCTGGTGAACCTTTAGGTTGCAAGTATTTAGTGATGCATGAGATCAAGACTTCTGCAAAATCTATCAAGCAAAGATATTATCCGGCATCGCCGGTCATGCAAAAACATTTTGATGAAGAATTGGAGAAGATGCTAAAGTTAAGTGGGGTTGAGCGTTTGAGTAGCGTTTGGTCAAGTCCGATTTTGTTGATGTAGAAACGTGATAGCACGTACCGATTTTCTGTCGATTTTCGTCAGGTCAATTACGTAACCGAAAAGACGCGTACCCATTGGTGTACGTTGCTTCGATTTTAAACAGACTTTATGCCGTGAAGTACATTACTTCGTTGAACAGTACTTCATTAAACATTAAGTCCGCGTATCGGCAAATTCCTGTTGCCGAAAAATCCCGTCGGTATACTGCTTTTAGGTGATTTATATCAATTTCGTCTCATGTCATTCGGTTTGTATAATGTTCTGGCAACTGATAGACACTGTATTAGGTACAGAGTTGGAACCGTACGGTTTCGTTTACTTAGACGACATAGTCCTACGCACGCCTAATTTTGAGGTACACATTGAAATACTTCAAGAAGTATTTACCCGTTTAAGCAAAGCAGGTCTCACTATAGGTCGAGAGTATTGTCAGTTTTGCAGGTGCGAACTCAAGTATCTTGGTTACGTAATGAACGGTAGAGGCTTACTTCCTGACCCCGATAAAGTTTATGCTGTCCTGAACATACCACTACATTTGACTTTTCATTGCTTCACTGGAAGATACTACATTAGCCAGAAAGCAAGCTTTTTCGGCTGGAGGATTTCGAATTTTGCCAAACCCTTGCTGTTCCGAGCAAGGTAGGGATTTTTAACGTGCGTGACAACACTCACACACAGGGTCTCCAATTTTATTTTCATTCGAACGAAGGCGGTGTATTTGTAAAAATTGTTCGCCTAACATTTTTCAAGCGGACAGTGTCGGGATTCGAACTCGGAATCTTGGGCATAGTATTCACACGCATACCAACTACGCCACGTAGCCGCCCATCCTGAACATACTGCAACCGCAATCTGTTAGTGAAGTTAGGAGCGCGTTGTGGTATGGTCTCATCGTATAGGCGTTTCATTACGATTTGTTTACGATTATTGCTCCGTTGCCTTCTGAATGAACCTGCACCTTGAAGAAGTTCTAGATTACTAAAACGGGTAGAACGGCTTTAGAGTTCCAATGATCTAAAGATCCAAACTATAGCTTTAACCGAATTAGTGGGGTTTTCAGTGAGGAACCAGAATAAGACAGGTCCCCAAAAAAAGGCAGCAGCTTTTTCGTAAATAGAGTGGCAGAGACCATAGGGGTCGGTATGGCATTTTAAGACACACTACTACGATGTGGAAGGCAACGAAAAACTACCACATTACCTCCTAAGTACACAATGTATGTCTGTGTTGGAGATCTTGGCAGCCGCAAGCTGCTTAACCTCCTTTACATACCACTAGATCAGAATATTGCATGCAAATAGTGTAAGATGCAGACTTTGGGAATTTTAGGGAAATGTGTAGGTTAGCTCAGAATAGGACACAATGGAGGTACGCGTCTAACCAGTTGCAGGACTGAAGACTTAATGATGATGCCACTCCGTTAACTGCATTATTAAGGAAAATAGTAAATTGGTTTGGTTCCGAAATTTACTGGTTTTTTCATTATTCGTAAAAAGGTCTCGTATTCGACTTACGGACTTTCCGATGAGACTGGTTTATTTAAAGGTGTATGGCACGTCAAGGATCTTAAGCATAAGCCACATTAGTTATAAATATGTTTAAGGTTTTTGTTTTGTTTTGTTGTTTCGTTAGTTATCGTTTCCTGAAGTGTAACTTTTGGGGTTTTTGATTTCTCAAGCCGAAAATGAGATTTTCGTCTTCACATGGGGGAAGTGTAACGTGTGTTTAACTTATTAGTATAAAATATTATAGTAATTTGCCGGTTTGCTGATTTCCTGTAGTTAATAATTAATGTAATAGATGTCGATAACGACGAGAGTGTGGCACCTCCATTTTCTGAATATTAACTTAATAACTCGTTTGTCAAGTAAAATTTGTTGTAGGTTGTTCTATCATCCAGCTTTGTTGATTTATGTACGTTTAGAATCTACCACGAATTGATTTGGGAATTAATTACTGGATGATATACGACGAAACTTCCGTTCGTGTGCCGGACACACTGGTATTGGTAAGAGTCGAGTGAGGTATTTATTGCTCGATGCCCATCGAATTATTGAGTGGTACGGCATGGTAAGTGGAAGAATTGTACTTGAAATTGTCTGTGAAACTACATTAAATACGCCAAGTTTAAAAGCAGATGTCCTGTAACCTTTTCACTTATTTTGTGTTTACCAGTGAGAGAATCTTTCGCCTACACCCAGCGTTTTAATATTACTGGTGGTGCCCGCCTAATTTCGTCGTTATTACCGATTTTTGTTCTACTGCGAATTGTATTCTCAGGGCTGCATTGAAGAGCCCAAGCGGCGACATGTACCATAGCCACCCCTCATTGGCTAGAGCTAAGCCAAAAAGATCACGATCCTTTCCCCCGGTGTCATAGTGCCTAACAGGTCCCAACAACGAAAATTTTACAATATACATTCAAGAAAATCGAGAGTAAAATTAAGGATCATGGGGCTGAAGTGGACATGAAAGTAATAAGAATTAGAACCCATTGTGAGACGAGAGTGGTATTGGTCGAAGATCAGGTAGGAAATCTAGATAGAACAATGGGGGAAATTTGCAAACTGAATTCATGGATTTGAGATCAAGGGCTAAACAACATGGTGGAAAGAGTGTTCGGTATACGATAAATGGCCTCGGACAAATTATCTAAGTTTTATGGTAATGGAAAATTAAATCTTCAAAGTGCTTCTATAGTATATTGCAATGCTTGTATATAGGTGCGTAAATAATAAAAACCGCATTTTACGTAATTGGTCGACATCACCTAGTAATCAGCATTTTCTATAGTGAATTGCTTTTGCAGCAAAGCGATGAATATCGTAATATGAGATATAGTTTCCAAAACAAAGCTTCCTCGTTGATTGTGTGCGTAAGAAATAACTGTAAAAAATATAAAAAATTAAGAAATATATAGATACATTGAAGATGGCTTGAGTTAAAATATCAATTTTAATGAGAGTATGAGCAAAGTTGTTTAAATTTTCGATTGATTAGTATTTTCTATTTCAGGAGACAATTTTCAGAAGTTATATCACCAGATGTTAAACTACAATATTTACTGCTCCTGTAAACTGAATCTGTCGTATTCTTCATTTATAAGACTTAGAAATCACAGCTTGTTTTCTTTCCTAAGAGTTTTATAATAGATACTGGTCAATCTTATAACATTATTATGTACCATATAAAATAATTTGTCTTCATAGGGAAGCTAAAAACTATAACTCACCAAAATTTTATCAGTATATGTACATGATCAGAAATATTCAGGACGAGCCTAGAAAAGATGCGTCTCTTTTACATTTAACCAGTTGACGTTACGCAATTAATATTTAGAAAAGCATACAAGATGGACACTGAAACGTAATAAAAATCGTGGACGTAATATGTTCAACAAGCCTTTTAAGATTCCTAGTGTATTTTGCAATCATACTAGGAACGTGAAGGTCATAGTCGTGTATGTTAAAGCCATTGCTTCTTTTATATCCATCAATGAACCTAATGCAGACGACCGATCAAGGTTGTTCAACGGCCCATACATCTGTGAATAGTGGACAATTTACACGCACTGTTGCTCAACATCTATAATAAGAATTACTTTGTTTTTTCTAGTTAATGTATAGAATTAAGCGACGATTGCAGCTTCTGAAGCCTTTAATTTATTTCTTATAATTGAAACGCATGTGGAGGAATTTTTGAACAAGGCGGAGTATTTAACCTTGATTTGAGAGTAAATTAGGAATTCCGCTATTACGCACGTTTTTTTTGCCATTAATATAACTGTTGGTTATTGGTCTTTCAGATATTGATCAATAGAACAATCGTGTTTTAATTAAATTTGTGAAGAATAGTAAGTGAACCCAAAAAATTTATTTCACTCCATCTTGCGCCCTATGTGAAGTAAAACAGGGTACCTCTACGGGGCAAAATGGATTTTAAGGATAAGCATCTTATTATGTAAGCTTAGTGTAGTCAATAAAATGAAAATTTGAAGTTACAGTTTACCTATATTTAAAAAAAGTAAAAATTAACTAGAAAAGACTAAATTAATGGTCAAGTTCAAATTTCAACACCGGCACAGCCATAATGAACATACCGTCCGCAAACTGAACAACCTACCCAATCTTCTAGCGATTGTAAACATAACCCACTGCAATAAATACAGAGACGTTAGCCCCTTCATCACTACTTTCTTCAAGCTAGTAATTATGCAACGTTTAGTTTCCTGGGGTTCTTCTTTTCAAATATTGCTTTTCCTGTTTTACTTTTAAAATGTCTCCTGTTTTCTTTCTTTCTTCTCTGTTAATTTCTGTCTTTTATTTCTCTTTTTCTGCCTCTTTTGTCGATTTACTTTTTCTTGAATTGCTTCTGGTTTATATTTTATTTCTTTCTACAATTCCGCTTTGTAATGCGCGGAAATGATAATCTTAGTTTTCGCTCGTTTTCTAAACATTTTAGTTCTCGTTGAATTAGCGAGTGCAAATGTAATCGAGAACACCGTCGAATTTGGAACTAGAGATACTTTTATGGCCATCATGTTACGAGGTTCTGGGACTGATTCCACTTTCCTTTCTATGGTAGTTTGTGGAACTCCAAAAGATTTCACAGCAAAGTATTAACTCATTTTCCTTTCTAAAACAGCTTTTACTGCTGTTCTTATGTTCGCTTCTAATCACTTTTCCCTATCAATTTTGCGGTTATAATTTCTCACCATTTTGTAAAGAAATACTTACTCTAGTTAAGGATTCAATCACGTGGGATAAGACGGGGAACCTAGGCCATTTTACCCTGAAAGGTACCCCTTATTTCCGCATGGCGTATTCTTCAACAAAAATTCTTCTAACCAAGAAAAACACTTTTAAATCTTTAAAAGGTAATCTTTACCTGTACCATCCAATGCACCATCACTCTTCTATCCAGAAATCAGACCACTCACAAATTGTTTTAAGTGTTTGTCGCGTCTACAGAATACTTTTATAATAATAGTTAAAAAGTGAAATAAACCTTTTTTTTAAATTTCATTTCGCAATGCAACCTACTCCGTCATTAACACTTAAGTGACTGAGAAATGAGGCATTTTCGTTCCATAGAGTTCCATGGGTTGGACGTTTGACGCGTTAGGATTACTAACTAACAGGGGTACCCTGTCTTGCCTCTCTACCCAGTTTTGCTCCACCATTGCTTATAGTGTACGCAGTATGTTTGTGGGGAGTCTAGCGCAGATCCATCTTATGGGATTCACCCATAGAATCCACCGATCGGATGAAATCTACGGTTGGGGAGTCTGGCGCAGATCCACCTTATGGGATCCACCCAAGGATCCACCGGAACCACCTGATCCACCGGATCTACCATTGGGGAGTCTGGCGCAAATCCACCTTATGGGATCAAACCATTCGATTCACCGGATCTACCGTTGGGGAGGCTGGTGCAGATCCACGTTATGGGATCCACCCATCGGATCCACCGGTTCCACCTGATCCACCGGATACATCACTCGAAGCATTTTTTCTTACCGAGCATTTTTTCTTAGGGTTTGATACAGTTTGATCTAGAATTTTCTGGGAATTTGAATCTCCTGGAATTTTTCAAATCGGACCATCCCTATAAAGCCCCGAACCTTTAAATTTTTTGTTTATTTAATTTTAGCACGAAACATAACAACTACAAAATCTTATAAACTACTGTACACAAAAAGCTACTATACATAAAACATACTTAAACTATGTAAAGTAAAGCTTATCTACATCTTTTTGTTCCCATGCATAGATTAACGTGCTCCCAGGTATGATAAAATATTTGTCGTCGTCTCCAGACAAACTGATTTTATTCATAAGTTGCGTCTAAATTGTCTGCTTTGGATTGCGTATGCATGTCATGGTGTGCATGAGGGCTTTGCTATTGTTCCTTAAATTTTTTGTTTATTTAATTTTAACTCGATCTTTAAATTCTCTTTGGCTACCCGTGACATACGCTTTAATCAAGAATTTCCCGGATAATTTAAAACCGGCAAATTTAACATTTTAACGTTTACTAAGGGTATATCATGCTTATTGTCTACATGATAGTTACTAATAAAACAATTAAATTTTAAATAACTTCTACATTATACTTTTGGAAATTTCAGATTTGACTATTTTCTAAATGAATCACCAAGCGAAAGTACATGCATTGATATTAAATTAAAGAATTTGTATATCATTTGCAAATACAATAATAAATTTATTAACATTGTTTACTAACCTAGGAATAACTATTCATACAAGGTCAGGTCAATCAATTTCTTTGAAGGTGAAACTTCTTTCTCCTAATACAAGCAACTTTTCATGAGGTACTATCAACTAGATATTTGGTGACGCTAAAAGGAATGCAATTAGGTCAGATAAAGTCAAAACATTTTTAACACATCGAATCAGGTCATTCTTTTGGGCGGTAAAAGCCGGTCTGGGGAAAATGCTTTTATTGAGATAATATTTGAAATAACTGTAATAAAAAATAAGTAACTGAAATGTAATTTTTACATTTTTGACAATACTTTGGATGCCAAATGAGAAAAGTTAAATTGCTTCACAGATTATTAATCAGCTGTAAAGTTTAGCAACTTTGCCAAATTAAACGCACTCTCTATCTCCACGGATAAGCGAGATTCCCATTGCAAGAGTCGAATTTGAATCAGCCTGTGTGTACAACGCCACCTAATTCCTCCTTACCAGGAGCCTCACTGCGGATCCTCTTTACGGGATTTTCACAGCGGATCCTCTTTATGGTGATCCTCATGATAAAAGTTTTCTGCGACTATGCATGACTAACATACACAACAAAAGTTTCCTTAGAATAACCAATATTTCTACGTTCCAGTACTATGACCTATCAAATTAGTCTGGAATTTTCTCAAAGGTCTAATAGGTTTTAATTCCTAATGTGGATGAAAAAATTGGGTTTAAGAAAAGTTGATACAATACCTGATACGAATAGTATTCAACGAACGATGAACATTGGAATATGTAGAGAAAAACTAGCTTTCCATTGGTTTAGCGTTCTCGAACTTGCGATCACCATCATAAACGAATTTCACTGACAGATATCAATACAGCTTCTATAGTATATAAATTTTTACATTAAATCTTACAATTCAGTATATATTCCATGTGAATATCTGCTAGCAGTTTTATAAACCCCATGTCCTCGATTATTTCCATAAAATTATCCAAATCCTTGAGCAATAGTGACACAGCAGTACAGTGCTGTATTGCTTCCTTGCATGACTGACACATAAGACATTTTTCTTCTTCTATCGAAAACCGTTGCCCGCATTCTGTTTTTTTTGCTGTTGAGCATTGCGAAATCTTCCAATAACCTCGTCAAAGTCTTTATATATATTTGTTTAATCGCCTCTTTAAACTGTACAATCAACAAATAATAACTTCTGCGCGAACAGTCCTTTTATACGAGCTACCTTTATTCGGATATGTCCCAATTGTGCCCTATTTGTGTGCACGCACGAAACAACAGGTAGGGAATGTATTCTCTGAACTAATTTATTACATTCTTTGGTAAATTGCTAAGGACTTTAAAAATAATTATAACTCTTATTAGACCTTTAGTGCTAGGATAAACACTATTATTTAAGGTAATGTCACTGTTTTCTGGATCAATTTCCTACACACTTTTTCCCAAACTATGCGTATCGGAATAGGGGTTATACTTTACACCATAAACCGATTTGTCTATATTTTTGATCTCGATCTCGAGTCAACACATCTGCATAATAAAGATGTATCAGCTCCTATTTTGTCACAGCCAGATTTCTCAGCCCCTTTTTCAGTGCAGTAAAATGCATCCGATACAAGCATAGGAGGAGTTCTAACTCAAATCTAGGATGGTATAGAACGGGTTATAGCTTACGCAAGTAGAACTTTGTCTAAAGCTGAACTTAACTATTCCGTTATAGAACGTGAGCGTCTGACAGTAATTTTCTGTATCGGAAAACCTAGACACTATGTGGAGGGAGTTCGTTTCTAGGTGTAAAGTCATTCAGGTTAGAAATCTTAGGAGGCGCTTCTTGATACGAAGTACCACAGGGTAGTCGAAAATTAGAATTTATATACAGTGTGCAGAAATCAATTGATTTCGGAAATTTAACGTAACACAGTATGTGAAGCACTAATTACTATCTCAGATGACAAGGATAAAGACATTAAAACTCGTCACCAGGCAGTATATCTGTGCAAAAAATTAAAACTTTTAAATTTATGTGTTCTGTAGTAATATGGTATGACATACTGTTGCAGATTAATACAGTAAGCAAGCTGTTTTAAAAAATATTTAATAATATTACGGAGTGCATGTATCTGTTGAATAAAATAATAGCGCATTTCAAGCAAAAACAAACAGATGACAGATTCGAAGAATTTGTTCAGGATGCTGCAAAAGGTCCATTTTGATTATCAACATTAAAATGAGGTGGAAAATGATCCCAAAAAAAGAATTGTAAGCAAAATTTTTATTTCGCTATTTTAGATGACCATTAACTTACTGCAAGAACGATTTGCATTCTAATTACTTTGGGTTTTATACAGTATTCCGAAATTAAAAAAATTTTCTGAATCAGATTTGAGGAAACACTGCCTAGTATTAGAAGTAATATTAACTGACAAGAATGAGAAAGATATCGATAGAATAGAACTATTCGAAGAAATAGTTACCCCGTAGTTTAGAAAATAGCAGTGATCCTTTACAGTTTTAGGTTATTTGGTACAAAATGATCTACAAAGTTATTTTCCTAATACACTGGATTAAGAATAATTTTGACGCTGCCTGTTTCAGTTGCTTCAACTGAGAGATCGTTCTCCAAACTCGATCAACAACCACCTTAGAACTCCAATGTTTCAAGAACGTTTAATTGTGCTGGCCATGATATTTTTGAGTCAGAAATACTGCAAGCGCTGAATATTCACAGTATTTTACAAAAGTAGTCTGAGATTAAAGCTCGGGATGTAAAACTTTTATAAATCGTGTTCCTTATTATGATAAATAGTTATTGGTTTTCTTCAGGTTAATATTTATTTAATTTGTAGAAATTGTTTTGCTATTATATTTACTAATATCAAAATATTTTTCTATTAACCTTCTATATGTTGGTACGGGCGGCACAATACATTTTGAACACAGGCGGTTTAAGCTCACGGTGCGGCCCTTGTCGTAAGAAATAAAATATTCCATTTAAAAGAATTATTTATGTTGGATTTGACCTCACTTTGACCCTTGCGCTCAAGGTTAAACGTATACGTTCATTGAATATAGCTTTTATAACGCTACAACTTTGTCTCAAAACATTTCTTCAGAAACCCTCCGTTTTCAAAACATTTGACTGTTTTCAAATTTTACTAACACCCCCGTATATTAAAGTATTGTTTTCCGAACTTAAAACGTTTAAGTATATAAAATCTACAAACCGTATAAAAGAAAAACTTCTATTTTATAAAGCGCTGATGACTCTGTTTTGCAGCTACATTAATATTCGATTTTAGGGAAAAGTTCGATCAGCGACAGAATGAAAGGCAAAAGTTAGCATGCACAAACCCTTTCATTGGTGTCCTTTATCCAAATCTAATAAAATCCTAAGAATTTCACGTTGCACTCATCGTAAAAATTGACTAGTTTACGCAATATTTTACATCGACTTTAGTTTCATCAGATCGTATCCACGAGAACTAGAAGTGCAGTTCGTTCTTATGGACTGAACAGTATTTATGTTAAACACCTTGATATATTTATTTATAATAAGCATGTTCTTGAAAGTTAAACCTTAACAGATACATTGTCTACATGGGTGTAACAACTTAAAATGATACCTTGGTCTTTTCGAAAGACCATATCGCGAGGAAATGCTCTTTCTATTAGTTTCAAAGATATTATATAGAAATAAGAACGTTGAGAAGGACCGGAAATGATTAATATTTTATGTTTATGAGTCCAAAAATGTACAATTATTGGCTTTTGTATGGAAAATAACATTAAAGACATTCCATGTATCGATCCCTCCAATTTATATTGAATTTCAGAACTAGGTAACTACGTGACCGCGGATATTGCAAAATAAGTACTAGATATCAATATTTAATTGCCGGAAGATATTCTACAACTCCCCACAAGTGTTGCAAGTCAGCTATTCTTCACCCGACTAAAGCAGTCGTCATGAAATTTAGGATTTCAGTTGTCCTACCCTTTATTGTAATAATTTAGAAGCTCGAAGGTTGGTGTTACATTAGCGGAAGAAGTGCTTATGTAATTAGTTTTTGAATGTAATCTGAACAGTTTAACGATTGGTCCAAGGCCGATAGATGTTTAAGTGTAGTAATATCGTACAGGCTTTATGATAATTATAAAAATTTTAAAAACAATTAGTGCTTTCGAACTTATGTAAGAATGTTAGTGTTATATGCATGTGTATTAGCAATCAAATCAAATTGAGGCAGTAAAATGTCATTAGCAATAAAAAATCTTACATCACGGTAATTTAGAATTACCTGTACAAAAAGTACTTTGCAATTTTTAAATATAGTTTTTATGCAAATAAAACAATTACCTACAATATATTACACATAGAAAAAAGCCACCGAATTAATCTAACAGTTTCGAACAGAATTAAATGAATTAGAATTTTAGAATACAAAGAAGTACAAATTATACTGCAACGAAACAGAATGCGATACTTAAAATGTCTAATTTCAGAATGTCTAAACACAAAACATACCAACTCACGTTAAAACGATGAAATAAATATCTATATACAGTAGGTACTAACATCAGTTGTAAAATATCGTATATATATATATATATATATATATAAATATATATATATATATATATATTGCTGTGATATCTCGCCGCCCCTACGATTGGTGCAATAAAATGCTGTGATATACGAGCCCCACCACTTGAGCAGACCAAAAATGCTGTGATAACCTCTGTTACTCTCTCACAGCTTCTTATACCACTCAAACACTTGAGAAATGTTAATTTATAATTTTCTTTTGCCTTGACTAGCTGATTCAATTAAATAAAGTACTTCTCTAATACACAGTATAATGATTGAATATTTACAACTCCTTTAACTATCTTCACCCTTTTTATATCATATACATCTGTCAAATTATTACAAAATCAAGCCAGCAAAACGAGATTTTTATTACCTTTAAAGACTTATTGAAACGTTTCAAGCTGTCTGTAACTTTTCATAGAACTTTCGTAAGAAATTCCCAATTTGTCGGCTTTTACACTTTAAATTATGATTGAGATAAAACAGTTTAAAAATAATTCATATCAAAAATATTTGAGATAAAAACAGATTCAAAAATAAGTCATATCAAAATTTCTAACCTGAATTATTTTCATGGGTGCTCATAAGAATTGAAGTCGATATCCAAATCGTTATTGGTACGTTTATTGCAATGAAAAGTTTTTCATTTTCTCCATAGAATATTTACCATCAATTTGCTTGAACAGGCAGCATTCTCTAAAATTGTATTTTTGATCGTAATGTCTCGTAATTTATAGTGCTACAGGAATCGTAACATTATTTTACTTGTGATTTATAATTGTAATATATATCGTAATTGAGATGGTCATTCCGATGGTAGTTGAGATGGTAAATTCAGATTTACATTCCAAGAGGAATTTAGATCAACCTTCAGAGAGGAATTTAGATCGACATTCAGAGCCCTGTTTTATTTATTATTAAAAATGTTATAATTTCCTAAATCTTATTTACTTACGTCTCAGAGGTACGGCACAATTTTCACAATTATACACATTATAATTTCACTGTTAACAAATATTTATTATTCACGTAAATATTTGGCAGTTTTAATTAAAGTTACTGCCCAGTTTCAAAGTATACTAACTTGATATTCAATTCTCAAGATATTTATAGGACCGTCCCACTTTTGTTTGTGATTCGCTGGCTTCACGTGCTAGGCGCGGCCAAGCATATTATCATTTGTTATTTTGGAAAAATTTACCAATTGTACGTATTTTAATTGCATGACGCAGTGCTTCAAGTCACGTAATTCAATTGTTATATCTTATATTTACTTCAGGAATCCCAGGAATTTTCGTACATATCGATCACGTAGTCTTGTTTGTTAGCTTTATTCTAATCTAAATTGAATAAATTTGGTATTTTTTTGGTTCCCAATAAATTGGATTTTCAAACAACTGTGATTCTCTTAGATCACGTACGCTTTTAAATAATGCATAATTTCTGCGTGCGTTTACGATAATATTTCTACACACTTTATGAATGTTTATCTAGCCACTTTATGCAGGTTTTTCACTGATTTAATTTCAATTTGTTTCGTTACCTTTTTAAATTCTAATCTCTGCTAGTAGCTACACTTAGATATGTGTTTTAATTGTTTGTACTGCTATATACAGTGTGCTCGCAGCTAATAATTTTCATAATACCTTATTTACTCTTCTAATATCCATAATTCCGTGTTTCTGTTACTTGGGAGTTTCCCTTGCTTATTCTACGACCCCAATTACTTAACCTACCCCTAAATTAACCCTATAATTACAACATTAATCCCCAAATTAAAATAAAATTTTTTTAAAAAAGTTGGTTTTGGCGCCCAACGTGACACAAAATTCACATTGGTCAAAATATTTTATTTTTATTTTTGCTTTACTATGTACACAACTCCTGCATTATTTTTGCTTCTCTATTCTTATTTTAATATAGCCTATTCTATACCTACACATGTATTCCTTCCGAATATTTTATGCTATTTTCAAAATGATTATTATTTACACACGCCTCTTTCTTTTTTTATAGGTCTATACAAAGCATTTCATCTCCTTAATTCCTATCCATCTATGCTTTCCCCATTTTCATTAATTCATAAAACGTATCATCTCTTCACATTTCTCCTGTTTATCTATTCCCATTTATCTATGCTCTATTGTTTTCTTCTAATATTACAATATGTACAATACCTATTCCCTAATTAATCCTAATTTATGATGATATCCTAATTTATGATTGTCCTATCCTATGTTTTTCCTATTCTAACTTATTATTAAACTATCCTACTTTATAATCATATCCCTATTTCCACTAGTTTATTTTACATTGTACACTTTTCTCCATTATCAATAGTTTTTCCTATTCCTTGTAGTGGTACATTAAATTTACATGAAATTTTCCCCTGATCACGTTTGAGTATACCTCCTTCAGTTCATAAGTGTTCTCCCCTACGACCTTGTTTATCAGAAATGAACCTATGTAGGGTAAGTGCAACTTGGCACATGTATGCAGGTGTCTTCTTCCTACTCTTAGATTTTTAATAATTATCTTGTCTCCTATTTGGAATGTAATTCTTTTCTTTATCTTTTCATTCATTTTGTCTACGTACTTTCGTGCTCTTTTCTGTAGCCTTCTCCTGACTCTATATAATTTTCTCTCCAAGTCTTCCCCTCTTGTTGTAATTTCTCAGGGCCTATCCGGGTACACCTTCCTCATTAAAGTTATGGGAGACTCTTCAGTGACTGTATGTGGTGTATGATTTATAAATCGTTCAACCTTTGGTAAATTTATTTCCCAACTTCGATGATCCTGGTATGTTATCATGCGCAAAAACTCGCAGGTCTCCTGAATGTATCTCTCTGCAGGATTTCCTTGAGGATGACGTATGCTACAGAAAACAACCCCTATTTGTTGGTTTTCCCAGTGTGACACAAACCTAGCATTATTAAAGTATGTTGCGTTGTCCGCCAGTATTCTTTTGAATTTTCCTTCTTCTGCAATAAATTGCTCTAGTTTTCTGATCGTTTCCACTGTGTTACAATCTCTAGTGGGGAATAACCTTGTGTACTTTGAGAATACATCCACTACCACTAGGACATGTTTATTTTTCTTCCTACTGGGTACTAAATTACTTATGTAGTCTATCACAATTAGGCCTAATGGATTGTCCACCTGAATGCTTTGAATGACGTTCTGATTCACATGGTTCTTGTATTTACCCAGCATGCAAAGATGACACGTGCTCACTGTTTCTTTTATGAGTCCCAGATCCCTCTGAGCATAGAAATTCTCTCGAAACATTAACCACAGTTTTCTAATCCTCAAATGTCCATATGAGACATGGAATTCTTTTATGACTGATACAGCCGATTCCTTGTTAAGCACATACAGGTCTTCACCATTTAAGTATTTTATAAGAAAACCATTAATATCTTTAAACTGTTTATAATTTGGATCTACCTTTAACCTATCCTTTATATTTTGTATCCATTCATCATTTTCTTGCATTGCCAGAATTCTCCCATGTGAAAATATCGACTCATCTCTCACTAAATTATGCATTGCTACAAATATGTCATTTGACTTTAAATTATCATTTATCTTATTTCTGCTAAGAGCATCTGCTACAATATTATTTTTACCTTTTATATATCTGATCTCGAAATCGGAATCTTGTAGTAAAAGACCCCATCTGTATATTCTATTGTTTGTATATCTAGTGTTGAGTAGAGAACACAAAGCGGAATGGTCTGTTTCAACGATAAAGTGTCTTCCCATCAGGTAGAATTTTAGTCTCGTGATCGCGAAGACTACTGCTGCCATTTCCTTCTCACTAATTGTATAATTTAGTTCATGTTTTTTGAGAGTTCTAGATGTGAATGAGATGGGTACCTCTATACCATCCTGAATTTGATATAATTCCGCGGCTAAAGCATTATCCGACGCGTCCGTGCGTACCACAAATTCCTTTGAGAATTCTGGGTGTCTTAAAATAACTTGCTCATGAAACTGATTTATTAAGCTCCGATATGCCTCTTCATGAGCCTCACTCCACAACCATCTAACCCCTTTCTTCAACAAAGTGAATAATGGAATAGCTTTCCGTGAAAATGACGGAATAAACTTTTTAGAGAAATTCATTACCCCCAAAAAGACTTTTAGAGTACGTACATTTCTTGGTCTAGGATATTCTAGTATTTCTGATAGTCTACTTTTGTCCATGAATATGCCCTCATTACTAATTTGATATCCCATAAATTTTACCTTTTCTTGGAAAAATTCACACTTCTTCATATTTAATTTTAGTCCCGCTAAGTTTAGTTCTAACAGGATCCGTTCAAGATGTACAAAATGTTGTTCTATGTCATCACTAAAAATTAAAACATCATCCACATAATGTATGCAGAATTCTTTATTTGGTCCCAATATACCCTGCATAGCTTTTACTAATGCAGCCGTACTTGAAGACAAACCAAAAGGAACCACTTTAAATTGATAAATTTGCCCTTCTATCGAAAAACCCGTATATTTTCTGGATTCCCGTTCCAGTGGAATAAGCCAAAATGAATTCTTTAAGTCTATTTTTGAAAATATTTTCTCGTTACCTATTGTTGTTAAAATTGTATCCATAGTTGGTGGACTGCTATATTGAGGTTTGGTCCTTTTATTTATTTTCCTAGCAGCTAAACATAATCTGATGCTGTTATCATTCTTTTTAACCACAACCAAAGGATTTACAAAATGCGTGTTCGCCTTCTCAATGACACCCTCACTTAGCATCTGATTTATCTCTACCTTCACTCTATCCCTATACGCTGCTGGAATAGGATATAGCTTCGTGTTAAACGGCTCCATATTAACGACTTCTAATTTATGCACATAACTCGTTGCTATTTTGGATTTATTTATTATTAGCTCTGAATTCTTTATTAACAGTGCCTCTGCCCTTTCTCTTACCTCTTCTGGACATTTTATATTATCATCAATATCCCCCTTTATATCAACTTCACCCTCAAATTTATTAATATTTATACAGTCTTCTTCGACTTCAATGCTCTCCTCATCATCCCATTTTATATATTCCCCTTTTATATCTATTGCTTTACCTTCGGCATTTATTTTTAAACCCAACTTATCTATTATGTCCATACCAAATATTGCACCTACTCTTAACCCTGGCACTATTATAAATTCATTCTCAAACTTTATCTTACCCATTTCACATTCCAGAACTATTATTTTGTTCACACTTGCAAATCTCTTGCTATTTGGTGCTATTAAATTAAATTTCCTCATGGGCAACATGTTCCCTATTAATTTTTCCCGTTTAACAAAGTCTTCAGACACTAACGACGCTTCAGCTCCCGTATCAATGAGTGTTCCACCTTGAATATTTCCAATCCTTAATTTAATTATCGGTAATAAGCTTTTATTCATTTTCTTTTCCATTTCACATTTTATGTATTCACGCTGGTGTTCGTATCCATTTATTTTTAAGGGCTTACTTGGTTTGTCCTCTTTCAAAAATCCTGATTCGACGTAGATGGTCTTGCCTGACTCGTAACTTCTGCATAGGTACGGTTCATTCTTATAGGTTGTGCAGATTGTTCCCGATGTTGTGTTTGTATCCTACACTGATTTATATTTCTGTCGTGATTCGTCCGCTCTGCTTTTCTTCTTCGAGTATCTCTCGTGTTCCAGTTTCTTCTAAAATTATTGTTATAGTAGTTATTGTTGTTGTTCCTATGAAATTGTCCCCCATAATTTCCCCTATTGTTAGATCTATTATTTTCTGTATTTCTTTGCAATCTACCTAAACTCTTTCGCTGTCTTGGTGCCATCCTGCCATCCAATACACGACTTTGTCCTAACTCATTACAACGTTGTAAATATTACAAGAAAATCTTCCTATTTACTATATTTTGAATCGTTACATAATGTCTGATTTCTTCGCCAGAATGTCCCGCTAACTATTCTATGATTTGTGTTTCTTCCATCTGCGGATCTAATTGCTTCGCTAAACTGAATTTTTGTATAGCGTATATTTCTCTGGTCATTCCTAAATTTTGATTGTATTTCCCTGTAATTAAATTATCTCGCGCCTTGTATTGTTGCTTATCCTCCAAAATGTTCTCAAAAACCTACTTTCAAACTCTTGAAATAACAATTGATAATACGCTTGGCCTCGCCTAGCATGTGAAGCCAACGAATCAGAAACAAAAGGGGACGATCCTATAAATATCTTGAAAATTGAATATCGAGTTAGTATACTTTGAAACTGGACAGTTACTATACTTGAAAGTGCTAAATATTTACGTGAATAATAAATTAAGTTGACAGTGGAATTCTAGAGTGTATAATTGTGCAAAAAGTGCCGTACTTCTGAGACGTAAGTAGATAAGATTTAGGAAATTGTACCATTTCTAATAATAGATAAAACAGGGCTTTAATTACCATCTCATTACCACCTCAATTACCATCTCAATTACCATCTCAATTACAATCTGAATGATAATCTGAATAACATCCGAAAACTACCATTACAATCTTAAATTACAATCAAAATAATGTTACGATTCCTGTTAGAACTTTAAATAACGAGCCATTACGATCCGAAATACAATTTTGGAGAATGCTGCCTGTTCAAGCAAATTGATGGTAAATATTCTATTGCGGAAATGAAAAGGAAATGATAAGGGAATCATACTAAAGAAAAAAGCAAGTTAGCTTCAACGTCTCACATGAATCTAAACGTTATTTAAAGCTCGTCATTGCTTTTGACAATACTGGACTCGTCTTATCATAAAACATTACTTATATAAAAAATTTCGTAGCAATTATAGGTGCCTGACAACATTTTAATCTGTATTCAGAAAGCAATAAAACTAATCAATTTAAACAAAATCGCAAAATACAGATTGTTCTTGGTTTTTATTTAGAGTAACTTTTTTTTTTATCAAATAAGGTATTCTGAAATGTTATGGCAGTTAATAAATCTACAACTGATAAAAAAATTAAATTCAATTTCAGTAAATTGAATTTTTAAGAAAGATTGTAACGTTTCCTACTTTCAGCTTCTGCTTTCTAATGCTTTTCGGCAGCTTATATTTGTGTTAACAAACAGTCGAACAATACAATTGCCTAGAAACTAAGGAAAAATTATTTTTGAAGGATAACCCGAATAAGTTTAAAAGTTTTAAAACGCAAAATTTAGCATTTGGTCAGTAAGCATGCGTGTAATTAAAACTAACTATGCGCTAATCAAGATCAGTTGTACAATTAGCAGTTCTCTATTAGCAGCTTGAAAACTGGAGTTTAATTTTACTTATTACCAAATTGCTCAAACTTAATTATTTTGCTTATTGTTCCCCTCATCACGTTAAATTTTTTTGAAGTCTAAACCGACTGTGAACTCAATTAATTAAAACTAGTACAGCTTATATAAACATCAACAAAACGCGATGACAAAAGATTACAATATTAAAAAAATTATCTATTAATCTCAGCACCGAATAAATTCAATCGAAAATAAATTCCTGCATTAGTAAATCAGTCGAATGCTTACCAGTAATTGTTGCTTGCAAAACACTAACTATCGATAAACCGAGAAGAATCACAAATTTAAATTTTGTAAATACTTTGTACATTTTTTTATTTAAAATTTCAATAAACTACACAGGCACTTCACTCCTCGAGTTAAATTAAATTAAGCAGTCTCCTTCCTTTGCGTATTATATTTTATATTTTTAATTGTAGCTTTTAGCTAGTAAAACTGGTTTGAATGCCGCTGTAATTAATACACCACTGAAATATTTATGCTAGACGTAATTTAAACGTCTGCTTAAAAGCTAAAAGTATTTATCATTTTATTTTTTATGTTATTGCACTAAACTGAATAATTTTACTTTAAAATAATTTAATCCTTGATATATGAAACTTCACCTAACCTTGTAAGGCTATGCATATACGCTTCTTTAATTTGTTTGAAAATCTATTAAAAATTACCTTTATTTGGTGTAAACTATTTACATAGGAATTCCGGAATGATATCACCAAGCACTGAAGAGTATTTTTAAAACTGTCTTTGAATGAATCAAAAGCGTATGGTGCTGCTACTTCGTCGTTTAGTTTTGTTATTTATTCAAGTCTTAGTACAAAATAATTTTTCTCGACCTAGTTTTTGTTCCATGTGTAAAAATTAAGTCCAAACGTTTGTCTATAGGTTCTCATTAATTTTAAAAACCGTTCTGACCCTTAAATTGACGGCGCGAGAGGACACTTCTTGCATATAACGTAGACTTGCTAATTTTAACAGTCATTAGTGCAAGCCAGGGCCGGTTTTACCATTAAACAATCCTAGTCTACTACTACTCTTCTCGCAAGTCTAAACTGAAGTTTGTGAAAACAGATCCCTTTACATATGTAATGTTCTGGTTTGTCTGGAATCACTTTGTTAATACGTCGTAGCAATGGAGATAACATTTATTTACAAGTTAAAATACAAATAAGTTATACGTTAAAAGCATGACGTACAAACAAAATATGTATAAAAGTATTTGAATTGTTGATTCTATAATAATTTATTAATGTGTTAAATGTTGTGTTGGTAGTGTCGCTTGTATAATTTTAGTAGGTTAGTAGTTTTTGTTAATAATTGGATTGTAAACTCTACTCTTATAATACATAAAGTTTTCCTCCTCTATTATTAAATTCATAGCCTCTTCCACACTTTGCGGGTTTTGAAATCTGATTTTATTCGCTAATCGCTCGGGTAGCGCGTATATATACAGGGTGCCCTATTTTTTACACGTTGTATGGGTAACTCTGTTATTTGTGACATTAGAGAAAAGATTAAATAGGGAAAGTAGTGCAGTTTTTAATGCCGCGTTCAGCCATGAAGAGGTAATTAACATACAGGGTGGTTAGATTGGGTTTAAGGAGATGATATAAATTGATAAAGATATGCTAATTACAGGGAAGGACCAATTGCTTTTTGCAAGCAATAACGATAGCAGTGGAGCGGTTATGTAATAACTACAACTACACCAAACTACTTAATAAAGGGTATAAATACCTTTTATCCTGTGCCGCTGGGGGGCAATAAACATTCACACACAAAGAGCTTCCGACGGACCACCAGTAACACGCTCGACCGGGTGATGGTGTCGCTTTCAAAAGCTCTCACACGACCGTCTTCTGCAAGGGTTCGAAGGCGACTCACTTCACGCACTGCCTGCCGGTATATAATAAAATGTTTCACTGAAAACTGTAGGATGCACGCACAGGTGGTATTTATTGTCACAAATACCGAATTGTTCGATGATGACGTAACATACCGCCCACCAAATTCATAGAATTTTGAAAAGGAGGGAAGTAGGTTGGGTGAAGGAAATCACATGGGATTTGACCTTGCTAGGAAAACAGGTAACGAAAGATAGGGTGGTACACTACAGCGAGCGATATTACCAACTATGCAAAAATAAAAATATATATGAAAATAAGCAAATATGTAAAAATAATATACTACTATACATGTAAGAAATGTGTATATACATCTAAACATAAAATAAAATTAAAATACCGGTAGCGGTGCTAGTTTGACCAAAGGTCGTTTTAATGTGCCATGTGCAGTTTTGACTTCAGCGACACGTATAATACCGTCTGCACCGGGAAAAGTATTAATAATACGACCAAACTTCCATTGAAGTGGAGAAAGCTGGTCGTCCTTGATGAGGACAATAGTGTCCTTTTCGACTTGTCGGACACCTACCTTAGAGTGCCATTTAACCTTTTGGTTCAGAGTATGTAGTACTCATGGCTCCAGCGAGCCCAAAAATCTTGGTGGAGTTTTGCAGGAGTTTCCACCTGCTCTTTAATGGTAAAACGTTGGTTGAATGGTCCTCATCTGGTGGTGCAGAAAGAGGCTCCATAGTTAGGAAATGACCTGGTGTTAAGCAACGCAAGTCATTTGGATCCGAACTCAAAGCGCAGAGTGGCCTTGAATTTAGAACAGATTCAATTTGCGTAAGAACTGTGTAAAGTTCCTCAAAAGTAAGTTTTTGTTCGCCGATTACGCGAGCTAGGTGTGTCTTTACCGACTTAACACCGCTTTCCCACAAGCCACCGAAGTGAGGGGCGCTAGGTGGATTAAACGACCACTTTATCCTTTCTGAGGTTACTGCACTATGCAGATAACTCGTAAGCTGACGATAGGCACCTACAAAATTAGTACCGCAATCGCTAAATATTTGAGAACAGCGTCCTCGACGTGCTATAAATCGTCTCAAAGCGGCAAGAAACGCGTCTGCCGACAAATCCGAAACAAGTTCAATATGTGCTGCCTTAGTGGCAAAACAAACAAAAATACAAATATAGGCCTTAAGAGTTTTAGAGCCTCGCAGGCGGTTAGCCTTCATTAAAAGAGGGCCAGCAAAATCAACACCTACAATACTGAACGGTTTGATTTGGGTAATACGTGCTGCCGGTAAGTCTCCCATAGGAGGAGTTACCAGGACCGGTTTGGTACGAAAACATCTATGACATGACGATAAATAATTTCCGATTGAATTTTTAATAGAAAGAATCCAGAAATTCTGTTGGATAAGATACGCTGTGGTATTAACACCGGGATGGCAATACCTTTCATGAGTTGACCGAAAGATAAGTTCAGTTAATCGGTGCCGCTGGGGCAATAACGCAGGAAACTTTTCGGAATAGAAAAGCGAAGAATGTGTCAAGCGCCCACCTACTCTTAAGATGTTTTGTGGATCAACAAATGGAGAAAGTTTTCGCAAGCTTTTAGGTAATTTACGGTTTGCCTTGATCGAAGCTATTTCCTTTGAAAATGTAACATTTTGTACATGCCGAACGATAATCATGAGAGCATTGTGTAATTCAATGTCTGTTAAGGGACCCGTATGACGTTGAGCCATGGGTTTGGAAAATCTATAGATGTAAGCCACGATGCCTTGGATTTTATATAACGATGAAAAGCGACTTAGCAAAAATGTCAATGACGTTTGGATCTGTTTGAGCGACAAATGTTAGGATCTTCTTTTCCGTAGTTACCTCAGCAATTGAGGTTGACAATGTTGGTTGAGGCGGCCACGAGTCACTAGGGTACTGAAGCCATTCAGGCCCCGCCCACCAAAGCGAACATGAAATAACCGCGCTTGGCATTAATCCCCGAGATGCAGGATCAGCCGGATTATGCGAAGATTTAATATAAAACCATCGGCTAGGTGCAAGGATTTCTTGAATGTGGCTAACACGGTTTGCCACAAAAGTTTTCAAACGAAAAGGTGGAGAACGTATCCAAGTGAGAGCGACCGTAGAATCACTCCACGCTGAAACATCGGAGATGTCAATCAAGCCTTGATAAGACCGAATGGTAAAAGAAAGTAAATCGGTTAATAAAACGGCGGCACATAATTCCAAACGTGGAATTGAAATGCGCTTAATTGGAGCTACTTTTGTTTTGGCGGTTACAAATTGTACAGTTATTTCTCCAGTAGTTTGATTTATGAACTGAAAATACACTACCGCTGCATACCCTACCTCGCTAGCATCGCAAAACCCATGCAAATGACAAGTAAAAGGATCCGAAGGGGGTAAACAACGTGGTAACTTTAATGACGATAATAACGGCAACTCTTCTTGATACTGCTGCCATTGAGACGAAATGTCTGCTGGTGGGATGTCATCCCAATTTAAACCTAACATCCACAGATGCTGGATTAGGCGTTTTGCAAAAAGTGTTAGTGGGGCTAAAAACCCTAATGGATCATATATTCTGGCAACTTGTGAAAGTATGTTGCGTCTTGTACATATTGGGTTTAATGGTTTAACCCGAAATGAGAAAATATCTTCTGTAGGTGACAATTGTAGACCTAATATTTTTATTGATTCGTCAGAATCGAAATCGAGTGAAGTATATTGGCAAAAATCTGACGGAATGCCTTCCAAAATAGAAACTGAATTAGAACTCCATTTTCGAAGTTCAAAACCAGCCAAATGTAAAAGTCGGACAAGTTGATCTTTAATTTCGCGGGCCGATTGTATAGAATCTCCACCGGCGACGAAATCATCAATATATAGATTTGACCGTATAGCCTCAGCGGCTAACGGAAACCTTTTGCCTTTGTCAATGGCTAATTGCTGAAGAGTTTTTAATGCTAGATAAGGCGATGACTTAATACCATAGGTCACTGAATTAAGCCGATAAGTCTGAATGGGTTCTTCTGCGGAGAACCGCCAAACAATTAACTGAAACCTTCGATGTTCTTCGGTAACCAAAATTTGTCGATACATTTGGCGAACATCACAAGTAAAAACGAAACGATGAGAGCGAAATTTAAGTAAGATTGACGAAATGTCATTTTGGAGACTAGGTCCAGCCAATTGAGTGTCATTAAGTGACACGTTGTTTTTAGCCTTTGCAGAGGCGTCAAAAAACAAAAGGAATTTTAGAAGTATGACCTTCTTCTTTAAACACAGGGTGATGGGGTAAAAAATAATTATCGTTCCCAACGGGCGGAGAATCGAGTAATGCCATATGACCCGCATCAAGATAGTCCTGCATGAAATTGTTGTATTGGGCGAGTAGCTCCGGTTGAGCATGCAATTTGCGCTCCAACGAAAATAGTCTTTTTAGCCATGTCAAAGGAATTATCAAAACGGGCAAAGTATCGTTGAACGGTAACGCAACAATAAAACGACCGCTAGGGTCACGAGAAAACGTGTTTTCAAAATCAAATCTGCCTTTTCTACTTCTGGAGAAGTATAAGGCTTGGATGGCAGTTCTTCTATCTCCCAAAACCGCCTTAGGGTCTGGTCGATAGGATCTTCTACAGAAGTAAAAATGCTTGGACAGTATCAGACTGCAAGCTTTTGTGGGACCAAGAATAGTCCAACCAAAATTGTATTTATGGCGGCAGGCTGAAGAAATTTGCCATGTATAACACCGCCATTGATGATGAACGGATAAACATCTGCTCCAAGGAGCATGTCAATAGTTCCTGGAGAGTTCCAGGTCGGGTCTGCAAAGTGCAGGCCGCATAAGTGTTCCCAATTATTAGGAACTTCAACACTAGGTAATTTGCCAGATATTGACGAAAGGACAAAAGTTGTGACTTCTAGAGATTTTCAGAGTCTAACATAGAGCGAATGGTGCAGCTGACGGCACCCTATTGACTGCTGAAGTTGTCTGCCCAAGTCCATAAATCGGAACTTGAGAACGTATGCGTGGAAGCCAAAGTTTGCTCACGCAATCGTCTCGAATAAAGCTAGCTTGAGAGCCAGGGTCTAAGAGTACCCTGATCTGTTTGTATCTACCAGACCGGTCTTGAACTTCCACAACAGCAGTGGAGAGTAAGACAGTAACCCCAAGATTTGAATTCGTCTGTGAAGACAAAACATTTGCCAGAATAGGAGAGGCTGACTGCGTCCTATTGGCATTTTTATGCATAGGTGTAGCGATCGGTTCAGCTGAACGGCTAGAAGCAGGTTGCGATTCAAAATGTAGCAAGGTATGATGCGGCTTGGCGCAAGTTCGACAGGAATTATAAGATTTGCATTGCATGGACGCATGGTCTGTTCGTAAGCAATTTAAACAAAGGCGTAAGCGTTTGACAATGTCGAAACGTTCTGTCGGAGTTTTCTTTAGAAACGATTGACATCTATAAATTAAGTGATTGCCCTTGCAAGAAGGACAATGGTGCGAAAATGAATTCTTTGAGTCACTGGAGCTACTTGGTGTGTCCAGTGAAACTACGTTAGAAGAAACCTTTGGTTTAAATTGAAACGCTGAGGATTTCTTAGGCACTGATGTGTGAGATGTATGGACAGTCGTCGAATAAGAAACAGGTGCGGTTGAAGAAAAGGTTTCAACGCTGCACATTGTTGAGTTAAAAATATCTCAAATCCTCGAAATTAGGTATTTGCTTCGGATCCGATTGGAGTTCGAAGCGTTTCTAGTGAACGGATCGAGTTTTCTAAAAGCAAATCGACTAGAATAAAGTTCCAATGTTCAGTGGGAAACTTTAAGTTAGTTAGAACAGCAAGGTTCTCTGAAAACAATCAATAAGTGCCCTAAGTTTCTTAGGGTCTTCTGATTTTAAAGGTGGAAAGTCTTTCATTGCTTTCCAATGCAAAGTTGCCAATAAACGCGGGTTGCTAAATCGCTCACGCAAGGCGTTATAGGAAATAATAAAATTATCCCCCGAAATGGGTACAGATTTAACGATTTTTAAAGGTACAGCAACTGATAAGATAATTTAATTTTTCGATATTGGTGAGTGACGCGTTATTATAGACCAGACTGTCAAATAAATCGATAAAGGATGCGAATTCCGTTGCCTCATTATTAAAACTTGGGAGTTTTAACGGTACCAATTTTGATCCCGAGTTGCTTGGAGCATTTTCGATGATTTGTGGTGCTTTCATCTCTTGCATCGTTTCGAGATGCAGCAGTATGCAAATATAAGCGGAATCTACTTCCTTCCGTAAAGCGTTGTAAGTTAATGATTCTACATCGTCACCTGAAGCTAAGACAGCAATTAAAATTTTGTTGAAATTTGTATAAAGGTCAGTTACTCCCCTTGTTTGAATAAGGAATAACGTTTTTAAACTTGGGTCACTTTGTATAGTGTTACAAAGCTCAAACATTTCTATAATACGTGTTTTCAGTAATTCTAGTTCTACTACATGTGCCTTCTTTGGAGCCATAGTGACTGTTATTTGAAAGATCTACAATATAAAAATGCTGTAAAACCGCAAAGTTCAAATGTGGGCTAAGAAATATTAAAATATTATGATTTGTTCAAAGCACGAAAAGGTAAGACAGCGTATAAACCAATAAATCACGTTTTATGACCATTAGCCTGCAATGTGGGCTTAAAACGAGACGTCGAAAACAAGGGTTTGTCAAACAAAGCGTAAAGATAAGATGTACCGTTTACGGTTACGGTCGGCCTTTACTTCAAAGCTCACAGAAACATGTGGTTTTAACGTATTTGCCGAAAGATGCAGCTTAACGTGTTTGCAAGAAGCGTTCAGCTTTTACATTCTATTACCCTTTGCAGATGTTCAATATTTTACCGCAAACCGACTGAAAAGGGTTGCATGTGATAGAAAACGTACAATAGCTTTTAAATACAAAGCAAATCCCTTTCCTTTTTTATTTAAGAAGTATAAAACGACTATAATTTTCAGGTTGCTGTGTGCTTTATACCGCTAAAATAAATTTAAAACTGAAAACTAACAAATTTTATATTAAGGATTTGTTTGTAATTAAAACGCTTGCTGGTTTTATTACGGCGAAATCGCTTAATCTAAAGACGGTATAAATAATATTTACACATTTTAACCCGCTACATATGGAGCTTGAACACAAATTTAAAACTAAAATATTTACTTAAAAGCTCGCTGGTGTGCAAAATGATATTTAATTTAGGACATGTGTATACCATAGGACTGATGAATCCGGATCGACTTATAGGACCAATGGTTAGATTGGGTTTAAGGAGATGATATAAATTGATAAAGATATGCTAATTACAGGGAAGGACCAATTGCTTTTTGCAAGCAATAACGATAGCAGTGGAGCGGTTATGTAATAACTACAACTACACCAAACTACTTAATAAAGGGTATAAATACCTTTTATCCTGTGCCGCTGGGGGCAATAAACATTCACACACAAAGAGCTTCCGACGGACCACCAGTAACACGCTCGACCGGGTGATGGTGTCGCTTTCAAAAGCTCTCACACGACCGTCTTCTGCAAGGGTTCGAAGGCGACTCACTTCACGCACTGCCTGCCGGTATATAATAAAATGTTTCACTGAAAACTGTAGGATGCACGCACAGGTGGTATTTATTGTCACAAATACCGAATTGTTCGATGATTACGTAACACAGGGTGTAGCAAAAGCGTTATACCAAAATAACGAAATTTTGATCTTTTTTGTTTTGCTTCATGATTCATTTATTGTGATAGATACAGTAAAACGTTGTAGATGTTTTTTACATTATTTTAAAAGGAGAATAAGATAAACTTATTTGTTTTTACATGGCTTTGGTCATGTTCGAGTAAACAAGTATGGTTATGTTTTTTAAATGGAAACCATAATTGGCGGTAGTTCTGATAGAAACGCATTTTTTTCTCTTCTCAGTGATGTATTACAGTGTACATATTCAACCTAAAAATTTTTGAAAAAATTTTGTTTTTATAAAATACGAAACTTTGTATTAAATAATATGTGAATATTTGAGCTGATTTTAAAAATCAAGTAGCCATATGACACAAAACAATAGATTTAACTTGTTTGAATAACAGAAATTAGATAGTACTGTTATTTTGTGTTTATACGTACATTATTTTCTTCTAATAGTTAGAATGTCCTATACAAATGAAAAAAAAAATGACATACTCTTTTGCTACTATTCTTCGAATCGTAACTCACGTGCAGCAGCGGATTTGTACTTTGAAATAAACATGGAAAGTAAGCAACCACACTGTCGGATATTTAGCAAACTTGAAAATAATCTTAAGGCATATGGTGCATTTACCAACCCTAAATTTTTACGAAAATATGAAGAAACTGTTGAAACGAATGTGTTGGCGTTTGTTAACTATAAACCAGAATCTTCTACTGCCGAAATTGCAAACCACTATGCAACTTCTAAAGAAACTGTGAGGTGTATTCTAAAAAGTCGGAAATATCATTCCTATCACTATTCTATTTCGAATACATTGTATCCAGTGGATAATCAAAGACGGATAACATTTTGTCGTTGGTACCTTAATAAATGTGAACAGGATTCATATTTTTGGAGAACCGTTATGTTTACTGACGAGACTAAAGTTACAAATAACGAAATATTTAATCGGCATAACAAAGTATTTTATTCTCAAGAAAATCCTAAACTTGTTTGTGAATCCAGAGATTAACATCAATTTGGTATTAATTGTTGGTGTGGAATATTTTGTGAAAAAATTATTGGACCTTTTTTTTTATAACGACAATTTGACCGCTGCAATTACTTAAATTTCTTAAAACACCAACTGGAAGAATATTTGCATGAATTACCTTTTAACATCCATTACAGACTAAAGTTTTTTCAACACGATGGTGCCCCTGCACACAGTGGTACATCAGTGAAGCATTATTTATCTGATCGTTTTGAGCACGTGATTGGTAACAAAATGGAAATTGATTGGCCTGCTCGTTCACCACAACTTACGCCATTAGATTTTTATTTGTGGGGTGATTTAAAAAATAAAGTGTATTCTACTACTCCTCAAACGCTTGAGGATTTAATAGCTAGAATCCAAACAGCAATTGCAAGCATTGATGCACGAACAATAGAAAAAGCACTTCGTAATGTTAAAAACGATGTGAGCTGTGCCTTCAACAAAATGGTGGGCACTTTGAACACCTTATGAAGTAATATTATATTTAAAATTTTTAACATAATGTGTTTTTGATATTTTTTGTTACGTCATGCATAAGTATTTTATTACTTAATACCAAGTTTCGTATTTCATAAAAACAAAATTTTTTCAAAATTTTTATGTTGAACATATACACAGTAGTACATCACTAAAAAGAGAAAAAAAAATGCCTTTCTATCAGAACTACCGTCAATTATGGTTTCCATTTAAAAAATATAACCTCACTTATTTACTCGAACATGACCAAAGCCATGTAAAAACAAATAAATTTGTCTTATTCTCTTTTTAAAATAATGTAAAAAACATCTTCAACGTTTTACCGTATCAATAAATGAACCACGAAGCAAAACAAAAAACCAAAATTTCGTTATTTTGGTATAACGCTTTTGCTACACCCTGTATGTTAATTATCTCTTCATGACTGAACTCGGCATTAAAAACTGCACTAGTTTCCCTATTTAACCTTTTCTCTTATGTCACAAATAACATAGTTACCCATACAACGTGTAAGAAATAGGGCACCCTGTATATACACATATGTTATATTTCAAGTGCTTTATTTTTGTTTTATTTTTATTCTTATTGTTATATCAATTTTTAATTTTTAGTAGTTAATTTTTCACATATTAATATAACAATAACATAGAATAATAGAAACATACACGATTATCCTACATAATAATTTTTAAACTGTAATACATTAAATAAATTATAAGATTTCACATAATTTTTAAAAATAATTTTAAAGTAGGACTAACATTAATAATAAAGCCATTTAATATTTATATTATGATTCTAACATAATTTTAAGTAAAACAACCTATATATGTAAAAAAAAAAATGTATTAAACTTTTACAAATGTACTAAATAATAAACAAATATATAGGAATGAACACATCCTTATGTAGAAATAATCTTATCTACACTGATACTGCTTGGGCATATTAACACTATTATAAATTTCACCATTCATTATAGTCTAGTACAATGCAAAACAATATGTAAATAACACGTAAGATTTTGTAAGTTTTATTAATAAACTATATATATATATATATATATATATATATATATATATATATATATTACTCATATTTAGACCAGGGTAGAAAATTAATGAATTACATCAAATAATTTTAATCACCGTGTATAAGGAATTTTATTAGATAATACGCTTTATTAAAAAACCGTGGAGAATAAAAATTCATTCGTTTCATTAAAAATAAGAGATTTAAATTATTTACAAGACGCTTTATATAAAAAGAAGCAGTATTAAAATGCTCCACGTGTAATATAATTATTCCGCGTAAAGAAACAAATGGAAATTACGTGCAAAATTTATATTAATTGATTCAAGTTTGGGTAACGAGTATTAAACAAAATGTACAGATAATAATTAAATATTTAATTAGGATTCACTAAAAATTAAAGGGTATTATTTTAATTGGAGTTAATGGAACCATTATTAATAATATAATAAGCATAAAAGCTTGTGAAAACCCAATAATAGTCAAATCGTAAAAGGGTTATTTAAAATGTTACGTTTGAACACACCTGCGTATTTTTAAAAGGCAATTTCAGTTTAATTTGTTTAGATAAACATGTCGATTCTACGGATATTGGAAACGGTCGGATGCTTTAGCACGAAATACAAAACAGGGTTTATTTAAAAGGCTCGTTCTGCGTAAATTTTGCAGATAACGAATGGTTACAGAGAATGTTGGAGAAACCGTCGCATAATAGTTACGGGAAATGCTAATAAGGTGGGTTATTTCACAGTCCACATGGACTGAAATAATCGATAATAAAGAATATCAATTTGCACCAATAAGAACAGGGTAGATAGAGACAGATAATATGCGCAAGACCGAGACACATATAGTAAAAGGCGTGAGTGGAGCAACGTCACTGGGTTGCGATTGGTTGAAAATAAAAGGCAAACTTGAGAGGTAAAAATAACATTTCTGTATAAAAATTAATTAGTTATTTCCAGACGTTGCGAGCCGTGTCGAAATTTCTGAGATTTAACTGGTGCGAGTGCAAATTTAATAAGAACCGACGCACAGGCGGGCGAGGTGGGAACATAGTATACGAAATTCTAGAAACTGGCCGTTTTGGGGACAAGACCGACAGACAGGCTAACCACTATTTAAACCCGTGTTGATAGGAGTGGGGCTCTCTTAGATTTTCGACTTGATTCAATGCGTTAAACAGTGCTTTTTAGTTTTCCGATTTTGGATAGAATAATTTAAATAGTTTCTCGTATATTTTGGTGATTTAAAACAGTTTGTTCTTTACGTGCTGCAATGAATGTAATTTAATGCACTTAGAAAAGAAGATACAAGGTAATAAAGTTTAGTATCACTGTACCAATTAGTCAAATTTGCAACGACAAATGAATACACAAAAGTAGGCAGTTTTGGCGTATATTTGTGAAAGAAGTATGAATTTCTTTGTTATTTTCCGGGGGTGTTAATAATTAAATGGTTCATAAACATGACTGGATCCACAAAACAAGGTTCAGATATACACAGATGAGTTCCGGAAAAGCCCCGAAACAACTTTAGATGAATGATGGTGGAGAAAATTTTAAAAGCGTTGAGAATCAGAAGCCGTAAATATAACCCAGTTGGAATGGTGTGATTAACAAAGGGACGATGTACATTGAAGCTACGAGTGCAGTAACCTTCAGGTAAATTATACTATTGTGTTCGAAATTTGATGTTTTGGTGTGTGTTGAATAACTTTATAATTTGTTTATTTAAAATGGACAGTAGTGAACTTGTACTAACAGCAAATTTTTAATTGTAAGGTGAAATTTTCTTGTTTAAGTAGAAAGGGGTATTTAGTATTTATGTTCTGGATTATGATGAAAATTTGGGTATGTCTTTGAGCTCAATTAGACGAACCTGGTTAATTAACGTAAAGGGGTGGAAGATGCTCCCTTTGTACTCAGACTCAGGTCTGCACATATTGTTATATTAATTAGTAGGCATCCTACAAGGACTTTAATTCTGGATGCACATTAAAATGATAACAAATTTAATCTTGAAATTTTCTGATACTGAAATTTATGCTGAATTTTAATTTTGAAATTTTAATATATTGTGAATATTGATGTAAATAGAGTTAACGTTGGTGTTTGTGATAGGAATGTGTTTGTTTTTTTTTTATGAATGAGGATGAAGGTTTAACTAGGTGAGCAGCCGAGGCGGAAAAGAGTAAAGAAGCGAGTAACAGAAGAAAGTCAACGGACCAGTTAAGTTAATAGCTTTTTTTTTACGTTTCACAGCATTCTTGACGCCCAATTCGTGAGGCTCGATTCTAATTAAAAAGGTTTCACAGCATTCTTGGCGACCCAAAAGTGAGGCTCGAGTCCCAAATAAAATTTTTGTGATTTTATTCCAGGAAACTGGCGATCTGAGAAAGAGAGTTTCTGTGTGTGTATAAATTTAAGAGTATTTTAGAGTGTGTGAGAGTGATTAGAACGTATGCAGAGAAAAGAGTGGTTAAGGAGTCAAGGAGTGGAAATTGGAAGTGACGATAGTGCATTGTGTGAGAAAATTCTAAAATGGAAGAAGCTGGAGGCAGTAGAGATCAGTCGAGGACGGAATCAGGGATCAAGGAAACGAGATGATAATGAGAATGCTAGAGAGGATGAGCGATGAATCGAATAGAGCAAGGAAGAATCGAATAAGAAATTTGACCAATTAAATCAGGAATTAGGGGATAAAATAGAGCAATCGACGAAAGAATTTACAGAATTTAAAATAGTCTTACCATGAAAATGGGGAAGTAGAAAATAGGGTTGAAAAAGAAGGAGCGTGATATTACAGGTCTTCGACAGGAAATGGGACATTTAAGGTCCGAAGTACGCAGTTTTTGTGAAGAAGAGATTAATATAAAAATGACTGAAGTAACGGACTCATGTAGGGATCAGTTAGGCAGGGTAGAACGCGAAGTTAGTAGTATCAAATACAACATGTCAAGTTTAACGGGGGATGGTCCCAGATTTTCTACAGGTGGAGTATCATTGGACCAACACATGAAGTTTTATGGCGATAACAAGGTAAATCCACAAATTTTTATTAATAGTGTAAGAAATCTAGTGGGAAATTTATTTGACGAACAGACTAAACTGAATACGATAAAGGCTTTATTGAAAGACAACGCGGAAGCATGGTACAATTTAGTAGGACAGGACATAGACACCTACACGGACTTTGAAGACAGATTTTTAAAGCACTACTGGAGTGACTACAGACAAGACCAGGTACGAGACGACTTAATCACAGGAAATTTAAGGGAGAATTTTCAGGAAGTAGAGCAATATGCTATACGCAAGTATAGCATAGCAAAGCAACTGAACCCACCACTGACGGACCGACAAATTATCAAATATTTATCACGACACTTCGAGGTAGAAGTAAGACAACACGTAGCACTACAGAACATAGTGGACAGAGAAATGTTTTTAGAATACCTGCAGAGGTACGACGACGTAAGTAGTGGACGACCTCGGGATAATAGGGAAAGACAGATCAACACAGTTAGGTTTGACAATAGACGGGACAACTATGCTAGAAGGGGGAATAGTTACGGATACCAGCGACAGAATTGAGAACAGCGACGACCATACTTTAGAAGTAATAGTTTAGGAAGGGGACCTGCACCGAGACCGGAACCTACCAGAAGGAATAGTTCACCGGACATGAGGGGGACTGCTAATACAGACACGAAACGAGTGGAAACGCCTAGGACATACGCTGAGGTGACGGCTAGACCAGGACCGAGTAGGGAAAACAGACCTGGACAGGCTTTTTGGAACGCGACAGACCACTAGATTTCAGTGTAAATGTATATGAACATCCACGTGAATTTTTCAAAATTGAGGAGGAAGTAGAGCCAGAAACTGTAGAAAAATTATGTTTGCCAATTATTAATATAGGAATTTTTGAGAATAAAGTAGAAGTATTACTTGATACAGGGGCAGAGGCGAGTTTAATATCGGAGGAATTCGTCAGCAAAATTAGGGATAAGGTTTGTGATAGAATTATGCCTATAAAGCGTAGCCATTTAGTAGCTCCAAATAAAAAAAAGTTTGCGGTAGTGAATAGTGTTGTGGTGCTTAGGATAGATATAGGAGATTTAAGCTGTGAACAGGAGTTTGTAATTGTACCTGGACTGAAGTTTCAGAGCAATTTAGGTGTTGACTGTATGATGCAGTTAGGGGTTTTGATAGATATGGAACGGAAGGTAATAAGGATTAAGGATAGGGTAGTGCCATGGAAGGGCAGTTATGAAGTCACAGAGGATGACACGGGGTTGAGTATTAATGTAGTAGAGGTAGAGGATGATGAAGGTAAACAGATCAACACAATAAGATGTCCAGAGGATAGGAGAGTAGAGGTTCAAGCTTTAGTACAAAAACATGCAGAATTAGTGGGGGTAGAAGCAACAGCAGCATATCGGGAGCAGGTGAAGGCAGAATTAAATAAAGATGCACGAAAAATTAACCAATGGACCAAACCGCAATTCCATTGTCCACCATCCATGGACACACTTTTGACGAGGTTAAGTGACAAGTTTGTTTTTAATAAAGTAGATTTAAGGAATTCATTCTGGCTGATTCCATTACACAAGAATTCTAGAAGGTACATAGGATTCTCCGTAGAGAGAAAAATCAATAATTTTAAGGTAGTATCGTTTGGTTTGTCGGCAGAAAAGAAAATAAGAATAAATAAGAAACAGACAAGTGTAGGGACTAAAGAAGAAGCAATATTTAAGAGTCAGGATAATAGGGATGATAAGTTTATTTTATGTGAGATAACAGGGATGTTAAGTATAGATATAGAAGGGGGAGAAATAGGGATGAAGAGTATTAGGATGGTAAGAAGAAAGACGTGGAGGGTCAAGAAGAGAGTTAGATTTAAATAACTTAATGAACAAAGGATAGAGGTAGGCGAATTTTAGTATAGATATAGAATAGAGGGTAGATAGGGGTATAATAGAGTAAAGATTAGTTAAAATTTAGGAATAGGATAGGGATATAGGATAGGTGTAAATATTTTTTTTGGATTGGATATAAGTTAGGTAAGATAGATAGATAAGGGTAGAGAGAGATAGGCAATTTTTTTGTAAATTTTTTTTGGCAGTCTAAATGCTTTATATTTGCATTCAAATAAGTGGGATTATTTGTATTCAAATAGGGGGGAAATACTCATATTTAGACCAGGGTAGAAAATTAATGAATTACATCAAATAATTTTAATCACCGTGTATAAGGAATTTTATTAGATAATACGCTTTATTAAAAAACCGTGGAGAATAAAAATTCATTCGTTTCATTAAAAATAAGAGATTTAAATTATTTACAAGACGCTTTATATAAAAAGAAGCAGTATTAAAATGCTCCACGTGTAATATAATTATTCCGCGTAAAGAAACAAATGGAAATTGCGTGCAAAATTTATATTAATTGATTCAAGTTTGGGTAACAGGTATTAAACAAAATGTACAGATAATAATTGAATATTTAATTAGGATTCACTAAAAATTAAAGGGTATTATTTTAATTGGAGTTAATGGAACCATTATTAATAATATAATAAGCATAAAAGCTTGTGAAACCCCAATAATAGTCAAATCGTAAAAGGGTTATTTAAAATGTTACGTTTGAACACACCTGCGTATTTTTAAAAGGCAATTTCAGTTTAATTTGTTTAGATAAACATGTCGATTCTACGGATATTGGAAACGGTCGGATGCTTTAGCACGAAATACAAAACAGGGTTTATTTAAAAGGCTCGTTCTGCGTAAATTTTGCAGATAACGAATGGTTACAGAGAATGTTGGAGAAGCCGTCGCATAATAGTTACGGGAAATGCTAATAAGGTGGGTTATTTCACAGTCCACATGGACTGAAATAATCGATAATAAAGAATATCAATTTGCACCAATAAGAACAGGGTAGATAGAGACAGATAATATGCGCAAGACCGAGACACATATAGTAAAAGGCGTGAGTGGAGCAACGTCACTGGGTTGCGATTGGTTGAAAATAAAAGGCAAACTTGAGAGGTAAAATAACATTTCTGTATAAAAATTAATTAGTTATTTCCAGACGTTGCGAGCCGTGTCGAAATTTCTGAGATTTAACTGGTGCGAGTGCAAATTTAATAAGAACCGACGCACAGGCGGGCGAGGTGGGAACATAGTATACGAAATTCTAGAAACTGGCCGTTTTGGGGACAAGACCGACAGACAGGCTAACCACTATTTAAACCCGTGTTGATAGGAGTGGGGCTCTCTTAGATTTTCGACTTGATTCAATGCGTTAAACAGTGCTTTTTAGTTTTCCGATTTTGGATAGAATAATTTAAACAGTTTGCTCGTATATTTTGGTGATTTAAAACAGTTTGTTCTTTACGTGCTGCAATGAATGTAATTTAGTGCACTTAGAAAAGAAGATACAAGGTAATAAAGTTTAGTATCACTGTACCAATTAGTCAAATTTGCAACGACAAATGAATACACAAAAGTAGGCAGTTTTGGCGTATATTTGTGAAAGAAGTATGAATTTCTTTGTTATTTTTCGGGGGTGTTAATAATTAAATGGTTCATAAACATGACTGGATCCACAAAACAAGGTTCAGATATACACAGATGAGTTCCGGAAAAGCCCCGAAACAACTTTAGATGAATGGTGGTGGAGAAAATTTTAAAAGCGTTGAGAATCAGAAGCCGTAAATATAACCCAGTTGGAATGGTGTGATTAACAAAGGGGCGATATACATTGAAGCTACGAGTGCAGTAACCTTCAGGTAAATTATACTATTTTGTTCAAAATTTGATGTTTTGGTGTGTGTTGAATAACTTTATAATTTGTTTATTTAAAATGGACAGTAGTGAACTTGTACTAACAGCAAATTTTTAATTGTAAGGTGAAATTTTCTTGTTTAAGTAGAAAGGGGTATTTAGTATTTATGTTCTGGATTATGATGAAAATTTGGGTATGTCTTTGAGCTCAATTAGACGAACCTGGTTAATTAACGTAAAGGGGTGGAAGATGCTCCCTTTGTACTCAGACTCAGGTCTGCATATATTGTTATATTAATTAGTAGGCATCTACAAGGACTTTAATTCCGGATGCACATTAAAATGATAACAAATTTAATCTTGAAATTTTCTGATACTGAAATTTATGCTGAATTTTAATTTTGAAATTTTAATGTATTGTGAATATTGATGTAAATAGAGTTAACGTTGGTGTTTGTGATAGGAATGTGTTTTTTTTTTTTATGAATGAGGATGAAGGTTTAACTAGGTGAGCAGCCGAGGCGGAAAAGAGTAAAGAGGCAAGTAACAGAAGAAAGTCAACGGACCAGTTAAGTTAATAGCTTTTTTTTACGTTTCACAGCATTCTTGACGCCCAATTCGTGAGGCTCGATTCGAAAAGCGGAGTACCCGGATTTTGAGGGTTTCACAGCAATGTATATATATATATATATATATATATATATATATATATATATATTTTTTAGATTTTTAATGTGATCAAGGTCAATAAGACTGAAACGCGTCATATTTTGATATAATTTAATATTTTAATAAATGACCTATATCCCAAGAATATTTTTATTGATTTGATAAATAAAAGGTCAAGAAACATACCAACTGTATAATTTTAGTCATAACGAATTAAATAATTTTTTTTCATTCTGATGTGCCCTTAGATGGTGATACAAATATAAGCACACTAAAACCGTATCATCCCGTAGTGTGCTCCCTTGGCTTTCTTTCAAATTTAAGTTTAAAAATGAACTACCTGTGTGCAATAGTCTAACCTAGGTCTACTTTTACGTCTTTTTTTTCCTATCGCTGTTTCTAAAATAGTCTCCTCTATTACTTCATGCCTTAGTATCTGGTCTATCACTCGATGCCTCCTGTTTTTTTACCCTTTTCTACATATTTCTTTCTTTCCTTAGCATTTCTAGAACCTCTTTGTTCTTAACTTTGTTGGTCCATGATATCTTCATCATACGTCTGTAACATCACATTTCAAAGGTTTTTATCTTTTTTCTGTCCGCGTCTCATATCGTCCATGTTTCACAGCCGTACTGTGCCGTGTTCCACACAAATGCTTTTAACAACATTTTCTCTTGTTTCTACATTAGTTGTCTTTGAACATAGTAGATGCTTATTCTGGATAAATGCAGCATAACGTTGTCCTAATCTTTGTTTTATATCTTTTGCACTTATTCCATCTTACGTTATTTGACTTCCTAAGTAGCATAAATCCTTAACCTCTTGTAAGTTCTCGTTTCCTATCTGTATTCTGGTTTTTGGTTTATTTTTCCCTCCTTCACCTACTAGTACTAGTTTTGTTTTTGTTAATTTTCATACCATACATCTCTGTTAGAACTGTTTCTATTTCATTGTGAGCAGTTTCTAACTCTTTCTTGCTAGTTGCTAATACTGCTATATCATCTGCAAATTAAGCATATTAATCTTTTGTGCCTGCGCAGTAATTCCAGTTGTCTCCCTGCATTTGACAGAAGTCATTACCTCTTCGATGTACAAGTTATAAATTAACCAGGATAGGGATGTGGAAATCTTTTCCATTTTACATTGTCGAATGCTTTTTCCAGATCTAAAAACCTTTTCTCCTTTTTCTGTTGTCTCAGAGCTAAAATAACATTCCGTGTTGCCCTGTTTTACCTGAACCCAAATTGATCTTCTAGTATTTCTTCAGCTTGTTTTTCCATCCGTCTTTGTAAATTCTAGTTAATATTTTGAATACGCGTGCCGTGAAACCTATTATCCGAAAATTTTCACATTTACCCGCGCCTCTCTTTTTTGTTATAGTAGCTATGATGTTACGTTTAAAATCTTTCGTTATCTCGCATGTCTCATACACATAACCTACAAGTTGAAACACGTTCTGTTACTGCTTGTCCAGCGGCTTCTAGAGTTTCTGGTTGCACCTTATCTAACCCCGGTGTCCTACCATTCTTCACACACTTTAATGTTAATTCAAACTCATCTCTTAGTATAGGATATCCCTAATCACCCTTTCGATGTCTAATTCCTGTTCTAGTGCTGCTAGTTCCTGTCCTGCATATAGATTCCTTATATATTCTTTCCACCTAACCATTTTCTATGATGATGTCTCCTTCCACGCCGCTTATGTTTTTGCTATACGGTTTTATATCCCTAAAATTCATTCTAATTAATTTGTATGCTTCGTCTGTCTTTCCTATTTCCATCTCAGTTCGTATTTTCTTACACTTTTCATCAATCCATTCCTCTTAAGCCTTCCTGCATTTGCGAATAATTTCCCATTTTATAGCTTTGTATCTCTGTTTTCTTGCTTCGTCTGGTCTGTATTCGTATTTTCGTATTTATTCTATTAAATTCAGGATATCTTTTTTTATCCATAGTTTCTTATTTTCTTTTTGTGTATACCCCAGAATGTCTCTGGTCGCCATGTCTAAGCTGGATTTAATGTTATTCCGTTCTGTTTCTGCTTCCATCGTATCAGAAATTTTGCCGATATCTTTCAGCAATGCAGTTGACTTTCTTTCGAATCTGCCTTGAATATCTTTATCTTTTAGTTTCTCAAAGTCAAATTGCCCTTATCCGTTTCTTTTTTCAAATTTTTTAATTTAAGCGCGCGGCCTTCATAATTACGTTGTCGTGTTCAGTGTGTGTCTACTTCTGGGTAGCTTCTACAGTCTTTTACTTGATTCCTAAACCGTTGACTAACAAGAATGTAATCTATTTCATATCTTCCTATATCTCCTGGCATCTTGCAACGTGTATTGTTTCTAGCATGATGTTGAAATAGTGTTTGCGATGGTTAAATTGTTTTTGTTGTAGAATTCTACCAGCCTATTCTTCTATAATTTCTCGTGCCTAAGCCAGAAAACCTTACTACCGTTTCTTCCCTGCTTTCACCTACCCCTACATTAAAATCCCCCGTAATTATTAAATTTTTATGTCATTTTTTTCCATTTCGAATGGACCTGCGCCTTGCCGAAGTTCTAGATTACTAGAACAGATCAAATGGCTTGCGTGTTCTAATGAGCTAAAGAGCTAAACTGCAGGTCCAACTAAACTACCGCGATGTGGAAGGCAACGAGAAACCACCACATTACCTCCAAAGTACACATGTAATTTTCCAATGCTCCACCCGAAGGTACTACATTGATCCCAAGTACACAGCGTTCTCAAATTGAAATAAACACGGTGGCATTCTCTGGGGTAGAAGATTCCGGAGCTAAAATAGTCCCCCATTCAGATCTCCGGGAGGGGACTACTTCGGAGTATGCGATCGGAAAGTCCAGAATAAAAGTCGGGTACATTTTACGAGTCGGAGCGTGAAATGTTAGAAGTATAAAACAAGTAGGTAGCAAGAGAACCTAAAAACGGAAATGAATAGAATAGCACTAGACATAGTAGGGATCAGCAAAGTTCAGTGGCCATAGGCGGGGGATTTTTGGAGTGGAGACTTCAGGGTAATTCATACAGGAGCAGAGGAAGGAAATTTGGGTGTGGGGGTAGTTATGCAAAAAAAGATAGGATACTGTGTAGAAAATTACTCACAAAAGAACGAAAGAGTACCCATGGTTAGATTAGAATATAAACCGGTCAACACAATAGTAATACAAGTATACATGCCCACCTCTAGCTACAGTGACAAAGAGGTAGAAGCGATCTACACAGATATCGAAGACATTAAGATACGTAAAATGACATGAAAATTTAATAATTACGGAGATTTTAATGCAATTGTAGGTGAGGGTAGGGGAGTAGCAGTAGTAGGTTTGTTTGGTTTAGGCACGAGAAACGACAAGGAAAATAGGCTGGTAGAATTTTGCGATAAGAAAAATTTAATCATCACAAACACATTATTTGAACACCATGCTAGAATACGATATACGTGGAAGATAGATTACATTCTTGTTAGACAACGGTTTAGGAATCAAGTAAGAGACTGTAGAAGCTACCAAGAAGCAGACATACACACTGACAACAACAACGTAATTATGAAGGCACATTGACTTCGAGAAACTAAAAATAGAGATATTCAAGAAAGATTCGAAAAAAAGTCAAGTGAATTGCTGAAAGATATCGGGAAAACATCTGATACTAAGGAAGTGGAAACAGAATGGAATAACATTAAATCCAGCCTAGACAAGGTGGCCAGAGATTTTCTGGGGTATACACAAAAAGAATATAAGAAACCATGGATAACAAAGAATATCCTGAATTTAACAGAAGAAAGACGAAAATACAAAAATAAATCAGACGAGACAATAAAACAGAAATACAAAGCCATAAAATTGGAAATTATTCACAAATGCAGGAAAGCTTAAAAACAATGGATTGATGAAAAATGCAAAGATATGCAATCTAAGATAGAAGTAGGAAGGACAGATAAAGCATACAAACTAATTAGAATCCACATTAGGGATATAAAACCGTATAGCAAAAATATAAAGGACGCGGGAGGAAACGTCATTATAGAAAATGTAGAGAAAGTGGGTAGATGGCAAGAATATATAAGGAATTTATACGCAGGAGAGGAACTAACAGCATTAGAACAGGAATCAGACATAGAAAATGATGACTTGGGATATCCTATACTTAGAGATGAGTTTGAATTAGCATTCAAAAGTCTGAAAAATGGTAAGGCGCCGGGTACAGATAAGGTGCAAGTAGAAACTCTAAAAGCCGCTGGACAAGTAGTAACAGAAGTTCTCTTCCAACTTGTAAGCTATATGTACGAGACAGGCGAGATATCCAAAGATTTCAAACGTAACATCATAGTAACTATACCAAAAAAGAAAGGCGCTGATAGATGTGAAAATTTTCGAACAATAAGTGTTAAAAATATTAACTAGAATTGTACAAAGACGAATCGAAAAACGAGCTGAAGAAATACTAGGAGAAGATCAATTTGGGTTTAGGCAAAACAGAGGAGAAAACAATAGAAAAAGGAGTAAGAGTGTATATAGGGTTTGTACATCTGGAAAAAGCATTCGGCAATGTAAAATGGAAAAAATGTTCAAAATACTCACAAAGAATGGAATGAGTTATAGGGATAGATGAATACTACATAGCTTATACAAAGATCAAATAGCAGTAATAGAATTAGAGCAGGAACGTGGAGAAGTAAACATTAAGAAAGGGGCGAGGCAAGGATGTGCCCTATCCCCATTAATTGTTAACTTGAACATTGAAGAGGCAACGAATATTGTCAAATGCAGGAAGACATTTGGATTACTATGCAGGGACAAAAAAATTGATATGCTTAGATTTGCAGATGATATAGCAGTATTAGCATCTAGCAAGGTAGAGAAAGAAGCTGCTTTTAATGAAATGGAAACGTTTGTAACAGAGAGATACATAGGGTATGAAAATTAACAAAAATAAAACTAAAGTACTAGTATGCAAAGGAGGGGAAAATAAATCAAAAACAAGAATACAAATAGGTAACAAGAACTTACAAAAGGTTAAGGATTTGTGCTACCTAAGAAGCCAAACAATGCAAGATGGGAAAAACGTAAAAGATATAATTTAAAGATTAGCACAAGGTCGTGCTACATTTAACTAGAAAAAGCAACTACTGTGTTCAAAGACAACAAACATAGAAACAAGCAAGAGATTGCTTAAAACATGTGTGGAGCACAGCAATGTACGATTGTGAAGCCTAAACAGTAGGAGAAGCAGACAAGAATAGGTAGAAGCCATTGAAATGTGGTGCTACAGACGTATGCTGAAGATATCATGGACAGACCAAGTTAAGAACGAAGATGTCCTAAAAATGGTAGGAGAAGAAAGATGTGTGTAGAAAATGATAAAAATTGAAGAGATAGGCTGATAGGCCACATACTACTACGGCATGGGGGAATAGTGCGGAATATATTAGAAGCAGAGATAGGAAAAAAGCAAAGTAGAGGTAGACCTAGGTCAGACTACTGCACACAAATAGTGAAAGGTAGGCTGTAGCTAGCTCAGAATAGAAATCAATGGAGGTACGCATCTAACCAGTCTCAAGATAGATAAGCTAATGACGAGAAAAGTAACTAGACTTAAACATGATGACTATTTTTAGCAACTACAGGTATTGTTTTGGCAATATTCTCGAATATTATTAATTGTGTGAAAGGATTTGCTGGAAAACTTTAATTCGGCAAATGCCTAAGTGTTGGGGCATCTTGGCAGCCACAGGCTGCTTAACCCCCTTTACTGAATCTCAGTGAAATAGAGTATAAAATTATAAAACAATAGAAGGGAATCAGAAAGAGAAAGAGACAGAAAACCTAATTACGATTAAATAAGCGGAGATTAATCTGATGATTATTATAAACAACTACAGGTGTTGGTTGTGAAATATCGGCAACTAATGTTAACTGTGCGAAAAGATATATTGGAATAAATATTAAATCGGCAAATGTTCAAGTGCTGGGGGAACTTTGCAGCCACAGGCTGCTTACCCCCCTTCACAACCACTGAATGTTGCAGAAATAGGATATATAATTGTAAAACAATAGAAGGGGACCGAACTGCATCTAACAAGAAAAAATAGCGCCTATGATGAAAGACAACAAAAATAGAAACAAGAAGAAAATTATTGAAAGCATATGTGAGGAGCATAGCACGGTATGCCTATGAAATACGGGCAATAGGTGAAGCAGACAGAAAACGATAGCAACCTTTTGGAATGTTGTGCTTCAATGTATCAAGATGATAGCATGGACAGACAAAGTTAACAACAAATAGGTTATAGAAATAGTAGGGGAACAACGATTGCTGTGGAAAAATAGGAGAAATTAAGGGCAGAATACGTTCTAAAGCAGTTTTGGGGAATAGTACGGGTTATATTACAAGCAGAAATAGGAAAAAAGAGGTAGATGTAGACCTATATCGGATAATGATAAATGCAGACTGTGCAAATTTCAAGTAAATGTGTAGGTTTGTTCAGTATAGTAAACAATGAGGGTATGCGTCTAACCAGTTCCAGGACTAAAGACCTAATGATGATGATGATGTCCATTTATGTATCTCAGTATGTCTTCGATATCCTTGTATATCTCTTCTACCTCTTCGTTACTGTGGCTAGAGGTGGGTGTGTATATCTTTATTATTACAGAATTTACTGGTTTAGACTCTAATCTAGCTATGAGTACTCTCTTTCGTTCTTTTGTAAGTAGTTTTTTTTACACAGAATCCCATATTTCTTCGCATAACTATACTCATCCCCGAATTTCCTTTCTCTGATCTTGTATGAATTACCTTAAAGTCTCCGTTCCAAAGATCTTTTACCTCTAGCCGAACTTTGTTAATCTCTACTATGTCTAACGCTAGCCTATGCATTTTAATTATCAAGATCTCTAATTATCTTGTTACGTTTATTTTCGGCAATGATTGGTTATTTTATTTACAATAATTTTCAACTCAAATCCTTTGCTAATTAATTATCCGCTTATCTAAATTCCATGTCTACGGTTAAATAAAATCGTCGATTCGTAATTAAAAAGAAATAAACTGGCTAATAATTTTCAACTAAAATCCACTTTGCTTGTAAAACGAAATTTTATTCGATAAATGAAATATTCTGTATATTTTATTTGGTAAATACTTCCGCTAATTAAGAATAAATTCTACTTCCCAGAATGTCCTAACGTAAAGTTTACGCTATATTCAGATAGTCGATAGCGTGTTTCAAGTATCCGATAATTGCTTCTTATGTGTTTTCCGTCGGTAGAATTCGTCGAATTACAGCTGCGTATTATCCCAATATAAACTGTGTTTTCTAGGTTAATTCTGATCACTGGCTAAACGAAATTGATTTTATTTGCTTTCTATTCTAGACAACAGAGACACGAGTAGAAATATTTGGTTGTTTCTGTTTTTTGTTATGAAAATTTCGCGCACGCAATACGGCGTGGTGCGTATTTAGGGTTTTTAGAAAATTGTATTTTTCGTCGAAATTAAATTAATTGTTACTGGTAATTGCTTTAGCTTCTTCCGGTGGCGTTAAAGCCCCGATGAATGGTCGTACCTTGCTGTAATGGGAGGCCAAGTGCGTTCTTTCTGGGTGTAGGCCCACCTACTCGTTGCTGTGGACCAGCTAGTGGCTCAACCCCGACGTCAGCAACTTCGAGGGTCAGTATTTTCTTTTTCCATCACTTACAATTGCGCCCATATCGGTTGGGATTTCCGGTTTAAGCTCATGCATTCCTAAATTTAATCCGTTTAGACAACAATTAGTGAATTAGTTTGAGATTTATTGGCACTATATGAATGCATTACTATTTGCTTTAAATAACTAAGAGTGTACCACTTATTAAAGTGAAAATGATTTGAAGGCTTGCTGGCACGTATGAAAATGTTGTTGCCATTAGATGTACATACTTATTTACCCTGCTGATTTAGAGCTGTTGGTTTTAGAGGGGTGATTTCGCTTAATTTCTTTTTTTTGTTGAAACTCAATCTATGGGTAACCTAAAACCGGCAGCTCACCATTTAAAAAAATGATTTGTTCCTTTCATTGTTTTTTTTTAGATTTAGTGTGTAATTATTGATTGTTTGTACATATTTTGGTTAATTACAGGTTTCTTTTTTTGGTATGTGTTATGAGGGTGAGTAATTTTTCTTTATTTATTTCAGGCTTTTCTTTACTTTGGTATATGTGTAGGTATTTTACCCCGCCCACTCGCCGATTGAGCCCGGTCATACTTTTTTTTGGTTTTTTTTAGGCTACGTCACTGCACGTAGCAACCTACTTGCTACATACTTTTAACATTCCATTTTCCGACTCGCAGAACGTTTCCGGCTCTTCTTTTGTTTTCCGATCGGATCTTCTGTAGTATTTCTCTCCCCTTAGATCCAACTTGGGGACTATTTTAACTCCAGTATCTCTTACCACAGAAGATGCCATCATGCTAAATAACACTTTAAGCACGCTGTGTACTTGGGATGTAATGCGGTGGTTTCCCATTGCGTTCCACATCACAGTAGGGTCTTAGAATGCCCTACCGATCCCTATGGTCTCTGCCATTCTAAGTGCTGAAAAAGCTGCTGCCCTTTTTCGGTGACCTGTCTTGGTCTGGTTTCTCATTAAAGACGCCATTAATTTGGTTAAACCTTTAGTACGACTCTTTAGCTCATTGGGACACTCAAGCCGTTCCACCCGTTCTAGTAATCTAGATCTTCTTCAAGGTTCAGGTCCATTCGCAACGGCAATTTTTCTCATAATAACAAAAAAGTTTCTATACTTAATTCAGTTCCTAAACTGGTTTATAACGATTAATAGATCATATGCAGTTTTTATTACAAATCTGAGCGGGTAGTTAATGCTACCTGTATATGGAACTGGGATATTTAAATAGTCATATCAATTCTTTTCACTACAACTGCCTTTTACGAAATATTTAAAAGTGTAGGTTATGGCAATGAGTCAAGGTGATGAAACAGGTAGTCAATGAATGCACTTGATATTTATATATAAAATTTGCCTTGATATTATTAATTGGACGACTTTAATGAGTTCAATATGCATATTATGACTATCTTTTATGTCAAGCTACCACATATAACAGTGTAAAAAACCGGCAATATTTTACAAAGTTATTAAAGCCCATATAGAAACATGCAACATGTAATAAACTGTTGCTTCCAAAGTGATAGGCATAGACTTCAATTTCAGTTTGACAAATTCATTTCTTAAGCATATGTTATAGTTAGGTTAGTCCTAGCACCTATTCAAATACCAAATACATTAATCGTTTTTCTTAGAGTTACTGCTGAGTATCTAATAGTTAAAGTTTTCGCTCTTAGAATGAAATTTGATTTCTACGGTAGAAAGCTTTATCAAAAATATTTATTTTGAGAAATAAATTCGCTTAGCGCTTATTACAACTTTCTGCAGCAACTTTAGGCTGTAACAAAAACAATATTTGTTCTTTATTTATTTATAGAAGCTCTTTCACAAACTCATAGTTACAATGGAATTTGCTAAAAGCTCTCACAATTTATTACCGAACTATTCGCTAACAGTACAGGTATTATCTTCTTTAACTATGATGTTGTCTTCTAAATTACTATCGAAGCATTAGAATTAACTATTCAAACACTAGTTATTAGTTTCTTTTGTCACTACAATGATTTGTATCAATATTAATATATGTCACATTTTTCAAAGCTTTAAACTGGAACATATTGGAATCAAAGCTTCAAAACTGAACTTCAAAACCTCTTAGTGGTTATTTATACGTATTAAATTGTACTATTCCGAGAACATACCAAAAATAATGCAAATAACATTCTCAAGATTTTTTATTTTAATCTAAATAACCATTAAATGCAAAACTCGTGTACTTGTCAGTCCGAACCATCTAGAGATGCGGTGCCGCAGGCACCTATCGCTCATCTTTTGTGTACATACGCTTCCTTTACGTTCTAATCTGATTACTGTGGTGAGTGACACACGGATCGGCGTTACACTACCCCCCTTCTCTCTGTTAAAGCTATTTTGTCCAAAATACTCTAAAACTCGGATTTTGGAAGTACATGTGGCGGTAAGGATAATTTCCATGTTGATATAAGTAGCAATGAACACTTTTCATAGCAGGCCCCATACCATTTGGATTTTAACCACACAATGTGAAATCCAGTTTTTTGGAACAATACTTTTAGAATATTTTGTACCACCCTCCTTAGGACATATTAAAGTCCGCCGCATTGCAATCTGCCGGAAAGTATTTCCACGACATAACGAATAGATCACCTTAAATCTCTTTCGCGATTCCAAATCTCGCTCTGTCTGTGCCGCTATACAAAGACTTAAATCACTCATAGTTGGGTCCAGCTATTTTTTATCCACACGCGTGTAACTGCTTGTTCGTCTCACAGCTTGCCGTTCTTTGGCTTTTCCGACATCGTGTTAATTGTGGTGAAGCCGTAGGGTGTTAACCGCTTAATGTACACCTCTATTGTTCATCCTTTTGGAGCTTTACGATATACCACATCGTTGATCCTTTTTACAACTTCATCCAGACCTTTTCTTTGTCTTTATAATTTTAGAGATAGTCCTCGCCCCCGTGTGGAGTTGTATAGCCAGACCTGGTCACCCTCATGAAAACAAGGCTCCTGCTCCTTGTTGTCATATCTGGTTTTCATCCGATAGCTTGCCGTCTGGATATTTTTCCTAACCTCACCATAGATGTCGTATATCTTACGTTTGAGCTTCATCCCCATCAATTGACAAACTTCTTGGAACAACGGTGAGTCAAAATTTCTGCCCTGATCGGCGTGCAATTCCATAGGAACTCCATAATGGCTGAACAGTTCCTTTATCAGCACGTTAACTGCTGTTGTAGCTCCTTAGTTTGATATATCATACGCTTCGTTCCACTTTGTAAAATAACCTATGGGTATGAAGATGTACTTGTTGTCGAAGTTGGTCTCAAAGAATAAACCGGCAATATGGATTGCCACCCTCTCAAAGGAGCTACCTTCCCACGTTGTATTGCCTCATTGGAGCCTTATGGTGCACATAGCTGGCACTTGCGCCACCACTCCTTTACGTAGTCATTGCAGCCTACTGTATAAAATCTTGCTCGGACATTCTCTCCAGAGTCTTGTTAATGCTAAAGTGTCTTCCCGAGGTCTAATTTTGCAGATGTCCTTTAACCTCTGATACTCGACTTTTACGAAACACCACCTGAAGCGTACTCACGGATCCATCTCCATTTTCCAAGCATCGCACCAGGATCCTATTCTCTATTTTCAATAATCTCATTATGCCCAGTACGACTTCAGGGTGTTACTTAACGAACTAATGTCCTGCCAGAATGGTCGTTCTCTTCTGGCTTTCCAACCCAGAATGCTTGTACTAGTACGGTGTTCCGTGTCGAAGTAATACTCATGTATCCCTTTTATCCATCTGACGACTTTCCCATTGGGGTTCCTAAACTGTAATAGCCACTTTAACACGGCGTCGTTGGTTTTCAGCTGAAATTTCCTCCCGTAGGGGTACTTATAAAAGTGTTCTACGGATTTCACCACAGCCAACAGTTCCAATTATGTAAAGCAATAATTCCGTACTGGTTTCTAGAGCACCCTGCTAAAGTAACCAATGACTTTCTCTTGCATCTGGGATAGTACATCTCCGATGGCGTCTGTATTCAAAATAAATTTTTTTCCGACTTAGGATAGTTTAAGATCGGAACTGTTATCTATAAATGCCTTAGTTGTAGGAACGTATTTTGGCAATTTTCATACCAAACGTAATCACGTCCTTCTTCAGTCAGCTTGGTCAAGGGATTGGCAATATTCGCAAACCCAGAAGCAAATTTTCTATATTAAGTGCACAACCCCAGAAAACTGAGCAACTTATGCTAGCTTTTTGGCGTCGGCCAATCTTGTATCACCTTAACCCTTTTTGGGTCTGACATGACTCCGTAGCTTAAAACCCCGTGTCCTATGTATTTCATCTCTTCGGCTAGTGGGCGACATTTCTTTGGACTCACTTTAGATTGACTTCTCGGGGTCTTGCAAACACTTCTCCTAAATTTTCTAAGTGTAACCCAAACGACTTTTCAATCAGGATCACGTTATCAAAATATACAAACACGTTCTTCACGATAGTGTGCGAATGTTATCCATTAAACGTTCGAAGGTGGCAGGAACGTTGCGGAGCTCAAAATGCATAGCTGTAAATTGCAATAGGCCCGTATCTATAGTGAAGACAGTTTATACAATATTTTTGGGTTCGATATCCACTTGCCAGTAGCCGCCACTCTTAAAATTCGAAGTTGTAAAATGCCACAACTCTGAAAGTGTATCTAGGGTGTCGTCAATCTGCTTCAATCTACAAATTAATGATATTAAATACCTCCTTATTCCACTTTACATTGACGTTAACATTTCAGTGTACAAAATAATCCATATTCTTTTAAATTTTCATTTACAGTATTAATTTCAAAGTGCATCTACTATATTTAATTAACCAACTTTCGAGCAGCTCTTGTACCGAAGAATCTTCATAGTATTTTTATAAAACAAATGATGCTTCCTCAAATAATCGCATTCGATAACTTCTGTGTTTGAAACTACTCAAATTTATTAAGTCTCATATTTATGCTAAGTTCTACGGCGCTTATTGCACATCGTAATATTATAAATCGCTTACACTTATGCGTTTAAATTTTTACTTATACTTACATACTGCTTGGTTTAGAACCGAATCGAAACGCAAATTAATGAATGAATAAATCCTGAATGAATCGTTCTAATTATATTTCGGCTTTTATATCAAAACTATCTCTATATGATTTACAAGCATGGCAATTAAATAAACAGTTTTTCTCGAATTTTCGGGACCAAATAAGAGAATACATCAATTAATAAGAAACGTCATTAAAACCTAAACGTTTATTCAAGGAAATCGCGCCTCAATTAAAAACCGATAAAATGGTTTTATAGCTTTCCGTATTACTGTAAGATAGAATGCGGCGCGAACGCCAACCCCGTACATTGGACAAGTACAAACGGCACACTTTGCAATGTTTTTAGATCACATATCCCGATGCAAATTAAATGATAAAGCGCGTCATTCTCGGAAATATGACATCATTAGGGTGTATTATGTTCCAAATAAAGTAAGATAATTCTCGAATAGAAATAATTTTAATATAAAAGTTGGACCTCGATTAGAAGGATTCATTCATTAATTCGCGTTTTGCCAAGAACATGTAAAATTGAGATTTAGTATTTGGCGATTTATTCAGAAATTCCCTATTTATTTTAAGACGTTAAACATGTTATTTTAAGTATGCGGCATGCATACAGTATTTAATATTTAAGATGTTACTTTGAATAAAGGAGTAATTCTTAGAACGTAATTTTACATAAATATGAAACATAATTAATTTTGTAAAATTACTACGAGGGTTAAACGTTCTTCGATTCAAGAACTACTCTGAAGTTAATTAATTAAAAATAAAGAAGATGAACTTTGACAGTTAAGGTTCTAAATGGAGATTTAAGATTATATAAACAAACTAGAAAACTGAGGTTTAGCATCAGTTTATGAATGAAAATAGAAGGTGTGTAGTACCGTTTACGAGTTGGGTAAGCGCCATTTGATTTTGCAAGTATTATTTTAGATGTCTTTGTTTGTAACCGATATTTGAGTATTTTGTCGCCTGAATTTAAAGTGGAATAAATTCTTAATCCTTTAATAATTTTGTTTTGTAAAGCGGATATTTACTCGAAAGTTTTGAGGTCGAGGTTCGAGATATGTTGACTTTTACTATATAGACTGACAAGGATTTTTGGCCAACCAATCTTACAAACGTGGGAATAAAGGATGGGTAGATTATCCGCCTATTTGTGTATCTGTGAGTAAATATTAGGTAATAATTTTGATTATTTTCTGAATAAGCTGGAACTGCGAATTGTTTTATAAACTGTTTTGTATGACAAAAAATACTTACGAATGTATAGATGTTTCTTGAGATTGCTGCTTTATATCATTTTGTAAATTCCATAGTAAAAATTTCCGTGAAGCTAGTCAGGCAAAGAAAAGTTAGAAAGGAAGGTAAGTTAATAGTTTCATTTATCATTGCTGTACCGTATCACAGCGCTCTTTTAGCGAAGCTCCAACGAAAGGCCTTAACACAGCAATATATATCTCATCTGTGTGTGTGTCTGTGTACGTGCGTGCGTGCGTGACCGCGTGCGTGCGTGCGTAGGTGCGTGCGTACGTGCGTAAGTGCGTGCGTGTGTGTGCGTGTGTGGGACTTGAGAGTCATCAAACGGTCATATAACGCAATTTGAGAAACATACGATGCCGTAAGCTCGAACAAATTTGAAGAAATTTAAAAAAGCTGCAATTACATAAATATTCATTTTTAAGGGAAAACGTTCAAGTGTATTGAGTTATAAATGCATAAAGACGTGATTGAAAGAGTTTTCATTTTTAATAATGGAGAAATAGTGCTTTTTGATAACAATAATATTCAATTCCGCGAGTAGCAGGGCGTTTTTCAAAAAGTTTCACCTACATTTGGTTATTAAAGTACTTCAATGTGTATAAAGCTTAATTGCGTTACTTCTTAATATTAAACATACGTTGTTGGTTTTTAGATGAAAACGTATTCATTTAAAATATCAGTCAATATTGAAAGAAAAGGTTAGGAGTTTATTTCATATGAAAAGATGATATTTTGCAAATAATGAAGAACGTATTACGGAATATTTTAGTACTAAAGGTAAACGACATTGTCCAAATCATAAGATAAAATATGATTAATTACCGCCGTATATCTTAAATACTGACAAGATAAGGAGCAAACTAATTAGTAGCTGGAGGCTGTTAGAATCCGATAAATCTGAATATTGCGACATTTATGAAAATTATCCATGCTTACATAAGAAGCTAGCCCAACTTTAGGACCAAGACGAACCTTGAAATGACAACTATACTTTTCTAGATTTTTCAACATACTTACGTCACACTGAGGCTTGCCTATGTAACCCAATGGAAGTCAAATACGGGGATCTGTCGTTCAGTACTCCTTTAAACGTCACGATGCAGTAGAACTACTGATAATATATCACGTATATGTTTATTCTAAATCACTTTATCAACCAAAGTATCAATACCTTGAAAGTCTACTGCGACCAATAAAAGGGATCAAATATTATACATTTTCCAGTTCTGATGATATTATATCACCATATGATCCTCCAAATAATTCTATATTTGTTTTTGATGATGTAGCTTGCGATAAACAAGGTATCATTAGGGAATACTTTAGTATGGGGCGTCATAAGCAAGTAGACAGTTTTTACCTTTGCCAAAGTTATACTCGTATACCTAAGCACTTACTACGTGATAATGCTAATTTTTTAGTTTTATTTAAACAAGATGATTTAAACTTAAAACACACATATGATGATCACATCAATACTGACATGAAGTATGATAATTCCGTGAAATATGTGCTGCTTGTTGGCAAAACAAATACGGTTTCTTAGTTGTAGACAAAAATAGTGATACAGGTCAAGCAACGTACCGAATAGGTTTTGATCACTTCATACATATTTAAACCTTGAGAGGCACAAGTATCGTTAGTATCCAAGAATTTTTTTTTATTACAATAAACCTTTTACGCAATGAACAAGGAGGCGATAAAACTTAAAAGAATTTTAATTAAAAAAAGAAACATTGTAAATAACAAATTGCGCCAGTTAAAAGATAATGAAGGTGTTCAAGTGGAATCAATGTTACCCATAACATTGCGATTAGAAACTATTGCTAATAAACTGGATGGGGAAAGTGTGGTAAAGAAAGAAAAATTTAAAGAAGAAGAAGAAGAACTGCCTCATAGCAGTGTAAAAAAATTAAACCTAAATTGCTAGAAAGGGATGTTGACTATATTGATTCGCCGGTTATTGCTCAGCATATACCGAATATAAAAAATGATGCCATAAAGGAAGATGATGATGATGTTGAGAATGAATACGAAACGGAAGTTAATCGAAATGCACAAGAAGCTCAGGAATATATACAAAGCTTTGCCGATTCACCTGGTATGACACATTATCTCGAACAGTTGCATCCGTTACCTCGAGAATATATTTACAGTATGTTTAAAAATGTTAAGAACGAATTTGATCATAAATATGGTATTAGGTTTAACCCTGATTCAAATGGTCTTATGATAGGCAATTCGAATTTCGCGTTGGATAATGAAAATGTTCTAATAAATTATTTGAAATATAAAGGTACTCATGGATTATACGAACTACTGTTTAAAAAATATCCTGTACGGCTGTGAAACAGTAGAAGAATCGGACAGGAAGAAGATGCTATAGATGCTATAGACGTCTGATGAAGATATTGTCGACAGAGAAGGTTAAGAACAAAGAGGTGCTAGAATGGTAGGGGAAGCAAGATATATGTGGAAAACAGTAAAAATAGGAGAAATAGAATGCTACGCCACATACTAAGGTATGAGGGAATAGTGCGGAATATATTAGAAGCAGAGGTAGGTAAAAAGAGAGGTAGAGGTAGACCTAGGTTGGACTATTGTGCACGGATAGTTAAAGATATAGGCTGTGGGAATTTCAGGGAAATGTGTAAACTAGCTCAGAATAGAAATCAATGGAGGTACGCGTCCAACCAGTTCCAAGAGGGATAACCTAATGACGAAAAAAATAATTGTACTTACCCGATAACTATTGAAAGCAACTACAGGTAATGGTTTTCCAATATTCTCAACTAATTTTAATTTTGCAAAAGCATCTACCAGAAAACCATTAATTTGGCAAATGTCTAAGTAGTGGGGGATTTTGACAACCACAGACTGCTTAACCCCCTTCTCATAAGACTGAATCTCGATAAAACCGTCTAAAACGCGTCTAACCAGTTCCAGGACTGAAAACCTAATGATGATGATGATGACGTACATGTTTGGGTGATGCATCTAATATTGGGCGTACCTCCGGTTTCACGTTTATTCAGAGTTCTTGTCTTATTGGTGCTTGATACTCTATTCGTTTTTAATGACCTGTACCTGGTTTTACTTTAGCGTTTGTTGTGATAGCTACTCCATATATACTTACCGTTTTTTATGAAATATATTTAAAATGCACCATTAATATCGGTATCCTATTTAATCTATCTCGTATTATGGATTCGTTTTGGAACACACCCTTCTCAATATAGTTTCGTTAAGTTAGTTGTTAATTTTGGTAAGAATTGATTATTTTAACCATTGGATTATGTCAATTACAAAAAATATTAGCCAGAGCCTGTGGTACAAGGGACTTAAAAGTGTTTAACTTATCTAAAAACCAGCCATAGCTGAGCAGGTTTTATTTAATGTATAATTAGGAGCTCAAGTAACAAGTAAACCCTGTTGTAAAGAAGCACCCCTTTGCTAACAACTTCCACATCATTTTGTTACATCTGTTTACGTATACGTTTGGGCTCTGAAAAGCAGCTAAGTAACGGATAAAGCACTTTAAATTTGTATATTTTAAAGTTTCACAGATCATTCATAGCTTTAAGATTTCCACTTACTATAAAATCGATATATGTAATAACTTATACGAGGCGGATATAACATCCGACGTAGCGTATCAAATTTCCATTCGAAATTAAATGCAGCTTGTGCTCTGCATCTCATTAGTTTATGTTCCATGTTATTTTGTTCTTTTCGCAACTTTACTTATGTAGGAGCAGACATAGCAAAATAAAATTTTGATTAATTCATAAGCGTCTTCATTTATATTATACATATCCTAATGTTATTATATTACTTTCTAGAGTTTTCGGCTGGTAGTCTTAAAATGTAAAAAAGAAGCGAAGCGATGTCGTTCTGATGAGATCATATTTAAAGAAGAATCGCAGATCAGACAGTATCCTAGGTTGATATATGCTACAGTAGAAGTTGCAGGCCAGCTACTTGAATTAAGATTGGACTTTGATAGTAAATCAATCTTTTAGATTGTCATAGTTATAAATATTGCTGAACCAAATAAAGGCAAAGTACGCACGCCAACAATTGTTTTGGTGCCAGGGTATTTGGAGCTGATTTCACATAAATTGGATGAAGTGAATTCAAATATGGCATTAGTTTAAGGCTAGAAGCTTACATCTCTAAGAAACATTTTAGTGAAGTATACGTTACGCTATTTTAAGTTAAATCCATGGAACAAATAAAAACTAAACACGGAATTTCTATTATTATATTATACAAATATTATTAACTGTATATAAAGATGAAGGAAAAGTCATCGATGAAACCAACTGGTCACTGCACACCTCGGAAGCTTCTTTTTGGTGACATTCTTGAATGTATCTTGCAGCAGCCCTTTTTTAAACCCCAGCAGTAACCTGCCATCAGGTGCGCATCCCATATTCTTGGTAACGAGCCTCCATAGTTTTAATATTCAGGTGAAATCTTTCACCTTATTCCTCCGTTGTCTCTCCTAAATTTTCAGGAAACAGTAACGTGACTGTGTAAATATTGCACGTTAATACTCATTGTATACCCAATGGATTTAAAACTGTTAAGCATCCCGTTTGCCATATTAACACAGTTTTCAGCTTGGTAATTGTTCAGAATATTTCAGACAGTTGCAACAAATGAAGTTCAGGGTTTTTGTTGTCTCGTTCATTCTCATTCATCGAATTTACAAAGCCCGGGTCTTTAATGAAGTATCTTATTTGTGGGCTGTCAAATATTCCACTTTAATTTATTCCGTACTAAACTGAGACGCTTTTTTTCCTAGATGTGCAACGCATAATCCTTTGCTGTTAGAGGAGGAGCTGTCAATAAATACGCAAAAATCATCTGCGAAACAGTGAGGAACATCCATTTTTTTATGCGTCCAATTTTGTAACAGAATATAAGATTGTCTTCTTGAGAGAAGAAAGGTAGTAGACTGTATTCTTCTTAATCTTCTTTGGGGACTAAACCACTCATAGTTTTTAAAATTATCTTTATTAACGTTTCGATCCATAACCTAGGATCGTTTTCAAAATAATAAAAACTTCAAGTTTGACATTTATGACACAAATTGAAGGTGACTTTGATTTATTGATGTTTGAAATATTTGGTTTGAGTACACTAAGCAAAATTTTTAAAGTTTAAATGAATAATTGCCTTCAATTTGTGTTACGGCCTGGGACCGACTTTTTTAGGTAGCCAATACGCTTAACGTGAAATCAGCTGATTAATTTTTAAAAAATTCAATAACTTGGGAATTGGAAAACATTTTTTAACATGTTTCTATTTATACAATTTAGAGGATGGTTATTAAAGAAGTGTGCAATTGCATTATTAAAAGGCTTAAGTAGTCGTTTTTTTATATTTATTTTGAAGGGGAAATCATTATGATTTAGGCTACCTCTTTGGTAGATTTTAACATTGTTCTGAGGTGACCTTATGGCGGGTTTACACTTGTCAGATACCAATGTTGTTCTATGAAGGTTGTATATGGATCTGAGGCGACCCTATGGCGGGTTTACACTTGTCAGATACCAATGTTGTTCTATGAAGGTTGTATATGGATCTGAGGCGACCCTATGGCGGGTTTACACTTGTCAGATACCAATACTGTTTAACGGAGATTGTATATGGTTGTGAGGTAACCTTATTGCGGGTTTACACTTGTCAGATTCCAATGCTGTTTTGCAGGGGTTGTTAATATGCTTCATCATCATCATCATTGGATCTTCATCTCAAAACTGGTTGGACACGTACCTGCACTTATTTATATTCTGAGCTAGCTTCCCTTCTATTGTTTTCTAATTTTATGTTTTATTTCACCGAGATTCAGTGAAGGGGGTTAAGCAACCTGTGGCTACCAAGATCCCCCACACTTAGATATTTGCCGAAATAATGGTTTTCTAGTTAATATGCTTATTGTTATATAATTAGTTATTGTATGTATAAATAGAAATCATGTATGTAGGCTGTATTTCATGTTTATATCGCAAGGAAAACCCAGGAAAAACTTGCAATGCTACCTAGATATTGGGGGCATTTGATTTTCATTTGTTATTTCTTTTGTTATTTCTTTTAGTAATGGAATCCATTGTTTACTGAAAGTTACGGATTCGTTTGCAACGCAGTTATTTTTATGTAAGGTTATATAAGCAGCTTCTTTGATTTTGCGTTTTTGGTGGCTTTCTTCTTTGTCGATAATTTTTGCGTCCTCCCATTTTATTTTATGACTGGAGTCCCATGCATGTTGGCAAATCATGGATTTTTCAAATTTTCTATTTTTTATATTACTAAAAGAAATAACAAAAGAAATAACAAATGAAAATCATATGCCCCCAATATCTAGGTAGCATTGCAAGTTTTTCCTGGGTTTTCCTTGCAATATTAACATGAAATACAACCTACATACATGATTTCTATTTATACATACAATAACTAATTATATAACAATAAGCATATTAACTAGAAAACCATTATTTCGGCAAATATCTAAGTGTTGGGGGATCTTGGTAGCCACAGGTTGCTTAACCCCCTTCACTGAATCTCGGTGAAATAAAACATAAAATTAGAAAACAATAGAAGGGAAGCTAGCTCAGAATATAAGTAAGTGCAGGTACGTATCCAACCAGTTTTGAGATGAAGATCCAATGATGATGATGATGAAGCAAGCATATTAACAACCCCTGCAAAACAGCATTGGAATCTGACAAGTGTAAACCCGCAATAAGGTTACCTCACAACCATATACAATCTCCGTTAAACAGTATTGGTATCTGACAAGTGTAAACCCGCCATAGGGTCGCCTCAGATCCATATACAACCATCATAGAACAACATTGGTATCTGACAAGTGTAAACCCGCCATAGGGTCGCCTCAGATCCATATACAACCTTCATAGAACAACATTGGTATCTGACAAGTGTAAACCCGCCATAAGGTCACCTCAGAACAATGTTAAAATCTACCAAAGAGGTAGCCTAAATCATAATGATTTCCCCTTCAAAATAAATATAAAAAAACGACTACTTAAGCCTTTTAATAATGCAATTGCACACTTCTTTAATAATCATCCTCTAAATTGTATAAATAGAAACATGTTAAAAAATGTTTTCCAATTCCCAAGTTATTGAATTTTTTAAAAATTAATCAGCTGATTTCACGTTAAGCGTATTGGCTACCTAAAAAAGTCGGTCCCAGGCCGTAACACAAATTGAGGCAATTATTCATTTAAACTTTAAAAATTTTTGCTTAGTGTACTCAAACCAAATATTTCAAACATCAATAAATCAAAGTCACCTTCAATTTGTGTCATAAATGTCAAACTTGAAGTTTTTATTATTTTGAAAACGATCCTAGGTTATGGATCGAAACGCTAATAAAGATAATTTTAAAAACTATGAGTGGTTTAGTTCCCAAAGAAGATTAAGAAGAATACTAAACAAACCACAACAAACATACAGGGAGTAGTAGACTGTAATTACTTTACGGTAAAAAGTAATTCTGATTACTTGTTTCGGTAAATTTTTCTGTTTCAACCTGGTAGATAGTGAGATCAATGTGGAGGTTATTTAACTCAACCTGGTTGATGCGTTGAAGAATTGATCACATCCTTTTATAATCACTGTCACCTCGTCGGTATTAAAAGTGTTTTGGTAACTGGTAAATCGTTGGATGGGTATTCGTTTGAGTGAAGAACTGGACATCTTGCAGAGACTAAATTAGGGTAATTCCAATTGCTATGGTTGTTTTGATTTATTCCAGTAAATTTACTAGGCAGAAATAATGGTCATCAGAATGGTTTTTGGGTTCTCTTTAAACTATTTGTACGATTAATTTCAGCTTTTTCTTTTCTCGGTAAACCACTAAACTGTACAAGTTTTACAGACCTGATGTAATGCCCAAGCTTTATTCTGATCTCCAAACCTAACACCAAAGTATTCAAGATAAGCCCTCTTTACAAAGTCACTAACACTTTTTCTGTTTTTCTTTTAACGTGTTTTCTCCATATATGTAGCACAGCACATCAGGATGATTTACACAAATACCGGTACCTTCGTCTTAAGTAATATACAAAGCGTTTTCAGAATTTAATTGGATCGTTTTACCGCACACTTGTTGCAGCTAACTCACTACCTTAAAGTACCGGTAGAAGTGTCTCCTTCATTACCTCGAAGGCTTTAGTATTGCCCACTTGCGGAAAAAAGTTAGTACTCATTTGCTTATACGTTCATATTATTGCTGAGGGCCTATCACACCATGTCCAACAGGAATTCACACAAATATACGGAAATGGCGCCTAATACTAACACAAAACAGCGATGAAATTATATGTAAAAGAATGTTTACTAAAATTTTGATAGGCCTCAAAATAATACGAAATGCGCTACTTCGATATGTGATGAGGCCTCACAAATCCGATGACCAAATCATAGTCAGTGTAGAAGCCTCGTATACTGAGGTATTAGTAATTTCTGTCTTCTATTAAAGAAGTTACAGTCAACTGATTTAATAGTATATAAATAATATCTTCCCAAACTAAAGGGTGGGAGGGTACAAGGTGAATGAAGGGCGTAGTTTAAAGAAATACCATAAAAGCCAAAGTTTATCCAAACAAGGGAACGACAGTTTCTTGTTTTACGCAACATTATTGATTTGTCCTTGGCCTATAAGTATTTTAGGAACTTAAACGTTTGGAATGAATCGTTAAATAATTTGGGATGACTTTGTTTTGAATTTTGCTTACAGATCCTATATCGAGGTTGCCCCAGTGTTATAGCTCTGCAATACTCTTTGGCAAATTGGTGTAATTCCCTGAAAAGTGTAAACACGCTAAGTCTTTATGGGGAAATAAGTCGCATGTTGTTTGCCTTAAAGGGCAGGAAGGCAAAAGTGGAACGAATGTTCGGCAAATGCTAATTAGCAATTTGAAGCAAAACCCTGAAAAATGTCTGGGGGTAACATTACACGGTTTGTTACGCTTGAATTTATACCAAATAGATTTTACAATTGTTCCAAGAACGACTTTACTTAAACGCATCATTCTGCGTATGTATTGAGTAGGGAAACTATTTTAAGCCAGTTTTAGACATTTATAAGGATATCTCTATAATCGGTATTAACTCTCGAAGAACTGTAATGAGCTTCAATTTGCACTTCTTTATTATGTCAAATACAAGGTTAATGATTCACAAATATTTACAGCGAAGCTTAATATACACAAATAGCGTTTGTTTTGTATTTTGGAAAAGACAAGGTATAGTGCAGGGTAGGTACTGAACTGTGTTCTTGTTGGATTAACAACACTGCCAAGAATTTGGAATTCATTAATGTAATCATTCTATAGGAAAGCAGGATAATGTGTGACTCGTTGAAAGGGATGTTAGTGTAGAATTTGGGAGATATAGTGAGGTTCTGGTGTTTTAGAAGGTGGAACGAAACACAGCTAAACTGGAGAAGGTACGCGGCATACGAATTTTTTGCTTAGCGCAGGGTAAATTTCGAAGCGACTGCGGGCGGAATTTGCATCGTTATGTCTGTTAGTAGGGAGAAAAAACTGGATTTGTTCATCCCGCCATTAATTTGCTAATTTTGGAGCTATGTTGTAGCTGTTTTAGAATAGTAAAAAGCTGGTGTGGTTTGGACATTTTTTGAATAAGATGAAAAAAACTTTAAGTAATAATATAGATTTATGTATAATTTGATATATTTTATAAGCGAACGTAGACATAAATATGCTTGAACATTTTTCTTCGACAGCACGTTAATCGAAGGATAAGTTTAATAGCAGTAAAATATTAAGGGATACGTACGTGCTATGTATTTTGGAAAGGACAAGGTGATAGTACAACGTAGGTACCGAACTGCGTTCTTGTTTGATGAATAACATTACTAAGAAATTGTGCATCATTAATATAACCATTAAATAGGAAAGCCGGAAAATGTGGAGCTCAAAGGTTTAGTTGATGGTTTAGGTTAAGTTTTCTTTAAGACTTTCATTAGGATTTAGTTCAATAACACCCGGTCAGATTGCAGATAAGTTATTTTTAGAAAAGTATATTTAAATGTGTCTGCGTAATGAAGTTGTGTTTATGTTAATAGAGGTTAAGTTAGGTTGATTTTTACAATTATTTTTAGAATAGGTCTAAAGTCGGTAATTTGTAAAAGATATCCAACTAGCCCAGTGTTAGTCATACCGCGAAGAGTATTTTATTTTAACAGAGAAGCTTTACGACCAGCTGTTAAAAAACGGAAACAAGGGAGTTTTATGCGGAATAAGTCTTCCACATAGAAAGGACATCACAAAACTTGCGGCGAAAACTGTTTGGCGCTACTCGACATTAACAGAGACAAGACCTTTCAGGGTAAGTGTTAATGTAAGATAGAATTTTAATTTGAAACCGTATTATTTATTATTTTTGTATTTCTTTAATATATTATTCTCTCAATTATCCATAGAAACCCACTCCCGCACCACTGCAGTTAGCCGGCGCTTTCTTTTATTGTTACGAGGTTCCCGCCTCTTCAGGGTAAGTTATAAATTAAATTGTTTTAACGCCTATATCACCCGTAGCGGTATAGTTTCACCCGCAATACGTTACAGACATCGTTAATTATAACTACAACAATATTGACTAATTGCACTAAGTTTCTCTTTAAAGCCAGGATTACACTATATTGATAACTAATTTAACTGCATGCGTAGATGCATTATTAATTTATCTACAAAGGCAGTAACTGTTTTATCCTAATTTATATAGACATTATGAGTATTAATTTTAATTGTTTCATATCCCTTATGGATTAATATTAAGACTAACTGAACTACCTACCGGGTCATACGGTTTATGTGTTGCGCTATAATATGTTCTATATTATTCTAGAAATCTACAGAATCCTGTAGAAGTTCTCACATTATATTCTACCTTTGTAGTTGTCATTCTGCTACGTACATTGCCGTAGCCTACAAAAACCAAAAGTAAGAGATGACCGGGCTCAATCGGTGAGTAAGCGGGGTATTTGCACTACGAAATAAAGGGAGGACTGAAATAAAAAAAAAACATACTCGTCCTCATTCATAACTCATAACAAAACATTAAAAAACCTATAATTAAGCAAAATATATTACAGGAGCACAGTAGTATTTAAAAATGCAGACTCAATAACTACAATGTAAGTCTAAAAGCAAAACCCAAAAGAAAGCATTTTTTTACAATGGCGAGCTGTAGGTTTTAGGTCGCTCCCTCAACTTAATTCCAAAAAAAACCAACAGTACAACTCTAAAAACTACAGTTCCAAGCGATCATAGTAAGCCTAGAAAAAAATATCTACAAATAAATGACTCCAGTGGTCCCCGTAAATACAATATGATTAATCCACATACACTGACATATGTACAATCATTTTCACTACCAGGCCATTAATTAACAAAATTTCCGATCATAGCCATACTTGTCTTAAATAGAAAATCACCATCGTAAGAATAACGTTAATTACGTGAAGTTCTCACGGTTAAGGATCAGCATATATAATAAAATTCATATAGTGAATAACGAATCAATACTTACCCATGTGTCGATGCTGATGACCTATTAACCCTCCTTAGGGTCGGAGCGGAGTAGCGGGGCCTAAGACCACGAAAGATGTGCCATAATAAAGGGCGGCACTCGCCTCATCATTTAGGGCCAAGGCGTCAGGACGGTCCTATCCACCGGAAGATGCTACAAAACAAAAAAATTACAATCAAAGATTAGAACCGGTACAAAAGAAAAATACTTTTTTTTTCCAATTACAAATACTTACCACACAATGGTGTGTGCGAAATTCGGAAGAACGGAAACAAACGAGTAATCGTTGTTGTCTCTAGGACAAAATTTAGTAACCAACAATTCGTTTTCAATAATAAGCATTCCACGCAAAATGCTAGTGTGATCGAGCAGGTGATTAAAAACTTGAAACGTGGGTTTATCCACTAGTCCGATATCTTATTTCGACGAGTACCTAGGTCGTTGCATTCAGGAAGTACGTATATGCTATCAGAATTTGTAAGCCCGCGCACAGCTAAAACAAGGTACCGACTATCTAATTTAATATTGGGAATTTTCATTTGGTAACGTAAATAGATTGAAATGCAAATTATTAGGAAGTGTACTATTGTAAAGCGGTAGAAGATACAGGAGGATGTTCTAAAGATCTAGCGAACTATTCGAATGAATGATGCATTACCAGAAAAGAATGTATTTTACTTAACCGAAGATAAACGTAACAATTCTTTTCATCGTTCGCTTATTGGTTTATTTCTTTCAATTTTAGATCGTTCAGGGGCATTGTATTAATGATATTCTGCTGTAAATTTCTCTTTGAGACGCTCAAAAGTAACAGCAGATTGCACCTAAGGTAATGTTTTATTGGCAGCGACAGAGGTAAGAAATCGATTTTTTTGAATTCGAATCGCAACAACTATAAACTGCAACTGTAAGATTTTCGTGTCCGAAACCGGAGATAGATGTTGTTTAGCGGATATGCTCTTCTTGAAGCGGGAGAGATACAGATACAGCGTATACAAAATCTTTTTGCTTCTTGTTTAAAATAAGTCTTTCCATACACAATATTGGTTAATCATTAGCGACTATTTCCAATGTCACCAATAAATGGAGTGCACGTGTATTTTTAAGTCAAATAAATATTCATTAAAATTTGATTACACTTAATACTAGGAAATTTACAAGTCACCGCCTTTTCTGTTTTATGGTAATTGATATTCTGTATTTATTATTAATATTACACCTGGTGAATAAATCTATTTAGTCAGAAAAGCTTAGGAGGTCATGAACATTAACTAACAATATTCAAAGTCCTGAAGCGTTAGATCAGATGTTCTGTTATACATTCTAGCGGTTAATTAGTACCTTCAAACAGAATAAAGCTTTCATTGCAATTAACAATTAAGGCCTTCCACTTGATGTAAACGTGATAATTAAGTGTGTGGGTTGTAGGTTGAATTCTGTTGAGATCTCTCACTAGGGATCGGATAATTAGCATCATTCCTTTATGCTTACCCGTTTATAAAATTGTTGTAGTACCAGATATTTTGGCTTGTACACTTCTAATCGGTTATTATATCTCCAACTAACTATAATTGAATATTGTATTATATTAAGCCTTTGGGGTGATAGATAAATTGATTTTGTACTGCTTTTAACACAAATACATTTATTGAAAGGTATTACTGAAATCTATATCATGACTTTGATTCATAAAGCCCGCATTTGCTGTAAGAGTTTGAATATAATCCAACGCATAATCACATTGCTGATATTTGATTCGACTCTAAAGCCCTGCAATTTATTTTCTTTTGATAGCTTCGTGCTTACTCTAGGTCTTTAATAAAATCTTTTCATTGCCTTTGAATTTTGTTTCTAATATGCTGACGATCGCTTTAAATTTTCCCGAACACACAACTTCTAAACAATTTCAGTCGCACTTACAATATTATTAATGCTTGAAACAAAATTTAAAAAATATTTTAGGGTTTGATAGAATCTCTATTTGAATTCTACACTTGACCGTGATTGTGTGTACAGTTATGAATTGTTATAGACATTTTATATATGATTATAATTTCAAACTCCATTCATGATTCAAAGGTATATAGTAGAATGTTGACAAGGGAGCTGATACAGTTTGGCTCTTTGATCTCTTTGTTACAGGCGGAAAAGCTACTACGTATGTATTTTCCAGCAAAATTATAAAATGGGGGCGGCCTGTAAAACAAAAATTAAAGGGGGGTCACCGGCACTAGCTAGCGGAAGGTTGTGGATCATATAGAAGGTTAAAATTTTGCAAAAAAGGGTTAAATTAATTTATAACATACTACAAAAAGATTTGGCACTTACATTTCATAAAATATTGTGGCTTAATGACAATTGCCAAGGGCGCCAGACAAGTCGATAATGTCCAAATGTTCGTACAAAACCTTGAGAGACTTGTCAGCCCAAGGAGGACAATTGTTTCTTTTAATCAATTCCTCACTTTTTTACTACTTATAAAAATAAGAAAAACTATTGACTTAATCAACGGCAAACAAAACTATTTAATTCACAGAGCAAGAAACGTGAACCTCTTACATTCATTGATTTTAAGTTAGAAATTTAAGTGAATAGGTGACTATGGAATTTATGAAAATTTTGAGTACATAAGTAGTTCCCAAACACTTTTATATGAACGAAAACTTATATTATAAATCGTACACTAAATAAATCCTACGGCTTATGGCCAAAACGTCCTAACAAACAAATTAACTAAAAATTGGTCATGCTGCTTAACTATAAAAACTTACTTACTAAAAATTGTCCATTGTTTGAGGGTTTGTTTCCAACGTAGAACAGTTCTTAAATTGGGGAAGAGAATCTCGCTTGTTGCTTCTGTTTGTAATTTTTAAAGAATTGACTGGCACACGAACCCGGCAGAATCTTGACAATATCACTTACTTGTGCGTGACACGCCTACAAGCTTTTTAATAGTTACCTGGTATCACTAAAAATCCGCGAACATATGGGCATAACCCTCGCAAATTGGAAAAGTAATCGCTCCTTTCCAATTTCTAATATCGTGATACGAAGTGAAATATTCTATCTGTGATGCCGGAGAACGCTACCCGCGAACTACGTTTCTTTCTACTTCTTGACCACGGACAGCCCCATTGGAAAAAACTCCCTTTTTTGGCTAAAGCCTTAAGTTATATAGACTAATTCCTACCCTAATCATTATGTACGACATTTTCTGTTATCCAATGACTGAACAGAACCTCCCACAAAACAAGATTTCAGAAACCAAATCCAACCCCTTTTTAGATGAGAGTCACGGAAGCAATTGTTTTCCCAAGGGTTTAAATTATATTGTACCTTCTACGAATTTCTTAATTATTGAAATGTGGAACCTACCTATGGCGACAGTAGTCTGCCATTAACAAAAACCGGCTAACCTACTTGAGCTGAAATGGATTTTAAATACGATGGATGTCTCCAGACTACTTAAAATTACTTGTAATATTTGAACAAATCAAGTTGGAAATAGTTTTCGCTATTTATAATGTTTCGTTTTCTATAACCCGCTGTCAATCAACGAAAGTATTAAGAAGGTTAAGCTTTTCAAACTGAAATTGCTTTCCTTTATTTACGCTAAAATGTACTATTACATTTTAATTTTATCAGATTCGTCAGTCTGTAACCGACCTAAACTTTAAGAGGTTTATTGTATTTGATTTACGAGGGTAGACCTTTAAATGATGAAAGCCGCTGGAATTTACAATAGTTTAGCCTGGAGCTATTTGTAACCCCGGTCTTTTATTATAAGGGAGCCTGACTGAAATATGAAGTAATTTATTGTGGAATTTTTGTCTATAAGTTATGCAAGTTACTGAATTTTAATTAATTAATTGATTTGTTTATTCGTTAACATTACAAAATAATGTTACATCTTACAAAACCTCATAATAGAGGTGTGATTTCTTAGCTAACTCCATAATAGGGCGTAACTTCTCTGTTGAAATTTGTTGGAGTTTTAAATATCGGACCACCCCCTACAAATTTACAACCTCTTTTAGTACTTGATCTCTAAACACGATAAGAGTTTTGGCGCTGACCTATCCTATCAATTTTTCCTGCTATCTAACCTAAGTCCAGACAAGTACAACTAACTTAGTCCAACAACGTGAACTAACCGAACCTAACCTAACTGTGAAAGGTTGGAGTTAACCTAACCTAACCTAACCAGGAACTGTCGAGCTAATCTAACCTAACTGGGCGAGGTTGGAGCTAACTTAACCCAACTGGAAAAATGTTGAGCTAACGCAACCTAATTTTATAATTATATACATACGACATACCTCCGACACACATTCGACACATCCGACATACATCCGACATACTTCCAACATACTTCCAACATACTGTAACCTTCGGTTTTATTTTTAAAATAACAAATTACACCGCGCATATTTTTCATTTAACAACCCGTAATGTAAGCAGGTATGTTTCATATTTACGTTCCAAGTAAACCCTTTTGGATAGATAAGTCTTAGCTTTCACATTCTTACTACAGCAGATTTATTTCCAAGCGAGGAGCATATCACGCTTCACGTGCACGTCGCATGCCTGTTAATTTCCACTGTCCGTTACACCACCGGTGATTCGCTAGAAGGGCTAAGGAAGGTATTTAGTAATTTCTAACAGTCGGTGTTCGTTGAGTACTAAAAGGGTGAAGAAGTAAAGGATGAGTGGCGGGTCGTAAGACAAGAAATAAATCACGCGCTGAAGTTGGCAGAGTAATTCGTGTCAAAGGTCGGTTTTCTTTGAACGCAATTCAATCTCAAATAATCTTGGAGGATATATAGAGCGTTGACAGAATAGGTTTTGGTATAACCTTGACGATTCTGATATTTATAGGATCGGATTTAATAATTTGAAGGTTGGTGGCGTGGTAGAAAACCGCCGAAGTAGTTTAGTGTAACCGCCATACCCAACAAACACAGTTTATTAGTAAATACGGTATCAGTTCTAAGTGTCGATTTAATTAATTAGCTAGTAGCGAGTTCCGAGATAACTTAAATTATATTCCGAAGTGAAGGTGGTCTTAATCAAGAAATCTTTCAGTTACAATTAATTAATGTGAGAGGCGTACCCTCGTGTTGATCGTATTCAGACTCCGTGGTGCTGTGCATATAAAAGATTTCACAGATAAATTTAATAGAGCCGCTTGCTGGTGGTGCCTTCCTGGAACGTTGGCGTACGAACGAGAATTACAAAGGGGAACCGGAGACTGAATTCTTGTGATAATTAATTACTCAGTACTGTAAGTAATATGTTCTTATATCAACTGTTTATGCATTGTCTGACATCATTTGTAGCGCATGAAATTGCATGTTCGCCATGATTTATTTTTAATTATTTAGCTGTGTATTATTCGATTAATACGAAGGTACGAAGATCCTCTAGGGTGTAGGTTAAGAATTTTCTCGATGATGAAATTAAAATGTATATATAAGGTTAACCATAATTGAATCCGAAGTAGTAGTTAAATAAATAAGGTATTAACGAAAAGTGACTTCTGATTGATGTACCTGTGAGAGCTGGAATTTAAGAACAGTGTTTCGCGTAATTTCAATTACATTTAATTAATTTAAGGAACTAATTTTTGACCAGAATTATACTTGTCTGTGGACAGGAATTCAGACACTTTCTTTTAGTTTGGTGGGAACGTTACTTAATTAATGAATTTTAATGTAAAATATTTAATATCTTAGTTATTTCAGCAGTAAGCAAAGGTGACTAACGTACGAAAAACAGGAAGCGCAATTCAGCTTGGCAGCACTGGACGTTCCTATCACAACGCATGACTTACTTGGATTCTTGTCTGAAGAAGTCGAGTTTTCCTTCATCTTGTAGGTCTCTCTGAAGCACAAAGAATCCGTGCCATTTTAGGCAGAACTCCAATAAGATAAGGGTGGTACCCATTATATTACCTAACTCGAGACTAACGTCAGTATATATTATTTTCACTTCCCTCCCCGTCGACTCACGCCCATTGCGACTAACGAACCGAGCCGCGGTATTGTTTCCTCCTTGGAGCAGTCCTACAACGTTTTGTTCATGCCCTCCCCTTCCAACTCTATGACAATTTGGGATGTAACAATACGTCCGACAAACGTCCAACAAATGTCCAACATCGTAAAGTATATAAGAAAGCATATTTTCTAAAGTGAAATCAGTTGTAATACAGCATTCTTAAAAGATGCAACCCGCAGTGAACGCTACACTAAAGAGTCTTTGACAAAAGCTGCAAATGAAATTATACATACTGCGTCAAGTTTCCACGCTGCTAGTAAAAAATATAATATACCTAGAACTACGCTACACGATCACGTCGAAAGATTACTGAACGAAAAGAAATTATATATTAGCGAAGCTGTTCCCAGACAAGATAATGTAAGAATATATATGTTGATAAGCAAGATCTTGTAATACCAATACAGAACTTTGACAAACTTTTGGTACATTCAGCCAATAATGTGTATAAACATGGACTTTTGTTCCCGTCTAACATACGAGCTATATTTGTTAGACCATCAAACTGTGGAAAAACAAACGCCTTAATATCTTTAATTTTGCACGAGAACAGACTTAGATTTCAAAATGTTTGTGTTTGCAAAAAGCCTTTACTTACCAAAATACGAACTGTTAAGAAATGTAATCATGCCCTTAAATAAAAGAAATTGGTTACCATGAATATAAAAATTATGATAATCTATTAGGACCCGGGGATACCAAGGAAGTTTCAGTTATGGTGTTTGACAATATTATTGCCAACGAACAAAAAATATCACACAGTTTTTTTCGTATGGTAGGTATAAGAATATCGATTTTTTATACTTTACCAAACTTAGAAAAAGCCTTAAAACATAGACTCGCAGATAACGCGAACATGATTGCATTGTGGAGGCAAGACGATACCAATCATGGATATATATATATATATATATATATATATATACAGGGTGAGTTTTTAGTGTGGCAACGGTCGATAACTCCGTTATTATAAAAGCTACGTAAACCAAATTTGGAGGCATATTAGGCATGCCTAAAGTGCACATTCTAAAAATATTTGGAAGCATACAGGGTGTTTCATAATTCCAGGGCATATTAAACTTATATTTTTTTAAACGGAACACCTTATATATTGTTACATTTTTGAAAAGCCCATAAAAAGAGCTTTAATTTGATATCAAATTGTATCTGTCTATTTCTTTTAGTTTTGAGATATTCAACTGTTTTAGAAAAACGACCCCGATTAGATACATTGCCACTGCACTAATACACAACTTATGTTAATTTTCAAGATGCAGAAAATTTTACCATATACCACAGTATATTTGTAAATATCACTTTTTGAAATTTCTTCACAGTATACAGGGTGTGTCAGGTTTTGCAAAATGCAATTTTTAAATTTTTTTTTAAATGGCACCCTACCAATTTTATTGCTACAATGGATAGTTCATTAAGTGTCCTTTCATTTTGGTTAAGCATTCCCTATACCTAAATCCATTACTTTCTGAGATATTTTTGATTTTCTTCAAATTTTATGAATGTTTTAATTTACATAACTAAAATAACACTATTGGAGAATATTATAAAACAATGAATACATTTTGATTAACAATCAACTACAGTTATCCAATAACAATTTTCACTAAAGATATAACAACCTACAATAATACGCTATCAACAGAATTCTGCCCGATCAACAATATGCATTTTATAGAAAATGTTCAAGCAGGAAATCAGGCAGGCTTTAAAAAAAATAACTATTACATGTAAAGTGTCATTTAGGTTTATTAATTGTAGTGTGTTGTCTTTTAACACATTATCAGTTCTGTTTTAAATGTAATCTTTGAAGGAGTTTTCAAAATGAATTTTACAGTGGAAGAACAAATAAATATGATTTGGGTATTGGGAGCAAGTTTTAAAATTTCCTACTTGCATCAAGAATATACCAAGAGAGATATCCTGTTAAATGACGACACACTACAATTAATAAACCTAAATGACACTTTACATGTAATAGTTATTTTTTCAAAGCCTGCCTGATTTCCTGCTTGAACATTTTCTATAAAATGCATATTGTTGATCTGGCAGAATTCTGTTGATAGCGTATTATTGTAGGTTGTTATATTTTTAGTGAAAATTGTTATTGGATAACTGTAGTTGATTGTTAATCAAAATGTATTAATTGTTTTATAATATTCTCCAATAGTAAGTTATTTTAAGTTATGTATATTAAAAACATTCATAAAATTTGAAGAAAATCAAAAATATCTCAGAAAGTAATGGATTTAGGTATAGGGAATGCTTAACAAAAATGAAAGGACACTTAATGAGCTATCCATTGTAGCAATAAAATTGGTAGGGTTCCATTAAAAAAAAAATTTAAAAATTGCATTTTGCGAAATCTGACACACCCTGTATACTGTGAAGAAATTTCAAAAACGTGATATTTACAAATATACTGTGGTATATGGTAAACTTTTTTGCATCTTGAAAATTAACATAAGTTGTGTATTAGTGCAGTGGCAATGTATCTAATCGGGGTCATTTTTTCTAAAAACAGTTGAATATCTCAAAAACTAAAAAGAATAAACAAATACAATTTAATATCAAATTAAAGCTCTTTTTATGGGCTTTTCAAAAATGTAATAATATATAGGGTGTTCCATTTAAAAAAATATAAGTTAAATATGCCCTGGAATTATGAAACACCCTGTATGCTTCCAAATATTTTTAAAATGTGAACTTTAGGCATGCCTAATATGCCTCCAAATTTGGTTTACGTAGCTTTTATAATAACGGGGTTATTGACCGTTCCCACACTAAAAACTCACCCTGTATATATATTTTCAAACCATGTAAGTGGTGACATGTCATGCCCAAAAGTTAAAGATACATGCTTAAACTGTTAGAATGAGGGTGATTCGAAACATAATTTAATAACTATTGTGAAAGGTTTTAATATTGATAAAGGACAATATAGGAAGAATTTCGATCAAAATATATGCATTGGAGATGACATAAATGGTCAAAAGTGTGTGGTGCATAGAAAAAGTTATACCAGTTCCCCGCTCGAATACAAAGAAGCATATAAGCAATTGGTTAAACCGTTGCAAATGACAGCATCTCATTTACAAGACATCGCCCAAAAGAATTCCAAAACCTGTGGGAAAAGTTTAAGATGAAAACGTGGAACCACCTTTAAAGAAAATTAACCAACCAAATTCCGAGAAGCCATTACATCCATATTTTGCAAATGTGTTGGACCAGAGATAAAGACGATTTCATTGATAAATTTCTTTATGGAGTAAAATATAATACTCAAATCAATGAATGGAGGGTTAGGTGTTCATTTGCAAATCAGGCTATATGCGTAAGTATAACTTGATTAGACATCATGTTAACATTCACCATTCACCGGTTAAGTTGGAATCCCTTGCGTCGACTGGTGTGACTTTAGGTTTAACTACAGCCGATGTACAGTGTTTCAGGACGGATACACTTAAATTTAGGGTACCACTAGCTAAGCTGAAGACCCCTGCGTTAAAGAAACCAACCGAAGATGAGTTTAACTAGTAACCATAACTTTTGCTAGAAGTTTCGCTTCTAGTCGAATTTTCAGGGTTCTAAAGACATTACATGTGATTTTCCAATGCTCCACCCAAAGGTACTACACTGGCCAGGAAGCGAGTTTTGTTACCTGGAAAATTTTGAATTTTGCCGAACCCTTGCTGTTCCAAGCAAGGTAGGGATCTTTAACGTGCGTGACAACACTCACACACGGGACCTCCATTTTACCTCTCATCCGAACGAGGGTGTATTTTTGTGAAAAATGCTCGCCTAACATTTTTCAAGCGGACCGTGTCGGGAATTGAACCCGGGACCTTGGGCGTAGTAGTCACACACATACCACTACGCCACGGAGCCGCCTGGTTCTAAAGACAACACCCAATAACAATCTCTGAAAAGCAAAGAATACCATATAGTTCATAACTTTCCTGAAAATATTCAAAACATAGAACAAGAAATGACAGAGTCAAAACCGAAAGTTGTTATTGGAATTGAAAAATTCTAACAGGAAAATTCGAATTGATTGTAAATCTTTAATCTATAACCAGTCTATTTCTCAATTTTAAGTACATCAAATGTCTGCGGTTTGTTCATTTACATGTACCAAAGAAAGTCATTCGATTTGTTGCAAATATATACACAAAAATTAAACGGGGATGGAAGTAAAAAAAACATATTTGCAAGTGTTCGAAAATTTAGAGTGGGTAGTAAATGTCAACAAATATCCCTCAAATAAATGAACTTTCTTGCGTCATAGGTGTAACACTATTTTCCCAAATTTTCAATTAATTAGTTGACTGCTAAAAAAGTTGTTCACCAAAATTTACTTTTACCCATTCTTTTTAAGGTTATATAGTGCAGAATGTATTCAACAACCAAATTCCTAAAATTTGCAAATGTATGTTAATTGCAAATCTTATTACTAGAAAATGTGCAATCCTGAAAAGTTGTAGACTTCTAGACAACATGTGTCATTTTAGCTTTATTTGGAAATAATCATTAATGTTACCTTACTAATTACAAGTGGAAACATTAATTTGTAAGGCAGATATAACAAATAAAGAGGTCGACCTTCCAAGCATTTCTAAATTTACTTACATCGACCATATCTTCAGTATAGAACATGTGTCTATTAACTAAAAGGTATGCGATAAAACAAGGTTCAAAGGTTTCGGTTTTAAATTAAAAATCAAACTTCATCTTGCCTAACATTGGGGGACCTTCTAAGAAGGTACTACACCCAATACCAATTGAGGAACTTGGCCAACTGTAACTAATTCGTTTCTGGCTACGTGATAATGAATAATTTTATCTGGCATTAGGAAAGTAATTCGAGCATAATCTACGAAAATTAATGTAAATTGTTGGGTATTTCGAAAAGAGAAAATTCCAATGACCGGATCGCTGTTTTTGCAGCTCCTCGGATTTGACCATATCTCTCTGCAGAACAACCAACAAAGCCCTTGGAATTATACACAAATCATGATATATGAATATGTACAAAATGTAACTCATGCGGCCCTTATACCCAAAATAAATCTACCCTTTTTGATTCATTATTCATTTACTTAGATTCTGCTCAAATCCTCCAACAACAGCCAGTATATTTGACCTTTGTACAATAAATACGCTTCCTAATAATTTTCATTTTAAACCTATCTACTTCGAAACGAAAACCTTTTCTATAATCTCAAGCGTCCGTACCTTGTTTGAGGTATCCGTTGGCTTAATACATATTACTGTAGCGTACAATCAAATTCTTATACTGTTACGACCGAAAGATTCGTCGAAATAATGGATCATACTATTATTTGATAAGCGTGTTTGGAATTTTCTAATCACCCGTTGGCATGTTTGATAACGCCGGCATGAATATTAATTCGTGTTACTAATCGAATGCATTTTTACTTGATTCTTCCTACAACTATACGACTGTAAAGTATTCGTTGCCTTTTTCGTTATCTACAAATTTTTCGTGTATAGACTGTGTGGTAAGTACCTCTAATTTTTAAAAAATAAATATATACTCTCCTTCGCAAAGGGTCTAATCTGTAACTGCACTTATTATAGTTTCCTCCTGTGGACTTGACCGCCCCCTGCATGGCCCCTGAGTTATCAACATCTTTAATACGAAATTGCGAAAATGAAGCAACTAAGCAACTTTTAAGCGGGAAATATTGCCATGGTATCAGGAGATGCGAACTGTCACCTCCGTTGTGAAACCCGTTACGGAGGTCGATGACTTCACCGGCAAGGGATTTATAATGGATCTTTTTTCCTAGTTTTTGGTATTGGGAAAGGATTTAACTTTACTTCAGCCCGCCGGATGACAATAAGGCGACAGCTGCTCTCATTTTGCGTATAACATTTACTTTTAATCCTCATTACCTATAACCTTTCCTGGTCTTATATGTTTTGTTTTAGTGGCAACATACGGTTGCGGCATAATATTGTTATTTAGTTCCGCTGTGGGGATGCATCCTAATGGCAGAGGATTACAAGAATTTGCGATACATATGTAAGTAAACCTTTTTCTTACCTACTGACAGTTAAATTAGTGTAATATCCCAAGATTTAAAATTTGTAAATGTAGCAGGACTAAAAGCAGTCTATTCTACTTAGTTTTTGGGTAAATTTTTCTTGGTTAATATGCTAGGGAGACATTACCATCTAAATTATTTATAGAGAATTTCGGAAGTTACTAAGTATTTTTGCCTTCATATCTTTTTTTCTGTACCATGAAAATTCTTTGGAAGAAATTGAAAAACGAAATGTGTAATGTTTTTTTTAGGTGGGTTTTCCTTTTTTTGTGTAACATATTTTCTAATTAGAGGTTTTTATGGTTTTTTTCTTGTGAGTTACAAATGAGTGTGTTTATTTTTATTTCAGGTCTTTCCGTTATTTTGTATTGGTAAAACACCGCCTACTTACCAACTGAGCCCAGGTGTTCTTTCCTTGTCTTTCAGGTTACGCCGATATACGTAGCACGGTAACTTTTGTTTCCAACATGGTAGATTAGATGGCATTGCCAGACAAAATTATCTAGTCAAAAGACAAAATGAAAAATAAATAAACAAATGGCCGATTACCTACTTAACATTGGCGGACCTTCTAAGAGGGTGCTACACCCAATGCTAATTGAGGAACTTGGTCAACTGTAACAAATTCGTTTCTGGTTACGTGATAATGAATAATTTTGTCTGGCATTAGGAAACTAATTCGAACATAGTGGACGAAAATTAATATAAATTGTTGGTTATTTTGAAAAAAAAAATCCAATGACCGGTTCGCAGTTTTTGCAGCTCCTCAGATTTGATCATTTTTCTGTGCAAAACAACCAACAAAGATCTTGAAATTATACACAAATCATGATATATGAAAATGTACAAAATGTAACTCATGCGGCCCTTATACTCGTAAATAAGCAACTAATTATCGGTAACTTTTACAAGTTTCCGACATGATAGATTAGATGGCATTGCCAGACAATATTAACCAGTTAAAAGACAAAATGAAGAATAAATAAACAAATGGCCGATTACCTACTTAACATTGGCGGACCGTCTAAGAAAGTACTACACCTAATGCTAATTGAGGAACTTGGCCAATTGAAACTATTACGATTTGTGGTTACTTGATAATGAATAATTTTGTCTGGCATTAGGAAAGCAATTCGAGCATAGTGGACGAAAATTAATATAAATTGTTGATTATTTTGAAAGAGAAAATTCCAACGACTGGTTTTGCTGTTATTGCAGCTCCTCAGATTGGACCATTTCTCTCTGCTAAACAACCAACGAAGATCTTGTAAAAGTTATCAATAGTTAGTTGCTTAATTTCGAATATAGGGGGCGCATGGGTTACCATTTGTACATATTCATATATCATGTTTTGTGTATAATTGCAAGATCTTTGTTGGTTGTTTTGCACAGAGATGCGATCCAATCTGAGGAGCTGCAATAACAGCAAAACCAGTCATTGGAGTTATCTCTTTTCAAAATAACTAACAATTTATATTAATTTTTGTACACTATGCTCGAATCACTTTCCTAATGCCAGACAAAATTATTCAGTTCATCTTGTTGATTTTCAGTTCTCTATATTGGTTACATCATTTAAAACATTCGTATACCTAGACTTAATTAAATTCATGTACATATTCTAATACTTCGTTAAACTTATTTTAAGTTATAAACTTTGTAAATTTATTCTAAAATAAGACACTTTTGAAATTATGACATTTTGTCTAGGAACAACACGATTACTTAAATATCCTTTAAAACACTTATACTAACAAGATGGATATTTATTAAATTTCTCCACCTATTAAAGCTTTTTACCCACGTTGTACTCTGCATAGCACGAGTATTTTACTAAAGCGTCACATAGGGGTTTGAATCATTATTTTTGTTTTAGGAATTGAGAAGCTGCCTGTTTAACATTCAAGCTGGAATGGAAGTTGTTGGGTGACTACATTCAAGATAAACGTATCCATAATTGAATATTCATTTCACAACTTAACAATGCATGTAATTTCCTTCAATGAGTTATTTGCTTGATTTGAAGCGTAAACTTTGGTTTTGAAAATAAAACAGTTAATATTTAATTCCGAACCATAAAGCGTATTTAAAATATATAAATACATTGTTTTATTAGAAAGTTTAGATTCGCGCCATTAAAACGTAACTTATATAAGTTTCCTTCATCTTAGGAATAGGTTTTTCAAAAATATTTTGGTAGATCTCAGTTCCAAAAATTCTAACATATTTAAATTATACACAAGGTTCTATATTAAACTACGTTCTAGAAAAATCTTTCGATAGCAATGCATCATCAGTTACAGTGTTCTATAGGGGTAGTGGGAAGAGTAGATGTTCTTATTGTGGCAATCATAATTTTTTTGTAAATACCATATTTTTAAAAATTTGTATTTATTAAAGAATAAATCCAAAATGAACAATCGTTATACCAATGAAAAGAGGAAGTTTCAAAGTTTCAATGTGTTCACCGTTTACTGCACGGCAAACATCTACGCGCTAGGTAAACTCATCCCACACACCAGAAAGCGTATCTGCTGCTGCTGAGTGTACAGCAAACTTTGTCTCAGAATTTTCCATACAGTTGATTGGGGTATTCCAAGTTCCCTACAAGCTCTATTAGTAGACTTACGTGGACTGCGAACAAAACTTTCTTCAATTCGTCTGACATCACCCTCTGATACAAGCGGCCGGTCTGTGCTTTTTTCTTTACACACACTTCCAGTCTGTCAAAATTGCTTAAACCATATGCTAATGCTTCTTCTAGTTGGTGGTTCAATACCGAACTTGGTAGGAAATGCCCGCTGCACTACAATTTGCGACTCAGTTTTTGCGAAATCAAGAAAGCAGAAAACCTTGTGCTCCACAGTAGCCATGTCACTCAAACTGACATTGAAACGAAATGACGGCCTATTGCCGCCCGTACTATACCGGCCGCTTCTTGAATCATAACCGCCCGCCTTCCTCTTTGCATCGGTATGTGGAATCGTATCACTGCTACTGAGCAATCAGTAACAGCCGATCTCGTGTTTGGGATGAGTTTACCTACCGCGTAGATGTTTACGGTGCAGCAAACGGTGGACACATTAAACATTTATAATGTATTAAAAAAACTTTGAAACTACCTCTTTTCATTGGTATAACGATTGTTCATTTTGGATTTGTACTTTCTTAAATACGAATTTTTAAAAATGGGTCCATGATTTAGAATTATCCTGTAATTTAAAAGGGTGAACAACCGATTTATATTAAAAATACCACTAACAATTGCTTTTGGCAAAAAATCTAAAAACTAGTGTTGGTGGCTAGACTAATGGCCGATTTAATAAATTCTTTCATATTTTAGTAGCTGAGAAAAAATTATAGCGATTTTATAGGTTACATGATGGATTTATCTCAAAAGACAGAGCATTGATGTTTAGAAATAGATTATATATAAACACGGTATGGTTTGCAAAGGGTTGATCTCAGAAGCAGTAAGGGGTGATCCGATTTGAAAAATTCCAAGAGATTTGAGTAGCTGAAAAAGAAAGCACTATTAATTGACATCCTACACGACAGATGTATATTAAAAATACCGCTAAAGATTAGCAAAAACTAAAAACAGGGGTAGCTTCCCGGTGGTTGCACTAATTAAAATTTTTTTACAGATTTGAGTAGCTGAAAAAATTCTAGACTAATTTGGTATGCTACACCACTAGAACGTAGGAAAAATTGGTTATGCGAAGAATGCTTTTGTTGTGCGGGTGCTGAACGTTGACTATGCATAGTTGAAGAAAACTCTTATCAAGGTTAGAGATCAGGTATTAAAAGGGGTTGAAATTTTGTAAGGGATGGTCCGATTTTAAAAATTCCAACCAATTTCAACAGAGAAACCACACCTCTATTTATACGGTTAGCTAAGAAATCACACCCCTATTATGAGGTTAGCTAGGAAATCAAGGAGCCAAACTGCGCCAACTCCCTTGTCAACATTCTACTTTGTATATTCGTTTTTGTGTTGCCCTTATTATCGTTTACATTTTTAACCGTTGTATTGGCCATAAGTGCAACTATATCATCTCGTTGACTAATTCTAGATTTACGTCGTTGTTCATCTATTGATAAAATGTTCCGCAGATTATTGTACGTTTGTTGCTCCGTTGAGCGAGTCCAGAACGCTTGTCTAAATGATTCATAGGTATCTGGTAAAACATCGAGAAGCCTAACTACCATTGCTGAATCTGTTGGTTTTACTCCGATGTTTTCCATTCGTAGAATTAGCTGATCATATCGTGATAGTAAATCCAGAACTTCTTCATCATTTTTCATCATAAACCTAAAAAATTCAGACTGCACCATATGCGCAGCTTGTTGCGTTTGCTGCTCATATATCGTATGCAACTTAACCCATATATCTCTTGTCGTATTACATTCCATAACTAAGGTCGTTGGTTTTGATTCTAACATTCTTGTCAGTACAGAAATAGCAAGGTTGGTACTTCTATTCCATTTTTCAACCTCCTTATTAAATATTATTTTTTGTTGCTTCGTTGGTTCAGCAACCGTTTGTTCGGGTTTTACATAAACACCGATACATACCTCATATGATCGATTATGAGCAAATAGAGCACCTCTTACGTTAAATTTCCAGAGTAACCAGTTGTCTGCACCTCGAAGCCGTTGGTAATTATTAGTCGTTGCAATTATCTCCATCGTATATACAAATTGTTAAATTCTTCGTTTAAAATCAAAAATTTAATTTTTGTTTTTTTTGTTCGTTCGTTATTTTCGTTTGATAGGATTAACCACGCTCTGCTACCAAGTTGTGGTTATTCCCCGTGAAAAGAAAACCTAGCTTTTATTAATATATTTTAATAAATAACGAAAATTACATAATGACAGACAGTTCTCGATTAATTACAAAAAAAAAAACAGTTTTCGACGATTACCTTGGCAACATATACCTACGTCCTAGGCAAATTTTTTTAATACTACAACACTTCTAGCTTTTTCCTGTCCGATTCTCCTACTGTCCAAGTTTCACAATCGTACAATGCTGTGCTCCACACATATGCTTTTAGAAATCTTTTCCTTGTTTCTATGTTTGTTGTCTTTGAACACAGCAATTGTTTTTTTTAAATGTTACACGACCTTGTGCTAATCTTTGTTTTATATCTTTTGCGCTCTTTCCATCTTGCGTTATTTGGCTTCCTAGGTAGCAGAAATCCTTAACCTCTTTTAGGTTCTCACTACCTATTTGCATTCTAGTTTTTAATTTATTTTCCCCTCTTTTGCATACTAGTACTTTAGTTTTATTTTTGTTAGAGCTGTTTCCATTTTATTAAAAGCTGCTTCTAACTCTTCCTTGCTAGATGCTATTACCGCTATTTCATCTGCAAATCTAAGCATAACAATATTTTGTCCCTGCAACATAATTAGAAATATCTACCTGCATTTGACAGTATTCATTGCCTCTTCAATGTACAAGTTAAAATTGATGAGGAAAAGGCACAGCCCTGTCTTACCCTTTTCCTAATGTCTACTTATCTACGTTCCTGCACTATTTCTATTACAGCTGTTTGCTCTTTGTATAAGCTATGTATTATCCGTCTATCCCTAAAACTCATTTCAATCTTTTTGTGGGTAGCAAACACCTACATTCGAAAGTTTGTCTGATTCATAACTACATTCTAATGCCAAATAATCCAATAAAGTATTAAGGTAATTTCTGTACAAGATGTGATTGTCAAAACCTCATTTCATTCATTAAATAGCTACGACAAATGTTTCTGACTTTCTAATAACAGAGATCGTACTGTACGTAATTGTTATGTTCTTTGTTCATGTACTTGTTTGAATATGCCACTGACAAGAAACATAGCAGATAATAAGCGATTGTAGTTAAGTTGTCTTTATTACAATGGTGGGATTTGTTTGTCTGTAACCAGCGTTTTAATCATTATCTTGCAGTTCACTATATCGAAGAAATTTTGCTCTGTGCGATTAGTCCTATATCTAGGTTACTAAAGCAATCCCTCTTACCTTTGCATTCTAAATAAACAGATATACTTCACGATCAGATTTCCGTTTCGGGTTGTGCTTATCTTCTAATTCAAATGCCTTGTTAATTAAAGCTATACTCTGTCAAGCAAACTCAAGGTATTTATTAAAATAGTTAATGAGCATATTGATTATTCCTTAGTAAAAATGTTAAGAATAGAATTAGGCAGTAATCCTTTCAGAATTGATTTCATCTATACATTATGTAGATCATTTACTTGAAAACAAAGATTAAATATGTATTAACGAAACTATGTCTCGTAGTTGTTAAATTAGCTTTTACGTGCTCACCTTCGAGAAATCCTGCCACTCATAATGGGAATCTTGCATCTAACGAATGGTGATTCCTTATTCTGACTGTTGATACTGCTATTTTTAATATTATACGCCGTACTAGTATAAAACTAGGTAATTTCAAACAATATCGGCAGTAGTTTGTATAAAATATCAAACAGCCAAAAATTCCTTCTTAAATTATACAGCTATATTTCTTGCTGAACCGTAACTACCGAAAAGCTCTCAGCTAAGTATGGGACGATTTGTATGTTATATGTACTCCCTTAATTCTATAGACTATATATATATATTTCATGAAAGCAACAGTCATCACACTTGGTAAAATATTCTCAAGATTTTAAAATTTGCTGGAGTTGTAGTATAATTTAGCTTGAAATATTAATAATCCTTGAACTTACACTTAGACTACTATATTAACTTTCTTCCCAGTGGCATGCATATATTGGATTACAGTGAGCGAAACACTTAATCAACAAAATGAAAAAAAAAGGGAAATATTAGAAAAACTCAGTAACTCTGACACAAAGAATATATGATTTTTAAGGGTAAATTTTTATTGTGAAACTAATTATGTATACAAATACCAAATTTCTGTATAAATATTGGTTTAGAATTATTATAAACTCTAATTGACTCAAGAATGCCTTTTGTAACACATTTTTAATGTTAAAGCTAATTAATCGGTCTCCTTAATTGTACTCGAGGTAGATTAAACACCGGCTATAAAATTCAATTCCATTGGTGTTTAAAGATCTTTAAATTTTAACTTCCTTGAAGCCAGGTTGTGATAATTTTACGACAAATTATGATTAAAACGTCAGGGACAAGCAATTACAATAACCGGGATAGCTGAATTTGATGTTATAAAGTGCTGCCAACGTTTTCCATTATTCGGAGGGCTATATTTAAAATTCACGTTTTTTAAGACACCTGACTAAAACGGTATTCCTATTCCTTTAAGTATTTTCGACATAGAGGCTAGTCTTTTTACCGTTATAACATTATCATTTTATTAGTTTTAGGGTAAATACTACTAACGAATTAAAGAAGCTTAACTTGTCCAAATATTTGTCTACTTATTGAATACATAAAGCCTGTGCATAAACTGTTGGTTGAGATAAGAAACTAAAGTTGTAAATAGGAGCTTTACATATACTGTTAATATGGTAACTATAATATAGTATTTTAATGGAGTAAGAGATACACGATGATGCGCTTTCTCAGTGCACTTACATCATAGGTTAACTGACGTGTAAAGAAATCAATACGATGTGATGATGCAATTTTGCTTATCGGTGACACCAAGCGCGTAATCGAAGCACGTGAAGTTAACCGCGAGTTTGTAAGCACTAATGTTCTTATTGGTGCCGAAAATTAGTACTCTTTAGTGCTTTATAAAAGAAGATCGCCGAATAAACGTCTCTTTAAGAATGGCAATTTATAGTTTTTCGGCAAAACTTCACACTTACTAAGGGTTTCCTGCAGTTAAAAAACCTTTTACAGCGTAGGGTTAGTGCTTCGTTAGTGCTCTTTAGTGCTTCATATTTCAGTAGCGTACGGATACAAATAAAAAAGTTACAACTGCTTACATTTTTACCGCTGGCCGCGGTTTGTTTCAGTTTCAAAAATTTGGTACCACCGTTAGATAGCGTATCAATAATGCTCTTTAGTGCTTTATATCTCAGAGACGCACGACTACTAACAAATCAGCTGCGCTACTTACAGCTGGCAGTAGTTTGTTTCAACTACAATGATATTTTTACAGCCGAAAGATAGTGTTTTCTACTTTTTAATGCTCTATATTTGAGTGGCATGCAAATATAGATACCAGAAAAATGGAAAAATTTTGAGGATACAAATTAATTTGATTAATTTTATACGAAAACAAAGCCCTTAAACTTCGGACGAATGCTATTTATTGAGTTTGAATTGGAATAAAATACCGTGATTTCTACACGCTTTATACAGCTACGATTTAATAAAAAAATCTCGATGTTAAAGCAACACTTCCTAAAGGTATATAAGGCACTAAATTCCAAATTATTAATAATTTGTTTTAATCAAGTGAATAAAATTTTCGAAAGAAATTGTTTGATATCCGTTAAAATATTATTTATACAATTATATTAAGAAGTTGCGAAATTAGTAAGTTTATATACTAGTCGTAATTATAGAGTAAATCTTTACATTAGCTGTTTATGTAATACATTATCTAAAATCTAAAACACACATATCGCTTTCAGTAATCAATTCCTACTTGTAACTTAATAAGTTGTGAAGCTAGAAATAACGTATTTTCGAAATTCAGCTTTTGAAATCAGTGTAAGTAATCTGACGTTTAGTAGAACGAATAGAAATATACAACTTCCAAGTTCAGATTCAGAAGTTGGCTAAAACTTTTTGTTATAGAAACACTAACGATCATATGCTATACAGTGCTTCAATGTACCTTAACCCCAAAGCACCGCACTTCCGGTTTCTGAAATGTTCGACTTCAAAGGTCAGACCCAAAAATGAGTTATAACTTTTTTCTTGTAGTAAGCTAGAAATAAGTAAGCTAGAAATAACGTATTTTCGAAATTCAGCTTTGGAAATCAGTGTAAGTAATCTGACGTTTAGTAGAACGAATAGAAATATACAACTTCCAAGTTCAGATTCAGAAGTTGGCTAAAACTTTTTGTTATAGAAACACTAACGATCATATGCTATACAGTGCTTCAATGTACCTTAACCCCAAAGCACCGCACTTCCGGTTTCTGAAATGTTCGACTTCAAAGGTCAGACCCAAAAATGAGTTATAACTTTTTTCTTGTAGTAAGCGCTAACGACAACAATATGTAGCATATTCTTTAGTACTTTGTTAGTGTATTATTGTGCTTCAAACCGCAAAGCAGCCGCACTTCCGGTTTCGAAAATATTGGACTTCAAAATTTAGATCCGAAAATGGGCTAAAACTTTTTGTTGTAAAAGCATTAACGATGATATGTAGCATAGTCTTTAGTGTTTCGTTAGTGTTTTATTGTGCTTCGGACCATAAAGCAAATGCGCTCCCGGTTTCGGAAATATTCGACTTCAAAGGACAGATCAAAAAATGGGCTACAAACTTTTTGTTGTAAAAGCACTAACGACAATATGTAGCATACTCTATAGTGCAGCGTCAGTGCTTTATTGTGCTTCAAACCGCAAGGCAGCCGCACTCCTAGTTCGGAAACATTCGACTTGAAAGGTCAGATCCAATAATGGGCTACAAGTTTTTTGTTGTAGAAGCACTAACGACGATATCTAGCATAATATTTAATGCTTCCTTAGTATTTTATTGTGCTAACACGGTTTCCTAACACAAAAAAAAACATACACACTGTTAGCCGCAGGAGTAACCGTATTTTACCAGGACTAGACTCTGGTAGGTGAGGGGGAGTGGGAATTTGCACCAAGATACAAATAACCTAAGGTGAACACGATGGACAAGAGTCTTGGAGAGTCTTGGAAAGCCACCTAAATCGGAACTGTACGTCTCCCGCGAAATCAATCTAGGAAATTTCTCACTCCCTTTCTAGATGCTTAACGGACAACAAGAAACTACAAATAGCATATAATCGTTTACTGACACAAGTTATGGATTCTAATATTCATTGGCTTTAACATAAACATCAATTTTACAACATAACTAGGCTTAAATTCCAGCGCTTGGGTTAATGAAACTAACGTACTTTTCAATATGTAACTTACATTTATAAGAAAATAAATATCTGCAGTATATTTTCACTAGGTTCACTTTGTATAAATTTAAAACCAGTCGAACGGTGCTCGCGGTGGTACCAACGCTTGTGCTTACGATGATGCAGATAAAACCGCCTCCCAAACGAATGTGTACAATAATTCGTTGGTTAAATTAATTCCGACGCACAAACTACTACACAAATGATTTTAAAATAAATTACAATATCAGTTATAATGTGAGATGGCTCTATAATAGTATCTGCAGGTGGAAATGCTAGCTTGGGTACAAGATTAGCGACACATACAATCAAAATATAATATGGAATGATCTTACCAGAACAGGTCCTGAGCGCGGATATCGTATATTGCAAGTACGCCTGAGGTCTGTTTCAATAAAATACGTATATAATGTAGCAGACTGAAATAACAAGCACCTTGAATTTAATACTAACAGTATCTTCAACACATATCACACTGCAAGACTGAAATACTGCAAAACTACAGAACCGCAAAACTACAAAACTACAACCCTAAAATGTTATAATCAAATGTGAACACCTACTATTTACCTTACCGTTTTGCAATTCCTTTACAAAACGGGCTTAAATCATAACAAGGAAATCCGATGTAATGAACGAGTTTTCAAATGTGTGTCCTACAAAGATAACAACTGTATGAAGTTTTCGTGTATAAAATTTATAAATAATCTTACCACAAATTTCTAAAAAAATGTTAAAAAAGCAGAGCAAATATAAAATTTTCACTAATAATTCGCTCTAAAACAACGGATCATCAATTCCACAATTAAAATAATACGGGCGGAAGTACAAATTAGTTCACAATAAGATGCACGTTACCAAGCATCGAGGATCAAATTCAAGAAAAGAATTAATAATCACGAGTCGTATTGAAGTGATAAGAATTAGTTTTATGCACGCTATCAACATACAGAAATTAAAACTTGAATTTATGAACGAAACTTGATAAATTACAATAAGGAAATAAACGATAGGTGTCGTATTTGGGAACGAAGTATATCTAAAAATTGGGAAACGCGTTACGCAAAATTGAACCGTAACATTCCTTTAAAAGAACTTCCATTTCGGGAATATTTGACTTCAAAGGTCAGATCCGAAAATTAGCTACAACTTTTTTGTTCTAGAAGCACTAACAACAATATACAGAATGTTATGCTACATATGATCATTAGTGTTTTAATAACAAAAAGTTTTATTCAACTTCTGGATCTGCACTTTGAAGTTGTATACTTCTATTCATTCTGCTCAACGCCAGTTTAATTATACTTATTTCTAAAGCTTAATTTCGAATATAACATTAGTTCTAGTGTGAAAGCTTATTAAGTTGCAAGTAAGAATTGATTTCAGAAAGTGATATGTGTATTTTAAATTTCTGATAATGTATTACATGAACAGCTAACGTTAGGATTTACCTTATAATTACGACAAGTGTGTAAACTTACTTATTTCGCAACTTCTTAATATAATTGTATAAATAATATTTTTCAGGGATAGCAAACAATTTTTTTCGAAAATTTTATTCACTTGATTAAAACAAACTATTAATAATTTGGAATTTATTGCCTTATATCTTTTAAAAAGTGTTGCTTTAACATCGAGTTTTGTAGTAAATCGCAGCTGTATAAGAGCGTGTTGAAAAATATAATCTCGATATTCTGTTCCAATTCTTACTCAGTAAATAGCATTCCCATTCCGAATGGACCTGCACTTTAAAGAAGTTCTAGATTACTAGAACGGGTGAAATGGCTTCGGCGTCTCAGTAATATAAAGAACCAAACTACAGGTCCAACCAAAGTAGCAGGGTTTTTAGTCAGGAACCAAAGTAAGACAGGTCCCCGAAAGAGGGCAGCAGCTTTTTCGGTACTTAGAGTGGCAGAGACCATCGGGGCCGGTATAGCATTCTAAGACACTACTGCGATGTTGGAAGGCAGCGGGAAACCACTACATTATGTCCCAAGTACACAGCATACTCAAATAGTTATTAAAGATGATGGCATCCTCTGGGCTAAAAAATTCCGTAGTTAAAATTGTCTCCCATTCGTATCTCTGAGACGGGACTACTTCCAGGGATGTGATCGTCGAAGTTTGGTAGCTAGCAGCGGGGGATTTTTGAAGTGGAGACGCTAGGGTAATTCATACAGGATCAGAGGAAGGAAATTCGAATGTGGGGATAATTATGCGAAAAAGAGAGGACAACGTGTAGAAAACTACTTACAAAAGAACGAAAGAATCTAAACCGGTAAATATAATAATAATACAAGTATACATGCGCAGTTCTAGCTACAGTGAGAAAGAGGTAGAAGCGATCTTGAAAGATATCGAAGACATACTAAGATACTTAAAAAGATATGCAAATCTAATAATTACGGCGGATTCTAATGCTGTGGTAGGTGAGGGTAGGGTAGGAGCGGTAGTAGGATTAAGTTTATGCACGCGAAACTACTCGGGAAATAGGCTGGTAGAATTTTGCGACAAGAACAATTTAATCATCACAAGCACATTATTTCAACATCATGCTAGAAGACGATACACGTAGAAGATGCCCGGTGATATAGGACGATATCAAATAGATTACATTCTTGTTAGACAACGGTTTAGGAATTAAGTCAAAGACTCTAGAAGCTACCCAGAAGCAAATATAGACACTGACCATAACATCATAATGATGAAGGCCGTTCTTAAATTTTACAATTTGAAAAAAAGAAACGGATAAAGCACTTAGAGAAACTAAAAGTTAAAAATGTCAACGAAAAATTAGAAAAAAAAACGTCAAATGAATTGCCGATAGATATCGGGAAAATTTCCTATACTAAGGAAGTAGAAACAGAATGGAATAACATTAAATCATGCTTAAGCTGGCGGCCAGTATTCTGGGGTATACACAAAAAGAAATTAAGAAACCATGAATAACAAAGGATATCCTGAATATAATAAAAGAAAAACGAAAATACAAAAATAAATCAGATGAAACAGGAAAACAGCGATACAAAGCCATGAAATGGGAAATTATTCGCAAATGCAAGAAAGCTAAAGAACAATGGATTAATGAAAAGAGCAAAGAGATACAAACTAAGATGGAAATAGGAAACACAGACGAAACATACAAACTAATTTGAATGAATTTTAGCGATATAAAACAGTATAGTAAAAATAAAAGGGGCGCGGGAGGAAACGTCATTATAAAAAATGTAGAAAAAGTGGATAGATGGCAAGAATATATAGGAAATGTATATGCCGGAGAGGAACTATCAGCATTAGAACATGAACCAGACACTGAAAAGAATAATTTGGGATATCCTATATTTAGAAATGAGTTTGAATTAGCATTAAAGGGTCTGAAAAACGGTAAGGCACCGGGTACAGATAAGGTGCAAGCAGAAACTCTAAAAGCCGCTGGTCTAGCAGTAACAGAACATCTCTTCCAACTTGTAAGCTATATGTATGAGACGGACGGGATACGAAAAGCTTCAAATGTAACACCATAGTCACTATACCAAAAAAGAGAGGCTCGGATAGATGTGTAAATTTTTGAACAATAAGTTCGACAGAACATGTGTCAAAAGTTATTAACTAGAATTGTACACTGGCGAATGGAAAAACGAGTTCAAGAAATACCAGGAGAATATCAATTTGGATTGAGGCATAACAGAAGATCACGGGAGGCTATTTTAGCTCTGAGGGTGATAATGGAGAAAACAGTAGAAAAAGGTGAAAACGTGTATACAGTATTTGTAGATCTGCAAAAAGCATTCGACAATGTAAAATGAAAAAAAAATGTTCGAAATACTCAAAAAGATTGGAATGAGTTTTAGGGATAGACGGATAATACATAGCTTATACAAAGAGCAGACAAGGGTAATATAATTAAAGCAGGAACGTAGAAAAGTAAATATTAGATAAAAGGCGAGACAGGGATTTATCCCCATTAATTTTTAACTTTTAGATTGAAGAAGCAATTTGGAATTACTATGAAGGGACAAAAGATAGAAGATTGATGTGCTTAGATTTGCTGATGATATAGCGGTATTAGCATCTAGCAAGGAAGAGTTAGAAGCTGCTCTTAATAAAACGAAACCGTTCCAACAGAGAGATACGCTATGAAAATTAACAAAAATAAAACTAAGGTACCAGCATGTAAAGGAGGGGAAAATAAATTAAAAACTAGAGTACAAATAGGTAACGAGAAATTACCAGAGGTTGAGGATTTCCGCTACCTAGGAAGTCAAATTACGCAAGATGGGAAGAGCGCAAAAGATAAAAAACAATTTTGAAATCTTTTCAATTAACGTTGCTTGTGCGAAAGGATATATTGGAAAACTATTCATTCGGCAAATGTTTAAGTATTGGGGGATCTTGGTAGCCGCATGCTGCTATCAAGGAATTAAATAGGTTATATTAATAAACACTAGAAAGGAAACCGAACGACATCTAACAGGATAGAGCAACGGCTATGTTCGAAGACAACAAACATATAAACAAGAAGAAAATTGTTGAACGCATATGTGTGGAGCAAAGCGCAATACGTCTATGAAATAAATGCAGTAGGAGAAGCAGACAAAAAAACGGTAGAAGCCTTTTTGAATGTTGTGCTTTAGATGTATGGGATGATATCATGAACAAACCAAGTTAATTACAGAGAGGTAATAGAAATAGTAAGGGAATAATGATATCTGTGAAAAACAAAAAAAGATAGGGGAAGTAGAAGGGCAGGATACTTTCTAAGGCGTTTTCGGGAGTTTGTGAAGGATATGTTACAAGCAGAGATAGGAAAAAGAGGTAGAGGTAAATCTAGATCGGACAATTGCACACAGATAGTGAAATATTGTTACATGCTAAATTGTCATAGAGTTGGAAGAGGGGAGAGCATGAACAAAACCTGGTAAGTCTGCCCCAAGGGGTAAACTATACTCTCGGCTCGGTTCGCTAGTCGCGATGGGCTAGGGTTGACGGGGAGGGAAGTGGAAATAATATATATATATATATATATATATATATATATATTGACGTTAGTCTCATGTTAGGTAATATAATGGGCACCACCCTTCTCTTATTGGAGTTCTGCGTAAAATGGCACGGATTCTTTGTTCTTTAGAGAGGCCTACAAGATGAGGGAAAACTCGACTTCTTCAGACAAGAACCCACGTAAGTCATGCGTTGTGATAGGAACGTCTCGTGTTGCCAAGCTGAATTGCGTTTCCTGTTCTTCGTACGTTATTCACCTCTGCTTACGGTTGAAATAACTAAGATATTAAATATCGTACATTAAAATTCGTTAATTAAGTAACGTTCCCATCAAACTAAAAAAAAGTGTCTGAATTCCAGTTCACAGACAAGCATAATTCTGGTCAAAAATTAGTTCCTTAAATTAATTAACTGTAATTGAAATTACGCGAAACACTGTTCTTAAAATTCCAGCCCTCACAGCTAAATTAATCAGAAGTCACTTTTCGTTAATATCTTATTTATTTAACTACTATTTCGGATTCAATTATGGTCAACCTTATACATAGATTTTAATTTCATCATCGAGAAAATTCTTAACTTACACCCTAGAGGATCCTCGTGTTAATCGCATAATACACAGCTAAATAATTCAAAATAAATCATGGTGAACATGCAATTTCATGCGCTACAAATAATATCGGACAATGCATAAACAGTTGATACAAGAACATGTTGCTCACAGTACTGGGTAATTAATTATCTCAGGAATTCAGCATATGGTTCCCCTTTGTAGTTCTCGTTCGTACTTCGAAGTTACAGGAAGGCACCACCAGCAAGCTGCTCTATTTAATTTATTCGTAAAATCCTTTACGTGTACAGCGCCATTGAGTCGAAATACGATCAACACGAGGGTACTCTCACATTAATCAATTGTACCGGAATGATTTCTTAATCAAGACCACCTTCACTCCGGAAATAATTTAAGTTCTCTCGGAACTCGGTACTAGTTAATTACCTGAATCGACGCTTAAAACTGATACCTTATTTACTAATAAACCGTGTTTGTTGGGTATGGGGGTTACACTAAATTACTTCGGCGGCTTTACACCACACCACCAATTTTCGAATTATTAAATCCTATCTTATAAATATCAAGATCGTTACGGTTATACCAAACCCTATTTTGTCAACGCGCTATATATATATATACAGTGAGTCCCAAAAGTAACCAATATTACGATACGATTAAATGATTATTCACAATTTCTGAGTAAAAAGCTCTGACACGTCGATTTTTATTTTTAAATTGTCATTCAATTATGTAATTTTTAACCCCCATCCTTCAACCCCTAAGCGCTAGCATTCCCTACTTAAATTTGAAATAACAAGTACCCCTTGTGATACCTCAATTAATAGCATTTTTCATGCAGAAATATAATTTTACAAAAAATTCTAAATCCGTTGATAAACAACTGTTTTATTAAATAAAAACTTATTCACTTAACGTGCCTATTATTGGGTATGCCTTGACAAACAAAATGTTTGTAAAGTGTCAAATAAGTTTAGTGAAAGTACGTTAGTTAAGTGCGTGTTGCTTGTTTAATAATAAGTCAGCAAAAATAAGACTTAAAGAAGCCGAAAGGATTGTAATTTTAATGATTATTGGCTTTGGAGATAGAATTCGAACGCACAAAGAAGTTCGAATTTTATTCAATGAAATTCATCCCGACCTCCCCCCGCCCCTAATCACGTAATCAACAATAAGCCGAATTGAAAATAAATTTCCGAATATTGGACACGTACGAGATAAATTTAAAGATGGACGTCCATCAGCTTTAGATAAAGATTCAGAATTGGATGTCTTGCTATTTGTGTAGGAAAATCGACATTCAAGCATTGCGGGAGTCGCTTCACAGTTAAATACATCAAAAAGTGCAGTTCATAGATTTTCCGTAAGCAAAAATTTCACCCTTGCAAAGTGCAATTAGTGCAAGAATTATCAGATGACGATTTTGATAGGCGAGCGCAATTTTGTGAGACAATGATGGAACTTTGCAATGAAAATCTTGGATTGGAAGTAAATATTATGTTTTCTGATGAGGCAACATTTTTTTTAAATGCCACTGTTAATAAGCAGAATTGCCGTTATTGGGCTGATAAAAATCCGCATTGGATGATGTAAACAAATACACAATTTCCACAAAAGATTAATGTTTGGGCGGGGATAGTGGGTAATAAAGTTATTGGACTGTACTTTTTTGAGAGAACACTCAATGGGGAACAATATCTAAATGTTCTTCAATTTGAATGAATTCCGGCTTTAGCGGTACTACATCCGAATGCAGAAGATCTTGTTTCACCTGATCCCAGTATTTGGCTACAGCAAGATGGTGCGCCTCCCCACTATGCACGTCCAGTACGGGAATATTTCGACCAAGTATTTCCTATGAGGTGGATTGGTAGACGAGGACAAATTGAATGGCCCGCAATGTCTCCCGACTTAACCTTTTTGGATTATTTTCTCTGGGGTTATTTAAAATCTTAAGTGTAGTGAACAAAGTTCAACAATAGTTTGTCTCTAAATTAGGACACTGCCTAGCCGCTAACGGGCAGCAGTTTGAACATTTAATTGAAATTGGGTTTGTTTTTTGCTTTTTATTTAAGTATTGTTTATTGAATAAAACAGTTGTTTATCAACCGATTTAGACTTTTTTGTAAAATTCTATTTCTGCATAAAAAATGCTATTAATTGAGGTATCACTAGGGGTACATTGCTATTTAAAATTTTTAAGTAGGGGATGCTAGCGCTTAGTGGTTGAAAGATGGGGGGTTAAAAATTACATAATTAAATGACAATTTAAAAATAAAAATCTATGTGTCAGAGCTTTTTACTCAGAAATTGTGAATAATCATTTAATCGAATATATCCGTTACTTTTGGGAAGCACTGTATATCTTCCAAGATTACTGGAGTTTGAATTACGTTCAAAGAAAACCGACTTTGACACGAATTACTTAGCCCACTTCAGCGCGTGACTTGTTTCTCGTGTTACGACCGTACACTCATCCTTCACATTTTCATCCTTTTAGTACCCAACAAACTTTGACTGTTATACATTACTGAATACCCTCCTCTGCCCTTGTAGCGAATCAGCGGGGGTGTAACAGACAGTGGAAATTACCAGGCATGCGACATGCACGTGAAGCGTGATATGTCCCTTACTGCTAATTCTTGGAAAACCTAACATCTGCTGTAGCAAGAATGTGAAAGCTAAGACTTATCTATCCAAAAGGGGTTACTTGGAACGTATAATTCAAATATACCTGCTTACATTACTGGTTTTTAGATGAAAAATATGCACGGTGTAATTTGTTATTTTAAAAATAAAACCAAAGGTTATAATATACAGACTGTGGAAATTTCAGAGAAATGTGTAGATTAGCACATAATAAGAAACAATGAGGGAACGCGTCCAACCAGTTCCAGTACTGAAGACCTATTGATGATGAAATAGCACTCGTCTGAAGTTTAGGGACATTGTTTTCGTATATAATGAATCAAATTAATTTGTATCTTCAACATTTCTCCATTTCTCTGGTATCTATATTTGCATGCCACTGAAATATAAAGCACTTGAAAGTACAGAGCACTATTTTTCGGCTGTAAAAGAATCTTTGTAGTTGAAACAAACCGCGGCCAGCTGTAAGTGGCGCAGCTGATTTGTTAGTAGTCATACGCCAGTGAGATATGAAGCATTAAAGAGCATTAATGAAACCAATCTTACGGCGGTATCAAATTTTTGAAACTGAAACAAACCGAGACTAGCTGTAAAAAATGTATGTGGCCGTAACTTTTCCATTTGCAGCCGTATACCAGGTTTTAGAAAGATTGACCACGATTCTCGATCGCTTCCTCTTTATATCTTTATATACAAAAATTCTAAATACCTCATTTTTTTCTATTCCATTCTAGAGTTATTTCGAAGCACGACACCTTTGATGATTTAATGATTATGCGGATTTTACGTTTTAAATGAGCTAATTTGCAGTTATAACGGTCGTTATAATTTATCTATCGTAAAACGTCGTCCAATCTTTTCTAATGCACGAAGTCAATGGTTGCTGTCTCATTCTCTTTGTAATTCGTAAAGCTAATAAAGTCACTAGCTATTTTATTTTACGGCTTTCCTGACAATAACGTTTCTTTGAATTGGAGCATTTATTCATTGATTGGAAATAATTGACTTATTTAATGGCTTTTAGAACATTTCTAATAAAATGACGTATTCGTTTATTAAATAACGTAATCATTCGAAAATTCTGGAATTAATTTCTTTGCAATAAAGATACGCTTGATTAAAACTCATAAGGTGTTAATTCCTTTAACAAAAATGAATATTGTATTTTTGTTTTAGAAATTTTTGTACCTACTTAATGAGGGCTTCGTAATGCTCCGTAAATGCAATAAGATTTGTTTTACAGTAACAACACGTGTTTTAGCGAATATTTACGCACGGAAGATATGCTTTGTTTTATAAATGTGTCATTCAATTTACTTTTCAGTAAATGCAGCGTATTACGTTTCGAATAAATAACTCATACTGTGTAATCGATTAGTCTTCTAGCAAAGTATGGATTTTAGCTTCGCATACTTAAAGAAGATAGCTAGAAATCGAAGTTATTTTTAGTATTTAAAGAATATTTATTTATATACGGATAAAAGGAATAAGTGTAAAACTGTTATAGAATTTTTACTTTTTGGTTAATATATGCAGAGGATGGCTTCAATTAAGATGACATAGAGCCAAGCAGTGTTGCCCAAAAAGAATTATCTAAGCTCGCGGACTAGTCTCGGGTCTATCCCTGCGGAGGCATGAGATGAGGGGTCTTTTCCATTAATTAACCTGTCTTTGTACAATTTAAGGGCACCACTACGTCAAACACATAAACAAAAAACAATCTTCTTAAGGAAAGACGCAGATACACCTTAAGGGAACTAACTTAAGCCTGAGGATAGATACTCAACAACATATCTGTGTTTCTTTTACACTTAAACATTGTAACTAGAATTTCCAGAAATAAAACTATTACCTTAGGTTGCAGATATGTAATAAAGTTATTTGAAGTTCTTGTATATACAAAAAAAAAATAAATAAAATAAATTAAAGGCAACCAAAATTATAACAACATGAAGTGGAAAGGTCTTATCGATGCTGAATTGACAAATTAGCGGTAGCTTGTGGGTGAAGCCCATCATAAAAATTAATATCTCATTACATTAAGCGAACGCTTCAAACCTAGCAATTGTTAATGGGCGAAGTCCATCAAAAAAAATTATTTCATTACATTAAACAAATGCTTCAAGCAAAGATCTTTGTTCTCGGCTCACAATGATAAGTCAAAGATTAGCTTATCATACAATTCATTTGTACAACATACATTTAACTTGTTTGAGTAAACATGCAAGTCCAGATGTTTATCTGGCAGATGTTAAACCAAGATGTGCCCTAATCGACTATTTAAATTTAACAAGTAATACAAAAAATTTAGCCAGATTATCTAACATATTGTAAATAAAGTGATTTTATTTTTACTGGAAAACTTTCTAATTCTGTATTCAAAAACACTAAAACTATTTTAAATCGTTAAGCAAATTATGTTATATATATTCAGTGGCACATAATTTATTTTAATAAGAAAGCTTTTATACCTTAGTATATGAAAATATACTACAATTTTAAAATCGTTTAACGGAAAACTTTAATATATTTAATTATCAGAAATGTATTGAATTTTTAAAAAATCATTTAGAAAATTATTTATCCTCTAAGTCGACATGTTGCACAATAAGCTTAATTCTTGTTTAGGTCGGTGTTTGTTACAACAAATAATAGCGTACTCACCGAACTGAAGTGTTCACACACTTACAACGCCTGCAGATCGCAATCACGTGCCAACGTAGCTACATAACCAACAAATGGATCAACATCTCCAAAGCTTATCGACTTCCATACGGCCCAAAATTATGCTAATCAATTCAGAAATCCATTATATATTTATTATTAAAGGTGAAACTTATATATGAAACTACTTGCTAAAAATTCTAATGAATTATTCTCTATAAAGACGCCATATTGTCATGCCTACAAACCGTTTTATAGACCTTGTTTATCTTGCTGATTGTCTTCAATAAATCTATGCCCTCTTCATTCACCAAGCGACGTGTCTCTCCCACGAATCAAATTTTATTCGACCCATCTTGGTAGGGAATCTTCCTACCACGTTTCATTTAGTATTCTACTCTGACTACATCTGATACAAGAATGGATCAAGTACATCGGGCAGACGCCTTGAACCCTACGCGCATGACGGCGCGGATCGATAAACAAATCTACTACATATTCACGCCTGGATCGTGGCAATCAATCAAACATATAGCAATTTGGTAATTGCCTATATGTGAAATGTTACAAAACATTTCAGGGGGTGATTCCTCATCATAAAAGAGATAGGGTCTTTCATATAAAGAAACTTTAATGGAGCAAAATTTATTTCCAAAAGCTTATTTCATTCTAAACAAAAAGTGTCTCTTGAATTTTTTGCCCAAAATTAACCAGTTCGCAGAAAAAAAAAAATTTTATAAACAACTACAGAGATACATCGTCATAAATGCAAACTGGATTATTATAGTTATTTTGTAGTTACTACCTGTATCAAAGTATGATTAAAGATTAAACAAAACTAATTTATTAATAACAAAACATACAACATGTAGAAATCATAGTAAATGTTCAATATGTCCACCTTCGGTCATTACACATGCGTCTAGACGTCGGCGCATTGAGCCACGTATTCGCTCAAATATTCCTGGAGTCTCTCTAATTACCATGCACGCATCGATGATGCGGTTTCTTAAGTCCTCTACATCGCGAGCAGGAGTAAGATAAACCAAACTCTGTAAATGGCCCCAAGTAAAGAAATCGAGAGGATTCAAATCCGGGGATCGAACGGACCAATTCTGTGAACCTCCTCGACCTATCTAATGATTTGGATATGTTTGGGTTAAATGCTGACGTACCGCTTGACTAAAATGGGCTGGAGCCCCATCATGCATAAAAAACATAACACTTCTGATACCACAAGGAACTTCCTCTAGCAGTACTGGATGCACTTCTCTTAAAAATTGAGTGTTTGCCTCACCATTTAATCGAGGAGGTAGAGAATGAAGGCCAATTAAATAATCCCCAATAACTCCGACCCCCACGTTATGACGAAAATGTTCTTGATGGTTAGCTTGGACAATAGCGTGAGGGTTTTCATCAGCCCATATGTGGTTATTATGAAAATTAATAATCTTGTCCCGAGATAAAGTACATTCGTCTGTGAATTCGATCGTCTTCAGAAAGTCAGGATTTCTTCTAATCATTTTCAGCATCCAATTGGAAAATTCAAGACGGTTCAGAAAATCTCGCGGTAACAGTGCCGTTCTCGTTGTATATGGTAAGGGTATGAGAGTTGTTCCTTTAAAATTGAAATACCGTCATATGATCAATATTTTACTCGAAAGCAAACTTTCTAGTACTGCTAGTGGGTTGTTCTTCAGCCAAATTAAGTACTGCTTCTTCAAGCTGTGGTGTTCTAAGTTCTCGATGGCGACCACAATCCTGCGTTCTTTTTTCAAATGAACCATATTCTCGTAATCGTTGATGAAGTTGGGCAAATATTCTATGCGAAGGAAGCTGCCGTTGAGGATACATTTCAGCATACCTTCTACAAGCTTCTAACCCATTACCCTGCGACAGACCGTAAACGTAATGCATATCAGCCATTTCCGCATTTGTGTATGCCATTTTAATAACAAGTGAATTATTAAACTAACAAAATAAGAACAAAACCACGACACACAATTATTAATTCAATTTCAAAAATTTACAAACTGACAGCGTGATTACAATAAATTGTCACTATTACTAATAGCGGCCTACTAGATAAATTAGTTTCGCATTTTCGTCTTATGACAATGTATCTCTGTAGTTGTTTGTAAAATAATTTTTTTCTGCGAACTGGTTAATTTTGGGTAAAAATTCAAGAGACATTTTTTATTTAGAATGAAATAAGCTATTGGAAATAAATTTTTAAATGGCAAACAAATAGATGAAATAGGGCATAAAATTAGAAAACAATAGAAGGGGGACGAGCTGTATACACATGCTGTGTGAGAATTTCAAAGAACTATGTAGGCTAGCTCAGAATATAAATAAGTGCAGGTACGTGTCCAACCAGTTTTGAGACGGAATACCTAATGACGAAAAAATAAGCGCAGATAAATCTGATGATTAGTGTAAACAACTAGTTACTGGTTGTGAAATATCTGCAACTAATGTTGACTGTGCGAAACGATACATTGGAAAATATATTAAATCGGTAAATGGTTAAGTGTTAGGGGAACTTGGCAGCCACAGGCTGCTTACCTCCCTTCACAACCATTGAAGGTCGGAGAAATAGGGTATATAACTGTAAAACAATAGAAGGTGACCGAACTGCATCTAACAGGAAAGAACAGCGCCTATGAGGAAAGACAACAAACATAGAACAAGAAGAAAATTGTTGAAAGCATATCTGTGGAGCACTGCACAGTATGCCTATGAAATACGGGCAGTCTGAAACGCAGACAGAAAAACGATAGCAGCCCTTTGAAATGCTGTGCTTCAGATGTATGAGGATGATAGCATAGACAGACAAAGATAATAACAAATAGGTTATAGAAATAGTAGGGGAACAAGGATGTCTGGGGAAAAAGAGAAATGGAAGGGCGGAATATGTTCTAAGGCATTTTTGGGGAATAGTATGGAATATATTACAAGCAGAGATAGAAAAAAAGAGGTAGATGTAGACCTAGATCAGATAGTGATAGATGCAGACTGTGCAAATTTCAGGGAAATCTGTAGGTTAGTTCAGAATAGGAAACAATAATGGTACGCGTCTAACCAGTTCCAGGACTGAAGACCTAATGATGATGAAACAAATATCAAGACAAAAAGTTACATTGGAAGTAAATTTTAGGGGTTGCGTTTTCCACCGCTTACAACCATGGGGTAAACCAAATAAATTACTGAGTAAGTGTATTTTTGGTAGTAAAAAATGTCACCTTAATTTCAATTTTGTAACTTTTTTAGTGTTTATAAAAAAATGATAAACGAATTTTATGTACCCCTTTAAGGGGCTGTATCTTAACAAGGGATGCTCCAATGAAGTTTCTTTATATGAAAGACCCTATCTCTTTTACGATGAGGAATCACCCCCTGAAATGTTTTACATTTATTTTGTTACACCCGGTATATCTAATTTTTCCACTATACAGGGTGAAAAAATTAAATATAGGGAAATTTTAATTTTTTATTCTTCTTTTCAATGGGTGGTATTTCATGGAATTTTGTATATACATATTTAAGACTAGCTATTGCATCTTTCTTGATAAAATATTATTTATATAATTTTGTTGCAGATTCCAGTAGTTCCTGAATACGTATCCACATGGTAAGTTTCTTTTACTACATTACTATCTTGTTTTGGATTTAACATTTATAGGTTGTATTAGCCCTCAAATATACTTTATGCAAATGAGGTTAAATCAAGCCATTCATAACTTGAAATGTTTTGCAGCTCTACAAACATTGTTGACCTCTGATCAAGTTTTACTTGATAAACTTTAAAGAATTTGTGATTTAATTTCAAGGATATATGGTATAAAAAAGTTTCTTTCTATTTTTCGAACGAAAATAGCAAGTATACTTTAATAGCTAATAGTAAAACGAAATTCTTAAGCAACATCTATCACAATGTTTGGTGTTCCTGAATACATAGGGTGATGATACTATCTTTATATTTAAATTTAACATATAACAGCTTCGCTGATGAGAAGACACACCATGTTATATATGCATATGTTGCTTCTACAACATTGCAACCTTCAACTAACTTTACTTTTGAATTAACCCATAAGCGCCTAACATTGCATATAAGCAACATAATTAATGATTTTTTCTACAAACAATTTCTGTTAAACTTACAGAAGTTGCTGATAGATGGTAACACTGGTCAATGAACAACAGTCAGAACTTTTAAAAATTCCGTTATTTGTTTTATTCATGTGTGTGATCTTAACCCTAGAACACTACCTGGTGTACAGCCGTACCCTAGCCTTGCTCGATACTATTGTTTTTCGACATGTGGCAGCACATAATTGTGATACCTGCTAATCTTTCATATGCACACATCAGTTGATTTGCCACAGTCGTTTTAGTGGCACGTGTATATGTTGGATGTAAAATCACTATTTGTGGTACAGTCCCCTAGGCAGTATTAGTGTGACAAATTTATAATTTTATCTAATCGGGTGGATTTATGTTTATTTAGTATTATATTACATTTTATACAGTTAAGATGTTTTATAGCGTTCGGCATGGCATGTAGCCTTTTAGACCACGTACTAAAAAATTTGAGAAAATTATTGAAAATTTGACTGATTTAGAATCACACAATAAAACACATATTTCAGAAAAAGATGTAGTGATACAAGGCTATAAAAATGATTTTGAAAGCGATTCTGACGACAAAGGGGATATTTATTCGCCCATATTCTGTCTTCAACAAAAATTAGAAGCAACATGCCGAAGTTACACAGTTAGAACAAGCAGCAGTTTGATTGAATGTGAAAATATAGAACAAGATATATCAGCACAAAATGATGAACAATTTGCAAATGATAAAGACGTACGAAAGACAAACATATATTCGCAAATTAAAGATGTACAGACTAAACTGCGTGGAAAAAACGAATTCAAATAGAATGGTAAACAAGGAAAAATACATTTTGAAATATTGCCTTAAGCAACGTTTTTATTTTTCACGGAAAATATTTTGAACTCCATGGTTACGTTAACTAATAAGGAAATTTTGGTTCAGCAAAAAAAATATGCAAGCAATCGTCCCAATGGTAATGAATATACACCAAATACAAGCTTGGATCTATCCTGGACCAGGGATACTAATTTAATAAAAATTAGAGTTTGGATGGTCTGTTCTACCACGCAGGTGTAATAAATATGAATACTGTTACTACAAAAGTACTGTTCGACAAAAATACAGGAATTCCCCTTTTCGTGCTACCATGCTTGAGGCTAGATTCAGATTTTTAATAAATTATCTCCAATTTAATAGTAGGGACACCAGAGCAGAAAGGCGAAATAAAGATCGTTTTGCATCATTCCGTGATCTGTTTGATAATATTATTTCGAAATGTTCTGGACCTTACACACCATCTGAGTATTGTAGTTTAGATGAACAAATAGTAAGATTCAGAGGACGATGTTCATTCAAAATGTTCACACACTTCAAGCCAATTAATTGTTACATTATGCAATGCGAAAACTATTTTACATTTTAAATGCGGAGGTGTATGTTGGTAAAGGGTCAATTCCAGAAGGAATTCCAGTTGTTGAATATTATTCAATAAATCTTACCAAAACAATTCATGGTACTAACCGCTATGAGGAAGCCCTATATTTGATTTTCCAATGCTCCACGCAAAGGTACTACATTGGACAGAAAGCGAGTTTTTTTTACCTGGAAATGTTCTTCTTTGCCAAATCCTTAGAATTCCAAGCAAGGTAGGAATCGTTTTCATGCGCAACAACATCGGCTCTGCTTACCGATGCGAGATGTATTTACTAATGAATTCTAATTTTTAAGCATACACCTAATTTATTAATAGCAAATCCGGCCATATGCTCATACTCCATAAGTTTACAATTTCGTCCATCTTAGTCTAGGGAAATTATTCTAGCTTCAGCCTAAATTCATGAGGTCTTCAGTGCTGGAACTGGTTAGACACGTACTTTCATTGTTTCCGACTCTGTGCCAACCTATAAATTTCTATGAAATTTCTACATTCCATATATTTCACTATCTGTGTGCAATAGTCTGATCTATGTCTGCCTCCACCTCTCTTTTCCTATCTATACTTGTAATGTATCCGGGCTTAAGCAGCCTGTGGCTACCAAGGATCCCCCAACACTTAGACATTTATCGAGTTAATAGCTTTCCAGTAAATCCTTTCGCACAATTAACATTAGTTGAGAGTATTGTAAAACCAACACCTGTAGTTGCTTATAATAATCATCAGGTTAAAGTACAGTTATATTTTTCGTCATTACGTTTTTCATCTTGGAATTGGTTGAACGCGTACCTCCATTGATTTCTATTCTGGGCTAGCCTGCATGTACATCTCCCTAAAATTTCCACAGCCTACATCTCTCACTATCTGAGTGCAATAGTCTAACCTAGGTCTACCTCTACCTCTCTTTTTCCTTATCTTCCCTTCTAATATATTCTGCAGTATTCGCTCATGCCTTAGTATGTGGCTTATCATCCTATCTCTCCTATTTTTTTTTGTTTCCTACATACTTCTTCCTTCCCCTACCATTTCTAGTACCTCTTTGTTCTTAACCTTGTCTGCCAATAATATCTTCATCATACATCTGTAGCACCACATTTCAAAGCCTGTCCACTCTTCTACTGTAAATATTTAACAGCCGTACAGTGCTGTACTTCACACATATGTTTTAAACAATCGTTTCCTTGTTTCTATGTTTGTTGTTTTTGAACATAGTAGTTGTTTCTTCTTGTTAATTGTAGTACAACCTTGTACTAATCTTTGTTTTAAACCTTTTGCACTCTTCCCATCTTAACCTCTAGTAAGTTTTCGTTACATATTTGTATTCTAGTTTCTAATTTATTTTCGCCTGCTTTGCGCACTAGTACCTTCGTTTAATTTTTGTTAATTTTCATACCGTATCTCTATGTTAGAACTGTTTCCATTTCATGAAGAGCTGCTTCTAACTATTCCTTGTTAGATGTTAATACCGCTATCTTATCTGCAAATCTAAACATTTTAATCTTTTCTCCCTACATAATAATTCCAAATGTATTCTTGCATTTGACAGTTTCATTGCCTCTTCAAAGTAAAAGTTAAGAATTAATGGGGATGGGGCACATGCCTGGCTCACCATTTACCTAATATTTACTTCTTTACGTTCCTGCTCTAATTCTATTACCGCTGTTTGCTCTTTGTATAAGCTATGTATTATCCGTCTATCCCTAAAACTCATTCCAATCTTTTTGAGTATTTCAAACATTTTTTTTCAATTTTACATTGTCAAATGCTTTTTCCAGATCTAGAAACCATATATACACGCTTTCTCCTTTTCTCCATTATCATCCCTAGAGCAAAAGTAGTCGCCGGTGTTCCCTTGTTTCGTCTGAACCCAAACTAATCTTCGCAGAGTACCCTTTCAGCTCGTTTTTCCATTCGGTTTTGTACAATTCTAGTTAATGATGTTACGTTTGAAATCTTTAGGTACCCCGGCTGTCTCATACATATAGCTTACAAGTTGGAAAAGACCTGTTACTGCTTGTCCAGCGGCTTTTAGAGTTTCTGCATGTAACTTATCTGTACGCGGTGCCTTACCATTTCTCAGACCCTCTAATGGTAATTCAAACTCATCTCTAAGTATAAGATACCCCAAGCCATCCTTTAAAATGTCTGATTCTTGTTCTAATGCTGTTAGTTCCTCTCCTGCATATAAATTCCCAATATATTCTTGCCATCTATTCACTTTCGCTACATTTTCTATAATGGCGTTTCCTCCCTCGTTCCTTATATTTTTGCTATACGGTTTTATATCCCTAAAATTAATTCTAATTAGGTTTTATGCTTGGTCTGCCTTTCCTATTTCTTTCTTAAATTGTATCTCTTTGTGCTTTTCATCAATTCATTGTGCTTTAACTTTCTTGCATTTGCGAATAATTTCCCACTTTATGGCTTTGTATCTATGTTTTCCTGATCTATTTTTGTATTTTCGTCTTTCTTCTATTAGATTCAGGATATCCTTTGTTATCCATGGTTTCTTATTTTCTCTTTGTGTACACCCCAGAATATCTCTGACCGCCATGTCTAAGCTGGATTTAATGCTATTCCATTTCGTTTTTACTTCCTTAGTATTAGAAATTTTCCCGATATTTTTCAGCAATTCATTTGTCTTTTTTTCAAATCTTTCGTTTATATCTTTATCTTCTATTTTCTCAAAGTCAAAGTGTCTTTTACGTTCCTTTTTTTCAAATTTTTAAGTTTAAGAACGACCTTCATAAATACGATGTTGTGGTCAGTGTCTATATCTGCTTCTGGATAGCTTCTACAGTCTTTTACTTGATTCCTAGACCGTTGTCTAACAAGAATGTAATCTATTCGATATCTTCCTATAGCTCGTGGCATCTTCCACGTGTATCGTCTTAGCATGATGTTGAAATAATGTGTTTCTTATGGTTAAATTGTACTTGTCGCAAAATGCTACAAGCCTATTTCGTCATTTCTCGAGCGTAAACTAAGTAAAACTACTACTACTCCTTCCCTACTCTCACCTATCACTGCATTAAAATCCTTCACAATTATTAAATTTTCATGTCCTTTTACGTATCTTAGTATGTCTTCGATATCCTTGTAGATCACCCTACCTCTTCCTCACTGTAGCTAGATGTGGACATGTATACTTGTATTATTACTGTATTTACCTGTTTAGATTCTAGTCTATCCATGAGTACCCATTCGTTCTTTTGTAAATAGTTTTCTACCCGTTGTTTTATCTTTTTTTCTCATAACTATCCCCACACTCGAATTTCTTTCTTCTGATCCTGTATGAATTACCCTAAAGTCTCCGCTCCAAAAATACCCCACTTCTGGCCAGCGAACTTCGGTGATCCGTACTATTTCTACTGCTAACCTATCCATTTCAATTTTTAAGTTCTCTAGCTTATCTACTTGCTCCATACTTCTGACATTCCACGTTGCGACTCACAGAATGTTCACGACTTTTGGTTTTATAGTTTCCGATCACATTCCCCGAAATAGTCCCCTACCGGAGATCCGATTGGGGGACTATTTTGTCTCAGGAATTTTCTACACCATAGGATGCCATCATCTTTAATAACAATTTGAGTTCGCTGTGTACTTTGGAGGTAATGTGGTGGTTTTCCGTTGCCTTCCACATCGCAGTAGTGTGTCTTAGAATGTCATACCGATCCCTATGGTCTTTGGCACTCTAAGTACCAAAAAAGCTAGTGTTCTCTTCGGGGACCTGTCTTAGTCTGATTCCTCACTAAAGAATATACAACTTTAGCTGGACCTGTAGCTTGGCTGTTTAGATCACCGGAACTCGGAAGCCATTGCTCCCGTTCTAATAATCTATAACTTCTTTAAGGTGCAAGTCAATTTCGAATGGTTTCGTTCTCTGACTGACTTATTCTAATTTCAACATTCCTGTCTATGGGTACTATAACCAAAAACATGCAAAATGCAGAACAAATCAAATCAAACGAAAAACACCTTATGAAGAACCACCTACATATGCTAATGAGATACGAATAGCCTTACAACCACCTGTAAATGCCTGCGGTAACCTCACAGATGAAGATTCTGGTGAGGATCATTTGATGAGTTTCAATAATTTACAAGGCAATTAACTATAAAAGCAGGAGCTGCAATTATGATTTCTAGTGTTGAACCCGAAGAAAAAAATGTTTATTATCTGCCTCTAAGTTCTTTGCAGGTTGAAGTTATATTAATTTATTATTAATGTGAATCCAAACAACTTCAACCGCCATGCGTGGAATACGTCACAGTATGCAAAACCCACTACCCTCCCAAATAATCGTTTTTGCAATTTTTCCATAAACATCCAATTGTGTAACGCCTTGGCGCTATGAGAAATATAAGCCAAATGCAAAAAGAAGAAAATTAATCTAAAATGAACAATTTAATATTGAAGCGCCCTACATAATTCTCATTACATGTACAATAGTGTTCTGTAGCCAAGGGTTGCAATAAATAGTTAGCTCTGTTAAAATCATAAACTTTAAAACCATAACAGCCTTGCTTTATAGACATTTGAACATAAATCCGACTAGTACCTTATGTAAAAGTCACCAAAAAGAGAATCAAATTTTAATATTAGGCATTTCTGACATTACATTAAGAAAGTATTTTTCATCGTCCAATAGAAATAGTTCCTGGTAAATACATATTGAAATGGAACCGAGGATCATCATTTATTTTAAACCACAAAAGCGTTAACCTAATATTTTTTTCAGTAAACTTTGAATGCGGAATCATGTCATTTAAAGAAAGTTCTAGAATTTCGAAGTAACAGTAAATATATTAATAGACATCTTAAACATAGGAGAGCTTTATACAAATTTCAGTTCAATAATTAATAGTCAGTGTTACATATAAAGAAAATTCCAGACACACTTTAATGTTTTTACAATATAATAAAAAACAGACTCTGAGTAGTAGAACTTACCGAGATTGAGCAACAGATAATTATATTTTGCCATACAATGTAAGAACGGCAACTATGTATTTCTTCAGATTGATGAGAAAGTATAGGTCATGGATACGTGGTTTTTGCATCACTTTTAGACGGTTTCACGCCGGATTCACGTGTTTCATTTTCTACACTTAATTAGTAGACCATCTAATGAAACAATAATTCCCGCCAAACATAAGGAAAAAAAGAGAAGTAAATGGCACCAATTACATACGACGGTAAAATTAAGGAATTAATTGCTCGCAAGCCATAGACTGAAGCACGTAAGAGTGAATAGTGAAAAGTTCATAGTCAAGTCTGATTATAGAATAATAAACAGACGTTAACATGGTGAGCCGCTGATTTTGATAAAACTTACAACAAAAGCAATTTGGAAATAACAACCTAATGACCAGCTAAATTACACTTGGCTCAAATGGACTTCTATAGTCACTCAAAGGAGTAACTGTGTCTTACTTTATTAGAATTAGATGTTAGTTTTGGCGACATTTATGTATAATATTAATTCTAGAAATTATTTATAAATGTATCGTGTTAAATCCTTAGAGGTATAAAATCTGGACATTGCAAGTTAATGGTCTATTAAAGGGGTGTTGTAAATTACTATTTTCATTAATGATCAAGATTAGGATTAAGTGAAAATGAAACCATTATGAAATTTTATCATTTTGTGTGTATAATTGTTCACAGAAATATCGCATGTCGCTGATACTTATTGGTGAAAATAACTTTAAAATTGTTGTAGGTATACCTGTTTACAAGAAAATGAAATAATGTTATTATAAAATAGATTTAGCTGACGCGGAAAGTGGAAATTGATTGCTTTATTTGTTCAAACATACAAGTGGCATTTTGTAAACGAAGTCCATGTGACCAAGAGGATAGTCATTAAAATTCCCTTCTGGATTGCCAATGCACTAGCTTAGATGATCTAACACGTATAAACATTACTGATTAAAAGCCTTTTAAGATAAGTGTTATTAATAACGTAGCCTAAAATGGCACATAGGTAAATTGTATTGATTGCTCAGTTGTGTTTTATTTTTATCCATTTATTTCTATAGTGATCCATCTCGGACCACAGTAGTTAACTGATGCATACTTATTTTGTTACGGGATTCTCAGCCTTCTTGGGCAATTCCAAATTTAATAAATTAACGTTGCAAACATCCGTTATAATTGACTCGTTCATAGCATGTAGTCGTCCACAAAGTAAATGCCTTTTTGAAATTCTTATTCTGAGTGAATATGTGGAAGTACGACAGCGACCTTTATATTGGGGGAACAGTAAAGATACTTACAATGAATTGGGTACAAGTGTCATTTCTGGGGACAGATTTAAATTTATTATGTCCAATTATACATTTGTGATAATGATAATCTGTCGTCACGCGATCAGTTCGCTAAAGTGCGTACATTTTTGAAATATCGAATCAAAGTTTTCAAAATGTTATTCCTACATGAGAGTCAGTTACATTGTGTTACATGGTCCCCTACTTCGGTAGAAATCGATGCAAACAATTTATCAAGGGAAAACGTATGCGCTTTGCATTCTAGATGTGGATGGAAGCAATAGCAAACACTAGTTGTAACGGCTACTGCAAGTACTAAGGTGTAAATACAAAAATTGTTTATATTTATAAAGCGTTTGAATGCGGACTTAGGCACTGGAACAGTCAGAAGGAATAGATTAACTGCTCGCACTTTACTGACTGTTGATGAAGTTAATCGATAGACTGCTTTGTTTGACAAAGCGTACAAGCTCAAAAAGGTTTCTTGCATACCTGAACTCTAATTCTACCACTCAGAAAATAATAATCAAAATTGCTTCTACGCTCTTGCTTAGGTTCCTTATTTCTAGATCGACGTACTGCTTGTTCTTCGGGTTGCCTGTATATAGCAAATTTATAATTCTCTTCTTATCATTCTCTGTGAATTTATCCATACACTTAAACTTGCATCTGTAAAGACAGCTTTAAGAATATTAAAAAATCTCAAGAAATATTTACTATTTACCTGCAGTCCCCACATGTAATGCTTGGCAGCTTCTGCTTCCTCTCTTTAGCTTACGTAGCCCTTGCCTTGTAACCTTGACTATATTCGCACATTATTTTTATATTATCAACATTTTGAACACTTTCTTTCTTCCTACATTTGATCGCTAGATTGTTGTTGTCCCTATTTGAATCACTGCTAGACATTTTAGAAATTTTTGAATCCGAAGCAAATAATTTTATTAAAGAGGTATATCTACTTCTAGCAAATAGAGGCAAACTTCGGTACATTTTACAATTTGAAAACCTAGACGGTCTCTATGTATCAAACTATTGGCTAGAAAAGGAGATAGAGGACTTGGGTGTCAAATTAAATTTTAAGCTGCAAATACAATTAGATATAATTAAAACCACTCCAAACAAACATAACGAAAGGACTGTTTTCTGTGTATACTTTTTATTAAAATTAAGTTTAAATGGCTTCATGCTTGGCAATATTTTTAAATTTTGTTATGTATAATGTCAGAATGAAAACTTTAGAATAGTATTACATTGTTCTTTATTTATAAAAGGTTATGACACCACCACGACCTTGGAAAAGTAGCCGAAACTAGGTAGCCGATAGCATAGCGTTGTGGTTATTTTACCTATATGAAATTCTAGACTAATTTGATGTGTCTCATGACTAAAAAATTTATAAGGACGGTAAGAAATCCTTGCCGGTAAGAAATCCCTGCTAGTATAAAAATCTTAAAATGAGGGTAGCTCTCTGGGGAATGATGCTATCTAGAAAATTCCTAGAAATTCACGTAGCTGACGAAAATCTAATATTAATCGACACCAAACAAGATAGATTTATCTCGTGGGTGCGGTGCCAATAGGCACCGAGAGGTATCTCAAAAATTTTAGGGGTTAGGTTATCGATTTTTAGGGTAGGGGTGGTTGTGGTAAAAATCCCACAAGGAGGTCCACAAGGAGGGAGCAAGGTGGAAATCCCTTAGAATAAGACTTTATAGTGGAAATTTACATGTGAAACCTAGGTTAGATGGTGACGCGATGGCGATGGCGCTGCATCAGGATGCAGCAATCCCTCTACTTCCATTCGCTCTTATTATTGTAACTAAATTGATGCAAAGAGCACATAGTTTGCCTTTTTCCAAAGATACTGCATTTGAGGACAGTACTTCATCTTGCGATGCTTTAAATCATTGACTAACTTTTGTTCTAACTCCTTGCCAAATTGGAGCTGTGCCTTTGACAGTGATAATAACTGCAGGTCAATCAGTAAGCAATTACCAAGTTGGATTTCAACTTCTTAAACACACGTTGTCAGACTCTTTTTGTAATCAAGGCTTTCCTAAATTATTCATTACAGATGATTCTGACGCTGAAAGAAGTGCATCAAAAGCTGTATGACCCAGCTCAAAAATTCTACTTTGTCGGTTCCACGTATCTCAGTCTATATGACGATGGTTGTGGGAGAAAAAACACAACATCCCACAAAATCTTTGGAAACATTTGTATAAAGATTTTTTAAATATTTTAGTCGCCGCTACAGAAATTCAAGCAACGGATGCATTAATTCAGCAATTCTAGCTGCCGATTCTTTGCCTACGTGGAAACAGTGTTTAACAGATTACTGGAATAGAAAAGACCATTAGTGTTTAGCTTATAGAGATGCAACAACTCATGGGCATCAAACAAACAATTATAGCGAAACAAGTGTTAGATTATTTAGGGATATACTAATCTCAAGAAATAAAGCATATAATGCAGTAGCACTAGTATTTTTCTGTTGCACTGCAATGGAAGAATATTACGTGCGAAGAATAAGAATTTTCATTCACCAAAGAGATGCTACATGTAGAATGCTTTTAACAAGATATTTAAGATAAATAAAATATTTAAAATAAAATTATATCAAACAGTTATCCCATAATTTATTTTCCATTCTTAGCGATGAAACTGAAGAATTGTATGATGTTGACAATTTTAAATGGATTTTGCAGTTGTCCAATTGGAAGGCTAGGCTCTTTTTGTAAGCATCAGATAACCGTCTTACATTATTTTCCAGTTATACCTTAAATGCTCATAGTAACAATACCGAATCAAGGTATTTAATGGCCCAATTAGCATTTGGAAAAAATGCGCAGGCAATGAATTTTTATAGGCCATTTACCGATCAACAACAAAATATTTCAGAACATTTTAATATACCAAATAATTTATGCTTAACAATTACAAATAGAGAAGAGCGATGCCAAAGTTTAGAACAGTCATTACCTAGTACATCGTTTTCTCTTACGGAAGAAGTTGTAAATGATGATTCAATATGACTCACTACTTGATTTGATCTCAAGGAAAGTAATAAAGCATTTAGCACGAGTGTCCAAATCTTTAAGAGGTTTGTTGCAAGAGCGAAAGCAATTAAAACCAAAAATGGATGGCAAAATTTTTTAAATACTGCCAGAAGCAATAGCTCCTTAAGATTTAAAAGAAAATCTGCAATTAACGTGCAACCAACAGCAGTAGCTAGACGCAAGCCAGGTATTATTAGGGGGTGTCAAAGAGCTCCTACAGGTCGTCCAGCGCGGAGTGAACCTCAGAAAAGAAGACCAAAAAGGCATCATAATTTGAGGGAAAATGTCAAAGCAAATATTCCTAATGTCATAAAACATGGCGCGTCACATTAATGCATTTTTCTGTTATACCAATCAACTTATAATATAATTTGGAATGTTTTCTGACCGGAAAGCGGAAGCTGTAACTTTTTTTCTGTTGTATTTATTGTTGTAATTTTGTTTTTTATCGTGTCTCTGTGTATGTGTGGACTGTGTATGAGAATGGTCAGGCTGAATTTTTGAAATTACCCTTGCTAATCAAAATATTGCCCTTTTATTGTTTTTAAAAAATGGTTTCTTCTGCATGAAACAGTATTTTGGCTGCCAAAGGGGCATTTTTAAAAATTCGGCCTAACCATTCTCGCCCACACACACCCAGGGATTAGGATACAAAAAGTTGTTACACTATTATGTACCTTGCACTGCCAGTAAAAAGCTTAATAAAGGAAAAAGTTGTTTTAAAATATTAATCACATTAATATCTGCAAAGAGACATTTTCAACTTTCTAACCCTTATACTGCAGAGCGCAATATAACATCATGACCCCGAATATAAGACAACGACTGCAATTGGCCGGCTTACCACGCACGGTTTTTGGCAAGATGCAGGGTTTAATGTTTTAATGCATACTGTTTGACTACACTGGGACGTTAATATGACGGGCATCTATAGACGTCCTTAATATGTCTCAAAATGTAGGATATGGAGGTCATTTTTGATTATCTTACGAGTAATCACAAAATATCACATAAATACGGCTTCAAATGACGTGTCTCTGCTAGCTGGGTATGAATATCGAAAGCACTCAGAATCTTCCACTTTTCTTAAGGGTGCGTTGTGCATGAAAGATTTAAGGCTGCGATAGGTAAGCGGTGCTGCATATCTTGCCGTTTAATAAACCCTATTAGGGTTTGAATTTAGGATACCTAATACCCGACCGAATTTAGTATTCTGTAAATGCCTCACAAATACTGTGCTTTATATAAATTTTCCGTGCGATATAAAACTCAGTTAAACTGGTAAAAGCAATCATCATATTTGAAAAAGTTAAGGGAATGCATAAAGCTCTTATCCATTATTTGATTTATGGGCTATTAACAAACGTCTATTGCTTTCTAATCGAAAAGGGATTAAAGTTGCCAGCAATAACTCCTAGAAAAAAATTCTTAACTGCATTAAATTCTATAAAAAGAGATATTGCTGTTTGTATTATCAAAGTTATAACCTCGAAAAATCCAAGAAAGTATTAACCTATTGTCACTATTCTTAGCGGAACGTGCATTGCCGTACATGAATATTGCGCTCACGCACAACATTTTATAGTTATTTATGCAACAAGTATGTTATAAAAGATGATAACGCCCGGAGGATGGATTGAATCGCCTGATGGGCGTTACCATCTAGTAACACAAGTGGTGCATACAAGATTTTATATTTTACGTCACATACAAAATAGAAAATAGGTGATAAGTAAGTTTTCTATTTTACAATTTACCTCGGATTTTACTATATAACTATTAAACACACCTACATCATGTTTTCCATGATGACAATAAACAGTTTGACGTTCCTATGTTTTAGATATTTGTCACATGTATTTAATATTAATAGTGCAAAGTGGCTAATCAAGAGTTGTCAGCAATAATTGCAAAGCAAGCTCTAAAAGCAACTGAAAATTTGCTACCCGTTAAATCTAATCAGAGCTATGAGAAAGATTAATAACACACTTGGTGCATAAATAGCTAAAAAATTGATTTGTTTCTGAGGGCATAATGAGCAGGCGTTATGAAACCATTACGCCTTCCATTACGCCCCGGTTGTTATGCATATGAGTAGTGGGGTGGGGCAGGTCCTAATTCAAAACCTGTTCAGACGTATTTTCCATATGTAAAATACACGTGCACCGTTTTGAATTAGGATCGGCCTTATATAATTTCAATGTAAAATAGTTGTGAAAACATGAATTCTTATATACTTTCAATGTAAAATACTTGTGGGCACGTTTTGAATTAGGATCGGCTTATATTACTTTCAATAAAACACACGTATGTTGAAAAATGTAAGTGCAGAGAAAAATGTGTGTAGCTGTTTTGAATTCGGTTTTCTAGGAAGAAGTTACACGCGCACCGTTTTGAATTAGGATCGGCGTTATACACTTTTAATGTAAAATGTGAAAACCTGAATTCTTATATACTTTCAAATGTAAAATACTTGTGGGCACGTTTTGAATTAGGATCGGCTTTATATTACTTTCAATGGAACATACATACTTCAAAACACACGTATGTTGAGAAATGTAAGTGCAGAGAAAATGTGTGTAGATGTTTTGAATTTGGTTTTCTAGCGAGAAGTTATAAAGTATGACAGATGCAAAATATCGCATTCAAGTCAATTGTGTTTAATTAAAGTGGATTCTGATTTATGTTTTTTATTTATGTTTAGAGGCTGCAAATACACATGGACCGGTTTTAATTCAAAATGTGTTCACTCTTGTGATAGGTTGAAAAGTGGGTTGGCAAAGTACGCAGATGGTGGTAATCTGCTATATAAGGAGATTGCTCCTAATATTAATTTAATTAGTCGAAGGTTACTGCATATATTTACATACAAACATATATATAATTGATATTCAGGGATTTAAATACAAGAAAAACGAGTTTGTGTGTAAAGAAATTGCGGTTTTGGACTTGTTGAAAGGTGTTGTTTGGCATCAAATTTTTAAACTGCCAATGCAGTCCTTGTCAGGAAAGAATAATGATAGTGGTTAGGTTAAAAATTATTGAGTAGTTTATAGTCAATCCAAATGAAGTGCTTGAAAAAATTGTTTACTCCGTAAGCAGATCCACCAATTGCAACGTTAGCATATATTTCAATAGATTTATTTCTAGTTTTTTTGAAGTTGGAGCATTTCATAAATTTCCTCGTTTATATATTCTTGCAGATAAACTGAGTTTGCGATTTAATAACTACGACTTGTTATTCTTTAAAAGCGAGAATGAGAAAATTGGCGCGGTCAGTCTGTCTGTTTGTCTATTTGTCTGTCTGTCTTTGGCAAAATTTTCGAGATATCTGTACAATTTGTTAAATGGTGTAAAACCAGTAAAGAGCTATTGCGTTGATCAATTATAATTGCTTTCAGGGTTAAGAGTCCCATTCGTGCTGTCTGAGTTTAATTGTTTTTTTTCTGCAGACATCAGCATTAAAGATTTCTTACTGACTACAGTTATAATACAGACACAATTTTTTCTATTGTTTTTTATTATTATCAAACCATTCTTTTAATAACAAAGTATTTTGTTTTGCAATGGATAGGTTTCCATCTATTTCTTATTCTTTTCTAGACCCTTCACACATACTTCTTCACCGGGTCGGATAATTTGCTTCGGCTAACATTGTAAAATTATATTAAAATAAATAATACAGACACAATCTTTCTATTGTTTTTTATTATTATCAATACATTCTTTTAGTAACAAGGTATTTTGTTTTATACATTGCAGATTATTATTGCTGTGTCTACAACAATGGATGTTATATTTTAAAAAAGTTGTCGATTTTTAACTCCGATATCTTAGAACAACATAGTGCAAGCATATCAGTTACAACGTTTTACATTAGATAGGTTTCAATCAATTTCTTCTTTTCTAGTCCCTTCACAAATACTTCTTCACCGGGTAGGATAATTTGCTTCAAATAAAGCGCTATATATGATAACACCATTCCAGCCGTTGAAGATTCATCCCAAGAAAGACCATGAAAATTCTTTGTCACCCAGTCGTTATGTTTTATATGATCTTGGCTCAAACAACTGGACTGCATTGGCAGTTTAAAAATTTGATGCCAAACAACACCTTTCAACAAGTCCAAAACCGCAATTTCTTTACACACATACTCGTTTTTCTTGTATTTAAATCCCTGAATATCAATTATATACATGTTTGTATGTAAATATATGCAGTAAACTTCGACTAGTTAAATTAATATTAGGAGCAATTTCCTTATATAGCGGATTACTACCATCTGCGTACTTTGCCAACCCACTTTTCAATCTATCACAAGAGTGAACACATTTTGAATTGAAACCGGCCCATGTGTATTTGCAGCCTCTAAACATAAATAATAAACATAAATCAGAATCCACTTTAATTAAACACAATTGACTTGAATGCGATATTTTGCATCTGTCATACTTTATAACTTCTCGCTAGAAAACCAAATTCAAAACATCTACACACATTTTCTCTGCACTTACATTTCTCAACATACGTGTGTTTTGAAGTATGTATGTTCCATTGAAAGTAATATAAAGCCGATCCTAATTCAAAACGTGCCCACAAGTATTTTACATTTGAAAGTATATAAGAATTCAGGTTTTCACATTTTACATTAAAAGTATATAACGCCGATCCTAATTCAAAACGGTGCACGTGTAACTTCTCACTAGAAAACCGAATTCAAAACAGCTACACACTTTTTCTCTGCACTTACATTTTTCAACATACGTGTGTTTCATTGAAAGTAATATAAAGCCGATCCTAATTCAAAACATGCCCACAAGTATTTTACATTGAAAGTATATAAGAATTCATGTTTTCACAACTATTTTACATTGAAATGTTTTCACAACTATTTTACATTGAAATTATATAAGGCCGGTCCTAATTCAAAACGGTGCACGTGTATTTTACATATGGAAAATACGTCTGAACACGTTTTGAATTAGGACCGGCCCTACCCCACTACTAATATGTTTACATATATCGTATCCTAGGTGTTATGACTAAATTATAACGAGGTGAAATATAAATATTTTAACTTTAAATATGATATAATCAGTACACAGATGCTGTTCAAATTCATATATTTAAAAATATCTTAACAGAGGCATAATAACCCAGCTTAAATCAAACAAAAATCATGTAAATTCATTAAGTTCAAAATATCAACCAAACTTAGTTTGGTTAATGGGATCTCAATGTCTGTCCGCAGCCGTCGCCGTCGTCACCACCGTCGTCCGTCTTGGGGTTCCCGTGATTTTATAATATATATATATATATATATATATATATATATATATATATTGCTATGTATAAACAAGAATTGGAATTATCGATCTCCGACGTTGGGCCGCCTTATTAGAATTGCTATAAACTCCCTCCAGGGACTTAACTGGATTTTATCTTGAACCTACCTTGTCGACCAATAACAAAATTTGATATGTTACCGCTTTACTCGTTATCAATTTCGTATTCAACTTATAGCTCCTCCTTGATTGTTTAAATTATCAAATCACTCCCATTAACTTTATCTTATGACCTCGACTAGCATTTATTTAGAATTATAAACTGAAGGTAATTTGATTCTATATAATGAAACAAATATTATGTACAGTTTTTGTAAATTATTTAAAATATACTTTTCAATTAATTAATGTTGTAAATCTCATTTATCAAAAAACATATACTTTTTCATCAAACCCAAAGTCACCAAAAAAACTTATTATTTTTATAAAAGAAGTGTGGAACGTTTAAAACCTCTTATCATATCACGCCCTTTATACGTATGCAAGTCCTCTGTTTTGTTGACTTTTTCACATTCATTTATATTAAGCAAATTCAATATTCAAATAATAAAAAAAATAGAAAAATAATGTTTTATAACTAAAAATCTAACCTGGTCTATTTTCTTCGCTATTTCCTTCTCGCAATTGACGCATCAGCTAATTTTTCCCATGCATTAAGCCATCCATTTGAATAAAAATTATTTTCCCCCAATTCAGGATTATTACATGCCCATTCGAAATATTGTCTATCCACACGCTTGAACCATTGCATTTAAATTATTGCCATCACCCTTTGGACTACCATTATTACTAATACTTATGCACCCCAATTTATTGTCATCTCATTCAGGCTTATTACTTCATATCAATTACCCCAAACTTAGAATACCATCTATTCTCCCCGGACTCAGAGCCGTTTAATCGGCAATCGTAATTTTCATCTTCGCACTTATACAATTTTTCACTTTAAATTATTATTACGTATCACACTTTTATTTCAGAGTGGCGCACCTCGGCCTTTGTTGAGTTGAAAACTGAGTTCGTTATCACTGTACCTGTTAATATATCATTGATCTCCTACTCCGTCAGTGGGTATGGTCTACAAACTCGTCGTTCATTTTAACCAATCAAATCTTTGCATTTAAAGTAGTTTCTGATGTAATTTTCTATGCTTTCAAATAATTGTGGCCTGCTCGCAGGTGCTTCGTTATCAAACATGCGGTGTTTTGACGAATCTAATCGCTTTTCCATAAACAACTGATGCAATTCGACTTTTAATTTTCATATTTGCATGTTATTTACGCAATTTTTAATCTTCTTTCTTATTAAAAATGGTTAACTATAGGAATTTACACTATGCTTCTTGAAGCTCTATTTCTTATCTCCGTATTAACCTAATTGTTTGGAACTCTTTTGAATGCGTGTTTAATTACACTTTATTATGTTTACCTACAAAATACGCGTGCTTCCACTGAAAAATATCATTACTTGCCTTACCTAAATTAACTTAAACTCTATCTACAGGGTGTTAAATATTTACTATTTACTTACTGAATGTCTTCCTTGTTTATTTGTCTATTTGCGTCGCTTAAAACTATTTATCCTTTATATACAGGGTGTTGACTGCTTACTATTTACAAACTATCTCCATTTCTCAATTCTTTACTAAATAAATGCAGTTTTCTGCTTCCTATGGTAATTTCTAATTCCTAAACGATTTTTACTATATAGTACACCCCTAAACAACCCCTTATCACAGCAATATATATATATATATATGTATGTATATATATATATATATATATATATATATATATATATATATATAATATAAATCTTATTCAATTTTTTACGCTGATTACGAATATGCTTTACTATTCGATATCTCATTTACTTTTCGAGTTATTTGATTTTAAGATCGAAATTTTACAACCAACGAAAGTTTTTGTTAATCAAAAAAATAATTATAACTTAAATTCAATTTTTATTGTACATAAGAACTATATTTAATAAAAGAATATTCGTAAGTTTGGTTGTGAGCCGTACATGCGGCGCAAATTTTTATTTATTCTACGATTGATGTATATGTCACACATAACGAAGATAAAAAAATGTGCCGAATGATTAAAAAATAATGCCCAAGACGAAGAATTTACTTCCACATACTGTTAAAATATAAAATTAGAGTGTTCATTACATAGATATTTAGAACGTTCATAACTGTTCCTTTTTTTCTATTTTTGCGTCGCGGGCACTATAAACATATTCCAGTGGTACTTGTACATGCTTCAAGGACGCTATGAGCACATCTTCTTCAACGAAGTTGCAAATTTTGCTTACAAATTCGGTGTGGACGATCTTGCCCATTCATGAAGCTTCACAATTTAAGAACTAAATCTTTTAAAAATATGACGCGGCAATTTGTTTTCGGTGTTTGTGAAATAATAATTTGAAAGCATACTCAGCAATATTTAATAGACAGAAGATGTTAAAGGCCGTCTGCGATTTGTTCTGGATACCGTATATTGAACTATGAGCTCATCGACAACATCAATACCCCTATTAGTCGTATTGTTAAACGTAACAATTTCTGGTTTACATTGATCAAGGTTGTTTTTATCAACCTTATCGTTGTTATGTATTGTTGATAGCAGTAGAAAACTTTTTTCCTTTATAGGTATATATCGCGCTACGTTCCAGCTTTAAAAAAAACATATTACTACACACTAGTCTTTTTTTGGTCTGCAACTGCGTTTGAGAAAGTTCCTTTTTGTTTGTTTTTAATAGTTACAACTGTAGTTGTCCATATTTCTAACAAATATAGAGCCAGCAGAATTGATGTAAGCTAATTGTTAACTGTTGTTTCTGCCGCCATTCAAAATAGTACTAGCTAGGACTATAACAACACTAGAAGCTTTGGTGTTAAATTGGTATCTTCCTTCTGGTTGCATTCCTGTGTAGATTTACATATTAAAAGCAAAACATTTTGGAATCACAAGAGCACAAATGATATCTTATTTCGACGGTTTATTGCGATATATTGGCGAAACTTGCATATATCGCCGAATACTGGCAAGATTTCATCTATTGTAGTGTATTCCCCTAGTTGGTAATAGCTAAAAATTCAAACATTTTGCAATGAAAGCATTAAAAATTTATCGAATAGGCGGTAGATTCTAAATGCTGTCATTTATATCACCAAAACGAAGAGCATCTAGAAGATTATATAACCACTGATTTGACATAACTGCCCGAAAACACTCGGAAATTGTTTCGTCATCTACCCACAACTCCTGAACGTTGAAGGGAGACGATTTTCTACTCCTGCCATATAAAGAAGGCATGTTGGAGCAGCTGTTTCCTGAGGAGTGTTGTCGAGGCAATTTCTTGTGCGACTATAATTTTCGCGAATTTACTGAAGATTCAGGTTAGTGTAATTAGTAATATATTTTCTAGTGTCATCAGTAAGTAATAACTTCCATGCATCTAATACTGCTCTAGCAACTTTATACTAATATTTTATTTACTCCTTCAAACATTAGAGCGTGTTGGGTGTTGTTGTCTTTGCAGATGTAACTATGACATCCTCCCACTCTGAGGTACTTACATTAGACTGCTCTGAGTCTGTAACATGATCATTATGCTCTGACAAGACATCCAATTCTGACCCGCCCACCACATTTTCAGCTGCTGAAATTTCATGATCAGTTGTAATCGGTTCGACCAGCCATCAACTATTCGCTAAAAGAAAGGACTTTCCTATAAATTAAATACTCAGGTAACAATAGAATGAAACAGGTATCTTTTGATTCTTTAAGCTGCCGTAAAGCAAGTTGTACCATTCTTTTCACGTGATCACAAAGCTAAAACATACGACTTAACAATAAACAGTACAAATAATAAATTATCAACAATTTTTTTACTTCCTGTCTAACAATTTATACATGCAGATTGTCGCTTAGAGAAAAATGTTCAACCTTTGCAACGTTCCTCTATTGTCTCGTTAAAGGTAATGAGTAGACAGTAAATTCAAAATAACGGTCACACATTCAAAAATTACTGTATTAAAAAAAAGGATAAATTAAATGTTCACATAGCAGTATACATAACGTGCTATTAACTAACTAATTACAGGACGTCGATTAAACAGCAGGGCGTAACATAAACGGCAATTAAACAAAGTAAAAGTACTTACAGTATTACTGCAGAGCGCTAACATCCACGCTTGGCAGATTACAACTTAACTTACAGTACTGGAATTCCTCGAACCCCCAATCTTAAAACATGACGATGCGCATACGCACTATGCGCAGCAGAGTCAATTACAACACGCTTGGAAGTATGGCGTAACTAAAAATTAGTATAATCTCGCTCGCACATCTCACTACTTTAGTAATTTAATGATATTACAAATTAACAATCGCTTTCAAAACTAACTGCACACGTAGAATGCCCATGCTAAGCGCCGATATCCTACTGTTTGCGTAGCCAGCACCCGACTGACCCCCCTGCTATCCGACAACCTTGGTGAAAACATACCCTTCTCTAAGGAAGGCAGCAAAACCATATAATTTTCGTGCAATAACCACTAGCCGACGTGCTACTTAACCTAACGGAAATACAATATTCTTACAGCTACACATTATAAAGAAATAATATATGTAAACAACAGAATGTATTTAGTTATTAAATACATTTTGTTTTTCATTAGAAATATCCGCACATAGACTATCAGTAGATGGACGCCGAATGGGCGCGCGCTACACCTTTCTACACTGCAATAATAACATATCTTGGATACCCGAACGGCAAACAGATTCGGAATCAAGTTAAACACCCCCACTAGTGACATTCTACAACACAGCCAGAATGAAAGGGGTAATTGTGCGCATTGGAATTACAAAACTAATGTATTCATTTATAAAAGTATTAGCAACATCTCATAGAGCGACAATCGACGGGTTAACATCTTTTCTTAACTTAAGAACGACTTTAAAGTTTATAATACTGATCCTTAGGGCATGTGTTGCCTGCATTAAATAGTTGACGCTAACTTGCTGTTATCACACACTTGCGTTAACTTAATAACAGAATTTATTTTAAAAACAGAAAATAATTCAATGACTTCTATATAGCGAATCCGTTATCATCAAAATTATAATTAACTTTCCAAACTATGACCATTTTCTGTATAATTAGCTATATAAATTTTCTCTTGGAGGCTTTAAGTCCTGCATAGAATTCACTTAAAAGTGGTCCTTCCAAGGAATTTAATTCTTGAAAGCAATAATTTGATACTTTCATTACAATCTTAGATACTGTTAAGCTACGTTTAAATCTTAGTTTACCGACTTGTTCCTAAAACAATTATATTCTCGACTAAAGTTTAATTTTGGTGGTATATCAGAAGTAATGCTATATTTAGTAGTTCCAGTTGGAAGTTAAGTCTAGTTTAACATTAAAACGTAGAGCGTTACAAATTGTGAATAATGTAAAGATGTACTTATACTTATACTTATACTCATTTCAACTTCATGTTTAGTTACTTAAGGATAACACGTCTACGCCCCATGTATTCCAAACGGGAATTCGCGGTCTGTCGACCAATCAAATGTTTTGTTTTTTTAGAATTCACAGGTATAACAAATCATGTAACTTTGGAGAGGTTCACCTCTCGCGTACCTTAGCAATCCCCTAACAAATCTCAATTTCCCCAATTTTAAACTTTATAATAATTAATAATTGTTGTTTGAGTAGTTCACATATGTTTTGTTAAAATGAATTTCGACAACAATAAATGCGATAATGATGAAATGTATGCACCTCCGAATATTCCAGAAACTGCAAAAATAGCATCCTAACCTTTTGTCCGAAAAAATCAAGAAAACGATATAATCAATACACACAACATTTATAGACTGGAGAAATGTTAGCATGTTTTGCAAATCTTCTATTCTGTAGAAAACACACTTAATGCTAAACAGCTAACGGAATATAAACAATTAAGTAAGCATAGAAAAAATTTTGAAATTAAGCGCTTTTCTTAAACGAAAAAGGGAAAGATATCAAGTAAAAGTTATGGAAGATATTTTTCCAGAAGAAACAAAAGAATTTATTACAGGAAATATATATTTTGGAACACTGATGCCCGGAATTGAATTGTATGTGTCTGGACAAAATTAATATAGTAGGTATTCAGTATGTAGTTAAAAATTGAAGTTAAAAACTAAGTGATTCGTAGAGAAAGTATAGTTTTCTACTCACGCATAATATAGGCGTTATTCACTGGTTATTCACTCGTTATTAATTCATTATTCACTCGTTATTCATTACGCGGTGCATGATATGAAAATTATTCTTGTGAGTAATGACTTTTATTTCACGCTAGTTCAAGAATATACTCTACAGTAACCAGAAAAAAGGTTACATAGTTCTGCGCAAGATTAACTATTTTTCAATACATATTTGTCCAACGTACTTTCAGGCATAAGGTTAATTTTTTAAGAATATTTTAAAAGCGAAACTCTGGATTATATTTAAATTGATATCCAAGTTTCTCGCGATTGTTAGTATGGCAGTGAGCAAAGTGATCTGACTGGTCTTTCAATTGTTGCGCTACTGCTCGTCCGTAAACGCGGCGCAGCATTAATGCGGCTCAGCATTATGCAGTTTAGATTAATTTTATTACAAGGAACTTGCGTATTCTGACTGAAAGTATCGCCTATAAATGTGCTGTACCTCCAACGATATATTGTTTTAAAAAGCTTGTTGAAGATGGGCTTTGTTAAAAACACACCACAATAATGAAATAGATTAACAAATATGTGTACTATGTATGACACATATCTCCAGAAAACTCACGCTCCTTTAATCATTCCATTTGGAGGTGCTGGCTTTTTATCAAAACAACGAGTCAATTATAATAAATCAAACGTTGAACAGCATCGCCCCGGAATCAAACACTGTGTCTAAAAAACCACATTTAATTTGGCTGACGAAGACCGGGCGCGTCTGTTCCGATCAATATCTGGAAATGTTCTGTCCTAATACTTTCTTTTCACTCACCACCTTTCTTTCGTTAACAATATCCAAACATGGGCTGACATTTATAAGTTATTTGTTGCCTTAAAAATAAAAAGGCACGATAACAGAAATATTACCAATTGTATCAATGTGTACGAACACAAGCAGTGTTGCACGCGAGACGCGAGAAGTTTCGTTTCGTCTTGCTGCCTCGCGTTTTTTGCGAGACGAGACTTGCTATTTTCTTCTTAATCTTCTTTGGGAATGAAACCACTCATAGTTTTTAAAATCTATTTTATTTACGTTTCGATCCATGACCTAGGATCGTTGTCAAAATAATAAAAACTTCAAGTTTGACGTTTATGACATAAATTGAAGGTTACTTTGATTTATTGATGTTTAAAATATTTGGTTTGATTACACTAAGCAAAAATTTTTAAAGTTTAAAAGAATGATTGCCTTCAATTTGTGTTGCGACCTGGGATCGACTTTCCTATGGTAGCCAATACGCTTAACGTGAAATCAGCTGATTAATTTTTATTGGTGAATTTTATATAAATTCAATAATTTGGGAAACATTTTTTAACATGTTTCTATTTATACAATTGAGAGATTTCTGATTTTATGTCTTATTTTACCGAGATTCAGTGAAGGGGGTTAAGCAACCTGTGGCTACCAAGATCCCCCAACATTTATAATTTGCCGAAATAATGGTTTTCTAGTTAATATGCTTATTGTTATGTAATTAGTTATTGTATGTATAAATAGAAATCATGTATGTAGGCTGTATTTCATGTTAATATCGCAAGGAAAACCCAGGAAAAACTTGCAATGCTACCTAGATATTGTGGGCATTTGATCTTCATTTGTTATTTCTTTTGTTATTTCTTTTAGTAATGGAATCCATTGTTTACTGAAAGTCACGGATTCGTTTGCAACGCAGTTATTTTTATGTAGGGTTATATAGGCAGCTTCTTTGATTTTGCGTTTTGGTGGTTTTCTTCTTTGTCGATAATTTTGCATCTTCCCATTTTATTTTATGACTGAGTCCCATGCATGTTGGCAAATCATGGATTTTCAAATTTTCTATTTTTATATATGATTTATGTTCTCTCAATCGTACTTCAAATGGTCTGGAAGTTTCTCCTATATAAAACTTATTACATTCGCACGGTATTTTGTAGATACAGTTTTTTGAATTTTGTATTGCGTTTTTGGGTTTTGTTTTTGTTAATTGTGCTCTTAGTGTATTGTTGGTTTTAAATACTGTTTTAATTCTAAATTTGTTTCCTATTCTTTGAATTTTTTCGGAGAATCCTTTTATGTATGGTATTGAGAGCATTTTGTGGTGTGTATCGTTGTTTTTCTTTTCTTTTTCTTTATTTTTAGGGTTTTTATTCATTTCTTTCTCTATTATTCTTTTAGGATATTTGTTTTCTATTAGTGTACATCTGATTAGGTCTTTCTCTTTCTTTAAAATTTCTTCGTTTGATGATATTAATTTTGCTCTATCATACATGGTTTTGATAATTCCTCGTTTGACACATTGTGGGTGGTTTGAATCGAAGTTTAAGTATCTGTTTGTGTGCGTTGGTTTTCTATATACCGATGTATTAATTGTTGTATCGTTTTTGCTAACTAGAATATCCAAAAACAGAAGTTTTCCATGTTGTTCTAATTCATATGTGAATTTAATAGTTGGTTCTATTTCGTTAATTGACTGTATAAAGTTTTTAATTAATTCTATATTATGAGGCCAAATAGCATAAACATCATCAACGTATCTCCACCAGATCAATGGTTTTAATTCTTGTGTGAATATCACATCTTTTTCGAATTCCTCCATGAATATATTACTGAAGATTGGGGATAGTGGACTTCCCATTGCCATTCCAAAGCTTTGTTTGTAAAATTGATCATTTATTTGAAAATATGTGGTATTTACGCATAAACCAAGTAATTCCATAATCGATGATATACTTAGTTTTGTTCTTTCTTTAAGATTGCCATCTTTTTCGAGTTTGTTTTTATAATATTAAGCGTTTTGTTTATAGGGACATTTGTAAAGAGATTTACTACATCAAAGCTTACCATTGTGTGTGTATTTTCAATTTTATGTTTGATAGTTTTTCTAAAAGTGTTGGTTGTTTTTAATGAAAGAATCCGTTTTGCCTGCTAATGGATTTATAATTTTTAGTAGAAATTTTGCTAAATTATGGCATGGTGAATCTATTGAGCTTACGATAGGTCTTAGAGGAATGTCTTTTTTATGAATTTTGGTAGACCGTAAAAGTGGGGTGGTTTACTGTAATGTGGGACTAGTTTACTTCTTTCTTTGTCTTCGAATTCATTTTAAATTTAAATAGAGTTTTGTATATTTTATTTTCAATTGATTTTGTTGGGTCCGTTTCTAAACTGGTGTAATTCTCAGTGTTCAATAGTTCGTTGACTTTTGTGTTGTAATCGTTTTTATTCATTATTACTGTTGCATTGCCTTTGTCAGCAGGTAGAATTATAATTGAGTTATCGTTTTTTAGATTGCGAATTGCTTTTATTTCGTTATTACTTACATTTGGCTTTATTTTGTGATTCTTTTTTTTCTATTTCGATTTTACATCGTATTCTAAATTCGTTTGCTTGATCTTCTTCGAGTTGGTTTGCTGTTTTCTCAATACAGCTAATTATTTCAAAGGTTGGTATTGATTTTGGTGTTACTGAAAAGTTAAGGCCTTTTGAAAGAATTGATTTTTCTGTGTCGTTAATGGTTCTGTTTGATAAATTTATCACGGTGTTTAGCATGGTGTTCCTGTTTTCTAACGTTTTAGTTTGTGTGTTATTTTTCTCTATAAATAGGTTATTAAATTTCTTTATGTGAATTTCTTTTTGTTTGGAAAATACTGATTCGTAGTAGGTTTTTGCACTAACGAGAATTTTATCAAAATCATATTTTGTTACCTTTATTCGTATGAAATTTATAATGCCCTCAATATCTTGTTTTAACTTATAAATAATGTGTCGGTGGTTTTGTAGTCTTTCCCTCATCATACTGTAACTTGCTCTTTCGAGAATTCTTGATAGAAAAGAATCACAAAATAAAGCCAAATGTAAGTAATAACGAAATAAAAGCAATTCGCAATCTAAAAAACGATAACTCAATTATAATTCTACCTGCTGACAAAGGCAATGCAACAGTAATAATGAATAAAAACGATTACAACACAAAAGTCAACGAACTATTGAACACTGAGAATTACACCAGTTTAGAAACGGACCCAACAAAATCAATTGAAAATAAAATATACAAAACTCTATTTAAATTTAAAAATGAATTCGAAGACAAAGAAAGAAGTAAACTAGTCCCACATTACAGTAAACCACCCACTTTTACGGTCTACCAAAATTCATAAAAGACATTCCTCTAAGACCTATCGTAAGCTCAATAGATTCACCATGCCATAATTTAGCAAAATTTCTACTAAAATTATAAATCCATTAGCAGGCAAAACGGATTCTTTCATTAAAACAACCAACACTTTTAGAAAACTATCAAACATAAAAATTGAAAATACACACACAATGGTAAGCTTTGATGTAGTAAATCTCTTTACAAATGTCCCTATAAACAAAACGCTTAATATTATAAAAACAAACTCGAAAAGATGGCAATCTTAACGAAAGAACAAAACTAAGTATATCATCGATTATGGAATTACTTGGTTTATGCGTAAATACCACATATTTTCAAATAAATGATCAATTTTACAAACAAAGCTTCGGAATGGCAATGGGAAGTCCACTATCCTCAATCTTCAGTAATATATTCATGGAGGAATTCGAAAAAGATGTGATATTCACACAAGAATTAAAACCATTGATCTGGTGGAGATACGTTGATGATGTTTATGCTATTTGGCCTCATAATATAGAATTAATTAAAAACTTTATACAGTCAATTAACGAAATAGAACCAACTATTAAATTCACATATGAATTAGAACAACATGAAAAACTTCCGTTTTTGGATATTCTAGTTAGCAAAAACGATACAACAATTAATACATCGGTATATAGAAAACCAACGCACACAAACAGATACTTAAACTTCGATTCAAACCACCCACAATGTGTCAAACGAGGAATTATCAAAACCATGTATGATAGAGCAAAATTAATATCATCAAACGAAGAAATTTTAAAGAAAGAGAAAGACCTAATCAGATGTACACTAATAGAAAACAAATATCCTAAAAGAATAATAGAGAAAGAAATGAATAAAAACCCTAAAAATAAAGAAAAAGAAAAGAAAAACAACGATACACACCACAAAATGCTCTCAATACCATACATAAAAGGATTCTCCGAAAAAATTCAAAGAATAGGAAACAAATTTAGAATTAAAACAGTATTTAAAACCAACAATACACTAAGAGCACAATTAACAAAAACAAAACCCAAAAACGCAATACAAAATTCAAAAAACTGTATCTACAAAATACCGTGCGAATGTAATAAGTTTTATATAGGAGAAACTTCCAGACCATTTGAAGTACGATTGAGAAAACATAAATCATATATAAAAAATAGAAAATTTGAAAAATCCATGATTTGCCAACATGCATGGGACTCCAGTCATAAAATAAAATGGGAAGGTGCAAAAATTATCGACAAAGAAGAAAACCACCAAAAACGCAAAATCAAAGAAGCTGCCTATATAACCCTACATAAAAATAACTGCGTTGCAAACGAATCCGTGACTTTCAGTAAACAATGGATTCCATTACTAAAAGAAATAACAAAAGAAATAACAAATGAAGATCAAATGCCCACAATATCTAGGTAGCATTGCAAGTTTTTCCTGGGTTTTCCTTGCGATATTAACATGAAATACAGCCTACATACATGATTTCTATTTATACATACAATAACTAATTACATAACAATAAGCATATTAACTAGAAAACCATTATTTCGGCAAATTATAAATGTTGGGGATCTTGGTAGCCACAGGTTGCTTAACCCCTTCACTGAATCTCGGTAAAATAAGACATAAAATCAGAAATCTCTCAATTGTATAAATAGAAACATGTTAAAAATGTTTCCCAAATTATTGAATTTATATAAAATTCACCAATAAAATTAATCAGCTGATTTCACGTTAAGCGTATTGGCTACCATAGGAAAGTCGATCCCAGGTCGCAACACAAATTGAAGGCAATCATTCTTTTAAACTTTAAAAATTTTTGCTTAGTGTAATCAAACCAAATATTTTAAACATCAATAAATCAAAGTAACCTTCAATTTATGTCATAAACGTCAAACTTGAAGTTTTTATTATTTTGACAACGATCCTAGGTCATGGATCGAAACGTAAATAAAATAGATTTTAAAAACTATGAGTGGTTTCATTCCCAAAGAAGATTAAGAAGAATGCTAAACAAACCACAACAAACATACAGGGAGTATTTGCTATTTTCTTCTGAGACGAGACTGGAGACGAGACTTGCTATTTTCTTGCGAGCCGATGCACAGGGCGAGACTTTAATCGGTCTCGCGTGGGAAGTCTTGCGAGACTTTTCGTGTCTCGCAACATGTTAGTGCTATGCTCGTAATATATAATATGTAATATATACTTGTGTTCACTTAAATACTAGGACCTGTAATATTTGTCGAAACCGGAACCCACAAACACAGTAATTGGTTTTTATGATAATCATTTATCGCGTGCTGATTTAATATAAAGTTATAATCAATGCATGCGTTGTGCCCCTGAAATGTGTGTATACCAAGAATCAAGATTTGTAAATGTGTGACATACTATAAAGATTCTTTCAGTAAGCTATGAAAAATATTTTATGTTAACAACAACCACTTAATTTTACACACTAAACTTAAACCTTACTCATGTTTTCATTTGCAAATTGAGTAGATAATGCTAACATTAACATGAGAATATTATGTTGCTATTTTTCCATAGTTTGATTGGAAGAAGAATTCTATTAATCATATCGTACTTGTACTTTGATTGGAGGAAGTGGTCTTACGTTAAAAGGCATTAAATTGATATTTGTTACTTTCATATGCATATCATACACATAGAAATATACAATTAAAATACTACAGGCGTTTGCTAAAATTAAACGAGGCACCTAATCCCTAAAATCTGTACTCGGATTAATTTTGTAAAATTTTATTATATTTTTCAAACTTGAAGTTCATACTATACCCTGTTGTTAGAGTTAATCTAAATCCTATGTTTCCACCATTGTTAAAATATAAAATTTATATCTATATATACAATTGAAGTAATTCCAATATTCAATGGTTATCCTTATTTAGGAATTCAGGTCCACAAATACGGCTTGTATGAATAGTAGATAAAAAACTACCATGAAAGAAAGACAGAAATCCTTGACATGGATGTAGTGCGTCAGTTTCTCTTGCACGGAGTACTAGGGTAGTAAATTTTAATCAAATAAGCGTTAGTCTGTAAGAAAACCGCCGAAAGTGTAATCGATTTGTAGCATCAGAATTTTGGTGTGCTTCTTTATAAATTAGCAGCATATCAACGTATTCATTGTTGGTAAGATAAGCCATTCCTGTTTTTACTTTTTTTAGCAAAATTATCAGAAGGATATAAGAAAACCCAACAGTGCAGCTACGCTAGATAAAATAACTCGAGAGTTGAGAAAAATTACTGGCATCTGCCTACCCAATAGAAATATTAGTGCATGCGTCGAGTCAGAGGTTGCGTTCAACAACAGGGCGATAACTTCGGAAATCGGTTATAGATAAAATTAAATTTAATCGTTGAATTTGCTTATTGATAAATTGTTAAACAAAATCATATTTTTCAATTGACCCAACTTCTCTTAAAGCGTTTTAGATTTAATCGCATACTCTAAGGTGGTTAATCGCTCCCTAAAGATAAGACCATAAGACGGCAAACACTTTATATATATATATATATATATATATATATATATATATATATATTGCTGTAGATACTGCGAAATAGAAATGTGAGCCCTTACGTTGGGCGTCTAAAAATATTTGCTATGATCAAACGTTGGGAGCAAATAAATAATGCTGTGTATATTAGGGTACAGCCACCCTGAACAATAAAAGTAAAATGACTATTAATTGAAACAATAGAAATGATATGATGTGAATTCTTACCTGAATATTTTCGTATTATCTTGCAAGCTTAGCGATGAAAATGCTGTGAACTTTACGAAAATGAAATGAAACAAAGAAATCTCAACATTGCAGTTACAATTATATAAAATTTTTATGAACAATCCTCAATACATTCAAAAACATATTTTTCTTACAGATATCTAAGAAATTTACTTACACACACGGGAATAGAGAAAGCTTATAAATGCAATTTATAACTTAAGTTTAGAAAGAAACAGTATTTCATTACTACTCGCATTGCTACAATCTTCACCTAATCCTTGTTAATAGTTAGAAAACCCCAAGGCTTTTCATGTAAGTCGTAAAATTTTTTTAAAAGTAATTTGGATAATAGGGATGGACTCGGGCTCGGGCTTTCGGGCCGGCCCGGCCCGAGCCCGGCCCGATTTCGGGCTCGGGCTTTCGGGCCGGCCCGGCCCGAGTCCGGCCCGATCTCGGGCTCGAATCCGGGCCGGGCCGTTGACTACTTTATTCGGGCCGGGGCCGGGCCGGGCCTATCATTTTTCGGGCCGGGCCGGGCCAAACGACTCGGGCCGGCCCGAACTTTTCGGGCCGAAAAACGCACGAGTAGATACTCCATCGTCCCTTCACTTCTATCTCACATTGAGTAAGTAAACGTTCTAAATTATATTTTCACGTAGTGTCTTCATGAACACATTAATAATCAGTTTTTCGTCTTGTTTAGTGTAAAGGAGACGTTATATTATAACTCACTTCTTATACCGGAGATTTTTTCTAGTCCTATTTAATGTTCCTCATGTTGTACTTTAGGCAAGTTAAAGATGCCCAAGAACATCAAACTAGGTGATTTATTCATAATTCAAAAGTTTGCACGATTTATATTACGTATATGTATATACTGCAAATCTCAATCATGCGGCGAACGTCGATATTATCAATCGCGTGTATAATTTATGTCTACCGCCTAAAACACTAGAGAGTTATTGCAAAGTTCATTTTACCAATTTTTTAATAAAATTTTCCCTTATTTGACATTTACACATGCGCAATTACACCTTTAATGTTTGTACTTTGTTGAAATACAGGACACCTTTATTTAATTTAAATACAGGCAGGGAATGCTTTTACGCCTTAATTTTGACATATGCCAAATGCTTAACGTACAAAACTTACATTTAATTGTCTGCTTTGTGTATAAATATAGCGAAATAAATGGTTTTTGTAGTATTGTTTCCGTAATTAAATTTAGAAATATAATGCCCAAGTTTATAACACGAAAAAGATATAAAACGTCAACTCTCTAAATACAAGGATGCTGTTTTGTAATGCTTTTCCTAGAAATAAACTGTAAAAATCCTTTTGAAAACAGATATGCTATATGCTTAGAAAGGAGTAAAAACAGTGTCTTGAAGTAAACTCAAAAAGTATTCCGTGAAAACACTTTGACAACACATACAAATGTTATCGAATCAGTGGGAAACAAAAGACTCAAATAATAAAAAAAAGGTTCATCTTTGTGTGAATACAATTTCTTTGATTTTTTCCAATATAGTTAAACATGTATTATAGGTCACCTTATCACAAAAGAGATTAATTTTTTATTCATTTTTAAAACATAACCTATAGATATAGAATACTAAATATATATGTCAGAATAAAGAGTAAGGGAAAAACACTTGCACTAGCACTCCTTTAGATTGGATGCAAACTTTTAAAAAAGGATACTTTATTTGAAGATTCTTTTACTAAAGTCTGCTTGGAATGAGTTTGCAATAACTCTCTAATTTCAAGTAGGTTATTTTAGTACAATTCTTTGAAGTAGGAACGACAAAATAAAGCGGACGCAAATTTATTATAAAGGTTATAAGGTGCGTTAAGCGTACAATTTCATAAACATTGAAAATTGCTAAACATTTTGTACCTTTGTTACCTATTTCTAGGATTTTTTAAAGAATTGTTACGTTTATTTTCAGCATAAATTAATTACCCTATTTTTCTCCCTTATTAATTTAATACCCGCTCGAATAAATTCTGTTTCTACTGTTAAATCCTTCAACATAATTAGTAATAAACAGGCTCTCGAATAAATTCCTCAACTTAAATCTAGTTGCTTTGAAACGACAAGTTTATGCAACAACTAAATAGTTATATCCTGTTTCAGGTACCCGTTATCTTGGTATACATTACGACCGCCTATAATGATTTTCTCTATTGTTTCAATGTAAAAACTTGTTGAAATAAGGTCGCACACTATCTGATAAAATCCGAATTTTCCAGTTTTAACCGCGCTTCGATAAGCGAGGAGTTGCAGTTGGAGTTCGTGTTATTTGAACCATTGTTAAATTTGCTTCTACAGGTTGTGCGTCGACATATTTTCTACATTATTCGTCACCGTATTTTAAAAGCAATGCACGTCTGTTTATTTTCTGTTCGACAATTAAGAGGTGTCTTGCCAAATGGATTCTTCCTTTCTGTAGACCAACTGCTTTTGTGCGTAGGTCGTTGCTGTAGTTACGATGCCAGGGTGAATGGATCCTGAATACCGCGGCGTTTCTGTGTTGACTCACCCCCGACGGTTTTCAAACTAAGTATCCGGACATCTACAGGCATGCAACTCGTTTTCTTTTGTGTGTGTGTCAATGGGATATTCCGTATCAACATTTGGTGTACTTATGTGACAAGAAACGTCACATTGTAGAACTATTGTTTGTTGCTGCTAATCGATATTATCGCTCTACATGTGTGATGTATCTGTGTTAAAGGTATTGGACAGACACGCGCTTATTCCTTTGTACGGATTAGTTTATTTTACAAACGGTACTATGTACGGCTTAAAGAATATCTGTCAAAAGCTCCCACACGTTAATTCTTTCCTACTAATTAGTTATTTTACAAAAAGTATTAGATGAAACTTTAAAAATGCTTGACAAAAGCTCTCACAGGTTTATTTACTACTGATTAATTTTATTTTGTGTAAATACGAGATGCGCACTTCGTATCTAATGTACTAAATTGTTCATTTCACCTAACTGTTTGCTTTCAAATAGTAACGCTTAATTTATTGCTCTTGCTTGTTTGTACAGAATCCGTTATTTATTTTCATTTGTTAATAGATCATCGTGGGCGATGTGTTTGTTGTTTCTTTTTGGTATGTAGGCAAATCCCCCACTCTCCGCGTTTAATAGTTAGCCTGGTACTTACTTTTCTTCCGGCTACATCTAGATACGTAACAGAATCAAAAATCAAATGATATACTACGATATGTTCCACAAGTATCTTGATTGTAATTCAAAATCATTATACTCTTAAATTAAACAAAAGAGTGATAGTTACTTGTTGAACACAACAGAAAAAAATATCTTCTCATTCGCTGAATAAAAGTCGGCCGGCCCAAAATTTCGGGCCGGCCCGACCAACCGACAGCCCGCCGGGCCGGGCCGTCAATTTTATTTCGGACCGGGCCTCGGGCCGGGCCGTTTATTTCTGCGTCGGGCCGGGCCGGGCTTATTAAAAGCCCGGCCCGGCCCGACCAATCCATCCCTATTGGATAATTTAAATATTCTTCAATTATTCCGTGTCAGTGAAACTGATCAATAACCTTGAGCAGACCTTTTGTAATTGTCAAACCACTTTAAGATTTGACCTCAAAATTAATTAATAGAGATTATCTACTCACTAATAATTTTCGCAAAAATGTCATACTAGCTTAATCTACTTAATAATATTACAAACTGGCTTTCTAAAGGTTTAAAACAAAGTTATACCTTAGTTTTGAATGGTCAAATTTTTTCTGGTATTTATGTCTCCATTACAACATGTTTTTGATTATGATTGCCATTTAAAGATCGTTTTTATTTAGAAATAACTGCATCGAGAAATACCTGGTTCTATTTTTAGGTTGTCATATTAATTAATCTTTATATGTTGAAGTCCACTCTATCAGTTTTGAAAATACTTCTGTCTTCGTATATTAAAATATCATGGAGGCCCTGCACCAAACTTAATTATAGTTTATAGTGAAGCAATAAATGCGCTGTCGGTGCGCTCCATAAAATATCTATTCAGTAACTATATATATATATATATATGACCGGATATTGAATGAATCCTTATTAATTTCCAGCTTTTATATAACACAATCTTAATACGTCACAGGTTCTCGAATTTCAATTGCAATTTAGGAAGTCTGCCTCATCTTATGATGCAATAATTAACTGTCACTTTGCGTGTTCTCTTTTTAATTACCCGTGAGTTTAAAATTTAATGCAATCATAACAGTTCTACTATCTCTTATTAATACTTGACGCTTATCCTTCCCTATTAATATGTATGAGCTTCTGTAGCTATTAAAACGTGTTTATCTGGTTGATAGTGTTACCGGTGTTATCACGTTTCACGAACTTATTTAACTGGTGTGTATTCATTTACGTTAGTCGTTAGCGCTAAGATAATGTATTCTATAATGATATACTTCGCATTAGATATTACAATTGTGTTATGATGTGTGCAAGCGGAGTACTTGACATTGAAGTTATGTAGTATTCTTAAAGTCGATGCATCCTTACACCTTATAATTTGTTTACGGTCGTTTTAACATGCATTAGAATGCAATAAGAACTTGTTTTTAACTGGTACTTATAATATGCATTATTGTATTAGCATTTCATTTTAGAAAAGTATGGGCCTTCAATCAAGGAATGCTTTTATATTTTCCCCGACTAGAACTTGTTTTAAATGATGGGTTTAAAGAGGATAAATATTTACACATTTAGTTGGAACATGGGTTTGACTTATGTACTGTGATATTGAAGTATTTTTCCCTATACAACAGACACAGAATCTCTTCTGAAAGTAAAGTAAGCCACTTCTTCGACCATTTCAGTTCGTAAAACTCAAACACTCTCCCTGCCGAATAAATTTGTATATTAAACCTTACTATAATGTTTAGAGTGCATAAATTTACATATAATAATGATGACAAATAAAAATTAGTGCAATATAGTTACATACAAAAATAACTAAAGCTTCAATTTACTTTCAGAATAAAGTTGCGTGAACTTCAAGTGTCAGAGTACTTTCACGCGGTTTTTTTTTAGAAATATAATTTGTGTCAAAGATACGAGTAAATTGCCTTCCGTTATAAATAATTTCCTAAATAAATTTATGAATTAATTGAACTTTAAGATTTTAACCTCTCACAATAAAATTATTAGATACAAATAGCAAATTCAAATCTTCATAAAGTTTTCCACTTAAGAACACAAATCTTAAAAGTCAGTTAGACATTTGAATCCATGAGTTTGGAGTTAATTTCAGATCAAACAGTTTCTTAATGCTTTAAGACGTTGAATACAAACACCTGCCACAAGGATTGATTCTCGAATGAAATTACACAACACCTTCACCAGGTCTACGCCAAAACCAATTAGCACCGATTTTAATTGGAGCAGACATTTACCAAACAATTGATTTTAACACTAACGTTTAAAGATTAAATTGAAATAATAATTGAAGCTATAATACAAACTTTAATTGAATCTTTAATTAGAATATTAATTGTAGACATAAGACTCCCCATTAGCTAATTAATTTAAAATACACTGGTCAACTTCTTACAACTTTATTTATATCGGCGAAAATCAGACTGAACAACACCTTTAATAACTGCTCAGATTTGCTAAAATGCAGCAAAGTAGATCTACCCATATATATATATATATATATATATATATATATATATATATATATATATCTGTGTTTCCTCGTATTAAGAATCGAGCCTCACGAATTGGGCGTCAAGATTCTGTGAAACCTACAAAAAAAAACTCACCAGAGTAAAAAAAACACTCGAGCCCCAACGTTGGGCCGTCCAGATTGCTGTGATTCTCTTCTGATAATCGCCTTACTCTCTCCGCCTTGGCTGCTCATCTAGTTAAAACTTTCATCCTCATTCATAAAAAAAAAAACACATTCCTACCACAAACCTCAACGTTAACTCTATTTATATCAATATTCATAATACATTAAAATTTCAAAATTAAATTTCGGCATCATAAAATTTCAAGTTAAAATTTGTCATCATTTTAATTTGCATCCAGAATTAGAGTCCTTGTAGGATGCATACTAATTAAGTTAACAATATGTGCAGACCTAAGTCTGAATAAAAGGGAGCATCTCCCACCCCTTTACGTTAATTTAACAGGTTAGTCTAATTGAGCTCAAAGACAGACCTAAATTTTCATCAAAATCAAAAACATAAACCTGATAAATACTCCTTTCTACTGATACAAGAAAATTTTACCTTAAAATTAAAAATTTGTTGTTTATACAAATTTACTACTGTCCATTTTTATCAAACAAATTTATAAAGATATTCAACACACACCAAAACATCAAAGATCGAACAAGAAAGCATAAGTTACCTGAAGGTTACTGCACTCGTGGCTCCAATGTACATCGTCCTTGCTAATTCCACCATTCCAGCTGGTTTATGTTTACGGCTTCAGATTCTGACCGCTTTTAAAATTTTTGTACACCACCATTCGTCTAACAAGGTTTCAGGGCTTCTCAGGAATTCATCTACGTATATTTAAATCTTGTTTTGTGGATCCAATCACGTTACGAATAACATTTGATTATTAACACCCCCAAAAAATAGCACTAAAATTCATAATTCTTTCACGCTATACCCAAAACTGCCTACTTCTATTTATTTATTTATCGTTACTAATTTGGATAATTGGTACAGTAATACTCGCAAATATAACTAGACTATATTACCTTGTATCTTCTCTAAGTGCACTAATAACTTTTATTGTAGCACGTAATCACCACGTATTCTACTTAAAGTATCAAATAATCAAAAAAATAAAGAGCAAAACTGTTTAAAGTATTGAATAAAATCAAAAATCTAAGAGAGCGAAACTCCTATTAGCCCGGGTTTATATAATGGCTCGCTTGCAAGTCGAATTTGTCTCGCAACGGACAATTTTTACAATTTCGATTTCTATTTTCTTTTCCGACGGCTCGGCACAGCGATTCTACTAAAAATTTGCACACGTCCAAGTTGAAAATCTAAGAAATTTCCACACGGCTCGCAACACGTCCGAGAACAACTAATTAATTTTACACACCAACTGATATGCTTTCCCCTCTCATGTTTGCATCTTATTTCAACCAATCGTAGACCTAGTGACGCCTCACAAATCAAGCCTTCTATTATCACTGTCTCTGCTTTACGCGTTTTATCCATCCCTTTCTACCCTGGTCTGAGTGGTACAAATCAATATTCCAGTCTATCTGCTATTTAAATCCACGTGGATTCCTACGTGAGTAAAATAACCCCTCATCTAGCATTTCCTACTAAAACATCCGATCGTTTCCAATATACGTAGAAGCTGCATGTTTATCTATTCAAACTTATTAGAACGTGACATTTAAAAGTTTGCAGGTGTGTGCTCCTAATGAACGTTTTAATATAATTCTCCGAGCTTTGTTTCATGGTATTTTAACCTTCCTTTTAGCTGTTTGTTACCAACCTTGGATTTTCACAGGCTTTTATGCTTAATATATATTACTAATGGTTCAATTAACTCCAATTAAAATAATAATGAATGGCATTGACTTCTACCCTTTAATTTTTAGCGAATACCAATTAAATATTAATTATTATTTGTACACTTTGTTTAATACCCGTTACTTAAAATTATTTGATGTCGTTAATTAATTTTCTACCCTGGTCTAAATTTGAGTAATATATATATATATATATATATATATATATATATATATACATAAAACATGTCATTCAGATTATCAACAATCATTTGTTTGAGGAAATTGTATTCCAACCCAGTACCAAAACTCATAAAAAGGCACGTACTTCATTTCAACAATAATCGTTCGGTTTATAGCAAACGATTTCATTCGTCATACACTTGGATTAATGTAAAATAGACTTCAGTTGCGATATGCAAAGTCCATCTTTTTAATTTCTAATCGCACCATATGTTTCTCTTTGTAAATAGCAAGTACCTTTTAATATTATCGTGCAAATGTTGGGTTTATTCAGTGAAATAACAAATTACTACGTTACCATCTACAAATACTACTTTTATATTAATGAATTTATACAAATTTGTTTCAGCAAAAGTGACAGATTCTTTCTTACAAAGAATTTTTTCTTGATAAATAAAAGAAAGATATGCGTAAAATAACGATCCATTTAATTAATGTAGAGCGCACTTTTTATACACGATCAATCTTAATGAAAGTCTGCGCTCTTAGGATTTATTACTAAGAATTTGAATTGTGACCTTATTGACTATAACGGCGTCTTTGCAATAAATTAAACGAGTTAAGGTTCGGTCCTTTGGAGCGGTGTTTTTAAAAACAATTCCAAACACTTTAACAATTTTTATTTTAACTTAAAACAGAAATTACAATGGAATTTTGAATAACTTGTAAAATAACTTTAATTCAAAAACATTTAATTAATTGTAATAAGGTGAGTAGCTTGAACAACGAAGTATGGAGTTCGAAGACTGACTGTCGGGCCTTGAGCTCCCGAGCTTTTTATAATAACCTGCCCCTCACACGGCTGTGGGAACTTGCAGATCTCATGTCTGCTTTTCTCTTAATTGTACACTTTATTACATTGTAACAATCTTATTTCTAAGTGCCACCTGCAGTATCACTGCCCTCTCGGATGCAAAGTTGCATATCCGTTCTCATGAACTGCTAATAACCTCTCTGGGTTAGCCTTGTATTACATTGTTGCAAAAAACTTATACTTTATTTAACAATTTCTAATAATTCCTATTAGATTCAATATATTCAATACATATAGATAATTGGGGGATACATAACTCGCGGACCATGAAAAGTACCAGAAGTTTAAGTCATAACTATAAAGTTAACGTAAAAGGTAAGTTATAATATTAGATTGATACACTGGTTAATAGGATTAAATATGAGGTTCCGGGCAAGATTAGAAACCGTAGCTTTCAGTTTTTGTAGTTGAACAGGCTAACCAATTGGGCTGCCGATACTAGCAATTGCATTTTTTAGTGCATCCAAGGACGAATTGGTAGGTTACAGATCCAAATCCCGTCTGTGATCATATATTATGTACTACCTTCTTTCAGTTACTTTCTCTATTTGAAATAATCGTTTAAGCTTTGCATGAAAGTTTTATTAATTACTATCACAGCATTAAAAGCTATCTTGCCTAGTGCAACTATTTTATATTTGTACTAATTAGTTGGTTTTAGTCATTGTTTGGGTTCCGCTAACCGTCTGTATTTCGCATAAGTTAAAAAAACACTGCACTGCCAGATATGATTGCCGTAACTGGAGAAGTAATTAAAAGTGTTGATGTATCAATATATTTAAACCATCCAAATTGTTTCAACTGGATTGATGGTTATGTGCCGCAAAATAATTCATGGATGTGGTAAGACTCAACACAGCAAAGCCACTCATCATATCTTCTTTTGCCGCAAATGTTCTAATAACACAGTTAATACTCCATTTACAAGTTGTTAATTTTATATTCAGTTCGATGACATCTTCACAGTTTCAGAAGATATCATTTATGGTATTATGGGGGTAAATATTAAAAGGTACGATTAACTAGAACTAATAGTAATTTGTAAGCAATTATGCCATATTTATATAAAAATCTTTTTAGTGATCTCAAAACGGTATGTTATAGTGGAGAAGAACCTCGCTATCATAGTGATTTGCAATGCAGCGAAAGTAGTCACCGACTATTCCTCCTTTACAAATACAAGCAAACATAATCAATACCTGTTTATTAATGATTCCTTTTTTGTCACGCTCTAACGCTGCAAACTCTTGTTTTCAGGGACTAAGATGAAAATGCTACAGAGATTGAACAAAATAGTGTATAAACTGTCCATCGTAGTACGTAAACCTACAAAATAGACCCAATGTCATTTTTAGTTTTAACTGCGAGAATACCCTCACCATTTTCCTTTGTCTTATGTGAATCATATGGCATGCCTAACTTTACAGGATGAATACGAACACTGTTGTTTACGCATACTACAACACACACTTCACTTACTTAAACTTTTTAAATTTTTTCTATTACTTCAGTAATTATAATTTATGGTCTAATAAGGCTTCTAACGCTGTTTAAACAATTGTTTCTATTTTTATATACATATATAACACATGTCTTAAGAAACTATGAGAACCTTATAACAAGCTAAACGTAATCTTCACACACAGGAATATATATATATATATATATATATATATATATATATATATATTCTTTTGTTATATTAATTTTAATTTTTAGTAGTTAATTGTTCACACATTAATATAACAATAACATAGAACAATAGAAACATACACGATTATCTGACATAATAATTTTTAAAATATAATACATTAAATAAATTATAATATTTCACATAATTTTTAAAAATAATTTTAAAGAACGACTAACATTAATAATAAAGCCGTTTAATTTTTATATTATGATTCTAACTAACACAATTTAAGTAAAACACCCTGTACATATAAAAATAAAAAATTTTTATTAAACTTTTACAAATGTACTAAATAATAATCAATTATATAGGAATTAACACATCTTTATGTAAAAATAATCTTATCTATACTGATACTGCTTGGACATATTAACACTAGTATAAATTTCACCATTCATTATAGTCTAGTAGAATGCAAAACAATATGTAAATTACACGTAAGATTTTGTAAGTTTTATTAATTAACTATATATAATATTTTTTAGATTTTTAATATGTGATCAAGGTTAATAAGACCGAAACGCGTAATATATGTTGATATAATTTTATATTTTAATAAATGACCTATATCTCAAGAATATTTTTATTGATTTGATAAATAAAAGGTCAAGAAACATACCAACTATATATATATATATATATATATATATATATATATATATATATGTATATATATATATATACAGGGTGAGTTTTTAGTGTGACAACGGTCGATAACTCCGTTATTATAAAAGCTATGTAAACCAAATTTGGAGGCATATTAGGCATGCTTAAAGTGCACATTTTAAAAATATTTGGAATCATACAGGGTGTTTCATAATTCCAGGGCATATTAAACTTATATTTATTTAAATGGAATAGCCTACATATTATTACATTTTTGAATTTAATTTGATATCAAATTTTATCTATCTATTCTTTTTAGTTTTTGAGATATTCAACTGTTTTTAGAAAAAATTACCCTGATTAGATACATTGCCACTGCACTAATACACAACTTATGTTAATTTTCAAGATGCAGAAAATTTTACTATATACCATAGTATATTTGTAAATATCACTTTTTTGAAATTTCTTCACAGTATACAGGGTGTGTCAGGTTTCGCAAAATGTAATTTTTTAATTTTTTTTTAAATGGAACCCTGCCAATTTTATTGCTACAATGAATAGCTCATTAAGTGTCCTTTCATTTTTGTTAAGCATTCTCTATACCTAAATCCATTACTTTCTGAAATATTTTTGATTTCTTTCAAATTTTAAGAATGTTTTTAATTTACATAACTTAAAATAGCTTAATATAGGAGAATATTATAAAACAATTAATACATTTTGATTAACAATTAACTACACTTATCCAATAACAATTTTCACCAAAGATATAACAACCTACAATAATACGCTATCAACAGAATTCTGCCAGATCAACAATATGCATTTTATAGAAAATGTTAAAACAGGAAATCAGGCAGGCTTTGAAAAAAATAACAATTACAATTAAAATGTCATTTAGGATTATTAATTGTAGTGTGTTGTCATTTAACACATTATCAGTTCTGTTTTAAACGTAATCTTTGAAGGAGTTTTCAAAATGAATTTTACCGTGGAAGAACAAATAGATATGATTTGGGTTTTGGGAGAAAGATTAAGAAATTGCCTGCTTGCATCAAGAATATACCAAGAGAGATATCCTGTTAAATGACAACACACTACAAATAATAAACCTAAATGACATTTTAATTGTAATTGTTATTTTTTTCAAAGCCTGCCTGATTTCCTGCTTGAACATTTTCTATAAAATGCATATTGATGATCCGGCAGAATTCTGTTGATAGCGTATTATTGCAGGTTGTTATATCTTTGGTGAAAATTGTTATTGGATAAGTGTAGTTAATTGTTAATCAAAATGTATTAATTGTTTTATAATATTCTCCTATATTAAGTTATTTTTTGTTATTTAAATTAAAAACATTCTTAAAATTTGAAGAAAATCAAAAATATCTCAGAAAGTAATGGATTTAGGTATAGGGAATGCTTAACAAAAATGAAAGGACACTTAATGAGCTATCCATTGTAGCAATAAAATTGGTAGGGTTCCATTAAAAAAAAAATTTTTTAAATTGCATTTTGCGAAACCTGACACACCCTGTATACTGTGAAGAAATTTCAAAAAAGTGATATTTACAAATATACTATGGTATATAGTAAAATTTTCTGCATCTTGAAAATTAACATAAGTTGTGTATTAGTGCAGTGGCAATGTATCTAATCAGGGTCATTTTTTCTATAAACAGTTGAATATCTCAAAAACTAAAAGGAATAGACAGACACAATTTGATATCAAATTAAAGCTCTTTTTATGGGCTTTTCAAAAATGTAATAATATATAGGGTGTTTTATTTAAAAAAATATAAGTTTAATATTCCCTGGAATTATGAAACACCCTGTATATTTCCAAATATTTTTAAAATGTGCACTTTAGGCATGCCTAATATGCCTCCAAATTTGGTTTACGTAGCTTTTATAATAACGGAGTTATCGACACTAAAAGCTCACCCTATATATATATATATATATATATATATATATATATATATATATATAGAAGTGAATAGTATGGGCTTCCTTTTCTTAGTATAAGTGGTACTATATTACACACTTAGTAACCTGTACTATCGGAAAATAAAGCACGATTGTACAAAGAGTACTAAAATTACAAATAAAACACAGTACAAATACTGCTTAAGCAAATATTAAATTACTACTAGTATAACTACTTATATTATACAAATTGTAAAAGATACTACATACAGTGCAACTACTATCAAATTTAGAAATGACGCAAAAATTGAAACTTAAAGTACTTCAAATGCTATACCGACAAATAATTCAAGCAACGTCAATAATGCAAAGAGATAACATAGTGCAAAGGATACAATTGATTTGAATTTAGCAAATACTATAAAACATGGAAATAGTCTATGCAATTAGAATTTACTCTGCGCCAACAGTTATTCTTCTTAATCTTCGAGATTTTTTTGGTACGTATTTATTATCGAGGTTGGGAATTTTTTAAAAAAAATTGTATTTAAATTATTATGCTTCCTTCGCAATTCCATGTAGAAATATTGTATACAATTGTTTATGTAGAGTAGTTTGTGATTACCTAACTGAGGCACTGCAGAGCTGGATGCACATGCTAATTGGAACTGTGCAATTCGAAGAGGAGTCTAATTGGAAGCACTCTTCTTATAATAGCAATCAGGTTCAGAACATTCTTTTAAATTTTCTATACCATGAGTAATTCAAGAACGATAACTTGTATTATCCACTCCACCGTTGTTACTATCTTCAGCCGTTATGTACCTGGACGGGTATGGTTACTTGTTTTCTGCAATTTTTTTTTCACATTTATAAAATCCTTATCCGCCTTCAAGATATCGTATAGTTAACACTTTTTCTGCGACTCAATAAAAATTAGTTTTTGCACTTTGAAGTACTAGATCATGCAATGCAAAAATAACAAAGTGTAATGTATTCTCAAAAATAGAGGAGTATATGCCACTTCCATATGCAGATGAAATCCTAAATAAGCAAACAATGGACCAAATAGTAAAGCATAAGGCTTGAACAAAAGGCTTTACTGATTCTATAGTACCGCTTATGGACGCAGGATTATTTTGACGTATCGAAAGTCCACAATTATGAAAGAGTAGAAAATAATTTAGAGTTAGCTTATTGGGACATATTTTGTTGGCATTATAATTAAAAACTACAAACGATAACAAATTTCAATTGTATCGATCAAAACTATCTAATAATGCTCTACTTTTGTGCTATCTCACTTACATCTAGCTTAGGTATAAAACCAACGTACAAAATCCGCACTATAAGCGTATGACTTCTGGCAATGTCAAAATCTGTCCTTTGATGGGATTGCCGTTTTCTTCAGTTTGAACGATATCAGACTTCTCTTTACCTTTTACTTGCGGAATGTATGCTTTCTGTAACGACCAAAATGGCAATTCTACAAACAAGCACACGAAGGTCCCAACTACAAACGAAGGTGCGATATCATCTGTGGCGCGAAGAAACTATAAAAAGAAAAAAATAATGTCACTAATTTCTATATTGTAGTATTTCTATTATTAGTTGTTTACATTATTAGTCAGGGAACAAGCGTTTTCCTGATGACCAAAAAAATTACCAGACGAGCCCCAAGGACAAGTCTGATAATTTGCGAACAGAAAAAACTCAGTTTTTTCGACGAATAATGTATAAAATGTTTCCTGTTATTATCATATTAAAAAAAAAAATAATTAAAATTAAATATATGTTTGATTTAAAATTTAGATGTGTCAATAATAGTCGGCCGTGAATAAAAGCAACTCGACAAACTTCAAGTTGTTGTGAGTAAGTAATATTGATGAGTCAATATAGTCGGCAGTGAAGAAAAGCAAATCGACAAATGCCAAGTTTATTACAAGTAAAACACTACCAATAGTTGTGTTTACAAATATGAACTTTCCTAAAGGAATTCAGATGTAGCAGCTACCGCTACTGCTAGTTTAATCCCGCAAAGCTTTACAGGCAAATACAAAAAGCAGTATTCAAAATTCAAAATTGGCAACTGAAAAAGTAAGTTGAAGGAATTAGTGATGAGACAGTGTGGTCGTATATTTCAGAAAACAATACTGGATCAAGTTCTACTCTCTGGCCGCAATTTAAATTCTCAAAAAGTGTCTACTGACTAAATGAATCGTGGACATTGTAAAGTACGCAAGGTTAACTACAGTCATTGAACCTTTTCAAATGATCAGACCGTATCCACTCCTAGATAAATATTGGTACTGCTGAACGAAAACCATTTTGCCATTTGAAATAATTTAACCTTAAATATCAATTATATATGCATTTGCGTATGTTTGTCTCTGTTTTCCTTTAATAGTTAACAAATCTAACAAAGATGACTATTGTTTACAGTAGTTGCCACTTCGACCACAATCCTTGAGACTGGAAGTACATACTCATCGGCACTTGTAAAATGATATATAGAAAAAAATGATATCGCATTAATTCTAGTTAGTTAGTTATCCGGACAAGGGTCCTTTTCTTTTTTTAGTAGAAATAAAGACAAATACTTAAAGTTCTTGTAGGTACCTAGATTGCTTTATTAGTGAGGCTCAAATACAAAAAAGAAAAACACGGTTATGGGTAACCATTTCACACATGAAAAATTTTTGCATAAAATTTCTCTTTGTTTTCACATTTGGCATGGAAGGCTCTAGTACACGTTGAACATTGTCATCTCATTCGGCTTAATGTAATATTATCAACCACATTTATAACATGTCTCATTCACTAAAAATCTTTATGTACCCGCTGGAGAGTTTTTATCTGACGATTCTTTTACCTTTAGAAATTTATCCCTACTCTAACTATCTCTTTATCTATTGTCATTTCTTCGATGTTGGTCCGGTTCTTTTGTGTTAAGCTGGAAACTCTGTCATTTGTGGATCAGATGCATCTAACTTACTTGGACTGCTTCTTGTTGTAAGCTCATGTACTGGAGAACAGTGATTGGTGATATAGGATTATTTGCTACTGTCTTAGATTTAGGTATCGATTTTTTACTTTTGTCATTTGTAATTTTTTTGGGCATTGATTTTATTTTCGTATTTGTCACTGCTTTGCATTGCCGTGCGTTTTTCTTCTCTAACCTCCTCTTTCTTTTGTACTTTCTTTTGCTTCATTTTCTAATTCTTTTACATTTCTTTTTTTGTGTTACTTTTTTTTTAAGTTTCCGAGGTATTACATATGGTAGCTTCTCTGCCATTCGTATATCTTTTCTTTTTTGGGCCTTCAGGATATAAAGAATATCAGTAGTTGGCTATAATGATGTTCTATTAGCTGTAGTTGTTGTTGAGCGAGTTGGTGTATATGTAATGGACATTGACTGGATTGATCTGCAACTTTTTTCAGTGGTTAGTAGCAGCTATGCTTTTAAAGATGCTGGAGAATCTGAAGCAAGAGATGTTCCTGATGATGGCATAACTGTATCTGCGTTTTTTTATTGATTTCATAGTAGTATCAAATTCCTTTAAAGCAACATTTAAGTCATCATCGGTTACATTCATGGGTCCAATCATTTCAGTAATTCCTCCTTTTTCAACATCACCGACAACAATATCTACAGGCATATCAATGATGTCAAATGCATCTTTTTCAATGTCATGGATCAAATAATTGAAGATTTGATGCAAACGTTTCATTTCAAATGTTTTAGCCGCCCTGATCTTCTCTTGTTGTTTAAAAAAATCTAATGTTTCGAGTCATATTATGTATTTCAGAGTTTCAAAATCAACATTTTTTCTGCATTCTCCGCATTAGTGTTGTTATGTTTAATATTACTTCCAGCATGTTCTTTCAATTTTTCTAAACTTTTAGAGTAGTCATTTGCATCACTATTCTAGGGCAATAAACCTGCTGCTTTAATTCTTTTTTAATTGAGATTTGGTTAAGGTCTGTTTGTATCACATTCTTCACAGGTGGAGCAAAGTTCTCCTTGGTGAACTGTAAAGTAGGATGATTCCTCCTCCACTTCAGCATACTTCTTTGACAACCTGTCTTGAGTGGCTTATTAAGGCAATGTCAGTAGGTTGCAAAATTCTGGTTGCATTAGGATATACAGCTATTAGAATTATTCTTAACTCGCTACACAGTCTATTATCTGCATGGTTATGTATGTCGTATGTCTGTCTACAAATAATATAACTGGTTTCTTTATATTATTATAAGCAAGCTGATGATTAAACACATTTAAATATACTCATAGGAATCAGAAATTTACTTAAGAAAATTGTGTAGCTTGATGAAATCAGATTTCCAGAAAGTTGTTAAGTGGTAATTAAAATTACGGTAACTTACACAAATAGCATAAATCAAAAACAAGAATACAAATATGTAACAAGAACTTACAAGAGGTTAAGGATTTCTGCTACCTAGGATGTCAAATAACGCAAGATGGAAGAGCGCAAAAGATATAATACAAAGATTAGCACAAGGCCGTGCTACATTTAACAAGAAAAAGCAACTACTGTGTTCAAAGACAACAAACATAGAAACAAGGAAAAGATTGCTCAAAGAATATGTATTGAGTACAGCACTGTACGACTGTGAAACTGGACAGTAAGAGAAGCGGACAAGAAAAAAGTAGAAGCCTTTGAAATGTGGTGCTACAGACGTATGATGAAGATATCATGAACAGACAAAGTTGAACGAAGAGGTACTAAAAATGTTAGGGGAAGAAAGAAATATGTGGAGAACGGAAAAAATAGAAAAGATAGGATGATAGGCTACATACGGCATGAGGGAATAGTGCGGAATATATTAAAAGCAAACATAAGAAAAAAGGGAAGTAGAGGTAAACCCAGATTAAACTACTGCACACAGATAGTGAAGGATGTAGACTGTAGGAATTTCAGGGAAATGTGTAGGCTAGCTCAGACCAGAAATCAATGGAGGTACGCATCCAACCAGTCCCAAGATCTATAAACTAATGACGAAAAAAGTAACTGCACTTAAACATGATGATTATTATAAGCATCTACAAGCATTGGTTGAGCGATATTCTGGTATAATGTTAATTGTGCGACAAGATTTACTGGAAAACTATTAATTCGGCAAATGTCTGAGTGTTGGGGGGATCTTTAACGTTTGTGACAACACTCACACACGGGACCTCCATTTAACCTCTCATCTGAACGAGGGCATAATTTTTGTGAAAAATGCTCACTTGCCATTTTTCAAGCAGTCGGCCGAGTCGGTATTCGAACCCAGGACCTTGGGATCCGTAGTCTCAAGGTTACTGCATTGATCCACGGCGACGCCTCCCCCTTCACAACCACTGAATAGAAGGGGACCAAATTGCACCTAACAAGTAAGAACAGCGTCTATGATGAAAGACAACAAACATGAAACAAGAGAAAAATTGTTGAAAGCATATGGGTGGAGCACATCACAGTATGCCTATGAAATACGGGCAGTAGAAAAAGCAGACAGAAAAAGGGTAACAGCCTTTTGGAATGTTGTCTTTCAGATGTATGAGGATGATAGCATAGAATGACAAAGTTAACAACAAATAGGTTATAAAAATAGTAGAGGAACAAGGATATCTAAGAAAAAAAATATTAGAAATAGAAGGGCAGAATACGTTTTAAGGCATTTTTGGGGAATAGTATGGGATATATATATATAATGCTGTAATTATAAGGTTAATTTAGGGGTATGTTAAGTCATTGGGGTCGTAGAATAAGCAAGGGAAACTCCCAAGCAACAGAAGCACGAAATTATAGATATTAGGAGAGTAAATAGGTTATTATAGAAATTATTAGTTGCGAGCACACTGTATATAGCAGTGCAAACAATTAAAACACATATCCAAGTGTAGCTACTAGCAGAGATTAGAATTTAAAAAGGTAACGAAACGCGTTAAAATTAATTTAGTGAAATACCTGCATGAAGTGGATAGATAAACATTCATAAAATGTGTAAAGATATTATCGTAAACGCACGCAAAATTATGCTTTATTTAAAAACGTACGTGATCGAAAAGAATCACAGTTGTTCGAAAATCCAATTTATTGGGAAATAAACAAATACCAAATTTATTCAATTTAGATTAGAATAAAGCTAACAAACAAGACTACGTGCTCGATATGTACGAAGTTCCTGGGATTCCTGATGTAAAATTAAATTATAACAATTGAATTACGTGACTTCAAGCACCGCGTCATACAATTAAAATACATACAATTGGTAAATTTTCCAAACATAACAAGTGATAATATACTTGACCTCGCCTAGCACGTGAAGCCAGCGAATCACAGGCAAAGGTGGGACGATCTTATAAATATCTGGAAAATTGAATATCAAATTAGTATACTTTGAAACTGGACAGTAACTATAATTGAAAGTGCCAAATATTTACGTAAATAATAAATATTTGTTAACAGTGAAATTATAAAGTGGAGAATTGTGAAAATTGTGCCGTATCTCTGAGACGTAAGTAAATAAGATTTAGGAAATTATAACATTTCTAATAATAAATAAAACAGGGCTCTAAATGTCAATCTGAATGTCGATCTGAATGTCGATCTGAATGTCGATCTGAATGTCGATCTGAATGTCAATCTGAAGGTTAATCTAAATTCCTCTCGGAATGTCAATCTGAATTTACCATCTCAATTACGATATAAATTACAATAATAAATTACAAGTAAAATAATGTTACGATTCCTGTAGAACTATAAATTACGAGACATTACGATCAAAAATACAATTTTGGAGAATGCTGCCCGTTCAAGCAAAGTGATGGTAAATACTCTATGGAGAAAATGAAAAACCTTTAATTGCAATAAACGTACCAATAACGATTTGGATATCGACTTCGATTCTTAGGAGCACCCATGAGAATAATTCAGGTTAGAGATTTTGATATGTCTTATTTTTGAAACTGTTTTATCTCAATATTTTGATATGATTTATTTTTAAACTATTTTATCTCAATCATAATTTATAGAGTAAAAGCCGACAAATTAGGGGTTTTCTTGCGAAAAATTTATGAAAAGTTACAGACAGCTTGAAACGTTTCAATAAGTCTTTAAAGGTAATAAAAATCTTGTTTTGCTGGCTTGATTTTCTAGTAATTTGCCAGATGTATATGATATAAAAAGGGAGAAGATAGTTAAAGGAGTTGTAAATATTCAATCATTATACTGTGTATTATAGAAGTGCTTTATTTAATTGAATCAGCTAGTCGTGGCAAAAGAAAATTATAAATTAACATTTTCAGAAGTGTTTGAGTGGTGTAAGGGGCTGTGGGAGAATAACAGGAGTTAACAAAGCATTTTATGGGCTGCCCAAGCCGTGGGGCGAGTTAACACAGCAATATATGGTGACCCAAAGTTTGGGGCGACAACACACGAAAACTAAATTAAGATATGAAAGGGAAAATTAATAATTTAAAAATTTGTACAAACGAGAAATTTAAAATTTTAATTTTGTAAAAATACAAGTAGAAATTAATCCAAAAGGGTTAGGAATTTAAAATCTGAAAGAATTTGAGACATTAATAATAATTTAAAAATTTTAAAAATGGATAAACGAATTAAGGAGACCAGAGAGGCATTGAGGAACCAAGGGTTGAAATTGGGTTACAAGCAAGTGTAATTCTACAAGATACATCAATGGAAATGCCACAATTAACGAGGAGTCAAAGTGAGGAACAACAGACGTCACAACAATCGGAAATCATGTCGATTCTTTTAGCCTTAAACAAGAAAATGGACAAAAGCGAAGAGAATATGGAAAATATTAAGATGCAGATTAAGGAGAACGGAAAAAAACTCGGTGCAGAAATAAAAATTATAAGCGACGGATTAAAGGAAAGTAACCAAACGATTTGTATATTATTTGTTAAACGCACATCACTTATAAGCCTATTAACGTTGTTCACTAACGTAGGAATAATTATTCATACGAGGTTAGTCGATTTTTTTGAAAGTGAAATTTTTGTTTTCCTTAATACCAGTAATGTTTAATTGTATTTACCGGAATTAAAAATTGCCGTCGGCCTTACTGCTTATTTTGAAAAAATTCCCGTACAACTTTCCATAGATACTGTTAACCGCGTAATCGCTTCAGGTAGCAATTATCGGTTGCAGTTTCAGTATATAGTCAAAAAAGAACATGTGTTGTACCTATAGTTTCTGCTCATCTACATTTAAACCCATCCTTAAAACCTCCTTCGAACATTTACTTTAATTTAGACAATAAAAACTTAGGAGTGCTAACACTTTAAACCTAAGAATAAAAAACAAGATAGTTTAATACGTCTATTAATAATTTTTTGCTGATAGCGATACAAATATGTAAAACAAACTATCAAGAAATATTATGTTTTTAATAAAATATGTACATGTATTGATAACGTATATTAACCGTTGTGATAACCAGAGTCTGGTGATTCTGGAATAGCCAAATCTCTAAACTTTTAAGTAAGCGATCGCTTGGCAGTCGCATCTTCTAAGTACCCGATAGGGTGACATTTAATAATTTCCAACACTGTCAAGTAAATTAAATTGTTGCAATCGTTAAACAAAGAAATACTCGCACGGTTCTCTTCCTCTAATAACGTTTGAACTCTTTCTTCATACGTCGTATTTCCACATACATTTTTTATATCACTTACAAATATTTCGTAAAATTTTGGAAAGCTTTTACTCCTCAATTACTCCATTTTATAACAGATTAATTCTTGCAAATTCAATAGCTTGATGCACATGTACTCAGGTAACACAATAACAGTCCAATCTTTCAAATTTCTATATTATATACATTTTCTTTTTGAAATTTATTCGCCACCGATACACTTCTAGTAAATGTTTCGACAATCAGTTTCAATTTGAATTCATGATCCTATTGTAATTCTAAAACATTTTCACCAGAAAAACCATTCAATCTTACGTTTGCTGCTTCTTGGGTAAATTGTATGATTCTAAATTCCAATTTAAAATTGCAAAACTATCTCCATTTAAAAAAGTTAATTTTTATAGCATAATTTTGGCACATTCTACTATTGCAAATAATTTGTAAGACTGGTTTCAGACCACCGTATAAATCAAAACCAACTTCCACGATACGGTGGTGAAAATTTGATGTAAATTCACCTAGCGCATAGGTGGTCTTAGCTACCAGTTCGTCGATACCTAATGGCACTTGTAACGTAAACATCAGAAAAAGCCATCTATATCTTGTAATCTTGATCAACTCGACGATACTTTGACAACTAATGCCCTGGAACATGGCTCCCTCGCCTTTTATGTTGACGGCCAAGCGTGCGCAACTCCTTATTATGTTAATCGGTGTTATATGCAAGTCTTGACTAGAAAAGTGACTCCTATAATTGTTTTATAGTGAGTTTCACCTGTTTGTATTTAACCAACAGCACCATTTTTAGAATTTTTATAAAAATTACTCTTAGCGATGTTTTTATTATAACTCCGTCGTGTAAAATATCAATTATTATTGTGCTTTCCTCAGGTTTTCAAATCGTTCGGATTTTTTTCAAATCGGACGACTCCTTACTGATTTTCAGATCAACCTTTTACAAACCATACGGTGCTCATCTTTCATCTATTTCTAAACAGTATTGTTCTGTCTTTTGAGATAAACCCATCGTGTAACCTATCAAATTAGTATAGACTTCCGGGGAAATCGAAATCAATTATCGCGTTTTTTAAAATGAGCTCCAACAAAGACCCGCATAATGTTTAATAATTAAAAAATGTCCTAAGGAGGTTTTAAAAATGGAGTTAAATATAGATGAGCAGAAATTATAGGTTCAGCACGTGTTTTTCTTTGATTATATTGAAACTGTAACCGATAATTGCTGCCTGGAGCGATTACGCAGTTAACAGTATCTATGGAAAGTTGTACGGGAATTTTTTCAAAATGAGCAGTAAGGCCGACAGCTATTTTTAATTCCGGTAAATACAATTAAACATTACTTGTATTAGGGAAAACAAAAATTTTACTTTCAAAGAAATCGACTAACCTCGTATGAATTTTTATTCCTACGTTAGTGAATAACGTTAATAGGCTTATAAGTGGTATGCGTTTAACAAATGATATACAAATTGTTTAAACTAATGGGCGACAATGAGCGAATCATTGAATCTAGTCAAGTATTCGATTTCTTTATTTAAAACAAATTAGATTTTAAATAATAATTAACCGCGCTAGTAAAATAAAAATCTGATGGCTAAATTTGATAGCACTAAGCATGTACTTGAGCTTGGTGCTTCATTTAGAAAATATACAAGTCTACCATTTCCAAAATTATGACGTAGAGGTTATTTAAAATTAAGTTGCTTATTAGTAATTGGCAATGATCAGTTCATCGCAAATTGGATTTTATTTCTACATGTAGCTACTTACTACTAGCAAACTTTTTTTATTGCTACACTAATACTTACCATAGGAAGTACATCCATGTAAGCTGGTGTCCTACTTTGACCTACTCGGTATATCTGTAGAACAGGATGCACTAAATATGTGCAAAAACACAACTTTCCAAGAAATTGGAACGGTGACCAATTTAAACAGTCTCGTAGAATCCCTAAAAGAGGTTAATTTGTGTAGTCGGCATTAAACACAACAATACTTAAAACAAAACTTAAAAAATACGCAAAAGTGTATCAGACCAAACCTCAATACTTGATATACACTACTCAAAATAATAAGAAGAGCACATATTTGGATCTCGATCTTTTTTTTTGTCATTTTAACAACATACAAATCTAATAAGGCATATTGCAAAGATCAACATTTTGTTCGAATAAATTTACACTTCCAACACAACCATACCAATTCAAAGAAATTATAAAAATATAGTGCAGTAAGTAAGTCACCTGCCTTTAGAACGTAAAGCTTTAAGAAGACTTGATTCATTGATATCGCGTATTAGCACGAGTTTTCATATTTAGAAACGTAGAAAGCAATTATAATTAATATTTAAATATAAAGCTACAAGCGGGTTCTACCTTAAATCGGTTAAAAGAGAAAGCAATTCACAAGACGTCTAATTTCCAAGCCATGCAAATTAAATCGTAATCAAAAATACCCTATAACTATTTAATTTGGTACCAATTGGCATCGATTGTGGGTTTCCCACTACCATTTTGAAACGCAGGAAATTCCCTTCCTTTTTCACTTTATCTGCTTCTCCGCCTAAATGAAAAAGTTTGTGTCTGCGTCAGTTACTTGTCGCGATCCGCGAGAACAAACGCTTTCCATTTAGATTAACTATAATAGCATAGCTTACCTCATGTAACTATTATGATATTATTGTGATTGTCTCTATTGTGAACGTAATCTAAATGTACTAAAGCCGCTAAGAAATAAAATTTAGAGTGTTTGAATTTAGCACCAATCATTCGTAGTTAAACCATCTCAAATGGACCCATTGGTCCTTTGGGGAACCGGATTGAATCAGCTGTAAGAGATACTGTTCAGTGAGTGTGAAATTGTTATATCTGTAGGTTTGGGTTTTTTGGTTCTAAGTGGCGTACACATGTATTCACAAGAATATTTCGCGCGTTGACAGTGCGACCAAATATCACGAATAGCTCAAACCGCATGTAAAACAACAACGCTTTTATTTAGAACAAAAAACCACGGACTAAACTACCAAAACCCAAAATTGCGATAAGCGATTTATAAGAGTAAAACCATTATTGCGCCGTATGCGGCGGGTATTTTAGCTAAACGAAAATTACGCCACGCTCACGCGTGACCGTGGTGTGACAGACTACTCGGCGTACTTTAAACTCACACAAAACCTAAATAGAAGACACCGCGCATGTATTATTGACTTAAGGGGGCATCGTCTCCCACGTGCAACATTCCTCTTAATTGCAGGAAAATGCGACATGCTGGACAGAGGCCATCCTTAGTATTTTTAAAAATCTCATTATCTTGTTGTTAAACGTGTTTAGCAAGCTTTAAGTGGATATTGCCGGACTACACCCAAGAGACATGGTTACGTTGCCGCGACGTTGGTATTTCGCACCTGACGTCGGACTGCAACGGTGGCATGACTTTAAGACTACTATACCTATTTGTTGATCAATTTTAAGTCGGTTCGACCTTAGCACTTGTAATATTCATTTAAGTTCTGTACTTTACCGTGCAAGTTGTTGTTAATTTTATGCCCGGGGATTTTATTATCATATCAAAAGTCTGCCAATTAAATAAACCACACGTCATGCCCTTAGGCTCTCACAGATATTTTAAAGGATATAGTCATAACATCCTGTCATTTCAATATAATCAACGTATTATATTAATGCCTACTTTGTATAAAGCACTGTTGGTTTTATGTATAATCAAACAGATAACTTTTCGTGAGATTCAGTTGAGTCATCATTATACACCCTGTTAAATTACGTCGTTAATGGTTTTGACTTGCACGTGCAGGGTCGAAGGTTAAATTATTATGGAAGTCCTCCTACTTTTGGATAAATGGAAGGGGTTACGATGCTTCTCTTTAAACGGATAGTTAGGATGTAGTGAGTGCTTTGGATTAAGTCATTCAGGCGGGTTGCGTTTCTAAATAACTTTCGCGAATAGATTTACGTGAGGTGCGAAGTACAATTTCATTCAAGTTATTCTTGCGGTCAAGAATTTAAAATAGGCCATACAGTTAGACAACTCTCGGTTATTGGTTAATTTTGAAATTGATACTTGTACAATTCCGGCGCCGTAACGAGGCAGGAAGTTCAGTATTTTTTTTTCTGGAAAGAAATCCGCATCACATAAATCAAAAGAAGGATTTGGAAGGTCAACACGTCCGCATGGTCTCGATCTAGAATTACTCATAGCTCAATAATTAATTGGAAATAGTTCACTGGAAGTACACGCGGGTGTAATGTCAACTCAAAAATACCCTTAGTGCATCAGCAGTAGAGATAAGAGAAGTGTCAGCTGGCCACTACACGAATACACCTCAGAAACCAGGTACCGAATTCACACTTTATTTTTGTTTTGATTTCATGATTGAACTCTTTTGATTCAACTTAATCTGCCCGTTTGGGGGTTATCAAAGTAATAAACTTGGCTGTGTAGCCACTCTAATTTTTAAGATATGACATTACTTAGACGTCCTAAATAGTAAGAGAGCTTCTCATTTGACAGTTAGTTTCATATTTAAGAATTGTAGAATTTTCTCCAAAGTAATGATCAAAATTCTCATGGAACAACATTGATTAGACATCCGGACACTTCATTGCGCCTCGAGTTACTTACTATTAAGTTAACGTCACATGTACTAGACATTATATCGCAATTCATCAATTCATTCGCAATACTGGATCGACAGTTTGAACTTAGGATGTAGTACTAGATGCTAATGTAGACTTTAATGTCACTTCGGTCATGCTCAACTGTATCTGAGCAGACTCTTCTTTGAATGACTACTCTGTTCGCGAATACATTTGTTCACTGACACTTTCTGATACCGTCATGTATATAACATGTCAATCCGGACAATAATGTTCATGTATGGAAAATAACTGCATGGACCTTATCTATCAGTGATAGGATGAGCAATATAAAGAAACTCCAAAGATCAAACTTTAAACGCATCTTAGATGGCCTACAGTAGTCCAAAGTAATATTGCAAAAAGCAAATTTGGTAAAGTAACAGTCACTACAAGGAATAGTAATAGATGAACGCTTGCAGAACTAGAAGAAGCAATTCACAAGACTAGATTACTTAGAAGTTACCGGAAGAACAACTCAATATGATGAGATACGGTGCAATTATGGTGCAGGCATAAGCGGACAGTTCAAGATGTATGGAAACCGGCACTGAATACATATCAGATGAGAGACGGGAGGAGTTTAATATCTTGTATAGTGGAGTATGATGTTTAAGATGCTTATGCAATGTCATTAGTATTACAGGAATTGGAAGAAGGCTAATAATGCGAAAATTATGACATCTAGATCATAGGAGTAAGGAAAACTTTGTAAAGGATGGAATCAAATAGAAAGATTTATAGTAGGATGAGTGAAAGTAGATTAAGAAAGAATAGATTAGTTGTAGGTAGAAATGAAATAGATAGTAGTACAGGATGAAATACAGGAGTAAATACAGTAATAGTAATAATAAGTGAATGGTAAGATCAGATGAAGAAAGTAAAGGTAAGTGATATAGTATCGTAATGAGGAACTTAATCGACTCAAGTGAAAGCACTCCCTTTCAGTCGAACTAATTTCGACACATTTTCGCATCTGAAGATTTCAGTCAGAATTGCAATTAGCTAGAAAGCATGTAAAGAAAGGTGAATGTTAATAGTAAGTAAGCAAATCTACGACTACCATTTTCTTTCAGGTTAGGTCGCAGCAGCCCTCGTCAAGCCGCTATTGGACCACGACCTCCCACTGTCTAGCCGGAAAAATTTCAGCTTGTCGTACACTGCAAGCCTCCTGGCCCAAAGTGTACGTAACAAGTTTTGGCGCCCAACTTTTGGGGTCTTTTCGTTGTTATTTGTCGTATGGCTTCTGCATAAAAATTTTGATAAGGGTTTTTTTAATTTCTTGTTTGGGAAAAACACAATTTACATACATTTGACATACACATAGTGTTTAAGTGAGTGAAAATTTAGAAAAAATTTTTTTCCAGATTTTTGATTTGGAAAATTTTTTTTAACATAAAAACACGATTTTGACAATATTTTTTGGTTGTATTTTTAAGAATTCAAGAAGATTTTTTTTTAAGATATTTTCTTTCTGAGTGATTATTTTTGGAAAAAAATGGATTTTAAAATTACTGTAGAGAGACTTCTTAAAGATGAATTGATTTATGAATTACAAATTCGAAATATAAACACTGAAAGCTTAAATGTTGCGCAATTAAGAAAAGCTCTTAGAGCGATTATTTCTAAAAAAATTGAAGATGATGTTGATTATTTATTTGAGTTCGATGACGATATTTTAGCTATTGGGCAGTTGTTTAAAATTATTGATGAAATTTTAGAAAATTTAAACGAAGATAATATAGATTTAAATAAACAGAAAATTGAAACAAAATTTGCTCATACTTTTAATAGATTGAATAATTCATTACCGACTGATTCCAAAGAAGAAAAAATTAAGGATGAGTTGCAAATTAATTTTTTTAAATTAGTTGATTTATTTAAAGAAATTGAAAAACAAATAAAACTTAAGAAAATTAATAAATTGGAAAAAGAGGAAAACTCTTTTGAAAACTCAAATAATTCAGAAATAGGGTCAGAAGAAAAATTTGATTTAGATGCTTCAACTAGGACAAAAATTGAACAAGAAAATTTTGAAAAACCAATTTTGGAAAAAATTTTACCAATTGAAAATTTATCTCTGGGAAATAATTCTAATACTTTATCACATAATTCAAATTTTAATTCAATGATTTATAAAGTCACACCTGTGGCAAAATGGAATCTTAAATTTACCGGTAACACATCAATAAATGCTTTTTTAGAAAGAGTAGAAGAATTGAAAACTGCACGAAATGTTAGTGATAATCAATTATTTAATGAAGCGATTGACATGTTTGATGGAAAACCCTTAATTTGGTATAGGGCCAATAAAGATTTTTTTACAACATGGGATGAATTGAAAATAGCTTTGAAAAATGAATTTTTGCCCGTAGATTATGATGAAAAATTAATATTAGAAATTTCACAGAGAACGCAAGGCGATAATGAAACGATGGGGTTGTATGTCGCTGTGATGTTGAACATGTTCAAAAGGTTATCTGAACCGCTAACTATTGAAAAACAATTAAAAATTTTAAGGAAAAATATTTTGCCATTTTACCAGACACAATTGAGTTTGGTAGAAATAAAATCAATACCAGATTTGATCAGATTAGGGAAATGTTTAGAAGAAAGGAAAGTTTCAATTGAAAATTTTGTTTCTCCGTCTAGAAAACGTACCGATATCGAGACTGACTTAGCATATAACGACGTTTCGACGAATCAGAATAGACCATCGTCAGGTCATAAACTTTCGGTGGTTGAAACAAAAAGTAGTTTTCTAAGACCACAGCCAGAGTGCTGGAATTGTCATAAACCTGATCATTTTCAGAGTGCTTGCAAAGAACGTAGGCGTACAAATTATTGTTACCGTTGTGGTGCTGACAACGTGACTTCAAATCGATGTCCTCGTTGTAAAAATCATTTAAACTAACTGCGGAGGTAGGTCAAGGTCGTGAAATGCCTCGTATTTTTCCGTAATTCGACCAAACAATTTGAAAATATTATACTTGATAAGGAGGAAAAGTTCAAAAAACATAAAACTATGTTAAGTTATGTTTTCGAAAACACTAAAAACGATGAAAGACCTTTTGTCACCGTTGACATTTTAGGTACAAATTTTTCTGCGTTGCTCGATTCTGGTGCTACAACCACCATTTTAGGGAAAAATGGTTGGGAAATATTTTCTCGACTAGGAATGAAATTAAATTCAAAAAATTCTCCAGATTGTCTAATTGCAAATGGAAAAAAATTGAGATCATTAGGCACAGTTACTTTACCAATTAGATTGAAGAATCGCGTGGTCGCTATTAACGTCTTAGTTGTTCCTGATGTCCCTCATTCACTAATCCTAGGAATTGATTTTTGGAAAGAGATTGGAATTATACCTGACATTTTTAAAGGGGAATTTACTTTCGCTAAGGTAGATTCTATCGACATTAAAAAACCAATTTTGCATTCAACTTTTGATCTGACTGTTGATGAACGAAATTTATTAGATTCTGTTGTTCAAGATTATTTTAAGACACTACCAGAATTAGGACGAACTACATTAGTAGAACACAAAATTAAGGTCGCCAGTGACCCTATTAAGCAACGGTATTACAGAGTTTCTCCTGTAATGCAAAAACATATTGACGAAGAATTGGACAAGTTATTGAAACTAGGTGTTGTTCAGAAAAGTCAAAGTCCATGGAGTAATCCAATTTTATTGGTTAGGAAAAAAGATGATAAATATCGTTTTGTCGTTGATTTTAGAAAACTCAATAAGGTTACTGAACAGGACGCATATCCTTTGCCATATGTGTCTTCTATTTTGGATAAACTTAGAGACGCTAAATTTATTTCCACTTTAGATATTAAATCTGCATATTTTCAAATACCCTTAGAAAAACAATCTTGTCAGTACACAGCTTTTACTATTCCAAACCGTGGTTTGTTTGAATTTACCAGACTTCCCATGGGTTTACATAATTCACCTGCAACATGGCAACGACTTATTGATAGAATTTTAGGACCGGAACTCGAACCTTTCGTGTTTTCCTATTTGGATGATGTCATCATTGTTACCGATTCATTCGAAAAACACATTGAAATTTTGGAAGAGGTTTTTAAACGGTTATCTCAAGCCGGTTTGACTCTTAGCAAAGACAAATGTTTCTTTTGTAAAAATGAGCTTAAGTATTTAGGCTATGTTGTTAACGAAAATGGTCTTTTGGTAGATCCTGAAAAGGTCCAGGCAATTTTAGATATTCCAACTCCAAAGACTGTTAAAGAAAGTCAGAAGAATAATTGGCATGGCTTCTTGGTATAGACGATTTATAGATCAGTACAGTACGATTATTGCTCCTTTAACACCATTGTTGAAGAAGAATAAAAAATTTGTGTGGCACAATTTATGCGAAACGGCTTTTGTTACAATTAAAGATTGTCTTGTATCCGCACCGATTTTAAGTTGTCCAAGATTTGATTTACCTTTCACAATTCAGACCGATGCCTCAGATTATGGTATCTCAGGTGTTTTGACTCAGAAAATCGATGGAGAAGAACATGTGATTTGTTATATTTCTCGATCCTTAACTCCCGGCGAACGAAAGTTTTCCGTCACCGAACGAGAATGTCTTGCAGTGCTTTTTAGTATAGAAAAATTACGTCCTTATGTGGAGGGTGCACCTTTTACTGTGATCACCGATCACCATTCACTAGTTTGGCTTAATACTTTAGAAAACCCATCTGGTCGTCTTTGTCGTTGGGCAATTAAATTGCAACAATTTGATTTTAACATAATCCATAGAAAAGGTAAAAACCACATTATTCCTGATGCCTTATCTAGAGCCGTTCCTGCTGTAGATGCTTCAAAATTAATTTCTACTTCAGAATCCGATCATTCAGAGTCCCCATCACCGATTTTGAATTCAAATACTATTTCTTTATGTGCCATTGACAAGGTCGATGAAAATGCTTCAGATACGGATGATAACGATCCTCCTATTGCAAGTCCAAAAGATAACTCACCTTACAAAAATGATCCTTGGTATTCTAGAATGTTAAATAATGTTCGAAGAAAACCTCAAAAATTTAATAGATGGAAAATGGAAGGTGGAAGATTACTTAAACATATTCCTGGAAAATTTCCGAATTCAACTGCAGACTATTCTTGGAAAGAAGTTGTTCCGAAAACTAACCGAAAAGAACTTTTACAAAAATATCACGATGAACCGACTTCAGTTCATTTTGGTATTAAGAAAACCTATGAAAGAATTGCTCATAAATATTTTTGGCCTCAAATGCGTTCCGATGTTTCTCGGTATGTTAACCGATGCAAAACTTGTTTGGCTCATAAACCAGAACAGAAATTACCAATTGGAAAAATGTCTCGTCACCCAGTTGTGTCGAAACCTTGGCAAATGATTTCAATCGATTTGGTGGGCCCGTTGCCAAGATCAACAAAAGGTTATACTTATGTCTTATCAGTAGCCGATACTTTCACGAAATTTCCTTTATTTTTTCCTCTTAGAAATGCTACAGCTTCCGCTATGGCCCAAAAAATTGAAGAGTCAATTATTTTATTATTTGGTGCTCCACAATATATCATAGTAGACAATGGTGTACAAATTCGAAGCCATATTTTTAAAAACATGGTATCAAAATATAATTCAAAAATTATTTTTACTGCACATTATCACCCTCAAGCTTCACCAATTGAAAGAATTAACCGAGTACTCAAAACTATGCTGGCTTCTTATGTTGTTGAAAATCACAGAACATGGAATAAATTTTTACTCATGGTTGGTTGTGCTGTTCGCACTGCGGTACATGAGGTTATTGATATGACTCCATACTTTGCAAACTTTGGTAGAGAGATGGTTATTGATGGATTTTCTTTTGGAAAAGCTGAAGATACTGAAAACTTAGAAAACTTAAATTTTGAAAACAGAAATAATTTAAAAGAAAGAGTACCAGAATTTAACAAAATTTATAAAGACATAGGTATGAAATTAGAACATGCTTATAACAAATCAAAAACCAATTATGACTTACGTAGAAGGGATGTACAATTTCAAGTTGGAGACTCTGTTTGGAGTAGAAATTATGTGTTGTCTGACGCCGCTAAATATTTCAATGCTAAATTGGCGCCTAAATTTTTAGGCCCATTTTTTATTAAAAATAAAATTTCAAGTAATGTTTATGAGTTAACCGATGATACAGGAGTGAGCAAAGGACGTTGGCACGGTAAGGATTTGAAATATAATCCTACTGATTAGTCCTACTTCTCTTAGTTCACCTTTCCTTTTTTTTAAATTTGTATGAAAATTTTACATCTCATCTACATTTTTACCGGACTAACGTAGTTTTAAGGCTTCTCTTTTGGAGTACTTTCTGATTTCGGTCAGGAGGTCCCGATCCTACAGTACATTCAGTGGGCTTAGCAAAAATTTGTTTTACTTTCTTATTGTGGCTTCACCTTGGTTTTGCAAACTCTACTGAATGGGGACATTTTGGTGTCTTTGTGCTCGTGTATTGAATTGCACTAGTTTTAAGGTAGTTTAAGGTCACATACATACCCCGTACAAACACTTACACGCCACACACACACACACACACATACATACCTGCACACAAGCCACCAACAAGCATAACATTTACACTATACACATTGAAGGGGAGGGATTTCTTCGTCGATCAAATTTGGATTTTCAAGTTCCATTTTTTTTTGGTAACCATTGCAATTTTTTTTTCTTCTTTTCCTTTTTCACTCAAAATTTTTAGAAAAAATCTAATTAATTGAGGGGGATGTAATATTCATTTAAGTTCTGTACTTTACCGTGCAAGTTGTTGTTAATTTTATGCCCGGGGATTTTATTATCATATCAAAAGTCTGCCAATTAAATAAACCACACGTCATGCCCTTAGGCTCTCACAGATATTTTAAAGGATATAGTCATAACATCCTGTCATTTCAATATAATCAACGTATTATATTAATGCCTACTTTGTATAAAGCACTGTTGGTTTTATGTATAATCAAACAGATAACTTTTCGTGAGATTCAGTTGAGTCATCATTATACACCCTGTTAAATTACGTCGTTAATGGTTTTAACTTGCACGTGCAGGGTCGAAGGTTAAATTATTATGGAAGTCCTCCTACTTTTGGATAAATGGAAGGGGTTACGATGCTTCTCTTTAAACGGATAGTTAGGATGTAGTGAGTGCTTTGGATTAAGTCATTCAGGCGGGTTGCGTTTCTAAATAACTTTCGCGAATAGATTTACGTGAGGTGCGAAGTACAATTTCATTCAAGTTATTCTTGCGGTCAAGAATTTAAAATAGGCCATACAGTTAGACAACTCTCGGTTATTGGTTAATTTTGAAATTGATACTTGTACAATTCCGGTGCCGTAACGAGGCAGGAAGTTCAGTATTTTTTTTTCTGGAAAGAAATCCGCATCACATAAATCAAAAGAAGGATTTGGAAGGTCAACACGTCCGCATGGTCTCGATCTAGAATTACTCATAGCTCAATAATTAATTGGAAATAGTTCACTGGAAGTACACGCGGGTGTAATGTCAACTCAAAAATACCCTTAGTGCATCAGCAGTAGAGATAAGAGAAGTGTCAGCTGGCCACTACACGAATACACCTCAGAAACCAGGTACCGAATTCACACTTTATTTTTGTTTTGATTTCATGATTGAACTCTTTTGATTCAACTTAATCTGCCCGTTTGGGGGGTTATCAAAGTAATAAACTCGGCTGTGTAGCCACTGTAATTTTTAAGATATGACATTACTTAGACGTCCTAAATAGTAAGAGAGCTTCTCATTTGACAGTTAGTTTCATATTTAAGAATTGTAGAATTTTCTCCAAAGTAATGATTATGTAATCGTGAACAAATTTTGGAAGTTCTTAATAGAAAGTGTTTATCAGATTTAAAAAGTGTACTAATTTTTTTTCTATATATATAAATATATCAAAAGCAAAAGGTAAAATCCAAACTACCGATGTAACAAAAAGTTCAATCTGACCAGCATTTAATTTTTAACAGGCGATTGGCCACAGTTTGGTGTAGTGATCGAGCTGACGGGAGGTATATAAATTATATGGTACAGTTAGGTTGCATCAGGTTGTGCAAGTATTTTTGTTTGGTTCTACATTTTATTTAGGTCATCCGAAGCGATTTTCCTAGTTTATAGCTTCAGTTTCCAGGCCATAGAGAACTAGGTGGTGCCCAAAAATTCTCTCGACTACCATTTTCTTCCAGGTTAGGTCGCAGCAGCCCTCGTCAAGCCGCTATTGGACCACGACCTCCCACTGTCTAGCCGGAAAAATTTCAGCTTGTCGTACACTGCAACCCTCCTGGCCCAAAGTGTACGTAACACACTCGAGCGAAGTGGTCAATAAAGGTATACAAATTTGGATCTTTTTTAACGTAATCGTGTAGCCCACAATATGATATTCAATTCAACATCGATACAAATTTCAGAACTAGCTTTATAATAATAGCATATAATGGTAAATATATTTGTACGTATTTTACAACAAGTGTGTTTGTTTTACTAAGATATATAGTTTTTAGTGCTTTTAGTAAGGTGAATATATCAGTATACTATAATATCATAAATAATGACCGTCCACATTTGTGTTAAAGCACATGGCGACATCCCGTAAATCTAACATAAGCAAAGAGCAAATAAATATACCAATTCTGACTATTAGTAACAAAATTTATACAAAGCTTATACCAATTCTGGCATATAATCGAAATAGGTAGCGCAAAACTGCACTACAAAAGACTTCTAATACAAACTATTACACCAAAATCGACTTATCGTAGTAGTAAGTCTAATCGCCTTGCTGGTTCCGACATATCCTGCGTATTTTAATAGTTTATATTACATGTAAGTTACAGGAATATTTAATAATTCAGTTTTATGCTCGGGCGCCAACTGACAGATACACAACTTTTCTGAATCTTCTTGTATGTGTATATAACACATAACCAAAGCAAAATTGATTTGGAGGTTACGAATTTCGTAATTAAAGGTATGCTACTACCAACATTGATCGGACTTCATTCAAATACTGAACAATTACGGTGAATTACACGTCCGGAGAACATTAATTGGTTAGTTAGATCGCCTTCAACATTTCTAGTTGGTCAATGATCACCAATCAATCCGATCTCACTAAAACCGACGACAATCCTATAGTTGGATACGAGGATTCGCGAAGAAATCGTAGTAATTCCAGTGGAAATGCTTCAAAGTCTTAGCGTACCCTTCTAGGAATGCTTACTTTTGAATGGTCACCAAATTATAGACATTATTTTCAACAATAAAACTTGTAAATTCAATTTTCTTACTTTTATAAGAGTTGCTTCAAAATTTCCGTGTTAGAAACGGAAAATTTAACCAGCGAAGACGACGTAGAAAAAGCTGTGAATTGACTACACCACGTCATCGTGTTCTGACAATACAACGAAATTTTCATGTGAAGGTTTAGAGAAACCGATATAATATTTGAAACAAAAATGTTAAATAGTCTTTCTTTACCATAAGTAGGGGAATCAATGCAATAAATCTGGGATATAATGCACTAAATAGTCATTAGAAGCCTCTTGATTTTTTGTGATGTTCACAAATTAAATGACATGTAAAAGTGAGTTACTGACATATTGTAAAAGCCTTGAAAACGTCTTGAAAGATGGTGATTCTTCCGAGTTTAACGCTCTAGAACTGGTTGATGATATAGGAATAGTTTTTCACTTCTAAGAAAGAAAATCAAATTGACGTTCTAAACTTCATTACTGCCTTTAAAATTGTGCAAAATTTGAGTATTTCTTTAAGAATTTTACAGTTTTACTTGCGCTGACCCTGCAGTTATTACTGTAAAAAACATTTCCTAAATTAAAAATATTTTAGAATTTTTATGGGTTAATAACGTAGGCCATTGAACATAATTGAAAAACAAATTAAACCTGAAAGGAGTTATTGGCGATTTCGCAGGAAATATATTTCAAAACAGATTGTTTTAATTTGGATTTGCAATTTGTATACTATTTAACTAGTTTTGTTTATTGTTTTAAAAGTATATTTAAATTAGCTATGAAAACGGTAGATACTAGTTTTAGCTTGTGAGCTCACAGTCGTTAACTCGTTAAAAATGTAAATTTTGTTTATAATAAAACTAATAAAACAAGCAGTAGTAAAGAGCGGGACCCAACACTCTTCAAACTAATTTAAAAAAATTTAAACAGATTTCGCTTAATAACCAACCTAGAAACGCGTATTCGTAAACATTCACATGCGCTTAAAAAAACAAACTATTGAAGCATGGAATTGGATCGACACTTTTGCAAGACCAATAATCATAAAACCTTCCCTAAAAAATTAAAGCGCTACATATATACCGCGGAAGAAACTAAAAGCTCACACTAATTGAAAAAACCACCACCATAGTAAATTACGCAAATAGTCATAAACTCATAAATTTACCGTCATAAAAGAAATGCGTTGCAAGCGTAAGTAACCATTGTAACAATTTTATTTTAGCAGTAAAAGAACCTATTCATTAAACGTACAATGAATATTGAAATACCTTTATTAACTAAAATAAAGATTCGAGTAACAATCAAATTTTTATAGTATTACTATATCTAGGATTAGTAGTCTATTTGTTTCGGAGTTCGGTGCAATTCCACAGCCACTGGCGCGCGCGTGAGAGGTTCGAGAACCCCACTTATGATCCTCCCACCATGCAAGAACGCAGCGAGCGCACTCGTCGATAGTTAAAGGCAGCGTGAAGATGCATTCAAAAGAATGGCGAGTGACCTCCGGGTCGCCTTATTTTGGTGAAACACTTCCTGAGTAACGGTTAGTACTTAATCCACATTTTGCATATTCGTTATCATATTAGCTAATTTAAAAATTTATTTAGCGCAACAATACGTCAGAAATCGCAACGATATGTCAGAAACCGCAACAATACGTCAGAAATTGCAACGATAAATTAGAAACCGCACGACCACTTTGAAGTTACAATTTAGAAACCTTAACTTATGGACTACACAATGAAAGATTATATTTGTAAATAAAATTAGACAACGGAGGAGTACGCTATGAAGTAATGCTGCCGTGAACCAATGTGAGAAATCCGCTTCGCTCCTACATCTGTATTAAAGCATGGAAAACAAGCATATTTAGCTGCAGGCCCCGCACTGCGAAGTTGTTTCCATTGCAACCAAGGACGACAGCCGGTATTGGGTTCGTAATAGAATTAAGAATTTCCTCAGTACTTCCTTCTGAAAGTACATTATTTCATTTTGTTTGTTGGATATACAAAATTGTTATTCACTTTACCTGTGATTAGACTGGTTTTCCCCAGTATCGGGTTTGATTTCACTTAGTTCCGTAAATATGTGACTACACGTGGCTACAACGTAAATTAACAGCTGCTATTACGTCACCTGTTTGTTTGAACAATGCCGTCAACAATTGCACAATGGCTTACAGATGTTTAGCATTACAGTACTGCCACTTTTGATAAAATTAGAGAATATCTTGGTGATTCTTTTGACTTCAAACTAATATTAATTTTGTTAAATTAATGAGAAAATTTCGTATATTCATTTGTAAGTGACCTACACAGATCTGGTTGGGTTATAAAAACCTTAATATTGTTAGTTACACTGAACTGTAATATATTTGAGTAAGGATCAGTTGATAAACCTTACAACAATTTTGCAAGAATATCAAATATTTATTTTATTTAATTATAATGAAATTTTATTTACTGAAACAAAGAAAATTCTTTCTAGTAAATTAATAATCTACATTTAAAGTTTTTATTCTGATCTGGTTTGATCAGACCTGATAAACAAAAGACAGCAAGAGTTAAATTTTATGATTCCAGTATGTAGGAAATATTCTCTATGCATTTTAGGTATACTTGAGGGACGCAAATAGTGTTCCCATTTTTTTAGGTAACTTAACTATTATTCTTTCTTACAGGAGCAGTGTCTTATTCTGTTAAGACAAGTTTGTATGTCAGCGAAGGCGATCTTTTTTTCTTTGGGTCTCCAAGTCCGCCCTTAGAAATTTGCTATGCCATTAATATAAATCAATCTGGACTTGGTGGCGCCTGTTTGTTTTAGTTTGAGTGTGACCCCCACAGATTTCGACTTACCCCCATTGCTCATAGCTCTACCCAAGGAATAGACCCCTAGTTACGTCGGAAGACTTTGTTTTGCAGACACCTGACTTGGAGCATGGTGATAATAAAGTAGTGTCGGCCAGAAAAAAGGTTTCACTAGCGCCCATGCGTGAGGCTAGCGGAGTCAACAATTAGAGAGAAAAAAAAATCGTAACACCATGTTGCTTTCCAAAGTGTAAAAAAAGATGAATAACTGAGAATATTCACACGAGCTTTGAAAAACAAACCTTGAAGAATGGCATTAGATCGACAATTTTACAAGACCAATAATCATAAAACCCTCAATAAAAAATTAAAACGTTACATATATACCGTGGGAGGAATTAAAAGCTCACACTAATTAAAAAACCACCATCATAGTAAATTGAACAAATAGTCATGAACTCATAAATTTACCGTCATAAAAGAAATGCGTTGCAAGCATAAGTAAGTATGCCGCTTTCCAAAGTGTGAAAAAAAATGAATAACTGAGAACATAAACAGAATGGCACATTGAATTCAACAATAGGGCAGTTTTAGTCTCACGATTTGTGTGAACGAGTATATTGGGTAATTCCCTGAGACATTGTAACTTATAAATACCGTCGGATGATAATATTGGGAGCATTCATGCTTTTTGTCTTCAGTTATAGAGCTTCAAATTCGATTGACACGCAACCATTGTCCAGCAAGTTAAGGGCTGAGTAATTCAAGTGACGGTAGTTAAAACTCGAGATTCTTAGAGAAACAAGTTCCAAACGCGAACGTAAACACGTAAACACCGTTACGGATGAAAGTGCCACTGTGTTGGACGCCTTTCGTCAACACGAAGTTGGAATATTGGGTGACCTACAACTCCTTTGTGCTAGACGATAAGGTTGCTTGAGATTTTACAAGATCTTCAAACCTGTGTGTCATTGAAGTTTTGTTTTTGCCTGATACATATTTAATCCTGATATGTATTTAATAATTGATTGAATAAATCTTATTTTTATTAAAAGTACTTTTAAGTTGGTGTGCGCTTAGCTAAAGCACATTGTAAGCCCCAAATTTTTATACGGACAAGCACTGCTATTGGTTTTGCATAATTTATATGTACCAGTTAATTGGTTAGATATCTATAATTGATAAATTTAAGATATTTTTTTTTTAGATACACGCATATTTGGACAACTAAGGATAGGTCGGTTTTTTGTTGCGTGTTTGTTATATATACTGTGATATTCATGTCTGGATAATATAGGTTAGGTGAACAAGACGTCGAATTTTCTTATTATTTGTCTGTTTTAAACCGATTGAAAGTGAGAAAACGTGTACACAAAGCTCCATCAATCTATATTGCAGTAAGAACCGTTAAAACCATCGCTTAGAACACGTATTTTCTAGGGAAATTGAAATCGGGTGGGTTGGCTCCCAAAAGCTGTATTAGACAGAGATTTCAAAAACTTTCCAGGTAGGTGTAAGAGTATTTAGTGAAAATGTTACAATTTATATACCCGTAAAAGGATTTGCATTTGCTTTTATAGAGCCCACCCCTCACACCTGTAAACTTGCTGATACGCTATTTGCTATTACTTCTCTTTTATAGAGTGAAATTAATTCAGGTAACTAACATCAATTTGGCACGAAACAACTTATATAATCGAACGTTTGTGTTCAGCAATACAAAAAAGAAGGTTAATATCTAATTTCTCGAATTTCCATACGCTCAATGTTTTCCAAAAAAAGGGGCCCTACCCAGAAGCCGCAAGATTACTCTCAAATTACAGTCTATGGAAAGCATACGCAAGAGTGGTTTCTTTACCAAGTTAGCCCAAGCTCAGTCATCAAATATTTCGGGTTTATGGAAATAGTAAAATAAAGCTCTTATTTGGCCACGTACAAAAATAGTTACCAGCAATAGCTATTCTAAGGAGTAGCTAATTTGCTTTCCATTTTTCAACTCATAAAGTGTGTTTATTGCTCTTTAACAATTTCAAAGAAATAACAGTTTATTACACCTTTCGCTGTATTGTTTCAGTTAATCTATACTTACATCCATGTCCTTGACTTATGCCAAGAACTAAAAGTCCTATAGAAAATGCAAAAAGGCCTCTTGACAGACCAGCGTGAATAATATTCAATATTGGTACATATACAGTTGGATCGCCAAAGAGCACAACAGGTAGAGCAGCTGTCATTATAATCGGAACTAGAACAACGGCATACCATACTGCTATTTGAACCTACGAAACAAACCCTATAACATTTATCTTTGTATCAAAACCTACCTTTGTTTTTAACAACTTCTCCCCGTTCGTTTTGTAATATATATACCCAAAAATTAATCCAATCACAGACCCAATTAAATTTGTATGACCAGGAATGTGTATGTTAGCGTACACATCATCAGTAACTACTACATCTAGCAATCGTCTAAAATAAATGTCGTTCAACAAAGAACTACCTGTTACAGTGATTTACTTACTCAGGGTATAGACGAATAACTGCGTCATGGTGATTTACATATGTCAGTACTGCTGGCGTTAATATTGCCAATAAAAGACTTATGCCCAATATTGCTTTTGTATACTTCTTGAGTATCCAAATAATGACTAAAATGGCTAACGCGTTAATATACAACTGTGTGTCAGCAGCGAGATACCATGTGTGAAAAAGGCACTAAAATAAAGTTCAATATTAAAATTAATTTTCACTAATTAAAGAATACATATGTATTTCTGACAAAAATTAACATTTAAACGTGTTGCGTTAAATTTCTGAAACCGAATGATTCCTGCATCTTTCATAAAAAGTTTTTAATTACTTTGTTTTACTGCTTTTTAATATACGCTTCCTAACAATTCTAATGTAAACGACTTAATATTTTTTATGCTATTTCAAATTGTACGAACTATTGTTTGACAGTACGGACAGCTTGTTTTAATGTACAGTTATTCTGTTTTCTTTTCTTTTGATGTTGCTGTGGAAGATAGACACTTCCTTTGCTGCTATTTATAAATTGTTGTTACAGAAAACTTTATAGCTAAAGAAATTTTCTAAATAATAGAAATTACTAAAACGAAAATAAACAAAAAAAATTGAAACGAGCTTAACACAAGGTAATATCAGAGCAAAACGTAGTCTTAAAGATCTTCACGTTATGCGCCAGAAATTATGTTACGGTAAAACCCACGAATAATAAAACGCCAATCCTGAAAGCCAGCAGTGGGTTTATCTCGACTTTGGGGTACGAAACCGTCCACCCAAAATTTCATCCTGTCTAATTGTAGTCCTCCGCTAATTCTCATAGCGAGTACATTGTACGTAACTGTGCGATGTAGAATGGAAAAACAATGTTCAGTTGCACATCTTCAGGCATACAACCATAACGCCGAAATATTGCAGTATGCACGATAAATATTCGACAACACTTTCGAACGAATCTTGGATTTTCTTCAAAATGTCGTCAAATAGTCTCCGTTTGTAATCGAGACGCTCGAAATACTATACCTACAACTTGGCCAACAATTGTCCATCAAAAAACCACTGGCGGTTACCATAATACTACAGTAACGATTTCGACTCGAACAAGTCCACACAAACAGTTGCAATTTGGACACACGTTGCGCACTTCGGAGTTTTTCGACTATTTCTAGTAAAGTATGAACGGAAAGCGTTTTAAGATTACCAAACAATTTCAGATTCCACTTCGCAATGGACGGACTGCAATTAAAGGTAGGAAGTCTAGTAGGTCCTTCGCTCTAACTGTATGCATTTCTCATCTAATTCTTGTAACGAATGCACGTACGCAACAGTGTGAGATAGAATAGGGATATATTTCGAAACAATGTCCAATTGCACATCTTCAGGCATACTACTATGACACCGAAACATTGCAGTCATGCTGGAAAAATTTTCAACGATAATCTCGAACGCATCTTGATTCTTTTCAAAGTGTCGTTAAATAGTCTTCGTTTGTAATCGAGGTATCCAAAATGTTGTACGGCCAACGATTGCCAATTAGAAAACCGGTGGCGGTTACTACGATACGAAAGTAACGTTTCGACTCGATAAAATCCATGGTGAACCCAAGCACTTTTAATTCGGACACTCTGCGCGCCCTTCGGAGTTCTTCACTTCTTTCTAGTATGAACGGTAAACGTACTAGAATTACCAGACAATTTCATATTCCATTTCGCAATGAACGAACTGTGATTGAAGGTAGGAAGTACATTAGAAGTATGTCTGTAGATGGTAATGTAGACCTCTACAGGTTCTTCGTCCAACTAGCACACCTAGACCCAACCTTTCTTCTGATACTGCCTCTCTCTCTGCATCCGATACTACATTTGTTTCAATTGTGATCAACCTGGGCATGTTTTCCAACATTGTATCCGACCCAAGATATTACATTGTTATGGAATCGAAAAGTGAACTGGCGACTGGAACTGCATACCTTTATCGTATCGGTGATCAGGTATTGAAGAACGTCAAAAATCAGGAACACCCGTTCTTCAAAGATTTTAGTAACGGCCCTTACAGTAGATTTGCGCAAAGTAAAGAAAAGAGCAAATTTGGTAAAGTAATCAGTCACTACAAGGAAATAATAATAACCTTTGGCGGAACTGAGAAGAAGGCCTACAATATCACAAGAACTGACTTGCCAAGGATAAGAAAGTTTACCTCTAGAAGCAACGACACCAGGAAGAGATAACTTTTCAACTTTATGAGCAGCACAGGCAGGGCAACTTTGGGAGTTGCAAGGGATGTAAGCTGGGAAACAAGACCAAAATAGATGCGGAGAAACCGGGCGGAAGTTTTTATCACAACACAATGATCGGAAGTGATGGGTGATCGGATGTTTACGCCATTCTGAGTATACGACTATTTTTCAATTGTCTTAAGAATCGGCAGCGATAGAGGTCTTATGTCGTTCATCACGGACCATGAAGAATAACCTCTGGTAAAGTGGGAAATATTTATGATCATCTTATTGTACGATGGATCAGGAGTAGGAAAAGTAACTTCAAGGGAGGAAATTGCCAAAATAGAAACAGACTTTTGGATAGGTACAGAATGAAAGAGAGTATCAAGTAGGGCATGATTTTTGCCTTTACGGTGAAGAATATAGAAATTACATAGTTGTAGGTGAAGATACCAGCGAGTTAAACGTCCAGACGGACTCTAAAGTTTAATTAATAAGATGAGGTAATGGTGATCAGTGAAAGCAGTAAAGTAAGTGACCTTCGATATACGAGCGGAACTTTTCAATTGCACACAGAACTGTAAAGCACTCCCTTTCAGTCACGGAATAATTTCGACAACTTTTTTGTCATCTGAAGAGTTCTGGCTCAGAATAGCATTTAGACCGCAAAGAAAGGCATCGGTTTGAATAGTAAAAAGTCAATGTTAAGCCGCGGTAGGAAAATATGGGAGCAGAAACTAAATGTTTACGATATAGGAAAGCGCACTGTTACGACTGATCCCTTTGTTGTATCGCAGGTTTTACCATAATAGAATTTGTTGAGACTTTTAACGGGGATCAATCATCCGGTGTTTTAAACGGATTAGTAACGTATAGGTTAATACGGAAAGACGTTATGCAAGTATACTCACCGCAGCCGAGGAACAAAAAACACAGCGCCAAATATTGCTAACATGACGTTTAGGAAGAGAAAATTAGGTGATTTCGTTACATTACTGTCGTGCCTGGTAACCCAGTGACTACTTCCATTATCACTCCTGCTATTGAACAGGATTTAGATGAGCCTGCTTTGCTCGTGTCCGGGTTGGAGTCGGACAAGAAGCCTGGATCAGCATCTACTACCATCTCTAGGCCTACTTCCACTGTACTTCCCTCCTCCAATTATAATACGTCATTGCGAAGTGTAATCTGAAATTTTGGAGTAATCCTACTTTTCTCTCCGTGCATACTTTTCTACAAAAAGTAGAAGAACTCCGAAAGACGCGTCATCTGTCAAAATTGGAAATGTTCGAGTCTGCAGTTGACTTATTTTGAGTCGAAATCGTTACCACGAAATCGTGGTATCCGTCACTGTACAACATTTCGGACCCCCGATTACAAACGGAGACTATTTAACCACATTTTGAAAAAAACTCAAGATGTGTCCCAAAGTATCGTCAAATATTTATCCTACATGGCTACGAGAATGAATGCATACAATTAGAGCGGAAGAAATTCCGGGTGGATAGTTATGTACTTCTAAGTCAAGATAAACGCTCCTACGTGGAATCAGATTTTACTTTTGAAGCTGCTAAGACTGCTAAAGCTACTGCTGGGCTTCACGATCGGCTTGTTACGACTCTTCCTTGTTGTGTCGGGTGTGTTAACGTAGCAAGAGGTTTGTACTTCTGTAAGAAAAACGTTGTAGGCCACCATTAATTCCGCAGTTGTGATCCAATACTTCCGAAATTGAAAGTACGGTTAGTAGCGATTTAAAGCATAACGAAGCAAACACGGAGCATAATAGCTTTCCTAAGTGGCTTTTTTTGTCTTTTGCGTGCATGGCCACTTCAAAGAATTCATATGGAAAATGAAAAAATTTATTATGATCTAAAACATAGTGAAGATATTTAATAGTTCTACGTTTTTGAAAACATTCTGAATATTTGAATGTATTAAAATTTGCAAGAGGAATGTATTCACGAATGCATATTAATGCAAGGTGTATGTGAAAAATTAAAAGAAAAAGAAGTTCAAGTAATGTGTGAACGTATACGTGGAGTCTGTTGGAAGCCGTCGAGTTAGTTACGCCTATTTATTTACATCTTTATAGCATAAAAATGAACATTTGAAACAAAATCATTGAACGCCTCCCGTTAAATATAAGCTTGGGATTTTGAAATAACTTAGAGTGCTGTAAACCTGACAAGGTTTGAAGAAATTAGTCTGGATATACTACGTTATAAACGATCAATTTTACAAACAGCAGAAGACGAACTATACTTCTACAATACTAATAAAATGGATTAGCTGGGTATAGTTCTGATTAGAGATGTGTTCAGGAAATATTAGTTATCGGAGGTGGAATTGATAACTGCATGGAATAAACAACGACCAAAAATAGATCGACATACGAGGTAAAATTGACAATGAGAGCAGTTGTAAAAGTTAACCTAGTGGTTAATGGTTATACAAAGTGTAGGAACTACCATGAAGTATAGTATTTAAATAAAAAAATTCACAATAACCCGGTTTTAGTGAATCACTGATAATCATCGCAACAGAATTTTTCTTTAAACTTATTTCTTGTGTTTTGTATTCTTATACACACATCTAATTTGTCTAAACATAGCTACATTTTTTTTTTGTAAAGGTTTCAACATTTGCTACGGAACTAGAATAGATCAACTATAGAGAGTGGATTTTTATAACAATTGTGAACGCATACTTTACCGGATGATCTGATCCCTTGTAATTATTTATCAATAGCATATTTGTCCACCAATTCTCCTTGCAATTTTCAACTTCTCTTAGTACTATATGGTTGAAATAGGGTCCTGATTGAAAGAACCTGTATATGCCTGTAGCTATGAGTAGTACAGCTATAAAGCTGGGCATTAGTCTAAAACGATAATGTTACAATATTGTGGTGCATATTTGAATATTACCTAATATAACGATTCACAACGTATTTAATTATATACGAAATGCGAAGCTTTTCATTATCAAACATTTTAAAAAAGTAGTATGCTAATAGCCATGAACTCATAAGGAAAAATGGCTGACATACAAAAACGTTGATCAGTAGCATATTTACTGGTTGATGGAATATCTAAAACATAGGTTGATGTTATTTTGACCTTAGTTTATAGGAAATCATACCGCTTCAGCGTGACGAGTATTTAATACTCCTCCTATAACTTGAAACATGCAGGAGTGGCAGCATATTATGAAAATTGTGCATATTGTCCGAATCGCTTCGAGGCTCTGTAAAGAACCAGAACGTGGAGTACTAAAAAGGTATTCTCCGTTTTTTCTCAAAGAAAAGCAAGATATAAATTTTCCAATTCCTGAAACAATATTACTATAGTCAAACATCCCAGCTCATAGCGAATTTATAAAATTTTGAACTTTCAAGGTGTGAGTGGATAACTTACTTGAGGATTGGGTACAGGCTTGGTATTCATTCTTGGGTTTTGTCTTTGCTAAACCCTCATAGAAGGTTCCTAGTATTACTAAGACTACTTGGCCCAATATTAGTGCTCTAAAAAAAGTACAAAATAGTTAGATAACTTGTAAAACGTTTAACAACATTTAATAAACTAAATCCCAACATTTCAAAAGAATATTACTAAAACGGTCTAAATTATTATCAAAGTCTGTTGGTGTATGGTGGAATCTTTTTTTACTACTTAAAATGTTTAGCATAATGAGATTTAATTCAATTCAAACAATTTTTGTTATACAGTAATATATAGAAATCTTAAGCGAACTAGGTTGCTTGTCAAAATGATACAACTGAATCATCTATTGTTAGATTTTCAATATTATTTCAACAGCTCTGGAACAGTGGCCGAAATTTTGGCGCGGAGGGGGGTACTATTTCATTGAACTGTATAATAAATAAAAACGGTCTTAACTAAAAAAAATCTTATATAAAAACAAGGTAAAGTATAGGCTACAAAATAAAATTTAGTGGCCATATTTTTAACTTAGCCAAATCATTAACGAGGGTTTCATATCAACAACAATTTTTTCCGATGATAGAAGAAGCTTGTACAAATTAATTTTTTGCCCGATAACTTAGTACAAATACATAAATTTTCACCAACAAAGAAAACTAAGTGTGCATTAAAAGAAGTTATAGAAATGGTGTTTAACTTAATTTCCGAATGAATTTATCACTGAAGCAATAGCTGTCAAAAATTTAAGAAGGTTTTTTTAGAAACAAATATTTTAAAAGGGCTACAGATGTTAATCCATCTATAAATTATACACCAACACTGTTTTTTTAGTTTTTTTGAAAAGAACGGAAGCGTAAGAAATGATTTAAGGATGAAAGTAATTAACTTGGTTGAATACGTGGCATAATTAAAACTTTCTTGTTCTCCCATCTTCATTCTGAGTCACATGAATTGTCGGTACATATATCCTTGGCAACTTGTAAGTATTCACGAATATCTTAAATTTAAAAAAATCAACATGTGTACATAAATTACATAATTTATATTCATAAAAATATGAAACCTTAAGCTCGATAGCGAGTATGGACTCTCTGTGATTCCCGCGGCATTAGGTCTGCTTCAAAGATCCGAAACTGCCCAACAAGCTTTGACTCTCTCTTTACTACACCATCTTTTATGCTACATACATTCGTCCTTTAGGCGTAGGGAATGTGCAACCAAGTTGCTCAATATTTTAACATTACAGTAGCTATCCGAATTAACTCCGGGATTAAGGTTGTTCCATCTTTACTAAAAACTAAAGGTCGCTTAAGGGAACGGATGAAAAGATAAACGATTTGGGCACTAACTTGCTAATGGAATATGAAATGGTCTTGACTAAAACGGGGAACAGGATTACGTATAACTATATCTGTTTTCTTGTTTATTGAATTTTTAGTTTTATAAATATGATATATTTCCAAAAAAAATCTGTTTGATTTGTTGTTCTCTATTCTTAAGATGTTTGGATTTTCAAAATCCATACTGTGATTTTTATCTATTACATGTGTGGTTAATGCACATGCTTTTGGTTTGATAGTTTGTAACATACTGTTTTAAGACGCTCTAATAGTTCTACTATTTCTAAAAACAGTCATTTTCTAGTATAATTTTAGCATTCTAATTATTAGAATGAAGGTCTTGTAGCATAAGTATGTTTGCAATTGTATACGGCTGCAAGATTACCCAAGTAGCGTCCTAGCGAAGTTCCAGTAAGATATAATCCAAGAGTTAATTAATTTTTCTAAAGGCACTTTGCTTGAAAGGCACTAAACATGTCAGATTAGTTGCTATCTATGATTAGATGTCAATCAAGTTCTAGGACCCTATATATGTCTGGGTGGTCGGAAGGAATTTTTCAATTAGCGGAGTACTCAACTAAAAATTAGTTCCGAGATCTACTTGTGTGGCTATCTTAGTGCAATTGGCAGTTTAATTAATCTTAAAGATTTACGACCGGCGTATCTTAAGTCGAGTATGAGAGCTAGGCAAGGGGTTATTTTTTAATTAACTTAAATGTATATAAGGATGCCAGCCGGGGGTAATGGGGTTGTTTATTTCCAGACGCGAGTTATAGGATCCCCCATCTATTGTACATATAAAACTAATACCCTTATTAGGAAATATTAGGAAACATTAGGAAATGTTAGGACAGTGCAACAATGTCGTTGCAACATTTTATTACATTATATTAAGCTGATTTCAGTTCCCACGAGTGGAAACGCTACAAAGTAGCACAAGGATAAGTGACACTGCAAGTGTCAGGTCTACAGACGGTCGTCGGATGTCACGTACCGAGATTACGCAGAATAAGCCTGCAACATTGTAATTATGAATAGCTTTTAAGATAGCAACTATGTATTATGAAGTGTAAGCGGACATTACGTCCGCAGGTTCCCACAGAATTGTGAGGGGGAGAAAGTTATATAAGGAACAGGAGCTCCACTCCTAGTCAGTTCATCAAACGTTCAGCTTTTACCTTGCAGTTCGTAAGATAACTCACTGTACAATTAATTAATGTATTTCGACTTAGACTTATTATTCAAGTTTGTTAAAATTCCAATTAATTTCTGTATAAAACCAAATAAATTTGTTAAAATTCAAAGAAGTCTTTTCAAAAAGGACCGCTCGAAGCCACGAATCTTAACTGGCGCAGTCGGTAGGATGTCAAAAGGGCACTAGCGAATCCAACTTCGAGGAACTGGTGGTCCGGGAATTTCAATTCCGATTTTGGCAGAACAAAACAAAAAGTTGGAGGAGAAACACGCATCGTTCAAGTCCAGCAGTTGAAGGAGAAACAAGCATAGTTCGAATTCAACAAAAGAAAAAATTGGAGGCGATACAAGCATAGATCAAATCCAAGAAGCCAAAAGAAAACAGAAACAAAAAAACAAATCAATGAAAGCAACCAAGCAACTAGTGTAAGTTCATTTCCTAAACCAATTGAAATTTATTTTATTATTAACAAAGACAATTGATATTTGCTAGTTTTATGAATTTATTTATGTATATATTGACTATTGTTACAAATATTTTATGCCATTTTTTGAAAATAATCGACTTAGCAATTGCTAGAGATTATCTTAAAGCCTTTATTGAAATTTTATTATTGTTTTACTTGTATATATGAAAAATTTACAAAAACTTGAGACAACAAAAAATTCTGAGACTAAGAACTGAGAAAAATTATTCTGAAACAAAAACTAGAGACACTTATTAAAAAAGTCGCAAAGCGCAAGAGACTAGATCACGTTTTAACTAACGTAAGAAAAATTCTTAGAAACAAAACCAAACCTCTTAAGATTGCGGAATTAAATCTTAACTGGCGCGAAAAAATTTTTATAAACCTCTAACTCAACAACCTTAACTGGCGCAACAAATTTTAGAATTGTTGAATCAAACCTTAACTGGCGCGAAAAAGTTTTAGAATTTTTGAATTAAATCTTAACTTAACTAACGCAAGAAATTTTTAGAACTTCTAATTCTACAATTCAACTAACACAAGAAATAAAAACTTCTAATCCCACAATAAAAGAATTAACTGACGCACAAAAATAATTAAAATACACCAAGATTAAAAACGCGAAAGCACAACCACGAGCAATTTAAAAAAAACCTAATAACACCACGATTCAAACTCAAATACCATCCATAAATAGACAAATCGCATTCTATTATTAAAAACCACATATTAAAACAAGAAATAACGAAGCGCGAATTCAAATTGTACGTAATACCTCATCCTTACAAAAGTGAATGAAACTAACCTTGAATAAAGACGCAAAAAATCTAATAATAAATCCCATCAAAAGCTATTTAAATACATCGCGAAACCTTTCAGAATTTAAGCATTATAAACAACCGTATTCAAACGTGAAAACATTTCAATAAATTAAAGACGCACAAATTGTATTATAAAATCACTGCAAGTAATAAATTACACCCACGGTAAAATTAAAAATAACTTATATTAGAGACGATAAACGCAACTAAGTAACTAACAACATCCTGTAGCCGATAACATTGTAAGCATTGCAGACACCTTACAATCGCATAAACCAACGAGATAATTATTACGCACCTAAATAAAATTGACATAATAAAAAATTAGAGAAGTTTTAACTGACGCAAATAACGCAAAACATTCACACCCGATAAATTACCACAAAAATAACCCAGCCTATTGAAACTTCGGAAATTAAAATTAAAAATCGGCAAATCAAAAGTGTACTTAACCAAACTAATACCAAGCGTAAAACTCATCAAATAACACCGAAAAACCACAAAATAAATTCAAATTTTTTTTCAAAAAAAAAAAATAATTTTTTTTTACTTTTTAAAATTACCCAAATATTACCCCAGCCAAGATGACTAATTAAATGAAGCTGTACCTCGAAATGATCTCCAGCTTTAACGAAAATGGCACATGCTTACTCATCAATTACATTTCAGCCAGCGAAATATTCTTAAAGGACCTTTTACAAACCGGGCGATAACGACAGAAACATTTTGCTTATCCGCCTCATTACCAGTAAACTAACCGGAAGGGCACTAACGTTAATAGCCAGTCGCGAAGACGTAGACGAATGGGAACAATTTAAACGAATATTAATTGCATATTTCGGCGACCAACGGAACTTAAAATGTTTAGTAAGGGATTTTACCGGTCTAAGAATGGAACACAACCAGTCACCCTATCAATTTGGAATGAGATGCCAAGATGTAAGAAGCCTAATCTTGACAAAATTCAAAATCGAACAAACCGACCCAAGCGTGAGATTAATAAAAACTAAAATGTATGACGAGATGGCATTAGACACCTATCTAAATGCACTACCCGAAAGACTTTCAGATAAAATTAGATTTCAACACCCCCCAAAACTTAGAAGAAGCAATGAATATGATAATTGAAGAAGAAAATGTAATGTACTATAGAAACCGACTATATAACCCCAACGCGAATAAAAGCTATACACCAATGAAAACTATACAACCCGCAAGACAAATAAATCCACAACAAAAATTTAACCCATTCAATGCACAAACAAACCAAACGCGAACAAATAGTCCACATTTTAATAATTCAAACTTTAACAACCAATACAAACAATTTTCAAAACCCGCATATCAACCAACATTTAACTCGAACTTTTCAAAACCCGCATTTCAACCGAGATTTAACCAAAATATAAATCAACAAAAACCAGCATTTAACGCGAATCCTAATAGAAACTCACCGATGATAAACACTAATAATCCCAATAATTATTACAAACCTACACCAATGGATACCTCATCTGGTAACACCAGACCTAACACAAAAATAACGCACATAAGACCAAACCCCAATCAAAAACGCACTTTCAATTCAGAAGAGCTATTTCATCAGGAAGTAGAAGAGTATGAAGATGACCAGAATAATAATAATCAACCGTGTACGAATAACGAACAAAATCAATCAAACCATTATGAACGCGAAGAACCACACGAAAATTACGAGGAGGACGACAAAGAGAACACATGTTCAAATTTTCAAATGGACCATTTTATAAACGTCCTAACGTAATAAATCTAAATAATATGAATCACCTTGTATTACCCTATATCGAAATACCCCACGCTGAATTTAAATTACTAATCGATACCGGATCTTCAAAAACATTAATAAGCCCGCGAACAGTAAAAAAACATTATCTAAACTATGTAGAAAGAGAACCCTTTAAAATTAAAACCGCCCATCAAACAACCATACACCAATTCGTAGCAAACATACCTTTACCAAAAACCTTTAACGTAAAGATGAAACACAAATTCTGCATATTTGAATTTAATGACAAATATGACGGACTATTAGGAATGGACTTCTAAGAAAATTAGGAGCCAACATAGATATCAAAAACCGATTACTAAGAACCAAGTATGAACGAATCTCCATTAAATTTCAAAATACCCAAACCGACGAAAAATATACATTAGAACCCCGAACAGAAAAAAAATAAGAATCCCGTAAATTCAAATAAAAACTTAGGAATAATAAACCATATAACCTTTCAACAAGGAGTAGAATCCCCAACCGCATTAGTAAAAATCAAAAATAATTACGCCACAACAACAATATTAAACTCAAATGATTACCCCGTAGAACTATCTTTAACAAACCCGATAAACGTAGAAGAATTAAACTTTAACGAAATGGAAATAGATGAAACCCCGAACGAAAATTATAACCCCGTAGAAAAAGACGAAATGTTAAAACAAAATTTAAATTATATCCGATTTAACCGCGACATAAATCACGAAGAACAAAACGCAATACAAAAATTATGATATGAATACCGCGATATATTCCATTGCGAAGGAATACCCTTAACGTTTACAAACACAGTTAAGCACAACATTGAGCTAACGGATAACAAACCCCTATTCACAAAGCATACAGATTACCCCAGGCAAGTCAGGAAGAAGCTGACAGACAAGTAACCGATCTATTAGATCAAGATATTATACAACACTCCAATTCACCATGGAGCAGCCCCGTACTTATAGTACCAAAGAAACTAGACGCATCAGGAAAACGGAAATACCGAATGGTAATAGATTACCGCAAACTAAATGAGAAAACGGTAGACGATAAATACCCGTTACCGAACATAACAGAAATATTAGATAAGTTAGGCAAGTGCCAATATTTTTCGAAGCTAGACTTAGCATCAGGATACCATCAAGTAGAAATGGAAGAAGGAGATACACAGAAAACAGCCTTTAGCACACCTAGAGGACATTACGAGTATAAACGGATGCAATTTGGACTGAAGAACGCACCCGCAAATTTTCAACGAGTAATGGATAACATACCACGAGGGATACACAACGAAAAATGCCTTGTGTACCTAGACGATATAATAGTGTATTCAACATCATTAGTGGAGCACATAGAAAGATTAAGAGAAGTGTTCGAAAGATTAAGAACCGCAAAATTTAAAGTACAACTAGACAAAAGCGAATTTCTACAGAAAGAAGTAACCTTTTTAGGACACGTAATAACACCCCAAGGAGTAATGCCAAACCCCTACAAAACGAACGCTGTATTAAATTACCCTATACCCAAAACGAATAAAGAGATTAAAGGATTTTTAGGCCTTAGCGGATATTACCGAAAATTTATAAAAGGTTATGCTCAAATAACAAAGTCCCTAACCAATTGTTTAAAGAAGGGAAACAAAATTGTACATACCCCAGAATTTATAAAAGCAGTAGATAAAATTAAAAGCATTTTAACAAATCACCCCGTATTAGAATACCCAGACTTTTCGAAACCATTCATATTAACAACAGACGCATCAAATGTAGCCTTAGGCGCAGCATTAAGTCAAGGAACAGTAGGTAACGATAAACCCATCAGTTACGCATCAAGAACCCTCAACGAAACAGAGCAACGATACAGTACGATAGAGAAAGAATTGTTAGCCATAATTTGGGCAACAAAATATTTCAGACCGTACTTATACGGACGGAAATTTTATATGTATACCGATCATAGACCATTAGTATGGCTATGCAAACTCAAAGAACCTAACTCGAAATTACAAAGATGGAGAATTAGACTAGAAGAATATGACTATGAGATCATATACAAAAAGGGAATTTACAACAATAATGCAGACGCTTTAAGTAGAATCCAACTTAACGCACTTGAGACAGAATCATTAGCAGGAAACGTAGACGAAACCGAAGTCAGAGAAGACCCAGAAGAAATGGAAACCATACATTCGACACAAAATGACGAACCGGAAACCGCAATAAAATTTTAAACGAAGCTATAGACATGAAACCCAATCAACTTATAATCACAGAAGTTTTAAACAACCCCAACCCTGTAAAATACACGAAAGTGGACAATAAGAAAATTTACCAAATTCAAATAACGAAAGACGACAATGAATCACAGATAATTAAAATATTAAAGGAATACACCCCTGAGAAAAAACGATTTTACTTTTATTTTAACACGGAAAACTTATATAAACGATTTTCAGAAATATATGTAAAACTATTTAACAATTCTGGCCCTGAACTTATAAGATGCACAAGAAAATTAATAACATTAGACAACCCTGACGAAATAAATGACGTAATAAGAAACCAACACGAAGGAAAGACCAACCATCGAGGAATAAACGAGACCCTAAAACAAATTATGAGACGTTACTATTTCAAGGACATGAAAGAATTAACTACAGACTTTATCAATCAGTGCGAATTATGTGATAAAGCCAAATATGACAGAAAACCCCCAAAGATACCCTTAATGTTAACTAAAACACCCGACAAACCTTTCCAGAAATTACATGCAGATACTCTAGTAGTAGAAGCACAAAGTTACCTAACGCATTTACGAAAATAGGACAAGCAATACCAATCACTTCTAAAAATAGTATAGACGTAACCCAAGGATTTCTACACTATTTTACATTTTACGGAACACCGAAACAATAACATTAGATAACGGAAGCGAATTTAAAACGAAACAATTCAAAACACTTTAGAATTACACAAAATAAAAATTCACTTTATAACGGAAAACCACCCTGAATCAAACGGACTAATTGAGAGACTACATTCAACCCTATTAGAACAGATCAGACTATTAAGAATAAATTACAAGAAAGAACACATAACCAATTTAATGTCATACGCATTAATCGCGTATAATAACACGATTCATTCAACTACAAATTTTACACCCTTAGAACTAACCTTAGGACATTCAGATTCACGCAACCCCTACGATATACATTATAACAAAGAAATCTACCAGCAATATGCTAAAGACCACAAGGAGAAACTAAAATAACCTACGACAAAGTAAAGGACAAATTAGATAACGATAAAGAGCGAATTACCGCGACCCGTAATAAAAACTCCGACATAAACAAATTTTCCATAGGACAAACCGTATTCGAGAAAAATTACCAAAGTAAAAGACACAAAACGGCACCGAGAAATTTAGGACCCTTTAAAATCAAACGAATATCCGACAAAAACGTAGCCGCAATAGACGACGGCAAGATAACAAAATATGTTCACCTCAAAAATTTAAGACACTCTGTACTTTCAGATGGACAATCGTCACCCTTACCGTCAACCTCCACCCAGGTAGAACGGACACAGAAATTATAATTGAAGACATAAAGAATAACCCCGGTACACTACCAATTAAATTAGGCAGTATGCAAAACACCATAGATTATTGGACCTTTGCACAAAAATTCGATTTAGCCGAGCTAAAACAAGAATTTCAAATAATCAAAAATAATTATTTTCGACTAAAACAATCAATGGACACAACAATTGATAGAAAATCAAAACGACATTAAAACCATAATTAGTAATCAAATATCGTTAACACAATCAACGATCATCAAATTTAATGAAACCCTTAGAAAACTAGTTAGAAATCAAGATAGTATAGCCAATCGAATAGAAACCTTAGAAAATAACATGCGAACTACCATGTTAGGCATGCGAGATTTAATCAGATTCAATACGATATATAACCAAATAATATCAACCCTAACTTTAATTCAACAAATCCTAGCATTGTTAGAAAACGCAGTCACCTTTGCAAAATTAAATACCCTACATTCAAGTATCATAGAACCAATAGATTTATTAACGGAATTATTGAGAATAAAATCTTTTATAACTAACAGTAAATTACCTTTCGATGTATTAGAATCAAACATTTTAATATTTGAAAAAATAGCCACAGTTAAAGGCTATGTAAAAAATAACGATATAACATTTTTAATAGAAATACCAATAGTAGAGATTAACAGTTACAATTATTATCACTTATTTGCTTTTCCAATGAAAATGACTAGCACATACCAAGTTATTATTCCAAAAACCAAATTCCTATCCTTAAATGAACAAAGATATGGTTATACGAACGACAAATGTAATGAAGTCGCACCCAGTCAATACTTATGCCAATCATTAACAACCACAACAATTCAAGAAGACAGCCCTTGCGAAGTACAACTACTAAAATTTACCAATCATTATGAAAATTGTGAAGCCAAACCTGAATTAATCAACAACATGAAAATTCAGAAAGTAACGGAAAATAAATGGATAGCCATTTTTCCCACCGAAGTAATCGCAACAATGTATTGCAATCAAGATAAAAGTAATTTAGCATTAACCGGAAGTAAATTAATCACCCTTAAGGAAAATTGTTATTTAAAATTAAAAAACGAAATAATTAGAGTTTACCAAGATCCAGTACAAAGCAAGAAATTAGCAAATCTACCCGATCTGCAAATCAAGATTACCCAAGAAGAAGATGAAGAAACCCTTCAAAAACCAATGCAATTGGAACACCTGGAATTAGACAACTTAAACCACGCCATGAAATTCATGGAAGATTATAAAGAAAAACTGAACGAGATCAAGACGCCCAAAGTGCACTACGATAATATTAGTGTATGGACAATTATATTGATTTTATTGACTATTTTATTGATCATTTATGTAACGTACAAAATATGTATTAGATTTAAGAATAATAAAGAAAACAGTTTTAGATTTAAGAAACCCAAACAAACAAATGTACCCCTAGAAAATATGAATTTTAAATGAGATTAAACGAAAACGAATTTAATTAAAAATCAAGAAAAGGTAAAAACCCTTAATTTTTAATGTACGTTGGGAGGAGTTATAGGATCCCCCATCTATTATACATATAAAACTAATATCCTTATTATGAAATATTAGGAAACATTAGGAAATGTTAGGACAGTGCAACAATGTCGTTGCAACATTTTATTACATTATATTAAGATGATTTCAGTTCCCACGAGTGGAAACGCTACAAAGTAGCACAAGGATAAGTGACACTGCAAATGTCAGGTCACAGACGGTCGTCGGATGTCACGTACCGAGATTACGCAGAATAAGCCTGCAACATTGTAATTATGAATAGCTTTTAAGATAGCAACTATGTATTATGAAGTGTAAGCGGACATTACGTCCGCAGGTTCCCACAGAATTGTGAGGGGGAGAAAGTTATATAAGGACCAGGAGCTCCACTCCTAGTCAGTTCATCAAACGTTCAGCTTTTACCTTGCAGTTCGTAAGATAACTCACTGTACAATTAATTAATGTATTTCGACTTAGACTTATTATTCAAGTTTGTTAAAATTCCAATTAATTTCTGTATAAAACCAAATAAATTTGTTAAAGTTCAAAGAAGTCTTTTTAAAAAGGACCGCTCGAAGCCACGAACCTTAACTCGCGTTAGAGTTTTAAGCTGGCGGTTATTTGCAAGATTGAGTGAAGTGTTTTATTTCTCTGAATTCAAGTGCGTGCCGTTATGTTCTAAGTTAGTTATTTCTCTGAGTAAGTAATTAGTATAGGTAGTATTACCATGAACTCAAGGCTGTGTTATGCAGCATAAGTCAGTTATTTGTTTAAATACAGTACTTGTCGACTTCCATAAAATACAACTACGGGTTAAAGCTCAGTTCAAGTAAATTGATCCGTTAGATTATTGTTTTAGAGACCGCATCGCTTTAGAAGGGTCTCCTATTATATTGTGTTTCGACGGTGTCAGAGGCCGTTAGTCACTAAGCCACGAGACTACCTGAGTATGCAAAGCTCAGGTCAGGAGTCACGTTACTGTACTATTTGACCCTTGAGAAGGTCGTATTTTTCCGGGTGTTGATGACCCCGTGGTTAAAGGAGGGTCGTCGCCATCTGAAAGTTAAGTAGACTACGGTAGAATTAATTAATTATTGTATTGGGGTGGTTTCTCCCAGAACTGTTATCAATATTCATAAAATAAGGATTTTAGTTTTGTTTAGTTAAGTTGTGTTTGTGCTAGCCGGAGACTTTAAAAGATTAGTCCCTGTGAAGTGATTTATTTTCTGTCCTGCAATCTTGGTTCATCGCCAACGAACAAAGTGCGACGAGAGCTATTACCGCGATTGGTCCATGGGCCGTTTAATTCCCATGGTGGCGCCCTATTGTAAATAACGTTAATTACTGTATAATTTTGTATGCATATGTAATTAGGTGTAGTTTTAGTTAATAGCCCATTTAATAAAACAATCGGAATTTCGTCTTAGTGTGTTTGTTTAATGAACCCCCCCTCTCACCGACTGCTGCAGCTTGCGAGGCAATGTCCCGAAACGTGAGGGTACGATAGTGCTAGAGGTCATGCCATTTATTATTTATTGTTAATTGGATACCCTCACGCGGTAGGTAAATATGTAAATCACAAGTTATGTCACTCTTATGTGATAAATAAATATCACAGTATTGATTTTGAAAATCCAAACATCTTAAGAATAGAGAACAACAAATCAAAAAGAATTTTTTTAGAAATATATCATATTTATAAAGCTAAAAATACAATAAACAAGAAATCAGATATTAGTAACTTAAGTTTCATATACACATATTTATTAAATTTTGAACAAAATTAATGACAAAAATTAAAGTAAACATACACACACACACACACACAAACACACACACACACACACACACAACACACACACACACATGCATACATTATACACTCACATCATATAATATTCATGCACATTCACACATACGTATGCACTCGATGCTCTGTCATCAAACAAATTAGCCTTCTTATATCCTATGAAACAGAAAATCTTTTACATCAAAATTAATGACATCAAATTGATGTATATACAAGTTTAATATTTACAATTTATGTTTAAATATTTTTAATTTTGTTAGTTTTATAAGTTTTTTCAAGATTTTTATTATGTTTGTTATACTAATTTTTATTTAACATCAAGTTTGTAAGTTTATAATTTATGTACCACATTTATAATCTAGCGTATACAATTTTTTTAGATAGCCTGTGATCAAGAATTTAAAATAAATTCGAAAATTTAGGCCATAAAAAGAGTTTTCAACTTAATCCAGTGACCTCAAACGCACAAATCAATTTTGAATTACAAATATTTGGGTTGTAATTATTTTTGCTTTATATATATACACACACAAGCACGCATGCACGCACGCCCGTGCGCACGCATGCGCGCGCACGCGCACGCGCGCACGCGCGCACGCACGCGCGCGCGCGCGCGCGCGCGCACTGACGCATGTACGCGCGCACAAATACACGCGCGCAAGCACGCTCGTGCGCACGCACGCACACGCACACACACTCACACACATGTACACATGCACACGCACGCACGCGCGCACACACACGCGCGCACACACTCGCACACACGCACATGCGGACACACGCACACACACACGCACGCATGCATGCATGCACGCACGCACAGACGCACACACGCACACACGCACACGCACACGCACACACTCACACGCTTACACACACACACACACACACATTCACACACACACACACACACACACATACACAGGCACATTGTCCCCATGGCGATTCTTTTTATTATGAAGATAATGGGCATGCTTTCATTTTCAAAATAGCAAAACTCTACGGAGACTAGTAGTCAGGAATTCATTTGACAAATATGAGTAAACATGCAAGCTATTTGAAAATGTAAAATAGGCATTTCGATTTCATTACTCAGCGGTGTTATTTGAAACAGTATATAAAAGGCAATGGCACTGTGTTGTGTCTATTTTTCACTTCCAATAGTTGAATACTATTCCATTAATTGTCGAGCGTTTCATCTTTAGCCGAGTGTTCGAAACCTGCTAGTCATGTTATTATTCATCATATGACAAAAGCATTACATTTTCAAAATATCTGTATGCAAAATAAATGTACGAAATAGATAATGAACGACGTTACGCTGTTTTTACCGTCTTTTACATAATAGAATTTTGAGACTTTTAACGGGATCATATCGGTTTTAAACGGATATCAGTTAAACGGATAAGAGTTATAACGGATAACTAGCGATATACAGAGAACAAAACACGCGCCAGAAAAAACAAGCGTATATTTAGAAATTGACGTATTGTACTTACGGTTAACGTGACATTACCTCTGGATAACCTGCTTTCGATAGCGCTCTGCCTTGGAGCAGGCAGCTCTGTCGCATCTACTCTACTGCACTCCTGTTTCCTCAATTATCATACGCATTCGAAGTGTATCTGAATTGGAGGTATCTATTGTCCTACTTTCTCAATGCTACTCCAATAACGCTCCATTGAAAACGTCTTCAAGTTGATTCATCTGTGTCAAATTTACGAAATGAGATCCAAACTGTTCGTCGACAAATTAACGACTGATTACGAAGTCATTTCAAAATCGCAAATTTTCAATCTACATGGACCAGATGAATCTACAATTCGAGATCGGATAGTATGATCATCAGATAACCACGGAATCATACTGTAATCTACTGTAAACACTCTAAGATGCTGTACTAGTACTTCAACTATGTGTAGTCCTTGTTGAGAATTGATCGTTAGAAGTCGTAAACTTGTACCATTAGCTATCGATGAAATCATAGTACGTTCAAGTGGAATTTCAGAGCGTTAATAAGCAACAGGTTAAACTTCTAAGCTGGATTGCTATTTGCACAACTCTTGCAGATGTAATTCATGAAATGATTAAATTAGTTAAACATATTGAAATATTGAAGATATGAAAGATGATTTTGAAATTCAAATTATGTATTGCAGAATATTCAGATTCAATAAGTAATTGTAAGATTTAAACAGTGAAACTAAGGTAACGTAATAATATTCCTAGTGGCTTTTTATCTTTTGGGCATGCACTTCAAGAATTATTATGAAATTAAAATTTATTATTAAAAAAGTGAAGATATTTAAACTACGTTTTTGAAAATTCGAATATTTGAATGTTTAAAATTTGAAGAGGAATGTTTGGATTTTCAAAATCCATACTGTGATTTTTATCTATTACATGTGTGGTTAATGCACATGCTTTTGGTTTGATAGTTTGTAACATACTGTTTTAAGACGCTCTAATAGTTCTACTATTTCTAAAAACAGTCATTTTCTAGTATAATTTTAGCATTCTAATTATTAGAATGAAGGTCTTGTAGCATAAGTATGTTTGCAATTGTATACGGCTGCAAGATTACCCAAGTAGCGTCCTAGCGAAGTTCCAGTAAGATATAATCCAAGAGTTAATTAATTTTTCTAAAGGCACTTTGCTTGAAAGGCACTAAACATGTCAGATTAGTTGCTATCTATGATTAGATGTCAATCATGTTCTAGGACCCTATTTATGTCTGGGTGGTCGGAAGGAATTTTTCAATTAGCGGAGTACTCAACTAAAAATTAGTTCCGAGATCTACTTGTGTGGCTATCTTAGTGCAATTGGCAGTTTAATTAATCTTAAAGATTTACGACCGGCGTATCTTAAGTCGAGTATGAGAGCTAGGCAAGGGGTTATTTTTTAATTAACTTAAATGTATATAAGGATGCCAGCCGGGGGTAATGGGGGTTGTTTATTTCCAGACGCGAGTTATAGGATCCCCCATCTATTGTACATATAAAACTAATACCCTTATTAGGAAATATTAGGAAACATTAGGAAATGTTAGGACAGTGCAACAATGTCGTTGCAACATTTTATTACATTATATTAAGCTGATTTCAGTTCCCACGAGTGGAAACGCTACAAAGTAGCACAAGGATAAGTGACACTGCAAGTGTCAGGTCACAGACGGTCGTCGGATGTCACGTACCGAGATTACGCAGAATAAGCCTGCAACATTGTAATTATGAATAGCTTTTAAGATAGCAACTATGTATTATGAAGTGTAAGCGGACATTACGTCCGCAGGTTCCCACAGAATTGTGAGGGGGAGAAAGTTATATAAGGAACAGGAGCTCCACTCCTAGTCAGTTCATCAAACGTTCAGCTTTTACCTTGCAGTTCGTAAGATAACTCACTGTACAATTAATTAATGTATTTCGACTTAGACTTATTATTCAAGTTTGTTAAAATTCCAATTAATTTCTGTATAAAACCAAATAAATTTGTTAAAATTCAAAGAAGTCTTTTTAAAAAGGACCGCTCGAAGCCACGAACCTTAACTGGCGCAGTCGGTGGGATGTCAAAAGGGCACTAGCGAATCCAACTTCGAGGAACTGGTGGTCCGGGAATTTCAATTCCGATTTTGGCAGAACAAAACAAAAAGTTGGAGGAGAAACACGCATCGTTCAAGTCCAGCAGTTGAAGGAGAAACAAGCATAGTTCGAATTCAACAAAAGAAAAAAATTGGAGGCGATACAAGCATAGATCAAATCCAAGAAGCCAAAAGAAAAACAGAAACAAAAAAAACAAATCAATGAAAGCAACCAAGCAACTAGTGTAAGTTCATTTCCTAAACCAATTGAAATTTATTTTATTATTAACAAAGACAATTGATATTTGCTAGTTTTATGAATTTATTTATGTATATATTGACTATTGTTACAAATATTTTATGCCATTTTTTGAAAATAATCGACTTAGCAATTGCTAGAGATTATCTTAAAGCCTTTATTGAAATTTTATTATTGTTTTACTTGTATATATGAAAAATTTACAAAACTTGAGACAACAAAAATTCTGAGACTAAGAACTGAGAAAAATTATTCTGAAACAAAAACTAGAGACACTTATTAAAAAGTCGCAAAGCGCAAGAGACTAGATCACGTTTTAACTAACGTAAGAAAAATTCTTAGAAACAAAACCAAACCTCTTAAGATTGCGGAATTAAATCTTAACTGGCGCGAAAAAATTTTTATAAACCTCTAACTCAACAACCTTAACTGGCGCAACAAATTTTAGAATTGTTGAATCAAACCTTAACTGGCGCGAAAAAGTTTTAGAATTTTTGAATTAAATCTTAACTTAACTAACGCAAGAAATTTTTAGAACTTCTAATTCTACAATTCAACTAACACAAGAAATAAAACTTCTAATCCCACAATAAAAGAATTAACTGACGCACAAAATAATTAAAATACACCAAGATTAAAAACGCGAAAGCACAACCACGAGCAATTTAAAAAACCTAATAACACCACGATTCAAACTCAAATACCATCCATAAATAGACAAATCGCATTCTATTATTAAAAACCACATATTAAAACAAGAAATAACGAAGCGCGAATTCAAATTGTACGTAATACCTCATCCTTACAAAAGTGAATGAAACTAACCTTGAATAAAGACGCAAAAAATCTAATAATAAATCCCATCAAAAGCTATTTAAATACATCGCGAAACCTTTCAGAATTTAAGCATTATAAACAACCGTATTCAAACGTGAAAACATTTCAATAAATTAAAGACGCACAAATTGTATTATAAAATCACTGCAAGTAATAAATTACACCCACGGTAAAATTAAAAATAACTTATATTAGAGACGATAAACGCAACTAAGTAACTAACAACATCCTGTAGCCGATAACATTGTAAGCATTGCAGACACCTTACAATCGCATAAACCAACGAGATAATTATTACGCACCTAAATAAAATTGACATAATAAAAAATTAGAGAAGTTTTAACTGACGCAAATAACGCAAAACATTCACACCCGATAAATTACCACAAAAATAACCCAGCCTATTGAAACTTCGGAAATTAAAATTAAAAATCGGCAAATCAAAAGTGTACTTAACCAAACTAATACCAAGCGTAAAACTCATCAAATAACACCGAAAAACCACAAAATAAATTCAAATTTTTTCAAAAAAAAATAATTTTTTACTTTTAAAATTACCCAAATATTACCCCAGCCAAGATGACTAATTAAATGAAGCTGTACCTCGAAATGATCTCCAGCTTTAACGAAAATGGCACATGCTTACTCATCAATTACATTTCAGCCAGCGAAATATTCTTAAAGGACCTTTTACAAACCGGGCGATAACGACAGAAACATTTTGCTTATCCGCCTCATTACCAGTAAACTAACCGGAAGGGCACTAACGTTAATAGCCAGTCGCGAAGACGTAGACGAATGGGAACAATTTAAACGAATATTAATTGCATATTTCGGCGACCAACGGAACTTAAAATGTTTAGTAAGGGATTTTACCGGTCTAAGAATGGAACACAACCAGTCACCCTATCAATTTGGAATGAGATGCCAAGATGTAAGAAGCCTAATCTTGACAAAATTCAAAATCGAACAAACCGACCCAAGCGTGAGATTAATAAAAACTAAAATGTATGACGAGATGGCATTAGACACCTATCTAAATGCACTACCCGAAAGACTTTCAGATAAAATTAGATTTCAACACCCCCCAAAACTTAGAAGAAGCAATGAATATGATAATTGAAGAAGAAAATGTAATGTACTATAGAAACCGACTATATAACCCCAACGCGAATAAAAGCTATACACCAATGAAAACTATACAACCCGCAAGACAAATAAATCCACAACAAAAATTTAACCCATTCAATGCACAAACAAACCAAACGCGAACAAATAGTCCACATTTTAATAATTCAAACTTTAACAACCAATACAAACAATTTTCAAAACCCGCATATCAACCAACATTTAACTCGAACTTTTCAAAACCCGCATTTCAACCGAGATTTAACCAAAATATAAATCAACAAAAACCAGCATTTAACGCGAATCCTAATAGAAACTCACCGATGATAAACACTAATAATCCCAATAATTATTACAAACCTACACCAATGGATACCTCATCTGGTAACACCAGACCTAACACAAAAATAACGCACATAAGACCAAACCCCAATCAAAAACGCACTTTCAATTCAGAAGAGCTATTTCATCAGGAAGTAGAAGAGTATGAAGATGACCAGAATAATAATAATCAACCGTGTACGAATAACGAACAAAATCAATCAAACCATTATGAACGCGAAGAACCACACGAAAATTACGAGGAGGACGACAAAGAGAACACATGTTCAAATTTTCAAATGGACCATTTTATAAACGTCCTAACGTAATAAATCTAAATAATATGAATCACCTTGTATTACCCTATATCGAAATACCCCACGCTGAATTTAAATTACTAATCGATACCGGATCTTCAAAAACATTAATAAGCCCGCGAACAGTAAAAAAACATTATCTAAACTATGTAGAAAGAGAACCCTTTAAAATTAAAACCGCCCATCAAACAACCATACACCAATTCGTAGCAAACATACCTTTACCAAAAACCTTTAACGTAAAGATGAAACACAAATTCTGCATATTTGAATTTAATGACAAATATGACGGACTATTAGGAATGGACCTTCTAAGAAAATTAGGAGCCAACATAGATATCAAAAACCGATTACTAAGAACCAAGTATGAACGAATCTCCATTAAATTTCAAAATACCCAAACCGACGAAAAATATACATTAGAACCCCGAACAGAAAAAAAAAATAAGAATCCCCGTAAATTCAAATAAAAACTTAGGAATAATAAACCATATAACCTTTCAACAAGGAGTAGAATCCCCAACCGCATTAGTAAAAATCAAAAATAATTACGCCACAACAACAATATTAAACTCAAATGATTACCCCGTAGAACTATCTTTAACAAACCCGATAAACGTAGAAGAATTAAACTTTAACGAAATGGAAATAGATGAAACCCCGAACGAAAATTATAACCCCGTAGAAAAAGACGAAATGTTAAAACAAAATTTAAATAATATCCGATTTAACCGCGACATAAATCACGAAGAACAAAACGCAATACAAAAATTATGTTATGAATACCGCGATATATTCCATTGCGAAGGAATACCCTTAACGTTTACAAACACAGTTAAGCACAACATTGAGCTAACGGATAACAAACCCCTATTCACAAAGCATACAGATTACCCCAGGCAAGTCAGGAAGAAGCTGACAGACAAGTAACCGATCTATTAGATCAAGATATTATACAACACTCCAATTCACCATGGAGCAGCCCCGTACTGATAGTACCAAAGAAACTAGACGCATCAGGAAAACGGAAATACCGAATGGTAATAGATTACCACAAACTAAATGAGAAAACGGTAGACGATAAATACCCGTTACCGAACATAACAGAAATATTATAGAAGTTTTGCAAATGTCAATATTTTTCGAAGCTAGACTTAGCATCAGGATACCATCAAGTAGAAATGGAAGAAGGAGATACACAGAAAACAGCCTTTAGCACACCTAGAGGACATTACGAGTATAAACGGATGCAATTTGGACTGAAGAACGCACCCGCAAATTTTCAACGAGTAATGGATAACATACCACGAGGGATACACAACGAAAAATGCCTTGTGTACCTAGACGATATAATAGTGTATTCAACATCATTAGTGGAGCACATAGAAAGATTAAGAGAAGTGTTCGAAAGATTAAGAACCGCAAAATTTAAAGTACAACTAGACAAAAGCGAATTTCTACAGAAAGAAGTAACCTTTTTAGGACACGTAATAACACCCCAAGGAGTAATGCCAAACCCCTACAAAACGAACGCTGTATTAAATTACCCTATACCCAAAACGAATAAAGAGATTAAAGGATTTTTAGGCCTTAGCGGATATTACCGAAAATTTATAAAAGGTTATGCTCAAATAACAAAGTCCCTAACCAATTGTTTAAAGAAGGGAAACAAAATTGTACATACCCCAGAATTTATAAAAGCAGTAGATAAAATTAAAAGCATTTTAACAAATCACCCCGTATTAGAATACCCAGACTTTTCGAAACCATTCATATTAACAACAGACGCATCAAATGTAGCCTTAGGCGCAGCATTAAGTCAAGGAACAGTAGGTAACGATAAACCCATCAGTTACGCATCAAGAACCCTCAACGAAACAGAGCAACGATACAGTACGATAGAGAAAGAATTGTTAGCCATAATTTGGGCAACAAAATATTTCAGACCGTACTTATACGGACGGAAATTTTATATGTATACCGATCATAGACCATTAGTATGGCTATGCAAACTCAAAGAACCTAACTCGAAATTACAAAGATGGAGAATTAGACTAGAAGAATATGATTACGAGATCATATACAAAAAGGGAATTTACAACAATAACGCAGACGCTTTAAGTAGAATCCAACTTAACGCACTTGAGACAGAATCATTAGCAGGAAACGTAGACGAAACCGAAGTCAGAGAAGACCCAGAAGAAATGGAAACCATACATTCGACACAAAATGACGAACCGGAAACCGCAATAAAAATTTTAAACGAAGCTATAGACATGAAACCCAATCAATTTATAATCACAGAAGTTTTAAACAACCCCAACCCTGTAAAATACACGAAAGTGGATAATAAGAAAATTTACCAAATTCAAATAACGAAAGACGACAATGAATCACAGATAATTAAAATATTAAAGGAATACACCCCTGAGAAAAAACGATTTTACTTTTATTTTAACACGGAAAACTTATATAAACGATTTTCAGAAATATATGTAAAACTATTTAACAATTCTGGCCCCGAACTTATAAGATGCACAAGAAAATTAATAACATTAGACAACCCTGACGAAATAAATGACGTAATAAGAAACCAACACGAAGGAAAGACCAACCATCGAGGAATAAACGAGACCCTAAAACAAATTATGAGACGTTACTATTTCAAGGACATGAAAGAATTAACTACAGACTTTATCAATCAGTGCGAATTATGTGATAAAGCCAAATATGACAGAAAACCCCCAAAGATACCCTTAATGTTAACTAAAACACCCGACAAACCTTTCCAGAAATTACATGCAGATACTCTAGTAGTAGAAGCACAAAGTTACCTAACGCATTTACGAAAATAGGACAAGCAATACCAATCACTTCTAAAAATAGTATAGACGTAACCCAAGGATTTCTACACTATTTTACATTTTACGGAACACCGAAACAATAACATTAGATAACGGAAGCGAATTTAAAAACGAAACAATTCAAAACACTTTAGAATTACACAAAATAAAAATTCACTTTATAACGGAAAACCACCCTGAATCAAACGGACTAATTGAGAGACTACATTCAACCCTATTAGAACAGATCAGACTATTAAGAATAAATTACAAGAAAGAACACATAACCAATTTAATGTCATACGCATTAATCGCGTATAATAACACGATTCATTCAACTACAAATTTTACACCCTTAGAACTAACCTTAGGACATTCAGATTCACGCAACCCCTACGATATACATTATAACAAAGAAATCTACCAGCAATATGCTAAAGACCACAAGGAGAAACTAAAAATAACCTACGACAAAGTAAAGGACAAATTAGATAACGATAAAGAGCGAATTACCGCGACCCGTAATAAAAACTCCGACATAAACAAATTTTCCATAGGACAAACCGTATTCGAGAAAAATTACCAAAGTAAAAGACACAAAACGGCACCGAGAAATTTAGGACCCTTTAAAATCAAACGAATATCCGACAAAAACGTAGCCGCAATAGACGACGGCAAGATAACAAAATATGTTCACCTCAAAAATTTAAGACACTCTGTACTTTCAGATGGACAATCGTCACCCTTACCGTCAACCTCCACCCAGGTAGAACGGACACAGAAATTATAATTGAAGACATAAAGAATAACCCCGGTACACTACCAATTAAATTAGGCAGTATGCAAAACACCATAGATTATTGGACCTTTGCACAAAAATTCGATTTAGCCGAGCTAAAACAAGAATTTCAAATAATCAAAAATAATTATTTTCGACTAAAACAATCAATGGACACAACAATTGATAGAAAATCAAAACGACATTAAAACCATAATTAGTAATCAAATATCGTTAACACAATCAACGATCATCAAATTTAATGAAACCCTTAGAAAACTAGTTAGAAATCAAGATAGTATAGCCAATCGAATAGAAACCTTAGAAAATAACATGCGAACTACCATGTTAGGCATGCGAGATTTAATCAGATTCAATACGATATATAACCAAATAATATCAACCCTAACTTTAATTCAACAAATCCTAGCATTGTTAGAAAACGCAGTCACCTTTGCAAAATTAAATACCCTACATTCAAGTATCATAGAACCAATAGATTTATTAACGGAATTATTGAGAATAAAATCTTTTATAACTAACAGTAAATTACCTTTCGATGTATTAGAATCAAACATTTTAATATTTGAAAAATAGCCACAGTTAAAGGCTATGTAAAAAATAACGATATAACATTTTTAATAGAAATACCAATAGTAGAGATTAACAGTTACAATTATTATCACTTATTTGCTTTTCCAATGAAAATGACTAGCACATACCAAGTTATTATTCCAAAAACCAAATTCCTATCCTTAAATGAACAAAGATATGGTTATACGAACGACAAATGTAATGAAGTCGCACCCAGTCAATACTTATGCCAATCATTAACAACCACAACAATTCAAGAAGACAGCCCTTGCGAAGTACAACTACTAAAATTTACCAATCATTATGAAAATTGTGAAGCCAAACCTGAATTAATCAACAACATGAAAATTCAGAAAGTAACGGAAAATAAATGGATAGCCATTTTTCCCACCGAAGTAATCGCAACAATGTATTGCAATCAAGATAAAAGTAATTTAGCATTAACCGGAAGTAAATTAATCACCCTTAAGGAAAATTGTTATTTAAAATTAAAAAACGAAATAATTAGAGTTTACCAAGATCCAGTACAAAGCAAGAAATTAGCAAATCTACCCGATCTGCAAATCAAGATTACCCAAGAAGAAGATGAAGAAACCCTTCAAAAACCAATGCAATTGGAACACCTGGAATTAGACAACTTAAACCACGCCATGAAACTCATGGAAGAATATAAAGAAAAACTGAACGAGATCAAGACGCCCAAAGTGCACTACGATAATATTAGTGTATGGACAATTATATTGATTTTATTGACTATTTTATTGATCATTTATGTAACGTACAAAATATGTATTAGATTTAAGAATAATAAAGAAAACAGTTTTAGATTTAAGAAACCCAAACAAACAAATGTACCCCTAGAAAATATGAATTTTAAATGAGATTAAACGAAAACGAATTTAATTAAAAATCAAGAAAAGGTAAAAACCCTTAATTTTTAATGTACGTTGGGAGGAGTTATAGGATCCCCCATCTATTATACATATAAAACTAATATCCTTATTATGAAATATTAGGAAACATTAGGAAATGTTAGGACAGTGCAACAATGTCGTTGCAACATTTTATTACATTATATTAAGATGATTTCAGTTCCCACGAGTGGAAACGCTACAAAGTAGCACAAGGATAAGTGACACTGCAAATGTCAGGTCACAGACGGTCGTCGGATGTCACGTACCGAGATTACGCAGAATAAGCCTGCAACATTGTAATTATGAATAGCTTTTAAGATAGCAACTATGTATTATGAAGTGTAAGCGGACATTACGTCCGCAGGTTCCCACAGAATTGTGAGGGGGAGAAAGTTATATAAGGACCAGGAGCTCCACTCCTAGTCAGTTCATCAAACGTTCAGCTTTTACCTTGCAGTTCGTAAGATAACTCACTGTACAATTAATTAATGTATTTCGACTTAGACTTATTATTCAAGTTTGTTAAAATTCCAATTAATTTCTGTATAAAACCAAATAAATTTGTTAAAGTTCAAAGAAGTCTTTTTAAAAAGGACCGCTCGAAGCCACGAACCTTAACTCGCGTTAGAGTTTTAAGCTGGCGGTTATTTGCAAGATTGAGTGAAGTGTTTTATTTCTCTGAATTCAAGTGCGTGCCGTTATGTTCTAAGTTAGTTATTTCTCTGAGTAAGTAATTAGTATAGGTAGTATTACCATGAACTCAAGGCTGTGTTATGCAGCATAAGTCAGTTATTTGTTTAAATACAGTACTTGTCGACTTCCATAAAATACAACTACGGGTTAAAGCTCAGTTCAAGTAAATTGATCCGTTAGATTATTGTTTTAGAGACCGCATCGCTTTAGAAGGGTCTCCTATTATATTGTGTTTCGACGGTGTCAGAGGCCGTTAGTCACTAAGCCACGAGACTACCTGAGTATGCAAAGCTCAGGTCAGGAGTCACGTTACTGTACTATTTGACCCTTGAGAAGGTCGTATTTTTCCGGGTGTTGATGACCCCGTGGTTAAAGGAGGGTCGTCGCCATCTGAAAGTTAAGTAGACTACGGTAGAATTAATTAATTATTGTATTGGGGTGGTTTCTCCCAGAACTGTTATCAATATTCATAAAATAAGGATTTTAGTTTTGTTTAGTTAAGTTGTGTTTGTGCTAGCCGGAGACTTTAAAAGATTAGTCCCTGTGAAGTGATTTATTTTCTGTCCTGCAATCTTGGTTCATCGCCAACGAACAAAGTGCGACGAGAGCTATTACCGCGATTGGTCCATGGGCCGTTTAATTCCCATGGTGGCGCCCTATTGTAAATAACGTTAATTACTGTATAATTTTGTATGCATATGTAATTAGGTGTAGTTTTAGTTAATAGCCCATTTAATAAAACAATCGGAATTTCGTCTTAGTGTGTTTGTTTAATGAACCCCCCCTCTCACCGACTGCTGCAGCTTGCGAGGCAATGTCCCGAAACGTGAGGGTACGATAGTGCTAGAGGTCATGCCATTTATTATTTATTGTTAATTGGATACCCTCACGCGGTAGGTAAATATGTAAATCACAAGTTATGTCACTCTTATGTGATAAATAAATATCACAGTATTGATTTTGAAAATCCAAACATCTTAAGAATAGAGAACAACAAATCAAAAAGAATTTTTTTAGAAATATATCATATTTATAAAGCTAAAAATACAATAAACAAGAAATCAGATATTAGTAACTTAAGTTTCATATACACATATTTATTAAATTTTGAACAAAATTAATGACAAAATTAAAGTAAACATACACACACACACACACAACACACACACACACACACACACAACACACACACACATGCATACATTATACACTCACATCATATAATATTCATGCACATTCACACATACGTATGCACTCGATGCTCTGTCATCAAACAAATTAGCCTTCTTATATCCTATGAAACAGAAAATCTTTTACATCAAAATTAATGACATCAAATTGATGTATATACAAGTTTAATATTTACAATTTATGTTTAAATATTTTTAATTTTGTTAGTTTTATAAGTTTTTTCAAGATTTTTATTATGTTTGTTATACTAATTTTTATTTAACATCAAGTTTGTAAGTTTATAATTTATGTACCACATTTATAATCTAGCGTATACAATTTTTTTAGATAGCCTGTGATCAAGAATTTAAAATAAATTCGAAAATTTAGGCCATAAAAAAAGAGTTTTCAACTTAATCCAGTGACCTCAAACGCACAAATCAATTTTGAATTACAAATATTTGGGTTGTAATTATTTTTGCTTTATATATATACACACACAAGCACGCATGCACGCACGCCCGTGCGCACGCGCCGCGCACGCGCGCACGCGCGCACGCACGCGCGCGCGCGCGCGCGCACGCGCGCGCACTGACGCATGTACGCGCGCACAAATACACGCGCGCAAGCACGCTCGTGCGCACGCACGCACACGCACACACACTCACACACATGTACACATGCACACGCACGCACGCGCGCACACACTCGCACACACGCACATGCGGACACACGCACACACACACGCACGCATGCATGCATGCACGCACGCACAGACGCACACACGCACACACGCACACGCACACGCACACACACTCACACGCTTACACACACACACATACACACACACATTCACACACACACACACACACACACACACATACACAGGCACATTGTCCCCATGGCGATTCTTTTTTATTATGAAGATAATGGGCATGCTTTCATTTTTCAAAATAGCAAAACTCTACGGAGACTAGTAGTCAGGAATTCATTTGACAAATATGAGTAAACATGCAAGCTATTTGAAAAATGTAAAAATAGGCATTTCCGATTTCATTACTCAGCGGTGTTATTTGAAACAGTATATAAAAGGCAATGGCACTGTGTTGTGTCTATTTTTCACTTCCAATAGTTGAATACTATTCCATTAATTGTCGAGCGTTTCATCTTTAGCCGAGTGTTCGAAACCTGCTAGTCATGTTATTATTCATCATATGACAAAAGCATTACATTTTTCAAAATATCTGTATGCCAAATGATATGTGTCAACAAGATTTACAAATTATTGATCACTGTAAGTAAAATTAAGCCTACTTCCAATATGCGTTAATATGGTAAATTTCCATAGTAAGAATCAAATTTGAATTAGATTATATATAAAGATTTGAGATATATATGCTTCAAAATTTACTTACAGGGCGCTAATTTCATAAGTGTTCAATATTAAAGCTGAGTTTTTCTTAAAACAGTCAATAGTTCTAACGGATGCTTTTAGTCCATGATTCTTGTATTTTCTTGTGTAGCATTTGGATACGCCTTCACTTATGATATCCAGACGAGTTAAGTTGGCAGCATCTGTCTCAAAAATCTCTGGACAAGATTCCGAAATACAGAGTCCGTGTCTCAATTTGAAGTGCTTATAGTTAATTACATCTCTACTAATTTCCTGAAATTAAAAAAAGTATTATTGGACAAGGTTTTACAGTCAAACATTTGCAAACCATTTCATCCGTTCGCATGTTACACACTGATTCAAAAATTTAAGTTATTATAGTTTAAATTAAGTCAGATCTTTAGTTAAACCTTTTGGTGTCTTTCAATTCCATATAAGCATAACAATAGCTGAATCTCGATCAAAAAGCAATGTATCTTAAAATTAAGGATATTAAATTCAGCATGGCTAATTTCTATTTTTATAGTAAATTATTTGCCACTTATAATCGACTTAAAAAAAAAGTTAATAAAAAGCAAAAGCGAAACATAGCTATTTACACATACGCATTACCATTAGTGTTCAGGTTTGTTCAGGCGCTGCCATGAATTCTTGCTAAGCAAATTAGCATCTTTGCTCTGTACTAGTCTTATACCTGTACTTCTTTGGTAACCCAACAATCAATCCAATTATATCCACGTGTTGCTCCTTCACCACTGATTCTTAAACTTTCGTTTACAGGTAAAGCCTACTCTTATTTGCAACCTCTTTCTTTCCAATACGTCTTAACTAATCTACAGGTCGTAAAAGCATTCTGTTTATTCATTTATTCTTCGCTAGATGACGCGGTATCACTTCTCGAATGCATTCACACTGTGCGGCAAGACTTTGCTAACAATCCCGATAAAGTGACATTCCAGAGTTATGATGGTGTTGGTGTAATTAACGGACTTCGTAGAGATGCACATTCTGTTATTAGTCATTCCTATAAATCTTGAGTTTTTGTGCATTGCTATACGCACCGACTGCAGTACAATATACTTGCCTGAATCAACAAGTTCAGATGTTTTTTTTTCTATTTTGAGTAATATTTTCAGCTTTTTAGTAACTTACCTCAAAGAATTTATATGCTACATGGGACTATCGGCAAAAAAGAACTATAAGCTTCCGCTGCCAGTAGGAATTTCACGAGCAGAAGAGAACAGTTTTTCGACGTCACAAAAAACGATGATGGTTTGTGTACGTTTTATAATATCTCGCTACCCATAGCAAAATCTGAAAAATCGCAAATTATCCGGAAATAATTAATTTTGCCAGCCCTTGAAGAGGTTTCAAGAACTGTTCTATACAAACCTGAATACGATATATATAAAAAAATTATTTGGGCTACAACACGGTACAAAGGCATAATAATAAAATGAATTGTGGAATTCAACACTTCTTATGTAATTATCTGCAAACGGCCCATTTTTTCCATACAACTAGACAAGACAACTTTACCTGGTAATCAAACATTATTATTGGCATATACTCGTTTTGTTATGGATCAAGAAGTCTTTGGAGAACTGCTTCTTACGAGAACTTTGACAACAGGCGAATCAATATGCAATGTTTTTAGAGGTTATTTCATGTAAAGAGCGATTTCTTTATCAAATATAATATAAAAGGCAGAAGGTAGAGCACCGGACATATTTGGTTGCTATCGTGGATTTATAAACCTTCTAAAAGAAAATGTACCTGGGGTCTGGGGTGATTGCAATACGCCCTGTCATCTATGGACAACATTTAGTCGCTGAAAGTCTGAGAGGTGGATAGCACAGTCTCTTCAATTTGTTATAAAAGCAGTAAAAAACTTCGAAGCAAGACGTTGAATACCAGGTTATTTGCGCAGCTATGTATAGAAAATGCCGGGAACTTTTATCGAATACTGACGTACGCTACCCTTCGAAAGGCTTACTTGACAAGATGTTTTCATCATTTGAGACCATTATAGAGTTATTAGTTGATGAAGATCCAATTATAAAGGAAAATTTAATTCAGTGGAAATCAAACATTCCTTTTTAACAGATTTGTTCATTGAATCTACTAAAGTTAACTTACAATTACAATGTAAAAAGTCTAAATTTGATAAAAGCAAAGTCCATTATTTCAGCTATTATTGTCAGAATAACATTAATCAAGCAATATATCGAACAGTGCTAATTTTTTCAGTTATCCATTTTGTCTCAGACAAACTGTCAGGATGATGATGTTTCAACCTACGTTAAACGTTTAAAAATGTTTCACACAGACTTTTAATTTAGGTTTGAGGATGTTTCAACTATAGAAATACCATGGTGGATTATAATTCCATACGGTGTCATTGAAGAAAATGATGTCATACTACTTGAAGAATCGATCAGAACAAGCACTAACAAAGAACTTAAAGGACAGTTCAAAAGTGCTGATATCAGCAATGTTGGTTCAGAGAGACATACTTATTACTTATCCTGGATTATGGACTATGGCAAGAAAGTTTTTGATAGCTTTTCCATCGTCATACCTCGTGGAAATGGGCTACAGCGCGGTAATAAATCTCGTTACAAAGAAAGAAACGGATTAAAAATTATCGATCGAGGAGATTTACGGTTGAACTTAACTAAATTGAAACCAAATATTGAAAATTTCATATTCAGGTAACGAATGCAATATGTCCAGTTCTTTTTGAAAAAGCAGGCGACCATTTGCTTCAAACTGCTTTTGTGAATGTGCAGCTTTCGTTTATTTTGGCTCACTTTAAAAGATTCATTATTATTTTGATTTATTTTTTATTATTTCTTTCAACCAATGGACACGAGTCTATTTTTCAGCGATTGTCGAATTATGTGGGATACAGCATAAACAATTTTTTTTTGTGACGAAATGTTCTTATGGTATTGAACGTATGCAGGTCCCACCAATGTCTGGGAAGCCAATATCAATTCACGCACAGCATCGATGTTTTGCGAAACAACTTCCGATTTTTAACGACCTTTACGTAGTTCGTCATTAACCTAGCTACGGCAACGATTGAAGTCAACAAACCATTGTTAAACAGTTTTCCTTGATGGTGCTTCATTGCCAAAAGTCTAATTAAGAGTATCGATGCGCTATTATTGGGTTAATCTTCGCTTAAAATTGTACAAACAAATCGCTCGAAAATGTTCACTATTTAATTTCATTTTTATCCGGAATGTAATTTTTCAAGCAGCATAAATAGCGATCGTATTTCAATACATTTTAAGTGTGTATATCAGCAAAAATGTTGGGATTTACGATAGAAACTTCATTTCTCAGATACAAGCACTGGTTTAACACAATCCCGAAATATAATGGTATCCCTCGTATACCTTTTCAATGTAATCACCGGTCAAGTCACGCAATTGGTTAACGTGTCGGCGATCAAAACCGAAGGTTACATGTTCGAATCCTATTCGGGTTGTATTTTACGTCACTCAATTACCAACTTGATTTGAAAAGATCATTTAAATTTTGCATAAAAGTCTAAATTACACTTCATCGTATCAAATAATATTATAGTATTATAATCAATTTGCCTTTAGCAATTACCCAATATTTGTGTTTAATAGTTGGCACACAACCCTGATTTTGAGCGGCGCTTCATGTCTACAGGGTGGCATTAATTTTATGTCATTAAATTTAGGTGATTGAGATTGATTAGCTAAATAAAAAACCTATATGGCATTTTACTCTTGGACCGCCTTTTAAATGCCCAACCTAAGTCAAGGTTTATTAACAATTTTTGTTTGTCTTGTCGGTCTCTACACCCCGCTGAAATTAATGACATAAAACTAATGCCACCCTGTACATCAGACATAAGTAAAAAACTTGACGCTGTCAGATATGACGATCAAAAAAGTCAAAAGTAATTGAAAATTGGTTTGATGTATGGTTGCGTTTATGATTTAGATTTGTATATCTTTTTAATTGTTTGATATAACTGTTAATCCACTAGTGATATAATGAATTAAATTATTTGATCCAATTGTTAAAATAAATGCGCCTAGCGTCTATGTATATTATGACATAACAGGTAGTTGATTATTGCTTATGTAAATTTATTAATAGTGTATCTATGCAATACAACGTTGACAATTTGACTAGTGATAAATGATAGTGTTCGTCGCTTAAAAAACTGGCGTAGTAGATATTGTAAATAATGATTAATAGTAATAAACCTAGCGGCATTTTGGTAGATTGAGGATTGCCATTAAATATTTGTGAATATTTAGACTTGTATTGAACCAAATAAAGACGTATAAAACCTTAGTGCGTTACAATATAAAAACTAAATATAGAGACATTATTAAGGATACACTAAAAAATGTATGAGAGATTTGAATTTTTGTTTGAACTTTTCAGTTATTAGGTTAACAACTTGCCGGCGTTATTATAATAACATTAATCATTATAACAAATATTTCATTGATAAATTATTGATGATGCATAAAATGTGTCAGATTTAATCCAAATTAAGTTTTTTCCGTTTTAACTAAACGAGTTTTTGTGTACAGTGTTTTGCTTCAAAGAATGTCTCGAGCACATCTTCAAGGAGGTTTTAATTATAATCTCAAAAATCAAAATAACACTACTAAGTAAATAAATAATTTGAATAGACCGTTTAGGCTTACTTAAAGTGAGTTTCTGAGGCTCAAGATTAATTCACTAATGAAGCTTAGACTGCCTTTTGCATATAAGTCATTATTATTGAATAACATGAGGTCAGCATATTCTGCCTTATTTAGCTTCATAATTATGTGATGATTAAGATTATGTAAAAACAATCTCTGAATTTTTACAATCAGATTGCATTGCGGTTTTGTATGCTTTGCAGTTTTGTCTTTATCAGGGACGTAGCACGCAAAACCGGGACCTGGTGCAAGACTACAGCGGGCCCTCTTTATCATTTTACAAAAAAAGTGCAATTTAAAATAGCACAAAAATGTATGGTTGGTTAGTAGAAGTACTGTAGGTGGTAACAATCATAGAATCACGCGTAATCACGCAACAAAACTAATGCTAATCTATTTATACCAAGAAAAATTTACTTTTCTTGCCTTTTGATTGGCAAACAATAAAATCATTTCATTGAGATCTAAAGTCCTGGCCGGTTTCATTTACTATTCTTAAGATTGCCAAGTTAGAGAGTTTGTTCTGCGTTATTTTATTTCTTAAATAATTTTTATCAATTGTAGGATTGAAAGTGATCTTTCCGTACTTTCTACCGTTATGGAAATCATTAAAAAAAAAGGATGAAAGCACAGCAGATTTCTTTAACAAAATCAGCATCAGAGTGATCTCTCAGACCGAAGGAAAAAGTACTTTACATCTTTGAACTACGCTATTTAGCCCTTCGAATCGATTTTCAAATTGTGATATAATGGCGTCCAACGTTAGATTAAACACCAACACATGGAAGTTGTCTTGGGCGTTGAACCGTTGTTCGTCACATGACAACTAATCGATTTTGTTTTTGACTTTTCTGATTCTGTAGTTTCTGAAACTTGGATTAATTCTCCAACTGCAAGCTAAATCAGCTGTTTCATATACAACTTCCTCGAATATTCTCCTGAATTCTGCGATACCTCCTTTATCAGGTTCTAAAAGTTTTGATGCTCTTTGAACAGTGGATGTTCGTGACCTATGGAAACGGCGGTTCTGCGTGTTTTGATGCTATAGAGTAAAATATGACACAAGAATATTTTCCTAAACATTCCTTTTAGTTTTGTAAACGAAATCCATTCGGCGATTTTTTTTGCTTGCAAACTTATCAATTACTTTTTCATTAAAATTTGCTATTGTTGTTTTCAATCTATGTTCTGTTGATAATGCCAGAAGAGCTGTAAAACGATCTTGATATATGGTGTTACGAAGAAAGTTTTTTTATTCGTTTTGATGTAGAAAAACAAAGTTCGGCTTCGTACGTAGTGTGTGGTATGGTCATTGAAATTTCAGGTAAGCGTTTGAATTCTGAAAAACATCCTCTACTAATCAAAAATTGTAAAAGTGCCGTAGCTCACGTCTGTATTCATTTCTTGCGTAAATAATGGCAAATTCAGTTCTTAACCGCTGTTTTATAAACATAGGATAAGTGTCAATCGTTAAATTTAGTTCATCTTCTACAAAATATGGAAATTTGTTAAGTAGAATTTTGAATATACACAAAAGTCAAAAATATTAACACACTAATAATAATTTTTTAGATAATTCCACCTACTCAGATAAAAAACGGCTTACCAACTTTAAAACCTTTGACAATCAATAAGCAGTTTATGTACACTAATTACTAACAAACACATTATAATCAGTCTCGCTCAGAAACATCCATTTTAAAAAAACTATATAATTTAAGGTAGTCGTTAAATCATTTAAAATTAGAAATAATTTATTTTATCAGTATTATTCAATCATTCGATGTCCACAAACAAGTCACTCTTTAAAAATAATTTAACAGACAAGTCCACTTCCTAACACAAAACATGGTTTATCAAGCTAAAAGGCGCGATTTAATTAATGAACGTAACGTCGCTAATAGTACAGACGGAGCTGTATTCATTGCAGCACCGAAGTATACGTATTTTCGTCTATAACCCCCACTATTTTACCTTGCGCGTCTTGGTTAAAAATGCATCAATCTGAAGCTTTCGGTACACATACCCGTTTTCATTATATGCATAGAATATACCTTACGGAATAGAAGGGAATCACCATTATCAACCTTAATACTGACTTGCCATCTATGAGACGACGTTGGTACTAACAAAAAACGATTTCTGTAATTGTGCTGTTTACACTACTAACGTGCCAATTTATAAAAAAAGACAATGACACGCGATTTTCGCAAGCGGTCACCCACCCAAGTGCTGACCGTGCCCAACGTTGCTTAACTTCGGTGATCGGACGAGAAGCAACACTGTAGGGTAAGCCGCCACGGCTACGGAAACTTTTGTAATATCGCAAAATTTGAATCATTGTACAAAGTTTAGTTGTACGTGATATTTTTCATGCTTGAGATTGTTATGTACATTTCCACTAACGTAAATTTTGTAAATATATTTTGATTTGATTTTGTGCTTTTCAACGTGGTATGACCGTTGTCTATATTAAAAATCGCGCTCCGGGTATGTAAAGTGCATATGCGAATGCACCTAGCAAATATTCGAACTCCTCGTTTTCTGAAAATTACTCGAAAATTTAATAAACGACGGCCGTAAGTGGAACGAAAGGCGAGGAGATAATCGTATAATCATTACACATAGCAAGCACCCTCTTCTGCAAATGCAATTTCACCTGCATGATATGTACCATCCTTTGCGAAAATCATACGCATCACCGAAGCTTGTATCGAACTCGTGTACGGGATTGTTAAAAAATTATATACCTCCATGTCGAGATGTGCTACACGGCCCTGCAACTGCTATATGTATATGTACGCTACTAAAAAAAAAACAGGGTCCACCCACCCAAGTACTGACCAGAGCGAGAGGGTGCTTAACTCTGGAAACGTACGATCTCCAATAGACATAAATGTATGCAAAATACGTGTATTAAACAAATTGGAAATTTATAAATACAGTAGTGTAAGGCAGTTTATGAACAAAATATCAATACAATACAAAACTCCTCTTATATAAAAATATAATTTGTATTTAATGTCAGTACTCTATATACATAGGATAGTATAAATACGATCAGTGCTTGGCATAAGCTAACCTAATTAAAAGGACTTCCCTAAATTAACAATAATGAATTAAAAACCTATTTACCTTAAGTGTTAATTATTTGAATTGCTATTGAAAATTCAAGGTTCATGAACATCTGTAAACTAAGTTTTGTGGTTATGTTATGTTTAATTATTGTTTCAGTAGCTTTCAATTTTTTTGCCGACTTTTTTGTGCGTGCTGCCATCTTACAGGCGAGGAAAGAATGCATTATATGAACCAAATATGGGCTATTCAGTTTCCGCCCCTTGATTATATGTATCCTTTAGGTATGAAGTGGTTAGGTATAAGTCTTTCAAAATCTCATGGGCTGTAAGGTGCGCAAGGAAGGAAGCGAGAGAATCGTATAAAAAGAAAGAACAATACAAGTAAAATCTAAAGACATTGAATTACCGGATGCGTATTCTGAATTAACTCACCTGCTATTCTATGTGGATTGCATAACCAGTAATTTATCAACATAATATAAATTATAAAACTACAATGTTTGTATGGGGAACCTGTAACTTTTTTAGTGTATTGTTTATTGTTCTTCTCGTGTCATGTTTCTGTGCGTGTGTGGATAAAAATAGACAGGGTAAATTTTTTATAACTCTTGGCAGCCAAAATACTGTCCTCTTATTATTTTTTAAGAATGCATGTTTCATAGAAATTTAATCTAAGAATCATAAAACTACTACCACAATCTTCAAATTGGCCCGCATTAGATTTAAGACTTCTCTTATTAATTTTCTTCCTTGATGATACAAATTTATCACCCTCCAGTTTGCTCTTCGCTTCTGAAATAATTCGCTCGACTGTGTTTAGTCCAACTACAGTTGCTGTTGCTACTCGTTCTTGTAAATTGTTCATTCCATTCTTTCCTTCTCTCATAAACTTATACACACTATAAATAATTTTTCTTCCTTGACTGTGAACTGCTTTCTTGCGGTTACTCATTGCAAAATTAAAAGCTCACAAATAACAAAATAATCTATAAAACCAAACATTAGTCTTCTAATTGAATTGAAACCTTCATTATACCTACAAATATAAACCTAGACTGAGTTGCAGTAGTTTTTAAAAAACTGGTTAACAATAATAATGAACCACAAATCTTAATACGCAAATAAACGACAGATGAATTAAAAATCGACAGCTGAGTTGTCAATATTTTTAGGATGCACTTTAACGTAAATAACTTAAATTGGTGTTCTGCGCAACAGCCCATGAGGTTTTGAAAGACCTCTAACACAGAGTACGCTGCTGCAACATTTATTGCCGATTTTTACAGCAGTATTATTACCAAATTTCGACTAAGAGTGCTGAATATATTTTGTAAACCAATATATAATATTAATAAACATTAATTAGTATTAATATTTATTGGCGTCTTGCCAAAAATTAGCGGCTCTGCAGCACTACAGATTCTATAGAGAAAGCGGCACTGTCTTTGAAATCTTGGTTTCTGTTATGCAGTGCACTGGATACAACTTTCGTGAAGCTTAGGATTTAATATTCCATTCCTATCACCACAACTGTTACAAAATTTCTGAGTTTTTTCTTTAATCCAAGTGCTTCATTTCTTTTGGTTGCTTTCGAGCTTACCAAGATTAGTTTTGTCAAAAGTTGTAAAATTTCCCGATAGTGAAACCTCAAGCTATGAAGAGAATCATCACGAGACGGCTATCGCGTGGTACACAAACGTTTTAAAGTGTGCTTCTTAGATTTGAACATCGTTTTATACTATGTGCAAAAAATCCATACAGACTTTCCACAAAGTCGCAAAATTTTTGTAATTCTATCGAAATTTTTACAGGATCATGGATTACAAGATTCCGATTGTGTGCATTGTAGTATACATACAACGCATTAGGGTGTTTCTTTAAAATAATTTGTTACAGTATTCCGCGCAAACACAAAAGAAAACAGTAAAAGTAAGTAGAGAAACCGTTTACGCCGAATATCGCAGCAGAACGGGGGATAGAATGGTAGAATTGGGCCAGCTCAAAAACGTCGGAGAGGGGCGTGGGTGAAAACAAAAACACATTGGAAACCTCTGAGATACTCTATTGATAACATAGAAATCTTGGATGATTGTTTACAAAGCAATAAAATAAATAAGTTGCGTAATTGTGATTGTGTCATAACATATAAAAATTGGTAATCAAATATAACATCTTATATTCTAAATACTTACTTAATGGTTTACCTTATATACATATAAAAGAAAATTAAGCATAAACTGTACAGTAAATCTAGAAAAAGAAATATACCTAAATTATATGTACATGCTGCTTTGTGAAGTGCACCTCCTCAGAAATAATATAATATTAAAATTAGACACCCTAACTTAAATTAATCATATATTAAATACTTTTAAATTGAGGCATAAGTTCCGAAAGACAAAAGAAACAGTAAAACGGACTCCAACATAAACATTCATCATCATCATTAGGTCTTCAGTCCTAGAACTGGTTAGACGCGTACCATCATTGTTCCCTATTCTGAACTAACCTACAGATTTCCCTGAAATATGCACAGTTTGCATCTATAACTGTCTGATCTAGGTCTACATCTACCTCTTTTTTCCTATCTCTGCTTGTAATATATCACATACTATTCCCCAAAAATGCCTTAGAACGTATTCCGCCCTACTATTTCTCTTTTTCCCCAGATATCCTTGTTCCCATACTATTTCTGTAACTTATTTGTTATTATCTTTGTCTGTCCATGCTATCGACCTCATACATCTGGAGCATTTCAAAAGACTGCTACCGTTTTTGTGTCTGCGTTTCAGCCAACATTTTTTAACATGTTTCTATTTATACAATTGAGAGGATGGTTATTAAAGAAGTGTGCGATTGCATTATTGAAAGGCTTAAGTAGTCGTTTTTTTTAATATTTATTTTGAGGGGGAAAATTCATTATGATTTAAGTTACCTCTTTGGTAGATTTTAATATGGTTCTGAGGCGACTCTATGGCGGGTTTACACTTGTCAGATACCAATGTTGTTCTATGAAGATTGTATATAGATCTGAGGCGACCCTATGGCGGGTTTACACTTGTCAGATACCAATGTTGTTCTATGAAGATTGTATATGGATCTGAGGCGACCCTATGGTGGATTTACACTTGTCAGATACCAATGTTGTTCTATGAAGATTGTATATGGATCTGAGGCGACCCTATGGTGGGTTTACACTAGTCAGATACCAATGTTGTTCTATGAAGATTGTATATGGATCTGAGGCGACCCTATGGTGGGTTTACACTTGTCAGATACCAATGTTGTTCTATGAAGATTGTATATGGATCTGAGGCGACCCTATGGCGGGTTTACACTTGTCAGATACCAATACTGTTCAACGGAGATTGTATATGGTTTTGAGGTAACCTTATTGTGAATATATACTTGTTAGATACCAATGCTGTTTTATAAGGATTGTTACTATGCTTATTTTTATGTAATTAGTTATTTTATGTATAAATAGAAATCATGTATGTAGGCTGTATTTCATGTTAATATTGCAAGGAAAACCCGGGAAAAACTTGCAATGCTACCTAGATATTGTGGGCATTTGATTTTTATTTGTTATTTCTTTTAGTAATGGAATCCATTGTTTACTGAAAGTCACGGATTCGTTTGCAACGCAGTTATTTTTATGTAAGGTTATATAGGCAGCTTCTTTGATTTTGCGTTTTTGGTGGTTTTCTTCTTTTTCTTCTTTTCTTCTTTTCAGGGAGTATGTGTATTCAGCTCGTTCCCTTTCTATTGTTTTCTAATTTTATACCCTATTTTACCGAGATTCAGTGAAGGAGGTTAAGCAACCTGTGGCTACCAAGTTCCCCCAACACTTAGACATTTGCCGAAACAATGGTTTCTTAGTAAATCCTTTCACACACTTAACATTATTCGAGAATATTGCCCAACCAATTCTTGTAGTTACTTATAATAATCATCATGTTTACGCACAGTTATTTTTTCGTCATTAGTTTATCCATCTTGGGATTGGTTGGATGCGTACTTCCATTGATTTCTATTCTGGGCTAGCCTACACATCTCCCTAAAACCTCTACAGCCTACATATTTGTTTATCTGTGTGCAGTAGTCTAATCTAGTTCTGCCTCTTCTTCTCTTTTTCCTATCTCTGCTTCTAATATATTCCGTACTATTCCCTCATGCCGTAGTATGTGGCCTATCATCCTATCTCTCCTATTTTTTACCGTTTTCCACATATTTCTTTCTTCCCCTACCATTTTTAGTACCTCTTCGTTCTTAACTTTGTCTGTCATTGATATCTTCATCATACGCCTGTAACACCACATTTCAAAGGCTTCTACCTTTTTTTTGTCCGCTTCTTTTACTATCCAGGCTTCACAGCCGTACAGTGCTGTGCTCCACACATATGTTTTAAGCAATCTTTTCCTTGTTTCTATGTTTGTGGTCTTTGAGCACAGTAGTTGCTTTTTCTTGTTAAATGTAGCACGACCTTGTGCTAATCTTTGTTTTATATCTTTTGTGCGTTTCCCAACTTGCGTTATTTGGCTTCCTAGGTAGCAGAAATCCTTAACCTCTTGTAAGTTCGTGTTAAATACTTGTATTCTTGTTTTTGATTTATTTTCCCCACCTTTGCAAACTAGAACTTTCGTTTTAGTTTTGTTAATTTTCATACCGTATCTCTCTGTTAGAACCGTTTCCATTTCATTAAGAGCAGCTTCTAGCTCTTCCTTGCTAGACGCTAATACCGCTATATCATCTGCAAATCTAAGCATATCAATTTTTTGTCCCTGCATAGTAATTCCAAATGTCTTCCTGCATTTGACAGTATTCATTGCCTCTTCTATGTACAAGTTAAAATCAATGGGGATAGGGCACATCCCTGTCTCACCCCTTTCCTAATGTTTACTTCTCTTCGTTCCTGCTCTAATTCTATTACTGCTGTTTGCTCTTTGTATAAGCTATGTACTATTCGTCTATCCCTATAACTCATTCCAATCCTTTTGAGTATTTCAAACATTTTTTCCAATTTACATTGTCGAATGCTTTTTCCAGATCTACAAACCCTATATACATGCTTTCCCTTTTCTATTGTTTTCTCCATTATCACTCTCAGAGCTAAAATAGCCTCCCGTGTTCCCCTGTTTCGCCTAAACCCAAATTGGTCTTCTCCTAGTATTTCTTCACCTCGTTTTCCATTCGTCTTTGCACAATTCTAGTTAATATTTTTGACACGTGTGCTGTCAAACTTATTGTTCGAAAATTTTCACATCTATCCGCGCCTTCCTTTTTTGGTATAGTTACTATGATGCTACGTTTGAAATCTTTGGGTATCTCGCCTGTCTCATACATATAGCTTACAAGTTGGAAGAGACGTTCTGTTACTGCTTGTCCAGCGGCTTTTAGAGTTTCTGCTTGCACCTTATCTGTACCAGGCGCCTTACCATTTTCAGACTCTTTAATGCTAATTCAAACTCGTCTCGAAGTATAGGATATCCCAAGTCATCATTTTCAATGTCTGATTCCTGTTCTAATGCAGTTAGTTCCTCTCCTGCATATAAATTCCTTATATATTCTTGCCATCTACTCACTTTCTCTACGTTTTCTATAATGACGTTTCCTTGTGCGTCCCTTATATTTTTGCTATACGGTTTTATATCCCTAAAATTCATTCTAATTAATTTGTATGCTTCGTCTGTCTTTCCTATTTCCATCTTAGTTTGTACTTCTTTGCATTTTTCATCAATCCATTGTTCTTTAGCTTTCCTGCATTTTCGAATAATTTCCCATTTTATGGCTTTGTATCTCTGTTTTCCTGTTTCATCTGATTTATTTTTGTATTTTCGTCTTTCTTCTATTAAATTCACGATATCCTTTGTTATCCATGGTTTCTTATTTTCTTTTTGTGTATACCCCAAAATATCTCTGGCCGCCATGTCTAGGCTGGATTTAATGTTATTCCATTCTGTTTCTACTTCCTTAGTTTCAGATATTTTCGCGATATCATTCAGCAATTCATTTGACTTTTTTTCGAATCTTACTTGAATATCTTTGTCTTTTCGTTTCTCTAAGTCCAAGTGTCTTTTTCCGTTCCTCTTTTTCAGATTTTTAAATGTAAGTGCGGCCTTCATAATTACGATGTTGTGGTCAGTATCTATATCTGCTTCTGGGTAGCTTCTACAGTCTTTTACTTGATTCCTAAACCGTTGTCTAACCAGAATGTAATCTATTTGATATCTTCCTATATCTCCTGGCATCTTCCACGTATATCGTCTTCTAGCATGATGTTGAAATAATGTGTTTGTGATGATTAAATTGTTCTTGTCGCAAAATTCTACCAGCCTATTTCCCCTGTCGTTTCTCGTGCCTAAACCAAATAAACCTACTACCGCTCCTTCCCTACCCTCACCTACCACAGCATTAAAATCCCCCGTAATTATTAAATTTTCATGTCCTTTTACGTATCTTAATATGTCTTCGATATCTTTGTAGATGGCTTCTACCTCTTCGTCACTGTAGCTAGAGGTGGGCATGTATACTTGTATTATTACTGTGTTTACCGGTTTAGATTCTAATCTAACCATGAGTACTCTTTCGTGCTTTTGTAAGTAATTTTCCACACAGTGTCCTATCTTTTTCCGCATAACTATCCCCACACCCAAATTTCCGTCCTCTGCTCCTGTATGAATTACCCTGAAGTCTCCACTCCTAAAATCCCCCGCCTCTGGCCACCGAACTTCGCTGATCCCTACTATGTCTAGTGATAACCTATTCATTTCGATTTTTAGGTTCTCTAGCTTACCTACTTGCTTCATACTTCTAACATTCCACGCTCCGACTCGCAGAATGTTCCCGACTCTTATTTTTAACTTTCCGATCGCATCCTCCGAAGTAGTCCTCCCGGAGATCCGAATGGGGACTATTTTAACTCCGGAATCTTTTACCCCAGAGAATGCAATCATTTTATTATTATTTAGGTACGCTGTGTACTTGGGAGATAATGTGGTGGTTTCCCGTTGCCTTCCACATCGCGGTAGTGTGTCTTAGACTGCCATACCGACCCCTATGGTCTCTGCCAATCTAAGTACCGAAAGAGCCGCTGCCCTCTTTCGGGGACCTGTCTTAGTCTGGTTCCTCACTAACGACCCTACTACTTTGGTTGGACCTGTAGTTTGGCTCTTTAGCTCATTAGAACACGCAAGCCATTTCACCTGTTCTAGTAATTTAGAACTTCGGCAAGGTGCAGGTCCATTCCATTATATATATATAATTATATTAAATGCTTTAATGGGCCTGAGGTCAGCCGGCAAAAAGAAAACTCCCCCACAATGCCCACATTTTCGGATATATTCAATCCCCGATCACAGGCCTCCAAAAACGCCACAAACAACTAGGCTAAATCATATAAATATTAATTGAACTTACAAGATGAGTTGTTTTAAAAAATTAACATCGAAGTATTAAACATAACTTTTTAGTTTTTCACTTTTAAATGTAAGAAGGATATATAATTTGTAAAAGAAAAAATGTAAAAATAAAAATTAAAAATTATGTCAGATTTTGAAATATTTCAAATTTTCTGTTTTAATAGGATACCTGATACCTTTGTTTAATGTATATGTTATGTTGTATGTGATAGTTGTTGTTTGTATGCGTGTGCTTTTGTGTGTGTGTGTTTGTTTGTGTGTGTGTGTGTGTATGCGCATGCGTTAGGTTGTATGGTGTGTATATGTCTATGTATTTATAACGTTAAACATATTAACAAATATTACATTAGGTATGTAGTTATGTTTTAAAATTAAGTAAATATGTGTAAATCGAGCTCAACCCACTAATATCAGTTTTTTTATTTATACTATCTTTTGAACTAAAAATGTAATACATTTCAAGAAATATATATATATATATATATATATATATATAATTTAGTCCAGTTGCCCGCAACACCTTCAGAAGCCCGCGATCAAGGACCAAATATATCCGAAAATTCAGGCACTACAAAAGAGTTTTCCTTTTACCAGCTGACCCCAAACCCACCAAAGCACCCAATATTACTAGAAGGTCATTATCTTTAAAATATATTATATAATTATATATATTGCTAAGATAATTGGGTTATTTAAGGGTATATAAGGTCACAAGGGAGGAATACTTCATGTAAATATCATAAAAACCACGAAGACCAAACGTTTAAATCATAAAATGTAAATAATTATTTATCTAATTTGTCACCCATTTCTTTCACGCCTTTCTCATTCTTTTCACTCTTTCTTTCATATTTTCATATGTTCCTACATACTTTGATTTAGACTTAATAAGAGAGCCATCATTTTTTATTCCTGTGTCTCTCATACACTCTTGGCTTCTAGATTCTCCTTTTTTGCTTTTCCATGAAAACACTTTCCTGCGAACCAATATCTACTCCCTCAGCTATCAATTTTTCACGACCTTCTTTCACTCTGTCAGTCATACCGGAAATTAATCAGATATCACAAAAGAAAAAATAAACTCCAAAAACAAATACTACGAGACAAAAAACTAACTGACAGACGAATTAATCGTGCCACAGGTTGGGTCGCCGCCAAAAGAGTGTTGTTACCACGCTTCGCTTTGGGACGTTACCAGATGAGCGACATGAAAATGGCCGCACGTTGAGGTGCCGCCAAAAGAGTGATGTGATAAGGCCGCGTTGAGAGCGTCGCTGAAAGAATGCCGTGATATAGCAACCTGCAAAATTTAGAACTGTTCACTCACCTTCCCTTCTAACTCCGCCTGACAAGCCCAACGGAACCGACGGAGCCTTCAAAATGAAACAAAACAGCAATTTCACAAAGTATGAAATATTTTCACTCATACAAAGCATCTAGAACATTTATAACATTGTCTCTTTCAAAAATAAAACAATTTCCAAGAAGTATCTATTACAAAAACAAATTGTTGCTTACCCTATTTTAAATTTACAGAACCAAACTTTTTCCTTTGAGGAAAATGGTTATAATTATTTCCACGCTTGAAAGATTTGTTTTGGCCAAAAAAAAACCCCTGGCGGACAATCCTTCAAAAGGCCAGAGCACCCCGAACTCCGAACACAAACTCCCGGCAAAAAATCCTTTACACAAAAAAAATTATTACGACTACCTTAAACTATATCCAAATACTCCAATATCAGCCAAAACAAATCCAAAATTAATACTTGCAGAATCCACAAAAACCCCCCCGCAATTAAAATTCTCTCACTTTCAAATTGATGTCCAAATCAGTTTACAACATTAAAATCCTCGTATCAAATATGCTATCAATGTACATTTTTAGTTACACCCTCCTTTCGATTATTTAATAAAGATCTTTAAAATAGCTTTATATTGAAGAATTTTGCCTCTTCATCGTAATTAATAAACATATTTTTGTATGTAATTTGCGTTTAAAAACATCACCTTTATATTCATTGCAACCTCGCAACTATCAAACTACAGTATGTCCACTACATACTCCAATTACCATCTTCGCATAGCAACAGCTCGCGCATTAATCAAAATAACATTTCGTGATCTAGTGAATAAATCTCGAATAGCCTCTTTCAATGAATAAGCACTTCCTTATATACATAAAATTATCTATATCCAGAAGCTACCAGAAAAATGCGGAACATTATGATGCAAGGTTTCCCGAAAATCCAACTAGCGCATAAAATTGCGACGTTATTCCTGACATGTGCTATCTGTTCCTGTTTAACAAATATACTATTGTTGTAGCGTTGTAACATAAACATTGATTAATTAATTTTTAATTTATAGAATAATAACCTAGTTGTTCGAGCATCGTGCATGTAAGTTTTGTAACGGGGTGGTGCCAATTTATCGGATAATTATAAGCAATAGCAGCAAATGAAAAGTCTATTCTTTACAGCAGCATAAAAGAATTACGAGAAGAGAAACTGTACCTTGAACAATCAGCTTCGTGCTGGTCTCATCTTAAGGCTGGAAAAATGCGGCTGCATTTCTCTATGGGCTGGCTGCATGCTGGAACCACCAACTTCACTTATACAAGCACAGAGAGCATTTCTAATAGAGCGACTTTACAACAGGTATCTCCGGTAAGAGGATGTTGTATTCAATTTTTAATCTTTAATCTTTTATCGTTAATGGTGGCTTTCAAAACACGGTTTCTATTTTATAAAGTCAGAATCATGTATGGGGGTAGGGTATTTGATTTTCAAAGAATCATGTGTGCAGAATTTCCAGACAACAGCTGCCGAAATACAAACTGTAGCAGCTTGCCAACAAGCAGATATCGCAATTATCAAAGGGTTTTAAACAAAGGAGAACAATTTTGTTACTTTGTATTATCTTAGCAGCTGCAGAATACCAGATAACAAGTCCATTGTAAGCAGATGTAGGCAGGTGGTAAGTGGTCTTATCATTTAGAGGAAAGCTGCAGCTTTTAATTAAAATGTAATCGCTGCAGGTGCTAGGAAATACTGCAACTACTTTGTAACGCAATGTTTCCTGGGCAGCTTGTAACATACTGTTTTAATATCGCTCTAATTAGTTCTATGAATTCTAAAAATAGTTATTTTCTAGTTTAATTTTAGCATTCTAATTATTAGAATGAAGGTCTTGGAGCGAACGGCTTCAAGACTACCCAAGTAGCGTCCTAGCGAATTTTCCAGGAAGATCTAATCCAGGAGTCAATCAGTTTTCTAAAGGCACTTACTTTAAGGGCACTAAACATGTCAGATTAGTTGCTATCTATGATTAGATGTCAATCATGCTTTAGGATCCTATTTATGTCAGGGTGGTTTGAAGCAATTTTTCAATTAGCGGAGCACTCAACTAAAATTAGTTCCGAGATCTACTTGTGTGGCTATCTTAGGCAATGGGCAGTTTTATTAATCTTAAAAATTTACGACCGGCGTATCCTAAGCCGAGTATGAGAGCCAAGAAAGGGGTTATTTTTCAATTAACTTAAATGTATATAAGGATGCCAGCCGGTGGGAATCGGGGTGGTTTATTTCCAGACGCGTTAGAGTCTGAAGCTCGCGGTCTTGCAAGATTGAGTAAGTGTTTTATTTCTCTGAATTCAAGTGCGTGCCGTTATGTTCAAAGTTAGTTTATTTTTCTGAGTAAGTAATTATTATATATGGTATTACTATGAACTCAAAGCTGTGTTATGCATCATAAGTCATTTATTTGTTTAAATACAATATCTGTCGACTTTCATAACATACAACTTCGGGTTAACTCTCCGTTCCAGTAATTTTATCCCGTTAGGTTATTGTTAAAGACCGCATCTTTTGAAGGGTTTCTTATTTTATTGTGTTTCGACGTTGTCCGAGGCTTGTAATAACTAAGCCACGAATTCCGTTATTGTACTATTTGACCCGTGTGAAGGTCGTGTTTTGCCTGTTATTGATGACCCCGGGATTAAAGGAAGGTCGTTTCAGTATGCAAGTTAGTTAGACTACGGTAGCGTTAATTAATTATATGTATTGGGGTGTTTGCACCCAGAACTGTTGTTAATATTCATAAAATAAGGACTTTAGAATTGTTTAGTTAAGTTGTGTTTGTGCTAGCCGGAGACTTAATAACATTTGTCCCTGTGAAGTGACGTATTTTCTGTCCTGCAATCTTAGTTCATCGCCACGAACAAAGTGCGACGAGAGCTATTACCGCGATCGGTCCATGGGCCGTTTAATTCCCATGGTGGCGCCCTTTTGTAAATACTGTTAATTACTGTATAATTTTGTATGCATATGTAATTAGGTTAAGTTAGTTAGTAGGCCGTTTAATAAAACAATTGGAATTTTGTCTCAGTGTGTTGTTGTTTAATGAACCTCCCCTTCTCACCGACTGCAGCAGCTGCGAGGCAATGTCCCGAAACGTGAGGGTACTATAGTGTTAGAGGTCCTTCCCATTTATTATTTATTATTAATTGGATACCCTCACGCGGTAGGTAAATATTTTAATTACACTGGCGCCCAACGTGGTTAAAATCGTAAATATGGTAAACAACACACGGACAAAGTTTTAGATTGTTTTATTTCTATAGTACTATTAAGATTTGAGCAGAATTAACAGTTTAATATTAGTGATTTAGGAACAGGTTTCGCTATTGTTGGCATTTACCTTTTATTTAGTCATGTATGTGGTGGAAGCTTTAAGAAGTGACGAACTGAGTCACGAGCTTTCAATTAGGAACGTTGAACCAACAAAGTTAAGTGTGTTAGAAAAACGAAAAGTTTTGCGTTCAAAACTCATTGTTGAGAAAGTCGACAGTAATGTTTTTTCTAAGTATGAAAAAATTGAAATCGTTCAAAAGGACGAAATTGAATTATTAAAACTTAAGATTTTTGAATTAGAAAACTGTTTAAATTCTTTTACCAATCTTCCTAAAAGGAAAGAATATATTAAACTTAACACGAGATTAATGCATGTAACACAGAGACTAAATTATGTCAATTTCGATATTGAATTTTTAGAGGTACACAAAGAACTGCATTCTAAGTGCATTAGAGCTTTTGAAATTTTAGAACAGGTAAACGGGGAAAATGAGATTAACGATAACGCTTTTTATTGTTCGGCTAGCGGTAATAAAGATCCTACAATAACACCAACAGCAGAGGTTTCATGCCCTGGAGCATCAACGGTTGCTTCCATTAAAACCCCATCGGTTTCAATTTCTAGTATTGATTTAGGTACGCTAATTAAGTCCTTGAATAAAACAACGACATCAGTCCCGATCCACAAGTGGGGATTACAATTTTCGGGTGAATCTGATTCTATATCGGTTTTAGATTTTATTCAACGCGTCAAAGAACTGCAAGTTGCAAGAAAAGTTTCGTCAGAGGACCCTTTCGAAGGGGCTATTGATCTTTTCACCAGTTCAGCATTGGATTGGTATAGAGCAACGCGATGTACAGTAAATTCATGGGAACAATTAATTTTTAAATTAAAACAAGATTTTCTTTCAGCCGATTATGCAGAGAATCTTTTAATGTTAATTAAATCTAGACGGTAAGACGCCGAGGAATCACCTACCATTTATATTTCAAAGATGGTAAATTTATTTTCTCAATTAGAAGATTCCATTCCAGTCCGGGAACAAATAAAAATTATTAAAAGAAATTTACAGACTTTTTATGCCACGCAACTGGCGTTAATTGAAGTGACTGACATTTCCCATTTGATTTCTCGTTGTAAGGTTTTAGAAGACATTAAGCCTACAAATTTTATTAAACAGGAACATTCTGATTCTGCCAACGTACTAGTTATCTTAGAACGTCAAGTTCGACAGAGTTCATTTTCTAATAATAATTTACCTTGTTCCGGCGTGTCGAATTATTTTAAAAACACAGCAAAATTGTCGACTATTTGTTTCAACTGTAAAAGACGGGGTCACTCGTTTCATACTTGTTCGGAGAAACGCGGAATATTTTGTTATTCTTGTGGGCAGCGGGAAGTTACGTCCACAAATTGTCCAAACTGCTTAAATAATTCAAAAAACTAAGGACAGGAAAGCGCGTAGTCAGCCGTTGCTTTTCCTCGTTTAATAATATTGCTGCTGACAAAAAGACGTGGTCGGAATGGTTAGTAAAAGTTAAAAATTTTTGTAAAGCATCTAAGGTTTTTTCAAATTTTTATAAAGTAAAAGGTGATACAAGACCTTATATTAATATCGAGTTATTTAAGGAAACTTATACCGCACTGTTGGATTCCGGGGCGAATACCTCTATTTTAGGCAGACATGGTCTGTGTTTATTGGACAAATATAAGTTAGAATTAATTAATAATGTAAAAACGTCTATATTAACAACCACAGATGGCACTTCACAATCAATTTTAGGTTCAATTAATTTGCCCGTGACTATAAACGGGGTTACTCGGTCTTTAAATGTTTTAGTTTCCGACTCAATAGAGTGTACCCTAACGTTAGGGATTGATATTTGTCAATTATTTGAATTGAAAGTAGATTTTTCAAAAAATGAATTTTATGCTCATTCTGCGGAAACGAATAAATTAAATTTCATTAAAGTTATGGCCGATTTAAATGAAGACCAGAAATTTGAATTAAACAATGTTATTTCTTTATTTCAATCCCTGGATCGTCATACCTTAGGCCGAACCACTAAAATTTCACATCATATTACAACGGAAGACGTTGAACCAATTAAACAAAGGTATTACTCATTATCACCGGCGATGCTGGAACATGCTAATAAAGAAATTGATGCGATGCTTGAACAAGGCATTATTAGCCCAAGCAATAGCCCGTGGAACTCTCCCATGCTGTTAGTAAAGAAAAAAGCAAAAGGTGAATTTTGTGTATGTTTTGACGCTAAACGATTAAATTCAATTACAAAAGAAGACGCGTATCCCATTCCGTTTGTAAATGACATTCTTGATAGATTACGCAATGCGAAATTTCTCAGTTCAATCGATTTAAAAAAAGCCTTTTGGCAATTGCCCTTGAGTGATGAAAGCAAGGAAAAACAGCCTTAACTGTCCCAAGGCGCGGATTATTTCAATTTAATGTAATGCCGATGGGTTTGGCCAATGCTCCAGGCACATTACAGAGGCTCATGAACTCTATTTTTGATTTTTCATTATCCCAATCGGTATTTGTTTATTTAGATGATATAATTATTATTTCAAGCACATTTAAGGAGCATATTAGAATTTTGAACGAAGTGTATGAGAAGTTGAAAGGCGCTAATTTAACTATTAACATTTCAAAATGTGAGTTTTGTAAACCAGAGTTACAATATCTGGGATATATTGTGAATAAAGATGGTCTCCGAACTGACCCAGCAAAATTGACGCAATTGTAAATTTTCCTCAACCCAAGACAGCCTCTGAAATAAAACGTTTCACCGGTATGTGCTCTTGGTATAGGCGTTTTGTTTTGGATTTTGCCACAATTATAGCACCTATTAATGATTTACTAAAGGGAAAGAAAATCGCAAGCGATTAAATGGACGGACGAGGCTCTTATTTCGTTTGAAAAATTAAAGATGTTCTTACAAAGGCTCCTATTTTAAGGAGTCCTGATTTTCGAAAGTTTTTCTTTACAATGTGACGCCTCAAATTACGGCGTTGGTTGTGTTTTAACTCAGGGAGAAAGAGACGAAGAACATGTAATTGCTTATGCTTCTCGCAGTTTAAATTCAGCAGAGAAAATTATTCAGTCACAGAACGGGAACTTTTGGCGGTGTGTTTTGCTATTCAAAATTCCGACCATATATTGAAGGAACTCATTTTAAGGTCATTACGGACCATCATTCTTTAATTTGGCTCCACAACTTAAAAGATCCTGCGGGACGTTTAGCTAGATGGAGAGTGAAACTCCAACAATTTGATTTCGAAGTTATCCACAGGAAGGGTAAATTTAATGTGGTACCAGATACATTATCCCGAGCTCCTAGTGGAGCCTATGCTATTAATTCTTTACATTTTTCTTTAGACGAGGTCGAGGATTGGTACAAAAACATGTTAAATAATATTAAGGAAAAGCCAGATCTATATCCCGATTGGAGAGTAGAAAATGATAAAATGTATAAGTTTATTCCGAATAATTTGAATATCAAAGCCAATTTAATTGAGTGGAAATTAGTAGTGCCGAAATCATGCCGTGCACAAATTTTAAAAGAATGCCATGATGATCCAGTTTCGGCCCATTTGGGTGTATTTAAAACATATACAAAAATCAAAGAGCTCTATTACTGGCCCAAAATGCGGTCATATATTTCTAAATACATTAGTAAATGTGTTACGTGCTGCCAAAGCAAATCCAGCACGTTCAACCATTATGGTTTTATGGGCAAAGAGAAAAAAGTTTCATTTCCGTTTCAATGTTTGTCGATTGATTTAATGGGGCCCTTTCCGCGTTCGAAATTGGGGAATACTTACCTTTTAGTTGTTACTGACTGGTTTACAAAATTCACTTTATTGCATCCCATGCGCAGCGCTTCAACAAAACAAATTTGTAATTACCTGGAAAATTTTGTATTTTTGGTATATGGGGTACCTCAAATTTGTATGATAGATAATGGCCCTCAATTTAAAAGTAATTTATTTTCCAATCTCATGACAAATTATAAAATACCTTCGGTTTGGTTTAACGCCAGCTACCATCCTCAAGTTAATTATGTAGAACGCGTTAACAAGGTAATTGGAGCTGCCATTCGCAGTTACATTCAAGATTCTCAGAAGAATTGGGACGATAATATTCACAAAATTGCCCATGCGCTTCGTAATGCTGTTCATGAATCCACAAAATATTCCCCAACATTTTTAGCTTTTGGACGCACGCTTCCTCTGACCGGGGAATTCTATAATAAATTAAAGGATTTAAATCCAGAGGATCTAGCAATTGATACTCGAGAACAATTGGTTCAAGACCTTAATGAATTATCGCCCATCTTTAAAGAAGTTCAGAAAACATACATTTGGCGTATGAACGTAATACGCACTCTTACAATTTAAGGCGCAGACCATTAAATTTCAAAGTAGGGGATTTAGTGTGGAAGCGCAATTTTATATTATCAGATGCTTCTAAACATTTCAATAAAAAATTAGCCCCGAAGTTCCTAGAAGCAAAGGTGATGGAAGTTTTAGGTTCTACCACTTATAGACTATCTTCCATGGACGGAAAACCGCTAGGGTGTTCCACGTCCAAGACCTAAAACCTCACTAATATTTTATTTTTCCAATTTTTTATTTTTCCTTCCGCCAATTTTCTGAAAAGACTTAGTTGTCTTAAACATAATTGCGGTTGGATGTGTTAATTTCTACATTTATTTTATTTCAATTTGCTTGAAATTCCTAAGAGCAATTTCAATTTTTCTAGGGGGCTGTGTAACATACTGTTTTAATATCGCTCTAATTAGTTCTATGAATTCTAAAATAGTTATTTTCTAGTTTAATTTTAGCATTCTAATTATTAGAATGAAGGTCTTGGAGCGAACGGCTTCAAGACTACCCAAGTAGCGTCCTAGCGAAGTTTCCAGGAAGATCTAATCCAAGAGTCAATCAGTTTTCTAAAGGCACTTACTTTAAGGGCACTAAACATGTCAGATTAGTTGCTATCTATGATTAGATGTCAATCATGCTTTAGGATCCTATTTATGTCAGGGTGGTTTGAAGCAATTTTTCAATTAGCGAAGCACTCAACTAAAATTAGTTCCGAGATCTACTTGTGTGGCTATCTTAGGCAATGGGCAGTTTAATTAATCTTAAAGATTTACGACCGGCGTATCCTAAGCCGAGTATGAGAGCCAAGAAAGGGGTTATTTTTCAATTAACTTAAATGTATATAAGGATGCCAGCCGGTGGGAATCGGGGTGGTTTATTTCCAGACTCGTTAGAGGCTGAAGCTCGCGGTATTGCAAGATTGAGTAAGTGTTTTATTTCTCTGAATTCAAGTGCGGGCCGTTATGTTCAAAGTTAGTTTATTTTTCTGAGTAAGTAATTATTATATATGGTATTACTATGAACTCAAAGCTGTGTTATGCATCATAAGTCATTTATTTGTTTAAATACAATATCTGTCGACTTTCATAACATACAACTTCGGGTTAACTCTCCGTTCCAGTAATTTTATCCCGTTAGGTTATTGTTAAAGACCGCATCTTTTGAAGGGTTTCTTATTTTATTGTGTTTCGACGTTGTCCGAGGCTTGTAATAACTAAGCCACGAATTCCGTTATTGTACTATTTGACCCGTGTGAAGGTCGTGTTTTGCCTGTTATTGATGACCCCGGGATTAAAGGAAGGTCGTTTCAGTATGCAAGTTAGTTAGACTACGGTAGCGTTAATTAATTATATGTATTGGGGTGTTTGCACCCAGAACTGTTGTTAATATTCATAAAATAAGGACTTTAGAATTGTTTAGTTAAGTTGTGTTTGTGCTAGCCGGAGACTTAATAACATTTGTCCCTGTGAAGTGACGTATTTTCTGTCCTGCAATCTTAGTTCATCGCCACGAACAAAGTGCGAAGAGAGCTATTACCGCGATCGGTCCATGGGCCGTTTAATTCCCATGGTGGCGCCCTTTTGTAAATATTAATAATTACTGTATAATTTTGTATGCATATGTAATTAGGTTAAGTTAGTTAGTAGGCCGTTTAATAAAACAATTGGAATTTTGTCTCAGTTGTGTTGTTGTTTAATGAACCTCCCCTTCTCACCGACTGCAGCAGCTGCGAGACAATGTCCCGAAACGTGAGGGTACTATAGCGTTAGAGGTCCTTCCCATTTATTATTTATTATTAATTGGATACCCTCACGCGGTAGGTAAATATTTTAATTACAAGCTGTTTGATTTTATAAAGCAAACCTTTGTATAGAATAATTACTTGAGAAATTTTAAAAAATAATACTAATTCAAATGGCGGGAAATCGAGCTTGTTGGGGAATTTTAAGGCGTTTTAAAAATAAATGTACGAAAAATTGTTTGCAGGGTTTTGAACGTAACAAATTGCTTGCACACCATTGTAAACTCCACATATGTTAGCTGCCATCATAACCCTGAGCGCGTAGTTTTTCGACGTTCAAATTCTTGTTTTTAAAAAATATAATAATTGTTTCACCAGCCGATTGCGATACACATTTTTCGAAACCAGGAAAAACTTGTTTTATAACAACATCACCTATAATATTTCCATGTTGGGCATCCTTGATTAGATTAACAAATTTTACTAGTAAACTTACATGATCAATTTTCGTAAAATTTTAAGTTGTATCCATTATTATTGAAAAAAATGGAAATTCATTGATTTGTCTGGTTACCTCTGTGGCTAATAGGCCGATAATTTCGTTCTGAATGGTTGGCGACAAATATTCTACAGAATTATTTTGCTTTGACAACGGCTCTTTTAAAACAGAATCATAAATTGACAGTAACTTGAAAAAATTCAGAAAATTGTCGCAATTTTGATCACCACTATATGGCGATTCGCTTTCTTTTCTGAAGGATGCATTCTTTTCAGCCAAAGTCAATGTAACGTTGATAACTCGTTCTAGCACTTTAGCCCAGTAATTGGTCTGGAATTTCAATCCTTTGTCCAAGTTCATGTCGATGGTTTCATTGTTTTTCCATTTGTTATATATCTTGCAAATACAGCGATTGTTGGAAGATTCGTGAACAGTGATACTCCGAGAAATATGACGCCATTCAATAGAGCTGTTTATCCAATTTAATGGTCCGTGTCTCCAATCTCCAAAAACCCAGCAAAGTTTGCAATTTTATAATACTACTAAAAGAAACAATTAATACTGTCAAATACAGAAAAACATTTAGAATTACTATGCAGAGACAAACGATTGATATGCTTAGATTTGCAGATAATATAGCGGTATTAGCATCTAGCAAGGAAGAGTTAGAAACAGCTCTTTATAAAATGGAAATAGTTCTAATAGAGAGATATGGTATGAAAATTAACAAAAATAAAATTAAAGTGCTAGTATGTAAAGGAGGAGAAAATAGGTCAAAAACCAGATTTCAAATAGGAAACGAAAACTTGCAAGAGGTTAAAGATTTCTGCTATTTAGGAAGTCAAATAATACGAGACGGAAAGAGACAAAAGATACAAAACAAAGATTAGCGCAAGGCCGTGATCCATTTAACAATAAAAAGCAGTTGCTATGTTCAGAGACTACAAACTTAGAAACAAGGAAAAAATTGCTGAAAACATATATGTGGAGCACAGCACTGTACTGCTGTGAAACGTGGACAGCAGGAGAAGCAAACAGGAAAAAGTTGAAGCCTTTGAAAGGTAGTGCTAAAGACGTATGATGAGGATATGATGGACAGACAATGTTAAGAACAAAGAGGTTCTCGAAATGATAGGGTAAGAAATAAATAAGTGGAAAACAGTAAGAAATAGAACAGATAGGATTATAGGACACATACTAAGGCATGAGGGAATAGTAATACATACATTAGAAGCAGAGAAAGGAAAAACGAGAGGTAGAGAAAGATTTCGGTTAGACTATTGCACAAAGACAGTGAAAAATGTAGGCTGTAGGAATTTCAAAGAAATGTGTAGATTAGCTCAGAATAGGAAATACTGGAGGTACGCGTCCAACCAGTTCTAGGATCAAATACCTATCGAAGATGAAAAATATTCATATAATTATTCCAAAATTGTTTTGTCATGCGTTCAATTTAATTCAACACTCCAAAATTCTTTTGCCATATGTCCAATTTGCCATATTCACATTGCTTGATTATATGTATAATTTAATAATCTTTTGTTTTTATTTATTTATTGAAGCTTATTTTTATTTTTATGCTCGATCATCGATACAAGAGAACAGAAACTACTGTCTTTTAAAATGTTATCTAATGCCTCCAGGTCGACTAAGGATATTTAATGCGCATGTTAACACACATATTCAGAACCCACAGTTGTACCTCTAGTATGAACGAGGGAATATTATTCTCACATGCTTTTTAAGCTCTCTAACTGGTCGAGACGAAATTAGAGCAAAAGTGGTATAGGTGTGAACAATGAACTTGAAAAGTGCATGTAAAAGGCTACATGATGTCAAGTGATCTTCGAATAAATGACCTTGATGGATCTTTTTCCATAAGAAAATGTTAAAAATTGGTTTTGTGACAAGGACAACAAGCGTAAGATCTTCTTAAAAACTTCTTCAGAGCCGTGGTTTTATCACATATGACTAGACGAGCACAAATTGCATTTTTACATAAAACAACTGTTGAAGCCCTAAAGAGCTTTAGTGTAATTCCACAAAATGTGAATCCAGAGGATCCATCTACTAAAAAAAAGACGTTTTACTTGTCCAACCAAATATGAAAGAATGTCCCAAACAAACATGCTATAATTACACGAGAGGCGTAGGTATACAAATTTAAGTATAAGCATCTATGGATTGAATTTCAACCAACCCATAAATGATTAATACATTTTAAAAGAGGAAATTAGAATGTAGAAAATGTGACACGTTTTCAAATTGTGTTTGTTCCCAAATTTCCAATAAATATTTTTCAAAAGGTGGAAGCAATTCTCTTAAATATTGCTTTTGACATGGTTTTCGATTTCAAAAATGCTACTCGAAATTCAGATGCTAGCGGTAACAGATTTTAAATAAACACAGCGTGTAAATTAACTACTAAATTAACCAATTTTACGCAATAGAACTGGTGTTATTATCATTTAAATTTCCGAATCTTCAATACAGACAAAAACACGTTCAATTTTCTTACGCCGATCTACTCACTTGTAGTTTTCGATTTGCTACGTATAAATCATTCTCACCTTTTAAGAAACTTTTGGTAGAGTAACAGGAGGGTAAAGTTTCCGAACGATGTATTTGAATGGTTAGCAAGACTTTGTGTTAGGGACTTTTAAGACTCAAGAAACTTTAGCTTCTTGGTTAATAAATTACAGTTTCTGTTGCCGCTATTCTTATCGTGCAAATTTTCATTAAAACTTACTTGTATCGTGTTCCATTCTTGTGAAGGATTTGCTGAATTTTCTGGAGATAGATCTATTGTTACCATACAATACAAGGCAGCCTCCCCCAGTAACATGCAATGATCGTAATTATCCAGATGAAACACTGGTGGCATCAACGCATATTCCTCATCTGAAAAGCATTTACGTTATAATACCTTCTTTACATTTTTAATAGACTACATATTCATAGAAATTTAAACAGAACAATAAAGCTGAAAACATGACTACTGTTGTGTATTATTCTTTTTATGCCATAAACATTTCTCAATATAAAAGGATAACATTAATAATAATTTTATGCCATAAAAAACGGCTAAAGAGCTACAAGGTTTGGGGCAATTGAGCTTTACTTACACTGCCTTCTCTTAATTAAATTCTAGTCAAAATTATACAGGAGAAAAATATTGATTCCGCGTTATATTTATCTTAATAAGGGTGCATATTTCAGCGTTTGCTAACAAGAAGTTGATTATAAAAGGTTATTTAAAATAATGTATTTTCTATACTTTGTGCTATTAATATTAATACTTCAGTTATTGGGGTTTGCTGGACATACCGAATTGACAAACATGAATTCAGGAAGCGAGTTTTCTTTACCTGAAAAATTTTTAATTTTGCCGAACCCTTGCTGTTCCAAGCAAGGTAGGGATCTTCAACGTGCGTGACAACACACACACGGAACCTCAATTTTACCTCTCATCCGAACGAGGGCATATGTTTGTGAAAAATGCTCGCCTAACATTTTTCAAGCGGACTGTGTCGGGATATGAACCCGGAACCTTGGGCGTTGTAGTCACACGCATACCAACTACGCCACGGAGCCGATCCCCCACACACATCCGCCAAACGTTCGGCTGTGATGTTGAAAACTGTCTAAATCAATCAATGAGATGAGCAATAAATATCAGGACCCAACTCGCACTTGGACTAGGTGTGGAAGTGTCGAGAGCCTTGCAAATACTTAAAACGACTTTCATTGGTTTTTTTAAATTTTCACTCGAAAAATGCTTTTTAAGATTTCGCAGCGCTTAGGTTCGCCTAACTTTACCGCAAGCAGCTAACCAGAAACTGAGCACATCTCTACATCTGCCGTTATCTCCATCTGCCTTCTCTTTTTCCTATTTCTAGCGTTACAAAGATTTTGCGTACTTTAAAAATTGTGTAGTTTATTACCGTGGAACGCAGGATTTTTCTCGCTATAGATTATTTCAAAGATAGTTTTATTTGATTATGCTTTAAGATGCAAATCGCCCAACAACATATTTTGCAATTCTTTCCATAACAATTTATATAAAGAGAGCATTTAAGACAAATAAAATGGGTATAGCTTCAATGACCTGTGCAAAAATTTTTGGTGATTATACTAGAGTCTAAGTCTAAATCTATTTATTTACAAGAGTATTTTGCAATTGCACTAAAGTTTGATGAATTTCATGTACCTGCAAACTTTTTCGTACTCTGTCTTACCATTATTGCTGTGTTATTCGTTATTCTTAAAAAAAGCTATTACGTCTAAGTTATTTACAACCGTTAAAAGAATGTGCTTGAAAAATCTATTTAATTGCTTTTACTCAAGAAATTAATTTAGAGATCAACCAACATCACGAGTACATCTCGTCGCTATAGGTCTTTCAAAACCTAATGGGTTGTTGCGCAGATCACCAATTTAAGTTATTTGCATTACAGTGCATCCTAAAAACATTGACAGCTCAGCTGTCGATTTTTAATTCATTTGCCATTTATTTGCGTATTAAGATTTGTGGTTATTATTGTTTTTGATTATTATTTATGAGATTTCAGCCTTGATTCAGCTTTAACCAGTTTTTTCAAAACTACTGCAACACAGTATAGTTTTTTATTTGTAGGTATAATGAAGGTTTCAATTCAATTAGAAGAATAATGTTTTCGTTTTACAGATTATTTTGTTATTTCTGAGCTTTTAATTTTACAATGAGTAACCGCAAGAAAGCAGTTTACAGTCAAGGAAGAGAACTTATTTATAGTGTGTACAAGTTTATGAGAAAAGAAAAGAATGGAGTGCCTGTCATTCCTATGAATAATTTACAAGAACGAGTAGTAACAGTAATTGGAGTTGGATTAAACACAGTCGAGCGAATTATTTCAGAAGCGAAGAACAAACCGGAAGATGGCAAATTTGTATCACCAAGGAAGAAAATTAATAAGAGAAGTCCTAAATCTAATGTTAACCAATTTGAGGATTTAGTAGTAATTTTATGATTTTTTAGATTAAATTTCTATGAAATATGCATTCTTAATAAATAATAAGAGGACAGTATTTTGGCTGCCAAGAGTTTTAAAAAATTTACCCTGTCTATTTTTATCCACACACGCACGGAAACATGACACACAAAAAGAACAATAAACAGTACACCAAGAAAGTTACAAGTTCCAAATACAAGCATTGTAGTTTTATAATTTATTTTATGTTGATAAATTACTGGTTATGCAATCCACATAGCATAGCGATTGAGTTAATTCAGAATACGCATTCGAAAATTTAACGTTGTTAGATTTTATTTATATTGTATTGTTCTTTCTTTTTATTCGATACCTCTCGCTTCCTTCATTGCGCATCTTACTGCCCATGAGATTTTGAAAGACTGTTTTCTAAATCCTCGAAATTCAGCGCGTCGTTACATTTTCTGAAAAATTAACATTCAATATACCCGTGTTTGTCTGATGTACAACTAACGATATCGACCAATAGTCTATGCATTGACGTCTTACAAATCCCGCCTATATTAACGCTATCCCTTGCTTATGCATATCATCTGTTTCCTTCTAACCTTGTTTGAGTGGTAGAGAATCGATTTTACTGTCCGCGTTCTACAACTCCATGTGGACCAAATTACGTGCTTTAGCGACTGTTGTTTACCAATATTCTTTGAAACTTGTTTGTTATCTATAAAAATAAGGGGAACTTGACATTTACAAAACCTGCAGGTGTTCAATTTTAACGAACGTTTTAAATAACATTTCTACAAGTTGGCTTTTCTACGTATTTTATATCTAACGGCTGTTTATGTGTTAGCAACGCGTTTCACCTTGGTATTATTGATTTTTCATGCTTTTATGCATATTATACGTAAATACCCGTTCAATTAAACTCAATTAAATTAATAAATTAATTGCATTGGCTTCCACAATTTATTTTCTTTGCAAACCTAACTAAATTTTATTCATTAATTGTAAATTTTTGTTAATACTTGTTACATTAAACTGAACTAATGAAATAAATTTCGAACGTAAATTCTGGTTGTTTTCTTTATACAGGGTGTTTTGAAATTGCTTTGTTTATAGTTAAATTTAACCTTTTAAAACCACTACATAATCCCCCTATTTCAATTCTAGGAAAACCCCTTCCCGGTTTTTCTGAATTTAAATACCTACATTATAATTTCATATTACCTGCTATTTTTATACACCTATTTGCTTTCCTAACACTCCCTATACCTATTTATCTAACCTATCACTACTTATCTACCTATTTCTATCTATTTCTACACCTATCTCTACTTATTTCTATCTATCTACACCTCTCTATTCCTAATTACCTATTCACATCTCTACTTTCTCTACTTTCTATATACACCTATCCATATTTATTCTATTTCTACTTTTACTTTTCTATATACACCTATCGCTATCTCTATATTCTACATCTATACTAAGATTCACCTATCTCTATCCTTTTGTCATTAACCTTCACCTTGCCCATTCTGTCCTACCTCTGGCGAATAGGGAAACAATAAACTCACGTGGAATTTCCCTCTTTCCGCCTGTGTTTCCGTATCTTTCAGGACATAGGTACACTCACCTACGACCTCCCCAATCCTAAATGGTCCTTCGTAGGACAAGTGTAGCTTAGCACAAGTCATCAGCTATCGCCTGCCTACCCTCAAACTTTTGACTATAACCAAATCTCCAATCTTAAATTTTACCCTCTTCTTAATTTTCTCATTCATATGCCTCGTGTATTTGTCTGCCCTTCTTCTTAGTTTTTCTCTGGCATTACACAACAATTGCTGGAATTCAGCCTCTCGAGGCACAATCTGCCAAGGTCTCTCAGGGTATTGCTGTTTCATCAGCATTATGGGACTGGTTTCAGTAACCGTACTCGGGGTTTCATTTAAAAAGGATTCAACCCTAGACAGATTGTCCTCTCAAGATCGATGATCGTTGTATGATGCCAGACGTAAAAATTTTACAGTTTTCTGTGTGAATCTCTCAGCTGGGTTTGCCTGAGGATGCCTGATACTACAGAAAACAACCTTAACATCTTGTTGCTCCCAATAAGTCACAAATCTTTGGTTAATAAAGTACGTGGCATTATCTGCTAGCACACGTTTCAATTTTCCAACCTCTCTACAATATAATTCTAGTTTTTTAGTTGTCTCCACCGTACTACACTCTTTTGTTGGATATAATTTAGTAAATTTTGAAAAAATATCTATGACTATTAATATGTGTTGATGTCCCTTCCTACTTCTCACTAAGTTGCTCAAGTAATCAATGGCAATTAAATCCAATGGGTTTTCTACACGTATACTTTGTATCACATCCTGACTCGTGCGGTTTTTATATTTCCCCAATGTACACAAATGACATAATTTGATTACTGATTTCACAATGCTATTGTCTTTCACGGAGAAAAAGTTTTCCCTAAATATACGCCAAAGTTTCCTAACACCGATGTGTCCATATTTTACATGAAGCTCCTTCACAATTAACTCTGCTTGCACCCTATCTACTACATAAAGCTCCAGATCCAGCACTCTCATACACAGAAATCCCTCTATCATGCTATAATTTTTAAAACCCGGTTCAGTTTCTAACCGTCTTTTGATACGTAGTAGCTCTTCACTCTGCTCCTGATTCCTCATTACCTCCTCATGTCCGTATATGAATCCATCCTGTTTCAAAATGTTGATGGCAATCATAATGTCACAAGGCCTCTTATTCACATTATCTTTACTTCTGCTGAACGCATCCGCTATAAAATTATTCTCCTCTTTTATATATTTTATTTCAAAGTCGAATTCTTGTAGCAATAAACCCCACCGATATACTCTATTGTTGGAGAATCTTATATTCATCAAGGCACACAACGCTGAATGATCCGTTTCAATAACAAAATGTCGACCTATGAGGTAAAATTTAAGTTTGCTTATGCCAAAAACCACCGCTGCCATCTCTTTCTCACTAATAGTGTAGTTCAGCTCATGCGGCTTCAGTGTCCGTGAAACAAATGATATAGGGACCTCCTCACCATCCTGAATTTGATAAAACTCTGCCGCTAAGGCACTATCCGATGCATCCGTTCTTAAAATAAACCCTATGTCAAATCTCGGATGCCTTAAAATGAGTTGCTCATGGAACTGCTCCAACAGGGTTAAGTATGCTGCTTCTTGGCTCTCCGACCACTTCCATTTGACTCCTTTTTTCAAAAGTTCGAACAGGGGCCCTGCCTTCTCTGAAAATGCCGATACAAACTTTTTATAAAAATTGAGAACTCCCAAAAAAGCTCTTAATTTCCGGATATTGTTCGGTCTTGGGTAGTTCAATATCTCGGATAATCTCTCTTTGTCTATACACAAACCCTCATGATTCACTACATATCCCAAAAATTTTACAGTTTTTGAAAAAAACTCACACTTGTCAATATTCAATCTCAAACCTACTAACTTCAATTCTAATAAAACTTCTCTAAATGAGTATAATGCTCCTTTTCAGTTTCGCTAAAAATTAATATATCGTCTACATAGTGTATGCAAAACTGCTCATATGCTCCTAAAATTGCCTGAATGGCTTTAATTAATGCTGCACTCGATGTCGACAAGCCATACGGTACATACGGTACATACGGTACATACATACGTACATACGGTACGGTACTTCTAGACTCTTTGTGTAATGCAATTAGCCAGAACGAATTACTTAAATCTAACTTACTAAATATAAATTTGCCACTTAATCTAGTCAAAAGTGTGTCCATGGACGGTGGACAATGGAATTGTGGTTTCGTCCTCTGATTTATCTTCCTAGCATCCAGACATAAACGAATACTGTTATCTTTTTTCTTAACCACAACTAACGGATTTATAAAATGTGTATTTGAAAACTCAATTATGCCATCATTTAACATTCTAGTCAACTCCTGATTCACTTGCTCCCTATATGCTGCTGGTATACTTTTGCATGAAATGGTTCAGAATTGTCTACCTCTAAAACATGTTCATAATTTAACGCTGTGCTTGCCTCTACCCCTACTAACTCTGAATGTTTCTGTAATATACTTTGTACCTCTCCTAACTTCTCTTCCGGGCATTTAATGGTGTCGATCTCTCTCACTTCTTCATCATCTCCCTCTATACTATTAATACATAACCCCATGTCATCTTCTGTGACATCATAACTTGCCTTCCAGGGCAATATCCTATCCCCAATCCTAACTATTTTCCTCTCCATATCTATTATAACCCCTAACTTCATCATGCAATTGACCCCTAATATTCCTTTAAACTTTAACCCAGGTACAATTATAAATTCTTGTTCACAGCTTACTGAACCTAACTCTACTTTCAAAATAACCACGCTATTCACAACAGCAAATCGTTTTTTATTCGGCGCGACCAGGTGACTTCTTTTTATTGGCATTATCCTGTCACACACTTTATTTTTAATTTCATTGATGAATTCCTCCGATACCAAACTCGCCTCATCTTCCCCAATTTTTACCGTCAATCTATTTTTAAATTCAGAAAATTCTCTCGTCGAATTATCGATTTTCAAGCTAATTTGCTCAAACTTTTTGTTCGATTCATCTCTGACCCCGCTTAACGTCTCACTCATCTGATCAAATTTCTTATTTGATTCTTCCCTACTTAATCTCATTTCCTCTAACATTCTCATCATTAATTCAATATATATATATATATATATATATATATATATATATAACACCAGAACAGTGGTGCCAAAAATCAACGTAACATAAAAGAATCAATACTTAAAATGGCCAGCTGCCATTTTTAGGTCCCCAACATTAATTACCAAAAAAAGAACAAGAAATTACAACCCTAAAAACAACAGTTTAAAATCATTATCTTAAATACAACAATTAAGCATATAAAAATCATTAGCACTACACTGCCTTAATTAATAAAATTTAACAACCCAAAAAATACAAAAAAGAAACCCCCCGTTTGTACACATTAAGTAGTTTGGGTGTTAAATATATATATATATATATATATATATATATATATATATATAAAATGTCAAAATGATGTAATTATTTTTTGGGATATTTCCTTCAATTGATACGTAAATATTAAAAATTCATCTGCATTTATTGTTTACGTTTCGGTTTATTTAAAACCTTAATCATAACCTAACAAATTACAAATAGAAACAGTTACAAAGTCAAAAATACTCACAATAAAAACTTGAATTAAATTATAACAACCTTACATGTGGTATCGATTTCGAATATATTTTATATAGCTGTCATTCAATAACTACTAGATAAAGGTATTTTATGTGTGTAACAGAATACTTTATAAAGAACAGAGTGAAATTTTTGTTTTGTGAACTTTTTAAAATTGTATAGATATGTGTATATAGTGTTTAAATTTTGTGTGTCTTGTTTGTTGTTAATACTGTCATTTAGTTGTTGAATATGAAATGCTTCTAAGAATAGTCTATTTTTATAATTGTTTTCAATTTCTAAAATTTCAACATTGTCGTAGTTCAGTAAGTGGAGTGTGTTCACTACGTGTGTTGTCAATGCACAAAATGTTTTTAATTTAATGTCACTTTTATGTTGGGTGAGCCTATTCTTCAGCCATTGATTAGTTTGCCCCACATGGTCGATTACAACTACATTGTATTTTATATACTATATTACTGTACATCTTTGTTGGTGTTTTATCTTTAACTCTCGAAAATAACTTTTTATGCACTTTTCATATTTAAAAGCAATGACAATATTCGGTTGTTTTAATAATTTAGTAAGCAAGGAGTTAATCTTTCTATATATGGTAAAGTTTTATAAATAATGCTATTTTGTTGGTCTTGTTTATGTGTGTGTATTGTATTAGTAAAAGTAGCTTTTTTAAAAAAATTTTGGGGTAACCATTATTTAGTAACATAGATTCTAATTTTTTTTTGTTGATTTTGTGAAATTGTGTTTCACTAATCTTTTCTATACGGTGTTTTAGTGCTAAGACTGTGTTTATTTTATGATTGAAAGAGTGATTAGAATAGTAATTGATGAATCGACCTGAATGTGTTGGTTTATTGTACCAATCAAATTGTATAGTGTTTAACTCAGTTCGAATAACTAGTGAGTCTAAAAATGGTAAAACATTGTTGTTTTCAATTTCTACTTCAAACTTTATATGAGGATCAAAACTATTAAAAATTTTTACTTATTAGATTCGATATTACCTAAATTACCCTTTCATATGTCATTTATATGTAAATATGTAGATGACCTACTTTGTGCAGTCCCTTCAGATATGATAGATCGCACAGTAAAAATTTTTAATAGTTTTGATCCTCATATAAAGTTTGAAGTAGAAATTGAAAACAACAATGTTTTACCATTTTTAGACTCACTAGTTATTCGAACTGAGTTAAACACTATACAATTTGATTGGTACAATAAACCAACACATTCAGGTCGATTCATCAATTACTATTCTAAACACTCTTTCAATCATAAAATAAACACAGTCTTAGCACTAAAACACCGTATAGAAAAGATTAGTGAAACACAATTTCACAAAATCAACAAAAAAAAATTAGAATCTATGTTACTAAATAATGGTTACCCCAAAATTTTTTTAAAAAAGCTACTTTTTACTAATACAATACACACACACAAACAAGACCAACAAAATAGCATTATTTATAAAACTTTACCATATATAGAAAGATTAACTCCCTTGCTTACTAAATTATTAAAACAACCGAATATTGTCATTGCTTTTAAATATGAAAAGTGCATAAAAAAGTTATTTTCGAGAGTTAAAGATAAAACACCAACAAAGATGTACAGTAATATAGTATATAAAATACAATGTAGTTGTAATCGACCATATGTGGGGCAAACTAATCAATGGCTGAAGAATAGGCTCACCCAACATAAAAGTGACATTAAATTAAAAAAAACATTTTGTGCATTGACAACACACGTAGTGAACACACTCCACTTACCGAACTACGACAATGTTGAAATTTTAGAAATTGAAAACAATTATAAAATAGACTATTCTTAGAAGCATTTCATATTCAACAACTAAATGACAGTATTAACAACAAACAAGACACACAAAATTAAACACTATATACACATATCTATACAATTTTAAAAAGTTCACAAAACAAAATTTCACTTCTGTTCTTTTATAAAGTATTCTGTTACACACATAAAATACCTTTATCTAGTAGTTATTGAATGACAGCTATATAAAATATATTCGAAATCGATACCACATGTAAGGTTGTTATAATTTAATTCAAGTTTTTATTGTGAGTATTTTTGACTTTGTAACTGTTTCTATTTGTAATTTGTTAGGTTATGATTAAGGTTTTAAATAAACCGAAACGTAAACAATAAATGCAGATGAATTTTTAATATTTACGTATCAATTGAAGGAAATATCCCAAAAAATAATTACATCATTTTGACATTTTAAACTATCAACTTCAAGTTATCAATTTAAAAGCAAGATATATATATATATATATATATATATATATATATATATATATGGCTGAAAGGTTTTGCTCTAAAATCGTACCTCACGCTTGGACGCAATAAAAATGCTATGAATTAACACGAACAATCGAGCCCCAGCGTTGGGCCGTCATAAATGCCGTGTACTTACGCTCAAATCTTACCTCGGCTGCTCCTGAATCAGTCCTCCTAATTCGATGCTTCCTATATATTACATACACCTACCTGTTACATCAAACAAACTTCCTCTCCTTATTACCATAGAAACCTAAATAAAAATCCACATCAATCATGCATTCAAAAATAACTCAATTAACCAAAATATGACACTCTATTTATCTGAAATCCAAATTACATTTTTTCAGATTTAAAATACCATCGCTTTTAGCACTTAATTTTTTATTAAAGTAGGAGGGCACTCCTCGTACCTTACGTTACCCTTCGTTCTAGCATGAACTCACCTTAAAACTTTATAGATGTGCATATAAATTCTCTGCACGACCAATATCAAAAAACCCTCTATACCTTTTTCCAACTTTTGGTTATCTGCAAATTAATGCATAATGCTCAAAAATCAATCTCGTTTTAACAGTCTTATAAATGTCTGTTCAAACAAAAATCAAAGCAAATAATCATAAAACATGTCCAAACGCCACAAACACTATGAAAATATTCACCATGAAATGTCTTATTCTATCTCCTACCTTGTAGTTGTCTTCGTACTGCGGTCCACTAACTAGCCCCTTGTAGATGTTGCCGTCTGGTAGGTCCTCCGTCTATCCATTAATTCCATGGTCGAATTTCCATTTGTACCATACATGCCTCTACTCCAAGAACTCTTCTTTTATAAATTTCAATCAAAATATCCAATCTCCAAATTTCATTTTTTTATTACAAATAAATTCTATTACCCAGACCTCGCTTTGATCCACATTCAAACAATTTTCAAATTCTAATACTTCTCGTGCATCCAAACAAAAATCTTTGTACTTACATCTCAACTTTACTATTTACTAATAACGCTTTATCAGTTTTTACATAAATTTTATTTAATTAGACTGCACTAATTCACTTGTACGTAAACTCACTGTATCACCGATGGAATCAAAGAGCAAAGAGAGCAAGACCCCTCTCTGTTACTGATTATATAATGCAAACTGCCCCCCCCCCCGTTTACGAAGTAGCACGTATATCTGTTTAACCGTTGCTTTATTTTCCTTAAAAATCACCAACGACCGTCGATTTCTCGTAATTTTTCATAACATAACACAACAGTACGTGGTAATGCACTTAAAAGCACTGCCGTTTCCAATTCTCCGGATTAGCCTCTATTCCTCGCTTGATACACGCCTTTAACTTCAAGCAAACATCATTTATCTTCCTTGTATATATCGCTTTATCGCACACACATGCCTCTACCACCTGCATTTTTAGCCCTTCTCGTTTAACTTACACCAATAATCTCGTTTGGCTCCATTTCCCACCTTTCTGAGCGACGCGTGATTGTTTACAACTATCCTTGAAATGATCGATTTTTAATTCCCTTCCTCTGGATATACTTTATGTTTCTCTCTTATACTTATAGGCTTTTATTCACTCTTGGTCTTTTCATAGCTCCTTCCGACTCAATATCTAAAATTAAAAATCAATATTTTAACTAACGTATGCTGCTTTTACATCGATTCTGTGTGGTTTTGTTTACGTCCTTGGCTGCTTTAATTCCAACGGCTGTTCGTTCCACTAAGCTATTAAATTTGTTTGCAGCAACTCTACTTAGAAATATCTTTCCCCTTGTTGTTTGAAACGTGTTGGTTTTTACGACTGAAACCTAGAAATCGTTATTTTTAACGTGCTCAACGCTTTTAAAACTATTCTATAGTGCTTTATTATGCTATAATTTTACCCCAAATTATTATTTCTTATTCTCTTTTACTTACCTACTATAATATTAAATCTAATTAAGATAAATTATTCCTACATTAATCACGCGTTAAACTAAATCGATATTCCCCTATTATCCACTATTTACGATAGAAAATAATTGTTGAAAACCTTTTAACTAAATAAATTTATTTTACTGTACCTAGTCGCTCTTAATCCTATGAGTTCACTTATGTCCTCATGTATTTTATTGACCCTTTTAATTACACGATTTTATATATATATATATATATATATATATATATATATATATATATATATATATCAAGAAGGAACTTTCCCTCATAAAACTTGTTGTTCGTCCGAGTACCTTAATCTTACTATATGTGTCAAGAAAGACTTGTCACATCATACGTAGACGTATTATACATACTTGCTTTGTATCTTGATACTACGATTTGTACCAAGAAAGGATTTTTGCGGTACTATTTAGATGTATTCCATTTATTTGCTTATATAATGAAGACTATAATATATACAAGCAAAAATTTCTTTTACTTTACTACTTGTACAACCCTGACAGATAAGAGAAAGAAATTGCTGACTTACTACTGTTATATATATATATATATATATATATATATATATATATATATATTGTTACGATATTCGTGGCAGTCACGTTGTTCGGGCGCCAAAGTTATGCTACGTTGGCTCGTAGCCGTGCGTAACACAAAGATATCACGGAATGACCGGGCTCTATCGGAGATTAGGGGGGGTTGTAGAAAGCAGACTGACAGATAATGTATGCGGCGGTAAGGAGTTAGTGACCATACCTGCAAGAAAAATAGTTAAGCAAACCTGAAAAAAAAAGAATAAGCATAGCAGCAATGAAAGGTCTAAATTATTCAGTACTTTGTAGAATGTAAAAAAAAACTGTTTAGATAAACTATATAATATAACAACGGTAAAAGCAATACAGAAAAATGTTTAGTACAAAGTGAGGTAATATTGGGGAGTAGTAGAAACGTTTCCTCACACACCAATTAAACATAAATCAGATAAAATGTTGACAAAAGATAAATAGATAAGACACAATTGATATGAGTAATTCAGTAGTATTGATTTTTCTTTCTTTTTTTTTTCTCTGTTTTAAAATAGCATGCAAGTCTATTGTAAAAGGTATCAGAACGACAAAGATATGGTAAAGCAACGGATAGATATTTAAAGTAATAACCAGTAGGAAATAGTTCAACTTACAAAGGTCCTTCAGCAACGCTTCCTTTCAACTGAAGTGTGGGATTCAACGATGTCCTGCACTAACGAAGCACTTCACCCTTGACTGTGAGGGTGTTGAAAAACTTATCACACGTTACACTAATCACACCTACGTATTTCACTGGTGTTAGCAGCAGACATTATCACGCGTCGGAACTATGTAGCCTTGATAAATTTCTTGGTAATTCTATTTCCTAAGACAATAATTTCGAAATATTCTGTAGCACTAGTTTAATTTAAACTGGGACCAAATGTATATTATTTTCATAAACATCCCAAAAAGCAGTGACAAACTTCAACCAATACCTTTGTAAGCCGGTAATCTGTTATATTTCGCAAATAACGAAATTTGCGCAAGCAATGATCTATTTTAGATTCTTTGTTGTTAGAAAAATGCAGAAACTACAGTATCACTGTATTTAAATAATCCAAAGTATGCACTACTCTGAGAAGAAAAGGACCGCGAAACTAGATCGCACACACAGTTTAAATATCAAAAGACAAAACAACTAAAAAGAACCATAATGGGTAAAGCACGTGTATCACTAAAGCAAGTCCGTCAAATGTTCCTTAAAACATTTATCTCGCAAGAAAAACAACTAAAAACAATTAGTAAAGCAACGCGCATCACTAAAACCGTCCGTCAAAAGACCTTCCAACCGCACTTGTGGTCAATCAAAACGTTACCTATAAAGCATACTTCCTTCAAATGTAATCAGAACTACACTGCACTCTAATCTGTTTATATTCAATAGTTGTTACCATAACCTCTTATCGACTATTATCTCCTTCGCTAATAACATAAGGAACATCCACAACGTGAATGCCGCAATCATATATAATAATTAATTACAGCGGTTTATCATTTTCGATAAGTTGGAAAGTAATTTACGAATAATCCTATTTAAAATTCGCTCCTTGCAATTTATTTATTATTTGAAAATCAATCTTCAAGTTATCTACTTTTAAAGTAATACCCACGAGTTAAATTGCATACAAATCTGAATTATTCTAAAGTATTTCCTTTATACAAACAGCGATCCCAAAGAAACGATGTATTTTTAAGTACGAAAGGGAGCGTAAAATGTTCAACTACAAAAATGCCCGTTACAATATATATATATATATATATATATATATATATATATATATATACTCTGTTTATATCTAGAGATTTCCGATATTAGAATCAATTTCGAGTTATGTCAATTGGGGTGAGAGAAAATGTTTTCGATTACCCCAACGTTGCAGGACATTGTAAATATTTTCTCGGTTGTTATGTTATATAGTTTAACCAAATCGTGAAATTACATGCGATTCAATACAATAAACAATTTATTTTCTGTTATTAATTAGTGTGTTTACTTTTATTGCAGGTTGAACCGAGCTTTTAATTTTTTATTTCAGGCAATATAATTGCTTTTGGTCTTATAAAACTCCGCCCACTCGCCGATTGAGCCCGGGCATTTTTCTTTCTATTTACTTTTATATCGTAGCCAAATTTCTGGCATACTCAACGTGTGGCTACAACTACAACTACAACTTAACTACAACTTAACCATGTATGAGGTTAAAAAATTGTCTTTTTTGAAAAGTATATGTATATTTCTATTGAAATTATTTTATGATAATAAAGTTTAAAGTATATTGACTTTTGTTCAAATTTATTTAAAAACTATGTACATAGAGACCTTTTCGTAAAAGATATCCAGCTACCCTACTGATGGAGTCTTATTTGGAAAAGGCATTTTATTTTGAGAAACTTCTTTAAGTACGACAGAATTAATAAGTGTTCTTTAAGTAGCGTTGAGAAATCAAGGGAATTTATGCGGAACAGCCCTCTTCCGTATAGAAAAATTTTCAAACGAGATTGCTGTAACCGACGGTTTGGCACTCCTCGTATTTGACAAAAGAAAAAAACTTTTCAGGCTGAATGTACCTTGGTTTTTGTCTTTCAGCATTTTTATTTATTTTGTGTCTTTATTATTTTTACTTCAAATTTTTCTATTTCCTTTTATAATTTTTCTCTAAGAACCCAATCCCGCACCATTGCAGTTACCTACGCACCTCTATATTTAGATAGGGTCCCCGCCCCGTAAGGGCAAATCAAAATTTATTCGCTAAAGGCTCATTTTACCCGTAACACATTTTAAGTTACAAAAGATGATTACAACACCACTAAAAACATAACCATTATAAACATGTGTAAGACAAAGCTCTCGGTAGTGGATATTTATGTTCGTTACAACAATAATGTGTCAGTGATAGAGTTACAAGGTTAGCCAAACTAGGAAACAAAGTACTAAAGATATGTGGTTTGTTAAAACTTATATAGCTCAGCCAAGAATTTTTTGGGTATAATAGGTTTGACAGATAGGTGGAGAATATTTAATGTTCAAGGTTGTTTCGTTCAATTCTACTCATATAAATGTGTTGACTTTTGTTTGAATGTATTTAAAAACTATGTACATAGAGACCTTTTCGTAAAAGATATCCAGCTACCCTACTGATGGAGTCTTATTGGGAAAAGGCATTTTATTTTGAGAAACTTCTTTAAGTACGACAGAATTAATAAGTGTTCTTAAGGTATCGATGAGAAATCAAGGGAATTTATGCGGAACAGCCCCTTCCGTATAGAAAAATTTTCAAACGAGATTGCTGTAACCGACGGTTTGGCACTCCTCGTATTTGACAAAAGGAAAAAACTTTTCAGGCTGAATGTACCTCGGTCTTTGTCTTTCAGCATTTTTATTAATTTTGTGTCTTTATTATTTTTACTTCAAATTTTTCTATTTCCTTTTATAATTTTTCCCTAAGAATCCACTCCCGCACCATTGCAGTTACCTACGCACCTGTATATTTAGATAGGGTCCCCGCCCCGTAAGGGCAAATCAAAATTTATTCGCTAAAGACTCATTTTGCCCGTAACACATTTTAAGTTACAAAAGCTGATTACAACACAGCTAAAAAGATAACCACTATAAACAAATGTAAGACAAAGCTCTCGGTGGTGGATATTTATGTTCGTTGCAACAATAATGTGTCAGTGATAGAGTTACAAGTTTAGCCAAACTAGGAAACAAGGTACTAAAGATATGTGGTTTGTTAAAACTTATATAGCTCAGCCAAGAATTTTTTGGGTATAATAGGTTTGACAGATAGGTGGAGAATTTTTAATGTTCAAGGTTGTTACGTTCAATTCTACTCTTATAAATGTGTTCACTTAATTTAGGATCCTTTTTAAGTATTCCACGTTTCCGTTCCGATATTTTGTTTAACTAACTGTCATGGAATATGCCCCTGATTACGATTTATAATTAAATAAATAGATTGGTTTCTGTAAAGCACATCCTGATACCATCGAAGCGAGTACTTTTCCAACACTCGGTAGAATATTATTAGAGCATTAGGTTTATATCAAAGTGCCTCAATTTTTTCTTATTGTTTGAAATAACGACAAATATGCTCGGTTATCCACAATTTTTGTTTTCTAAAAAGAATATATTCGCTTTATATATAAACAACAATGCAAGTTTGAATTGCGTAAGTTTCCTTCATATTTGCCAGTTTTCGTTATCTATTCATCCATAATAATGACTTTAGAAGTGTTTTTTTAACATGTGTTACTCAAATCGCTTTTCATCTCGTTTCGTAATTTGACATTTACTCTGATCTGCTTTCTGCGCTAGCATGTATGCTATGAGTAACGTTCGTACGCGTTTATTAATACTAATAAGATTTCTTTTTAGCTTTTCTGCGTAGGACGTACTTTTCTACGTAGCCAAATTTTTTATTCTTACGTAACCTCAAATGCTTTTTTGCATAGACCCGCTGTTGCGAGTATGGTCCCAACATTAATTGATATTGACTACCGAAGCGATATTTAGCTGATTCGTCTCCGATGATTTGGTTGCAAAATGAGTATCTCGGCACGTAAAGTGATGTGTTCTCTTCTTTTTTACTTTTACATACCGAGGGATAAATCCAAGTGGCATTACATCGACGGGCAAAACACGTGTAGCGAACGTGTTTAAAAACCAGCTTCACTGATGTTACTTATTATTTTAAATTGCTAGTAAAATTGCTCTAACTGTACTATGTTCAACTTTAAATTGCTTTTTTATCCATTGCCGATTAGCTTTTTTCTTACATGTTAGCTACGAAATATCCACTTTGTGGATCGATTGTTAAAATTTCACCGTAGAGTATAAATGCTTTGTTTAAATAGTAACCTTTTATTTATCCTTTTGCTTGCTTAAAAATGAATTTGTAAATAGAAAATCGATGGGGATGAACTTTTTGTTGAATCACCCCACCCTCCCCGTTCGTTGTTAGCCCGGTATTCCTGCGTTTCTTAACGTTACAAATTTTACCGTTGCAAGGATAGTCTCAAAAAGTCATTATTCAAAAAATGGAGCTATGAGGTTTGGTAATTAGGATAGCTATATGATATTTTTAAACGTAAATAGTTTAATAGCTATATATAGTTTGTTATACATAAAACCATTGATAACCAAGAGCAAATGGGATTTTATAATAGAAATTGCGATACAAACAGGGTCGTATGTAGAGCACGCTATTAGGGGGAGGATTTGCCGACGAAACTAATAGCGCATATGTAGCTATTATATTTTATGTGAATACCCACCGATCACAAAAATAAATGGGCAAAAAATGCCGATTAAAGTAGAAAATTTGCTGACAACCACAACCGTGCCCCCTTCCCCCTCCTATTTACGGCACTGGATACAAAGTAAACTATTCAAATATTAGAAATAGTAGCAGAGAGGATCAGCTATTTAAAAATATTACTAAGAAGAGTGATCAAAATAATTACACGTTAGCAAATGAGGAAATGTAAATTTAATTAATAAAGAGAATATTGACGACGTAATTATTTATTAAAATTATATGCAAATAATTTGTAATAGCGCTCTCAGATTAAGACAGTTTGAAGATTTTAAATATTAAAATTAATAACAGATTAAAAGTTTTAACGGAGTAAAAAAAAACAGACCGGTTAAAATGGGCAGTGGAACTATATAGAGAACAAAAGTGTTCTGGTATTTATGGAGAAAAATAGCAAATTAAATAGTACTACACAAGATATAAAGAATGCCATTGATTAGATTTTGGTATAATTTTCGCGGTGACGCCAGTTCCGGCATAAATACTATAAGGATCCTCATAACTAATAATGCCGACCCTATTTCCAGAATCTTCAAGCAAATTTAGGAAGTACCAATCCAGTTATTGGTTGTCGCTTAAATTTTGAGAACTATTGTAAAAATATATCTTCGCTAAGTGGTAAAAACAAAAAATAGGTATGTGCATTAATCTTGCTGTGCATTCAATAACGCTAGACGAATGAATATTTAACCATTCATAAGTGTTCAAAACCAAAAAAATGTTGGTGAATAACCTAAAGACCTTCAATAACAATAAAGCTAAATAGTTAAAGAAAATTATAGGCGTCATTACAATGATAATGAATATTATGTATACGGTCAAGGTTGTTCAATGGCGGTGTAATGCAATCTATAATGAGTTAATCACAGGTCACATTACTTAAGCGTTGAACACGCATTTACGCCACACCCTGCAGCAAGGAAAATATATCTTGGATTTATATCATGAAGGCAACGTTTATAAGTGCATAAATCTCTGGTGAAGGCCAGAACCTTGTAATTAATTGTTCGATTAAGTATATTCATAAGCTTTTAACTTGTTTTTGCCTGAAACAGTACTATTATGCAAATATTAAGGATGTGATTTAAAGCAACGAAGATCCAATAAATTGCGCATTTCTCTCAAATACTAACGCAGCCTTTTAGAACAAGATACTCCCTTAATTTAGCTGCAATGATTCGTAAAAGTTTTTGCACAATGTGTTGTACAAGTACAGAATATCGGTACCGGCTTGGTATTCTTTACTGTACCCAATTCCGGAATAAGGTAAACTGTAATGTAATAGGATGTAATTCTTTTAAATTAGTTCAAATATTTGGATTTGTTAACGATTCATCAGTTGGAATGAGAAAAAGAAAGCTCGACATTTTAGGTATTAGTGAGGTGAGATGGACAGATAGTAATGACTTTTGGAAACATAATTATAGAATAATTACAACTTCTTCAATTAATGGACAGGCAGGGGTAGGAATAGTGTTTTTAAATTAGGACGTAAAGTTAAAGAGTACTTACAATTTAGTGATAGAATAATTATGGTTAGATTGAGTACGAAACCCACAGACACTGTTTTAGTACAGGTTTACATACCAACAACTCAGTACGAGGATGAGGAAGTAGAAAAAGTATACGCGGATATAAATAGTATAGTGAGAAAAATAAAAGGAGATGAGAATTTAATAGTTATGGGCGATTTTAATGCGTCAGTGGGAGAAGGTACTGAGGAAAAATGGTAGGAAAATTTGGGTATGGCAGACGAAATGATAGAGGAGAAAGATGAGTTGAGTTTTGCCAGGAACATAGATTAGTAACTGTAAACACCCTATTCGAACAACATGTTAGCAGAATATATACCTGGAAAGCGCCAGGTGATAAGACTATATACCAAATAGATTATATTTTAGTTAAAGAGAGATTTAGAAACCAAGTTAAAAACTGTCGTACTTATCCAGGAGCTTACATAGATAGCGATCGTAACTTAGTTAAAATGAAGTGTAATCTAAAATTTAAAAAAATTGAGAAAGGCTAAGAGAGAGGGATGGGAACTAGGTACGCTTAATGATAGTGAGGTAAATAAGGAATATAAAGAAGTATTGGATAATAAGATCAAAGGGATAGCTATAGGAGGGAATGTAGAAAATAGATGAAAAGAAATAAAAGGGGCTGTACATGATACAGCAACCCAGATTATAGGAAAGAAAAAAGTAGAAGCGAGAAAACCCTGGGTAACAAAGGAGATATTAGATTTAATAGAGAATAGAGGAATGCTTATACTTTTCAGAGAATTGGATAGTGAAAGTAAGCAAAAATATAATAGAGTTAGAAGTAGGATAGTACATGTGTGTAGAAAAGCTAGAAATAAATGGTTGGAGGAGAATTGTAAAGGAATACAAGATGATTTGAAAGTAGGTAAGACGGACAGGACTTAGCGAGCAGTTAAAAAGTTTTTTGAGGAAGGTAGGAAAAAATATAATGGTATTAAAGATGAAAATAATGAGCTTGTAATAAATAAAGTTGAAGTAGCAGATAGATGGAAAAGATATTTAGAAGATTTTCATAAGGGAGACGATATGGGTGAGTTAGAGAACGATCAAGAAGAGGATGTAGACATAGGGTTCTCAATATTAAGAGAGAAATTTGATAGAGCTGTTAGGGATCTTAAATTAAATAAAGCGCCGGGGATAGACGATATACCCGCAGAATTAATAAAATATGCAAGACAGAAAACTTTAGACAGATTATATGAAATAGCAAAAGTAATATATGACACAGATGAGATCCCAATAGATTGCAAAAAGAATATTATTATGCTAATCCCAAAGAAGTCGGGAGCTGATAGGTGTGAGAATTTTAGAACGGTTAGTTTAACTTCCCACGCTTCCAAAATACTAACAATAATTAAAAATAGAGTAGAAGCAGCCTTGACTGAGAATTATTTAGGCGAAGGCCAATACGATTTTCGTAAAAACAAAGGGACTAGAGAACCGATATTAATGCTTAGGGTAATTATCGAAAAAAGGTAACAAAAAAATAAAAAGACTCATTTCGCGTTTGTAGATTTAGAAAAAGTATTTGATAGTGTTCATTGGATAATTATGTTAAGTGTTTTGCAAAAAATAAGAATCTCTCATAGGGATAGAAAATTATTTACAGTCTATATAAAAACCAAAGCGCAGTAGTAATTAGATTTGATGAAATAGAAAAGGAAGTTAAGATTAGAAATGGTGTTAGACAGGGTTGCATACTATCTCCGTTGATTTTTAATGTTTATATTGAGGAAGTTTTAAACTTAGCTAGAGAGAGAAAATAGATAGGAATTAGTGTACATGGACGGAAAATAGGCATGTTACGTTTAGCAGATGATATAACCATTATAGCAGAGTCTAGAAAAGAGTTAGGAGAGTTTTTAAATATTTTAGATGAAATACTACAGAGTAACTATAGTATAAGAATTAACTCAGGAAAGACAAAGATAATGATAAGTGAGTTACAGCCTAGTTCTAAACCAAAATTAAAGATACTTAATTCCGAGTTAGAGGAGGTAAATAAATTTTGCTATGTAGGTAGTATAATTTCAAAGGATGGACGTAGCAGAAGGGATATAGTAGCTAGAATAGCTCAAGCTGGAAAAATGTTTTTAAAAATGAAAGACTCACTAATAGCTAGTAGTAGTAGTTTAGATAATAGAAAAAGTTTTTTAAACTCGTACGTATGGAGCGTTCTATTATACGGTAGTGAGACTTGGACAACTAAAGAAGTAGATAATAAAAAAATAAAAGCTTTTGAAACTTGGTGTTATAGAAAAATGTTAAGGATTAGTTGGACAGATAGAGTAACAAATGAGGAAGTTTATAGAAGGATAGGTGGGGTACCCTGTATGTGGAAACAATTAAAAGTCAGGAGAGATAGATTGATAGGGCACCAATTAAGACATGAGGGACTATTTAGTAAGGCCCTAGATTATAGACTACCAAATAAAAATAGAGTAGGAAGACCTAGACAAAGTTATATTAGTCAAATTATTATAGATTTAGGTTCTGAAGGGTCTGTAGACATTTTTAGACTAGCTCAGAATAGAAAAAAATTAGAACTACGTCAAAACCAACCTTAAGTAAGTCCGAAAACAAAACAAAATAAGAATAATTAAATAAAAATCAGTTAACTAAATGTTACCATGACATAACTCACAATTAGTTGGCGGTCTGGCATGTTGGCAGCGATTCGCTGCTTAAGCCTTAGCATAAAATATAACTTAATAAACGTCTCCATGGCAAACTCACAATTAGGTAGCGGTTTGGCATGTTGGCAGCGATTTCTTGCTTAAGCCGTTTAATACTTTTCCTTTTTTGGAGGGAATAACCAGGTAATATTTTATTTCCTTATAAATGGGAATCATGTAAACATGTTGGAGTTTTTTAACAACCATCAGGTTGCTAATATCTATGTAGAGCCAGGTAGATAGGAGAGTATAGGAAGACTTAGACCACGCTATATTAGTCAAATTATTATAAATTCAGGGTGTGAAGGGTATGTAGAACTTTCTAGATTAGCACAGAATAGAAAAGAAGTTAGAACTGCATCAAAGCGACTTTAAGTAAGATCGAAAAGAAAATGATGATGATAATTTGGATTTGAAATTACAAATCAATCCGTTGAGAAAATAAAGAAAATAATACTCCGAGGCAAATCAAATCGGACGGAACTCGTTCTTTCCAGATAGTTAATGACACGTATTTTACCACTGCATCAGAACTATTGCTTTAAGAGAATTACCAGACTTGTAGTTTTACTGACGCTATTTACAACTTCTTTTTTAAGAATCACTCCCGACACATAAATATCTACTACCACACACTCGTGAAGTTCCGTCAAAAAGATTTTTGCCGATTCGTTTTCATTGATTTGAGCATACATACGAGGTAAATTCCGAATACCGAAAAATGTGGGTCCAATTAATATTGGAGTAAGTATATCAAAAATTCAAGAAATATTTAAAGGTGCTGTTGTATTTAGTCTAGCAATGAAAGAATGTAATGTTTTATAAATCAAAATCGAAACAAAAACTGATAAATAAACACCAAATTGAGATCGCGATTTTGAAGAAATCAATACTGCGACTAGGTTTTATTGATAAAGATGATTTGGAAGGTGACTACATACGAGGATATATAATTAGTTACAACTAAATGACAGATGCATCACAAGCAGTATTTTAACGCTGCAGCCACGTTGATATTTCACACCTGATGTCAGATTGAAACAGTGGTACGACTTTTAAGTGACACATTTCTATATCTATTTGGTGAATGGATTTTGAGTGGCTGCGACGTCAGCACTCGACCGAAGTAGTCACTGAAAATATACAAATTTGGATCTTTTGAAATGTAATCGAGAAATCTCAAACTTTTCCACAGTATGACATTTAAGACGGCAGCGGTACAAATTTCAGAACTGTTTTATAATAGGTAATAATAAATAATCTGTACATACTATAACAACTTTACTAAGAGATACTTTTTGTTGCTTTATTAATGAGGTGAATGTACGAGTTATTGAAAATGAAATTTGTGTCCCGACAACCATCAAAATGTATCCGAAAGGGAGTTTACCAATAAACTGGGCAAGATATGTTGAAAAAATTAAAGCGCCTTCAAATTATCAAATATTTCTCTAAAACAATCATAATATTAATAGTACATGTATAAATTTTAATATTTTCTCCTTTGCATAAATAAAAGATTACAAAGCTTGTTCAAACCATATCAGTATAAGGTAATATCATTTTAATAGTAATTTCGTCTATTAATACAATGTCCACATTTTAAAAATCTTCATATACAATGGCCGTGCACATGTGTATTAAAAAATATGGCGCCATTTCTTGTAAATTTAACAAACAAAGAGCAAATAAATATACTAATTTCGACTATTAGTAACGAAATCTATACAACGCTTTTACCAATTCCGGCATGTGGTCCAAATACATACCGCAAACTGCACTGAATAAAAATTGTAATACAAACTTTTACACCTAAACCCACTTGTGGTAGTATACGTTTCATCATCGTGCTAGTACCAACATATTATGCGTATCTGAGTGGTTTATGTAACACTTAAATTACAGGAACATTTAGTGATTCAGACTTAGGATAGGGCTCCTATAACAGATACGTAAGTTTTCCAAATCTATTTGTAAATGTATAAAACACATAACCAAAACAAAATTGACTTGGAGGTTAAAATTTTAGTAATCAAAATTGTACCATTACAAACGTCGATCCAACGTCGTTAAAATACTAAACAATTACGGTACGTTCAATTATCTTACGAGTGCTGACTTACCTATGACAACCAATAAAGCTTCCAAGATAAGGGTCCCTGTAAAGTTGTCTTTGTATTTCGATCATTTCACATGTTTATTTTTTTATTATGGTTATGATTTTTTCCTATAGAAACCCACTACCACACCACTATACTTAAGCGGTACATTCTCAAAACTGGTACGTTTAACTTATTAGTTTAAAATATTATAGTAATTTGTAACTTTTGTTTAATTTATTAGTTTAAGAAGACTGCACATGGAGACACATGGGCATCAAAAGAGAAACTTTTATTGAAAGTATCAACGTTGTTGTCACGTTACCCGTTATTGTCACTTAGGTATATTCGAATGAATTAGTAGATGAAGCCGAAAGTGTTGTTGGTGACACAGTCGAGGATAGTAGTCCCTGAATAAAAAGATCGGCGTGTCGAAATCATACGTGATATCAGTCCCAATGGCGAAGTGGAGAATTGATTACTATTTTCTATTTCAGAAGACAATTTTCGGAAGTTATATCATCAGATGTTAAACTAAAATATTTACTGCTACTTTAAACTGAATCTGTCGTATTCTTCATTTATAAGCCTTAGAAATCACAGCTTGTTTTCTTTCCTAAGAGTTTGATAATAGGTACTGGTCAATCTTATATCATTATATGTACCTTATAGAAGAACTTTCTTCATAGGGAAGCTAAAAATTATAACTCACCAAAATTTTGTCAGTATATGTGCATGATGAGAAATATGCAGGACGAGCATAGAAAAAATGCTACCTTTTTTACATTTAACCAGTTGACGTTACGCAATTAATATGTAGGAAAGAGCATACAAGATGGACACTGAAGCGTAATAAAAAAAAGTGTACGTAATATGTTCACAAAACCTTTTAAAATATCTAGTGTATTTTGCAATCATACTAGGAACGTGAAGGTCATAGTTGTGTATGTTAAGCCATTGGTTTTATACCCATCAATGAAGCAAATGCAGACGACCGATCAACATTGTTCAATGGCCTATGCATCTATGAATAGTGGACTATTTACACGCACTGTTGCTCAACATCTGTAAATAAGAATTACTTTGTTTTTTCTAGTTAATGTGTAGAATAAAGCGACGATTGCAGCTTTTGAAGCCTGTAATTTATTTCTTATAATTAAAACGCATGTGGGGAAATTTTTGAACAAGACAAAGTATTTAACCTTGATTTGAGAGTAGATTAGGAATTCCGCTGTTACGCACTTTTTTTTATCATTAATATAACTGTTGGTTATTGGTCTTTCAGATATTTGTCAATAGAACAATCATTCTTTAATTAAATTTGTGAAGAAAAGTAAGTGAACCCAAAAAAGTTATTTCACTCCATCTTGCGCCCTATATGAGGTAAATCAGGGTACCTCTAAGGGGCAAAATGGATTTCAAGAATAAGCATCGTCTTATGTAAGCTTAGTGTAGTCAATAAAATGAAAATTTGAAGTTACAGTTTACCTATATTTAAAAAAAGTAAAAATTCTGCCCTTCTATTTCTCCTTTTTTTTCTACAGATATCTGCATTCCCCCTACTATTTCTATAACTTATTTGTTATTAACTTTGTCTGTCCATGCTATCATCCTCATATATCTGAAGCACAACATTCCAAAAGGCTGCTACCGTTTTCACATCTTTTGGTAGAATAGACAGATCATGAATTAAAAATTCGTGAGGTATATACGAAGAAAAACGAAAATTAAAAAGAAAAACTTTTAGCAAGCTTTTGGAGCCAGAAGAGGCGAATTTAGGGAGCCTTATTGATATGTTTCAGTTCAAGTATGACATCGTGTTCGAACAAAATGCCATTGACGCCACGTTGTCCTCTATTTCAACATTATTAGCAGAAGCCAATACTGAAACTAATGAAAGTTTACTATTTCGTTTGCTATCTAGAGTAAATCATGTCACGGCCCGTATAAAATGATTTCCTAAAGGTCTCACATTTATCCCTGAATATTTTTCGTGGAGCAATGAAGCTTATGCAACGAACTTGCAATTTGATGTAGAATTAAAAGAAAAATTTTCGCTTTAAAGTTAGATTCCAAACTACCGACTCCTGAAGAACTCTCAACCGACAAACATCAAATCTTTCGTTGTCGTTCGATCCAAGGGCAAAATGTTCAGAAGTTGGAATATTAAATTTAACGAGGATCCAAAAAAAAAGTCTATACTTTTTTGAAACATATTTCTGAATTGCATAGAACTAAGCTTCTGAGGATGAGGTATTTAATTTCGTTGCTAAACTTTTTTCTGGAGATGCTTTTGAATGGTTCAGAAGCGTTCAAAATTCAATTAGTAGTTGGAGTTTTTTAGTGGAATTATTAAAAAAGACTTCGAGTCTCTTGATATCCATGACGATATTTGTTTATCGCTAGAATGGAAAATCTTTTTTGTTGTTCACTACCATCTGAAACTGAAGGGGTAAAACACATTAGAAAAAATTTACTTATTGAATACCAACAAGGTCTGGCCCTTTGCGAAATCACTGAAGTAAGTTAACTAAAAGAGATAGTTCAAAAATTAGAGGAAGTTTCAATCCTGAAAAAACAAAAGGCTGTCATCCAATTTACTAACTTACTAACTCCAAGTATAATAGAAAGAATTATTTTTGTAGAGAGGTATGGTCAAAATGGACAGGTGTCGTGATAAATTTTTGTCGAGTCTCAGTCATATCCAGGGCTGATGCTTTATTTTGAGAAGCAACTTTATGACAACCGTCTGTATATTAAATTAAAATTCTTCAATGCTGACTTTATTGCACTGCTCGATTCAGGAGTTACTTTTTCTGTAGTAGGAGCCAAAAGTATTCCAGTTTTAAGGTATTTTGGTTTGGAGACTTTACCTATGCCGGTAAAAAAATGTGTGCATGGCTGATGGCTAATTGTGTAGTAAAAGGTTTGATTGATCTACATATTTGTGCCAAAGCAACTTTCAGATTGTTAAAGCCCTAGTAGTACAGTCGATTTCGAATGCTTTCATAGATTTTAGAAAATAGTCTTGATAGCCCAAAATTATAAGGTCGGTATTCCAGGTGACTGTATTGGTCACTCGCTGTCATAAAACAAACAAGTAGAACTCAGGAGAAATTCTTTACTATCCGATTACTTGACGCCTTTACAACGAGAAGAGGCAGAGAGACTTATTAAGTTCTTTGAAACAATTAATGGGGACGTTCGTTTGAGTAGGACTGATAAAATCTGTATGCACATCGACACTGGGGCTCACAAACTCTTTAAGAAGAAGAAGAATACGCTATGTTCCTTTATAGTTGAATATCCATAATTCTAAACAAGATAAAATGCTGAAGTTAGTAGTGCCAGAGTTACAAACCCCTTGCAATAGTCCAGTCCTATTAGTAAAAAAAAATTGGGAGAATACAGAATCTTCTTTGATGGGCGAACGCTCAATGAAATCGCTAAACTAGATACTATTTGCAACAAAGTATGCCTGAAGATCTTCGTCTACCTCGACGATATGAATGCTGTGACTAGTAGTTCTTTTCAGGAACGCGTGAAGCTACTTGAAGAAGTCAGAGATATCCTGCATAAAGCAATTTAACGGTCAATTTACAAAAGTGTCAGTTTTTTAAAACCTCGCTTACGTTCTTGTGTTATATTGTTAGTACAGCAGGTGTGTTAAATGACACAGATATAATTTCTTCTATAGTTAATTAGCCTAGACCAACCTCGTATGCGGAAGTCAAGAGAATTATTGGATTATGTTCACGGTATAGGCGTTTAATCAATAATTTTAGCACATTAGTCTCTCTCTCTCTCTCTCTTAAATGATCTCATAAAAGGCAGAAAAAAGGTCGAGCATACAATGGGTTAGGCCAGCTGAGACTCGTTTCTAAAAATGAATCAGGCATTGGTTTCGGCTCCTATTTTGTCACAGTTAGATTTCTCAGCCTCCTTTTTAGTGGGGGAGTTATAACTCAAATCCAGGATGGTGTAAAGCGGGTTACAGCTTATGCAAGTAGAACTTTGTCTAAAGCTTAACGTAACTATACCGTTACAGAACGTGAGCGTCTGACATTAATTTTCTGTATCGGAAAACTTAGACCCTATGTAGAGGGAGTTCGTTTCCAGGTGTAAAGTCGTTCAGGTTAGAAATCTTAAAAGGCGCTTTTTGATACGAAGTAACACAAGGTAGTCAGAAATTAGAATTTATATACAGAGTGCAGAAATCAATCGATTTTGGAGATTTAACGTAACACAGTATGTGAAACATTAATCACAATCTCAGATGACAACGACAAAGACATTAAAACTCGTCAGCAGGCAGTATGTCTGTACAATAAAATTAAAACTTTTAAATTTACGTGTTCTGTAGTAATATGGTATGACATGCGGTTGCAGATTAATATAGTAAGCAAGCTGTTTTAAAAAATATTTAATAATATTACGAAGTGTTGTATCTATTGAATAAAATAATAGGGCATTTCAAGCGAAAACGAACAGATGACAGCTTCAAAGAATTTGTTCAGGAAGCTACAAAAGATCCAATTTGATTATCAACATGAAGATGAGGTGGAAAATGACCTCAAAAAAAAGTTTAAACAAAATTGTTATTCCGTTATTTAAGATACGACCATTAACTCATTGCAAGAACGATTTGCATTCTAATTACATTGAGTTTTTATGCGGCATACCGGAATTAAAAAATTTTTCTGAATCAGATTAGGAAATACTGCCTAGTATTAGAAGTAATATTAAATGACAAGAATGAGAAAGATATCGATCGAATAGAACTATTCGAAGAAATAGTTACCCTGTAGTTTAGAAAATAACAGTGATCTCTTTACAGTTTTACTTTATTTGGTACAAAATGATCTACAAAGTTATTTTCCTAATACACTGCACTAACAATAATTTTGACGCTGCCTGTTTCAGTTACTTCCACTGAGAGATTGTTCTCTGAACTTAACTCGGTCAACAACCACCTTAGGACTTTAATGTTTCGAGGACGTTTAATTGACCTGACTCATGATATTTATTGAGCCAGTAATATTGCACGCACTGAATTTACAGTACTTTTCAAAAGTTTTCTGTGATTAAAACTCTGAATGTAAAACTTTTATAAATCGTGTTCTTTATTATGATAAATAATTATTGGTCTCCTTGTTAATGTTTATTTAATTTGTAAAAATTGTTTTGCTATTACTAATATCAAAATATTTTTCTATTAACTTTCTATATGTTGGTACGGGCGGCATAATACATTTTTTAAACACAGGCGGCTAAGCTTACGGTGCGGTCCTTGTCATACGAAATGAAATATTTCATTTAAAAGAATTATGTTGGATTTGACCTGACTTGACACCTGCGTTTAAGGTTAAGCATTTACGTTCATTTAATATAACTTGTATAACCCTACAACTTTGCCTCGAAACATTTCTTCAGAAACTCTTCGTTTTCAAGCATTTCACTGTTTTCAAATTTTACTAACACCCCCGTATATTAAAGTATTGTTTTCCGAACTTCCGTCTGAATTCTTAATTCCTCCCACGGTTTAAACCTAACGCATTAATTTTGTTGCTGGTCAAAACGTTTAAGTAAATTAAATCTGCACACCGTATAAAAGGAAAACTTCCATTTTAGTAAATAAAGTGCTGATGACTGTTTTGCAGCTACATTAATATCCGATTGTAGGGGAAAGTTTGATTAGCGACAGAATGAAAGGCGAAAGTTAGCATACACAAACTCTTTTATTGGTGTTATTCAAATCTAATAAAATCCTAAGAATTTCTATGTTGCACTCATCGTAAAAATTGATTAGTTTACATCGACTTTAGTTTCATCAGATCGTATCCACGAGAACTGGAAGCGCAGTTCGTTCTTATGGACTTAACAGTATATATGGTAAAAACCTTGATATATTCATTTATAATAAGTGTTCTTGAAAGTTAAACCTTAACAGATACACTGTCTGCATGGGTGTAACAATTTAAAATGATATCTTGGCCTTTTCCAAAGGCCATATTGAAAGGAAATGCTCTTTCTATTAGTTTCAAAAACGTTATATTGAAATAAGAACGTTGAGAAAAACCGGAAATGACTAATATTTATTGTTTATGAGTCCAAAAATGTACAGTTGTGGTTTTTCTATAGAAAATAACATATAAGACGTTTTCTGTATTGATCCCTCCATGTTATATTAAATTTCAGAAGTAGGTAACTTACGTCCACGCGAGTAGTACAAAATAAGCACTAGATATCTATTTAATTGCCGGAAGATATTCTACAACACCACCCAAGTGTTGTAACTCAGTTATTCTTCACCCGACTAAAGCGGTCGTCATGAAATTTAGGATTTCAGTTGTCCTACCCTTTATTGTAATAATTTAAAAGCTCGAAAGTTGATGTTACATTAGCGGAAGAAGAGCTTATGTAATTAGTTTTTGAATGTAATCTGAACAGTTTAAAGATTAGTCCAAGGTCGATAGATGTTTAAGTGTAGTAATATCGTACAGGCTTTATGACAATTATAAAAATTTTAAAAGCAATTAGTGCTTTCAAACTTATGTAAGAATGCATGTATATTAGCAACCAAATCAAATTGAGGCTGTAAAATGTCATTACCAATAAAAAATCTTTCATCACGGTAATTTAGAACTACCTGTACAAAAAGTACCTTGCAATTTTTAAATAAAGTTTTTATGCAAATAAAACAAGTACCTGCAATATATTACACCTAGAAAATAAACGATACGGTGTTAATGTACGGTCGTGCTAATGGGAATTCTTTACAAGCACGTCGCTTCGATGCTGAAACGTTTCCTAATCGCCAACTGCCTTCACATGTGATGTTTCAGACGGTGTTTCAACGGCTAAGAAAAACTTGTTCGAGAAGCGGTCTTATGATACTGGACGGCAGAGAATAGCATGTTCTACACAGATAGAAGATCGAATGTTGAATATTATTGATGAAAATCTCAAAGCTAGTCTCAGAAAAATTTCGACTCAAGTGGGTGTAAACAGCTATCTTGTTTGAAGAACTCTTCATGAGCAACTCCTATACCCCTACCATATCCAGCGGGTACAAGCCCTTACTGCTCCGGATTATCAAGCAAGAATGACTTTCTGTGAGTACTTTTAGCGAACAGCTGCTGATCGGCACTATTTCGCTGATAACATCCTTTTTACTGGTTTTACTAAAAAATGGAATATATAATTTCCACAACAATCGCGTTTGGTGTGACGAGAATCCTTGAATCGAGAATCGTTGAAGCCTGACAGCAGCAACGCTTCTCTCGAAACATCTGGTTAGGCATGATTGCGGAAGGGTTGTTAGGACCGATTGTTTTGCCACAACGCTTAACAGGTCTTGCATACCTTACATGTGATTTTCCAATGCTCCACCCGAAGGTACTACATTGGCCAGGAAGCGAGTTCTTTTTACCTGGAAAATTTGTAATTTTGCAGAACCCTTGCTGTTCCAAGCAAGGTTGGGATCTTTAACATGCGAGACAACACTCACACACGGGACCTCCATTTTACCTCTCATCCGAACGAGGGTGTATTTTTGTGAAAAATGCTCGCCTAACATTTTTCAAGCGGACCGTGTCGGGATTCGAACCCGGGATCTTGGGCGTAGTTGTCACACATACCAACTACGCCACGGAGCTGCCTAGGTCTTGCATACCTTACATGTGATTTTCCAATGCTCCACCCGAAAGTACTACATTGGCCAGGAAGCGAGTTTTTTCCTGAAAAATTTTTGAATTTTGCCGAACCCTTCCTGTTCCAAGCAAGGTAGGGTTCTTTAACGTGCGTGACAACACTCACACACGGGACCTCCATTTTACCTCTCATCCGAACGAGGGTGTATTTTTGTGAAAAATGCTCGCCTAACATTTTTCAAGCGGACCGTGTCGGGATTCGAACCCGGGATCTTGGGCGTAGTAGTCACACATACCAACTACGCCACGGAGCCGCCTAGGTCTTGCATACCTTACATGTGATTATTCCAATGCTCCACTCGAAGGTACTACATTGGCCAGGAAGCGAATTTTTTTTCCTGAAAAATTTTTGAATTTTGCCGAACCCTTGCTGTTCCAAGCAAGGTAGGGATCTTTAACGTGCGTGACAACACTCACACACGGGACCTCCATTTTACCTCTCATTCGAACGAGGGCGTATTTTTAGTAAAAATGCTCGGTTAACATTTTTCAAACGGACCGTGTCGGGATTCGAACTCGGGATCTTGGGCGTAGTAGTCACACATACCAACTACACCACGGAGCCGCCTAGGTCTTGCATACCTTACATATGATTTTCCAATGCTCCACCCGAAGGTACTACATTGGCCAGGAAGCGAATTTTTTTCCTGAAAAATTTTTGAATTTTGCCGAACCCTTGCTGTTCCATGCAAGGTAGGGATCTTTAACGTGCGTGACAACACTCACACACGGACCTCCATTTTACCTCTCATCCGAACGAGGGTGTATTTTTGTGAAAAATGCTCGCCTAACATTTCTCAAGCAGACCGTGTCGGGATTCGAACCCGGGACCTTGGGCGTAGTCGTCACACACATACCCCTACACCACGGAGCCGCCTTGGTCTTGCATACCTCGAGTTCTTTGAAAATACTTTAGCTAAGCTTTTGGAAGATTTGCTTCTAAATCTGAAACCTTTGGTTTATGCAAGATGGAGCTTTTTCGCACTATACGCTTGCTGTTAGGGAACATCTTAACAATGAATTTCCTGGGAGATGGATAGGGCGTGCAGGTCCCATTCCTTGGCTTCCAAGATCTCCCGATCTAAACCCGTTGGACTTTAGTATCTCAGGTTATTTAAAAAGTTTGGTGTACGCAACACCGGTAAACAATCTTCCAGAGTTGCGCCAAAGTATAGAACACTGTTACTAGATAATTCGAGAAAAACTCTTGTTTTTTAAAGAGTGCACGCTTCCTTTGATAAAAAATGTAGATGGTGTGTCTAAATGGGACGCCGGCATTTTGATCAACTTCTTTAGTTATAATCTATTTTATGTTAAAATGCAATAACATCTTAATAAAGCAAACTTATTCTGCAATTGCAATAAAATCGCTGTTATCTCGTAAGCAGTTAATTTGCGGACATATGTTTTTTTATGACTTTCAACCTTATTTTCGATCTAGTACATGCCCTTAAAATCTTTAAACGATGTTTCAAAACACCCTGTATAAAAGCAATCAAGGTGCCTGACAACATTTTAATCTGTATACAAAAGGCAAATAAAACTAATCAATTCAAACAAAATCGCAAAATATAGATTGGTCTTATTTTTTATTTACAGTAAGCTTTTTTTATCAAATAAGGTATTCTGAAATGTTATGGCAATTAATAAATCTACAACTGATAAAAAAATTTAATTCAATTTCAGTAAACTGAATTTTTAAGAAAGATTGTAAAGTTTCCTACTGTTAGCTTCCGCTTTCTAATTCTTTTCGGCAGCTTATATTTGCATTAACAAACAGTCGAACAATACAATTGCCGCGAAACTAACGAAAAATTATTTTTGAAAGATAACCCGAATAGGTTTTAAAAGTCATAAAACGCAAAATTTAGCATTTGGTCAGTAAGCATGCATGTAATTAAAACTAACTATGCTCTAATCAAGATCAGTTGTACAATTAGCAGTTCTCTATTAGCAGCTTGAAAACTGGAGTTTAATTTTACTTATTACCAAATTGCTCAAACTTAATTATTTTGTGTTTTGTTCCCTCATCACTTTAAATTTTTTTGCAGTCTAAACCGACTGTGCACTCAATTAATTAAACCTAGCACAGCTTATATAAACATCAACAAAAGGTGATGGCAATAGATTACAATATTTAAAAAATTATCTATTAATCTCAGCACCGATTAAATTCAACCGACAATAAATTCCTGCATTAGTAAATAAGTCAAATGCTTACCAGTAATTGTTGCTTGCAAAGCACTAACTATCGATAAACCGAGAAGAATCACAAATTTAAATTTTGTAAATACTTTGTACATTTTTCTGTTTAAAATTTCAATAGAGTACACAGGCACTTCACTCCTAGAGTTAAATTAAATTAAGCAGTCTCCTTCCTTTGCGTATTATATTTTATATTTTTAATTGTAGCTTTTAGCTAGTAAAACTGGTTTGAATGCCGCTGTAATTAATACACCACTGAAATATTCATGCTAGACGTAATATAAACGTCTGCTTAAGGGCGCGATCGGGTGTATGGTTGGCTGCCTAAAATCCATCAAAAACAGGTTATTCTGTTTGGTAAATAAATTTTGTTGGATTGAAACTACGCAAAATGTAACTTCACCATTAGAATTATAGAATTAGAATTATAGAAATAGTAGAAGAATAAAGATATCTGTGAAAAATAAAAAATAGGAGGAATAGGAGGACAGAATACGTTCTAAGTCATTTTTGGGGAATAGTACGGGATATATTACAAGCAGAGATAAGAAAAGAGAGGTTGAGATAGACCGAGAACAGACAATCGTACGCAGCGATAGATGCAGACTGTGGAAATTTCAGGGAAATGTGTAGGTTAGTTCAGACTAGGAAACAATGAGGGTATGCATCTAACCAGTTCCAGGACTTAAGACCTAATGATGATGATGATGATGTGTCCTTAGATGCTGATACAAATACATACACACTAAATACGTATCATGCCGTAGTGTGCTCCTTTGGCTTTTCTTCAACTTTAAGTTTAAAAATGAAGCTGATGTTGAAAATGTAATCATTGAAATGAAAAGTGTTTATACAGGCCATTACAGTCTTAGTCGCAATATTTTTTTGCCAATGGCTAGATAATTTTTTACCTACTAGTACTTACGTTATAGGTTACTCTTGTATGATAGCAATTTTCTTTAAGCTTGAGAGTATGCTAATATCATTTCAATTCGAAACATGAATAATCCAACATTAGTTGAGAATATTGCCAAACTAACACATGTAATTGCTTATAATTAAACATCGGGTTCAAATACAATGTGTTTTTCATTATTAGGTTTTCCGTCTTGTATCTGGTTGCACACATACCTTCATTAATTTTTATTCTGAGCTAGTTTACACATTTTCCTAAAATTCTCAGCCTACACCTTTAACTACCTGTGTGCAGTAGTTTAACCTAGGTCTACCTGTACCTCTCTTTTTTCCTGTCGCTGCTTCTAAAATATTCCACACTATTTCTTCATGCCTTAGAATGTGGCCAATTATCATATCCCTACTGTTTTTTACTGTTATGCACATATTTCTTTCTTTTTCTAGCATTTCTAGAACTCTTTGTTCTTCACTTTGTCTGTTCATGACATCTTCATCATACGTCTGTAGCATCACATTTCAAAGACTTTTATCTTTTTCCTGTCCGCTTCTCATACCGTCCAAGCTTTACGGACGTACTATGCCGTGCTCCACACAGATGCTTTCAACAATCTTTTCTCTTGTTTTTATATTTGTTATCTTTGAATATAGTAGATGTTTTTTCTGGATACATGCAGCATAACGTTGTGCTAACCTTTGTTTTATATCTTTTGCACTTTTTCCATCTTACGTTATTTGGCTTCCTAAGTAGCAGAAATCCTTAACCTCTTGTAAGTTCTCGTTTCCTATCGGTATTCTGGTTTTTGACTTATTTTTCCCTCCTTCACATACTAGAATTAGTTTTGTTTTTGTTAATTTTCATACCGTATATTTCTGTTAGAACTGTTTTTATTTCATTGTGAGCAGCTTCTAACTCTTTCTTGCTAGTTGCTAATACCGCCATATCATCTGCAAATCTAAGCATATTAATCTTTTGTTCCTACATAGTAATTCTAGTTGTTTTCTTGCATTTGACAGAAGTCATTACTTCTTCGATGTATAAGTTAACGGGGATAGGGATATGGAAACCTTTTCCATTTTACTTTGTCGAATGCTTTTTCCAGATCTAAAAACCTTATATACACGCTTTCTCCTTTTTCTATTGCCTTCTCCATTATCACCCTCAGAGATAAAATAGCATCACGTGTTCCACTGTTTTACCTAAACCCAAATTGATCTTCTAGTGTTAGCTCAGCTTGTTTTTCCCATCAGTCTTTGTACATTCTAGTTAATATTTTGGATACGTGTGCCGTCAAAGCTATTGTTCAAAAATTTTCACCGCGCCTCTCCTTTTTGGTAGAGTAGCTATGATGTTACGTTTGAAATTTTTGGGTATCTCGCCTGTCTCGTACACGTAACAACATAACAACATAGTTGAAAGAGACGTTCTGTTACTGCGTGTCCAGCGGCCTTTAGAGTTTCTGCTTGTACCTTATCTATCCCCGGTGTACTACAATTTTTCAAACCCTATAATGCTAATTCAAACTCATCTCTTAGTATAGGATATCCCTAGTCACCACTTTCAATGTCTAATTCCTGTTCTAGTGCTGCTAGTTCCTGTCCTGCATATAGATTCCCTATATATTCTTGCCATCTAACCAGTTTCTATGATGACGTCTCCTTTCACGCCCCTTATATTTTTGCTATACGGTTTTATATCCCAAAAATTCATTTTAATTAATTTGTGTGCTTCGTCTGTCTTTTCTATTTCCATCTCAGTTCGTACTTCTTTGCACTTTTTATCAATCTATTGCGCTTTAGCTTTCCTGCATTTGCAAATAATTTCCCATTTTATAGCTTTGTATCTCTATTTTCCTGCTTCATCTGGTCTGTTTTTGTATTTACGCATTTCTTCTATTAAATTCAGGATATCTTTTTTTATCCATGGTTTCTTATTTTCTTTTTGTGTATACTCTAGAATGTCTCTGACCGCCGTATCTATGCTGGATTTAATGTTATTCCGTTCTGTGTCTACTTCCTTCGTATTAGAAATTTTCCCGATATCTTTCAGCAATACATTTGCTTTCTTTTTCAAATCCTATATAGATATATTTATCTTTTAGTTTCTCAAAATCAAACCGCCTTTTTTCGTTTCTTTTTTCAAATTTTTAAATTTAAGCGCGGCCTTCATAATTACATTGTTGTGGTCAGTGTGTATGTCTGCTTCTGAGTAGCTTTTACAATCTTTTACTTGATTCCTAAACCGTTGTCTAACAAGAATGTTGTAACATTTTCAAATGCTACGTTTGTCAAAATAACCTCAATAAGGATTTTAATATGTAATCATGCGTAAACCCTAATATATGCAACACACCTTGTAGTGCACACTATACAGTTGGTATATCTAATTAGCTATGGCTAATACGTCGGGACAAAATAATTATATCACAACAATTCAGCCAGTTGTTGCTTACAACATTTAATTTATATTCTTAAGTGATTTAATAAAAATATATTATTACATTTATAATGTAGATGAATAAATACATTCCTAATTAACATCATTATGAAATACGTGGTAATATGCACAGCCATCTGCCGAAAATATACGAAGACGAAGGTGTCGAGTAAATATGAACTTGTTCGTAATCAAAAAGACAGTCTAAGTTCGCTGCCTATCATATCAACATGGCTCGTTTAGCGTCCTCGGACTTGAGAATCGCGATAGTGTGGAAAATTGAATAAAGCGTCGAGAATGATTGACGTGATGATTTTTTATTGGTATTAACAATGCAGAGAATTTTTTTCGGTACGTTGGTTCAACATCTAATATTATAATTCGTTTAAGGTGCACACTCAAGATTGTCAGCTTCGGGTTTTTGAAGAATCGCTGTGTTATATATATTTACGTCTATCTAGGATGTACAGAATTTCAAAGTACTACAATAGCTTGGTACAAGATCGCAAGATTTCAACTTAGTTAAATTAAATAAATGTTTTAATTATCTGCGAAGAGGCTTGGTCAAAGTTTAAGCAGCATTAATTTGCTACGTAAACAGCACATCAATACTTATATCTGGTTGGTGTTACAGGTGTCAAACTGGATATTAAAGGTGCTTACTAGTTATATTTTTATTCGACAGATGCTACTTGTCAACTACATTTGTTTACATTATAACAATGGTATTATAAAACCTAATTTGGCTATGAATATCTCGTAAAGTTAAAGTGAATTTAAAACTTAGGAACAGGGTGTATTTCACATTGATTGAATAATTAGACAATATTGATCAATACATTTAAACCTAAACATAGTTTTTACTAAATTAAACATAATTTGCTATAACAGCTATTAAGTAAAGTTTTATATCGTCTACCTCTTATTATGATTTAAGAGGGATATTTCAATATTCCTATGAGTTTATAGAAATGTGTTGTTTTTTGCTTATCAACATTCTATGCTTCAACTTACTTAGATATGTAACTTGTATAAATCATGCTACTCTTTTATCATCTGATTGGGAAACGTTGTTTATTTACTTACTATATTAATGAATTTTAAGATCTATTCATTCCAATTGTAAGTAGTTAACGGATCCGATTTCTACATGCTATAAATATTGTTGCATTTTTATTAGAACCAAACGTTAAATTCTATTATTAACGTAAAATTTAAAATCAAGAGTTATATTTTCAATTTATAAAAATATATTTAAAGAAAGCTAAGTTATTATTGCACAAACAGTTTTTTGTACCTGAATTATAAATACGTTCCATGTTTGTTATAACATATACTTTGTTAAAGGATATTATGCTACATTATACTTTTCTAAGAAACCTAGAACATTTTTATTTAAAACAAAAAGGTATAAAATTTTTAAGTATATAAAATACTTTCATAAAGGTTAATACTACAATATATAAAGATACTTACAATATCATGTTATTTTGAAATATATAGGAGGAGCAAACTGCTGCCTCATATGTTATATTTTTAATCTTGTAATTTATTTCAGGTATTTCATCGTTGTAGCTAACTTATGGGTTCTACATTCCCCTTTTCTTCTGAATGTAGTGGCGCTCAATATTTAGTTTAAATTTTTAATATCTATTCCCCCCCTGAACCATGCTTTCTACCGCTTAGAGTAAAGTCTAGAGCATAGCACCGGTAATACCAATTACCTATTAAAGGTAAAAAGGTAAAAATGTAATCTATTTCATATTTTCCTAGCATCTTCCACGTGTAGTCTTCTAACATGATGTTGAAATAGTGTTTGTGATGGTTAAATTGTTTTTGTTGCAGAATTCTACCAGCCTATTCCCCTATCATTTCTCGTGCCTAATCCAAATAACCTTACTACCACTCCTCCCTACCTTCACCTACCACTACATTAAAATCCTTCGCAATTATTAAATTTTCATGTTCTTTTACGTTTCCCAGTATGTATTCGATATCTTTGTACATCTCTTCTACCTCTTCCTCACTGTGGCTAGAGGCGGGAATGTATACCTTTATTATTACTGTATTTACAGGTTTAGACCATTAGTACTCTCTTTCGTTCTTTTGTAAGTAGTTTTTTACACAGTGCCCTATCTTTCTTTGCATAACTATATCCATCCTTAAATTTTTTTCCTCTGATCCTGTATGAATTACCCTAAAGTCTCCGTTCCAAAGATCATCCACCTCTAGCCGAGCTTCGCTAATCCCTACTATGTTTAACGCTAACCTATGCATTTTAATTTTCAAGTTCTCTGGTTACCTATTTGCTACATACATTTGACATTTTATGCTCCGATTTACAAAACGTTTCCGGCTCTTCTTTTATGTTTTCCAATCACATCTTCTGTAGTAGTCCCCTCCCCTTAGATCCAAATTTTAACTCCGGAATCTTTTACCACAGAGGATGCCACCACAGTAAATAACAATTTAAGTACGTTGTATACTTGAGAGGTTATGTGGTGGTTTCCCGTTGCGTTTCACATCGCAGTAGTGAGTCTTAGAATGTCATACCGACCCCTATGGTCTCTGGTATTCTAAGTGCCGAAAAAACTGCCGTCCTCTTTCGGTGACCTGTCTCGGTCTGGTTCCTCACTAAAGCCGACACTAATATGGTTAAATCTTTAGTACGGCTCTTTAGCTCACTGGAACACTCAACCCGTTCCACCCGTTCTAGTAATCTATATTTTTTTCAAGGTGCAGGTCCATTCGGAACGGCAATTTTTTTCATAATAAATAAAAAAGTTTCTATACTTAATTTAGTTCCAGAACTCTTATGTATCTATATCTATATCCTATGCAGTGTTTATTACAAATTTGGACGGGTAGTTAACGCTACCTGTATACAGTGGGTCTGTTTTTTTGTGTCGCAGCGAGTATCTCGGCTATTGTAAGATTTTCAGAGAAATGTTATATACAAAAGTTGTGTAACTTTTTATTTGCAATAATATGTCAAAATAAAAAAACAATGGAGCATCAAATTTTTGAGATACGAAATCGAACTTACGCATTATTATTGCATATTCTGAAAGTGCTTAAAATTTTCTTTCCAACGATGTATCACTCAATAATAATTATCCAATCAATTAAACGTAGAAATCTATCATAAAACGCGCTTAACATGAGGCGTTTATTTTAAATAATCATTCAAAACAGTGGCCGGTGAAACAGTTGATAGGGCTTCTTGACAGTTGTTCCTTAGTAATTTATTTCCACATTGTTGATCTTCATGTTTGGTGCAAAATGGATCGGATATGGAGGTCCCATAAACTGGCCACCAAGATCACCAGATCTTTCTGTTTTAGATTTTTTTGTTTGAGGATTGTAACGTATTTTTTTTCTTGTTGCACCAAGCCTAATAAATTAATAATAAAACAGATAAATTTTAAAGCATTTAATTCGTAAATATTCAGCCAATAAAAAGTAAAGTATAATATTCCCAATAACACATAGAATCTAGGAGATTTATATTCTGTGGCTTGTTGCCAAGCGTAGTCCAGTTAATTATGGGCACTTTTGTTTCCAACGTCGAAGAATCAAGTCGCTTTTTGTAGACTAGAGATAAAAGTCAAGATGGCTCGACTAAAACACGAGGCGTCTAATAGAGTCAGAAAGAAGAACTTGAGTTAAGAACATGAAACAATAATATACATCATTTAAGACATGCAATATCTAATGGACATATCTACAACAACAATTTTCAATGTTAAATTATAATAAATTTTCGTCGCAGTAATTTAAAGCAGGCAGTTATGGTTTCGTTCTATCTATTTAATACGCCGTATAGAAATGGTTTATTCAACAAAGAATCTTGGTACTTCAAACTTACAGATGATTAATACGCTGGAAAAATACAACAGCTGACGTCATGATTTTGCACCTGCAATTTATTTGGATACACGTGAGTGTTTGAAACTTTCCGTAACTTTGAAAGTATTATAAATTATTATAAGATCTCCTACGTTGATTATTAGAATAACACAAATTTAAAGTAGTTTTTAAAGTTAATAACACACCGAATAAATATTTAGTTTGTCAGTTATTTGTACACGCATTCAATGTGTGTCAAGATATTTAGAATGACAACTTGTGTCAGATAAAAAAAAGTATAGATTCTGTTTCCTAATCTAGACGCCAAATGCAGTCTTGATTTAATTTTCACATTTTGCTTAAAAACAATTAAGGTCATGTAAAAGCTTTTTATTGGTGCTGATATTCGTGTATTTTTGTGTAGACAACAGTTAAATTTGAATAGTTGCATTTTATGATCGTTATTTTTCTGATGATCAATCTTTGTTGTAAATGGTCAAGGAAGCGCTTCAATGATTATAGTAAAAATAAAATCTTGTGATATGAACAAATAAATTATGATATGTTTGCTTAAACTAAAATTTTATAGAAATGATTAATTTATAAATATTTATTTAGAAGGTTAAACTTCACTAAAATTCTTTTATAAAAAAATTAATGACAAGATAGTAAGCATATATATTGCAGTCACATGTATATATATCCGATTTCTACATATGAATAGAATTCATTTTGTTTCATTTGAATGAAGTTTTATTATTCTACATTTAAATTAAGAAAAAGAAAACTAGAGCAAACCCTCATTAAGTAAAAGACAGAATAATGAAAATGAATCCTTTAGTATTTCACAGATGTTTAAATTCATTTATTCTATTTTTGGCATATGCTTTTGAAGACACAAATAGTGTCCATGTGGTGTTTTGTTTGTTCACAGGTAAAGCTGAGACAACTGTTTGACATCTGGTGGTTGAGGTTTTGGTAAGTGTGTGATAAAGAGTGAAATTCAAATTTTATGGCTATGATAGTGGTGTTAAGATAAGGTTTCCGCATTCCCTTATACAAACACAGTTAAATTTTGTTGGCACTTGTATTAAAAATACGGTGGCGCCTATTAAAAATATTTTTGGTCGATTATCCACCCATGACCCATGCTCATGATCTACCCAGAGCTAACACTCTACTAGCCGTTTAACCCCTAAGAGTTTTCTTTGTCTAAAGCCGTTTTCCATCTGACATTACCCTGGGCTTGGAGTCTAAAGAAGAAAATCTCGACCTAGTGACATCAGATTAAAAATAGAGAGTTTTAGTATATAGCTGATAGTCACGAGGATAAAGGGTAATAAACTTACAAAAGTTTTAATTACCCCCGTTTTTTAAAACTAAAACTAATAATATTACAGGATATGTCAAACAACATGTTTATGTAATGCGCCCAGAGAACCTTGATATCCTTAAAGATCACATTCTAAGAGCGTGTGGTCAAATAACACCATGTTGCAAAAAGCACGAAGAAATTTAGTAATTAGATCTCAGCGATGTCTTGCAAATAACGGAGGCCTTGTGGAACATAACCTTTAACATTTTAAATTAATTTTGTAATTTAATATTTCTTTGTTGTTGTTATTATCAATTTCTTCGTTAAGTGAGCGCTAGTAATTGTTTTGCCGCCCACTGTTTTGAATGTCTATTTTAATTAGATACGTGTTAAGCACTATTTAATAATCGATTTCTGTGTCTAATTATTATTGAGTGATATATCGTTGAAAAGAAAATTTTAAGCACTTTAAGAATATGTAATAAAAATTGGTATATTCCATTTAAAATTTTGAATGTATTAGCTATATCTCAAAAGTTTGATGCTGCATTGATTTTTTTATTTTGACATATTATTGCAAATAAAAAGTTACACAACTCTTGTATATAACATTTCTCTGAAATTCTTATAGTAACCGAGATATTTGCCGTGACACGTAAAAGCAGACACACTGTATGCAACTGGAATATTTAAATAATCATATCAATTCTTCTCAGTGCAACTGCCCTTTACGAAATATTTAAAAGTGTAGGTTATGGCAATGAGTCAAGGTGATTAAACAGGTAGTCAATAAATGCACTTGATTTTAATATAAAATTAGCCTTGATATTATTATTGGACGACTTTAATGAGTTCAATATACATATTAATGAGTATCTGCTACATCATGCTACTACATATAACAATGTAGAAAACCGGTAACATTTTACAAAGTTATTAAAGCCCTTCTAGAAACATGCAACATGAAATAAAGTGTTGCTTCCAAAGTGATAGGAATAGACTTCAATTTCATTTGACAAATTCATTCCTCAAGTATATAGTTATATTAAGGTTAGTCCTAGCACCTATTCAAATACCTAATACATTAATCGTTTTTCTTAGAGTTACCGCTGAGTATCTAATAGTTACAGTTTTCGCCCTTAGAATGAAATTTAATTTCTACGGTAGAAAGCTTAATCAAAAATATTTAGTTTCAGAAATAAATTCGCTTAGCGCTTATTACAATGTTTGCAGTAATTTTAGGTTATAACTAGGCATTAGAATATTGTAACAAAAACAATATTTATTCTTTATTTTCAAACTAATTATACAAGCTTTTCCAAAAACTCATTGTTACTATGGACTTTACTGAAAGCTCTCACAATTTTTTACCGAACTAATTGCTAACAGTACAAGTATTATCTTCTTTAACTACGATGTTATCTTCTAAATTACTATCGAAGCACTAGAATTAACTATTCAAACACTAATTATTAGTTTCTTTTATCACTTCAATGACTTATATCAATATTAATGTATGTCACATTTTTCAAAGCTTTAAACTGGAACATATTGTAAACAAAACTCCAAAACTGAACTTCAAAACCTCGTAATGGTTTTTTATACCTATTAAATTCTACTAGTTAATCCGAGAATATAGCAAAACTTATGTAAATAACATTCTCAAGATTTTTTATTGTAATCTAAATAACTCATAAATGCAAAACTCGTGCAACTGTCAGTCCGAACCATCTAAACATGCGGTGCCGCAGGCACCTATCGATAACCTTTTGTGTATAAACGCTTCGTTTACATTCTAATCTAATTATTGTGGTCAGTGACACACAGATCGGCGTTACACTACCCCCCTTCCCTCTGTTAAAGTTATTCTGTACCAAAACACTTTAAAACCCGGATTTTGGAAGTACATGTGGCGCTAAGGATAACTTTCATGTTGATATAAGTAGCAATTAACACTTTTCATAGCAGGCCCCGTACCATTTGGATTCTAACCTTACAATGTGGAACCCGGTTTTTTTGGAACAATACTTTGTAACGGGCATTTTTATACTTTAACATTTTTTTACGTTTTTATACTCAATTCGTAAGTACTTTCTGCAATTACTAGTTCTATATTTTAAATTTATTAACTCGTGTGTATTAATTTTAAAAGATAGATAATTTGAAAGTTGATTTTCATTAATAAATAAATTGCAACAAGTTTTAAATTGGATTATTCGTAAATTGCTTTCCGGCTTATGGAAAATGATAAACAACTGTAAGTAGTTATTAGATATGATGGTGCATTCACGTTTTGTATGTGCCTTATGTTATTAACAAAGTCGTGATAGTCGTCGACAAGAGTTCATTGTAACAACTAGTTTAAATAAACAGATTAGAGTGGGTAGTTGTAGTTCGTTCTTGGTTGCTATATATTAATTACGTTTTGCTTTGACAAGAGTGTAAATTAATGCGGGATGAATTTCGAATTGTTCCTGAACAAGCGCGGCACGATTTTAGTTGTCTTTCTTGTGAAATAAAAGTCGTATATTAACTGTAGCAGTGTGTAGTTCTAATTCCTTTTTGAAGGAAGTATGCTATATATGTAACGTGTTTGGTTGACCACAAGTGTTGTGGTAAGGTCATTGACGGACGGTTTTGAGTGATACGCGTTGCTTTACTAACTGTGTTTTTTTAGTTGATTTGTCTTTTTTATATTTGAACTGTGTGTGCGATCTAGTTTTCGTAGTCCGTTGGTTATCAGAGTAGTGCATACTTTGGATTATCCAAATACAGTTTTAAGCTTGAGTGCTTCAAAAACAAATGATGATGCAGTTGTAGCAGGTTTAGTAGAAAAAGGTTGCTTCTGATAAACAGGTATCTCATTTACTTGTAAAGACTGTAGTTTCTGAATTTTTTAACCCCAACGAATCTAAAATAGATCGTTGTTTGCGCAAATTTTCGTTATTCAAAAGCATTAGATTTTTCTTTCATAGGTAGCAAACAAAACACCTCGCGTTACTGCTAGTTTAATGCATTACATAGTGCCTTGAAAGCGTGATTCTAAATTTTTATTACCATTTTTTTTTTCGATTTGTGTTACAAAATATTTCGAAATTATTTTCTCAGGAAATGGAATTAACAAGAAATTTATCAATGCGACATAGTTCCATCAGCATGATAATGTCTGCTGCTAACACTAGTGAAATACGTAGGTGTGATTAGTGTAAAGTGTAAGAAATTCCATCAACACCCTCACAGTCCAGGGTGAAGTGCTTCGTTAGTGCCGGACATCGTGAATCCCACACTTCAATTGCAAGGAAGCGTGGCTGAAGGACTTTTGTAAGTTGAACTATTTCCTACTTGTTATTACTTTAAATATCTATCCGTTGCTTTACCATATCTTTGTCGTTCTGATACCTTTTACAAAAGACTTGCATGATATTTTAAAACATAAGAAAAAAAAAAGAAAGAAAGAAAGAAAGATCAATACTACTGAATTACTCATATCAATTATGTCTTACCTATTTATTTTTTTGTTAAAACTTTGTCTGATTTATGTCTAATTGGTGTGTGAGGAAGCGTTTCTGCTACTCCCCAATATTACCTCACTTTGTACTAAAAATTTTTTTGTACTGCTTTTACCGTTGTTATATTATAAAGATTATCCAAACAGTCTTTTTTTACATTCTACAAAGTACTGAATAATTTAGACTTATCATTGCTGCTATGCTTTTTCTTTTTTTCAGATTTGCTTAACTATTTTTCTTGCAGGTATTATCACTAACTCCTTACAGCCGCGTACATGGTATGTTGGTCTGCTTTCTACCCCCTGCTTTCCGATTGAGCCCGGTCATTTCTTTGATTTTCTTTTTGTTACGCACGGCCCCGAATCAACGTAACATAAATTTGGCGCCCAACGTGGCGGCCACGAAAAAAAACGTAACAACTTCTAGAATATTTTGTACCAACCTCTGGTTCAACCATTGAGCCCACAACCGATTTTGGGTATGGCTATCTTTTTATCTTCAAAATTGATCAAGTGACCCTTGTGGTTCACTAACGCTTTCCACAGATTCTGGTAATTTGGTGTATCAGAAGGCCGTAGCTTAGTCATCAAGTAGAAGATGCTCCCATTTCGGCCATTTAGCCGTATGATCCTTCCAACCTCTGGTTGTTGTCGGGGAAGCTGATCCAGACATGTATTCTTAAACATTCAAGCAAGGCCTTAAACATATTAAAGTTCGCCACATTACAATCTGCCGGAAAGTATTTCCATGACAACGAATAGATCACCCTGAATCTCGTCCGTGATTCCAAATCTCACTTTGTCTGTGCCGCTATACAAAGACGTGAATCAGTCATAGTTCGGTCCAGCCATTTTTCATCCACACGAGTGTAACTGCTTGTTTGTTTCACTGGTTGCCGTTCTTTGGCTTTACCGACATCGTGTTAATGCCGGTGAAGCCGTAGGGTGTTAACCGCTTAATGTACACCTCTATTGTTCTTCCTTTTGGAGCTTTCCGATATACCACATTGTTGATCCTTTTTACAACTTCGTACAGACCCTTTCTTTGTGTTTATAATTTTAGAAATAGTCCTCGCCCCGTCTGAGGTTGTATAGTAAGACGTGGTCACCCTCTTGAAAACAAGACTCTTGCTCTTTGATGTCATATCTGGTCTTCATCCTACAGCTTGCCGTCTGGATATTTTTCCTAACCTCACCAATGGATGTCGTATATCTTGTGTTTGAGCTTCATTCTCATCAATTGACAAGTTTCTTAGATTAACGCCAAAATTGCTGCCCTGATCGACGTGTAATTCCATAGGAACTCCATAATGGCGGAACAGTTCCTTTACCAGCGCGTTAGCGGCTGTTGTAGCTCCTTAGTTTAATATATCATACGCTTCGTTCCACTTTGTAAAATAACGTATGGGTATGAAGATATACTTGTTGCCGCAGTTGGTATCAGGGAATAAACCGGCAATATGGATTGCCACCTTCTCAAAGGAGCTACCTTCCACGTTGTATTGCCTCTTTGGAGCCTTATGGTGCACGCAGCTGGCACTTGCGCCACCACTCTTTTACGTAGTTCTTGTAGCCTACTGAATTAAAATAATATCTTGCTTGGACATTCTTCCAGAGTCTTCTTAATGCCAAAGTATTTTCCCGATGTCTCATTTTGCAGATGTCCTAAAACCTCTGACACTCGACTTTTACAAAACACCAGCTGAAGAGTACTCACGGGTCCATCTCCATTCTCCAAGTATCGCACCAAGATTCCATTCTCTACTTTCAAGAAATCCCATTATTCCCAGTACGGCTTCAGGGTGTTACTCAACGAACTAATGTCCTGCCAGAATGATCGTTCTCTTCGGCCAACCTAGAATGCTTGCACTAGTACGGTGTTCCGTGCCAAAGTAATACTCCTGCAGCTTTTATCTATCTGGCGACTTGCCTTTGGGGTTTCTAAACTGTAATAGCCACTTCAACACCGGCGTCGTTAGTTTTCAGGTGAAATTTCCTTCCGTAGAGGTACTTCTAAAAGTGTTCTACGCATTTCGCTTCAGCCTACAGTTCCGATTAAGTAAAGCAATAGTATCGTACTGGTTTCCAAAGCATCCTGCTAAAGTAACCAATGACCCTCTCTTACCCGTCTTGCATCTGGGATAGTACATCTCCGATGGCGTCTGTATTTAAAATAAAGTTGCCTTTCAACCTAGGATAGCTAAAGATCAGAACTGTTGTCTATAAATGCCTTTGTTGGAAGCTATTTTGGCAATTTTCATCCCAAGCGTAATCACGCCCTTTTTCAGTCAGCTTGGTCAAAGGATTGGCAATATTTGCAAACCCGGAAACAAATCTTCTATATTAAGTGCACAACCCCAAAAAACTGAGTAACTTATGTTAGCTTTTTGGCGTCGGCTACTCTTGTATCGCATTAACCCTTTTCGGGTCTGATCTCACTCCTTAGCGTAAAACCCTATGCCCTAGATATTTCACCTTTTCGGAGAGTGGGCGACATTTCTTTGGACTCAGATTTAGATTGACTTGTCGGGGTCTTGCAAACACTTCTTCTAAATTTTCCAAGTGTAACCCAAATGACTTCTCAATCACGGTTACGTTATCGAAATATACAAACACATTCTCCACGATAGTGCGCAAGTGTTATCCGTTAAACGTTTGAAGGTGGTAGAAACGTTGCGGAGCTCAAAATGCATGACTGTAAATAGCAATAGGCCCGTATCTATAGTGAAGACAGTTTATACCATATTTTTGAGTTCGATATCCACTTCCCAGTAGCCGTCACTCTTAAAATTTGAAGTTGTAAAATGCTGCAACTCTGCAAGTGTATCTAATGTGTCGTTAATCTGCATCAATTTGCAAATTAAATACCTCGTGAGTCTATTTTACATTGACGTTAACATCTCAGTGTACAAAATAACCCATATTCTTTTAAATCTTCATTTACAATGTTAATTTGAAAGTGCATCTTCTGTTTTTAATTAACCAGCTTTAGAGCAGCTCTTGTACCGAAGAATGTTCAATCTTCATAGTATTTTTCATAAAACAATTGATGCTTTATCAAATAATTGCATTCGATAACTTCTGTGTTTGAAACTACTCAAATTTATTAAGTTTCATATTTATGCTAAGGTTCTACGGTGCTTATTGCATATCGTAATATTATAAATCGCTTAAACTTATGCGTTCAAATCTTTACTTAAAGTTACATACTGCTTGGTTTAGAACCGAATCGAAACGCAAATTAATGAATGAATAAATCTTGAATGAATCGTTCTAATTATATTTCGGCTTTTATATCAAAACTATCTCCATACGTCATTCTTCCAGAGTTTTGCAATTTAATTCGAATCTTAGTCACCTGTGTGATGCACTATTTCCGCGAATTTTACTGGTCTAATTAGTGTCAATTTTATGATTTACAAGCATAGCAATTAAATAAACAGTTTTTCTCGAATTTTGGGACCAAACAAGAGAATACAACAATTAATAAGAAACATCGTTAAAACCTAAACGTTTATTCAAGGAAATCGCGCGACAATCAAAAACCGATAAAATGGTTTTATAGCTTTTCGTATTACTGTAGGATAGAATGCGACGCGAACGCCAGCCTCGTACTTTGGACAAGTACAAACGGCACACTTTGCAATGCTTGTAAATCACATATCCCGATACAAATTAGATGATAAAGCGGGTCATTCTCTGAAATATGACATCATTAGGGTGTATTATGTTCCAAATGAAATAGGATAATTCTCGAATAGAGATAATTTTAATATAAAAATCGGACCTCGATTAGAAGGATTTATTCGTTAATTCGCGTTTTGTCAAAAACATAAGAATTGAAATTTAGTATTCGGCGATTTATTCACAAATTCGCGATTCATTTTAAGACGTCGAACATGTTACTTTAAGTATGCGGCATACATACAGTATTTAATATTTAAGATGTAACTTTGAATAAAGAAGTAATTCTTAGAACGTAATTTTACATAAATATGGAACATAATTAATTTTTTAAAAATACTACGAGAATTAAACGTTCTTCGATACAAAAGCTACTCTGAAGTTAATTAATTAAAAAATAAAAGAAGATGCATTTTGAAAGTTAAGATCCTAAATGGAAATTTAAAATTATGTGAACAAACTGGAAAACTGGGGTTTAGCGTCAATTTATGAATGAAAATAGAAGGTATGTAATACCGTTTTTTCCCTATAGTAGGGGATAAAGAATACTACTATAGTAAGCCTGCTTATCGTAAAAGGCGATTAAAAGGCGCAGCAAGGGGCAGCAGCATTGCTGGCTAAAAGATATTGGAGGAGGGTCGATTGGTCTCGGGCGATCCTCAATAATTTACAAGCTTGTTGGGGGTTGGCCGTGACGGATACGGCTTTCTGCTAAAATCTTTAAAAACTGCGTTGTGGAAAGATATGGGAGCCTACCACAATATTTCCCAGGTGTGCGTGGCTTAAAACACGAAATACATATGATGGAGAGCTCACAAGTAAAATTCTTGTCCGGAGGTAAAATACTCCCTCATTCGGATCTCCGGGAGGGGGTACTTGGGGCTCGTTATCATAAGAATATAAAACAACAATTCGATTTAGTGATAGGGACTTGGAATGTTAGGTCATTACTTAGAGTAGATAAGTTAACGAATTTATTAGTCGAAATGAGAAAGGAAAAGCTGGACATTTTAGGTATTAGTGAGGTGAGATGGCCAGATAGTAATGACTTTTGGAAAGATAATTATAGAATAATTACAACTTCTTCAACTAATGGACAGGCAGGGGTAGGAATAGTGTTAGGTAAAAGATTAGGGCATAAAGTTAAAGAGTACTTACAATTTAGTGATAGAATAATTATGGTTAGATTGAGTACAAAACCCACAGACACTGTTTTAGTACAGGTTTACATGCCAACAACTCAGTACGAGGATGAGGAAGTAGCAAAGGTATACGAGGATATAAATAGTATAGTGAGAAAAGTAAAAGGAGATGAGAATTTAATAGTTATGGGCGATTTTAATGCGTCAGTGGGAGAAGGTAGTGAGGGAAAAATGGTAGGAAAATTTGGGTATGGCAGACGAAATGATAGAGGAGAAAGATTAGTTGAGTTTTGCCAGGAACATAGATTAGTAACTGTAAACACCCTATTCGAACAACATGTTAGGAGAAGATATACCTGGAAAGCGCCAGGTGATAGGGCTAGATACCAAATAGATTATATTTTAGTTAAACAAAGATTTAGAAACCAAGTTAAAACTGTCGTAGTTATCCAGGGGCTGACATAGATAGCGATCATAACTTAGTTAAAATAAAGTGTAAACTAAAATTCAAAAAATTGAGAAAAGTTAAAAGAGAGGGATGGGATCTAGGTAAGCTTAATGATAGTAGGGTAAAAGAGGAATATAAACAAGTATTAGATAACAAGAGCAAAGAGGGAATGTAGAAAATAGATGGAAAGAAATAAAACTGACTGTACATGATACAGCAACACAGACTATAGGTAAGAAAAAAATAGAAGCGAGAAAACCCTGGGTAACAAAGGGGATATTAGATTTAATAGAGAATAGAAGAAAGCTTAAACCTTTCAGAGAAGTGGATAGTGAAAGTAAGCAAAAATATAATACAGTTAGAAATAAGATAGTACATGAGTGTAGAAAAGCTAGAAATAAATGGATGGAGGAGAATTGTAAGGGAATACAAGATGATTTGAGAGTAGGTAAGACAGACAGGGCTTACAGGGCAGTTAAAAAGTTTTTTGGGGAAGATAGGAAAAAATATAATGGTATTAGAGACGAGAATAATGAGCTTCTAATAAATAAAGTTAAGGTAGCAGATAGATGGAAAAGATATTTAGAAGATTTATATAAGGGGGACGATATAGATGAGTTAGAGAACGACCAAGAAGAGGATGTAGAAATAGGGTTCTCAATATTAAGAGAGGAATTTGATAGAGCTGTTCGGAATCTTAAACTAAATAAAGCGCCAGGGATAGACGATATTCCCGCAGAATTAATAAAATATGCTAGTCAGAAAACTTTAGATAGATTATATGAACTAATAAAAGTAATATATGACACAGGTGAGGTTCCAATAGATTTCGAAAAAAATATTATTATCCCAATCCCAAAAAAGTCATGAGCTGATAGGTGTGTGAATTTTAGAACGGTTAGTTTAACTTCTCATGCTTCCAAAATACTAACAACAATAATTAAAAATAGAGTAGAAGCTTTGACTGAGAATTATTTAGGCGAAGACCAATATGGTTTTCGTAAAGACAGAGGACTAGAGAACCGATATTAATGATTAGGGTAATTATCGAAAAAGGTTACAAAAATAAAAAGACTCATTTTGCGTTTGTAGATTTAGAAAAAGCATTTGATAGGGTTAATTGGATTGCTATGTTCAGGGTTTTGCAAAAAATAAGAATCTCTCATAGGGATAGAAAAATTATTTACAGTCTATATAAAAACCAAAGCGTAGTAATTAGAGTTGATGAAATAGAAAAGGAAGCTAATATTAGAAATGGTGTTAGATAGGGCTGTATACTATCTCCCTAGATTTTTAATGTTTATATTGAGGAGGCTTTAAACTTAGCTAGAAAGAGAAAAGAGATAGGTGTTAGTGTACAGGGACAGAAAATAGACATGTTACGTTTTGCAGATGATATAGCCATTATAGCAGAGTCTAGATAAGAGTTAGGAGAGTTTTTAAATATTTTAGATGAGATACTACAGAGTAACTATAGTATGAGAATTAACTCAGGAAAGACAAAAATAATGACAACTGAGTTACAGCCTAGTTCTAAACCAAAATTAAAAATAGGTATATCGAGTTAGAGGAGGTAGGTGAATTTTGCTATTTAGGTAGAATAATTACAAAGGATGGACGTAGCAGAAGGGATATAGTAGCTAGAATAGCTCAAGCTAGAAAAATGTTTTTAAAAAGAAAAACTTACTAATAGCTAATAGTATTAGTTTAGATAATAGAAAAAGTTTCTTAGAGTCGTACGTATGGAGCGTTCTACTATACGGTAGTGAGACTTGGACAATTAAAGAAGTAGATAAGAAAAAGATAGAAGCTTTTGAAACTTGGTGTTATAGGAAAATGTTAAAGATTAGTTGGACAGATAGAGTAACAAACGAGGAAGTTTATAGAAGGATAGGTGAGGAACCCTGTATGTGGAAACAATTGAAGGTCAGGAGAGATAGAATGATAGGGCACCAGTTAAGACATGAGGGACTATTTAGTAAAGTCTTAGATTATAGACTACCAAATAAAAATAGAGTAGGAAGGCCTAGACAAAGCTATATTAGTCAAATTATTAGAGATCTAGGTTGTGAAGGGTATGCAGACCTTTTTAAACTAGCTCAGAATAGAAAAGAATTTAGAGCTGCGTCAAACCGATTTTAAGTAAGTTCGAAAACAAAACAAAAAAAAAAAAAATCAGGTAACTAAATGTCACCATGACATAACTCACAATTAGTTAGCGGTCTGGCATGTTGGTAGCGTTTCGTTGCTTAAGCCTTACCATAACATATAATTTAACACTTTTCCTTTTTGAAGCGGATAACCAGGTTATATTTCATTTCCTTATAAATGGTAATTATGTAACCAGGTTAGAGTTCTTTAACAAACATCAGGTTGCTAATATCTATGTAGAGCCAGATGGATAGGAAAAAGATAGAAGGATATAGGAAGACCTAGACCAAACTATATTAGTCAAATTATTAGAAATTTAGGTTGTGAAAGGTATGTAGAGCTTTTTAGATTAGCACAGAATAGAAAAGAAGTTAGAGCTGCGTCAAACTGACCTTAAGTAAGGTCGAAAACAAAATGATGATGATGATGATGAATACCGTTTACGAGTTGGATGAGCGCCTTTTGATTTCGCAAGTATTATGTTAGATTTCTTTGTTTGTAACCGATATTTGTGTATTTTGTCGTATGAATTTAAAGTGGAATAAATTCTTAATCTTATAATAATTTTGTTTTGTAAAGCGGATGTTTACTCGAAAGTTTTGAGGTCGAGGTTCGAGATTGGTTGACCTTCACTATATAGACTGACATGGATTTTTGGCCAATCAACCTTACAAACGTGGAATAAAGGGTGGGTGGATTATCCGTCTATTCGTGTATCTGTGAGAGTAAATATTAGGTAAGAATTTTTATAATTTTTGTATAAACTGGAACTGTGAATAGTTTTATAAACTGTTTTCTATGAAAAAAAAATGTTTTTGAATGTATAGATGTTTCTTGAGATTGCTGCTTTATTTCATTCTGTAAATTCCATATTAACAATTTCCGTTGAGCTAGTCAGGCAAAGAAAAGTTAGAAAGGAAGGTAAGTTAATAGTTTTATTGACCATTGCTGTACCGTATCAAAACACTTTTTAGCACCGCTACAACGAGAGGTCAAAACGCAGATATATATATATATATATATATATATATATATATATCGCATCTATATATTAGTGTGTGTGCGTGCGTATGTGCGTGCGTTCGTGCGAACGAGCGTGCGTGCGTGCATGCGTGTGAGCGTGGGTAGGTGGGTGCGTGCGTGCGTGGGTGCGTGTGTGCATGCGTGCGTGCGTGTGTGCGTGCGTGCGTGCGTGCGTGCGTGCGTGCGTGCGTGCGTGCGTGCATGAGACTTGAGACTCATCAAGCGGTCATATAGCGTAATTTTATAAACATATGACGCCGTAAACTCGAACAAATTTGAAGAAATTTAAGAAAAGCTCCAATTATATAAATATTTATTTTCAAGAGAAAACGTTCAAGTACATTTAGTTATAAATGCATAAAGACGTGATTGAAGCAGTTTTCATTCTTAAATCGAAGGAATAGTGTTTTTTGATAACAATAATAGTGTATTCCGCAAGTAGAAGAGCGTTTTTCAAAGAGTTTCACCTACGTTTGGTTATTAAAGTATTTCAATGTGTACAAAGCTTAATTGCGTTACCTCTTAATATCAAACATATGTTGGTTTTTAGATGAAAACGTATTCATTTAAAATATCAGTCGATATTCAAAGAAAAGGTTAGGAGTTAATTTCATATGAAGAGGTGATATTTTGCAAATAATGAAGAACGTATTACGAAATATTTTAGTACTAAAGGTAAACGACATTGTCCAAATCATAAGATAAAATATGATTAATTACAGCCGTAAATCTTAAATATTGGTAAGTTAAGGAGCAATCTAATTAGTAGCTCGAGGCTGTTAGAATTCGATAAATCTGAGAATTGCTACATTTATGAAAATTATCGATGCTTACGTAAAAGGCTAAGCCAACTTTAGGACCAATACAAACATAGAAATGACAACTATACTTTTCTAGATTTTTTATATACCTACATCACACTGAGGCTTGCCTATGTAACCCAATGGAAGTCAAATACGGGGATTTGGCGTTCAGTACTTTTTCAAACGTCACAATGCAGTAGAACTACTGATAATATATCACATACTAAAAGTACTAAAGTTTTATCAGTTGAAATTATTTTATTGAAATAGAGAAGGAAAAGTGTTTTCAACGCTCAGAAGTAACATTATCGGAAGTACGTAAAATGAATTAAAATGGAGAATTAATGGATAAATAATACTCCACTACTGCAAGAAAAAGTTTTTAAATTCAATAAAAGCATATACGTGATTGGAATGACGATTTGATGGTATTTAATAGAAAATTTTAAATAGATGTCTACGTGCTAAACAGAGGCAACAACAAATATATATAATATATATAATATATAATAATATTAAATTAAGCTGGCAAAAATAGTTAGAGCAACATTTTATTAACCATTTCAATCCACAGCACCTTTATTCGTTATCAACGCCGGGCATCTTCGGTCCACATTACATTAATTGGCCCACAACGTTAAGCATCTTCAACCCTCATCACTTTTATTAGATCCCAACGTCGGGCATCTTCAGTGCACGGTATTTTTTATCGGTGTTCCAACCTGGAGTTCGATTAAGTCGCTTAAAAATTAGAGTTTTGTGTCTTGCTGGATTTTGTAGGAATTTTCTGTAGAGTAAATTAAATTAACTTTCAGAATGAAAGATATTCGTTAAGGATTGAGAACTGAAGGTGTGAATATTGGTCCTCAAAAAATTATTTATGTGGTAGATTCGAAAAGGGAGGAACACGAAAAATTGATAAAGCAGACTGACAGTGAAAGGGTAGGAGATACTCAGAAACTTACAACGATGGCTATATTAAATAAAAATTTGGAGGAAATGGGTAAAAAAAGTAAGCACGAAGTCAGGGACATAATCAAGGAAGTGAGTAAAAATACTCAGTAAATGATTGATAACTAAAAAGACGCACGAAGGAATTGCCGGAGGTTTTCACGGCCGGAGCCATTATAAATATTTATAGTACCAGGTTGGGACCGTGTCACTTTATAAACGAGGATCGACGTTTCGCCCATTTTTTAAAGGGCTTCATCAGGACAAGAACTAATTGCATATATTGAGCTAGGCCCCTAATGATATACTAGTCAGTTTTGACGTAACATCCCTATTCACAAACGTACCTGTCATAGACACTGTCTCTATTATTAAACAACTCCTATCTGAAGAAAACTAATTTGAGTATCTGTTCACACTCATTGAAAAATGCTTAACTTCTACCTACTTTGTCTTCGACGGACAATTTTACAAACAAACTTCCGGCACACCAATGGGCTCACCTCTATCTCCGGCCAATATTTTTATGGAGCCTTTGGAATCCATGGCTCTAGTATACACAGACCTTAAATCAAAAACTTGGCTCTGTTATGTAGATGACACTTTTGTAATCGGGCCCCATGGACATCAAACGCTTGATAAATTTCTAGATCACATAAACAATCAACATAAAGATATTAAGTTTACTATAGAAATTGAAAAAAAAAGGAACTCTGCCATTCCCTGACGTTCTGGTGGAGCGTCAATCTAACGGACGACTAGGTCATTCCGTATATCGAAAACCCACACACACACACACACACACACACACACACACACACACACACACACACACACACACACACACACACACACACACACACACACACACACACACACACACACACACACACACACAGACAGATACCTACATGCGTCGTCACATCATCATCCGTCACAAAAATCATCGGTAATCAACTTTCTAGTCCACCGTGCAATTAAGATTTCACAACCAGAACATTTATCTAATGAACTGACCCATCTAAAAACCAGTCTTCTAAAAAACGGCTATCGCAACTCAGATATCGGCAGAGTATTAAACCGGCATCTGCATCCTACATGAACCCCCAAACCACGCTGTAATCCCGATACACTATCTTTAGCAATCCTTCCATATATACACAAAGTAACAGCCCGAATTGGCAAAATTCTACGTAAACACAACATCAATACAATCTATAAGCCCACTAATAAAATTTCACAAATATTGCCAACCTTACATGTGATTTTCCAATGCTCCACCCGAAGGTACTACATTGGCCAGGAAGCGAGTTTTTTGTTACCTGGAAAATTTGAAATTTTTTGCCGAACCCTTGCTGTTCCAAGCAAGGTAGGGATCTTTAACGTGCGTGACAACACTCACACACGGGACCTCCATTTTACCTCTTATCCGAACGAGGGTGTATTTTTGTGAAAAATGCTCGCCTAACATTTTTCGGGCGGACAGTGTCGGGATTCGAACCCGGGACCTTGGGCGTAGTAGTCACACACATACCACTACACCACGGAGCCGCCTAATATTGCCAACCCCAAAAGATACCGAAAACAGTCTTAAAGTTCCAGGCGTATATAGAACTACCTTGCAGTTGCGGTTTAGTATAATAGGAGAAACAGGACATTCAGTACAGACTAGACTAAACGAGCCTAAGCGATGCTTAAGAACAAGCCAGTACAATCGCTCGGCAGTGGCCGAGCACCATCATCAAAGAGGCCATACCAATTACTTTGACAAGACGAAACTAATTGCCAGAATTCTATTTTTCTATAATAGAAAAATCAGAGAACTCGTAGAAATCACTAAAAATTCTAATAATCTAAACAAAGACGATGGCTACTACCCTTCCCCATTCAGAAAACAAGCCTATTATTCACAACAGCGGAACCATGACATTATCTGATCCGCTACGACACTCCTCTCTATTTATCATCACTCAGGCATCAACTTCTCGCCCTATATAAATCACCACTTTCACTAGTTTTTTTGTCATAAAACATCTTTTGGTTTAAATGGGCTAGTGAGTCTGCTAGTTAAGAAGTAATTTTACATACTCTTTACACTTTAACTTGTCTACTTAATATTATCATTCTTATCTTTATTTTTATTTTATTATTTATATTCTTTTCTTGTCCTGATGAAGCCCCTTACAAAAGTGGGCGAAACGTCGACCTTAGTTTATAAAATGACATGGCCGCAACCTCGGAACCATAAATATTTAGAACCCATGAAGGAAATCAGTAAAAAAAAAATAATACAAGAAATGAATAAAAAATGTATCAAGGAAATGATGGAGAAATCTGATAGAAATACTTAGGAATTACGAGCAGAGTTTGGAGAGAATATAGTAAAATTGGGGGAACTTTAAAATCAGAAAGCGAAAAGAATGAAAGGAAGTTTAAAGAGATTAGTGATAAATTAATATTAGGTTTAAAAGAGATTAATGACCATAGAGGAAACGAAATTTGAAATTATAGGTAAAGTGTGAATGTAAGGTGAAGGTAAAATTAAGAACTTTGATCAGAAAGTAAATGAAATTGAACAAAGTTGCCAACGCAGGCTTTAAAACATTTTAAAATGACTTAAGGAATTTTAAAACAGATTAAGGAAACACGGTTGAAAATTTAGAGGGTAGAACAATGTTCTAAACTTTATGCAGATAATAGATTAAATCCCAAAATATTTTTAAATAATGTCAGAACTCTAGTACAGGGTAGTTTGCATGAACAAACCAAATTAAATATAGTTAGATCGATGCTGAAAGGAAGTGCCGCTATTTGGTTTGGTTAATAGAAAGAGAATTGAGAACATTCAAGGATTTTGGTTTTTAAAACGATAATCAACAATTTCGAGTGAAGAGTAGCGTTGTTATGGGAAAATATAATTCAGACTCAAGCATGGCAAAGTAATTATAGGTCAGTAAGAAATTCAGTGAGACAGAACAACTTGATCTTTCAATGGAAGATGTACAGATAATTAGATATTCTGCAGAACATTTTGAGGTGGATAGACAATGCATAACTCAGCAAAATATTGTAGACCGGGACGTATTTTTAAAGTATTTGCAAAGATATGACGAAATGGGTCAACCGAGGGGAACTGAGAACAGGGCTCGAAATCAGTCGATAAATTTTGTTAGACACCAAAGGAGTACAGAACTTGAACGCTTCAATGGTAGTAATTTTAATAGGACAAATTGGAGCCAGAGTAACATCACGAGAGTGATGTGGGAAGATATAATGAGGCGACTGCGGAAAATAGTCATATAAACAGAGAAAGCAATAGTAATGCAAATTCATAAAGGGATAATTCAGCTAAGGAAACTAATCGGACATTTGCAAACCCAAATAGATAGGTCAAGACCGTCGACAGCAGGGCAGAATTTTCAATAAGAGATTGACCAAACACGCCCGTTGAAGTTAATCAATATGAACATCAACGCACGTTTATAAAATTTGATTTATAAAGTGAAGAAATTGTAAATAAAAGCTTATTACCTGCTTTAAATTTAAATAAAGAAAATAAAATAGTTTAAGTACTTATAGGTACCGGAGCTGAAGCAACGCTGATTTCGGAAAATTTTGTTAAAGATAATATTCAACGATTAAATAATTTTTCTTAATCTTCATTGGGAATTAAACCACTCATAGTTGTTAAAATCGTCTTTATTTACGTTTCGATCCATGACCTAGGATCTTGTCAAAATAATAAAATAAAACATGAGATTTTTATTACTTTGACAACAATCCTAGGTCATGGATCGATTTTAACAACTATGAGTGGTTTAATTTCCAAAGAAGATCAAGAAAAGTACAAAACATACCACAACAAACATACAGGGTTTAAAAAATTAACTGATATCCGTAACGTAACCCGATACCACCGAACAACAGAAGGTTTGCGAATATAAATAGTGTAGTAATATTGGAATGTGAGTTAGGGAATATAAAGTTCTAGCATGAAATTTATGATTGTACCTGGATTGATGATGGATGATATATTTGGCATAGATTTAATAAATAAGTTGAAGTTGCGAATAGACCCCAATAGATGCAGGTGTAAACAGGTGTTGATGTCGAAAAAAACTGTGCTAATTTTAATCGGTGTGAAATAGAGGAGGTAATGGATGCAGTAAAGTAAGTAAAAGTAAAGATCCTTGAGGATCCAGGTGAAGTAAAGGATACAGTAGAGTTATCGTTTGATAGATATTCCGAATTAGAGGATAGAGAGTTGGAAAATGAAAATTTTAGTGTTCCTGCAAGTTATGAAGATAAGGTAGGTGAGATTGAGGAAAAATTGAATGTGGGTGAAAAAATTTTAAGTCAATAGATAGTATTTCGGCAAGAAAGTTTTTCGAAGATTGATTTGAAGAATTCATCTTTAGAGAGAAGCTATAAAGCATTTTTGGTAGATGGCTGTAATTACAAGTTTAAAGATGTCCCACGGTAGCATTAATCCAGGCTATGCAGTGTAATATGGGAACACTTAGTAAAGTTGTTATGCAATATGTAATTGCTATTTCTACATTTAGTGGGAGTATTCTACAGTATTTTGTGAATTTACCGTATGTAGAAAGAATTTTGTTGAGATAAACCTCCTGGTATCAGATAAAGCTTTGTATTAATAGGGGAGAATGAGGAAATAGAGAAAGATAATTAAATGATGGAATTGGGGGAAGACTGATTTTAGTATAGGAAGATACTGCATATGTGAATGATATAAAGGTTGAACTATTTAAGAGAAAGGCCATTATAAGTAGAGAATTATGCGTGTGTATTATAAGTCTAATGTAAATAATTGTGTATAGTAGGTGATTATAAATAAAAATAGAAAATTATTCATTGGTGTAAAAATTATGGTGCACAACGAGAACTTAGTGAAATTGACTTCAAATTGTATATTTTAATTTAGGGGAAAAGATGATTAGAGGTCATCTAAAGATCACGTAGCGTCATTTCATACACACATGACACCCAAAACCCGAACAAACGTTGAGAAATTTAAGAAAACACTCGAACCATGTAAATATTTATTTTCATAAAGAAGGTTTTTCAAGATGATGCACCTAACAATTCTCAGACCCCCGCTGTGTAGAGGCCCTAGACACGACCCTCATGCACCTGTACTGTAATCCCCCCACAGACACTGTCCTAACTTTTTTTTTGCATTTACACGTTTATCACCATTTATTCAAACTTTGAGTAGATGTTTTCTGCGATTATATTTGAAATTCTTTATTGGCAACACCACGGCCAAGTAACGGCGAATCTCTATCTTTCCTTATAAGACTAAAGTTATTTATACAACGCGTCTCGTTAGAAACGACTGATATTAAAGCCTTCTATTAGTGACAAAGTGTCGAATTCGCGACTTTTTCGACCATATAATCCGATAGTTTAATTAGTTTGGCTGGTAAATAACAATGTATAAGCGGTGGTAAAATTCATGGCAGAATTTTTATAGTTAGTAGGAAGAACAGTATAAGGTAATTGAGGTAATTAACTATACAGCACTAGTTGGTTTTACAACTAGTTATACAAATTTTTCCTGAACACATTCCTTTGGATGGAAATTACAAGGTTGAATTGATAATAATATTTCAATATAAAATAACTAGAACTAATTATATTCACATTTAACAAACATGCATATTATTAACAAATAACCGGGTTTCGGAAATATTTAGTGCTTTTTGTTAATAGCTTTGTTGCGCAGTTGCCTGACTGTTTCGAAGTTATTGGATTCAATATTGATTTCGCTTGATTCCGATGCTTCAGTTATAATTTTTTTATCTTCGCCTGGAAGGGATATCACTACTTAATATCAAAAGTTCAATTACGCTGTCGAATTTGAATATTGCTGCCTTAAGTAGATCATAGCAGTTTGCAGTAAAAAGTTGTGTTACTATTTATTTTATGCCATTAGGTATCGTCATCCTTATACGCCCACGGTGCATAGATGAAATGGGTCATGGGTCAACTGGGTCACTGGGTACAAATGGGTCACTTTTTTGTTTGGGTCACTGGGTCAGTGGGTCCCGTGTACTGACCCGGATTGACCCAGTGACCCACATTGTCCCAGTGACCCACATTGACCCAGTGACCCACATTGGTCTAGTGACCCAAATTGGCCCGGTGACCCAAACTGACCCAGTGACCCAAACTGACCCAATTGATTCAGTAACAAATTGAATTATTGAAGTCATAAAAATCTTTTTCCCATACTTTCAGCTCAATTTATTAACTATTTTCACAAATGCATAAGCTTATTGTTGCCGTTAGTTGCTAGCATTCGTTTCATATTTCGAGCAAACGCTAAAATGTTTTGTAATCAATACATTGCTTTTTATATAATATGAAACGCATTTTTACATGTTTTTCAAGAAACGTGCTGTGGCGTTGTGTCGCGAGAATGCAGTGTTATGAACGTATACCATATGTTCAAATAATAGTATTCTTTCACATAAGAACTGAAATATTTTGTAGCAAAAATCTTAATATTATATACCCGGTTATTTTCAGTGTCTATTATTTTTGTAATTTGTATATTATTATCATTAAGCATGGATAAACATCACCTTAATTGTAATTTAAACCTTATACATAAGTGCTCACTTTTATAAATCTCCGTGAGACCAAGTTTTCTTGATAAGACTAATTAACTAAAAGAATGATAGATCATATAAAACAATGTTCCTGTATCAACTCGATGTCAGAAAACGGGATTATGCAATTTATATTTTATTGCGTCTGTCATTGAAAAATATTTTGACGAGATATATATGCTTCATATGCAGGTGTATTTTAGCGGTGCATCTAAGGAACAATGAATATTTCTTCTTAATTTTTAAATTGGTAATATTTTAATTCAAATTTAATGAGATACTTGAAAAGCTTCAGTTCGTTCTCGTTCCTACAATTTATGTTAACTAGGGAATTAAATAAAATTAAGTGTAACAAAATTAGTAAAGCTTGTTGATTTCATTACTCTCAAACATAACAAAATAAACAGATATAGTTCTCGCAATTTCTAAACCGATTTTCGTCACGAATGACGTCATTCCATATCACTACAAATGATATTCTTGTCTTATTCTAACTCCAGAAAAAAGTTGTTACCATTTATGTTACGGTAGTTTCCTGTATCACAACCGAAACGATTTGCATGCTAGACCAATCGGAGATTGGGGTGGGTAGTACACGAAAAACCGAACATAACAAACCGCTGTGCTGAAATAAAGACAACCATGTAATAATTGGTAAAGAAATGATTAGAATAGAGCTTAGTCTGTCTAGTAAACATTTTAATACCTCTACCCAAGTAATAAAAAAAAAATTCAACAATATAGACATATATTCACAGTTTATCAAAACGCTAAACACTTTCCGTAACTTTCAGGTAATCAAGTGACCCAAAACAAAAAGGTAATATTGATGCATGCGTTTAATGACTATGCCTGTAGCCTAAGGCACTAATGAAAACAAAACATTGCTTTACATAGTATACTGCAACACTATAGTAATAAAGCAAATATTTATAGTATCAGAGCTGGTATAAAATATCGTTTTTTTAGAATAAAATTGTTTGCTACTAAACAGTTAAAGATATTTCACTTAGTAAAATGTTATCCACATCATGTTTGCATGGCGAAGAACGGTTTACTAACGTGTGTCAGAACTAAACAGATACATCAAATGTTGCGCTCCAGGCTATTGCAAATATGTGTGCATATATTAAAATAAATAGGATAGGAATTTAGTACACATCCAGTTAAATTATGTAGATACCCATAACGCCTTATACTAATCTCACCAAAATTAATCCGTGCCAGAGGTGGAACAGCCAAGGTGGTGTGTAATCAAACAGTATGGCAGCAACACAGACAATACCTCGGAATCAACGGAATGCAACCAATTATCAGGGGAGTGAACCATTAATACAGACAGCAGAAGAGAACCAAACAGTTGGTGCTAGTAATAGCAGGCGGTAACCAAAGCTAGAAAAACATTTGAGAATTAGGCGATGTCGATTTAGTACTGAAAACCAAAGTGACAAAGATATGCTTTTAAGATTTTTCCTCCTCCTATCTGACTCATTATTCTAGAAAATGGTCCGAACGCCCAGTGGCGTCGGTAAAGAAGGATACACACAAACACGCTGCTCAACAGCGAATTTCAAAACACATTAAACCATATAAATCGCATAAAATGCGCTGCTACTCAATTTTAATTAACCTTATTATAATACCACAAATACAAATTATGTTCAACTTTATTGACTACGCTTGAGCGAATTTATAATTTTATACACTTTCAGTCCCACTAAATAAAAAAGTTTGTTTAACAGATTTTCATTTATAAAACACAATTATCAAATACAATACAACGGAACAATTTAAAACACATAACATAAAACATTATAGATAGCAATTCGCCTTTAAACCCCGAGATACACGATTATTCTAATATACTAGCTATCTACAAAGGTATACATAGAATGAAACTGATGAAAAAAAATCACACACAATATGCGCAACAAGCCCCGAATAAAAGAAACACACCCGCAATTCACACAAAGGCAGAACACCGCGGCAAAACTTCGAGTTTAAAGATGTCGATTCAGGTGTAACTATTAAAACTAGTGCCATTTTTTTCTTAAAACTACGTAGGTCGGAGCCGATCCAAACTCTTTAGGTCGATCCGTAGCAAGCCCGGAATAAAAGAAACACCCCCACAATTCCGGCAAAAGCAGAACACCACAGGCTAAACTTCGAATTTAAAGTTGTCGATCCTGGTCGAATTATAAAAATTCATAACCCCTTTTTGTAAAACTGAGTAGGTCGGACCCGATCCAAACTTTTTCGGATGATTCACAATAAGCCCCAAATAAAAAAAAACATACCCGCGATTCAGGCAAAAACAAAATACCACGAGCAAATCTTCGAGTTTAAAGTTGTCGATTCGGCTCTAACTATAAAAATTCATAACCGTACTTTTTTTTAACTGCGTAGATCTGATCCGATCCAAACTCTTTAGGAAGATCCGCAGCAAGCCCCGAATAAAAGAAACACCCGCAATTCAGGCAAAAACAAAATACCACGAGCAAACCTTCGAGTTTAATGTTGTCGATTCAGGTCTAACTATACAAATTCATTATCGTTTTTCTTTAACTGCGTAGGTCGGACCCCGATCCAAACTCTTTAGGTCGATCCGTAGTAAGCCCCGGATAAAAGGAACATACCCGCAATTAAAATCAAAACCAGAATACCACGGGCAAAACTTCGAGTTTAAAGTTGTCGATTCTGGCCTAACTTTAAAAATTCAGAACCGTTTCTTTTTATCAAACTGCGTAGGTGCGGCAGGATCGAAGCTCTTTAGGACGATCCACAGCAAGCCCCGAGTAAAAAACATACCCGTAACTCAGGCACAAACAGAATACCACGAGCAAACCTTCGAGTTTAAAGTTGTCGATTTTGATCTAACTCTAAAAATTCAGAACCGTTTCCTTTTTAAAACTGCGTTGGTCGGGCCCGATCCAAACTCTTTAGGACGACCCGCAGCAAGCTCCGAATAAAACAAACATACCCGTAATTCAGGCAAAAATACAATACCACGAGCAAACCTTCGAGTTTAATGTTGTCGATTCTGGTCTAACTATAAAAATTCATAACCTTTTTTTTAAACTACGTAGTTCAGATCGTTCTAAAGAGTTTGGGTTGGAGCAGACCTGCGCAGTTTTAAAAAAAGATGGTTATCAAGTTCTATAGTTAGACCTGAATCGACAACTTTAAACTTGAAGATTTACTTGTGATATTTTGTTTTTACATGAATTGTGGGTATGTTTCTTTTATTCGGAGCCTACTACGGATCGTCGTAAAAAGTTTGGAACCGGCCCGACCTACGCAGTTTAAAAAAAGGGTTCTGAATTTTTATAGTTAGATCAGAATCGACAACTTTAAATTCGAAGTTTTGCCCAAGGTGTTCTGCTTTTGCCTGAATTTCGGGTATGATTCTTTTATTTGGGGCTTGCTACGGATCGACCTAAAGAGTTTGGATCAGGTCTCACCTACTCAGTTAAATAATACGGTAATGAATTTTTATAGTTTGACCTGAATCGACAGCTTTAAGCTCGAAGCTTTGATCGTGGTGTTCTGCTTTTGTGTGAATTGCGGGTATGTTACTTTTATTCGGGACTTGCTACGGATTGTCCTAAAAAGTTTGGATTGGATCAGATTTGCGCAGTTTTAAAAAAAGGATGATTATGAATTTTTATAGTTAGACCTGAATCGACAACATTAAACTCGAAGATTTGCTCGTCGAGTTATGCTTTTGCCTGAATGGCGGGTATGTCACTTTTATTCGGGGCTTGCTATAGATCGTCCTAAAGAGTTTGGATTGAATCAGACCTGCGCAGTTTTAAAAAAAGACGGTTATGACGTTCTATAGTTAGACCTGAATCGACAACTTTAAACCCGAAGATTTGCTCGTGGTATTATGCTTTTGCCTGAATGACGGGTATCTCACTTTTGTTCGGGGCTTGCCATGGATCGTCCTAAAGAGTTTGGATTGAAGCAGACCTATGCAATTTTAAAAAAAGACGGTTATGACGTTCGATAGTTAGACCTGAATCGACAACTTTAAACTCGAAGATTTGCTCGTGGTATTATGTTCTTGCATGAATTGCGAGTATATATCTTTTATTCGGGGCTTACTGCGGATCGTCCTAAAAAGTTTTGATTGGGCCGACTTACGCAGTTTTAAAAAAAGGGTTTTGAATTTTTATAGTTAGACCAAAATCGACAACTTTAAATTCGAAGTTTAGCCCGTGGTGTTCCACTTTTGCGGAATTGCGGGTGTGTTTCTTTTATTCGGGGCTTGCTACGGAAACGGAATCGACCTAAATAGTTTGGATCGGCTCCGACCTACGCAGTTTTAAGAAAAATACGGTACGAATTTTAATAGTTAGACTTGAATCGACATTTTTAAACTCGAGGTTTTGCCGTGGTGTTCTGATTTTGCCTGAATTGCGGGTTTCTTTTATTCGGGACTTGTTTCGCATATTGTGTATGATTTTTTTTTATCAGTTTCATTCTATTTATACCTTTGTAAATATCTAGTATATTAGAATAATCGTGTATCCCCGGGTTTAAAGGCGAATTGCTATTTATAATGTTATATGTTATTTACTTTAAACTGTTCCGTTGTATGTTAATAATTGTGTTTTATAAATGAAAATCTGTAAAACAAAATTTTTTATTTAGTGAGACTGAAGGTGTTTGAAATTATAAATTCGTTAATGAAGTTGTTCATAATTTGAATTTGCGGCATTATAATAAGATTAATTAAAATTGAGTGGCTGCGCATTTTATGCGATTTATATGGTTTAATGTGTTTTGAAATTCGCTGCTGAGCAGCGTGTTCGTATATATCCTTCTTTGCCAATGCCACTGGGCGTTCGGTAAAACTTGTAAATTCGCTGCTGCAAATTAACTGCTAAGTTCACGCCGGTCTAGTTTGAACATGTTTAACGTATATTTTCAAAGTCGACGTCCTTTGACAAAGTGTATTTGTACAAGCCAATGGATAATTATTCATTTAAAAAAAGAGCTTTCAAGGTACTGTATCAAAGTTAAAGCTTACGTCCAACCTCGGTTGAAGAATATATAACGAATTACAAAAACTATGATTGCAGAAATTTTCCTTTATTCCACGGCTTTCATGAAAAGATGAAGTAATCAAATTCAGTTAAGAACTTTAAATTCCAGCAGCTACGAGTTATAGAATTACAGCTATAAAAAGTTAATCAATGCCATTGTATTGCAAAACCTTTTAAGAACCATGCAAGACATAATTGTAAGGATGACACCGTGGCATAGATGAAACGGGTCACCTAAAATATGACCTATGACCCAGTGACCCAAATGAGGATGTGACCCACCACCCAGTGACACACGACCCAAATTGACCCAGTGACCCAAATGGACCCAGTAACCCACATTGGCCAAGTGACCCAAATTGACCCAGTGACCCAAATTGACCCACATTGACCCAGTGACCCAAATTAACCCAGTTACCTAAATTGACCCAAATTGATGCAGTCGCAAAAATTTTCTTACTGTCTCAAATTGACCCTCTGTGATGTCTTCAATTAGTGGGCGAGTTTTATAGAATAACCGATTATGAAATTTGGAAATATTATTATTAATTTTTAATAAATATGTGCTGTTCTACGAATTACAGTTACAAAATAAATCTCAGAACTATCTGGCAGAAGGAGTAGCTGCTGTCCGAGTCAATTTTAATTAGTGTGAGAATGTTTAACAATTAAATATACTAAATGGTCAAAATATTTTTCAATGACAGACGCAATAAAATATAAATTGCATAATCCCGTTTTCTGACATCGAGTTGATACAGGAACATTGTTTTATATGATCTATCATTCTTTTAGTTAATTAGTCTTATCAAGAAAACTTGGTCTCACGGAGATTTATAAAAGTGAGCACTTATGTATAAGGTTTAAATTACAATTAAGGTGATGTTTATCCATGCTTAATGATAATAATATACAAATTACAAAAATAATAGACACTAAAAATAACCGGGTATATAATATTAAGATTTTTGCTACAAAATATTTCAGTTCTTATGTGAAAGAATACTATTATTTGAACATATGGTATACGTTCATAACACTGCATTCTCGCGACACAACGCCACAGCACGTTTCTTGAAAAACATGTAAAAATGCGTTTCATATTAACACATCACTCAAAGTCCGTAGGATAACTAAGAAAAACACATTTTTTTGGCGAAATTCGATTTTATTCATCAACATACATTCCTTCAAGAGTGATACAATCAGTCCAACGCCGTTCTAGCATTTCGATACCTTTTTTGTAAAACAATTCGTCTTTGGCCTCAAAATAAGCTTCAGTTTCAGCGATCACCTCTTCATCCGAGTCAAATTTTTTTCCGGCAAGCATTTTTTTCAGGTCTGCGAACAGGTAGTAGTCGCTGGGGGCCAAATCTGGAGAATACGGTGGGTGCAGAAGCAATTCGAAGTCCAATTGGTGCAATTTGGCCATCGTTGCGATCGACTTGTGACACGGTGCATTGTCTTGGTGAAAGAGAATTTTTTTCTTCTTCATGTGTGGCCGTTTTTTGGCAATTTCTTCCTTCAAACGCACTAATAATGCCATGTAGTATTCGCTGTTGATTCTTCTTCCTTTCTCAAGATAGTCGATGTGCAAAATTCCGTGCGCATCCCAAAATACAGACGCCAAAACCTTACCAGCCCACTTTTGCGATTTTGGTCGCTTTGGACGTGGTTCTCCGGCTGCAGTCCACTCAGCTGACTGCCGATTAGACTCTGGAGTGTGGTGGTGGATCCATGTTTCATCCATTGTCACATACCGACGCAAAAAGTCCTTTTTATTCCGGTTGAACAGCTCCAAACAGCTCTCAGAGTCATCGACACGTTGTTGTTTTTGGTCCACTGTGAGCAAACGCGGCACCCACTTTGAGAACAGCTTTCTCATGGACAAATGTTCGTGCAAAATAGTGTGCACACTGCCTTCTGATATCTTCAAGGTGTCAGCTATCTCACGCAATTTCACTTTTCTGTTTTCCAAAACGATTCGGTGGACTTTTTTGATGTTTTCCGGTGTAACCACCTCAATTGGCCTTCCAGAGCGTTCAGCATCGTCAGTGTCTGTAAGGCCACGTTTAAAATCAGCAAACCACTTCTCCATCGTTTGTCTCGATGGAGCAGAGCCCGGATAACACCTATCAAGCCATGCTTTGGCTGCGATGGTATTTTTACCCATCAAAAAGCAATGATAAATCAACACGCGAAATTGCTTGGAATTCATTTTTTTGAAAAACTCAAAAGTATCGTCACTTAAACCTCTGTAACTTGTAAACTAATCGTCGGATTGTCATGAAATTTTGACAGATATCTTTTTAAGGTTAGTACTTCCTACTAATCATATGGATTATTACATAGCAATGCCATCTATGTATCATCCTACGGACTTATTGAGTGATGTAATATATAAAAAGCAATGTATTGATTACAAAACATTTTAGCGTTTGCTCGAAATATGAAACGAATGCTAGCAACTAACGGCAACAATAAGCTTATGCATTTGTGAAAATAGTTAATAAATTGAGCTGAAAGTATGGGAAAAAGATTTTTATGACTTCAATAATTCAATTTGTTACTGAATCAATTGGGTCAGTTTGCGTCACTGGGTCAGTTTGGGTCACCGGGCCAATTTGGGTCACTAGACCAATGTAGGTCACTGGGTCAATGTGGGTCACTGGGACAATGTGGGTCACTGGGTCAATCCGGGTCAGTACACGGGACCCACTGACCCAGTGACCCAAACAAAAAAGTGACCCATTTGTACCCAGTGACCCAGTTGACCCATGACCCATTTCATCTATGCACCGTGGGCGTATAAGGATGACGATACCTAATGGCATTAAATAAATAGTAACACAACTTTTTACTGCAAACTGCTATGATCTACTTAAGGCAGCAATATTCAAATTCGACAGCGTAATTGAACTTTTGATATTAGTAGTGATATCCCTTCAGGCGAAGATAAAAATTATAACTGAAGCATCGGAATCAAGCGAAATCAATATTGAATCCAATAACTTCGAAACAGTCAGGCAACTGCGCAACAAAGCTATTAACAAAAAGCACTAAATATTTCCGAAACCCGGTTATTTGTTAATAATATGCATGTTTGTTAAATGTGAATATAATTAGTTCTAGTTATTTTATATTGAAATATTATTATCAATTCAACCTTGTAATTTCCATCCAAAGGAATGTGTTCAGGAAAAATTTGTATAACTAGTTGTAAAACCAACTAGTGCTGTATAGTTAATTACCTCAATTACCTTATACTGTTCTTCCTACTAACTATAAAAATTCTGCCATGAATTTTACCACCGCTTATACATTGTTCTTTACCAGCCAAACTAATTAAACTATCGGATTATATGGTCGAAAAAGTCGCGAATTCGACACTTTGTCACTAATAGAAGGCTTTAATATCAGTCGTTTCTAACAAGACGCGTTGTATAAATAACTTTAGTCTTATAAGGAAAGATAGAGATTCGCCGTTACTTGGCCGTGGTGTTGCCAATAAAGAATTTCAAATATAATCGCAGAAAACATCTACTCAAAGTTTGAATAAATGGTGATAAACGTGTAAATGCAAAAAAAGTTAGGACAGTGTCTGTGGGATTACAGTACAGGTGCATGAGGGTCGTGTCTGGGCCTCTACACAGCGGGGGTCTGAGATGGTGCATCATCTTGAAAAACCTACTTTATGAAAATAAATATTTACATGGTTCGAGTGTTTTCTTAAATTTCTCAACATTTGTTCGGGTTTTGGGTGTCATGTTTGTATGAAATGACGCTACGTGATCTTTAGATGACCTCTAATCATCTTTTCCCCTAAATTAAAATATACAATTTGAAGTCAATTTCACTAAGTTCTCGTTGTGCACCATAATTTTACCAATGAATAATTTTCTATTTTTATTTATAATCACCTACTATACACAATTATTTACATTAGACTTATAATACACACGCATAATTCTCTACTTATAATGGCCTTTCTCTTAAATAGTTCAACCTTTATATCATTCACATATGCAGTATCTTCTATACTAAAATCAGTCTTCCCCAATTCCATCATTTAATTATCTTTCTCTATTTCCTCATTCTCCCCTATTAATACAAAGCTTTATCTGATACCAGGAGGTTTATCTCAACAAAATTCTTTCTACATACGGTAAATTCACAAAATACTGTAGAATACTCACTAAATGTAGAAATAGCAATTACATATTGCATAACAACTTTACTAAGTGTTCCCATATTACACTGCATAGCCTGGATTAATGCTACCGTGGGACATCTTTAAACTTGTAATTACAGCCATCTACCAAAAATGCTTTATAGCTTCTCTCTAAAGATGAATTCTTCAAATCAATCTTCGAAAAACTTTCTTGCCGAAATACTATCTATTGACTTAAAATTTTTCACCCACATTCAATTTTCCTCAATCTCACCTACTATCTTCATAACTTGCAGGAACACTAAAATTTTCATTTTCCAACTCTCTATCCTCTAATTCGGAATATCTATCCAACGATAACTCTACTGTATCCTTTACTTCACCTGGATCCTCAAGGATCTTTACTTTTTACTTTACTGCATCCATTACCTCCTCTATTTCACCATTTAAAATTAGCACAGTTTTTCGACATCAACACCTGTTTACACCTGCATTTATGGGGTCTATTCGCAAATTCAACTTATTTATTAAATCTATGCCAAATATATCATCCATCATCAATCCAGGTACAATCATAAATTTCATGCTAGAACTTTATATTCCTAACTCACATTCAATATTACTACACTATTTATATTCGCAAACCTTCTGTTGTTCGTGGTATCGGGTTACGTTACGGATATCAGTTAATTTTTAAACCCTGTATGTTTGTTGTGGTATGTTTTGTACTTTTCTTGATCTTCTTTGGAAATTAAACCACTCATAGTTGTTAAAATCGTCTTTATTTACGTTTCGATCCATGACCTAGGATCGTTGTCAAAATAATAAAATAAAACATGAGATTTTTATTACTTTGACAACAATCCTAGGTCATGGATCGATTTTAACAACTATGAGTGGTTTAATTTCCAAAGAAGATCAAGAAAATACAAACACATTTAAATAACTGTATCCGAACGTAACGATACCGAACGAAGGTGGAATAATGTGTGGAATGATTAGATATAAAGTTTCTGAATATGATTACCTGGTGATGATGAAGAATATGCATAGTTTAATAGTTGAAGCGAATAGTCAAGATGCAGGTGTAAAGTGGATGTCGATAGATGTATCGTGTGTAGAGAGGAATGCAGTAATAAAGATCCTTGAGGATCCAGGTGTAAGATCAGGTTATCGTTGATGATTCCGGTAGGATGATTGAATAAATTGTGTTCTGCAAGTTATGAGATAAGGTGGTGAGATTGAGGAAAATTGAATGTGTGAAATTTAAGTCAATAGATATGTATTTGGAAGAAGTTTTCGAAGTTATTTGAGAATTATCTTTGAGGATCATTTGGTAATGGGATACAAGTTTAAAGATTACGGTAGCATAATCCAGGCTATGAGTGAAATGGAAACTTAAATGTTATGAAGTATTGTAATTAGGAGATTGTTGGTGGTGAAAGAATTTTGTTAGATAAACCTTCTGGTATCAGATAAAGCGTTTGTAATTAATCAGGGTGAGAAATGAGAAAGAAATAAATGATGAATTAATGACTATTTTAATTTGAAGATCTGATTGTTGATAAAGTTGACTATTAGAGAAAGCATTTAATAGAATTCTGTGTATTATAAGAATGTATAATTAGGTATAGTAGGATTATAATTAATGAAAATTTATTCAATATGGTGTAAATGTTGAAACGTTGAACTATTTGAAGATGACTAAGCATTATAAGTTTAGAAAGATGTATTATAAGGTCTATTAGAAATCACTGTAGTATATGTATTATGAACAGTAACAAATTAGAAATTTAATATAATTGACATGTAAAATTATTTGTGCACAAGAGAACGGTTTAAGAATTCACTCAAATTTATACGTTTTAGTAGGAGAACACGTATGATTGAGGTAATCTAACAGACACTGTCTAGCGTTTTCATTTCATTACACTTTATCCCGATATCAAACTTTGAGTAAATTTTGGTAATTGAAATATTGCAACTACAGCCATAGTAAACTAATTTATTTTCATAAGAAAAGTTATTAACAAGATAACCTCGGAACATATTTAGAGCTTTTTGTAAAAGCCTTGATTCGCGACCTTGACCTGTACTGTTTAATTATTGGATTCAATACATGTTCGCTGTAAAATTCTCGAATTTTTCAGTTATAACACGTTATTAATTTCGCACGGATTATTCAACTTATGATAGATGTTTTACGCTGTTATATTTGAAATTCTTTATTGGAATACCACGTTTGCCAATGTAAAAGTTGCGTTAATACTACTATTTTTCACTATAGACTAACAGTTATTTATACAACGGGTCTCGTTAGAATTTAGCTTGATTATTAAAGCCTTTTGTAGTGACAAATGTCGAATTGATCGACTTTTTTCGACATATAATCCGATAGTTTAATTTAAGTCTTGGCTGAGTGAAATACTATCAATTCATAAAGCCGGTGGAATAATATGGCAGTAATTTTATCATAGTTAGTGAAGTTATATCAGTTTTCAAGCCGTAGTTGAGGTAATTAACTATACAGTCACTAGCTATGGTTTTAAACTAGTTATACAAATTATTGGCTTGATACACATATCCTTATGGTAAATTACAGGATTTGAAATTATAATTAATATTTCAATTAAATAACCTGAACTAAGTTAATTTCAATTAAATTGTATTTTAACAAATAACCGGGTTGGAAAAGTATCTTTTTGTTAATACTTTGTTGCGCAGTTGCCTGACTGTTTCGAAGTTATTGGATTCAATATTGATTTCGCTTGATTCCGATGCTTCAGTTATAATTTTTTTATCTTCGCCTGGAAGGGATATCACTACTTAATATCAAAAGTTCAATTACGCTGTCGAATTTGAATATTGCTGCCTTAAGTAGATCATAGCAGTTTGCAGTAAAAAGTTGTGTTACTATTTATTTTATGCCATTAGGTATCGTCATCCTTATACGCCCACGGTGTCATCCTTACAATTATGTCTTGCATGGTTCTTAAAAGGTTTTGCAATACAATGGCATTGATTAACTTTTTATAGCTGTAATTCTATAACTCGTAGCTGCTGGAATTTAAAGTTCTTAACTGAATTTGAATTCTTCATCTTTTCATGAAAGCCGTGGAATAAAGGACAATTTCTGCAATCATAGTTTTTGTAATTCGTTATATATTTTTCAACCGAGGTTGGACGTAAGCTTTAACTTTGATACAGTACCCTGAAAGCTCTTTTTTTAAATGAATAATTATCCATTGGCTTGTACAAATATACTTTGTCAAAGGACATGGACTTTGAAAATATACATTAAACACGTTCAAACTAGACCGGCGTGAACTTAGCAGTTAATTTGCAGCAGCGAATTTACGAGTTTTGCCGAACGCCCAGTGGCGTCGGCTAAGAAGGATATATACGAACACGCTGCTCAGCAGCGAATTTCAAAACACATTAAACCATATAAATCGCATAAAATGCGCAGTCGCTCAATTTTAATTAATCTTATTATAATGCCACAAATTCAAATTATGAACAACTTCATTAACGAATTTATAATTTCAAACACTTTCAGTCCCACTAAATAAAAAATTCTGTTTCACAGAATTTCATTTATAAAACAATTATTAACATACAACGGAACAGTTTAAAGTAAATAATATATAACATTATAAATAGCAATTCGCCGTTAAACCCGGGGATACACGATTATTCAAATATACTAGATATTTACAAAGGTATAAATAGAATGAAACTGATGAAAAAAAATCATACACAATATGCGAAACAAGCCCCGAATAAAAGAAACTCGCAATTCAGGCAAAATCAGAACACCACGTCAAAACCTCGAGTTTAAAATTGTCGATTCAAGTCTAACTATTAAAATTCGTACCGTATTTTTCTTAAAACTGCGTAGGTCGGAGCCGATTCAAACTATTTAGGTCGATCCGTAGCAAGCCCCGAATAAAAGAAACACACCCGCAATTCCGCAAAAGTGGAACACCACGGGCTAAACTTCGAATTTAAAGTTGTCGATTTTGGTCTAACTATAAAAATTCAAAACCTTTTTTTTAAAACTGCGTAAGTCGGGCCCAATCAACACTTTTTAGGACGATCCGCAGTAAGCCCCGAATAAAAGATATATCCCGCAATTCATGCAAGAACAGAATACCACGAGCAAATCTTCGAGTTTAAAGTTGTCGATTCAGGTCTAACTATAGAACGTCATAACCGTCTTTTTTTAAAACTGCACAGGTCTGATTTAATCCAAACTCTTTAGGACGATCCGTGGCAAGCTCCGAATAAAAGTGGCATACCCGTCATTCAGGCAAAAGCATAATACCACGAGCAAATCTTCGGGTTTAAAGTTGTCGATTCAGGTCTAACTATAGAACGTCATAACCGTATTTTTTTAAAACTGCGCAGGTCTGATTCAATCCAAACTCTTTAGGACGATCCGTGGCAAGCCCCGAATAAAAGTGACATACCCGCCATTTAGGCAAAAGCATAACACCACGAGCAAATCTTCGAGTTTAAAGTTGTCGATTCAGGTCTAACTAAAAAAATTCATAACCATCCTTTTTTAAAACTTCGCAAATCTGATCCAATCCAAACTTTTAGGACGATCCGTAGCAAGTTCCGAATAAAAGTAACATACCCGCAATTCACGCAAAAGCAGAACACCACGAGCAAAGCTTCGAGTTTAAAGTTGTCGATTCAGGTCTAACTATAGAACGTCATAACCGTCTTTTTTTAAAACTGCACAGGTCTGATTTAATCCAAACTCTTTAGGACGATCCGTGGCAAGCCCCGAATAAAAGTGACATACCCGCCATTCAGGCAAAAGCATAACACCACGAGCAAATCTTCGAGTTTAAAGTTGTCGATTCAGGTCTAACTAAAAAAATTCATAACCATCCTTTTTTAAAACTTCGCAAATCTGATCCAATCCAAACTTTTAGGACGATCCGTAGCAAGTTCCGAATAAAAGTAACATACCCGCAATTCACGCAAAAGCAGAACACCACGAGCAAAGCTTCGAGTTTAAAGTTGTCGATTCAGGTCTAACTATAAAAATTCATTACCGTATTATTTAACTGCGTAGGTGAGACCTGATCCAAACTCTTTAGGTCGATCCGTAGAAAGCCCCGAATAAAAGAAACATACCCGAAATTCAGGCAAAATCAGAACACCTTGGGCAAAACTTCGAGTTTAAAGTTGTCGATTCTCATCTAACTATAAAAATTCAGAACCCTTTTTTTAAACTGCGTAGGTCGGGCCAGTTCCAAACTTTTTACAACGATCCGTAGTAGGCCCCGAATAAAAGGAACATACTCACAATTCATGTAAAAACAAAATACCACAAGCAAATCTTTGAGTTTAAAGTTGTCGATTCAGGTCTAACTATAGAACTTGATAACCGTCTTTTTTTATAACTGCGCAGGTCTGCTCCAACCCAAACTCTTTAGGACGATCTGAACTACGTAGTTTAAAAAAAAAGGTTATGAATTTTTATAGTTAGACCAGAATCGACAACATTAAACTCGAAGGTTTGCTCGTGGTATTGTATTTTTGCCTGAAATGCGGGTATGTTTGTTTTATTCAGAGCTTGCTGCGGGTCGTCCTAAAGAGTTTGGATTGGGCCCGACCAACGCAGTTTTAGAAAGGAAACGGTTCTGAATTTTTAGAGTTAGATCAAAATCGACAACTTTAAACTCGAAGGTTTGCTCGTGGTATTCTGTTTTTGCCTGAGTTACGGGTATGCTTTTTTTATTCGGGGCTTGCTGTGGATCGTCCTAAAGAGCTTGGATCCTACCGCACCTACGCAGTTTGATAAAAAGAAACGGTTCTGAATTTTTAAAGTTAGGCCAGAATCGACAACTTTAAACTCGAAGTTTTGCCCGTGGTATTCTGGTTTTGATTTTAATTGCGGGTATGTTTCTTTTATCCGGGGCTTACTACAGATCGACCTAAAAAGTTTGGATCGGGGTCCGAGCTACGCAGTTAAAGAAAAACGGTAATGAATTTGTATAGTTAGACCTGAATCGACAACGTTAAACTCGAAGGTTTGCTCGTGGTATTCTGTTTTTGTCTGAATTGCGGGTGTTTCTTTTATTCGGGGCTTGCTGCGGATCGTCCTAAAGAGTTTGGATCGGATCAGATCTACGCAGTTTAAAAAAGTACGGTTATGAATTTTTATAGTTAGACCTGAATCGACAACTTTAAACTCGAAGATTTGCTTGTGGTATTTTGTTTTTGCCTGAATCGCGGGTACGTTTTTTTAATTGGGGTTTATTGTGAATCATCCGAAAAAGTTTCGATCGGGTCCGACCTACTCAGTTTTACAAGAAGGGGTTATGAATTTTTATAATTCGACCAGGATCGACAACTTTAAATTCAAAGTTTAGCCCGTGGTGTTCTGCCTTTACCGGAATTGCAGGGGTGTTTCTTTTATTCCGGGCTTTCTACGGATCGACCTAAAGAGTTTGGATCGGCTCCGACCTACGTAGTTTTAAGAAAAAAAATGGTACTAGTTTTAATAGTTACACCTGAATCGATATCTTTAAACTCAAAGTTTTGCCGCGGTGTTCTGCCTTTGCGTGAATTGCGGGTGTTTCTTTTATTCGGGGCTTGTTGCGCATATTGTGTGTGATTTTTTTTCATCAGTTTCATTCTATTTATACCTTTGTAGATAGCTAGTATATTAGAATAATCGTGTATCTCGGGGTTTAAAGGCGAATTGCTATCTATAATGTTTTATGTTATGTGTTTTAAATTGTTCCGTTGTATTGTATTTGATAATTGTGTTTTATAAATGAAAATCTGTTAAACATACTTTTTTATTTAGTGTGACTGAAAGTGTATAAAACTATAAATTCGCTCAAGCATAGTCAATAAAGTTGAACATAATTTGTATTTATGGTATTATAATAAGGTTAATTAAAATTGAGTAGCAACGCATTTTATGCGATTTATATGGTTTAATGTGTTTTGAAATTCGTTGCTGAGCAGCGTGTTTGTGTGTATCCTTCTTTACAGACGCCATTGGGCGTTCGGACCATTTTCTATAATAATGAGTCAGATAGGAGGAGGAAAAATCTTAAAAGCATATCTTTGTCACTTTGGTTTTCAGTACTAAAGCAGTCTATCTACAATTAATTTCAGATTTGTTGACAGAAGCATTTTTAGAAATCGTTTCTCAATGTCAATAGTGTCTCCACATAGTTAGTGATTTTATGCCATCGCTAGAATACCTAAAGCGTCTAGAACAATCTGCAGATCAGAGAAACATTGAATCCCCCTCCTGCTTCCACTTTAGTGTAGCTTTGAATAATAATGGATAAAATAATAATGGTAAAAAAGATAATAATAAAAGTAATAATGGTAAAAATAATAACGGTATAAATAATAATGATAGAAATAATAATTGGAAAAATACTAATGATAAGAATAATAATGATAAAAATTGCAATGATAAAAAAATAATGCTAAAACTCATGATGGTAAAACTTATAGTGGTAAAAATAGTAATGGTAAAAATAATAATGGTAAAAATAATAATGGTAAAAATAATAATAGTAAACATAATATTGGTAAAACTATTAACGTTATGAATAATAATGGTTGTAGAGTGATCCCTTTTACCGCACGCTAATGGTTAGTTTCTCCTGAATACACTCCTAACCTTTTAGAATATAGTACATATTATGCCACGATAGAGGAATGTACGTTGAACTCGCGTGTTCATTTATTCCTATATTCTTATGTATTGTTTTGATAGTTGAGCCCTTAATATACCTAGTTCGCTGTGTACTTTTGATTTGCGTTAAAGCCCTTAAGATATTAGTATTGATGTTTATGTGTACAACAGCGTATATTAATATAATAACAACATTTTGCCTTCCGTCCCACTATACTGGCAACTAACGTGTGGTCTCACAGTTTCCATACGATGTGAACGAAACTATGGCTATTGACATTGCATACGGTTTCAAAGATTTATTTACTCGCGCTGTTGAGCAGTCTTTACAAGAAGTTTCTGTTGATGTCCGTTAAAACCAATAGTCAAGAAGTAGTTTTCAAATACGTTTTGTGTTCTCGTTGTTCATATTGCAAGACGTACGGTCATGTTAAAGAAGATTGTGGTAAATTGAAATCTAAGAAGTCGAAAATACACTCTTTAACCGCCGCTACATGTTCAAGTATTAAATGTTTTTGATGTGGTGGGTCTAGTGTATTTCGCTCAAAGTGTACTAATTATAATGATAAAAACTCAACAGTATTATTAGAGTCAAACTTTATTCAATTTTGTTCAGCCACTACAAACGTACCTAGTTTGAATAAGCCTATTTTTGGCGTTAGAATAAACGACAGCTATGAAAGTTGTACTTTGAAGTCCGTTTCTACTGTTAGTTTAGCGAGTTGTGGTCTTTGCGAAATTCTTTTGCTGGATGGCATGAGTTTTGCCAAGCGTTCTGCTAGAATTTGCTTTGCAGGTGGCATAATCCATGAACATAAAACTGTTACTGTTGCAGTCAATGTAACGCCGCATACTCAGACTAAAGTTTACACTAGGTATTGATTTTATTACCAGTGTCGGTTTTGTTTTAGTTATTTCGATTAATCGATGCAACTTTAAGGATGAACTTGCTAGAAAATTTAATGTTTATGGTAACCTCAGGTAAATAGTGAGACTATTAATTTCGTCTCTTAACGCAAGGATGAAGTATAATCCCTTTCCTCAGATCATCGTACGATTATAAAGACGCGTTTGAATGAACATTCCACTGTATTTAGGAGAGGGGGAGGCTCCACCGACTTTACGGTTCGTAGAATAAAGACTGTCGATCATGATCCGATTCCGGTTCCATCTTACCCTCTAAGTAGCCCAAAAAGAACATTTCTAAAGGAAAAAATAGATAGAATGCTTTCAGAAGATATAGTTGAAGAATGTTAGTCACATTGGGGATTACCAGTTGTACTTGTTCCAAAATACGCTACGCTTGTGTGTCGATTACGGGCCTTTAAAAGCTGTTGCAGTGCCGGATTCCTTCCTCTTACCTCACATCGAACAGTTTATACATACTTCTTAACAGAATATATACATGAGTACTTTGAAAAGATGTGATGCTGCTGAGTGTCTTTATCTGAATCATAAAAGGCGTTATTTTGGGCATATACACCTACAGTCTAGATTTTTGCTTGTTTTATAGTTGAAGAAAATAGGGACAAAATATGTTTTGTTACCCCTTTCGGTATGTTTCGTTACCTTCGAATGAGCTTTGGCCTTCGAAACGCCACAGCCACTTTCCAAAAATTAATGTCTAGATTTTGTAATGGTCTTTTGGACGATATTTTACCCATATCGGACAGTTTTGAAAAATACGTTCATGATTTACGTGCAGTTTTGAAATACTTAGGTTATCTAAATTGCGCGTGCGCCCACGTATAGTGAAAAAGTGACTTTTAAACACACTTCAATAACTTCTGTACGTTGGGGGGAGGAGAGAATCCCTTTACCGCGCGCCAATAGTCAGTTTTTCCTTATTACACTCCTAACCTCTTGGAATATAGTACGTGTTATGCCGCGATAGAGGAATGTACGTTGTACTCGTGTGATCACTTATTCCTATATCCTTATGTATTGTTTTGGTAGTACAGTCCTTAATGTATGTAGTTTGCTGTGTACTTTTGATTTGTGTTAAAACCTCTTAACATAAATATTGATCTTTAAGTGTAGAACAACGTGTATTAATATAATAACAACTTTGCATTGTACGTCTTATTATATGTTATAAATAAAAATGGTAACAATAATAATGGTAAAACGAATAATGGTATAAGTAATAATGGAAAAAACCATAACAGTAAGGCTAATAATTGTAAAAACCATAATGTTAAAAATAATAATGGTAAAATTAATAATGGTAAGAATCATTATGGTAAATATAATAATGGTAAAAATAATAATGGTATAAATAATAATAGTAAGAATCATAATAGTAAAAATAATAAATAATGTGGAAAAAAAAATTTACAAAACTTGGATTATCCCAAATGCTAACCGTGTCATATGAGATGTTTACAGCATAATTAACAACCAAATTTAAGGGGCGCTCGGAAGATGGAATAAAAAATTCTCTTGAATTAATATCTAATTCCTTACTCCAATATACTTAAAGGATGTTAGCTCCATACTTCTTTGTCACCTTATCATAAACTTGCATATCTTCTTTTTTAAAAAAACCTTGTCAAAATTGTTGCTAAACTTACAACAGATGTGACTCAAGTGGAGAAAATCGCTAAAAATTGTTACTGATTTGAAATTTTTGATTTGGTCATTAAAATGAACAAATCGCACAATTCTAGTTTTTGTTTCTTGGTGCAAGTATCTGTAGTACAGTCTAATATTACTGAATAATGTTTTGCTCTGTGCAAGACGTTACTAATTTTTTGTTTGATTTTTTCACTTAAAATATGAATAATTTCATTTATTTTATCATCTAAGTAATACAGCGTCCTTTTTAGTTCAGTTGCATTTTTTAAATATGGTCAACAATAAAAGTATCAAGTTTACCAACTTTTCCATTAGAATACGAAAAATTTCCGTTGCTCCTATAAGTTTCTAATTCTTTTCCTTTAGGGCTACATTTATAGCCTAAGTGAATACTGTATTAAAAAACTTTCCTGTCGTGGTACAGCCTCAACATGCTTTCTCGTGATTAATAATAAGCTCAGAAACGCAATTAATCGTGGCACAAATTTTTAGCGATTCTTGTAATTCAATTATTTTTTCAATTGTTGATTTTTCATGCTGTTTTAAATATTGCGATTAGTGTGACCAGCTGCAATCATTAGTGTCACGTACAAATGTCACACTATATCTGAAGATTTTGTACGGAAATCAGAAGACATTCTTTTTTGTTTTAGAATATAATAACCACATCCTGTGAACCTGTTTACAATTATTTGATTTATTTCTGTACGATTTTTTTGAAAAATTAAACCTCTGCCTTATTTTTACCAAAACCATTTTCCTCTTCGCTCATGTTTTGAGGCCACAATGCGAAATCTTTAGCATTTTTTCAATTTTAGACAACCCTTTTTAAACTATACATAAGCCTTTGGCACCACCTGGTCGTACATGTCTAAGGTATTAGGGATAACATTTATAAAACATAAAACCTTAATATACAGAAAAAAAAGATTGGGAAATTGTAAATAAGCCCCATAAATTCAAATAATAATAAATAAACGAACCCAAACAAAACTTGCTTAAGGTATCACAAAATCTAAGCAAAATCGTGATTTGAGGTTTGTTTTAGTGAATTTCTGCTGACACTTTTAACGCTAGCTCCTTCTGCCCGTGTTCACTTGTCGAAGTTGTTTTGCGTGGCGTCAGTATGTTATATAGATGTTGGTTGTGTGATTTTGATCAGTAGTGCGAGTGCTTGCACGTTGGTGTTAAGCCGCTGGTTATTTGCGCTAGGTTTTTAATGCAGAGATATTATGTGGTAATCAGTGGCAAGAAAACCGATACTAGCAAGTGAGTAGATAAACTACCTCCGTTCTGCCTAAAAAACGAGTTTCATTATGGGATTTAACATGTGAAAATCTAAAATAGAGATGATAGAATGAAATTCCCTCTTTCGTATTATGGGTACAACTGTGGGCTCCGGGCATGGGTGTTGACATGCGCATTGAATGCCCTCGTCCTGTGTGGAGGGTTGGGATAAAATTTTAAAGATAACAGTTTTTGTTTGCTGTTATCGGTGATTGAGCATAAAACAGGAATATGCCGCAATAAATAAATAAAAAAGAATTAAAATGTGCATATGACGAAGCAATTTGGACATGACAGGATATATGGTGAAACAACCTTGGACATGTCGAATTAATTTTCAAGTGCAAAACAATTTTTGAATATGTCGCATTAATTCGAACATATGGTGAAACAATTTTAGACATGTCGAATAAATTTGGATATATGACGAAACAATTTTGACATATCCAAATTGCTTTGTTACATGTATATTTTTAATTAATTTTTATCTTTATTTTTATTTATATATTTAGTTATATTAAATTATCGATACCACATAACAGAAACTACCATCCTTTAAAACTTTGTCCAATACCTCTATGCATACTAAGGATATTCAATGTACATATCAACTGTCGTACTTGGGGTCTAGTGTTACCTCTAATACGAAAAGAAGAATATTATTCTATCAAATGCTTTTTACGCTCTCTTATTGGTCACGAGAATAGGGTGGAAATGGTGTAGGTTTGAACTTTGAACTTGAAAAGTGAAAATGAAGGGTTATCCTTGATGACGAAACGTGATTCTCGAATGAATGACATTGAAGTGTACAAAGATTTGCAAAATCGATTTTGATTTTCTAATGTTAAATCCCATAAGAAAATAGATTTTCTTGAGATAGAAGGAGGGCAGTTTATCTACTGAAGAGCGGTGTAAAGGTCCCAGTTTAAAGTTTATTTGTAGTGCCGTGAAAATAGGGCAGGGGCGGAGGGGATTCAATAGTGTCATGAGGAACTCAGGGCGCGCGGGGATTATGATGAGATTAAATGAGTGTAGCTTCGATCGAAATTTTGCCATATTCGGTTAGGAAATGGAAGGATACAATACATTTGATTTCCCAAAGCTACTACATTGACCAGGAAGTTAGTTTTTCTTTACCTGGAAATTTTGAATTTTGCCGAACCTTTGCTGTTCCAAGCAAGGTAGGGATCTTTAACGTGCGTGACAACACCCACACACGGGACTTCCATTTTACTTCTTATCCGAACCATGGTGTATTTTTGCTCGCCTAACATTTTTCAACGAACCGTGTCGTGATTTGAACCCAGGACCATGGACATAGTAGTCACACGCATACCAACTACGTCACGGAGACGCCTTGTTGGAATATACAGCAGCGTGTCGGCGATGGATGGAAAATTGTTGTATGTTTGCAGTGGTGAAAAGAGACGGAGCGTTTTCAAGCTGCAAATCAAGGATTCTGTAATTATAGATTTTAATTCAGATATGGGAAGGGTCCTGTACGGATCATACTGCAAGGTTCTGTCTTGAAGCTGGGTTAGATTTTTGGAGTAAAGTTTCGGGATTTTAATGTTTATTCTAAATGGTTTCTAACGGTGGAGTAGGAGGTATTTATTATCTATTAGGGTATTGATGAGTTGAAGGGATGAGGATTTGGAGCGTCAAAGGTTGATATGGAAAGGTAGGAATTTTAAAAGAAACTGATTGCTGTGCATCATTCATCTACTTAAAGATTTAAAGTCCATAGTATGTTATTAGTTTATTAAGGTTCAGGGCTTATTTATATACAAAACCTGCATATGTTTCAAGGTGGTCGTAAGGTCAATTAAGTCTCGTGCAAGGATGGAGGAGTTATGACTGGGAGGGAACGAACTTTTGTAAAGTGCGTTCCAGGATAGCGGCCGCATGACGTTGGGGATCGACAGACTTTCGCAGGATTTTTGTAACGCCGGCTGCTGTAGCACCTGTTTATTGCTATTAGATCTCTGATGCTGCAGGTTTCATACCCTATGAAATAGTGAGAGTCTAAAGTAAGGATCGTGCGTAGTTTTTGGGAGACATTTAAGATGAGGTTCTCTGAGGGGTCACTTTTTGGCGGGTTGGACTGCATTGGATACTTCAGCTCCGAAAGGAGCTTCTGGAATGAGGTGCTGTAAGGAGTTCTGTTAATAAATGTAGTTGAAGGCATCGGAGATGAAATGCTGCTCATCTCCTCATACGATTTACTCTGAATTACCCTTGAATAAGTGGTCTTGGTCTAGTTAGCGGGTAACAACAAAAACTAGCACACTAAACTTACATGTTTATTAACGATTGTAATAACATGAAATATTCCTCCTTATTCTTAGATGTATAGAGGTATAGAAAGAGTTGTAAAATAAACTTAATACTTTAGCAAATATTATTGTTACCACAATACGCAGAATACCAGATTATAAGTAAAAAGCACAGCGTAACCTACGGTATACGAACGTACAAAGATAATGATGCAAGCAACCAATAATCAGACTAATATTATCCTATTGCTGATAACAACTTGTAACGCAAACGCTATATAAAATAATATAACATTCAAATTTAAACAGAGTTAAATGTCCCCGGGGTGACAAAGTTTTCCAAATCATAAAGCCCAAACTTACCCCCTGGTTGTCTTTTATCTCAAAGCTAGCTAGAGAAAGAGATAAGGGGAAAGGGATCACTTGCCGATTGTCGAAACTCTAACTGGCACGTTCACACTCGCGGAAGGCCGGTAATAGAGTCTGCTCGTTTCGACGCATCGGCTTCCAAGAGCTATAATCCTGTTCCAAGATAAGTTAATATTCTCACGCAAAATGCTAGGCGCAACTGCACTTTAAGGCATGGGAAACAATGCGTTGACGGTTTCCCAAAACATAAATCACAAATGAATGTCCGAACCTACGTGAGAACCAAATCTTGGTAGAATTTTCCCATGCGCGGTGCAAAAATCCCCTGAATATAGATAATACAATAATAGAGTGAAATTCTTTTAAAAATGCGCAACACACTCTAGAGCACTAGACACACGAACATTTTATATCGAGACGTCGCCTTTTCGGCCTAGGGAAAATACGCACTTGTCCCAAGCGCTCAAGGTAGACTGTCCACTCGCCGCTCTGCGCATCCCTCATTCAACCAAAGCTGGCGCCACTTGAACGCACTATAATAATGAAATACAATTAATCAAAGTTTTTTGGTTTTAGAAAGAGGGATACTGCAGGAACTCTTGTTCAACAAGGCACTTAGAGTTACATTGGGGGTGCGACTGTGTGTTCGTTTTTATAGTTACGGACGTTCTTGTAAGTCGGATGCTATAGATGTTTAAGTTGGGAGACGTTTGGTTTTGTTTACTTTTAGGAGCTGTGTAGAGTTTACTTCGGAGTAGGTAAGCTTCAGGGTGATAATTTTAGATTGTGGTCTAGTATGTGGGGCGTGTTGTGATGTTGGTTTACAAGTAGTGACAGCGGCTGCATAGGTCAGGCGTAGGTTTCTCTATGGTGATATTGTTGTTTGTTTGTTTGTTTGTTAACTGTTAGTTGTTTTTAAAGATGCATGGGGGTTCTTTCGGGTGTTGATATGGCGACATTGCAATCAGAGAAATTTGTTCAAGCTTGAGGTGGATGAATGGGGCACATACTTTATTGATATTGGTAGCTTCCCTAAAACAAAATTATTTATTCGTCTTTTATAATGCTGATGTTTTAAAGAGTAGTTTTTTTGCATGTCTCTTGTCCATCCCTTCATCTCTAGGTCGTCCTTTTTTTTGTTTGGCCCATACACTAGAACCTGTTGATGAAAATCTAGATATGGATGTTGTTTCTGAAGGATTATTCGCCTATTCAGGTATAGTAAGAGGTACTAACGCACCCACCGTTGCTGGGGGTTGTTGCATAATGATAGAATGTAGGAATAATAAGTGGTTATTTTGTTCTTATTTGTACTTGTTCGTTGTGCTAACTAATGTTACATACTTGTTAATACTGAAGCATTTTTATTTTATTAATGCGTAAAATGGTTTAGAAAACGTTAAATTTGATCATTATTGGTGTATCGCCATTTATATTGCCAGTATTCAATTATATTTGTTAAAAACAAATTTTGTTTTCATATCCAAATGTTCCAAATTAATATTCGTTAGCCCTTTTGTTTAGAGTTGCAAAAGCATTGAAAAGTCACCTTCAAAATTATTTATTGAAATATAAAACGTCGTTTCGCTATAACACACCTATTAATATCTAGTTATAACTCGTATAATCAAGCTGCACGTGTCGTGTTTAGCGCTCGTAGTCAAGATAGATGGATTTTCCATAAACAGGACAACCGCATTTTAACAATTATGTGAGCAACACGTCTTTAAGAATTTATAAGTTGAATTGCGACCTCCGCATTGCCCTGTAAGGTATTTCTGTTTGAGTTCTCGTCAATGATGTTATGATATGGACAGCATGGTTTCTAAAATCTATCTGTATTAATTTATATCTAATTGATTTTAAATATTATAGCACAACGTTTATTTTACAAAATATTTCTATGATTAATTCTATGGACGATCCTTAATATTCTACAATTTAAAGATTACCTCAACATAATAACTTTACACTTATGTGATGCTTCGAAATAATGGATATAGCAGTTTTTGATTGACAAGTTTGATGCATTTGGATTAAAGCAGTTTCTGTCGTACTTGGTCGCTGAACAACAACTGTTTATATAGGTTTATATTGGAGCCATGTTGGAATGATTTCATTTATATGAAGATACCATTAGTTAGGTTAAACCGTTACAATTTGGTAATACGTTTTTGTTAGTTAAATAAAATGTCAAGTTGATCGGTATATCGAATTTTAATTTATATAAATTCCATTATTTTGAATTTTAATGTTTATTAAGTTTCTGCTATAATTAATTACTGCTACTACAGAAATATATGTATATGCTTTTAAGAAGATAATTATAAAAGTAATCTTACTCTACACAATTTCTGCGTTGATAACCTTCAAGTACTCTTGAAGTTAATTTCGATTAAATTAAAAGCTTAAGTACAAAACCTTATTTAAAATTTGTTTTAACATATTATGTGACTATCTTATGAACTAATTGTAAATTCAAACTCAATATGAAAAATTTTAAGAATTTTTAAAGTCTATTAAAGATTATGTGTACATCGTACTCAGATCTGAATATGATAAATTTTATCAATTACAATAATTGTCATTATTATAGAGAATAATAATTTGATATAAATTTTATCTTCAGTTAGGATAACATATAAAAACTAATTTTTTCAACTGTAAATATCTATAACTTGAAGAGAATAATCCATATTTAAATAGATGTATATATATTTACTTCTTCAGACTTTTTATTAATTCATTAATGTAACAAATTATTAAGAAAGTAATTCTATGATAACATTTCACGTTTAAAAGTATATATTCAAGAACTTTAGTAAACTTAATAGAATATGATAAACAAGTAGTGCATACTAATGAATTTGTTTTTATACATTATTTGATATAGGCATATATTTCTTGCTCAGATGAAAATGACGACCTGATAGATATTTGATATATAAATACTTTTTCTTTCAGAGATAATATTGTGTAAAATAACAATCTTAGCATTTGTACTTTAGGTACGTATAGTCGTTACTAAAGTTACTACACTCTCTTTGGTCACGCTGTCTTGCTTATGCTAAATCTTTGAGTTTAGTGGCGCCTGACATTTCCGTATTTAGAAGAGCCCCCCTATTAGTCTCATCCGACTGAAGTAGAGTTCAGAGTTGGTCCGGGAGTTTCCAGCAGTACTTACAGTTAGTACGGATAAAATAACATTTATGGTTAAACTTCACCGCAATTAACATCTTGTACAGCAACTTCGCTGTTAGTATTTTACCTTTGCTGTTTTACCCAAAGCAGTAAAAATAAATTAGATGGTGTTTGGTCTCACTTGAATAAAAATAGCTGAACCACATCCACACCTATAGAAGAAATAATTACAATACGTCATTTATTATTTCTTTTTGAATTAAACTGCAAAAGCTTCAGGTGGTAGAATACCCTATCTTAGTCATCCTTTGACCGCGGATCTCCATAGAACCTTCTTCAAAGGGTTAAACAACTTTGCTGCTTGCACTTTTAAACTTTTTTTAAACTAGGGTTTTTAAGAGATTGGGGTGCTATCCACTGTTCACAAAAAGAATACATTATTTACTTTATAAGTACCAATTAAATAACCAAGCTGAAATTTCAGTTGAGACACTGTGAAATGCTGGTTTAGACCTTTATTGCATCACAAACAGTTTCATCGTTACTTTCCATATCATAGCTAGGGACGTTTGATGCTAGTGTCGTAATGGAATCATAATGGAAAGGTACAGTAAGGAACAGAGAGTTGTGATTGTGAAAACTCACTACCAGAATGGTGAAAGTTTCGTGGTAACTGTTCGAAAATTCCGTACGATCCATGGACATCACAATGCACTAAATGAATCCACTATTCGTAGATTGATCAAAAAATTTGAAAAAACCGCTTCGGCAGTAAACATGAATAGCCCTAAACAACTTGTTACATGTCGCCATCGTGTTGAAGTTTGCTAAGATTGTTTGCATTGTTGCATTTGTACGCACAAAAAAAGTGAAAACCCTCCCCTTGTAAACATTACCACCGTAAGTATACCATTACGGATGTATGATGGTCACGGTACATACAACATTAATGATATGTACCATCTCACCTAACGATGTTCATGTTCACAACTACCAAGTGTGGGTTTCGAGTCGAACCCGATAAACATGTGGATGTGACTCTTTCTCAGGAGCAGTTCCAACAAAGAAATAAAAAGAAATTCGGCTAAAGACTCGCCCACGTCCAAGTTGTAAGCTAGCTTCCGCCTCTAAGGACAGAGTGGACCAGCTGTGTGCGGAATCACGCCATGTGCGTGTTCTTTCGTGCCAATAGGAGCGATGGTTTGAACTGATCAATAGACCCACCGGAGGAAGCTAGAATAGTTACAGGTAAATTAATTTAAGGCCGCCGAAACGTACATGTTTTTAAACCACAATTAGTTACCACGTAGTACTGCGTACACGAAATTCCATAAAAACGGAAACGAAAAATTGAACAATCACGACGAGTGCTTTTTGAAAATTCAGAAAAGAAAGTGAATATTAATTTGTTTAACTAATAATTAGAATTTAAAGTAATATTGGTGTTATCAAACGAGATTAGAAAACTTGAAAACACGGTTTTATCGGATAGTTCAATACCTCATTTTGACGACTCTTTAGATGGAAATCCCATAAGAATCAATTATACGCGGTTGTGATGTATAACAAGTTGACGGATACCTAAAACAAGGTATGGACTATTTCATTATAGCATAAACTTTACGATTGGAAATAAATAAGTTTAAAATGAAAATTAGTAGGAAGCGTACTTATTGTAAACAGGATGTTGTTTACGTATGAAAGAGTAGAAACGGAATCGATATAAATGAAATAACCAAAAACCGCCGAAAATGAGCGTAACACATCTTTCTTCTGTTGTTCTAGTACTTGGTTCACTCCAGCGAGTGTCTTGTGTCGCTTTCTCTGGTAGTCCGATCGTTACTATGTAACAATTTTATTTTTGCAGTAGGAGAATCCATTCATTAAACGTACAATGAATATTAAAATACCTCTATTAATTAAAATAAATATTCGAGTAACAATCAAACTTTTATAGTGTTATAATATCAAGGATTATTAGTTGAGTTGTTTCCGAGTTCGGTGTAATTTCACAGCCACTGGCGCGCGCGTGAGAGGTCCGAGAACTAAAATCCGGAACCTCCCACCATGCAAGAAAGCAGCGAGCGCACTCGTCGATAGTTAAAAGCAGCGTAAACATGCATTCTAAGAGAATGACGAGTGACCTCCGAGTCGCTCTATGTTTGTGAAACACTTCCTGAGTAACGGTTAGTACCTAATCCACATTTTGTATATTCGTTATCATATTAGCTAATTTACAAAATTTATTTAGCGCAACGACCCATTTGAACTCGCAACGACCCATTTGAACTCGCAACGACACATCTGAAATCGCAACGAGATTAGAAAACTGCATGGATAACGTAGATATCGCACGCCACGTCGAAAATCGCAACTGTAAAATTTGAGACAACACGATCCCTTTGAAGTTACAATTTAGAAATCTTAATTTGTTGGCTACGCAATGAAAATTATATTAGTAAATAAATTTAGACAACGGAAGATTACGTTACGAAGTAATGCTGCCGTGATCCAAGTAAGGAATCCGCTTTGCTCCTACACCTGTGTTAAAGCATGGAAAGCAAGTATAATTAGTTGCTGTTCCCGCACTGCGAGGTAGTTTCCATTACATCCAACGACAACAGCTGGTCTTGGGTTCGTAATAGAATTAAGATTTCCTGAGTACTTCCTTCTGAAAGTACATTATTTCATTTTGTTTGTTAGACGTACAAAATTATTATTCAGTTTACCTGTAAATAAGCTGGTTTTCCCAGTATCAAAATTTGATTTCACTTAGTTTTGTAAAGATGTGACTACATATGGCTGCAACGTAAATTAACAGCTGCTATTACGTCACCTGTTTATTTGAACAATGCCGTCAACAATTGCCCAATGGCTAACACATGTTTAGCATTTTAGTACAACCACTATTGATAACATTAGAGAATATCTTGGTGATTATTTTGACTTCAAACTAATTTTAACTTTGTTAAATTAATGAGAAAATTTCGTATATTCATTTGTAAATGACTCACACAGATCTGATTGGGTTATAAAGAAACTCTAGCATTTTGGTTACATAGAATTATAAAATATTTGAGTAAGGATCAGTTGATAACCCTTACTACCATTTTGCAAGTACTTCAAATTTTATTTTATTTAATTACAATGATATTTTATTTGCTGAAACAAAGAAAATTCTTATTAGTAAATTAATATTCTTCATTTAAAGTTTTTTATTCTGATCTAGTCTGATCAGACTTGGTAAACAAAAAGCAATAAGAACTAAATTTTATGATCCCATTATGCAGAAAATATTCTCTATACTTTTAGGTATACTTGAGGGACGCAAATAGTGTTCCCATTGTTTATGTGACTTAATTATTATTCTTTCTTACAGGAACAGCGTCTTATTCTGTTAAGACAAGTTTGGTTATCAACGAAGGCGATCTCTTTTTTGGGTCTCCAAGTCCGCCCTTAAAAATTGCTATGCCCTAAAATAAATCAATTTGGACTTGGTGGCGCCTGTTTGTTTTTGTTAAGTGTAACCCTCCATAGATTTCGACTTACCCCCATTGCTCATTGCTCTACCCCAGGAATAGACCCTAGTTACGTCGGAAGATTTCGTTTTGCAGACACCTAACTTGAAGTATGGTGTTAATAAAGTAGTGTTTTAGTAAGCCTTTTGAAAAAACGTTTCACTGGTGCCGGCAACGTGAGGCCTTTTGGGGCAATCGTTTCACTAGTGCCTATGTGTGAGGCGAGTTGAAGCCACTAGTAGTAGTAGTGTCAGGCCTTAGTTAGAAAATATTGTTTCACTAGCGCCCAACGTTTGGGGCGTCGAAATTTGTTTGTTCAACGTTTGGGGCGTCGAAATTTATTTGTTCAACGCTAGGGGCGTCGAAATTTGTTTATTCAACGAGTGATTCGTCGAAATTCGTTCGTTCATAATTTAATTTAGCTCGAAATTTGTTTGTTCATAATTTGATTTACCTCGAAATTTGTTTATTCAAAATTAATTTTACTTCGAGATTCGTTCGTTTAAAAATTATTTTTACTCTGAAACTTGTTTGTTCAAAAATAATTTTACTTTGAAATAGTCTGTTCAAAATTTATTTTTGCTTCGAAATTTGTTTATTCAAAAATTTAATTTGCTTTAAAATTTGTTAGCTTAAAATTTATTTTGCTTTGAAATCTATTTGTCCCAAAATTATTCTGCGTCGAAATTTGTTTGCTTAAAGTCTATTTGACATTTAGATTTGTTTGTTCGCTTTTGATAAAAGATTGGTTGTAACGTTAAACTACAGTCAATCAATTAATTAACTTAGTTAAATTTATTTTTAACTTTCATTCTATTCTGACCCAATATAATTTTTTTTGATATTGTTTTGGCAAAAATTATTTTACCAAAAACACCTCTTGATTTTTACCTTTAGTAGTACGAATTTGTTTTGATCATTTTTGTAAGGTTTAGACCATTTGGATTTACCAGTTTCATTTCATTGAAACATTAGGCTGTTGTACTCATGTCGGATATTCCGAATTGTTTGTCTACTTAAAGAGAAACCAGTTTTGAGGAAAATTTTAGGAAGACTGTCAGCTAAAGAAGCTGATAAGCCTGTTGTTTGATTTGTTTGAGTCAATAAAGAACATCTTTGTCGAAATTTGATGATAAGGCTAGAGATTCTATTTTGAAGGTACATTGGAGTGAGCTGTCGTTGTGTCGTTTGAGAATTGCTCTTTGTGCATAAGCACGTTTTTGATTTTGTTAGCAGATTTTGTTTAGATCGGCATTGCAACGCAATTTTGTCTGGGCGGAACTTGTCGTCGTGGTTGGTCGCTCGGCGGTGTGTCGGTCCGGACGAGACTCGGGAAGAGTTGGTCGCTCGGCATTACATGGGTCTGGACGAGACTCGAGGTGAGTTAGGCGCTCTAGAATTTTTTGCATCTTTTTTTGATTTGATGTAAATTTTGGTATTGTTAGTCTAGGTGAGACTCTTAGAGGTTTGTCACTCTAGCATATTTAGGCGTTGTGAAGCATTGTAGTTGTTTCGACAGTTCAATTGGTAGTAGGGTGTGAGTGTACCTGAACACTGATTTTTTGTTAGCTATTGTCATGATTAGTTTTTTATTGATGATTCATAAGCAGGTGGATGGCTTTTAGTTGTTGGTGATTGGTTTTCGAAATATTCGATTTTGCAACCTTTGCGAAGTGCCACAGCACATTTGATTGAGAAGTTCTTAGAAGAAAAGTATTTTTTGCATACGGAATACCACCATTTGTTATTCGTGATAATGGTCCACAGTTGATTGGACATGTTTTGAAGTTTTGTGTGCAAGGTACGAGATCCAAGAGATGTGGTACAATGCTGTGTATGCTCCTCAAAGCAGTTAAGTGGAAAAGCTTATAATGATAATTTTATACCGGGTGAAGATGTTGATGTCGTCTCCAGTAGTAGACCTTCTTATGTTTTGGATCGTCAACTTTTGTTTGATATTTTGGAAATGTCCGTGAAAATTTGCATGTAGCTTATCAACGTTCGTGTAAACGCTACAATCTTCGGAGAAGAGACATTTCATTCCGAGTCGGAGAGTATGTTTGGAGAACTAATAAGGTCCTCTCGAGTGCTAGTGATAAATTTTCCGCTAAGTTAGCTCCTAAGTTCGTTATGAGTAAAATTCGGAAAAACATTCCAGTTTAGTATATGAGTTAGAAAACGAAGATGGAACAAGAGCAGGAAATGGCACGTGAAGGACTTGAAACCAATTGAGTATCAGATCCAAATGAAAATGATGATCTTGACGATTAATTCCGGTCCGGTCATCTCTTTGATATTAAGTAATGACGTAGTGGTTTGTTTTGTTTTGTTCCAATTCTTGATTTAGTGTCGGTCCAATAATATTGAGTATTTTGTTTGAGGAGTGAAATAAGTGGTTTGAGATTTTGTGAATTTTTTAAGTTTGAGGTGTGCCTTGGTGCACACTGGTCGTTTTGCTCGCGCGTTGCTCGGAGATGTGTTTGGAGGATGTCTTTGACAGATATCCTTACAATGTAGAAGTAGGTGGGCTATTTAACTATTAGTCCTGATTTCTACATGTCAAGGTGGAGAGAATGAATTGTTCTTTCCCTTGTTCCTTTTGACCGTTAGAAGTTCTTAGATTTGATAAGGTCAAAGTTAACTTGGTGATTTTCACCGTTTGGTCCATCACTAATGAGATCAGTTGTTCGTTAGCAATTAGTGATAGGATGATCAGTAGGGTGTAGGATTCTACAACCCTAACTGGGTTATTTTGGGTTTGAAATTTGATGAGTAACCTTATGGTTAGGTTACCTTTGTTTTGATCATCCCTTTGCGATGAGGTGATGATGTTTGTATTTGAATTTGATGAGTGACCTGATGGTTGGGTTACCCTTGCTTTGATTATCTCTTTGCGATAAAGTGATAATAATTTGTATTTGAATTTGATGAGTAACCTTATAATTGGGGCACTTTTGTTTTGGTTATCACCTTGTGATGATGCTTAAATTTAGACCTATTAGTAGGGTATTTCCTTTGATTCTCACCTTATAGTGATGATATTTTGAATGGTAATGCTGTTCTGATGAGGAAGCATTCCTGTTTTTTGTAAATAGAGCTAAATGAGCTCCTGGAAGTGAAGTTTTTTTTTAAATTAGAAGTAAATTGTAAGTGTTTGATTTTAGGTCAGAAATATTAGCCTTATTAGAAGTAGGAATCTCAAGTCAAGAAATTTTGTAAATTTAAATTCTTTTGTCCCGTGGAGTGTTTGACTTCTAATTTGACCCCTCCCAATTTTGATTATTACCGATTGTGACTCCCCGATTTTGTCTCCCGATGGACGTCAGGTACACGTAGTTACCAACACACTCTCAATTATAAATGAAGGTCCCCCATTTGAATAAATTTATAAAATTGCATAGTTGGTTAGGAAGGTAGGAAAGGCTAGTATTGTTGTAAAAAAAATTTTTGTATTAGTTAAATTTGAAGTTTTTCTTAAGAAAAATTTTTTCTTTTAGGAAAGAGGTAGTGTAACAATTTTATTTTGCAGTAGGAGAATCCATTCATTAAACGTACAATGAATATTAAAATACCTCTATTAATTAAAATAAATATTCGAGTAACAATCAAACTTTTATAGTGTTATAATATCAAGGATTATTAGTTGAGTTGTTTCGAGTTCGGTGTAATTTCACAGCCACTGGCGCGCGCGTGAGAGGTCCGAGAACTAAAATCCGGAACCTCCACCATGCAAGAAAGCAGCGAGCGCACTCGTCGATAGTTAAAAGCAGCGTAAACATGCATTCTAAGAGAATGACGAGTGACCTCCGAGTCGCTCTATGTTTGTGAAACACTTCCTGAGTAACGGTTAGTACCTAATCCACATTTTGTATATTCGTTATCATATTAGCTAATTTACAAAATTTATTTAGCGCAACGACCCATTTGAACTCGCAACGACCCATTTGAACTCGCAACGACACATCTGAAATCGCAACGAGAGATTAGAAAACTGCATGGATAACGTAGATATCGCACGCCACGTCGAAAATCGCAACTGTAAAATTTGAGACAACACGATCCCTTTGAAGTTACAATTTAGAAATCTTAATTTGTTGGCTACGCAATGAAAAATTATATTAGTAAATAAATTTAGACAACGGAAGATTACGTTACGAAGTAATGCTGCCGTGATCCAAGTAAGGAATCCGCTTTGCTCCTACACCTGTGTTAAAGCATGGAAAGCAAGTATAATTAGTTGCTGTTCCCGCACTGCGAGGTAGTTTCCATTACATCCAACGACAACAGCTGGTCTTGGGTTCGTAATAGAATTAAGATTTCCTGAGTACTTCCTTCTGAAAGTACATTATTTCATTTTGTTTGTTAGACGTACAAAATTATTATTCAGTTTACCTGTAAATAAGCTGGTTTTCCCCAGTATCAAAATTTGATTTCACTTAGTTTTGTAAAGATGTGACTACATATGGCTGCAACGTAAATTAACAGCTGCTATTACGTCACCTGTTTATTTGAACAATGCCGTCAACAATTGCCCAATGGCTAACACATGTTTAGCATTTTAGTACAACCACTATTGATAACATTAGAGAATATCTTGGTGATTATTTTGACTTCAAACTAATTTTAACTTTGTTAAATTAATGAGAAAATTTCGTATATTCATTTGTAAATGACTCACACAGATCTGATTGGGTTATAAAGAAACTCTAGCATTTTTGGTTACATAGAATTATAAAATATTTGAGTAAGGATCAGTTGATAACCCTTACTACCATTTTTGCAAGTACTTCAAATTTTTATTTTTATTTAATTACAATGATATTTTATTTGCTGAAACAAAGAAAATTCTTATTAGTAAATTAATATTCTTCATTTAAAGTTTTTTATTCTGATCTAGTCTGATCAGACTTGGTAAACAAAAAGCAATAAGAACTAAATTTTTATGATCCCATTATGCAGAAAATATTCTCTATACTTTTTAGGTATACTTGAGGGACGCAAATAGTGTTCCCATTGTTTATGTGACTTAATTATTATTCTTTCTTACAGGAACAGCGTCTTATTCTGTTAAGACAAGTTTGGTTATCAACGAAGGCGATCTCTTTTTTTTGGGTCTCCAAGTCCGCCCTTAAAAAATTGCTATGCCCCTAAAATAAATCAATTTGGACTTGGTGGCGCCTGTTTGTTTTTTTGTTAAGTGTAACCCTCCATAGATTTCGACTTACCCCCCCATTGCTCATTGCTCTACCCCAGGAATAGACCCCTAGTTACGTCGGAAGATTTCGTTTTGCAGACACCTAACTTGAAGTATGGTGTTAATAAAGTAGTGTTTTAGTAAGCCTTTTGAAAAAAACGTTTCACTGGTGCCGGCAACGTGAGGCCTTTTGGGGCAATCGTTTCACTAGTGCCTATGTGTGAGGCGAGTTGAAGCCACTAGTAGTAGTAGTGTCAGGCCTTAGTTAGAAAATATTGTTTCAACTACTATTGGACTTTCGAGCCGGATGATTTTTTTTGTGTTGTCCTTTTGGTTTGCTTTGTTGTTTCTCTATTTCTCCGTTCTCACCCCGAACTTTTACTTTTGCTGGGGGATTTGTTACGTTAAATTTCACCCGCATAAATATTTTTGTTCAATTTACGACTTTCTTCAATTTCCCCGACACTTTGTATAACTATCTGTTATGAGTGACGCTTCTGATCAAGTATTACAATTTCGTAATTCACTTTGTGCATTTTATTTTAAGTCTACAATAGTTCGTTAGTCAACCAATTTTACACCTTGATATCGGTATATTATCGTAACGTCATAATTCATACGAGTATTGTTATCAACACATGCTACACGATTTGGATAGTCTACAACTTTTCTTTTACATTTGGTTGTTAATTTGATAATGCACTTATCGCGTTATTAAACATTCTTTTTTGACAATTTGAAAGTGTAAGACCATATTACTCGATATTACTTTACAAAGTTATAAATCCTTCTGATTTTTCCATTTTGAAATACAGCACGGAGTATACAAGGATTGAATTATACCCGTAGTAAGTGCATTTTGATTTAGAAATTTACTTTACCGTTCGACATCGCCTAATTCTGAAATGATTTTCTAACTGTGGTTACCGCCTGCTATTTCTAGCACCAACTGCTTGGTTTCTATTTTGCTGTCTGTATTAATGGTTTATTCCCCTGATTATTGGTTGCATTCCGTTGACACTACAGAAGCTTGACGCGACGTTCTCAGCGTCGTTAAAAATGCCTTGTAACTCGTAGAGTTTTTCGGCTTGTAGATATTGTTGTTTCTTGAGTTATTGTGATGTTTCTATCGGTTGATCTACTTAATTAATAAATAAATATATAAATAAATAAATTTGTAGGACGGGATCCCAAAAGACCTGCTCCTGGAATCCTCTTTATTTGGTGCAGTGAGCAGTTTTCCGGATCTTCCCCTTAGTTGTCCTCCTACTACACAGTATTCTGGATCCTGGGTCCACTGGCCTGTGGTTTTCGCCTAACAGGACTGGCTACTCGCCACAGGCCGCTCCATCGTCAGGTAGCTCGTCTAAACAGGACTGACGGATGTGCATCCCCGACGACTTCACTTGTGTACCCATTCCTCGGCACCCCGCATAGCTGGAGAACTCCCTCAGGACGTCACCGTTCCGCTGCTCACCTTTGAACGCCCGAAGGCGGTGGTCTGAATACGCGAGCTGTTACCCCATCGGCGTCTGGGCAACAACTGCATTCCGTTGATTCTGAGGTATTGTTTGTGTTGCTGTCATACTGTTTGATTACACACTACCTTGGCTGTTCCACCTGTGGCACGGATTAATTTTGGTGAGATTGGTATAAGGCGTTATGGGTACTTACGTAATTTAACTGGATGTGTACTAAATGTGTACTAAATATTCCTGTCCTATTTATTCTAATTTTTACACTCATATTTGCAATAGCCTGGAGCGCAACATTTAATGTATCTGTTTAGTTCTGACACACGTTAGTAAACCGTTCTTCGCCATGCAAACATGATGTGGATAACATTTTACTAAGTGAAATATCTTTAACTGTTTAATAGCAAGCAATTTTATTCAATTTAAACAATATTTTTTACCGGCGCTGATAGTATAAATATTTGCTTTATTACTATAGTGTTGCAGTATACTTTGTAAAACAATGCTTTGTTTTCATTAGTGCCTTAGGCTACAGGCATAGTCATTAAACGCATGCATCAATATTACCTTTTTGTTTTGAGTTACTTGATTACTTGAAAGTTACTGAAAGTGTTTAGCGTTTTGACAAACTGTGAATATATGTCTATATTGTTGAGTTTTTTTTTATTACTTGGGTGGAGGTATTAAAATGCTTACTAGACAGACTAACGCTCTGCCCTAATCATTTCATTACTAATTATTACATGGTTGTTTTTATTTCAGCACAGCGGTTTGTTATGTTCGGTTTATCGTATACTACCCACCCCAATCTCCGATTGGTCTAGCATGCAAATCCTTTCGGTAGTGATACAGGAAACTACCGTAACATAAATGGTAACAACTTTTTTCTGGAGTTAGAATAAGACAAGAATATCGTTTGTAGTTGATATTGCATGACGTGATTCGTGACGAAAGTCGGTTTAGAAATTGCGAGAACTATATCTGTTTATTTTGTTATGTTTGAGAGATGAAATCAACAAGCTTTACTAATTTTGTTACACCTTATTTTTATTTAATTCCCTAGTTAACGTACCTTGTAGGAACGAGAACGTACCGAAGATTTTCAAGTATCTCATTAAATTTGAATTAGAATACTACCAATTAAAAATTGAGAAGAATTATTCATTGTTCCTTAAATGCACCGCTAAAATGCACCTGCATATGAAGCATATATGTCCCGTACGGTATTGGTTACCTAACTCAAATTAGCTTTGAAAACACATTTTTTAGAGAATGACAAAGTGGCGGAAACAATGTCAGAAACAATAGGAAGTTTGATGATTAATGTAATTTCCCCAACTAATTACAGTTTTTACTTTCTCCCGGTATTAAATACACAGGCAACATTAGGAAAACTTAATAACTGCCGTCTGGTACTATTCTTTGGCCTTCAGCATTGCGATTACAGTAACCACTGGACATTGAGAAATATTGAATCATAATACCAAACACAAATATAATTAGACGGGAAGTCAATCAAGTGAAGTGGAAGGTTGTCTGAAAAATAAATATTTCGAAATTTCACCAACTTTAGCAGTATTTAGCCAACCTCTGTTGGGTATTGATTAATGCGCTTATACAGCTTATTTTTGAAATCTTATACACGATTCCCGTGTAATTTATAACGAATGCTGAATAACTGATTTGTAGGGAATATTTGCAGACATAATCAATCCAGCCAGTTCGTGAATAAGGTTCATTTGTATAGACTTATAACTTAGGTGTTGAAGAAGAGTATTAGATTTTTATTCCTTGACGCTCTGCACTCAATACATTTTTATCAATTTGAAATTGACGCCTACACTACAGTAAAATGATTAAACTAAGGTCTTGGATACTGTGAATTAATATTATAAAATAACTGATAGGAATTTCATTGAAATAGCGTTTATCTCCGTATACGTGTAACCGTAAACTGTTCATTTTTCATAGGAACGCTTATACTTAGTCAATATATGGAGATTACAATCCATGTTAATTATCGTCAGTTGCTGAATTCCGGTCATACATTTTGAAATTTAATTTGCAATTCCACACCGTTAAACCATTAGAACATAGGAAATTCGTGTATTTTTTATTATAAATTATAACACATGCTACGGTATGCTGAAGACGCATTTACTATATTTTTAAAATGCTTCTGTTAAAATCTATACAAGCAAAACGGAAATTACATTGTTACAATTTTTCCACAGCTGAATTCTAGACTTTATTCTAGGCGGAAGAGAGCAATAGAACGGGCGTGGGGGGGGGTTTGTGTCAAAGATGTTGAAATGAGAGCCGCTACATTTAGTAATAAAGGGAAATGTAGAACCCAAAAGAAATTGATACCAATACGAAAAATTAAGTACAGCGATGAAATACCTGAAAGAAATTATAAGTTTAAAAATAAGATACACTGCAGTTCAAAATAAAAGCAATACCATAAAGTAATGACCACTTTGTATCTCATACCGTAACCAAGTATCGTTAGAATATTTTACCTTCTAATTAGTGTGAAACCTTTCTTATAATAAAAAGAAATGAGAATTTCTTTTAGATGGTATAATGTAAATCAAAAATATATGTTACAGACTAACAATTTATAGACCAACTTTTCATAATAAATTCTGTATTGTTAGTATGAAAAAAATGTAATTATTCTTAATATTTAAATAAGAAATAATAAAATAAAGAATAAAATAAATCTGAACCTTAGTGTTTGATGCTTAAAGTCATAACAAAGAATTTTACATAGCAAACTGAATCCAATTTCTACTTACAATCAAAATGTACCTTAAATACTTCATAATTATTAATAAAATGCATAGCGTTATCAAAACTAGATGTATAGAAAAGCAAAAATATTTCTAAATTTGTAAACAACATCAGATATGAAAATAATATAAATGCGGTCCCCTTTCTGTATACTCAGAGACCGACAGTTAACAAGTTGCTTGTTAGTTGTAATGGCTAGCTAATCTTTATAATACTGATGGAAGGGCTCTATTTAATCGTATTGATCTACGTTATCGTACGACATAAAGAATCGATGCCTACATCAACCCTAAATCTGACTTTTAACTACAACTTAAATTCCATACACAAATATTTGCTTCACTAGATTTTATAATAAGCCTTCAAAGTGTTAACAAAACAAAGCTAACAAGATTGCTTGTCGTGTTAGATGCAAAAGAGTACAAAACTTGATTGTGCAGTTTAAAATAATACTACTTACATTATCAACCAAATCCATTTGTCCGTTACGTACTATCACGAAATAAATAAGGTAAAGTAAACTTTGGACTGCTGGCGCATCCCAGCTTTATCTTCGAATTTACTTAATCCAAATAAGTTGATAACCTGGACTAATTATAAAGCATTGAAAATTAACGATATTCCTCTGGGATGTAAGTATTTTAACAATTCTCCAAAGCCAAATCGATAAACCACTTGTCTACTTTATAGATCATTTCAAGATCGGATCCCAAGTTTAATAGTACTTCCATGTTATGTCAATGTTATTCAGATGTTACTTGAATACTACATTAATACTACGATAGATGTTACATCAAATGCTACACTAACTGTTACTCCAAATTAGAGGAAACAAGGAAATCTCAGCATTAACTATAATTACATAAAGTTTTTATGAAAAATCCTTCAGATTATGTTACCAAATACATTCAAATACAACTTTGTTCTCACGCATTATCAAAGAAATCTACTCCCACACGCAGGTATAAAGAAAGCTTATAATGCAGAAACAACTTCAATGTAGAAAGAAATCCATCACTACACTCCATCACTACTAGAAATTAATACAATTTTACCTAATCCTTGTTAATAATTAGAAACCCCGATACTTTTTACATTTAAGTCACAAATTTTCTTTAAGATGAATGTGGATAACTAAACTACTCTCCTATTATACCACCTCAATGTTGCTGATCAGCGACTTTTGTAAGGGTCACACCTCCTCGAAGTTAAACCATTGAGTTGTACAAAATAAAACTATCCACTCACAAGTAATTTTCTATGCTCAAAAATCTTATACTAGATTAATCTACTTAATAATATCACAAATTGTCTTGTGAGGGTTTAAACAATGTTATACTTGCGTTTCTGAACCTTTAAACTGTAGGATTGACACTTGGTTAATCAAAACCCCATCTCCAATTACTGCATTTAAAATAATAGTTTCACCCATAAACGTCTCCGAAATCTATTGTTTCATTTTTTGTTTCCATCCACTTGGAATAAATTTTTTACATTAAAGTTTTACTTTATAACTTCAATAACGTATTGTTTTTAAGAAATATAACTGAAGTTCCCTTGCGCGAAAATTTAGCCATCCCTACTGTTTGTCTTTAACGACCAAGGGTGTCGTCGACAAGTATTCTTACAATAAACGTCATTATTTTTTATTGCACTTTAATCGCAATTCACCTAAACCCGCTACTGCTACTATTAACAAAGATTGATTGAGCTCAGATCCAGCTGCCTCTACGGTTCACTATTAATACATTTGGTAAATGCTTAGAAATTTGAATCCATTTTAAATTAGCTAGCTAGATTTAGATAGTTTTAGGTCGACCCTTCAGGTCGGATTGGTAAGCAGAGCCGGCGTCTGCTATCCGGTATTACGGATCTCTCACCCTCTCATTTTTGCTCGTCTTGTTGATCGGGCACACTCCAAAGTCAACGCTAGGGATACCATTATTTAAACCCTGTTTTTAGCTTTTGTTTCAGTCTGTTAGATTTTTATTTACGGTGGATTAATTATGAAGTTAGAATAAATTAGAAGCACGTTTATTTTTCGCGTTTAAACCCAATGTAGTACCTTCGGGTGGAGCATTGGGGACGTGGCCGCAAGTATAACGGCCCTTATTCAAATTATAATGCCTCTACGGTTTCACCTGCTACTAGATCCGCTTTTCAGGACCGCTAAAAGAGATCCGCTCCTCTTGCTGCTAAAAAAACGTTCACTTCGTCTAGCAGTAGTGGCCCGTCAACATCGAATGTTGTCTTATTTAATTCTCTCGCCAAGCCTTCAGTTGTGTTACTCTCAACCGCTTAAGTGGAGATCGCTAATCGCTCTGATACTTTTTAGAAATTACGTTGTTTACTCGAATCGGGCAGCATAAATTCCTTTTATTTCGCAAAGCAGTGAAAAACGTTTGGGTTTCCGCGCTACTTTGCATTTTCTATCTTTTAGTGGTTTAGGCTCAACGTGCTCCGCGGCTATCCAGGGCGCTACAACCGTTTCAATGAAACCCATAGATACTTCCCCACCTATTAATACTTTGAGTGGTCTTACTTCCCAAAATTTGTAAAAATGGCATTTCAGATAGTTTTTATGTTCTAGTTCAGCCACAGTGTACCGCCTGTACCAAGAGCAACTTATTTTCCAACATAGTCCGTATTTTAGACCTTATAAAAATTCCATCCCCGCTAACATTTTTGGTGGAACATTTAATTCAGGGTTTGTGGTCTTTGAAATTAGACTCGAATAATACTCTTCCACCCGACTTACGCAGCTTGTGCAAGAGATATTTGCATAAACTACCACTTCTTTCGGACTTTGCTTTACCACGTTTGCTATTTCCGCCACAATTTTCTACGTGTGAAGTCCATTGTTTTGCGGACGCTTCCGAACGCAGATATTTTAATGTCGTTAATTTTTGTTTTCTTGCTTAATTTGTGCAGTCCAAAGCTGCTCCACTTCGTACCCTCTTTTTGCGTAAACTCCAACTGTTAGCCACGCTTTGTCCTCGAAACTATTAAGCTTTATCCTCAAAACCTTTGATTCCCATATTACCTTTGAAAAAAATTTTTGTTGGGGTGACACCATGGTCGTTTTTTCTTGGATTCGTTCCCCCACCGCAGCGATGGATGACATTAGTCTCCAATCGAGTTTTTCATATTCAGTAAAACACTTTTTACGCTTCCTGGTATCATATTCCTTCAACTGAGAATCCTGCCGAAGTCGGATCACGTTGTTTGCTATCTTCCGGCTTGTGTCATTGTACTTTGTGATGGGCGACATCGCCTGCCTTGCATAGCTTCTTCAACCCTTACAGCCCACTCATTACGCCTCTAAATTCTTTGAAAGTTCTCATCTAGGAATGTTCTATTGTTTTGACCGCTGTCGCATTCCCTTCTTGGATTGAAACGACTTTGGAAAGGCATTTATCTTTTGAATTTACCATTCGCAGTGTCGCTTTATTCATAACATACAAAATCCGTTGGCTATATACACTAGACGTTTGTCTTATTTAGAGCACAATAGAGCTTTAAACCCCCCCCCCCCCCCATTAAATTTACTCAACAGACTCTCTTTTTCATTGATTTGGACGCCATCCAGATTGGATCAGTTCTCTTCGCAGATTGTTTCCGTTAATTATAGAGGAAGTCTTACGGGGTGGTAATCGCCTATATCACGCACCCTTATCCTCCGACAGGAAATGTCGCGCTCTTTAACTTAGTAGTAGTCGCTTTACGGATTTGTATATCAACTTTGTTCATCTGAAATACTTCCACGCTGGTGTCCAAATGGTTGATTTTATTGTCAACGTTTTTGGGTTGTTTCAAGTAAACAGTCCATTCATCGAGTTTTGAGCCGGTGTGTGATTTGTTGGAAAACTAATCCTACCGCATTACAGTGTCTTATGGGCCACCTCCCTCCATACTGGGCCACTCAAGCCAAGCCCCACTTGAGTTTGAATGTTGATGTTGGTGGCCTTTTCTCTACTACCATGTCGCGGATACGGGGAGTTAAAGGGTTGAAAGCACATTCAAGTCTGTTTATATATGCATGGCTGCCAAGGAACTACATCCTGAATTACTTTCTGATCTGTGAATCGACGTCCTTCTAGCTGCTCTACGTCGATTTATTGCCAGGCGTGGCCGCTGTGACTATCTCTACAGTGATTGCGGCAAAAATTTTAGGGGGTAGTCATGGGCATTTAGTTTCTCTTACAAAATCAGCTGCCGCGAAAGAAAGTATATTTTGGCGCTTTATAACGACTTCTGCGCCTCATCTTGGTGGTTCGTGAGGGGCGTGTGTGAAGTCGGTTAAAACTTTGCTTCTTTGTAAGACATGTGAACAATCTCTTACCTACGAGGAAGTAATCACTTTCTTTGTTCTGATTGAGGCCATCTTAAACTCGCATCTTCTCGCCTTCGTGAGCAGTCGCCTCAACCACTTGAGTTTCCTGACAGGAGATCACTTTCTGACTTTGGCCCCTTTAGTTGCTATTTCAGAACCTACTCTTTCTGATCTTTCGCTCAACCGCCTGTCTCGTTGGCAATTGCTCCAGCGAATTGATCAAAATTTATTATTATTTATGGTCTCAGTAGAATTTGCGTACACTCTAACAACGGTCCAAATGGATACTTTAGAGACAGTTAAAGCTGATAGCGTACCAGTCCATCGTTGCTCCCTAGGCCGTGTTATTGTGGTCCATCTAGGAGCTGATGATGTCGTTAAGGTTATTAATCTCAAAACTGCACAAAGCTAGCTGAAATGCCCAGTCGCTAAGCTTTGTCCTTTGGCTTCGTTGTAGATTTTCCTTTATATTTCTTTGTATAATTTGATTATTTTGGTTTTGTTCGCGTAAATATTTCCTAAATTTTCTTATATTATTTCCTTTTTTCATTCCGTTTCACCCTTTGTAGTTATTTTCTTTTCAGATATGCTTTGCATTTTATGGGCGGTATGTTCCGTTTGCAATTATACTTATAATTAACTTTAGTTATCGCATAAGATGTCTTGCAGGTCAATTCCCTTCCGTTGTGTATAGTAAAATCTTGGGTTTTTACCGCGATTAACCTTCAAGTACTTTTTATTGTGGTGTGCCGCGACAGTTGTAAAAAGGCAAGTGTGATGGTGGTTATTGTGCTATAAAAATATTAACGTTTGATTTCCGCAAAAAGTCGACAGTTCCTCGTCCTGCCGTCGCCGCTTAACTTTGAAGTATTTACTTGAATGGTTCTGCTTGTATAAACTTGCTCATATTTACAGGTCCACGATTAGTGTTAATAGATTTTCCCATTAAAAAAGGATTAGTGAGGATACCACCACCACACTGCGTTAGACTGTTTAAAAACGTAATACTCACATTTATTATATCCTTTTAATGACAAAACATATAAAAGTGCCACTAAAAAGCAACAAGCTTGTTTCCTTCGTTAAAGAACATATTGAACTGCAATTGAAATATTTTGGTTACAATTGAAACCTTGAAATATTGTGTAAAAACTAATATTATAATAAATTAAAAATTGTTTTCAAACTGACGTCTATCTTGTTGAATACATGCCTGTGCTTATATTAAAAAATTGCTCTTTACGTACTACAACACTTGCGGTGTTACTGATCGAAATGCTACTCTTATTTTTTCTTTCATATCCCCTTGTGTGGTCGGCTTTAGTACTGTAAACTATATTGTTAATGTAATCCTACAGAAAAAAGTCGAGTGGGGTCAAACAAGGTGGCCCTGGAGGTCCAATTTATTGAGCGGTAATGACTATAAACCAGATAATTTGGATAAGACAACACGTCTTTAATGACCATAGATTATAACGCCATAACGAATGAGTATTTTAGGTTTATTAGTGGATGGAAGAATTTTATTAATAAAACAAACCAATTCGTAAGATCTTAGAAAGCGATAACAAGCAAGCATATCCAATTAAAAAAGATATTGAGTTTTTATGACCATAACTATACAAAATAAAACGCTCATAAATACTAATAAGGAGGGATAACCATCAAACTCTTCCATCCAATAATAAGAGATATTAGAAATTTTACGATTGCAATTAATCTTAAACTAACAGCTATGCAAAGAATGAAATTGCAGTTAATTATTTCATCATACTATGAGTCAGACCTGGTGCAGTATCGAGGAATATTCGAAAACCTATGAAGTCGCGAGATAGTAATATATAGAGTCGGAAAATAGTGAGGAAGATTCATTTGAGATTATTAATTCACCAATAGTTGGCGGGGAGTTACATTGACAGTAGGAAATAGTGGATTTATACTTAGTCAAAACTTGTGAACTACTAGGACGTTGATACAGAGTTTACGTTTTTTGATAAATGTGTAGCTATCTAGTGCAGAATGATAAAGAGGACAATGAATGACATTAGGACTGATATGTACTAACATGGAAACAGCAGAGCAAAACCTGAAAATGTTAGAATGAACAACCTTGTTTAAATAGGTTTTATGATTGATTGTCAAATTTGACAGGGATTTACAAATCCTTCCTTTGCACGCAGTTAACTTTGCATAGGTTGAGGTAGAGGTGGAGTTCTGATAAAATTCTAGATTTGCGAGCTGTATGTACATCAAGGCGGTCTAAAATCATGTATACCAGAACGAAATCCCATTCCTCTACTGGAAGATCAAATTTCTTAAGCATCTGGAAGTTATCGACATAGGTGTCCACTAATTTTTGTAAGCTTGACTGATGGTCAGAATTCAACTTGGAAATTGGGCAATGTTTTCCAAAAGAGCGGACGTAATACGGCGACTATTACGAATTTTTTTGTGGAGAGTAATTGGCGTCCGTAAAATCAAAGTTCTTAGTGATAATCAATGCGGGACCCATTAGTACTGATTGAAGGTATGAAAATTTATCCACGTGTGACAGCTCATCATTTAAATGGACTAAACTATCATAGCGCTCAATAAAAACTTTCAAATAAACAACCATCTCCTTCAAAGGTAGGTAGAATACACGATGGTAAAGATACTTTTAACTTAAAAGTATTTGGAGGAACGCGCAAACTAGCTCAGGACCAGGCAGGTCTACTCGGACAAAGTTTTAATTTAATTAAAGCGATTTTATTAGAAAAAAGTTAATATTGAACCGTTTACGAATCGCATCTTTCTTTTTAAATTGGTCATCGGCGTAAGGGACCGATGCGGTACACCAATTTTGGCATTTTGTTGCACAATAAAACTTGCTTTTAACGAGTCAATTGATGTATATTGAGCACAAAACAGATCTAACAGACCTGAGTCATTTTCACCTCTTTGCGCAGTTTCAAAAATGTCTTGAAGCGAGTTTATTGAACTGTTACGTAAAAAATGTATGTGTTTCAGTTTTTCCGCCATAACTAATTATATAGGCTATACCCAAATCAAGCCCATCAGTATGCCGATTTTATTAAAAATGAGATCGTAGTTTTCGATATAATTAAATCACCGAACAAAAGCAACTTTAACTAAATCCGTAAACAATTCAAATAAAGCAAAAGATTAAATGTAAAACGAACAATTATTAATTACTTGCACATTATTAAAACTCATAACAACTTTAAAATAACAAATCGAATGAACTAAACTTAATATACGACACGAATACCCGCCAGGCTGCAATCGAACGGAAAGCGATACTGCTTGATAAGCGGAGGCTCTTTTTTGGAAATAATGCTATTATTACAGAAGTAGCTTGTAGGTATAATATTAAGATCAAGCTCACAAAGGCTCAATCTGGACCTATTGATTTATTACTTGGCGCGGATATTTTCCCTAAAGTCTTTTTTAATGGCCGAATCCAAGGTTCAAGGGATCAACCTATTGCTTATAATTCTATTTTTGAACATGTTTTAATGGATAGCATACAGGCTTCTCCCGCTTCTGCAGTTACTAGCTTATTTTGTATTACCGACTCTGCTTCCCCCCTGGAAGATATTTTTGCAAAATTATGGGAAGTTGAAGAGGTTTCTGACGTTAAATCTTTCACTTACGGTGAATTCTTAGTTGAAAAACAGTACGTCAATTTCTTGCGTAAATTTCGATAACCACAGATGGTGGAGATATGGACGTACAAATATGAGCAAAGTTTATATAAAGATAGTCTTCAAGTAATTACCAGTAATACTTCAAATTTAAGCGGGGCGGCAGGACGAAGAACTGTCAACGTTTGACGGAAGTCAAACGTTATTATTTTTATAGCGCCATAACTACAATCACAGCAACCTTTCAACAACTGTAGTGGCATACCACAACACAAAGTACTTGAAGGCTAATCGCGGTAAAAACCATACATTATACTGTAGCGGGCTGCTATTAACGTGTTTCACTAATTTAGAACAATTAATAATAAAAATCTTTATTACTCACTATTCACAAGTCTAATTAACAGTATATGCATTATTTATAGATGTTTGTCGTCCCATTAACAGTGAGACACTATCACACTAATACTATTTACAAGCACTAATACTTTCATAAACTAAATCCTTAACCATAAGTCTTTTTAACAACACTAACACTACTATAATGTATTTATTACACCTACAATATACAAGTTCACATAACACAAATTTATATTTACTATAGGACTTTCAAAACGTATTGACCAACTAACTATACACGAGATGATTTATATACGACATTTGTATATAGACTAACTGATGTACCCTCATCACCGATCTTATATATACCCTATAATTAAATAGATGATTCATAGTCTGGTGTTTGCTGGAAGGTTCAAGATTTCTGTAGAATATACTTCGGTTATGCAGCTTGCGTGTTTGACGGGTTGCCTAATAGTTCGTAACAATACTATATGCACGACCTGCAAGCTACATCCTATGCGATGATTAAAGTTAATTTTAACTGTAGTTGCAAACGGAACACGTATAATGAACTTAATTCTAGTTAAACATAATGTACCCTACGTGACCCTTTACGCGTTTCAATTATAAAATAGGGATTATTTAACTAGTCCTAAAGGAAAAAATCAAGGTTTGAAAGTCCAGAGTTCGAGCTGGCCCGCTTGCTACACCGTCACCTTCTATCCATCTCATTCCTAAGAGTTCCATCGTGATATCGAACAATATCACAGGCCGCCACCTTGATGAAACTACATCATTCTAATTCTCTTTGGATCGATGTCTTCGAAAAGGTCAAATAAATTGGTTTTCAAAAACCCTTAATATCTCTCGTGAGTGAGCCTTTCATAAAAAAAGAAAGGTTGATTATAATATAATTAAATATGTCATCCCATACATTAACTGATCATCAATGCTGGTGAACTACGGCTCTTAAGGTATGAGGATTATTATCTGATAATAATGACTATTATGCTTACTGAAGTTTGCATCAGTGGTTACATCTCTAAACAGAATTTTATTAATAAAATTGACTTCATCATTAGTTGTGTTAGTTATCCATTGGCAAAATGTTTCACGTTTTTGTAAAACTTTTCCGTTAAAGCGTGATGTTGTATAGTACGCTAATGATGATATCTATTTTTTAATAAACCCTTTTGTCGTGTTTTCATTTAAATATTGATTCTTGCTACACTCTCTAGTGCTAACCTGAGGCTTTTGTACAAGAGATACCATAATTTGAAACTCACTTTTTTTGCCTTTTTCTACTTGGGATGACTCCGACTTCCAGAATTTATAAATCTTTCAGCAACACTAACGAACAATTCCTTACGAGATGCCTCTTTTTTGGACACCGTTGACTTGTAATCTGCCAGCAAACAATGTATTTTCTTCAGCTTTTTAAAACGCAAATACATTGTGAATCGTTTTTTCTTTAAAATTCGTTGTGATTGAAACCAGATAATGATTATAAATAGTAGCAACAAAAAATACACAGGAGAATGAATACAACAATCATCTTGTTATTTAATGTACATAAGAAGAATATCGATAGAATTACTTTTAAATTGTAAAGCCGATCTACCTGATAATTTGTTTTGCATAGTGGTTTCAATGAATATTTATTTTGGCGATTTTTATACAAGTATTAATATCTTGAGAACCGTTCATTTTATGCCTATAAAACGCTTATAATTTATCAACTTTTTACAAGAAATCAGCTTATGAAAAAACCATGTTTACTTTTTTTCAAATTTATCGAATGACCTTTCATCACAATATATAAAACCTGCAATCATAATTTCAGGGTCCTTAAAAAGCAAATTTTGTCTGACAGTAAATAGCTTGCAGATTAAGAAACCAAGATCAAAATAAAGAAATTATGTTGCATGCGCAACGTTCGTGTGAACGAATTGTTGTTCGTGGGTATTGCATATAACGCTCAGAAATATCGTTTTAGGTAATCCTATAGTTCCATACTGTTTCCAAAGATGTCACATACTTGTGCTTATTTGATCCTAACTATGGCTTTTATACCTTTAATAATTTTTTAAAATAGCATATGCTTTTGATGAAGAGGTTTAACGTCCTTATTAATAATAAAGGAACGCAACACGCTAAAATTGAGAGATTGAATATACATTTTTAAATTAATTGCTCTTGTTACCTATCCGTGCCAAATATATTTTGTTTTTGTCTCTAGAGTTTAACAAGGTTTGAGTTTAGAATGTAAAGTGCTTTCAGTCGAATAAGCTAATTGTACATTAATATATACAAAACATACAGAGGGCGTAATGTGAGTTTAATTAAGCGCCCAGTTAGTAGAGGTTAAGTCAATTTCATGGGTGCTTCACCTTCACGCACTGTATCATTTATTTAGCTAGACAATAAATTCGTATTATCCATTGATTTTTAGAAACCTATGTACACAAGGATTTACACTAGAAACCTTTACCACTGCTGATGGTTTGTGTTTCTAGCTAATATGTAACAATTATAAGTTCCCATTCGTACAAATTTATTGCGTGATAGCGCTAACCACGGCCAATCCGAAAAGTTTGTGTAACTTTGCGCAAATACCTATTTTACATCCCCAAAGGTAAAATGCTTTTAGTAAGTTACAGCACACTAAAATATATTTTATGAAAACTAAACGTCTTGCAAACAAATTAATCAAAACTTGACCTTTCGTGCTTTTCTCCAAGAAATATCTGAAATGGTGTCCATATAATCAATTTATTCTGCAATTTCATGTTCAATTGCAACTGTAGCAAGCTCTACTAGTTGTTCTTGAGACACGCTTGGACCCAAATAATAGGTTTTCCTAAACCACTTGCTACGTACAGTTTTAACCCCAAGAATCTAACCCGGTAATCCACAGAGAAACTCGGTGAAGTACCTAGCTGGAAATCCTGTAAATACTCCCTGTATGTTTGTTGTGGTTTGTTTAGTATTCTTCTTAATCTTCTTTGGGGATTAAACCACTCATAGTTTTTAAAATTATCTTTATTTAACGTTTTCAAAATAATAAAACTTCAAGTTTGACATTTATGACATAAATTGAAGGTGACTTTGATTTATTGATGTTTGAAATATTTGGTTTGAGTACACTAAGCAAAAATTTTTAAAGTTTAAATGAATAATTGCCTTCAATTTGTGTTACGGCCTGGGACCGACTTTTTTAGGTAGCCAATACGTTTAACGTGAAATCAGCTGATTAATTTTTATTGTAAAAATTCAATAACTTGGGAAATTGGAAAACATTTTTTAACATGTTTCTATTTATACAATTTAGAGGATGGTTATTAAAGAAGTGTGTAATTGCATTATTAAAAGGCTTAAGTAGTCGTTTTTATATTTATTTTGAAGGAAATCATTATGATTTAGGCTACCTCTTTGGTAGATTTTAACATTGTTCTGAGGTAACCTTATGGCGGGTTTACACTTGTCAGATACCAATGTTGTTCTATGAAGGTTGTATATGGATCTGAGGCGACCCTATGGCGGGTTTACACTTGTCAGATACCAATACTGTTTAACGGAGATTGTATATGGTTGTGAGGTAACCTTATTGCGGGTTTACACTTGTCAGATACCAATGCTGTTTTACAGGGGTTGTTAATATGCTTCATCATCATCATCATTGGATCTTCATCTCAAAACTGGTTGGACACGTACCTGCACTTGAAGTTTTTATTATTTTAAAAACGATCCTAGGTTATGGATCGAAACGTTAATAAAGATAATTTTAAAAACTATGAGTGGTTTAATTCCCAAAGAAGATTAAGAAGAATGGAAATCCTGTGTTTCGATAAAATACCAAAAACCTCGACTGAACCAAGAAAATATGGTTGCTTACTTACAGTGCGAAGGGTGGTGCAAGTGTTCAAAAGAGTCCCTCGATACTATTATGTGGAAAATACAAGTCTCAATCGGGAATTATCTTGGACGCCACCTAATCTCGAAATACGGGAATTTTTAAGGAAAAACCCCAGAGGGAAACACAAGAGGATAACCAAACCAGAGATTAAGAAAGTGATCCTGGCTGAAGGTTCACACGCGAAATAGTTGAGTACACTAAAGTAAAACGAACCTAAAATAAACGTATCGAGCAGAACACAAATATAACTTTTTACAAACTGCTAGCTGTAAAATGGTTCCCCAAAATCAAATACTAAATTAACTGTATATTAATTACGCTTCTAGGAAATGGAAATATTGTTCATTATATCAGGGTTGCAAACTATTATCTTTGCGTAAGTTGTGAAAACACAAATGAATGAAATCCTATAGAATTAAAGTTTAAGTATAATTACATAGAAACATTCTTAAGCAAAGGCCAGATATATCAAAAATGCGTATTGTAGTTGAAAACGTTATCGGCAAACAAAGTTGCTTTCTAATTGCTTAATAACTAATAACAAGAACGTACTGTGGACTAGTTTACAAAATTACACGGTTAAATTTTCCATTAATTGAAGGTGAAGGTAGGTGGAAGTTCCAAAATTTGTATTAATAAATACTTGATATCGTGGACATACAAAGTTTGGAACATAGAAGTTCTCGAAATGGTAGGGGAAGAAAATAAGAAAGGTAGAATTATAGGACCCATACTAAAGCATAAAGGAATAGTGTGTAATATATTAGAAACAGACAAAGTAAAAAGGAGGGTGGGTGTAGACCTAGACTGAACTATTGTACACAGAGTAAACTATTTAGGCTGTGGGAGTCTCAGGCAAATGTGTAGGTTAACTCAGAATAAAAAACAATGGAGGTACACGTCGAACCAGTTCTAGGACTTAAGACTTAGTGATGATGAAATACCTGATAAATAACTTAACTGCAGATATTTTGTAGACTACTAAGATCAATATCCCGTGTACTCAATTCGGCCACTTTTAACCAGATCCTACTCGGAATTCTAGGACTTGGTAAATAAATTGGATGTTTCTCAATTAATACATGCAGTTGTCATTACTTAAAAAACCAGCTCTTGTAAAAGTTTAATTTACCAACCTGAAAGGACATAATTACGAACTTAGTTGACTAATCGCATTAATCATGTTTGATACCTAATTATTCAAAGGCTGCGTACCCATGCTTTTATGTTATTTTATTCAATGCCCTTGACAAAGTGCTCAGCAGAAAAATATTTTCTCCACGATTCGAGATAATCTTCGGTAGGATTCGGAAAATAAACTAAGGTGCAAATTGTAATTACTTTTAGTGTTTTTCTCTATCTAAAATGCGTAAAATTGTTTTAATACAACATTAACTCGAACCAAACAATGAGCTTATTTCCCGAGTCGATATAATATAGAGTGTGGACAATCTTCGTCCCAGGACGATGATGTCACTGGCGTCTACTTTATACGTTATTAATCAGAACTAGATCATAAAACTGCAATAATTTTGAATTCTAAATAACGATGACATCATTCTTAATATTAAAAGCAGCATAATAAATTTGACGCTTGAGTATGAACTAAGTGAAATTTGCAAAGTAAATTAAAATTGGTGAGATTTACCAATACAGCAACTACTAAAATAAAATTACTCCACCTTCCACATTCCACCTTCCAACTTTCAACTTCCATCTTTCACCTTCCACCTTCTAACTTCCAATTTCCACGTTTCACCTTCCACCTTCTACTTTCCACCTTCCACCGTCCACTTTCCGCCTTCCACCTTCCATCTTCTATCGTCCACCTCCCATCTTCCACCGTTTCCCCCCCTTCCCCTTCCCCCTTCACCCGTCCACCTTCCACCTTCCACTTTTCAACTTTCACCTTCCACCCGCTACCTCCCACCTTCCACCTTCCGTTTTCAGCCTTCCCTTTCGCCTTCCGGCTTCGCCTTCCACTTTCTGGCTTCCGCCTTTCACATTCGCCTTCCACCTTCCACTTTTCGCCTTTTAACCTTTCATTTTTCACCTTCCACCTTAAACCTTCCACATTTTACCTTCCCCTTCCACCTCGCACCTTCGACCTCCCACCTTCCACCTTCCACATTCCACACTTCGTCTTCCACTTTCTACCTTCTGTCTTCCAAATCCCACCTTCCACTTTCCACCTACCTGAAAAATTTGGGGTTTAACTCTCTTTTAATTACTACACCTTTCCATGTAATTGCGGACGTCATTTTCTGTCAATATTTCACACACACCATTTTTTAACTACGCTATCTTTTGAATACCTTTACTTTTTTAATGGAGTACCACCTAACAAAAAAATTCCATAAAGATATTTAAATTTATTGAATGTGTCATGAACATCTCGGAACCTCTATAATTTAATTCTTCCGATTTATAATCTATTAGTTCTTGCAAATAAGCAATCCCCCTATAAGATTATACTTATAACCTTTTTTATTCCTTCGTTCATCATTTTTCTGAAATGTAACCAACATTGTTAAAACCTTTACCTTTCATACTATCACCAAATCATTAAAGTTCCTTTACAACGCTTAATAAAATAATTAATTCTGGTACTATATAATTAAAAATTAAAGTAATTTTAAATTTTCTTAATATTTAAATTTCTACTTACATTATGCAGCTTCTGTAGCACTTTAAACAAAGTCGACACTTTCTTTAACTTACTTTTTCCGTTAATAACAATTGTAAGAGTAAAGGTGAAAGGTGGATTGTGGAAGTATAAACGAGGAAGTTAGATTGTGGAAGGTTGAAAGCCTCAGATGGAAGACGGATAGTGGATGGTGAAAGGCTAAATATGAAAGTAAAAATAAATACATACGGTTTAACAATGCAAGCGCTCTTGCCAGTATATAAAGGGAAAGGAGAACAGAATATAGAAAACTTTGGAGTACCGAGTTTGAGAATATTACGTCAAGACTTTAATAGTTCTAGTCATTCCCTACTACATGCAAATAAAATTTTGCACTGTGCAATAGAAGCTGTAATTATTTTATAAATAATTTTATTCGTGAAGATGTAGTTATTAAGAGACTTTTTAAATAAATTATCGATAGCTATGTTAATTAATAATAGCTACTTCTATATGTACAGACTCAAACACATAATCAAACGTAAGGTGTATCGAGTAAAGAAACTTCCAATTTGTTTGTTTGTTTGTTTGTTATCGACTTTATTATTTCAAAATCAATTATTTGAATGCAAGCGATAAGCGAGATTAGGGCCAAACGGCCCTGTCTTACATCTAACTTATAGCCTGCAGGTACATATTTAAATACAATATTGTATTAAATGGAAAAAACACAAGGCAGACATGTACAATACACAAAGTATAATATATGCATAAACAAACTATACTACACAAAACACGCACACACACACGTTCACATTCACGCATGCATTCGCATCAGGTAGAAACAAAGTAGACCGTAGAGTTTTAGCAAATTCATGAACGGTTGTTAGTGTCTTTGATGAGATAATCATACAATAATTCACGGAATTTTGTTTTTGACTGGGCGTTCCTAATATTTTGTGGAATAGAGTTCCAGAGACGCGAACCTGTGACCAGGAACGAAGAGTGGTACATTTGAGAATGGTGGATAGGAATAGATAGTACATCCACTTGCCTGGTATTGTAAGTCTTGCTTGAAAGTAAGGAAAACTGCGATGATAAATATGACGGCGACTGTTGTATCAGTAGTTTATAAATAAAAATAGCTAGGTGAAGTTTACGTCTTTCATCAAGCTCTTAATATTTAAAATTCTACATACATTTTGCAACATCTGTAGCACTATAAACAAAGTCGACACTTACTTAAACTCATTTGTTCCGTTAATAACAACTGTAAGGGTAATAGTATATTACATTACTAGTGTGGAAAGTGACCCATTTCACACGAGTGGAAGAGTATTGTCGCACGAGGCGTAAGCCGAGTGCGACTATTCCACGAGTGTGAAATGTCACTTTCCACGCGAGTACTGTACACTATTTTTCCGACGACCACCACTAAAAACAATTACGAAATAGTTATTTTTATGTTTATTTGCAATAAATGTGTACATAATAATGCAAGACAGACAGACAGCTATAAAATTTATTTGACGTTTTGATGTTGAAAATTCGAACGCCTACTTTGTTTTGTTTTATAAAATCCGCGACTCTGTTGCTTTTAGCGTATGCATTCTCAATTTTTATTGAAGAAATCATTTCAATTACAAACTAATATGAGTAATCACATCTTTAGGTAAAACGGAAACTGTCAGTATCGATTTACCTATGAGTATTTTAAACTGTTATTAGCCAAAACGAAACGAATGAATACAAAAAGATAGAAACCGGTAGTCGTTTGGGTTCCCTAGGTAACTAGCATACTAACATCAATCATATCACTCTAGAGTTGAAAAGTATTTCAACACTACAGTGATATGTACTTTCGCACTCTAGAGTGATATACTTTACTTTCTACATAAATGAGTAGTGTGTAATCTGTTGTTTTCACAAGTGGTCGTCGGAAAAACTGTTTAATTTATTCGAATGTTACCCTTTCTTATATGGAAAGTGAAGTTAGAATGTGAGATTTAAATATGTGCAGGGTGGAAGGTGGAAGATGAAAGGTTAAATTTGGAAGGAATAAGTGGAAGGAGCTATAAGATTTAACTTAAACTAAAAATCAATTTTTAGTTTAAACATTTGTAGAAACTTTTTAAGTAGAAACTATTTTGTTAAAATGGAAAATGTTACTACCTGATCAAATCTAAAGGGAAACATTTAGCAAAAGTTATGGTTACTAGTTAAACACGTCAATCTTCTTCTTCTTGTTAAATGTGTCAGTTAAATCTTGTGTTACACCCATGTCAAAAAAGGTACTGTTCCATCTCTTTTTGTGTAAAGAATCCATTTTCTATGTTATTCTAGACATCCATAATAAACTATTTTTATATTTATAAAACGTTTTCCTAGTATGTAAAGAATTTGATGTGTTCAAATTTCCTTAGAAGTGCGAATCTGCAATTAATTTAACCTTTGACCGACCCAGAGCGAAGACCTAAAAATTCTCAAAAAGGCAGTACACATTCTTTTTAAAAACTTTAATTTACGTATAAATACATAAGAGCTTACACTAATAGCTGCTTGCACTCACCATCTATTTTAATACGTGTACATATTTACAGACAGGATTTTTTCTAACCTAATTTAGGAATAAAAATCAAATCTTTATTCTCATCTTGCAGAATACTTCTCTTTAATCCACTGGCATATGCATACTGACCCTCACAGCGTATTATACTTGTTAATATTGATTTCCAAGTAAAGCACTTTCTGTACAGACCATTTCGATCCGCGGTGCTCAAATTCTTCTGTTATTTGTTGCATAACTTCTCACAAGTTCTCGTACTTGTTTTTCAGGTTACTGTCAGATGTGATAATCACATGTTTCGCGTAAAACGATTTTACATCGGTAGCCTTTGGATCAATACACATTTTGGTATAGGAGCCATAATGCTCGCAATCAAGCCATATCGTCGTATGTTTGTTTAACATTGTACGAACTAAACGAATAATTGGCTTCTTCTGAAGATGGAAAAACTCAGTCGGTGTTGATGTTTTTTATGCGATAGCTAATGAGGGGGTTCTTAAACATGGTGCTAAACGTTTGAGTGGTAGCGTCTCCCTCGGTGACAGTAGCTGCAGTATTCTTATGTCTATTACTTCGTAGGTGACCACTATATGCAAGTTTATCACATCCACATTGCACACATTATACTGTATGCTAACCGTTGTTGTATGGCACTTTTCCTGGTAAAATAGGCGTAGCAAGGTTTGCATTGAAAAAATTTTGCTACATCCTTTTTGTACAAAACAAAGTCAAACTATTAGACTTTGGTCAAGCTTGCAATAAACGCGGATTATAACTAAGTATTTACTCTCGTAGACTCCGAAAACACTCGAACGAAGTTAAGCATTAAATGGAGGGAAAACCGAAAGTGACAGACAAATTTTACATGTAAACACACAAAGTACAACAGAATATCGCCTTATTGTTATACGAATTCTATCAACACCATTCGCGACTAAATTTCTATTGAACCGGTTTCGTTGACTTATAACCCATCACTTAACAATAATTTTTAAAAGCACCTGCAATCAAATAATAATGCAACTATTCACTGAAATAGCCTTACTCCTAAGACAAAATCACCCTACTACTAAGACGAATTTGCTACTGCACTAGGACGAATTTTACTTATCTGTTTAATTACTACACCGTCTTTGTTCGACCTATTCCCCACTTCTACACAATTAATCGACGAACAGCTAAAAGTGATGCGAAAATTACGTAATCTATCATCTTTTCTCTTTTGTTAGAATATTCCTCACCAGACAACTTAAAGGGTGATGAAGCAAATTATACCAGAAGCCAGTTTGCCATCTTTTAACAAATTAGACAGTCGTTTTAATGGTTTATGCATTATCCACCACATAACAGTTTTTAATAAAGTAAATATATATTGATACCTCTAACCTTGTAGTTTACTTCAGCCAAACTAAATCTAAAATCCTTACTTAATCGAGCACCCGGACAACTGATAAAAATCGATTATATGATTTCTTATCTATTTGCTAGTTATACGTTGAGCATTAGATCTTTTTCGCGTAGTTAAATATTCCGATTAAAATCCAAAACTTTTAATTTCGTAATTTAATCTTTCATTCGAGTTAGACGTTTGTATTTAATACGTTAAACGCTTTTCTAATTCTCCAATACTAAACGTATGCGATCTTTTACTACCATCACCGAATATTAACTTACATAGGAAATATGCTATCAATACTCTAGAGAGCAAGAGCCAAAGGATGTTGAGGGCATGCGAACAAAATCAAACTAGAAACAAAAGTACGGAGTAAATCCACCAAAGTGCAAGTACAGTAATATAACGTCTTGTACATTTTAGGAGAAACCGAAAGATTTTGATGACACCTGAACACGGTCGGTGATTGAAGGGAAAAAACATTAGTAGAAAGACGAATTTTGCGCTTAAATACGTAAGCGCCTTAAAAACATTATATTTTAGAGACTACAATCGATCGATAGCTGTCGAAAAACACTCCGATCGCAACCGAAGATTGAGTAAAGTAAAGACGAAAGTAATAGACAACTTTTACGTGTAAACGCACAATTTCATCAAAATATCGTGTTTAATACACTTTATACGAATCTTCTTTATTCGAGCTGATATAATTTCGGTAGTTCCTCTAACAAATTTCCTAACTAACGTCTGTTAGTTGCGCCCTACACGAAACACATATCAAACGTGTATATTTCTAGTAACTATTTTTCAACCATTCTATCCAATAACCTATTGGCAGTCACATGTTTTAGTCTTTACGCCATATCTAGTAGGTACGCTTTTTTGAGTGCTTTCTGCGCAAACTATTATAGATCCTACAAAACTTTCTAAACTAGAAATTTACCATTTTTATATTAATTTATCCTTATACTATCCACAATCTCGATGATTTTAACAATCCGTTTTTCCTAGGTGTTACCATATTTTTAAAACAGTGTTTACTATCTGCATAAATATCTTCTTATTACAGAGGGATTAGAATTATATATTAAAATCATTCGGGTTATAATACTTTAACCGCTTAAACTAGTACCGCTACTTTGCGGGTCATATCAAGCCACATGGAGCCATTTTGGGCTATAACGAACCATATCGGGCCACACCGCCAGTCATACCATATTTCTTAACCAAACTAGATATAAATGTAGTGTATAATCGAGAACCAAGACAACCGATAATAACTGCACTTGTTTACTAAGTCAATCATCCAATAACGGGGTAAGCTTTGTCCTATGTCGTGGTTGGGTTTGTCACATGTTGAGGTTGATTTCGTCACATGTCAGGGTTATCCTTGTCACATGTCGGGGTTGACCCCATCACATGTCGGGATTGACTTTGACACATGGCAGGGTTAGTTTCATTATTTGTCGGTTTGGGTTCGTGACACGTCAAGATAAAGCAACTAAAGAATTACTTATGTATATTATTAAAACAATATCTTTTATACAATTTTATTAAAAAACATAATATGCATACAATATATTGTGAATAAATCTATTAACAACTTCTGTACACGGATTGACCTACGTCCGCACTGCTTCTCTGAATATATAGACGCATTTCGGAAGCATTATTTTACATCTTCCAACAAAAAAATGTAAATGTATAAGAAATTAGGCTTACACCCAGGCGTAGGCCTAGGTTTTGGAGACAAGGTCCGGATTTTGGAGTAATTTAAAAAATTTAGGATGCATTTTGTGCTCATTCTGTATGGTGATTCCAATAAAATTAATTTTTTAGGAAAACCCTTTAACAAATATTATGCACTTTTATTTCTATTCCCCACTCCGAGTCAAAATATAGCAACACACGCCCTCAAATTCTTTATGTTTACTGCCGGTTGTTGTAACTTAACAACTTTATTTCTTACTTTTAAACTTGCGTTTACGAATTTTTCTCCTACATCTTTTGTAGCCCAGTAACTGAATATATGCAGTATGTCCAAGTTCTCGATCTGCAAATGTAACCGACTTTGTGTTCATGTAGATTTTTCAAATTCCACCTTCCACATTTTACTTTCCACAATGACGGATGTGACGTCAGAGGTCTCTAACTTAGGTTATGTTAGACGACGTCTCTCTAAGTTAAATTAAGTTACATGAAATTTTTTTAAATTAGGTTAGGATATCCCCAACCGCTCCCGGTTAGATTAGGTTAGTCCGATATTATTCGAAAATAAATCTTAGGTTAGTTTGACGCCTCGCACTTATACTTCCTGCAATATCTACATATTTCCAACTGGTGTAACAATGCATGCGTGAGTCGTGTCATATTTCTTAGATTTTAACATGAGGTCGGCTTTTTCTGGCTAGGGAGCCGAGGACCCTCAAAGTTCTCCATCGGTTTAATCGCGATCAAACGAATACGGAAGTGCTCAGCTTCTTCAAGCATTCCTCTTCCACTACTCTTAGATTAGAGAATCACAACCGGAAATTCTCTTATACTTCACAGACTTTCGTTGCCTGCGGTGCAGTGAACTTAGAGACGTATCGTTCAAAAGAGAAGATACGTAAAAGTAGGTAGGTCTGACCTGATTTGTTTCGTGTTGTGGATCAACACCCCCCTCGTTATCTTCAATCGAAACCAATGCCCTGTTTTTTACTTTTTAACATACGTTGAACCAATATTTCAGTACGGTTACCCCTTGTTTTCAAAAATCACCTAGTTCTTTATTCAATATTTCTCTGTATACGCCTAAAATACCACTTTAGTATTGTGAATTTCTGAACACCAGACTTAGTATCTTGGATTATAATTGTTTTAGACACATATTAGAATTAGAATTGTCCCAGCATTCCAGACCAGAATTAAAAATGTTTTCGACGCAGACTAGAAGCAGTTTTCTAAAAGAAAACGGCAAAAACTCTTCATATATTCTTAATGCAATTGTTGCACACCACTATTTCACTATAATATAAATTTTATTCATATGACGCGTAGATTTCTGATTAAAAGTGTTATGAATTCGACGTGCTTCAAGTGGAGACTGACCGTGCCTTATCACCCGTGGGTGTCATATAGCTTTTTCCCACTACACTTGGATTGGTTTTCCAAGCAGTCTTACAGATTCTTACGACCAACCACGTTTGTCTTTAATGTTTCAAGCTGATTTCTGATGAAACTATTTCGGATTTTCATATCATGCCTTATTATTTGTTATGTGGCCGGACTTTTAACTTACGTCTGTTTTGTGTAGATAATGCTTTTGGATAATTGTACAAAACAAATGATGTAACTCTAATGCTGTTTTCGTTCATGTATTTATTTAGACTGATCTTTGAAAGTGCGTTTTCTTATCAAAGCGTTTATTGTTCCTTCTTTATTACAAGCGTAACTGAATGAGGATTTATTAGGTTTTATTTTATCTTCTGCGTATTTATTTTGTATACTTGTTAAACACTTCTCAACGTAGTTTTAATTACATGTAGGATTATTTCTCTGCTGAATACGCGTTCTATTATTGGAAGATATACTTGCTGGCATTGCTTAAAGTTAAGTACGGTCTATATACAGGTTGTTAAATGCTTGCTATTTACATAATGTACGAATTACTTATTTTTCTGCTAAATAAATGCAGTTTTCTTATTGCCATTGCTATTTACAGTTACTGCACGACCCTTACTACTTAATACACCCCTAAACAACCCCTTCTCACAGCAATATATATATATATATATATATATATATATATATATATATATATATATATATATGTATATATAGAAATTAATAAGATGAGATAATAACTTAGACTTTTAATTAAAGCCCAAATGATCATTTCAAATTGAGCTAGTAATTGAAAGAAGGAAAATATAAGGCCTTGGACAGGATTTGAACCTGCATCTCAGTTTTGCCGGAACTGTGCGATTTGAAATGATCATTTGGGCTTTACTTAAAAAGTCTAAGTTATTATCTCATCTTATTAATTTCAATACGTTAGTATCTATCAACTTACCTTGTGTAAAAAACTACTTATAATATATATATATATATATATATATATATATATTGCTGTGATATACTCCTGTGAATGCGGGAACTGGCTCCTTTCAACAACAAAAAAAATTCTAGTCCCACAGATTGGGCGTCATAAACTGCTGTGATCCTCTTTTCGCCTCGGCTGCTCACCTAATTTTATAAACCTCCTCATTCATACAATTAAACAACACATTCCTACCACAAACATCAACGTTAACTCTATTTACATCAATATTCACAATACATTAAAATTTCAAGATTAAAATTCAGCATAAATTTCAGTTTTAAAAAGAATTTCAAGATTAATTTTATTATCATTTTAACGTGCATCCAGAATTAAAGTCCTTGTAGGATGCCTACTAATTAATATAACAATATATGCAGAGTAAAAGGAGCATCTACCACCCTTTACGTTAATTAACCAGGTTCGTCTAATTGAGCTCAAAGACATACCTAAAATTTCATCATAATCCAGAACATCAATACTAAATACCCTTTCTACTTAAACAAGCAAATTTCATCTTAACATTAAAATTTTATGGTTAGTACAATTTCACTAATGTCCATTTAAAGTAAATCAATTATAAAGTAATTCAACACACACAAAATGTCAAACAAAATAGTATAATAAAGTTATTCAACACACACCAAAATGTCAAACAAAATAGTATAATTTACCTGAAGGTTACTGTCCTCGTAGCTTTAATGTACATCGTCCCTTTAGTTAATCACACCATTCCAACAGGATTATATTTACGGCTTCTAATTCTCAACGCTTTTAAAATTTTCTCCATCACCATTTATTTAAAGTTGTTTCTGGGCTTTTCCGGAACTCATCTGTGTATATCTGACCCTTGTTTCGTGGATCCAGACACGTATTTGAACCATTTAATTATTAACACCCCCCGAAAAATAGCAAAGAAATTCATGCGTCTTTCACCAATATACGCCAAAACTGCCTACTTTTGTGTATACATTTGTCGTTGTAAATTTTGCTAATTGGTACAGTGATACTAAACTTTATTACCTTGTATCTAAGTGCACTGAAGTACATTCATGTTAGCACGTAAATAACAAACTATTTTGAATCACTAAAATATACGAGCAAAATTTTAAATTACTTTATCAAACTAAAATGCACTGTTTAACATCTTGAATCAAGTCGCGGATGTAAGAGCTTTTAACGCATCGAATCGTCAAAAGTCTAAGAGAGCTTGTTTATATTCACCTCGGTATATATAGCAAAAAGCCTGTCTGTCGGTCTGTTCCCCAAAACGGGTAATTCTAAAGAATTTCTCATGCCATGTTCCCAGTCCGTCGCTCGCGCGTCGGTTTTTACGAATTTTTCACTCGCCCCATTTAAAACTCAGAAATTCTCACACGGCACGCAAACATGTCCGAGAAAAGCTAATTAGTTTTTGTACAGAAATCGTTGTTTCTACCTCTGATATTTGCATCCTATTTTCAACCAATTGTGACCCTCGTGACGTTGCTTAAATCACGCCTTTTACTATATGTGTCTTTGCTTGACGCATTTCTCTTTCCTTTTCTAACCTGTTCGTATTGGTGCAAATTGATATTCTTTATTATCGATTATATTTTAGTCCATGTGGACTATCTGGGTTTAATAACCCCGTATCGCACCTTCTCGTGAATATTAAGCCACGGTTTCTTCAAGATTTTTTGAAACCATTTGTTATCTACACAATTTTCGCCGTACGTGATATTTAAACTACGCAGGTGTTCAAAATAATATTAATTCTCAGAGCTTTATTTTCTGGTATTATAATCTTGGATTTTCACCGACTTTTATGCTTATTATTAATAATGGTTTAATTAACTCCAATTAAAATTGACTTCTATCCTTTCATATTTAGCGAATACAAGTTAAATATTAATTATTATGTGTACACTCTGTTTAATACCGGTTACTTGAAATAGAGTTAATTAAGATAAATTTTGCACGTAATTTCCATTTGTTTAGGAATAATTACATTACACGCAGAGCTTTTTTTTAATACTGTTTCTTTTGATGTAAAGCGTCTTGTCCATGATTTAGATCTCTTATTTTTACTGAAACTAATAAATTTTTATGCTTCACGGTTTTAATAACGCGTATTATTTAATAAAATTCCTTATACACGGTGATTAAAATTATTTGATGTGATTATTTAATTTTCTACCCGGGTCTAAATATGAGTAATATATATATATATATATATATATATATATATATATATATATATATAAATATCTAATAATAATTATAACCGGTACATTTATAACTGCCTTTTAGTCGAAAAGGAAACAAAATGCTAACTTTTGTAACTCAAAAACCTATGCAAGGTATTGGCAAGTGTTCGCCTATTTCTATTGGTTTTACACTAATAAATAATTGCAACCAGCCAAAGAGGGGCCGCAAAATATAAAACATGAATTTCTGAAGAAAAGCAAACAATCTGTTTAGTATTAGAGATTTGTTTCAAAGAGGATACCTAATCTACGTAAGGCTAAAGCTTTAACTTATATACGGCTAATTTTGCAGAATTATTGTATATTAAAGCGTTATAGCACCATCATTCCTAATAAATTTCAGCCTTGAATGTGTATAGTCAAGGATATCTGCAATGCCTATTGGCGTTGTACCCGAATATGAAGTTTAGTAGAATAATTTCGCTTTATCTTAATTAACGTGTTATTCATCGTTATATCGTTGACTGATTTTAAAGTGCTACTATTTTTACCAAACAGTTTTCCAGTGTTAAATTTTCATAATAAATCAATCTTGCCTTTTTATAAACCGCTTACTGTTGCTCCTAATTGACGCCGGAAAGAGTTGATTGGAAAAAATAACGTTGATGACAGGTTAGGAAACGCTCTCGTTAAAATTTAGAAAATGGAAACCCACGCGATAAAAAGCTTATGGAGGTCTACAGATTGGTCGATCCTGGACTTCTCAAGTTCATCTTCCTTCTACAGCATTAATCGATTGATTTTGGCTGTTTCGTAGCTAGCTGATTTTTACTGCTTTATAAATCTTTGGTTCTCTGCCTGCAGAGGGTGTGAAATGGTTTCTTCGCGTCAGTCTTGCTGGCGGAAGGATTTGTGTGCTTGATGTATGTGTTTGTATGTATGTGTCATCCAATATGCTTCTGGGTGTTTTCTTGCGTTTGTATTGGTGTCCGTCCAGCGGAGGTGCGATGTATTGGATTTGTGCGATGTTTGGGTTGTCGATTTTCTCGTATATATTTGACGCCAGCGTCTTGAAGTGGTTTTCTAACGTTTGTAGTCTAAGGTCCTGCCTTAGGGTTTCATTTCTAATGAACCAGGTGCTCCGGTGATGGTCCTAGTGGTCTTGTTTTGGAATACTTTAAGTTTGTTTCTGTTTGTTTTTGAAATGTAAATGTACCATACCGCCGATGCGTAGCTCAGTATGGGTCGAAAGTATATCTTGTAAGTCTGTAGTCTGTCCATTGGTAGTCTGTTTTTGTACTCGAGTATTCCGTGGATGAAGCCTTTTGCTCTTCGGGTTCTGTTTATCGTTTCAGTGACGTGTTTGCTGAACGTTAATTGCTTGTCAATGTGTATCCCTAGGTATTTTATTGATTTGCTCCAAACTAGCTCCTGATCTTCTTACGTCTGGAGAATAGTACGGCTTCAGCTTCCGTACGTTTAATTGTATTTTTCACTGTTACAATCAGTCCGGTAGTGTGTCGAAATGTTTTCGCATTCTTGCTGTTGTCTCTTTAGCGTTTCATCCGGTTATCAGGAGCAGGGTGTCGTCGGCGTACATGGCGCAGAAGACTCTTTGGCGGCATAGTAGGTCCTGGATGTATGCTTTAAATAGTGTTGTGAACGGCAGCCTACTTGTAAAAAGCCGACTGTGACGGCAGTTTCTGGTGACAAGGTGTCTTCTACTTTCACCTGTATCTTCCTGTTGGTCAAGTTACTTCGAATCAGTTGGATGTAAGGCGTCGGAAGGTTGTGAATAGTGGCAAGCTTAAACAGCAGTCCGTTGATCCATACCTTATCAAAGGCGTTTTTGATGTCGAGGGCGATGGCGACTGTGGTTAGTCCTCGGTTGAAGTTCGTAGCTATGTTGTTTATTAGCCGGATGGCTTGTAATATGGTGGAGTACTGTTCCTTGAATCCGTATTGTTCTGGTCGGTCTTTCAGCAGTGGTTTCAGTCTTGTCAGTAGTAATCGTTTGAAGATTTTGGATAACGTGCTCAGTAGGGAGATAGGTCGGTAGTTCTCGGCGTCCATCTTCTTCTTCCGTGTCTTCGGAATTATTACCACCATTGCCGTTTTCCATGAGTCTGGCAAGTATTTGTAGTTGATGATGCTGTTGAATATTTTTGTGATGAAATCCAGTGTCTTTTTTGTTATATGTTTTAGTGCCATGTGCGTGATTCCGTCTTTTCCTGGAGCGTTCCTGTTACTTTGTCTGGCGATAACTTGTTTTATTTCTTGTGGAGTGATGTGTAGAATGTCGTTCGCTGCAGGGGTTTGTAATAGTTGATCTACTCTTGTGTTTATGAAGTTCGTGAATATGTCGTCTGTTGTTGGGTTTTCTGAGAAGGTATTTTGGGGATCTTCGGCGAATTTGGCTGCTCGTTCTTTGGCGCTGTACAGCATTCCGTTTTATCCTTGTAGCGGTGCGGGGCCAGAGTTCTTCCGTGTCATAAGTCGATGGTTTAGTCTGTACAAGTTTCATTCTGTTTGTATTGTGTAGTTGACGTGGATGGTCCAGGATTTGTCGTAATATTCATCCAGCATAATCTTGATTGCGCGTTGCTTTCGGTTAAGTTGTGTTTTCACTTGTGGATCTCGTATATTCTTCCACCTTCTGACGAGGGCTTCCTTCTCGTTGATGGCCTCTTTTATGTATCGTGGGATGTCAGGTCTTTTGCCTCGAGTAGCAGTCTCTACGGAACACTGTTGCATTGACTCTTGGATGGTCTTCGTAAGATACTGTCAATATTTTGTATGTTGTTTATGTCTGGGTTTCCGTCGGTGATTTTCCTTTGGAGAGCCTCGTTGGACTTTTAACATTTATATTTTATTCTGGTACGCCTATGTGTCGTCTGTGGTGTTGTCTGTATTTTGGCGATGATTGGTAGATGATCTGAACTGAGGTCTTGAATAACTTCTATGTCGCGCGGCTACGGTATGTTCTTTATGATTGGGATGTCGAGGATGTCTGCTCTTTGTGTTCTGTCCGGTGGGATTCTTGTCGGTGGGTTCGGTGTTACGATGTCGAAGTCCTTGCCGAGAGAGTGTGTGTGTAGAGGATGTAGCCGCTCTTGTTGGTAGTGTTTGCTCCCCAGGCTTCGTGTTTGGCATTTAGGTCTCCAGAGATTATTGTCGGTGTGTCTTCCTGTAGCAGGTCGTCGATGTCTTTAGGGTGGATGTCCGTGCTGGTTGGACTTCTGTAGATAGCTATTGCCTTAAAGAATTGTCCGTTGGCTTTGAACCTGACGCCTAACTTGTATAAAGCAGTCGAGTGTAGTTAGAGTTGTTCGTGAAGTAATCGGTTTTGTATCAGTATGGCAACTCCTTCGTGTGCTGGTTGTCCTGGTTTTAGGTTGCTTTCATTCCTGTAGATGTTGTAATTTTCCAGGCTGAGTTGTCTGTGTGCAGGTAATTTTGTTTCCCCAATCATTGCGACGTCCACGTTGTGATGCTGCAGGAAGTGTTTCAGTTCGGTCATCCTGTTTCGTATTTCGTTGGCGTTCCAGGAGAGGAGTACTAAATTTCTTGGCGTTGGTTTATTGTCCATTATAGTTTTTCAGTATGTCGCACATTGCCGTCCATAGTAAGGCAGTTTCGAATGTTCCGGCCATATAGGCACTTATGAGACTTTGTGCCCATTGCAGAATTTTATTAAAAAGTAGTGTCATCGTCGGTGTGAAGCTGATGGACGGCTCTGCTTGTGGTCGTGTGGAAAGTGTTATAGTTGTTCTGTTACTTCGATGCTCGTCTCTGTTGCTTCTTGTTGTGTTCGTCGGTGATTTTGTGTCGGTGGTGGTTGGCGGTTTTCTTCTTTCCTCGTCGGCTCTTGGTTTTGTTCTGTTTTGTTTTTCTGGGTGGCTCTTCTTTGGAGCTTGATTGTTCTTCGTCTTCTGTAGAGCACTTGGATCGTATTTGGCGATAGTCTTTGGAGTAGTTATCGAGGCGGTTGCTTGAGTTCCGTATCGTCCATTTTTGCTCGTGGTGAATTCGTCGTCGTCGGTTTCTTGTGCTGTTGGTGAATTGCGTCGTTGTTGAGTAGCGGTGGTGTATCTCTTGCGCAGTTGTTCGTGGTCTGCAGGGCAGTTTTGGTAGTTAGCCGAATGTGGTCCACTTCAGTTGGCGCATACAGGTGGTAACTCCCTGCTCTTCTGGCAGTCCGCTGCCAGATGCTGCTTGCCGCATTTAACACAGCGGGGTTTGTATCCACAGCTTAGGCTGGAATGTCCAAATCGTTGGCACGAATAGCATTGTGGAAGCTCCACCCTGCTTTCGAATGCAGCTACTTTAATGTGGTTGCAGTACAGTAATGTTGTCAAGTTGTAGATACCAGTCGATGTCGGGTTGTTCTGCAAAGATACGGGGGCTTTGTTGCAGTATTCTCGTTCTTTATTCTGTAGCTTAGTCATGTAGTTGATTTTGTACCCCATATCGGTGAGTTCGGTATTGATGTCTTCTGTCGTAAGGTTGGCGGCTAAATCCTTGATGACTATAAGTTCGCGTTCGGATCTGATGGTGTATGTGTAGAATTCGATGTCGTTTTTATTTAAGTAGTCCTACAGGTATCTGAATTGCGTGCTGTCGGTGGGAATTACTCTTGCTCCTTGTACAGTTGCTGGGATGTCGACTTTGTTCTGTAGATGTCGGTTTAGCTCCTTGGCTTGCTGAATAAAGTCTCGATGAAAATAGGAGAGATGCGGTTGCTGTTTGCCCGTTTCTGAGACTGTTGTGAACTTCTTTCGGTATCGGAGGTGTCCATGGTGAAGATGGTGGCGGCGGCGTTGGCGTAGCTTCTGCTAGTCGATGGTTTGTCCTTGTCTGCGGTGATCGGGGTCGTGATGGTGTCGGAGCCTGGTGTGGTAGTTGCGGTGGTTGTCTGCGGTTTGGTTTTATTTTACGGGTATCGGACTTCTGCTTCTTGTTGTGTTCTGTTTCGGAGGATGATCGGTCGTCACGTCGTCTGCGTGTAGAGGCGTTCTCGTAGTCCATGTCGGAAGTGTCGTCGGTGATGGTAATTGATGCTCGGGACTGCAGAAAGTCCTTCGCTGGTATTGGTATTGGTTGTTGGTTCACTCTGAAAAGAGCGGTTAATAACGATGGTGTACACCAAGTGCCGTAATAAAATATGTTCATGAAGAAAATGTGTGTTCTATTAATGTTTTTTTAAATTAATTCGTAATTTCGTGAAATCTGAGTTTCTTCTAAGAAATAGAACGTTTATTACCAGATTAAAATGGCGCGATATAACAAAATATTTAAAAATCACTAAGCTGAAATAAGTATCTCGTTAAATCAAAACGGTTTTTTCATTGCTAAAACTGAATCACTTGAGGTTCTGTTGGAATCATTTCTGCCTTATCGAATTCCAAATGCGGCTTATTTAAATTTGGAGGTGATTAGGTGCTCCTGGTCAAGCTAAACAGGTATTATTCAGCACCATTTACACTTACAAAATCCCAAATCAGTATTCATAGGGCCACAACTACTGTAGAATAGACACTACCCGGCCCGGCCAATAATAACCTAACCTTATATTGTGCCAACGTAAATAATTTTCAAGCAAGCCGTTTAAAATTGTGCAAACAATTGAAAACGGTGAAAAATGTTTAACAATAGTTCCTAGCAAATGGGAAAATTCCAACTTACTTTTGTGGCCTAAAAATATGAGTCAATTTTCCAGACTGTCTAATAAGGAAGATTCTGTCCCGGGTGAGAATTGGGAACACGCGTTATGCATTAAGAAGCATTAACGGAACTTATGGAGAATCAATCGGACATTTTGTCCATTATTTTTAAACTTGTATTGTTTTGAAAATATTCAAAGTAAGAGAATATAATATATATATATATATATATATATATATATATATATATATATATATATATATAGGTTATTCTTTTCAGAAGGAAATAATCTTGAACTATTTTTATTTGGTACACCCATTCACCCATCTATTATGCTGCCCTTGTACTGCTAAACGTAAATACTTAATCACCTCCTTGATGTATCGCTCACATGGATTCACCTGTGGATGCCTAATACTGCAAAATACCACATTTATCCTTTTTTCTGTCAATGCACTTGCAACCCTACAATTCCGGAAATATGTTGCATTGTTCATTAAAATCTTGCCCTACTTGATCTATGTACCTTCGGATGCCGTTTAAAATATGTCTGGAATTACATTTTCTGGCTGGATACACCTTCACCCACTTTGAAAAAATCTACCATTACCAATATGTGTTTGTGACATTTTGACTTGGTATTAAGTTGCTCAAATAGTTCATTGCAACAGGGTTGTGCTGTCTTTACATTCATGAGTGTATTTTGTAACACTATCTTTTCACCTTTCCTACCGAACATGTTTTACATTTGTTGATACATGCTTTCACTACCGCAATGTTATTTTTGGTGTAAAACTTTTCCCTGAATACCATAAACGTCTTTCTAATCCTCTTAAACTTTTAAATTCTCCGGCTACCCCAGCTTCTTCAGCTCATCTAAACGCTTGTCACAGATCCTAATTTCTTCACCATCTATTAAGAATCCTCAACACTTCAACCTTCTCTTGAAAAATTCGCATTTCTTGACATTGAGTTTCAAACCCACCCTCAACTAACTTCTGAAACACTTTAAATGCATCAAGTGGCCATCTTGATTCCTTCAACAAATTCTAAATTGCACTAACTAAAGCTGCTGATGAAGTAGAAAGCCTTAACGGTATTACCCCAAACTGGTATATCTCCGCTTCTATGCTAAATACAGTATATTTCCGACTATCCTCGTGCAACGGACTAAAGAAAAAATTCTCACCTTTCTGCTGCCTTTTCTAGTCTGGCCACCATACTCGTCTCTATCAAATCTATGTTCATAATTAGGGTACGTCCTACCATCTTTTCTCGTTCCTTGGTGATGACTTTCCTGTCAGTTCCATGTTCTGTGCCCATTTCTGCCTCTTTGATGATTCCGGTCTCTGTCTCAGTTTCTACCCTCATAAACATACCTTCTAGTTCCTAGCGACCTGGCCAAATCGTAATTCCTATTAATTTCAAGAAAATCCCTCAACATCTTCACGCTCTGCACCACAACTGCAGGTGTAACCTTGAACTCCATGTGCCTTCACAAAACTGAACAATTTTATCTTCCTTCATCCTTGACGTAAGATGCTGTACTAAATTGTATTTATCAATGATATAATCCTCTTGAGTTCCATGAGCATGGTTTCGTCCTGTTGTTAAATTAGTCCGCATATTTGACTGGTACGTGTCCCCCCCCCCGCGCCCCAGTACTGCTCTACAAATAACCTTTTAAATTCTGCATATGTTGTATATTGATGCCTCATAATACTGTTTCAGTTTCCTGCATTACCACCTAGTGTAGCGCTTACAATCTGCAGACGTATCCTTTCTAGCTCGTTCTCCACCATGTCTTCCAAGTTGTTCAAGTACACCATCAGTTGCTCCATTCTGGTTCACTCGGAATCTTTCCCTTTCAACAGCCTGTATTCTGGCCTGCATCTACCTGCTGGACCGTATCATAATGACACAGTGTTTCGAACTGATTCCAAGATCTAAACTGTTCCAAAAACAAAGTAAATTCCGTTATGTATATAATAGCAAACGGACGTACCTAGCTGCAATAGATTAATTTTGTTTGTCGCTTTTGATCCTTAATTTTTCATCTGTGTATAAAAACAAATTTAATTTTTATAAAAAATTAAATTGATTTGAAAAACTAACCTAGCGTTAAGTTACCAACAATTAATATCGGTATATTTTTCTGTCTTTTTCTCTGATATCTACTATCATTGATTCAACCTATAATGCTCAAATAGAGTTATCTAAGCATATAAACTGTAAATCATAGTTTTCATAAGAACAATGTATGATATCTACTTATTTTTATCAACATAGCAACTCGATCAATTAAATGGATACTATTTAGGTAGTTCAGAATTTAGTGTGGGTTATTTGACTTACTATTTGGACTTACTGGCCAGGAAGTTAAATAGCCCACACTAAATTCTGAACTACCTAAATAGTATCCATTTAATTGATCGAGTTGCTATGTTGATAAAAATAAGTAGATACCATACATTGTTCTTATGAAAACTATGATTTACAGTTTTTATGCCTAGATAACTCTATTTGAGCATTATAGGTTGAGTCAATGGTAGTATAGATATCAGAGAAAAAGACAGAAAAATATACCGATATTAATTGTTGGTAACTTAACGCTAGGTTAGTTTTTCAAATCAATTTAATTTCTTATAAAAATTAAATTTTAGGGTATATATAATTTACAATTCTGCACAAAATGAAACAAATTTTCCTTCTTAAACAAGGTGGCTCCTTTGATATCTCGTAAACCGTAAGAGTTACACCGTCGGTTAAATGGAACAAAAGTTGCCTTTTAGAAAGCTCATGAATATAAACTTGCAGATACAAAATATCCAGGACCGCTTTCAAGTTATAGAGGAAATGTGAAATCTGTAAATTTTTACTTTTGACTGGAATTATAACTTGAAAATTGTACTGGATATTTTGTATCTGCAAAGTTTAGTTTTAAAAGCATTCTAGGAGACACGTTTTGTTCTTTTTAACCAACCGTGTAACTCTTATGGTTTACGAGATTCTAATCGTAAGCATTAAAAAGTGACCGCCCTATAATGAAAAACATCTTTGTAAAGAAACATTTTAACGAGGTTTATAGAACTGTATGTACTAAAAGCAATACATTTTGTCTATTGGTTAGCTTTTTACAATAATGAACGTAGTATAGAGACGTACCTATATACATAAATATATTTAAATATTGTTAATTCCTAGACCTGTTTTAATACGCTCTGAAACAATAACGGGACTGCTCACAGCATCGCCTTTTAGGCGCGCTTTATCTTTACGAGTTATTTTTTCGGCACTAGAGAAACTTCTTTCCGATTGCACTGACAATGCCTGTCTTAGAAACGACTTGATATCAAAAATAACACAAACAACTTTACCTAATATTCGGAAAATGAATCTTGGTCTCCCCCTCCATTTTAGTGGATTAAGAGCTCGCAGTTTTCATCTATAAAGAATGGGTCGCCAGATGGGCATTCAGTGCTAGTATACTGCCAAATTTCTCTTTAACTTCTGCTACGTTATGCAACGTACGGACCAGATATAAATAGAAAGGATATTTAAAGTGTGGACCCGCACGAATCAAAATGACGAAACAGAACACAAGAAACGTAGAAATACCGGGCTAACTACCAATGCGGAGAGGGGGGATTTTTAGCAACACAAAAAATACATCGTCATCGATTTTCTGTTTACAGTAAACATTAATAAAAAAAAAGAATTCGGTTTGCATCAACAAAAAAAATTAAATAAATAGTTGTATTATAAAGAACAAATTTTAGAAATTTACGTACGAAGTGCGCATTTCGTTTGACATTTAGTATTCATTAATAAAAGAAAGAAAAGAAAAATTACTGCTTATGCTGGCTCATAATACCAGAGTGTTAAAGTAAAAAAATATTATTTACGTTCGAACAAATTCTAATAATCATGTAGTGCAGTACTATGGAGCACCAGCGACGCACGACCAACCAAAACAGGAAAAAAAGAGGTGCTCCCGATATGTGGGAACAATAATACAACATACCTCCAAGTGCCAGCTATTATCGTGTGCCCAATGCATCCACGAAGGTGAGTAAGTGAAGCGTCCGGGTGCTGTGGTCCAGATGTAGCGTCGCCACAGTCGACAGATGTTGAGCGCTGCGAAACTCCCCACAACAGCGGAACATATACCTGCGCAGCTGGTTCTACTTAAGAAGAATAATCGGCCTACGTACAACAATTTGGCCTCCAGCTAAGAGCTAAAAAGAGAGTCTTACTAATATTAATAACGCAGGAAAACTCACCGATGCAGTCAAGATCTACACTTCTTATAAAAAAACGTGCATCGCTTTTGAAGTAAGTAATTTAGAAAATACAAGGACGAACTGCAGAATCAAATTGAAATTGTTCAAATAACTAGAATTGGAGCTTCAATCCTCTCGTTACCAACATACTAAAAAGGAGATTAGAAAACTCGACCCAAGCTTTATCAAATAATACAATACACTATTTCAAGGAGGCTTTTGGTCGTAGCAGTATAATGATTAATTTTACTCTATAATAATGTGTAGCCAGTTGACGGATACTCAAAACAAGGTGCCAACTACAGAATTTACAGCGTAAACTCGTCGTTTTAAAGTAGATAAATTGAAATTGAAAATTATTCGCAAGCATATTTATTATAAACAGGTAAAATATATAGGATGTTATTGACGTATGGAAGAGTAGAAACGGAATCGATGTAGTGTTTAATTCATCGACCGTAAATGAACGTAACACTTCACTCTATTTTTCAGTTGTTATTTTCTTTGCCCCTCCTACAACGAGTGCACCTCTTGATTGTGAAATTGACTTAGGCAATGAACAGAATTTTGCAAATGGATCTTTTCTTCTTCTTGGAACCTAGGTTTTTTTTCTTACTTCACTTATTTATTAAAATCATACCATATCGATAGATTTTCGAAAACTAATCCTAATCTCCTACACATTCTACAGGGTATTTCTATGAAAAAGACCGCATACATTTTTAAAAACTAAACGAATGTAGAATTCTAGAAAAATCTTGTACGTGTAACGTTAATGACAGTCATAACATCATAAACGTTTGAAAACTATTTAACCATTGGATGCAAGGTCACGCAGGGTGAATGACTTTTGGAACTCGTAATAATGGCCAGAATGGACCTTGAGTCTCGTTATGGAAAAATACATGTAAAAACGGATTTTGTCACTTGGTACGTATATCTTACCTGCGTTCAAGAAGTACAATAAGACTGACGACCAAAAAGCACCCATGACGTAAAGATAAATAGTAAATTCTGTTATAAAACCTTAATTCGTACAAATTTATATATGGAATCCGTGAAGAATTAAACTTTACTCTTTTGCTTTCATTCGTATCCTACAACATATCAGCTTGTTCGTTAGAAATTGGATATTCCGTAAATGCGTCGCGAAGGCAGCGATTAATTACGTTTAATGGATTCAATTCAAGTTAAATTGAAACATAAGGCATCCTTAAATTTAATTTCTGTTAACCTACCTGCTGCGTAGTCAATCAAAAAGGTAAGTTTTAGTAGATCTAACTTAAACACTTTCTAGTTTAAAAATAGACTATAGTATTATAGCCTATTAAAGTTTAATTTATCATTTAAATTGCTTAATAGCCTGGACTGGGTACAAGTTTTTAAATATATGGTTTTATTTTCCTTACAGAGTTGATTTAAATTTCCGTAAAAGGATTTAATCTTTACATAAACATGGATTTGCCTTGCATAATGTTAATTTCGCAAAATTAGTTTACAGTGAAACTATATATTGCTCTACGAACCCTACTAAATTTCAGAATCGTGAATCTGTGTAATCCAGGTCAGCTATGAACTGCATACCAACACAGCGTAAGTGAGCGGATATTAAGTTTAGTATATTAATTTCGCTTAATCTTAATTAAAAATTGTAAATAGTCTTTACACGCTGCATGAATTTCAAAGCGCAACAACTTTACGAAGCTGTTTACAAGCCATAAACTTAGTTATAACTAAAGTTTATTACTATTAGTTTGATATTTAGAATATATTTCGTTACTCACATATATAAATTTATTAGCTAAATACGTAAACTTGATACTGCAGAAATACTTTACTGCAAATTCTCGTTTTTTTAATAAGCAGCCAAGATACTACATTAAAAATGTGATACTTACTTTTTTGGAGAGAATTTTATTACATATGTAAAAGTAGTGGTAGCTGATCATATCCACAAACATAACTATTAATTATAACACCTTGAGCTGCACTTTAAGGTTCATTAGCCACGAGTTTTTCACACACGCGTACGCGCACACACACACACATACACACACACGCGCGTACAAAAGCACGTACATGCGTATACACGTTGCGCGCTCGTCTAGCGCATGCGTACACACTCCATTCACATACTTCTTAATCTTCTTTGGACATTAATCCACTCATAGTTTTTAAAATTATCTTTATTTATGTTTCGATCCATGACCTAGGATCGTTGTCAAAATAATAAAAACTTTAAGTTTGACATTTAGGACATAAATTGAAGGTGACTTTGATTTATTGATGTTCGAAATATTTGGTTTGAGTACACTAAGCACAAATTTTTAAAGTTTAAAAGTTCAATTTATGCTACGGCCTGGGACCGACTTTCTTTAGGTAGCCAATACGCTTAACGTGAAATCAGCTGATTAATTTTTATTGGTGAATTTTATATAAATTCAATAACTTGGAAATTGGAAAACATTTTTTAACATGTTTCTATTTATACAATTGAGAGGATGGTTATTAAAGAAGTGTGCGATTGCATTATTGAAAGGCTTAAGCAGTCGTTTTTTATACTTATTTTGAAGGGGAAATTCATTATGAGTTAGGCTACCTCTTTGGTAGGTTTTAACATGGTTCTGAGGCGACCTAATGGCGGGTTTACACTTGTCAGATACGAATGTTGTTCTATGAAGGTTGTATATGGATCTGAGGCGACCCTATGGCGGGTTTACACTGTCAGATACCAGTACTGTTTAACGGAGATTGTATATGGTTGTGAGGTAACCCTATTGCGGGTTTACACTTGTCAGATACCAATGCTGTTTTACAGGGGTTGTTAATATGCTTCATCATCATCATCATTAGGTTTTCATCTCAAAACTGGTTGGATACGTACCTGCACGTATTTATATTCTGAGCTAGCCTACATAGTTCTCTGAAATTTTCACATAGCATGTATATAGCTCGTTTCCCTTCTATTGTTTTCTATTTTTATGTCTTATTTCTCTGAGATTCAGTGAAGGGGTTAAGCAACCTATGTCTACTAAGATCCCCCAATACTTAGATATTTGCCGAAATAATGGATTTTTAGTTAATATGCTTATTGTTATGTAATTAGTTATTGTATGTATAAATAGAAATCATGTATGCAGGCTGTATTTCATGTTAATATCGCAAGGAAAACTCAGGAAAAACTTGCAATGCTACCTAGATATTGTGGGCATTTGATCTTCATTTGTTATTTCTTTTGTTATTTCTTTTATTAATGGAATCCATTGTTTACTGAAAGTTACGGATTCGTTTGCAACGCAGTTATTTTTATGTAGGGTTATATAAGCAGCTTCTTTGATTTTGCGTTTTTGGTGGTTTTCTTCCTTGTCGATAATTTTTGGGTCCTCCCAATTTATTTTATGACTGGAGTCCCATGCATGTTGGCAAATCATGGATTTTTCAAATTTTCTATTTTTTATATATGATTTATGTTCTTTTATCGAACTTCAAATGGTCTAGAACTTTCCCATATATAAAACTTATTAAATTCGCACGGTATTTTGTAGATACAGTTTTTTGAACTTTGTATTGCGTTTTTGGGTTTTGTTTTTGTTAATTGTGCTCTTAGTGTGTTGTTGGTTCTAAATACTGTTTTAATTCTAAATTTGTTTCCTATTCTTTGAATTTTTTCGGAGAATCCTTTTATGTATGGTATTGAGAGCATTTTGTGGTGTGTATCGTAGTTTTTGTTTTTTTTTTCTTTATTTTTAGGATTTTTATTCATTTCTTTCTCTATTATTCTTTTAGGATATATGTTTTCTATTAGTGTACATCTGATTAGGTCTTTCTCTTTCTTTAAAATTTCTTCGATTGATGATATTAATTTTGCTCTATCATACATGGTTTTGATAATTCCTCATTTGACAAAGTGTGGGTGGTTTGAATCGAAGTTTAAGTATCTGTTTGTGTGCGTTGGTTTTCTATATACCGATGTATTAATTGTTGTATCGTTTTTGCTAACTAGAATATCTAAAAACGGGGGATCTTGGTAGCCACAGGTTGCTTAACCCCCTTCACTGAATCTCGGTGAAATAAGGCATAAAATTAGAAAACAATAGAAGGGAAACGAGCTATATACATGCTGTGTGAGAATTTCAGAGAACTATGTAGGCTAGCTCAGAATATAAATAAGTGCAGGTACGTATCCAACCAGTTTTGAGATGAAGACCTAATAATGATGATGATGAAGCATATTAACCACCCCTGTAAAACAGCATTGGTATTTGACAAGTGTAAACCCGCAATAGGGTTACCTCACAACCATATACAATCTCCGTTAAACAGTACTGGTATCTGACAGTGTAAACCCGCCATAGGGTCGCCTCAGATCCATATACAACCTTCATAGAACAACATTGGTACATGACAAGTGTAAACCCGCCATTAGGTCGCCTCAGAACCATGTTAAAACCTACCAAAGAGGTAGCCTAAATCATAATGATTTTCCCCTTCAAAATAAATATAAAAAACGACTGCTTAGGCCTTTCAATAATGCAATCGCACACTTCTTTAATAACCATCCTCTCAATTGTATAAATAGAAACATGTTAAAAAATGTTTTCCAATTTCCAAGTTATTGAATTTATATAAAATTCACCAATAAAAATTAATCAGCTGATTTCACGTTAAGCGCATTGGCTACCTAAAGAAAGTCGGTCTCAGGCCGTAACATAAATTGAAGGCAATCATTCTTTTAAACTTTACAAATTTTTGCTTAGTGTACTCAAACCAAATATTTCGAACATCAATAAATCAAAGTCACCTTCAATTTATGTCCTAAATGTCAAACTTGAAGTTTTTATTATTTTGACAAAGATCCTAGGTCATGGATCGAAACGTAAATAAATATAATTTTAAAAACTATGAGTGGTTTAATTCCCAAAGAAGATTAAGAAGAATGCTAAACAAACCACAACAAACATACAGGGTGTATTTACCATTCACATACGTTTGTTCTATAAATACAAGGTGTCTAGAAACTCTCCTGCCAAACCGATGCCACACATACTAGATATGATTTTATGTCGATTTAACTCTAATTACCTTAATCCAAAAATGCTTCCCAAGGGATATAAAACTCTTTAAAGATGCCGTCTTTAAGTCAGTTTTGTAAAACTATTTTAAAAATTCCGGTATGTAAATTGTTCAAACTTGACAAAATGATTAATCTCCTATTGACAATTTGGACACTGTAACTACGATTTCTTTATTGAAATCACAAGCGTCTCGTTTGGAGGAGATTTAATAAAAAAAAACCAACAACATCTAATAGCACAGCGGAACCAAGTTTACAGCAGGTGCTCTACATAACGACTATGTGTTTAAATAAAGATACTCTAATTCCTGCAAGAATTACGTATTCATTTATAATTTTATTGCAAGTATCTTGAATTCCCTGCCACACTATCTTTGATTTTACAATACTCCACTCGATAGTACTGCATTGGCCAGGAAGAGAGTTCTTTACTTACAAATTTTAAATTTTGCCGAACCCTTGCTATTACGAGCAAGGTAGGGACAAGAATATCAACTAAGTCATGTAGCCACCTATTTCTTTGCCACAACTGAATACGAGTTTGTATTGGAACAGCATAAACAAATTTCTTCAAGTAGCTCTAAATACCGAAATCACATGGGTTCAGATCTGATGATCTTGGAGGTCAACTGATTAGACCACCTCTTCCAGTCTATTGGTTTTCGTAAGTGTTGTCCAGAAATTGACGAACGTTTCTACTGCAATGAGCTGGGCAACCATCGTGTAAGAACTATAAATTTTATCTGATTATCAGGGGAACATCTTGAAGTAAACGAAGTACAACATTTTCAAGAAAATGTAGTCCCGTCCCGTTAAACGAACAGGTAATCTTACAGATGTCAGCGGATGGTCACGAACAACACCTATCCAGACATTTATTGTAACATATTTTTTGCCGAGATTTATGAATACATATACTCTTTGCTTTACTACACTTAGTGTACTAATTGTTCAATTCAATAATTAGTTGCTTAGCATTGACTACTATCCAAGCGTTTGCAGTATTATCCAATTAGGAGTCAAGTATTATTTGAAATAAACAATAAAGGTTCACGCTTCATCGTATGGTTTCGTTAGTTCGTCAAATTGTACGGCGTTCGTCTTCGGTTTTTGAAACAAGTAAGATGGGTACGGAGTACTTTTCACTAATAAAATAAACCATTTTTGCAAAAATTAACTTATTTTACCGTTCAAACATAACACTAGTAACAATTGTTTAAATTAAAATATTGTACCACTCGCAAATATATGATTGTTGGCTAGTTAAAGCCAACTTGGTAGTTCTAATAATCAAATGAGATTTTGTGCAGAAAGCACAATAAATTTAAGTTGTTTTTTTATAAAAACTGTCATGCCAGCCATTTCAAACGTCATAGATGGAAAATACCTTAAGTTTTCAAATTTGACGTAAACATGTTAAAAATTTGAAAATAAAAAGGTTGTGAATCGTATTTACAATGATCAAATTGTCAATAGGGAATTAATCATTTTGTCAAGTTTGAACAGTTTATAGAAAGGAATTCTTACGATATTTTAAACAAGCTGACTTATAGGCTTCATCTTCAAAGATCTCTAGCTTTTTTAGGAAGTACTTTTGGATTATGGTAATTTGAGTTAAATCGAAACACAATCATATCTATAATGTGAGACTTCGGTATATATATATATATATATATATATATATATATATATATATTGATTGATTGGGGGGGGTTAAGGAGGTTGATATAAATGTGTGATATAAATATGCAAATTATAATGAAAGCCACCGAAGTGAGGGGCGCTAGGTGGATTAAACGACCACTTTATCCTATCTGAGGTTACTGCACTATGCAGATAACTCGTAAGCTGACGATAGGCACCTACAAAATTAGTACCGCAATCACTAAATATTTGAGAACAGCGTCCTCGCCGTGCTATAAATCGTCGCAAAGCAGCAAGAAACGCGTCTGCCGACAAATCCGAAACAAGTTCAATATGTGCGGCCTTAGTGGCAAAACAAACAAAAATACAAATATAGGCCTTAAGAGATTTAGAGCCTCGTAGGCGGTTAGCCTTTATTAAAAGAGGGCCAGCAAAATCAACACCAACAATACTGAACGGTTTGATTTGGGTAATACGTGCTGCCGGTAGGTCTCCCATAGGAGGAGTTACCAGGACCGGTTTGGTACGAAAACATCTATGACATGATGATAAATAACTTCGGATTGAATTTTTAATAGAAAGGATCCAGAAATTCTGTTGGATAAGATACGCTGTGGTATTAACACCAGGATGGCAATACCTTTCATGAGTTGACAGAATGATAAGTTCGGTTAATCGGTGCCGCTGAGGCAATAACGCAGGAAACTTTTCGGAATAGGAAAGCGAAGAATGTGTCAAGCGCCCACCTACTCTTAAGATGTTTTGTGGATCAACAAATGGAGAAAGTTTTCGCAAGCTTTTAGGTGATTTACGGTTTGCCTTGATCGAAGCTATTTCCTTTGAAAATGTAACATTTTGTACATGCCGAACGATAATCATGAGAGCATTGTGTAATTCAATGTCTGTTAAGGGACCCGTATGACGTTGAGCCATGGGTTTAGAAAATCTATAAATGTAAGCCACGATGCCTTGGATTTTATATAACGATGAAAAGCGACTTAGTAAAATGTCAATGACGTTTGGATCTGTTTGAGCGACAAATGTTAGGATCTTCTTTTCCGTAGTTACCTCAGCAATTGAGGTTGACAATGTTGGTTGAGGCGGCCACGAGTCACTAGGGTAGTGAAGCCATTCAGGCCCCGCCCACCATAGCGAACATGAAATAACCGCGCTTGGCATTAGTCCCCGAGATGCAGGATCAGCCGGATTATGCGAAGATTTAATATAAAACCATCGGCTAGGTGCAATGATTTCTTGAATGTGGCTAACACGGTTTGCCACAAAAGTTTTCCAACGAAAATGTGGAGAACGTATCCCAGTGAGAGCGACCGTAGAATCACTCCACGCTGAAACATCGGAGATGTCAATCAAGCCTTGATAAGACCGAATGGTAAAAGAAAGTAAATCGGTTAATAAAACGGCGGCACATAATTCCAAACGTGGAATTGAAATGCGCTTAATTGGAGCTACCTTTGTTTTAGCGGCTACAAATTGTACAGTTATTTCTCCAGTAGTTTGATTTATGAACTGAAAATACACTACCGCTGCATACCCTACCTCGCTAGCATCGCAAAACCCATGCAAATGACAAGTAAAAGGATCCGAAGGGGGTAAACAACGTGGTAACTTTAGTGACGATAATAACGGCAATTCTTCTTGATACTGCTGCCATTGAGACGAAATGTCTGCTGGTAGGATGTCATCCCAATTCAAACCTAACATCCACAGATGCTGGATTAGGCGTTTTGCAAAAAGTGTTAGTGGGGCTAAAAACCCTAATGGATCATATATTCTGGCAACTTGTAAAAGTATGTTGCGCTTTGTACATATTGGGTTTAATGGTTTAACCCGAAATGAGAAAATATCTTCTGTAGGTGACCATTGAAGACCTAATATTTTTATTGATTCGTCAGAATCGAAATCGAGAGAAGTATATTGGCAAAAATCTGACGGAATGCCTTCCAAAATAGAAACTGAATTAGAACTTCATTTTCGAAGTTCAAACCCAGCCGAATGTAAAAGTCGGATAAGTTGATCTTTAATTTCGCGGGCCGATTGTATAGAATCTCCACCGGCGACGAAATCATCAATATATAGATTTGACCGTATAGCGTCAGCGGCTAACGGAAACCTTTTGCCTTCGTCAATGGCTAATTGCTGAAGAGTTTTTAATGCTAAATAAGGCGATGACTTTATACCGTAAGTCACTGTATTAAGCTGATATGTCTGAATGGGTTCTTCTGCGGAGAACCGCCAAACAATTAATTGAAACTTTCGATGTTCTTCGGTAACCAAAATTTGTCGATACATTTGGCGAACATCACAAGTAAAAACGAAACGATGAGAGCGAAATTTAAGTAAAATTGACGAAATGTCATTTTGGAGACTAGGTCCAGCCAATAGAGTGTCATTAAGTGACACGTTGTTTTTAGCCTTTGCAGAGGCGTCAAAAACCACACGAATTTTAGAAGTATGACTTTCCTCTTTAAACACAGGGTGATGGGGTAAAAAATAATTATCGTTCCCAACGGGCGGAGAATCGAGTAATGCCATATGACCCGCATCAAGATAGTCCTGCATGAAATTGTTGTATTGGGCGCGTAGCTCCGGTTGAGCATGCAATTTGCGCTCTAACGAAAATAGTCTTTTTTTAGCCATGTCAAAGGAATTATCAAAAATGGGCAAAGTATCGTTGAACGGTAACGCAACAATAAAACGACCGCTAGGGTCACGAGAAAACGTGTTTTCAAAAAACAAATCTGCCTTTTCTTCTTCTGGAGAAGTATAAGGCTTGGATGGCAGTTCTTCTATCTCCCAAAACCGCCTTAGGGTCTGGTCGATAGGATCTTCTACAGAAGTAAAAATGCTTGGACAGTATCAGACTGCAAGCTTTTGTGGGACCAATGATAGTCCAACCAAAATTGTATTTATGGCGGCAGGCTGAAGAAACTTGCCATGTATAACACCGCCATTGATGATGAACGGATAAACATCTGCTCCAAGGAGCATGTCAATGGTTCCTGGGGAGTTCCAGGTCGGTCTGCAAAGTGCAGGCCGCATAAGTGTTCCCAATTATTAGGAACTTCAACGCTAGGTAATTTGCCAGATATTGACGAAAGCACAAAAGTTGTGACTTCTAGAGATTTTTCAGAGTCTAACATAGAACGAATGGTGCAGCTGACGGCACCCCTATTGACTGCTGAAGTTGTCTGCCCAAGTCCATAAATCGGAACTTGAGAACGTATGCGTGGAAGCCAAAGTTTGCTCACGCAATCGTCTCGAATAAAGCTAGCTTGGGAACCAGGATCTAAGAGTACTCTGATCGGTTTGTATCTACCAGAACGATCTTGAACTTCCACGACAGCAGTGGAGAGTAAGACAGTAACCCCAAGATTTGAATTCGTCTGTGAAGACAAAACATTTGCCGGAATAGGAGAGGCTGACTGCGTCCTATTGGCTTTTTTATGCATGTGTGTAGCGATCGGTTCAGCTGAACGACTAGAAGCAGGTTGCGGTTCAAAATGTAGCAAGGTATGATGCGGCTTTGCGCAAGTTCGACAGGAATTATAATATTTGCATTGCATGGACGCATGGTCTGTTCGTAAGCAATTTAAACAAAGGCGTAAGCGTTTGACAATGTCGAAACGTTCCGTCGGAGTTTTCTTTAGAAACGATTGACATCTGTAAATTAAGTGATTGCCTTTGCAAGAAGGACAATGGTGCGAAAATGAATTCTTTGAGTCACTGGAGCTACTTGGTGTGTCCAGTGAGACTACGTTAGAAGAAACTCTTGGTTTAAATTGAAACGCTGAGGATTTCTTAGGCACTGATGTGTGAGATGTATGGACAGTCGTCGAATACGAAACAGGTGCGGTTGAAGAAAAGGTTTCCAACGCTGCACATTGTTGGGTTAAAAAATATCTCAAATCCTCGAAATTAGGTATTTGCTTCGGATCCGATTGGAGTTCGAAGCGTTTTCTAGTGAACGGATCGAGTTTTTCTAAAAGCAAATCGACTAGAATAAAGTTCCAATGTTCAGTGGGAAACTTTAAGTTAGTTAGAACAGCAAGGTTCTCTGAAAAACAATCAATAAGTGCCCTAAGTTTCTTAGGGTCTTCTGATTTTAAAGGTGGAAAGTCTTTCATTGCTTTCCAATGCAAAGTTGCCAATAAACGCGGGTTGCTAAATCTCTCACGCAAGGCGTTATATGAGATAATAAAGTTATCCCCCGAAATGGGTACAGATTTAACGATTTTTAAAGACTCCCCGCTACAACAATTAATAAGGTGATTTAATTTTTCGATATTGGTGAGTGACGCGTTATTATAGACCAGACTATCAAATAAATCGATGAAAGATGCGAATTGGGTTACCTCATTATTAAAACTTGGGAGTTTTAACGGTACCAATTTTGATACCGTGCTGCTTGGAGCATTTTCGATGATTTGTGGTGCTTTCATTTCTTGCATCGTATCGAGATGCAGCAGTATGCAAAAATAAGCGGAATCTACTTCCTTCCGTACAGCGTTGTAAGTTAATGATTCTACCTCGTCACATGAAGCTAAAACCGCAATTAATATTTTGCTGAAATTTGTATAAAGGTCATGTATTTCCCTTGTTTGAATAAGGAACAATGCCTTTAAAGTTGGTTCACTTTGTATAGGGTTACAAAGCTCAAACATTTCTAAAATACGTGTTTTCAGTAATTCTAGTTCTACCACATGTGCCTTCTTTGGAGCCATTCTGACAGTTATTTGAAAAATCTACAATAAACTGTTGTAAAACGGTAAAGCTAAATGTGCACTGAGAAATATTAAACTATTATGAGTTTGTTCAAAGCACGAAAAGGTAAGACAGCGTATAAACCAATAAATCACGTTTTATGACTAACGGTTCGTCAAACAAAATGTTTAGATAAGATGTACCGCTTAACAACCCGAGCGGTTACGGTCGGCCTTTACTTCAAAGCTCACAGAAACGTGGTTTTAACGTATTTGCCGAAAGATGCAGCTTCTGCAACTTTATTACCCTGCAAATGTGTTCAATATTTTAGGTTTACAAACCGAGCAGGTTTGTGTGCAATACAAAAACGTGCAATGGCTTTTAAATGCAAATCAAATCCCTTTACCTTTCTTGTTTAAGAAGTATAAGGCGACTATAATTTTCAGGTTGCTGTGCTTTATACCGCTAAAATAAATTTAAAACTGAAAACTGACAAATTTTATATTATGGATTTGTTTGTAATTAAAACGCTTGCTGGTTTCAATTACGGCGAAATCACTTAATTTAATCTAAAGACAGTATAAATAATATTTACACATTTTAACCCGCTACATATGGAGCTTGAACACAAATTTAAAACTAAAATATTTAATTAATTAAAAAGCTCGCTGGAATACAAAATAATATTTAATTTAGGGCATGCGAATACCATAGACTGGTGAATTCGGATCGACTTTAGGACCAATGATTGATTGGGGGGTTAAGGAGGTTGATATAAATATGCAAATTATAATGAAGGACCAATTGCTTTTGTAGCAATAACGATAATGGTGGAGCGGTTATGTAATAACTAAAAACAACTACACCAAACTACTTAATAAAAGGGTATAAATACCTTAAGTCCTGTGCCGCTGTGGGCAATGAACTTCACACACAAAAGCTTTCGACGGAGCACCAGTAACACGCTCGACCGGGTGATGGTGTCGCTTTCAAAAGCTCTCATACGACCGTCTTCTGCAAGGGTTCAGATGCGACTTGCTTCTGTAAAGGCTCGAGTACGACTGTCACTTCACGCACTCACTGCCGGTATATAATGTTTCACTGACAACTGTAGGATGCACGCACTGACGGTATTTATTGTCACAAAATACCGAATTGTTCGATGATGACGTAACATATATATATATATATATATATATATATATTTTAATGATAAGTTGTTTGTATATTGGGTATGAAGTCCAAGCAATAAAAGTTGGTGTAAAATTTAAAAGTTTAGTTTTATTATTTTTAACGTTTCGGCGACTCTTTTCGCCTTTATCAAAAGTATCGTATAGAATTAATAATTGTCAAATTATTTTTTTGAAAATGACATGATTATCATCTTTGATAAAGGCGAAAAGAGTCGCCGAAACGTTAAGAATAATAAAACTAAACTTTTAAATTTTACACCAACATTTACTGCTTGGACTTCATACCCAATATACAAACAACTTATCATTAAAATATTTATGCTATCCAGTCCATAATTGATATATATTACTCATATTTAGACCAGGGTAGAAAATTAATGGATTACATCAAATAATTTTAATCACCGTGTATAAGGAAGTTTATTAGATAATACGCTTTATTAAAAACCCGTGGAGAATAAAAATTCATTCGTTTTATTAAAAATAAGAGATTAAAATTATTTACAAGACGCTTCATATAAAAATAAGCAGTTTTAAAATGCTCAACGTGTAATTTAATTATTCCAAAGTAAAGAATCAAATGGAAATTACGTGCAAGATTTATATGAATTGATTCAAGTTTGGGCAACGAGTATTAAACGAAACGTACAGATAATAATTGAATATTTAATTAGGATTCACTAAAATTAAAAGTATTAATTTTAATTGAAGTTAATTGAACCGTTAGTAACAGATAATATCTATAGAAACTTGTAAAACCCAAGATTATAATACCAGAAAATAAAGCTCTGAGAATTAATTTTATTTTGAACACCTGCGTAGTTTAAATATCACATACGGCGTAAATTTTGTAGATAATTAATAGTTTCAAAGAATCTTGGAGAAACCGGGGCTTAATATTCACGAGAATGTGCGATACGGGGTTATTAAACCCAGATAACAGTCCACATGGACTAAAATATAATCGATAATAAAGAATATCAATTTGCACCAATACGAACAGGTTAGAAAAGGAAAGAGAAAATGCGTCAAGCAAAGACACATATAGTAAAAGGCGGGATTTAAGCAACGTCACGAGGGTCACAATTGGTTGAAAATAGGATGCAAATATCAGAGGTAGAAACAACAATTTCGGTATAAAAGTCAATTAGTTATTTCTCGGACATGCTTGCGTGCCGTGTGTTGAAATTTCTGAGATTTAAATGGGACGAGTGAAAATTCGTAAAAATCGACGCGCGAACGACAGACTGGGAACATAGAATGAGGAATTCTTTAGAATTACCCGTTTTGAGGACAAAAGCGACGTGCCGGCTTTTTGCTATATATACCGAGATGAATATAAACAAGCTCTCTTAGACTTTTGACTATTCGATGCGTTAAAAGCTCTTACATCCGCGACTTGATTGAAGATGTTAAACAGTGCATTTTAGTTTGATAAAATAATTTAAAATTTTGCTCGTATATTTTAGTGATTCAAAATAGTTGGTTATTTACGTGCTAACATGAATGTACTTCAGTGCACTTAGATACAAGGTAATAAAATTTAGTTTCACTGTACCAATTAGCAAAATTTACAACGACAAATGTATACACAAAAGTAGGCAGTTTTGGCGTATATTGGTGAAAGAAGTATGAAGTTATTTGCTATTTTTCGGGGGTGTTAATAATTAAATGGTTCAAATACGTGTCTGGATCCACGAAACAAGGGTCAGATATACATAGATGAGTTCCGGAAAAGCCCAGCAACAACTTTAAATAAATGGTGATGGAGAAAATTTTAAAAGCGTTGAGAATTAGAAGCCGTAAATATAATCCTGTTGGAATGGTGTGATTAACTAAAGGGACGATGTACTTTGAAGCTACGAGGACGGTGACCTTCAGGTAAATTATACTATTTTGTTTGACATTTTTGTGTGTGTTGAATAACTTTATAATTGATTTACTTTAAATGGACATTAGTGAAATTGTACTAACCATAAAATTTTAATTTTAAGATGAAATTTGCTTGTTGAAGTAGAAAGGGGTATTTAGTTTTGATGTTCGGTAATATGATGAAAATTTGGGTATGTCTTTGAGCTTAATTAGACGAACCTGGTTAATTAACGTAAAGGGGTGGTAGATGCTCCCTTTATACTCAGACTCCGGTCTGCTTATATTGTTATATTAATTAGTAGGCATCCAACAAGGACTTTAATTTTGGATGCACATTAAAATGATAATAAAATTAATCTTGAAATTCTTTTTAAAACTGAAATTTATGCTGAGTTTTAATTTTGAAATTTTAATGTATTCTGAATATTGATGTAAATAGAGTTAACGTTGATGTTTTGGTAGGAATGTGTTGTTTTTTTTTTATGAATGAGGAGGTTTATAACATTAGGTGAGCAGCCGAGGCGAAAAGAGGATCACAGCCGTTTATGACGCCCAATCTGTGGGACTACAATTTTTTTGTTGAAAGGACCCAGTTCCCGCATTCAAAGGAGAATATCACAGCAAATTTTGGCGACCACAACGTGAGGGCTCGAGTTCCAAATAAAATTTTTGTTATTTTATTCCAGGAAACTGGCGATCTGAGAAAGAGAGTTTCTGTTTGTGTATAAATTTAAGAGTATTTTTAGAGTGTGTGTGAGTGATTAGAACGTATGCAGAGAAAAGAGTGGTTAAGGAGTCAAGGAGTGGAAATTAGAAGTGACGATAGTGCATTGTGTGAGAAAATTTCGAAAATGGAAGAAGCTGGAGGCAGTAGAGATCAGTCGAGGACGGAATCAGGAGAAACAGGAAATGAGTTAATGATGAGAATGTTAGAGGAAATGCGATTAGCTAGGGATGAATCGAATAGAGCGAGAGGACTCAAATCGAAAATTTGACCGAATGAGTGAAGAATCGAACAGGAAGTTAGAGGAGATTAGTCAGAAAATAGATAAGACGAATCAAGAAGTTTCAGAATTTAAAAATAGTCTTACCGTAAAGATGGGGGAAGTTGAAAATAGGGTTGATAAAAATGAGCGTGATATTACAGGTCTTCGACAGGAAATGGGACATTTAAGGTCCGAAGTACGCATTTTTGTGAAGAAGAGATTAATATAAAATGACTGAAGTGACGGACTCATGTAGGGATCAGTTAGGCAGGGTAGAACGCGAAGTTAGTAGTATCAAATACAACATGTCAAATTTAACGGGGGATAGTCCCAGATTTTCTACAGGTGGAGTATCATTGGACCAACACATGAAGTTTTATGGCGATAACAGGGTAAATCCACAAATTTTTATTAATAGCGTAAGAAATCTAGTGGGAAATTTATTTGACGAACAGACTAAACTAAATACGATAAAGGCTTTATTAAAGGACAATGCGGAGGCATGGTACAATTTAGTAGGACAGGACATAGACACGTATCAGGACTTTGAAAACAAATTTTTACAACATTACTGGAGTGATCACAAACAGGATCAGATTAGGGACGACTTGATTACAGGAAAATTTAAGGGAGAGTTTGCAGGTTCTAGGGAGCAATATGCCATCCGCAAATACAGTGTGGCCAAACAACTGAATCCACCATTGACGGACAGACAGATAATCAAGTACCTATCACGACATTTTGAACTGGAAATTAGACAACACGTGGCCTTACAAAACATCACAGAACGGGAGACGTTTTTGGAATACTTACAGAGATATGACGATGTATGTGTTGGACGGACAAGAGAGATACGAGAACGAAACGTTAACACAGTTAGGTTTGACAACAGGACACCGAATTATCCGAGACGGCCTGACTACAACAGAAATTTTCGACCGAATTGGGAACGACGAGGACAGGAATACAGGAGCAATAGTGCGACTAGGGGACCGACGCCAAGACCTAGTTACACGCGACAGAACAGTTTACCGGAGGTAAACAGGACTGTGACCAGCACGCCGAATAGAGACAGGGACACGGATATTAACACGAGGAGGACGTACGCACAGGTTGTAGAAGGACAACCAGGACCAAGCACGGAAAACAGGATGGGACAGGATTTTTAGAACGCGACAGACCACTAGATTTCTGTTTAAATGTATATGAACATCCACGTGAATTTTTCAAAATTGAGGAGGAAGTAGAGCCAGAAACTGTAGAAAATTATGTTTGCCAATTATTAATTTAGAAATTTTGAAAATAATGTAGAAGTATTACTTGATACAGGGGCAGAGGCGAGTTTAATATCGGAGGAATTCGTCAGCAAAATTAGGGATAAGGTTTGTGATAGAATTATGCCTATAAAACGTAGCCATTTAGTAGCTCCAAATAAAAGGAAGTTTGCTGTAGTAAATAGTGTTGTGGTGCTTAGGATAGATATAGGAGGTTTAAGCTGTGAACAGGAGTTTGTAATTGTACCTGGACTGAAGTTTCAGAGCATTTTAGGTGTTGACTGTATGATGAAGTTAGGGTTTTGATAGATATGGAAAGGAAGGTAGTAAGGATTAAGGATAGGGTAGTGCCATGGAAGGGCAGTTATGAAGTCACAGAGGATGATACGGAGTTTAGTATTAATGTAGTAGAGGTAGAGGATGATGAAGGTAAACAGATCAACACAATAAGATGTCCAGAGGATAGGAGAGTAGAGGTTCAAGCTTTATTACAAAAACATGCAGAATTAGTGGGGTAGAAGCAAGCACAGCGTTAGGCTATGAGCACAAATTGAAGTGGATAATTCAGAACCGTTCAACGCAAAGGTTTATCCAATTCCAGCAGCATATCGGGAGCAGGTGAAGGCAGAATTAAATAAAATGTTGGAGGATGGCATAATAGAGGTATCAAACACTCATTTCATAAATCCGTTGGTGGTAGTTAAGAAAAGGATGATAGCATTCGTTTATGTTTAGATGCACGAAAAATTAATCAACGGACCAAACCGCAATTCCATTGTCCACCATCCATGGACACACTTTTGACGAGATTAAGTGGCAAGTTTATTTTAGTAAATTAGATTTAAGAAATTCATTCTGGCTGATTCCATTACACAAAGATTCTAGAAGGTACGTAGGGTTTTCCATAGAGGAAAAATCGATAATTGTAAAGTAGTATCGTTTGGTTTGTCGGCAGAAAGGAAACAAGAATAAATGAGAAACAGACAAGTGTAGGGACTGAAGAAGAAGTAATATTTAAGAGTCAGGATAAGAGGGATGATAAGTTTATTGTATGTGAGATAATAGAGATGTTAAGTATAGATATAGAAGGGGGAGAGATAGGGATGAAGAGTATTAGGATGGTAAGAAGGAAGACTTGGAGGGTCAAGAAGAGAGTTAGATTTAAATAACTTAATGAACAAAGGATAGAGATAGGTGAACTTTAGTATAGATATAGAACAAGGGATAGAATAGGTGTATATAGAAAAGTAGAAGTAAGTGTTTATAGAAAATAAAGCTAGGTATAGGATAAATATGGGAGATAATTAGGAATAGGTTTAGGATGAGAATAAAGAGTAAATGTAGGAAGAAAATAAGATAGGTTATGTATAGATATTTCATATAAGATTAGTGGAGAGTTAGGAATAGAGTAAAAAATAGGATAGGTATATAGGATTAGGTAGGGGGAAGTAAAGTATAGTGAAGATTAGTTAAAAGTTAAGAATAGGATAGGTATATAGGATGTATATAGGATTAGATGGATGAGTAGGATGAAGTTAGGGATAATTTCAGTTTATAGAATGAGGTGAGAGTTAGGAATAGGATAGGGATATAGGATAGGTGTAAATATTTTTTCGATTGGAGACAAAGTAGGTAAGTTAGATAGATAAGGGTAGAGAGATAGGCAGTTTTTTTGTAATTTTTTGTCTAAATGTTTTATATTTGAAGTCAAATAAGTGGGATTATTTGTATTCAAATAGGGGGAAAATACTCATATTTAGACCAGGGTAGAAAATTAATGGATTACATCAAATAATTTTAATCACCGTGTATAAGGAAGTTTATTAGATAATACGCTTTATTAAAAACCCGTGGAGAATAAAAATTCATTCGTTTTATTAAAATAAGAGATTAAAATTATTTACAAGACGCTTCATATAAAAATAAGCAGTTTTAAAATGCTCAACGTGTAATTTAATTATTCCAAAGTAAAGAATCAAATGGAAATTACGTGCAAGATTTATATGAATTGATTCAAGTTTGGGCAACGAGTATTAAACGAAACGTACAGATAATAATTGAATATTTAATTAGGATTCACTAAAAATTAAAGAGTATTAATTTTAATTGAAGTTAATTGAACCGTTAGTAACAGATAATATCTATAGAAACTTGTAAAACCCAAGATTATAATACCAGAAAATAAAGCTCTGAGAATTAATATTATTTTGAACACCTGCGTAGTTTAAATATCACATACGGCGTAAATTTTGTAGATAATTAATAGTTTCAAAGAATCTTGGAGAACCGGGGCTTAATATTCACGAGAATGTGCGATACGGGGTTATTAAACCCAGATAACAGTCCACATGGACTAAAATATAATCGATAATAAAGAATATCAATTTGCACCAATACGAACAGGTTAGAAAAGGAAAGAGAAAATGCGTCAAGCAAAGACACATATAGTAAAAGGCGGGATTTAAGCAACGTCACGAGGGTCACAATTGGTTGAAAATAGGATGCAAATATCAGAGGTAGAAACAACAATTTCGGTATAAAAGTCAATTAGTTATTTCTCGGACATGCTTGCGTGCCGTGTGTTGAAATTTCTGAGATTTAAATGGGACGAGTGAAAATTCGTAAAATCGACGCGCGAGCGACAGACTGGGAACATAGAATGAGGAATTCTTTAGAATTACCTGTTTTGAGGACAAAAGCGACGTGCCGGCTTTTTGCTATATATACCGAGATGAATATAAACAAGCTCTCTTAGACTTTTGACTATTCGATGCGTTAAAAGCTCTTACATCCGCGACTTGATTGAAGATGTTAAACAGTGCATTTTAGTTTGATAAAATAATTTAAAATTTTGCTCGTATATTTTAGTGATTCAAAATAGTTGGTTATTTACGTGCTAACATGAATGTACTTCAGTGCACTTAGATACAAGGTAATAAAATTTAGTTTCACTGTACCAATTAGCAAAATTTACAACGACAAATGTATACACAAAAGTAGGCAGTTTTGGCGTATATTGGTGAAAGAAGTATGAAGTTATTTGCTATTTTTCGGGGGTGTTAATAATTAAATGGTTCAAATACGTGTCTGGATCCACGAAACAAGGGTCAGATATACATAGATGAGTTCCGGAAAAGCCCAGCAACAACTTTAAATAAATGGTGATGGAGAAAATTTTAAAAGCGTTGAGAATTAGAAGCCGTAAATATAATCCTGTTGGAATGGTGTGATTAACTAAAGGGACGATGTACTTTGAAGCTACGAGGACGGTGACCTTCAGGTAAATTATACTATTTTGTTTGACATTTTTGTGTGTGTTGAATAACTTTATAATTGATTTACTTTAAATGGACATTAGTGAAATTGTACTAACCATAAAATTTTAATTTTAAGATGAAATTTGCTTGTTGAAGTAGAAAGGGTATTTAGTTTTGATGTTCGGTAATATGATGAAAATTTGGGTATGTCTTTGAGCTCAATTAGACGAACCTGGTTAATTAACGTAAAGGGGTGGTAGATGCTCCCTTTATACTCAGACTCCGGTCTGCTTATATTGTTATATTAATTAGTAGGCATCCAACAAGGACTTTAATTTTGGATGCACATTAAAATGATAATAAAATTAATCTTGAAATTCTTTTTAAAACTGAAATTTATGCTGAGTTTTAATTTTGAAATTTTAATGTATTCTGAATATTGATGTAAATAGAGTTAACGTTGATGTTTTTGGTAGGAATGTGTTGTTTTTTTATGAATGAGGAGGTTTATAACATTAGGTGAGCAGCCGAGGCGAAAAGAGGATCACAGCCGTTTATGACGCCCAATCTGTGGGACTACAATTTTTTTGTTGAAAGGACCCAGTTCCCGCATTCAAAGGAGAATATCACAGCAAATTTTGGCGACCACAACGTGAGGGCTCGAGTTCCAAATAAAATTTTTGTTATTTTATTCCAGGAAACTGGCGATCTGAGAAAGAGAGTTTCTGTTTGTGTATAAATTTAAGAGTATTTTTAGAGTGTGTGTGAGTGATTAGAACGTATGCAGAGAAAAGAGTGGTTAAGGAGTCAAGGAGTGGAAATTGGAAGTGACGATAGTGCATTGTGTGAGAAAATTTCGAAAATGGAAGAAGCTGGAGGCAGTAGAGATCAGTCGAGGACGGAATCAGGAGAAACAGGAAATGAGTTAATGATGAGAATGTTAGAGGAAATGCGATTAGCTAGGGATGAATCGAATAGAGCGAGAGGGACTCAAATCGAAAATTTGACCGAATGAGTGAAGAATCGAACAGGAAGTTAGAGGAGATTAGTCAGAAAATAGATAAGACGAATCAAGAAGTTTCAGAATTTAAAAATAGTCTTACCGTAAAGATGGGGGAAGTTGAAAATAGGGTTGATAAAAATGAGCGTGATATTACAGGTCTTCGACAGGAAATGGGACATTTAAGGTCCGAAGTACGCATTTTTGTGAAGAAGAGATTAATATAAAATGACTGAAGTGACGGACTCATGTAGGGATCAGTTAGGCAGGGTAGAACGCGAAGTTAGTAGTATCAAATACAACATGTCAAATTTAACGGGGATAGTCCCAGATTTTCTACAGGTGGAGTATCATTGGACCAACACATGAAGTTCTATGGCGATAACAGGGTAAATCCACAAATTTTTATTAATAGCGTAAGAAATCTAGTGGGAAATTTATTTGACGAACAGACTAAACTAAATACGATAAAGGCTTTATTAAAGGACAATGCGGAGGCATGGTACAATTTAGTAGGACAGGACATAGACACGTATCAGGACTTTGAAAACAAATTTTACAACATTACTGGAGTGATCACAAACAGGATCAGATTAGGGACGACTTGATTACAGGAAAATTTAAGGGAGAGTTTGCAGGTTCTAGGGAGCAATATGCCATCCGCAAATACAGTGTGGCCAAACAACTGAATCCACCATTGACGGACAGACAGATAATCAAGTACCTATCACGACATTTTGAACTGGAAATTAGACAACACGTGGCCTTACAAAACATCACAGAACGGGAGACGTTTTTGGAATACTTACAGAGATATGACGATGTATGTGTTGGACGGACAAGAGAGATACGAGAACGAAACGTTAACACAGTTAGGTTTGACAACAGGACACCGAATTATCCGAGACGGCCTGACTACAACAGAAATTTTCGACCGAATTGGGAACGACGAGGACAGGAATACAGGAGCAATAGTGCGACTAGGGGACCGACGCCAAGACCTAGTTACACGCGACAGAACAGTTTACCGGAGGTAAACAGGACTGTGACCAGCACGCCGAATAGAGACAGGGACACGGATATTAACACGAGGAGGACGTACGCACAGGTTGTAGAAGGACAACCAGGACCAAGCACGGAAAACAGGATGGGACAGGATTTTTAGAACGCGACAGACCACTAGATTTCTGTTTAAATGTATATGAACATCCACGTGAATTTTTCAAAATTGAGGAGGAAGTAGAGCCAGAAACTGTAGAAAATTATGTTTGCCAATTATTAATTTAGAAATTTTGAAAATAATGTAGAAGTATTACTTGATACAGGGGCAGAGGCGAGTTTAATATCGGAGGAATTCGTCAGCAAAATTAGGGATAAGGTTTGTGATAGAATTATGCCTATAAAACGTAGCCATTTAGTAGCTCAAATAAAAGGAAGTTTGCTGTAGTAAATAGTGTTGTGGTGCTTAGGATAGATATAGGAGGTTTAAGCTGTGAACAGGAGTTTGTAATTGTACCTGGACTGAAGTTTCAGAGCATTTTAGGTGTTGACTGTATGATGAAGTTAGGGTTTTGATAGATATGGAAAGGAAGGTAGTAAGGATTAAGGATAGGGTAGTGCCATGGAAGGGCAGTTATGAAGTCACAGAGGATGATACGGAGTTTAGTATTAATGTAGTAGAGGTAGAGGATGATGAAGGTAAACAGATCAACACAATAAGATGTCCAGAGGATAGGAGAGTAGAGGTTCAAGCTTTATTACAAAAACATGCAGAATTAGTGGGGTAGAAGCAAGCACAGCGTTAGGCTATGAGCACAAATTGAAGTGGATAATTCAGAACCGTTCAACGCAAAGGTTTATCCAATTCCAGCAGCATATCGGGAGCAGGTGAAGGCAGAATTAAATAAAATGTTGGAGGATGGCATAATAGAGGTATCAAACACTCATTTCATAAATCCGTTGGTGGTAGTTAAGAAAAGGATGATAGCATTCGTTTATGTTTAGATGCACGAAAAATTAATCAACGGACCAAACCGCAATTCCATTGTCCACCATCCATGGACACACTTTTGACGAGATTAAGTGGCAAGTTTATTTTAGTAAATTAGATTTAAGAAATTCATTCTGGCTGATTCCATTACACAAAGATTCTAGAAGGTACGTAGGGTTTTCCATAGAGGAAAAATCGATAATTGTAAAGTAGTATCGTTTGGTTTGTCGGCAGAAAGGAAACAAGAATAAATGAGAAACAGACAAGTGTAGGGACTGAAGAAGAAGTAATATTTAAGAGTCAGGATAAGAGGGATGATAAGTTTATTGTATGTGAGATAATAGAGATGTTAAGTATAGATATAGAAGGGAGAGATAGGGATGAAGAGTATTAGGATGGTAAGAAGGAAGACTTGGAGGGTCAAGAAGAGAGTTAGATTTAAATAACTTAATGAACAAAGGATAGAGATAGGTGAACTTTAGTATAGATATAGAACAAGGGATAGAATAGGTGTATATAGAAAAGTAGAAGTAAGTGTTTATAGAAAATAAAGCTAGGTATAGGATAAATATGGGAGATAATTAGGAATAGGTTTAGGATGAGAATAAAGAGTAAATGTAGGAAGAAAATAAGATAGGTTAAGTATAGATATTTCATATAAGATTAGTGGAGAGTTAGGAATAGAGTAAAAAATAGGATAGGTATATAGGATTAGGTAGGGGGAAGTAAAGTATAGTGAAGATTAGTTAAAAGTTAAGAATAGGATAGGTATATAGGATGTATATAGGATTAGATGGATGAGTAGGATGAAGTTAGGGATAATTTCAGTTTATAGAATGAGGTGAGAGTTAGGAATAGGATAGGGATATAGGATAGGTGTAAATATTTTTTCGATTGGAGACAAAGTAGGTAAGTTAGATAGATAAGGGTAGAGAGAGATAGGCAGTTTTTTTTGTAATTTTTTTTGTCTAAATGTTTTATATTTGAAGTCAAATAAGTGGGATTATTTGTATTCAAATAGGGGGAAAATACTCATATTTAGACCAGGGTAGAAAATTAATGGATTACATCAAATAATTTTAATCACCGTGTATAAGGAAGTTTATTAGATAATACGCTTTATTAAAAACCCGTGGAGAATAAAAATTCATTCGTTTTATTAAAAATAAGAGATTAAAATTATTTACAAGACGCTTCATATAAAAATAAGCAGTTTTAAAATGCTCAACGTGTAATTTAATTATTCCAAAGTAAAGAATCAAATGGAAATTACGTGCAAGATTTATATGAATTGATTCAAGTTTGGGCAACGAGTATTAAACGAAACGTACAGATAATAATTGAATATTTAATTAGGATTCACTAAAATTAAAGAGTATTAATTTTAATTGAAGTTAATTGAACCGTTAGTAACAGATAATATCTATAGAAACTTGTAAAACCCAAGATTATAATACCAGAAAATAAAGCTCTGAGAATTAATATTATTTTGAACACCTGCGTAGTTTAAATATCACATACGGCGTAAATTTTGTAGATAATTAATAGTTTCAAAGAATCTTGGAGAACCGGGGCTTAATATTCACGAGAATGTGCGATACGGGGTTATTAAACCCAGATAACAGTCCACATGGACTAAAATATAATCGATAATAAAGAATATCAATTTGCACCAATACGAACAGGTTAGAAAAGGAAAGAGAAAATGCGTCAAGCAAAGACACATATAGTAAAAGGCGGGATTTAAGCAACGTCACGAGGGTCACAATTGGTTGAAAATAGGATGCAAATATCAGAGGTAGAAACAACAATTTCGGTATAAAAGTCAATTAGTTATTTCTCGGACATGCTTGCGTGCCGTGTGTTGAAATTTCTGAGATTTAAATGGGACGAGTGAAAATTCGTAAAAATCGACGCGCGAGCGACAGACTGGGAACATAGAATGAGGAATTCTTTAGAATTACCGTTTTGAGGACAAAAGCGACGTGCCGGCTTTTTGCTATATATACCGAGATGAATATAAACAAGCTCTCTTAGACTTTTGACTATTCGATGCGTTAAAAGCTCTTACATCCGCGACTTGATTGAAGATGTTAAACAGTGCATTTTAGTTTGATAAAATAATTTAAAATTTTGCTCGTATATTTTAGTGATTCAAAATAGTTGGTTATTTACGTGCTAACATGAATGTACTTCAGTGCACTTAGATACAAGGTAATAAAATTTAGTTTCACTGTACCAATTAGCAAAATTTACAACGACAAATGTATACACAAAAGTAGGCAGTTTTGGCGTATATTGGTGAAAGAAGTATGAAGTTATTTGCTATTTTTCGGGGTGTTAATAATTAAATGGTTCAAATACGTGTCTGGATCCACGAAACAAGGGTCAGATATACATAGATGAGTTCCGGAAAAGCCCAGCAACAACTTTAAATAAATGGTGATGGAGAAAATTTTAAAAGCGTTGAGAATTAGAAGCCGTAAATATAATCCTGTTGGAATGGTGTGATTAACTAAAGGGACGATGTACTTTGAAGCTACGAGGACGGTGACCTTCAGGTAAATTATACTATTTTGTTTGACATTTTGTGTGTGTTGAATAACTTTATAATTGATTTACTTTAAATGGACATTAGTGAAATTGTACTAACCATAAAATTTTAATTTTAAGATGAAATTTGCTTGTTGAAGTAGAAAGGGTATTTAGTTTTGATGTTCGGTAATATGATGAAAATTTGGGTATGTCTTTGAGCTCAATTAGACGAACCTGGTTAATTAACGTAAAGGGGTGGTAGATGCTCCTTTATACTCAGACTCCGGTCTGCTTATATTGTTATATTAATTAGTAGGCATCCAACACGGACTTTAATTTTGGATGCACATTAAAATGATAATAAAATTAATCTTGAAATTCTTTTAAAACTGAAATTTATGCTGAGTTTTAATTTTGAAATTTTAATGTATTCTGAATATTGATGTAAATAGAGTTAACGTTGATGTTTTGGTAGGAATGTGTTGTTTTTTTATGAATGAGGAGGTTTATAACATTAGGTGAGCAGCCGAGGCGAAAAGAGGATCACAGCCGTTTATGACGCCCAATCTGTGGGACTACAATTTTTGTTGAAAGGACCCAGTTCCCGCATTCAAAGGAGAATATCACAGCAAATTTTGGCGACCACAACGTGAGGGCTCGAGTTCCAAATAAAATTTTGTTATTTTATTCCCAGGAAACTGGCGATCTGAGAAGAGTGTTTTTTGTGTATCAAATTTAAGAGTAATTTTAGACCGTGGTTGTGAGTGATTAGAACGTATGCAGAGAACAGAAGTGGTTAAGGAGGTCAAGGAGTGAAATTGGAAGTGACGATTACGTGCATTGTCGTGAGAAAATTTCGAAAATGGAAGATAGCTGGAGGCAGTAGAGATCAGTCGAGGACGGAATCAGGAGATAACAGGAAATGATGTTAATGATGAGAATGTTAGACCGGAAATGCGATGTAGCTAGGATGAATCGAATAGAGCGAGAGATGGACTCAAATCGAAAATTTGACCAGATATGAGTGAAGAATCGAACAGGCAAGTTAGAGGAGATTAGTCAGAAAATAGATAAGACGAATCAAGAAGTGTTCAAGAATTTAAAAATAGTCTTACCGTAAATTGATGGGGAAGTTGAAAATAGGGTTGATAAAATGAAGCGTGATATTACAGGTCTTCGACTAGGAAATGGGACATTTAAGGTCCGTAAGTACGCAAAATACTTTTGTTGAAGAAGAGATTAATATAAAATGACTGAAGTGACGGACTCATGTAGGGATCAGTTAGGCAGGGTAGAACGCGAAGTTAGTAGTATCAAATACAACATGTCAAATTTAACGGGGATGGTCCCAGATTTTCTACAGGTGGAGTATCATTGGACCAACACATGAAGTTTTATGGCGATAACAGGGTAAATCCACAAATTTTTATTAATAGCGTAAGAAATCTAGTGGGAAATTTATTTGACGAACAGACTAAACTAAATACGATAAAGGCTTTATTAAAGGACAATGCGGAGGCATGGTACAATTTAGTAGGACAGGACATAGACACGTATCAGGACTTTGAAAACAAATTTTACAACATTACTGGAGTGATCACAAACAGGATCAGATTAGGGACGACTTGATTACAGGAAAATTTAAGGGAGAGTTTGCAGGTTCTAGGGAGCAATATGCCATCCGCAAATACAGTGTGGCCAAACAACTGAATCCACCATTGACGGACAGACAGATAATCAAGTACCTATCACGACATTTTGAACTGGAAATTAGACAACACGTGGCCTTACAAAACATCACAGAACGGGAGACGTTTTTGGAATACTTACAGAGATATGACGATGTATGTGTTGGACGGACAAGAGAGATACGAGAACGAAACGTTAACACAGTTAGGTTTGACAACAGGACACCGAATTATCCGAGACGGCCTGACTACAACAGAAATTTTCGACCGAATTGGGAACGACGAGGACAGGAATACAGGAACAATAGTGCGACTAGGGGACCGACGCCAAGACCTAGTTACACGCGACAGAACAGTTTACCGGAGGTAAACAGGACTGTGACCAGCACGCCGAATAGAGACAGGGACACGGATATTAACACGAGGAGGACGTACGCACAGGTTGTAGAAGGACAACCAGGACCAAGCACGGAAAACAGGATGGGACAGGATTTTTAGAACGCGACAGACCACTAGATTTCTGTGTAAATGTATATGAACAGCCACGTGAATTTTTCAAAATTGAGGAGGAAGTAGAGCCAGAAACTGTAGAAAAATTATGTTTGCCAATTATTAATTTAGAAATTTTTGAAAATAATGTAGAAGTATTACTTGATACAGGGGCAGAGGCGAGTTTAATATCGGAGGAATTCGTCAGCAAAATTAGGGATAAGGTTTGTGATAGAATTATGCCTATAAAACGTAGCCATTTAGTAGCTCCAAATAAAAGGAAGTTTGTTGTAGTAAATAGTGTTGTGGTGCTTAGGATAGATATAGGAGGTTTAAGCTGTGAACAGGAGTTTGTAATTGTACCTGGACTGAAGTTTCAGAGCATTTTAGGTGTTGACTGTATGATGAAGTTAGGGTTTTGATAGATATGGAAAGGAAGGTAGTAAGGATTAAGGATAGGGTAGTGCCATGGAAGGGAATTTATGAAGTCACAGAGGATGATACGGAGTTTAGTATTAATGTAGTAGAGGTAGAGGATGATGAAGGTAAACAGATCAACACAATAAGATGTCCAGAGGATAGGAGAGTAGAGGTTCAAGCTTTATTACAAAAACATGCAGAATTAGTGGGGTAGAAGCAAGCACAGCGTTAGGCTATGAGCACAAATTGAAGTGGATAATTCAGAACCGTTCAACGCAAAGGTTTATCCAATTCCAGCAGCATATCGGGAGCAGGTGAAGGCAGAATTAAATAAAATGTTGGAGGATGGCATAATAGAGGTATCAAACACTCATTTCATAAATCCGTTGGTGGTAGTTAAGAAAAGGATGATAGCATTCGTTTATGTTTAGATGCACGAAAATTAATCAACGGACCAAACCGCAATTCCATTGTCCACCATCCATGGACACACTTTTGACGAGATTAAGTGGCAAGTTTATTTTTAGTAAATTAGATTTAAGAAATTCATTCTGGCTGATTCCATTACACAAAGATTCTAGAAGGTACGTAGGGTTTTCCATAGAGGGAAAAATCGATAATTGTAAAGTAGTATCGTTTGGTTTGTCGGCAGAAAGGGAAACAAGAATAAATGAGAAACAGACAAGTGTAGGGACTGAAGAAGAAGTAATATTTAAGAGTCAGGATAAGAGGGATGATAAGTTTATTGTATGTGAGATAATAGAGATGTTAAGTATAGATATAGAAGGGGGAGAGATAGGGATGAAGAGTATTAGGATGGTAAGAAGGAAGACTTGGAGGGTCAAGAAGAGAGTTAGATTTAAATAACCTAATGAACAAAGGATAGAGATAGGTGAACTTTAGTATAGATATAGAACAAGGGATAGAATAGGTGTATATAGAAAAGTAGAAGTAAGTGTTTATAGAAAATAAAGCTAGGTATAGGATAAATATGGGAGATAATTAGGAATAGGTTTAGGATGAGAATAAAGAGTAAATGTAGGAAGAAAATAAGATAGGTTAAGTATAGATATTTCATATAAGATTAGTGGAGAGTTAGGAATAGAGTAAAAAATAGGATAGGTATATAGGATTAGGTAGGGGGAAGTAAAGTATAGTGAAGATTAGTTAAAAGTTAAGAATAGGATAGGTATATAGGATGTATATAGGATTAGATGGATGAGTAGGATGAAGTTAGGGATAATTTCAGTTTATAGAATGAGGTGAGAGTTAGGAATAGGATAGGGATATAGGATAGGTGTAAATATTTTTCGATTGGAGACAAAGTAGGTAAGTTAGATAGATAAGGGTAGAGAGAGATAGGCAGTTTTTTTGTAATTTTTTGTCTAAATGTTTTATATTTGAAGTCAAATAAGTGGGATTATTTGTATTCAAATAGGGGGAAAATACTCATATTTAGACCAGGGTAGAAAATTAATGGATTACATCAAATAATTTTAATCACCGTGTATAAGGAAGTTTATTAGATAATACGCTTTATTAAAACCCGTGGAGAATAAAAATTCATTCGTTTTATTAAAAATAAGAGATTAAAATTATTTACAAGACGCTTCATATAAAAATAAGCAGTTTTAAAATGCTCAACGTGTAATTTAATTATTCCAAAGTAAAGAATCAAATGGAAATTACGTGCAAGATTTATATGAATTGATTCAAGTTTGGGCAACGAGTATTAAACGAAACGTACAGATAATAATTGAATATTTAATTAGGATTCACTAAAATTAAAGAGTATTAATTTTAATTGAAGTTAATTGAACCGTTAGTAACAGATAATATCTATAGAAACTTGTAAAACCCAAGATTATAATACCAGAAAATAAAGCTCTGAGAATTAATATTATTTTGAACACCTGCGTAGTTTAAATATCACATACGGCGTAAATTTTGTAGATAATAATAGTTTCAAAGAATCTTGGAGAAACCGGGGCTTAATATTCACGAGAATGTGCGATACGGGGTTATTAAACCCAGATAACAGTCCACATGGACTAAAATATAATCGATAATAAAGAATATCAATTTGCACCAATACGAACAGGTTAGAAAAGGAAAGAGAAATGCGTCAAGCAAAGACACATATAGTAAAAGGCGGGATTTAAGCAACGTCACGAGGGTCACAATTGGTTGAAAATAGGATGCAAATATCAGAGGTAGAAACAACAATTTCGGTATAAAAGTCAATTAGTTATTTCTCGGACATGCTTGCGTGCCGTGTGTTGAAATTTCTGAGATTTAAATGGGACGAGTGAAAATTCGTAAAATCGACGCGCGAGCGACAGACTGGGAACATAGAATGAGGAATTCTTTAGAATTACCGTTTTGAGGACAAAAGCGACGTGCCGGCTTTTTGCTATATATACCGAGATGAATATAAACAAGCTCTCTTAGACTTTTGACTATTCGATGCGTTAAAAGCTCTTACATCCGCGACTTGATTGAAGATGTTAAACAGTGCATTTTAGTTTGATAAAATAATTTAAAATTTTGCTCGTATATTTTAGTGATTCAAAATAGTTGGTTATTTACGTGCTAACATGAATGTACTTCAGTGCACTTAGATACAAGGTAATAAAATTTAGTTTCACTGTACCAATTAGCAAAATTTACAACGACAAATGTATACACAAAAGTAGGCAGTTTTGGCGTATATTGGTGAAAGAAGTATGAAGTTATTTGCTATTTTCGGGGTGTTAATAATTAAATGGTTCAAATACGTGTCTGGATCCACGAAACAAGGGTCAGATATACATAGATGAGTTCCGGAAAAGCCCAGCAACAACTTTAAATAAATGGTGATGGAGAAAATTTTAAAAGCGTTGAGAATTAGAAGCCGTAAATATAATCCTGTTGGAATGGTGTGATTAACTAAAGGGACGATGTACTTTGAAGCTACGAGGACGGTGACCTTCAGGTAAATTATACTATTTTGTTTGACATTTTTGTGTGTGTTGAATAACTTTATAATTGATTTACTTTAAATGGACATTAGTGAAATTGTACTAACCATAAAATTTTAATTTTAAGATGAAATTTGCTTGTTGAAGTAGAAAGGGTATTTAGTTTTGATGTTCGGTAATATGATGAAAATTTGGGTATGTCTTTGAGCTCAATTAGACGAACCTGGTTAATTAACGTAAAGGGTGGTAGATGCTCCTTTATACTCAGACTCCGGTCTGCTTATATTGTTATATTAATTAGTAGGCATCCAACAAGGACTTTAATTTTGGATGCACATTAAAATGATAATAAAATTAATCTTGAAATTCTTTTAAAACTGAAATTTATGCTGAGTTTTAATTTTGAAATTTTAATGTATTCTGAATATTGATGTAAATAGAGTTAACGTTGATGTTTTTGGTAGGAATGTGTTGTTTTTTATGAATGAGGAGGTTTATAACATTAGGTAAGCAGCCGAGGCGAAAAGAGGATCACAGCCGTTTATGACGCCCAATCTGTGGGACTACAATTTTTTTGTTTAAAGGACCCAGTTCCCGCATTCAAAGGAGAATATCACAGCAATATATATATATATATATATATATATATATATATATATATTGCCTCTGAATAAGCCGCCTTTCGTTAGACGTCGTTAATTTTGCTGTGATCCGCCTATGGTAGTGAGCTACAAATGATGCTGTGACCCGTCTCGCGTTGTGCGCCGCTAATAAAAGCTGTGACTCGGGTACACCCGAATTTTGTTAATGAGGATGCAATAGAAATATAATCACTATCTTACCGTGTCCTTTTCCGTGCCAAGTTAGCTCAACAGAAATTATGCTGTAGAATTTACGAAAATGAAAGAGAGATACATTTAATTACCGAGTGATTTAATGATTTTTAGTATTACTGTAACATGTTGACCCTTGACATTTTCAAGGGTGTCTTGAGAAAACTTCTAAAGTCACTAATTGGCTGCCATATCATCCGATAGTTCCAAGCTATTATTGTAGGGGTACATCCAACAGAGCCTGCGTTGAATGCACATTCTTGTCAAAAAGTCAAATATTATCAGTCCATGTAGGCTGGTGCAAAAAAATAATAAAAATTACGTTGCATGTCAAATAACATTTTATAAAGAAGTTGTCAAACAAAAGATATCGATACATAAACATTGAAAGGATCTGTGATTATGATGTGTTGCGAACTTTGCTCAATGTGGTAATCAATTAACAGGACGTTAAGCGTGCAAAAAATAACCTTTTGAGTTCTTTCATATACAATTACTTCAAAATTTATTTAGTCCATTGACAATGACCTATTCAGTTGATGGTACTTCGGAGAATATTTAAAATAACATTTGCACGTTCAACATTTTGTTATATATTTATGTGGGCATGGTTAACTCCGTAGCAAAAGTATTGTAACGTTATATAAAAGAACAAAAAGATACAAAGTATAGAGCTAAGAATGAATACACTGGTAATAAACTACAAATTACCATGGACTTTCAGAGAATATTTCTCTGTTCTAAACTGCAAAAGTCCCAAGATTATTATTCACAAAATTAAGGGTACAAGATTTTATCATTTATAGTTTGAATGAAGTGAGGGTAGTGATAAAGCGGTACTAGGTTTATTTTGTTTAGGCACGAGAAACGACAGGGAAAATAAATTGAGAGAATTTTGCTACAAAGCAATTTAGCCATTAGAAACACATTATTTCAACTACATGCTAGAAGACGATACACGTGGAAGATGCCAGGAGATATAGGAAGATATCAAATAGATTACATTTTATTAGTCAACGTTTAGGAATCAAGTGGAAGACTGTAGAAGCTACACGGAAGCAGATATAAACACTGAATATATAAAACAAAGATTAGTACAAGGCCATGCTTCATTTAACAAGAAAAAGCAACTACTGTGTTCAAAGGCAACATATATAGAAACAAGGAAAAAATTGTTGAAAGCATATGTGTGGAGCACACCACTATATTGTTGTGAAACGTGGACAGTAAGAGAAGCGGACAGGAAAAGGATAGAAGCTTTTGAAATGTAGTGCTAGAGACGTATGATGAAAGTATCATGGATAGATAAAGTTAAGAACAAAGAGGTTTTAAAAATGGTATGAGGAAGAAAGAAATATATGGAAAACAGTAAATAAATGGGATAGATAGGATGATAGATCACATACTAACGCATGAGGGAATAATGCGGAATATATTAGAATCAGAGATATGAAAAAATAGACAGCTTATAACCTTTGGAACATAAGCCTTAGTATTTTGTCCTGATCTGTATATCTCCCACTTTTGCGAATTTTGCGCTGAAACCTATTTGGGACTTCAAAAATTGCAAAATGTGTGGTTTAATGTTTTTATTAATAATCATGTCAAGTAAATTTTTCTTTTTCCTTATAGGGCAATGCCACTTTTTTAATCTTCTCATAGAATATGTTAATCTTCTTGAAGTTGTCTATAATTTACTGGCCTTTAGTCCAAACTCAATTGCCCTGGTAACGCTCAAAGATTTCAATAATATTGCATCTGTAAAATAAGTTACTACATAAGTATATGAATGTTTTGTTGATTTAAACAAATGTAACTACTGCTGATACTGCAAATCGTTGTAGTCACATAGCTATTTAAGGTTATAAGAGACAAACCATTCTTATCTGAACATAAACTAGTGTGAAATACAAACAAATCATCATATACTGATTGTCTATTTAGGATAAGATATAAAAAGGAATTCTTGTAAACGTTCCATTGTTAGTGTAGCAAAGCTATTGCATTAACTATTCAAGTGTCCTATATTTAATCGGGTAATTAACTGTAATGAATCTGGAAGCAAAATTTAACAAACCCATTTTTAATGGAATCTTTTCAGCTAAATCACCTTGAAAAAGTCAAAAATAAAAAACCTTCCGCAGCATTTAGTATAGTTTGTGAGTGATTTGTAACAACTTTTCTTAATATCTTTTTCTCTTTTAATCACTACAGTGACTACTTGAAACGTTACTTTTTATTTTAATCATAGTTGGCTACTTTTCAATTTACAGAAACACAATTCATATAGAAAACATGCACTGTCAAGGCCTACACAACTGAAAAGTTATATATCGATTGCTTTCCAAACAAACAAGCTTTTTGGGTGTCATAGAAAGTGAAACGCACTAAGTAATTGGACAATGCCCTTTTAAAATTAAACTTAATGATACAGTAAAATCTTGGTTCATATAAATGTTTGTGAATCACGTAACTACAAAGATTCACCATTTGTTTCAATTGTAAGAATGTTACACTGAATTAATATTTTTACTTTTTTGCAGTTTTGCCTGTTTCTTGTTCTTCGAATGGTTAATTACCATGAATTACCATATGAAAATCGGCAGTCAGTTGTGTGTTTCCAGGTGTATTGTCTACAACAAATGTTCCTTATTAAAACATTGGTACATGTACTTTAGTATGGAAAGTAAAGCAAATGCAGCTTAAAACTAATTAGGGATACGCTGATGTGTAGTGCTAAATTGAGTCGGGTACCGGACGACAAAAAGTCGGAACCAAATGTGATGTCCGTTCGTGGTCATTAGTATTTCCAAATAATATGAATTTCAGAAATCAATAGATCATCTAAATTATTATATTTACCTAATTCGCTATTAAGCACCACATTTCCAACGAGTTTATATTATTTTTCCGGACCTCATCACCGGTTTATGAATGACTTCGTAAATTGTCTGTGAAAAGTTTGATCAAAATCTGTTTCTAATAAGCAGCAATTACTGTATACTATATACTTAGTGCTCGTTGAAGGTTGCGCTTCCATTTCACCATTTTTTGTTGTTGCCTAATTATTCAAAATTAGTGCAAACCCTTGATTTTCAGATACTGTAAAATGTTTGACCATAAAAATGTATCCTTTGTGGTATGCTTACAATTTTGATTTGGAAACAAAACATTGGAATATGCATCTTTCTTTAATAGTGTATTAGAGATGATATCTTGTGCAGTAAAATGTAGATGACACACCCGTTTGTTTTTAAAAATATAAGTTGGTGTTAAATTCAGTAAATTTAGATTTTGACACAATTTCATCTATTTTTGAAACAGCTGAGGTTTTGTATAGGGATTTGGAAATTTGTGTCTTGCAGATATTATCTCTACATCCTGATACCTAACACTTACGATATTGAACCATTTTTAAAACTAGACAAATCTAAATTAATAGTGCATACAGCATTAGTATTTATATATCAGTCTTTCCAAATAAAGAGCATTCTTAGCAATCAAATTAGATTTAAAACACCAAACAGACAAAGGAAAATGATTTGCACTTACCTGGGTTAAATATTTGCTAAATGTATCTTAATTAGTACTGATATAATTTATAAAAATTGTTATAACCCATAATGGACCAACTGGATGTTAATAATAAGGAGTAACACTAAATCTTTGGAAAAAAGTTGACCAGATTTAACACAAAATCAGGAAATACAAGTTTTTTTAAAAGTTATTTTTTTATAATTATTGTAAAATAAAATGAGCATCAGAGCGTCATTTCATGCAATACTTATGAATACCTAATATGATAAATTGCAAAACACGCTATCTAATTTACCGGCCAAAAGTTAAATGTGGAAATAAGCGCCATCTAATGCAGAAATCCTTCTTGTTTTCTTTTGATTTGTCCTTGACAAATTTTCCCATTGAAGTTAACACCCCATGACCTGAACAACTAATTGTTCTGATTGAGACAGGTTGAAAGACGAAAGGTAGGTAGGGTGTGAATTCTAGTGAAGCCTGACCTTGCGTAGATAAAGCGGTTTGGGCTGGAATTCTAGTGGTTTGGGAGCGGATGAGCTCGCTGGTTTGTTGACTGCTATGAGAGCTTGTTTCGGATATAGGCACTAAACTAAAAACATTCCGCGCGCTAGTTAAAGATTACTGCTTACGGTATAGTATAGGGTATTCTAAGAATCCCAGTGCGTGATATTTTTTTGTATATACGTTATTTATAGTGTTATCTATTATTTACACAGTCATTTATAGTTTTGTTAAAAGTTATAGTTAAAATGGGAAATAGTGAAGCATGTAAATTTCGTTTGGTAAAAAAGTACTGCACAGCCACACCAGAGAAATTACATTTATTTTCTTTTTTGTTCCACAGTGGTCTTGTGGTTGTTCTTATTCCATGCAAAAAATATAAAACTATGTATATTCGTGTGATCTATAGGACGTCGTTTTTGTCCACAATCCACGATAGGATATAAAACATATAAGATGGATATTAATAAATGTTTCCTTTAATGTGAATGATAGATAGAATGTTTGTAATAAATGAAACGAAATAGTTAGTAAAAAGGGTGTTGTTTAATGAACTAGAAGAACACTTATATAAGGAAAAGATCAGCATATCCTTTTGAAATAATAAAATAAAGTAAATGAACAATGTGCTTGTTGCTGCATCAGATATCATGCTGCAATGATCTTTTCACAAGAGTTTAAAAATCACGAATCGTCGTCCGCGTGCCTTTTTTCAAAATCATTGCGCTCCAGTACCACGTCGCCCGCAGGACGTAGGGCACTTTTTCGCTCTCCCCCCAACTGTGGCGACCGCTCTGGTTGCTCCACCCACGCGACGACCCTGAATCTGCAATATTGTAGAGAGATCATTTCAAAAAGATGTTCTAACAAGTCCAAAATCACATTTTCTCACCTATTATTAAATATCTTCAACCTTCATATTCTATCAACAGCGTTGTTATACTCACGCAGTAATAGCGTTTGGTAGTGGCAACGTCGCCAACGCATGATGTGACGTCCGTCACAAATATTGACGACGTAGTCTATTTAGAAATTGCTAAGACTATAGTTATTATAGAAAATGTAGAGAAAGTAGCTAGATGGCAGGAATATATAGGGAATTAGAACAGGAATGAGACAATGAAAATGATGACTTCGGATATTCTATACTTAGAGATGAGTTTGAATTAGCATTAAAGGGTCTGAAAAATGGTAAGGCGCCGGATATAGATAAGGTGCAACCAGAAACTCTAAAAGCCGCTGGACAAGCAGTAACTGAACGTCTCTTCCTACTTGTAAGCTATATCTATCATACAGGCGAGTTACCCAAAGATTTCAAACGTAACATCATAGTAACTATACAAAAAAAAGAGGCGCAGATAGATGTGAAAATTTTCGAAAAATAAGTTTGACAGCGCGCGAATGAAAAACGAGCTGACAAAATACTGGGAGATCAAATTGGGTTTAGGCGAAACAGGTGAACACGGGAAGCTATTTTAGCTCTGAGGGTGATAATGGAGAAAAAAAATAGAGAAGGGGGAAATCGTATATTTAGAGTTTGTAAATCTGAAAAAAGCATTCGACAATGGAAAATGGAAAAAAATGTTCGAAATACTCAAAAAAGATTGGAATGAGGTTTAGAGATAGACGGATAGTTCATTGCTTATACAAAGAGCAAACAGCGGTAATAGAATTAGAGCAAGAAGGTAGAGAAGTAAATATTAGGAAAGGGGTGAGATAGGGATGTGCCTTATCCATAATAATGTTTAACTTGTACATAGAAGAGGCAATGAATACTATCAAATGCAGGAAGACATTTGGAATTACTATGCAGGGATAAAAGATAGATACGCTTAGATTTGCAGATGATACAGTGGTATTAGCATCTAGCAGAGAAGAGTTAGAAGCTGCTCTTAATGAAATAAAAACAGTTGGGAGAAATATGGTATGAAAATTAACAAAAATAAAACTAATTTCTAGTATGCTAAATAGGGGAAATAAATCAAAAACAAGAATACAAATAGGTAACAAGAACTTACAAGAGGTTAAGGATTTCTGCTACCTTGGAAGTCAAATAACGCAAGATGAGAAAAGTACAAAAGATATAAAACAAAGATTAGCACAAGGTCGTGTTATATTTAACAAGAAAGAGCAACTACTGTGTTTAAAGACAACAAACATAGAAACAAGAAAAGATTGCTTAAAACTTATGTGCGGAGCACAGCACTGTATGGCTGTGAAGCCTGGACAGTAGGTGGAGCAGACAAGAAAAAGGTAGAAGCTTTCGAAATGTGGTGCTACAGACGTATGATGAAGATATCATGGACAGACAAAGTTAAGAATCAAGAGGTACTAGAACTGGTAGGGGAAGAAAGAATTATGTGGACACATACTAAGACATGAGGGAATAGTACGGAATATATTAGAAGCAAAGATAGGAAAAAAGAAAGGTAGAGGTAGACCTAGGTTAGACTACTGCACACAGTAGTGAAAGATGTAGGCTGTGAAAATTTCGGGGACTTGTGTAGGCATGCTCAGAATAGAAATCAATGGAGGTACACTTCCAACCAGTCGCAAGATGTAAAAACTAATGACAAAAATAATAACTGCACTTAAACATGGTGATTACTATAAACAAGTACAGATATTGGTTTTGCAATACTCTCAACTAATGTTAATTGTGAGAAAGAATATACTGGAAAACTATTAATACGGCAAATGTTTAAGTGTTGGTGGATGCTTGGCAGCCACAGGCTGCTTAACCCCCTTTACATACCACTGAGTTTCGGTGAAATAGGGCATATAATTAGAAAACAATAGAAGGAAATCGAGCTGTATATAGGCTGTAGGGCGGCTCCGTGGCGTAGTGGTATGTGTGTGACTACTACGCCCAAGGTCCCGGGTTCGAATCCCGACACGGTCCGCTTGAAAATGTTAGGCGAGCATTTTCGCAAAAATACACCCTCGTTCGGATGAGAGGTAAAATGGAGGTCCCGTGTGTGAGTGTTGTCACGCACGTTAAAGATCCTACCTTGCTTGGAACAGCAAGGTTCGGCAAAATTCAAAATTTTCCAGGTAAAAAACTCGCTTCCTGGCCAATGTAGTACCCTCGGGTGGAGCATTGGAAAATCACATGTAATGTATATAGGCTGTGTGTGACTACTACGCCCAAGGTCCCGGTTTCGAATCCCGACACGGTCCGTTTGAAAAATGTTAGGCGAGCATTTTTCACAAAAATACACCCTCGTTCGGATGAGAGGTAAAATGGAGGTCCCGTGTGTGAGTGTTGTCACGCACTTTAAAGATCCCTACCTTGCTTGGAACGGCAAGGGTTCGGCAAAATTCCAAATTTTCCAGGTAAAAAAAAACTCGCTTCCTGGCCAATGTAGTACCTTCGGGTGGAGCATTGGAAAATCAAATGTAATGTATATAGGCTGTTTGGCGGCTCCGTGGCGTAGTGGTATGTGTGTGACTACTACGCCCTAGGTCCCGGGTTCGAATCCCGACACGGTCCGCTTGAAAAATGTTAGGTGACCATTTTTCACAAAAATACACCCTCGTTCGGATGAGAGGTAAAATGGAGGTCCGTGTGTGAGTGTTGTCATGCACGTTAAAGATCCTACCTTGCTTGGAACAGCAAGGGTTCGGCAAAATTCAAATTTTCCAGGTAAAAAACTCGCCTCCTGGCCAATGTAGTACCTTCGGGTGGAGCATTGGAAAATCACATGTAATGTATATAGGCTGTTGTGAGAATTGCAGGAAACTGTGTAAGCTAGCTCAGAACATAAATAAGCTGAGGTACAAGTCCAATCAGTCTCAAGACGTAAAACCCAATGACGAAAAAATAAATGCTCTTAAATCTGATGATTATTATAAACAACTACAGGTGTTAGTTGTGAAATATTTTCAACTAATGTTGATTGTGCGTAAGGATAAAAATGGAAAAACTATTAATTCGACAAAGGTTCAAGTGCTGGGGGAACTTGGAAACCAAACGCTGCTTACACCCCTTCACATACCACTAAATATCGGGGAAATAGGGTATATAACTGTAAAACAGTAGAAGGTGACCGAACTGTATCAAACAAGAAAGAACAGCAGCTATGTTCAAACACTACGAACATAGATACAAGAAGAAAACTGTTCAAAGCATAGTGTGGAACATAGCACAGTACGTCTATGAAATAGGGGCAGTAGGAAAAGCAGACAGAAAGAGAGATAAGCCTACTGGAATGCTGTGCTTCAGATCTATGAGGATGATAACATGGACAAACGAAGTTAACAACAAATAGGTTGTAGAAATAGTAGAGGAATAAAGATATCTGTGGAAAACGAAAAAAATAGGAGAAATAGAAGGACATGATACGTTCTAAGGAATTTCTGGGGAATAGTACAGGATATATTACAAGCAGTGATAGGAAAAGAGAAGTAGATATAGACGGAGATCAGACTTTTGCACACAGATAGTGATCGATGCAGACTGTGCAAAGTTCAGGGAAATGTGTAGGTTGATTCAGACTAGTAAACAATGAGGGTACGCGTCCAACCAGTTCTAGGACTGAAGACCTAATGATGATGATGAAGACTACAGTACCTCGTATTAATAAACACCTTGTACATAAGTTTATTGCTTCTACAAAGTTGTTTAATACTTTTATAAGCATAGACTAAAATTTTTTGAAAAATCGATTTATTTAATTTGTACTCGCTCCATATGAAACTCTTTTGAATGTACCTTTTGGGACAATTACCTAGCGTCTACAATTTACAGTCTGTGTTGAAAATTAAGATTATACCAGATTAATTTTATGAATTTACTACTGTGTAATATAATCTTATTTAGCTAAATAATTCTCAGTAAATTTCAGAATCTTGAAACTATGCAGCCCATTGTTGTTATAAGCACGCTGTTAGTATCACGTTCAGTAAAGTAATTTGCTTTAATCTTGATTAAGAACTGTAAATCAATTTTATATGAAAGAGAATATTCCCGGCGTTTCCATTTTCATTAACCTGCTTTGTGGAATTAATTTTAATTATGCTTACCATTTAGTAGGGGTTTTTAGGTTTTATGGTATATGTAACTCAACGTCTTTCACCTCACAAGTTAATACATAGATTCGTGTATATTTTTCGAAATTTAAGAAAAACGTTCATCAAGTAGACAAATTTATCATGCTTTATTCTGCACTTAAATTAATAAACACTTAAAATCAACACTTGAAGCTAATCAGCATTTGTCAAAACTTAGTACAACGTGGTGATGGCGGTCAAGTCTTAGGATCAATTCAAGCAAATGTAAAAATTTGCGACCCGTAAGTACAGAAAAAAAGCGATGCAACTGCATACGTTAATAGTGACAAGCTTTATAAATACAGCAATGTATCTAAATGAAGTATGAAAGCGGTCTTTTAATTCAATGAATTATATAAATTTTTTAATTATTTTGGGAACGTCTAAACCGTTTTTGATTTCCTATTCAGTTCCTAAAGTATCCGCATTCTATAATTTTTTCTTAGATATTGACGTTCACGTCGAATTTTTAATTATTTTGATCTTGGAAAAACTGCGGTCCCAGTGGAAACAGTTGCGGAAATGGTTAGTAAAATGTCTAAGCAATACTTAAATTAGAAGCAAGATCGAAATTTAAAATTACTTTTAAACCATAAAAAAAATGTATATCCTTTTCTAAATAGGGTATGCTACGGTTATTTTATCTCAAGTTTCAGACTAATTATAGTTCTTGCAATTTCTAAATAGACCTGCGTCATTAATATTTGTGATATCACATCGCGACAACGTTGCCACTACTTAATACTATGGCCATGTGAGTATAATAACGCTATCGGTAGAATTTAAAGGTTGAAAATATTTAAGAGTAGGCGAAGAAATTTAATTTGTGACGTTTTATAATATATTTTTAGAATTATTTTCTATTGACGATATTGGAGATTAAAGTTTTTAAATTAATAAACCGATGTTATTAATCTGCGAATCTTTACTACTCGGTATATTTTAAATACATTTGCTCGTTTCTATCGATATTAGTAATATAGTCATATGCAATTTTTCTAGACACGGAGTAATAAGCCACCGTTATTAAGTGTTACGTGCTGAACTGACATTAAAGGCCCCTTCACACGGAGTCACTTAGTGGCGCTTCTTAGTAGCGCATCTGAAGCGCCACTCATGTCTAAAGCCGGCGATATATGGATGGTTTCACACACGACCACAGCCATAGATTAGAAGCACCACAGACGCGGCGTTTAAAAGTGGCGCTGCTCGTGACAATACATAGTTTTAAATGGTACCTTTCACACGTAACTGCAGCCACGCGACTATTTTAGTAGCTGATGATTGGCGCGTTAGTGGCACGTCTGGGGCACTTCAGACGCGCGTTTAGTAGTTATTAATCAGTCTTCATTAAGCAGTATATGTATTCTGTTGTGTTTTGAAATGATGTCGTCCGATTCTACAAACGCAAATACTGACGATTTTATTAGTAAAATAGAGAACTGGCCCGCTATATGGGACCTTCAACATGAAGACTATAGTAAAGAGAATGCAAAACGAAACGCGCGGAAAGCTGCAATAAGCAAATTTGTTTCCAATTTTAACGGTATGTCCGAGACTGATAAAAAACTGATTGGTAAGTAAAACATCGTTTATTGTTATATTAAAAAAGCCGAAAGTGAAACTAGGTTTATTGTATTAAATAGAAAAATTATTCTATAAATAAAATTAACACACTGTGCCACAGATAATAGTACAAAGATTGTATTTTTTAATATACAGGGCGAATTATTTACTTAATAGGCATTAAAATCTTGAAAAGCAATAGAGATAGCGAATCGGTTAAATGGTTATATAATTGTCTATCTGCGAGAACAGTATAAGAAATTGTATGTACTGATAATAACAAAAGCCTTTTTAAGCATCTTCTAAAATAATTCTAAACTAGTTTGTTTCTGGGACAATGAAGAACTTAATAATGTTAAAAAAATTAATAATGGTAATCAGTAGATAATCTAATTCCTTTTTCTATAAAGATATAACCTCTAATAAAACCTATAACCAAAAGTATAATTTTGAAATATAAAATAAAATATCTACGTCCGTATTTAAAAATTTGAGATTGATAGTGGTTCTGAATCTTATAATCAAAATTTTAATACTTGTATCGTATAATTTTTTTCAGTTTTCTTTTAATTTAAATGTTGTCCATTTGCCATGAAACTTGGCCCTCTTTCAAAAAATAATCACTAAATTCGGTTCGAACAGAATTAGCTGCATTTCTCGGTAGAGAATTGTCCACTGACATGTCGTCAATCAATCCACTAACAGCAATGGTATCCTCAAACCTAAAGCCATCCTTGACTCTGACAAAATTGTGAAGAAGACAGCACGTTTTCATTATATTTTATGCCAAATTTCCTTCAACATTAAGTGCACGATGTAAGATTCTCCACTTATTGCTAAGTATCCTAAAACTTTTACTCTTCTGCATGCCAGTGTTTATTAAAAATACTTTAAAATTAATACAAACCTATTTCTGAATTTTTCGAAATATTCTATCTTTATTTTCTGATACTATTATACTTCAATTTAACACAAAACAAATTCCGTCGCTATTCCATAGTTCAGCACAAATGTTATTTTACGTTCTGTTAAATACATGAACACAAACCATTTATCACGTATACTTAAAATCTATATGTACGTAATTACCAATCACCAACAAAAATAGACTCTGGGTTTAGTTGTAGAAATGTAGGGATGCCCAACAACAGTAATCCGTTCGTGATAATTTTCTTTCTAGTTAACTACAGCTCCCTTAACACAAACCACATCCACTGATTTGAGCTGTCACGCAGGTACAAAAGCTCTTTAGTACTGGTGTCCACGCGAGATTCTAAGTCCCCGTTCACGGCTAACATATCTTGCCAAAAATTGTAAGCGAAGATAATCAAAAGTTTGCGCACCGAATTTATTTTTCCCCTTGTATGAAGTCAATGTCTATTACTGGGTTTCGAACCAACTTAATTTCTGTATTTTACTCCAACTTCACTTTGCTTTACTTTTGTAGTGCATGCTAACCGCGGTAGAAGTTCCGTTTCCACAATGTAACATATTTAATTTGTGGTTTATCTTTATAACTATAGGCATGACAAAAGTACTACTAGGGAAACAGTATGTACCCACAAACTCTATAATATGAAATAAATTTTACGCGATGCCTTTCGAACGTCACAGTTATTAACAACAAGCATAAATGTTGTGACTTTTAGTTTACTTCATGCGTGGATTGACATATATGATTCCACATGTTTACAATTAATAATTAATTTTAAGCCTAAAACAAATTTATATATGTAGTACTTATTTCAACTAATTTTATTTTTTTGTTGCAGATCAGGAAAGTTTCGCGCCAGGCATGATTCATCTCAAAAACAGGTAAGTTATCTTTTATCATTTGTTGCAAAATTCTTCTAAAATTTTCAACTACCCCTCATTATATTTCAGAGCTTTTCAGTTTCACAGTATCTTTCTGTAATAGAATCTGTAGGAATTTGTTCGTGAAAGCTAAGTGGGAGATATAAAAAAAAATATTTTAAGTAGTGTACGAATTTTGAAAGTTTATTAGGACCTGTCTAATCCTAATTCCACAGTTGTTGCTCGTCTGTGTTATGAAACCGAACTTGACCAGTCTCGATATTAATTTTCTCTGCTGTCATACTGTTTCGAGACGGCGAAGCTTAATACTCTCAATGTTAAATGCTAGCATATTTTATTAAACTTCTGTGTTATTTTTCAAATTAAGTCGAACTATAGTTTGCCGTTTATAACGCACTCTACTCTATACCGGCACTAACATTTTCTAAACCACACAGCCGTGCTAGTTTCTACCTGCTTTTGAGCAGACAAATGCTACATGTGGATTCCATTTTCCACAACTATGCCTTTCTTACAACTGGGGCAAACAATTTTATTTAGCTGGAACTTGTAGTATGCTTTGTTACCATCGGACAATAAAGTAGATTGATTTAGAAGCACGTTTAATAGGATAACGTGGATTTCTAAATTCATATGAATAGCCTCGAACCAATTTTAGTCATAAAATAAGTTTTTTGAGCACCTAAATTAAAACTGCACCAGTAGCATAAAACATAATCAGCTCTTTTGGACTAGTTTATTAATAATTGACATTCATAAATTGCCGCCAAATGGTAAATAAACTATTCATAAAAAATTCACTGCATTTTGGAGAATCTGGAAAAATGATCGATTCGATCATTGCACATATTATAATCATAAAATTAGTAGAATTTTCCACATTTGTATCATATCTTTCGAAGCTTTAAACTAACAGATATTGCAATCAAAGTTTCAATCACAACTGAACTCCAATATCCATAGCAACAGTTTATAAACTTGTTCAGAAACCTCCATACTATTGCAAAACATACCAAGAACTTTGCAAACGACATTCTTGAAATTTCCTATTGTAATATAAATAACTCTTAAATACGAAAACATTGTACCTGCTAATCAACTCTATTTGAAGATGTCACGCCACATGGTGTCCGCCAATTATCTTTTGCGTGCCGATGCTTTATTTACGTTCGAAAGTAATTATTCTGGTCGGAAACAGCCCAATCGGCTCCACAATATCAACATAACATTCAACTCTTAATTTTCATAACAGTGCGGCATAATACACATAAGAAAATAACATGTATAGCAACTCATAATAGGGACATAATAACCTAATAAACCATTAAACGTAATATGTCTGACATCTAATTTATAAGTCTTAAATAGCAAATAAGATAATTTAAATACTTAATTATTACCATAAGGTTTTAACCTAGAGAAATCCAATAGCATCATAAAGAATCTGAGTCTGCTGAAAACATATAACAACGTTTACAATGTATCTATCACTGGGCAATAGCTTTACAATTCCATAAAAACCTCTTCATTTGTCGAATAAACTTTTTATTGGCACTAGGAGTAGTGTCAACATTCGTTATTATAACACAAGTATCAATATTATATACATTAGTCTCTCTATGTCTGTGGTCATAATAGTTTTGTTTTCAAGTTGTGCCTGCTCAATCATTTCTACAGCATCTCTATATAAGCTAACCAAATTCTCTCCAACTCCTCTAATTAGCGATTCTAAAGTAATTCTAAAATTATCATGGGTGTAACCTAACTGAGTCCTATCGAATAATAGCATCAAAGGCGTTTGTTCAATAGATCAAGTAACTCTACCATATCCAAAACTTTACCCCTTTTTACCTACCAGTTTCTGGTCTCAGAAAATCTAGCCGGTAATCTACAGAAAAATTCCAAGAAGTACTCCGCTAGAAATTTCGGTTTAGTAAAGTATCGAAAACCTCAACTGTACTAATAAAAATGGTTATCGACCATTTCAGTGAGAAGGGTGGCGTAGTTGTTTGAAGAGGTCCCAGAATTCTATCGTGTATGCAATACGCCTTAATCGGGAATTACATTCGACCCCACCTACTCTCGAAAAAGCCCCCGAAAAAATAACAAAAGGATGCCAAAACCCGAGATCAGAAAAGTGATTCTGTCCTAAAGTTCCCTCGACAAATAATCGAGTACAGCCATGCTATAACCAACACAAAATAGACTCTAATATACCTATTTAAAAACTTTTAGTTGAAAAAGGGTTCCAAAATCAAATGTTAAATTACCCGTATATTAATCACGTCTCTAGGTAATTGTAACTTATTCTAATTCAGCAAACTGGAAGTATCACCTTTACATCATTTGTGAAGAACAAATATAGAACTATTACAGAATTATGTTTTAATTGTAAGTACATAAAAATATTCTTAAACACAAAACTAAAAAGTCAAATATATCACAATTTACTTAGCAGAATGGAACACGTTTTCGGCTAGCAAAATTCTTTTTAGATAAATAATAGGAACGTACTGTGCAAGTATATAAATTTATACATTTAAATAGAAGAAAAAAGTTCATTTGTTTACAGTTACTGTAGGTTATAGTTTCAGAAATTTCATAATAAATATCCCGAGTGATTTTTTACTGTAAATAACTTGGAAGCGACTCATAGCCATTTTCTTCTGGGCCTTCCGTTTTTAACCAAATTCTACCTGGATTTAGAAAAGGAAACTAGGCGTTCTGATTTAACATGCTTTTGTCGAACACGAAGTTGTCAATTTATGGGAACGCATTTGCTCCTAATATAAGATTAGTCAACGAAATTAGGAATTGTACCCTACGAGGACTGTTACGTTTAAGTAACCGTCCTCGTACGGCACAATTCCGAATTTCGTTAACTAATCATATTAATCAGTTTGATACCTATTCTTCAAGGTTAGCTACATTTACTCAAGTTGCATGTCATCTCTTCTGATGGTAATTACGAAGTGCTCTCTATAAAATACCTTCCCTCCATACACGATTCGAGATATTTTGGTAGAATTCGGACAGATGAACGAAGACGACAAATAAAATAACATTGTGTCGTTTTTCTCTATCTAACACATGTAATGTTTATCTTACTAACACATTAACTGAAGTCAGGGGAAGGGGCTTTTCATTTTTCTAAATTCGCATAATTAATTTGGCACGTGAATCTACTTCGAACCAAAACGATGAGGTAGTAGGCGCTAACGGTATGTCTTATTAATTAAAACAAATGAATCATATAACTGCAGTAATTTGAATTACAAAGTAACCACGCTATAATTTGCTGGTCTTAAAAACCGCCATAATGTATTTAACAACCTTGGAAATTAAATAATATAAGACACAGACTTCCTTACATCTAGAATGCATGTAACCCATACATTACATTCCTTAAAAAAAAACCTAACCCTATTGGTGAAATTTATCAATACAGAAACCATTAAAATGAAGTATAATTATAAACACTTCAAAAGAATTTTATAAAGTCTTCCTTTCATCGGATAATTTGGCTAACATAGAAACCGAAGCTCTATTCGTTCCTTCAATTTCACCGATTGCTCGAGGAGCACCTGTCGCCATGTGTGTATTCCTTAAAAAATTTCTTAAATGATTCTGAGGTGAAACATGAACGCGATAAAAAAACTAGGCTACGTGGACGAAAATTAGTTTGTAGATGCTTCAAAACTTCTTACTTTTAGTGATTTTACAAAGATAGAACTTTATAAGTTTGATAAATATTATACTCAGTGACATGGAAATTGCAACACCAAGAAGGTTTGGGAATTTTTTGACAAAACTTGACAGATATGTTTAAGATATGTATAACCATCCAAATTTCGTTGAGATATGAAAAGTAGTATTGGTGTATCTGCCACTTCTGTCATTTCTTTTTAACATTATCATCCGGTGTATTTCTTGCAAGTTTTGGTGAAATTTTGTGTTGAATCTGTTAGCTTTAGTTGGTTTTCGTGTTTTGAGGGCGTGATTATGCCTAGAACGCGGCAACGTGGACATTACCTGCAGCTAAACGAATTCGACAGAGGTCGAATTGTTGGATTTGTGCAGGTTGTTTATCGTTCAGGAAATTGCAAATTGCCTTAACCGGAACTAATCCACAATTATGCGTTGTTATCAATAATGGACTAGGGAGGGCTGTTAATGTTGTAAAAATGGAACGGGTCGACGAAGACAAACTGATAAGGTGCAAGATCGCCACCTTCGCCTAACGGCTTTAAGAGATCGATTCTCCAGTACCAGTTCAATTGCTCATTGCTGGTTAGGTTATGAAGGTCATCCTGTAACCCTTCGAACGGTTTACCATCGAATTAGGGTTATTGACTTGCATTCTATCGATCTTATCTTGTGATACGGTTTATGTCTATACAGCAACAGCAACTTTTAGAATGATGCAGTATGCGAATACACTAGAATCTGGAGTAGTATTCCATGATGAATTTCGATTCTGTTTACGTAAGCATGATAGTCGCATGAGAGTCAAACGAACACCTGGGACACGTGCTAGTGTTAATTTTCTGTTGAAAGACATGTGCACCGAACCGTGGGGATTTTGGAATAGCTTGCTATAACACTTGGAAGTAGGTCTCATTTGGTGTTCACCCGAGGCAATATGAACGCCGAGCGATGCGTTAATGAAGTTGTGGAACCCCATATTCTTCCTTATCTCCAACAGCTTGAAGACCCACTTTTGAAGCGGGATAGTGCCCGTCCTCACGTAACGAGGACTACTCTCAAGCTATTTGGGACGCCCATATCAATATTTTACCCTGGCAATCCAGATTTCCGATATTTAGCCAATTAAAAATGTGTGGGACATTATGGATAGAAGACTGGGAAATTTAGCAAGTTCTGCGCATACACTGGAAACTATCCGGCATGAAGTGCAGGCTGCTTGGGACACAATATCCCTACTGGATTCGATGCCACAAAGAGTGAGGGGGTGGGCAACACCAATATCAATGGGTAATCAGTTTTGATATCACTTACATGGCCCATCTCATTATGGTAAGTATGTAAGACCTTGGATTCCATACTATGGGGACACAAAATAAAACGTTTTTATCTAACTTCCGATATACTAATCCATTTCTCATTTTTAGGGTCGGTCTGTTCAGATATCTCTAAATGATTTCTAGTATTTGCTATTGCAAGATCAAGGTTCTGTTTAACTGGAAACCCTTGCCCGCAGGTATTTCCCTTCAATATAAAAATAGCTTGAACTTTACTAAGAGCGTCAACATGTCGTAGCGGCAAATAATTTTAGGAAGAATCCAGGACATTTGACAAATTGCGCAGAAATTTAGTAACAGTGGTGCAGTTGAGTTATCAAGGTGATGATAGGTGGGTGCGTTTTAAAATACTCCCGCACACAAGTGTGTTGTTTTTTATAAGTTCCAGTTCGCAGCAACGTATTTGGCAGAATTTAGTGATACGATATTTAAGAGTTATTGTATGCCGATAGCATAAACAGACGATAATGGCGTTATAGTAAAAACTTGCATAATCAATTAAATTTAATTAAAAATTTTTAGTAAAAAAATCGCCGTGATGAGTTGTGTGCGCCAATATCCCTGAAAATAATGCTCTACAAGAACATTTGCTGTGAATTCGGTAAAGATTGATTGAACACCAGGTTGCTTAAGTTGTCTTCTCTCATTGTAGAGTATTTTGTAAATATTCTGGTGAGTGTTAACTTGTCAATGCAAGTAGTGTGGAATCGTCATATCTGGTATAAAAGTTTTTATAAAATTATTATAAAGGGTGTTTCAAATTGCGCGGTTTCTAAATAAGACACATAATTTGCATTCATTTTCAAAAACTTTTTATTGCTAGTTGAAGTATCACTCATGACATTTATATGCTAAAAATAATATTTGCCAAATGGCCTCCTCTTGCAGCTCCAGAGACGTCTACTTTTTTGTTAAAATTTTCAACGACATTTTGACATAATTGAAGCTCTATCTCACCAATGACACCAATAATTTTATCTTTGAAAGCAGGAATCGATTGTGGAGTGTTTTTATAAACCTGACTTTTCACATAACCCCAAAGAAAATAGTCTAATGTAGTCAAATCACATGATCTTGGTGGCCAATTAACATCACCGTTTCTTGAGATTACACGCCCAGGAAATTTTTCTCTCAATAAAGCAATTGTTTTTTGTGCAGAGTGAGATGTAGCGCCATCCTGTTGAAGCCAAACATCCTCTAGATCAATATTCATTAATTCAGGCTACAAAAATTCGGTTATCATCCGACGATATCAATCAGCATTGACAGTTACAGCTTCACCAGCAGTATTTTCAAAGAAGTAAGATCCAATTACACCACCTGACCATAATGCACACCAAACCGTAACTCGTTTAGAATGCATAGGTTTCTCATGAATAATTCGTGGATTTGCCTCACCCTATATACGACAATTTTCTTTATTTACATAGCCACCAAGTTCAAAATGTGCCTCATCGGGAAACATGATTTTTTGAGAAAATTTGGCCTGGTGTTAATTGATGAAATTGACACATGAACGACGTTTTAAATGATCTAATAGCTTTATTGCCTGTGTTATTTGAACCTTATATGCCTTCAGAGCTAAATCCTTGAGCAAAATACGCCATGTTGTTGATTCACTAAGTCCAACTCGTTGTCAACGTCGTCAATGGACATTTTAGGATCTTCAGCAACACTATTACGAACCAAATCAATATTTTCTTGTGAACGACCGCTACGACTGTATTTTTCACTTTTTTGATCTTCCACCGAAGCGGTCTCTTGAAATTTTTTAATAATTCGATCAACAATAAAATTCACGTAGTTTTCTAAAAACACTTTTCACACAACGCTGATTTTCATAAAATAATTCAACTACTTGAACGCGTTGTTGTATCGTGTACGAAACCATTTTTATAAATTTCATACATCACACTTCTTAAATGTCAAAATACCCAGGCGAATTTAGTGCGCCATCTATATTTTACTTATTGTTTAAAAAACCCGCGCAATTTGAAACACCCGTTACATGTAACATTAATCATTGTAATAAATGAGGAAATTGGAACACAATATTTATAAAAACAGTTCATGAACTTTTTATTTTTGGAATCTTCTTTATTCTCTTTCTGAATCAATATATCAATGCCACTGAGATCGCTGCAATCATTCCTTTTAAATTCCTCATCTTCATAATTAGAATCGCCCGTGTTTACTCTGAATTATTAATGAGCTATAGCATCGTCTAAAATTTTCTCCGTGTTAAGTATGAATCTACTGTTATGTCCACATGAGCACAAACAGCCGTCCATTCTGCTGCAGGAATTGAATTAAAATTTTTTATAGGTAATTGTTTCACATCATTTAGTTTTTCTTACTGCAACCCAAGTTCTTACAATTGCTCATATTTTCTCTACCGGCTTAATTCTGTATGATAAAGTAGCAACTTCAAAACCGAATGGATATGTCTAATGAGTACGGTGTATGGTTTGGTTTATACGTGTTAATTTTTTCATAGAACTGTGCTTTTGTTTGCAGTGGAGCGTACATAATAATCCTACGTACCAGCCATGCAATCATGTGTATTTTCATAGAGAAGAACTTGTAGGATATTTCTTTGTTAAAACATTGTGAAAGGAAGCATTGTCTATGACCAATACGGATTCCTCCGGTAGATTTGGAATCAGTTTTGTTGCAACCCAGTTTGAAAAATTTTAGAAATTCTTATCAGATTTTGAACCTAAATAATATTATTTTTAGTACCCTTAAAAATAAAGTTAATTATAGATACCCGAAGTAAACATTAGCAAAGCATTAGGAATAAAGTCATTTTGATTTCCAGCATGCACCGTAATCAAACTTCTGCCATTAGACAGTGATTTTAAGCCTTTTTTTACTGTCGTCAGATCATTTTGACACAGTATGACTGCTGTGCTCATAGCTTTCGTCTGGATAAACAATCGGCCTGCCTTCAGTCTTAAATTTAACCAGCTGCTTTAAGTACACAATACGTACATAACGAATACTATGGGGTTGCTTTAAAATTTTCTTTTTGTGTGAAGCTTTTTGCCACCTGTAAAATATACTACATTGTACATTATTTATTGTCTATGTTTAGTTTAATAACATACTTAAAACCCATACGTTTGACGACTTTTCGGAAAGTAGTCAAGCCACCGGTGAAATCTACACCCGATTGTAGAATTTTGTAAAGATGCGTTTTAAGGTAGGTCAAATTTTCTTATTTATATAAAATTCATTAATAACACAGCAGATAGTTTTCTTTTCACCTGAGAATAAAGTGGTCTTTGGTGCTGTTGTATGATTTTTTTTTGTTTAGGGTGGAAATGGTAAGGCATTCGCTAGGTTCCTTCACTTTGGACTCCTTAACAATACGTTAGTTAGTATGTGCTTTCAGATATTTTTCTAGCAGCAATTACTCGCGCCCTAAAACTTTCTAAAGGAATAAGTGGTGCTTCATGCTCTGCTTTCTGCTTCAAAATTGAATAACATTAAAAAACATTTCTCTGACTTGTCCATGTAGTTTTGCCACTTAGAACTATAGACCTTCTTCAGAGGAGTCTCCATTCTTGCACTGCAATAATAATTTATTTTTGCATGGTTGAAACAATTTTCGCCTCCACTCGTTGGATGCAAGTGAAGCTTTATCCTTTTTTACTTGTTCGCGGCTAAGTCTGGGAATTACCCCAAGGGTGAGCAATGAGAAAGGGCGTGGGGATGGTATAAACTCTACAATAAGCTAACATAAAAAGAAAAAGGGAAATTGAGCGCCACTGTATCTATATGGACAACACTAGAAATTCAATACTCCTATGAGAAGATACAGAAACTCATTGAATTTAAGCACCATAAAAAAACTTACAACTTAATGAACTAACACATCTGGAAACCTCTGGAACATACTTACAACCTCTTCAATCTCGATGATCCTGAAACAAAAAGTACACAACAAATTTTCTATTAAAAAATACTGTTTGCGCTTTTTAATAATAAAGCATACTAGTAATTATGAGTGGATAATCTTGAGATTACCACACCAAAGGTATTTGAATTAAAAATGCATATCTAGAATAAATCAATTGTAACATATCTGCGCTTTTAAATTACTTCAGCATTCGTCTAATTTCATTATTCAAAAAATTTATTTTCTCTAAAATATTCTTATTAAAATTAGTTGTGCATGGAATAAAAAAATGGAGTCCAAAAATCTAATTTAATATAGTTCCTCTCTTTTAGTTTTTTTTAAATATGGTTACAAATACAAAATAATAAAATTGAATTCTGGTTTTTCTTATAAATCTGTCTTGACATAACAAGACCTTAATTTTTACTAATATTTCAAAACAAGATTTCTGATACCCAATGGACAAATCTGTGTATTGGTTTACATGTATATCACATCAATTTTAGTTAATATTCTTTATAGAAAACTTGAATCACATGCAGGTAATTTAAGCAAATAAAATTTCAAACTTATTCAGGTATAGAAATGATTAATGACATTAAAGATTAGACATCTGTAATGAACTTTTTAAAAAACAGGAAGTGGACTTTAGAATCACAATGCTTTAAACACATGTATACACCGCGTGTCTTGCAAAAATATCCTTATTAGTACTTCCTAACAATCATATTTCACGTTATTATTCGTGCACAAAATTTAGCATGATTAAGCAATCTTCTATTAAAATTTTATGTCTGCACTTTTAAAAGTCTGACAAACATAAGATCTGAAAGTTTTGATAGCTGTTCTTAATGAAGACGTTACCCCTTGTTATCGAACTGCGATGCACGTTTTCCGGATCCTGCTTACAAATTTGATGCCAAAAAACATCGAACAAGAGCTGTACGTTCTTCGTTAACGAAAGTTGCCCCAATCTATATATATATATATATATATATATATATATATATATATATATATAGTAATCTATGATTACTTTATGCGCTAAGGAATTAAAGATATTTTGTATTAGTATTAAATTACTTGAATAATGCGGTCTCACCGTTAACAATTACCGACCTCTTGAACCATTTTTAAGAGGAAGCGTGGTCTATTGCCTTGCCGGAGTAACAGGAATGACAGCTCTTCTGTGCCCCCAAGACGACCAGATCTCTTGCGCCTACCACGACACGCCTATTCTGAGGCCCCATTTGTCACGAACCCGTGACCCCATCTTTATAAGTTGCAGTCTTGATTACATGTTAAACTACAATGGCCGGCCCGGCTATCCGTGCCGTGCACGTAAAGAACAGCTGATACGCCTTGCGCGTCACCTCGTGACCGTATTCACGCAAGCGCTATCCTAATTTTAACAACTTGAAAGGATATAATTCGCCTATGGATTAGGCAACACAAACGACTGGTTCCTTTTTAAATACGTTTTCAGAGTGTATATTGTTATTAAATATTTCTGGGTAATGCATTTAAGCTAATAAAATGGTAATAATTTCCTGTTTCATTGTGGAATTGTTTCTTTCAGATATAACTATATCGAATACAAAAATCAAATATCACTGATCTACAATGCATAGATGTGATTCTTTCAAAACTAGTGCCACAGAATATATATTCGTTACATGGTACATAATCTAACCTAACCATTTTGCCTTCTTAATAATGAACGCTCTTGACGTACAATACAAAATAACACTATTCAATAACAAAACGACGAAATTTAATTTTTTATAGCAGGAAGTGAAATAATATACCAAGGATATAAAACAGCTGATGTAAATTGCAAAATTTTAAACCAACAGAAAACAAAACACCCTTGACACTTGGGCTGTGCGAAAGCAAGGTAATTTCTGATTAGTTGATTATACAAAATTCCACACCACTAAAACTGAAACTTTCGCAAACCGATTTTTGCTTTGTTGCGCATGATGACGGCGGGTTATTCTTAAAGTAATGTGACCTCTATTGTAGTGTTTATACGCTCTTCAATTTCATAATCACAATCTTGCAACAACAAACTCTGGTGCATAATTCGCGGAAATATATCTCTCTTTGATAAAGTCAAACAAAAACTATCACAGTCAGTAATAAGTTTCAAATGAATACTTTGAAGGTAAACATGAAATCGTTTAAGGGAATAAATTGCCATACACTCAATCTTATAACTATAATACTTAGTTTCTTGTTCGGTAGTGCTTTTACTAAAATAAGAAGCAGGATGGAATTTTCCATCCGCTTGGTTTTTCATCAAAATCGAACCATACAATGCAGTTCAGTTTCACTAGTAGGTGAATAAATAGCTAATATTGGTGTTGAAATTATTTACATTTTAAGGTTTCAAATGCTTTTGATTATCCTTGTGTAAAAGCTTTATATCCGTTTTAATAAGTTATGTAATGGTATAGCTATTAAGGATAACCCATTTATAAAACACATAAAATAACTCACTAAAGCTACAAAGTTGTGTACTTGCTTAAGATAGAAGGGAACTGGAAAATAATTCTCTATAGCCGATATATTTTCTTTACTAGATCTAATTCCATTTTCATTTACGTGATAGCCTTATAGGTTTATCATTTCTTCTAGAAATGAACACATGTCAAATCTCAATTCTAACAAATTGTCACTTACTAATTTCAGTACCTCCTTCAGGATATCTAAATTTTCATCTTTGGTTTTGTGGCAGTCATAATATAATCAAAATAAATGAGAGCCTTTTTCTCACAAATCAAATCTCGAAAAATCTCGTTAATAAAACGCATAAAGGTAGAGGGATTCGAGCTCAAATCAAATGGCATTCTACAAAACTGAAATTGTCTAGTTGGAGTTACTGAAGGAGTATATTCTGTGACCCTATCTACAGAAATGTGTTCTTTAAATCCAATTTAGTAAAGTATTTCTCATCCTTTAAATCGTCTAACTGGTCATCAATTAAAGGAAGCGGAAACTCATCTCTAATAACGTATTCGTTTGATGTACAAAATTTTGCACACATTCTATAATCTTCGGTTCCCTTTTTAATCAAAACCACCAATGAAAAATAATATCGTTAGCTAATAAATCTTATAAAATGTTATCTAAAATAATTTTCTATGCATAGAGTAATTTTCTTGGACGCGAATAAATTGGTATACGTTTTTGTACTGTTAAATATAATTTGAACTCGTTCTTAAATACAAAGGGTTTAGCTGAATCAAACTAATAATAATCTAGTAAATTTTTCATATCAGAAATAACATAACAGGCTAATGTATTTTTAATATTTATTACAATCGGATCATTTTTATAGACATCATCAATTTAAAAACCTCGCTGTTAAGAAATTCTGAATAATCTACTCCTACTCCAATAAAATTTTGTTTTTATAAAACAACTGTAATTTTTGGTTCGAAATTAAATCAAGGCCCATTAGACAAGGACATTTCATAGCATCCTTATTAACTATATAAAAAGTTTGTAACGCCAGTGCGTTATTTAAGCAAACATTAGATAATAAAAAATGATTTAAAAGATTCAAGTTAGTTAATGAGCTTTTAGCATGAAAGCCGCCTGTAACATTTAGAGAAGCTTTGGTAGTGTACATTTAATAAGGTGGCCAATTCAATATAATATTAAATTAAGATACAGAATTAAAGTAGTAAAGCACCTAGTATATTTTATACAAACAGCTATAGCGATCGGGGCTTTGCAATCTTCGTATTAAACTTAGAAAATACATATAGACACTCGAAAAATAACCAGCATACAAAGGTTTATTTGTACACATTCTCAGGAATTTAAGAACAAACCATTGAATCATAGAATTTAAGCGACACCCTACAACCACAATAATTATAAAACTAACCATACAAATTATTACGTTACATGTAAACCGTGAAAAAAATGTAGAGCTTACACGGATTTAAAGAAACCGCCACTATGGTATATTATACCCAATAATCTTACACTTATATAAATTTCCAACCATAAAAATTTTTTTCGAGCGTAAACAAATGTCGTCAGTTTTCAAAAGTGTGAGAACAAGCTGATCTGCCACATAAATACAACGACATTGACCTTGAAAATTTATCAGTTAGACTCACTACCTTGTGAAAATAAAAAATAACATGCGAAGATCATTTTACGAAAAACTTATAAAACCGCGGATACTAGAAAGGGAGATCTATCTATCATCTTCAGTTATTCAAGAACGGAGATTAGAGCACAACTTTGACTTCGGTTGACAGGCAACCATCACCGCGTAGGTTAAAGTTTGATTATTGGGTAATTCAAGCGACGCTATTTAACACCGATATTGCTAGTAGAAGGGTTCCCATACGCAACTGAATGCGCTGAATTAAAAATACCGTTAAAGGTTAAAGTGCTGTGTTGGAAGCTTTTACTCAACGCTAAGTTGGAGTATTGGATTTCCTGCAATTATTTTCATGCATAAAAGGTTGTTTGAAGTTTTGTATAAGACGAACAAAACCTGTAAGCTATTGAATTTTTGCTTTCCACCTGCCAAACGTTACTTGTTGTTATGCAATTAATAATTGCTATAGTGATAATAATAAAAATGAGCAAGCCTTATTATTAAGGCGATATTTGTAAACACAGAAATTCTCACATGATTAATTCACAACTGTATCCGCATAATTAATATGTAAAAATTAAATTGGTTGAATGTCTGTAATTGATAAGTTTAGGTTATTTTTTTTTGTAGATACACGCGTATTGGCCAATTATGGGTAGACCTTGGTTTTGTCTCTTTTTTATTTGCTGTAATAATGTTTGATAATATAGGTTAGGTGAATTAGACTTCGAGATTTGTTATCATTTGTGTTTATTTTAAATTAGTTGATGGTGAGAAACTTGTGCACAAGATTCCGTCGACCTCTACTGCAGTAAGAACCGTTATACAGTATCTCGAAACACCCATCTTCCGGGGAATCCTTAACCAGGGTTTCTACAGGTGGGTTGGCGCTCACAGGCATTACGAGGCAAAGGGAATTTAAATGCCTTTTGAAGTAGGTGTAAAACTATTTAGAAAAGTTATTATAATTTCTATACTCCTAAAAGTTTTGCATTTGCTTCCATAAAACGTTACTTCTCCAGTATAGGGTAAAATTAATTCAGGTACTTAATGCCAGTTCATTACATAACAAGTCTTATCATAAACATTTCTGTTAATATCAACTTCATCATAATACAATCCTAACATATGTAATTTAGAATTATTAATGCCTTGCAAAAATATTGGTTGGTCACTACATGGTTCAATTAAATCTACAGGAATGGCAGTTTCTAATAGGACTACCTGTATTTAGTGTACAATTAAGTGAAATATAAAATTTTGGAAATAACACTTGTAAAACAGGAATTGATAATATAACCGCAGTTGCTGAGCATAACCTCTTGTGGACAGTCCTTTACTTTGCGATTTGGTGAACCAGAAGTAAAACAGTTAGCAGGTAGTCGCTTTGGTCTCGGATAAATCCCTCCTTAATATCCAAAAGTATAATAATTGAAACACTTACTCGTTACCACCGGAATACGAATCGATTGAGTAACAATAACTTTCTATAAATATAAATATAAATTTCTCTAATTTTACTGAAGATTGCTTATTATAAAAGTGTTAATAATCTTTCTCCGATAGCCCCTTCTCCTTCCTTGCTTGAGCTTTTTTCGTCATTGAAGGAGACATTAACGAATTTTCTGAACTATAAACCAATAATTATTTGTTCCTTGGTTTCCGTGAAATTTAAATCTAATTCGCGACATAATGCTAACTTTTCATAGAAATTAATTAACGTTTTCTTTCATCTCTTGCATTCGCATTTGCGTTTGTAGCTAGCAATCTGTTTTTAGAGTACTAGAAGATTAGATCAGAATTGTGTAATACTTAAACGTGAAAAGGGCGTTATAGATTGAAACGGATGTCATGCTTCAAGTTGCTATAGGGATTGATAGCTGAATAAAATTCATCTCTGTTCATTGTAAAGTGCGTTAGCTTTATATTAGAGCAAACATGTGCATGAATAAGCAAATATGAAATTGTAATTTTTAATATAAAATTTGGCTTCATTTATATAGAAATATTGGTATTTTACATTTAACGTTTAAACACAAATTTAGTATTTACATATAAATCGAATTTGTCTTTTCTGACATCCTGGCGTCATAACATAGCACATTCGAAATATGTGGTTCAAAAGCAAATTTGACATGCATTTTTTAGTTTTATAATGGCATATTAATTTTGTCCGATAGCAAGTTTATTGTTGTCATAAAAAAACTCCTCCTTGGACGATTTTTAATCTTGGAATTTGTTACGGATAAAATATTACTATTACTGGTAAACTAAGCGTTAAGCAATTTATACTTTGAATCGCCCTGCAGTGGTGCGGAAGAATATAAGGGATAAAAAAGAAATTCAAAAATGATAACTAACAAGATTTCCAATCCAAAATTCTACATTAAATTAACACTTAACCCTGAAAGGTCTCGTATCTGTCAATATTGAGGGGCGCCAAACAGTCTTCACTGCAAGTTTTGTGATGTCCTTTGTCTGTGGAAGACTGTCGTTCCGCATAAAACTCCTTTGATTTGGTATTCTACAGGCGGTCATTATCAAGTTTCTCTGTCAAAATAAAATACTCCAGGCTGGCGTTGAGCGCCCTTAAAAGGGTGCTGTATTAAAGCCGCACGTTGAAGTGTCGCTAAAGAAGCGCCGTGACACGGTATGGTAAATTGTAAATTTGAAACTATAATCTTACCTTCCTTTCCATTCTTTGCCTGGCTAGCTCAACGGAAGTAATGTAATCTACAAAATGAAATGAAACACAGCAATCGCAAGAAAACATCTGTCAATTCCAAGACATTTTTCTTTCATACAAAACAGTTTATCAAACAACTCACAGTTTCAGTTTATACAGTAATTAATTGAAATTCTGTTTTAATATTTGCTTACAGATACACAAATAGGCGGATAATCTACTTATCTTTTATTCCCATGCTTGTAAGTGCGCTTGGCTAAAAACGCTTTACAAATATTTTATTATATGTTATAAAGCTTCAAACTTCGACCTCAAAATTCTCTGCATATCATCCACTTTACAATTGGAAAAAAATGTGAACTTATTCTAATTTAAAATATAAAACATTCAAATATTCTTATCAATTAACGAACAAAGAAATCCAACATTATATTTTTATGACTATTTGTTAAAGTTTGTGGAAGTGCATCTCTTATTTTTAATGAATTAGCTTTACAGTAGCTTTTGTATCAAGGTACATTCCCGTAGCGTTTTTAAAAAAAAAGAATTGTGTTCCATCACATAATTGCATTTAATAACTTCTTTTATGTTTAAAACTACTCACACATATAAATTTTATTGCAGCTCTGAATATTGTTTGGCTTTATAATCAAACGCGAATCAATCTTTACTTAACATTGCAACTTGATTGGTTTAGCACAGAATCAAATGCGAATTAATGAAATTTACATCGCCGATATCGTAAATTGAAACTCTTACATATTGCTTGGTGACGCGAATTAATGAATGAATCGTTCTATTTAAGTTTCGGCTTTTATATTAAAATTATATCTGTACGTCAGCGTTCTAGATTCTGTTTGATTTATTTGGAACGAGACATACCCTGGTGATGCAATATTTCCGCGAATTCCACGGTTTTAATGGCCTAATTATTGTCAAGTTTATGATTTATGATTTATTGTAAAACATTCTCTTTATCCTTGTCCAGTGCATGAAGTTATCTGCTACGATTTCTTTTTTTCGTATAGAGTAGTTGAACTCGCGGTATCTTATTTCAGTTCCATTTTACGACATTTTAACCACCTTGAGCTTCATTGTATCGGCATTTATTCACTTATTAGCTATTTATACAATATTTCTTAGTATTAAATGATGCATTTAACTTTATTAATAAAGTACTAGAGAATTCCAGAATCATTTTGTGTTTGTAACTTTTGAAATAAATTTAAATGCTGTATCTGCACACTTAATTAATAAGGGTTTGTTTATATTTTGCAAATGCGGCTAGATATTGTTTTTACGTGGATATTTTACACACGGGATAATTACTTTATACACGGAAGGTGTATTTTTATGAAAAATAAATGGCCTTTGTATTTAAGTCATAATAATTGAAATCTCGTTTTCAGTAATACACGAAGAAATGTATCACACTTGCCTTCTTTATGGCAAAGAAATGAATGGCTTTATATCTTTACGATTGAAATAAATTAATTTAAAATTTGCACTAGGTTTAAAGTTTTATATTCGTTTTACGATCTTTTTACAGTCCGTCGCTAATGTAATACACGGAAATTCAATCTCATAATTAATAGGGACTTTGTCTTTTATTGGCAAAGAAGTGCGCTTGTATTATACAGGGTAGCGACATTAAGTATTTGGAAATTTTAACTTTTTTCTGTTTACTCCTATTTGGATGGGTTTTATTTATGGAATTTAGGTTTCAATAACCTCGTATGGAGGTTGCGTTCATATTTGAGTGATTGTGGTATAGACCGACCACAATTTGTAGCATTAACAACGTCAGAGTAAGTAGAACGAACAGCAGTCGTCAGTCACTAAAATATTACTTGATGTACATAATGCTAAATTTTATAAGGATAAAAAGATATACCTTTAAAGAAAAATCACATAGGTACGCAATTTTTTACTAATTTAGTTATTTACTTTTCGAGAAATATAGATACCAAATAAATCAATCAATAACAAAATACAATATTGATAAATATTATATTATAAAATTATTCTATAAATCAACTTTACTAAAGAATAACTTTGTTTAAACAAATGTTATATGTTAGAAGATAGCAATTCTATTCAAAATTACTGACGTAGCGTACGCTATCTTGATGATAATATAGAAAGCGATATTTCTCTTTATGCAAAACTAGGAAGATTTTATGTAGATACAGTTCAGATCATGCACGACACGAAACTACATTGTTGATTAGATGCACGATTCACTCACACACAGGACCTACATTTTATCTTTCATCCCAACAGAGGCGTATTTTTGTGAAAAATGCTCCCCTATCTTTTATCAAGCGATCGGTGTCGAGATTCGAACCCGGACCTTGGGCTTAATAGTCACATGCAAACCGACTAAGCCACGGTGCCACCTTCTCTTTAACGTTTTCTACACTTGTTTATTTCCAATGTTTCACTAGAAGGTACTACATTGAGAAGGAGACGATTTTTTTAACAGGAAATTTTGAATTTTATCGAACCCTTGGTGTTCCAAATAGGGTACGGATCGGAACGTGCATGACAACATTCGCTCGGGACCTACATTTTACCTTTCATCCGAACAAGAACGTATTATTTCAAGCGGTCCGTGTCGGGAAACGAACCCAGGACTTTGGGCTTAGTAGTCACACGTGAACCAGTTAAGCTACGGAGCCGCTTCTCCCTGACGTCGTCAAACCGTAATCCCTTAAAGGTCTCCTTAAGACGTGACAACGAAAAAAAAAGTCAGTAGGAGCAAGATCTGGAAAGTAGAGTGGGTATTCCGAAACGGCCGCGCTACGCTGAGCTAAAAACTGGCGTACAGGAATACTCGTATACCATGGTGCATTGTAGTACAGTAGCGTCCAATTTTCGGTCTGAATCATCTATGACCTAACGCGCCGGATGCGTGGCAGCAAACGTTTAAGACTTTCCAGTTAGAATGCGGCATTCAGTGTTTGGCCAGCAAGGACAAATTTTTTATGGATGATTCTCTCTGTCGAAAAATGTGATCAGCGTGGTTTGGTTTTCACGTTGCATTCTTTCACGCGGTTTTTGTTTTCGCGGAGAAGAAGGTAACTTTACATTTAATTTTTATTCTAGAAGGTACTACATTGGTGAGGAAGCGGGTTTTTTCCCCAAGAAATTTTGAATTTTTCTGAACTCGGAATTCCAAGCAAGGTTTAGAATATTTAACGTTCGCGACAATACCCACACACATGTCAGGAACCGAACCCGAGACTTTGGGATTGATATTCACACGCGAACCAACTAAGCCATAGAGCCGCCGAAGAAAGTGACCGCCATTCCATTGATTCTCATTTCGAGGTTGTACTTGAAACATCAAGACACGATCACTGTGATAATGGTACCCAGAAAAGACGAATCCCGGTCACACGGGTCTATGAAATCGACACATGTTTCAAAAGTCTTATTTTTTGCTCGTCTGTTAGAATGTGCACCACAAATTGTGAAAAATTTTACATTTGTACAAATCTTTATGGATAATGGGTCCCTCTGGATTTTGTTAATACTAACCTTTTCTGTTATTAATCGCAGAGTCATTTGCCGATCTTTTCCTAGCAGTACCCGTACATGTTCAGTATATTCCAGGCTCCTGCTTGTGTATGGCCGGACTAAACGCGGTTCGCCCACCGCTTCCTTGCTAGCGCGATAGCATGTAGACAATTCGTACATACATTCTGTTCTCACAGCACCTTGGTCGTAGACTTGCACCAATATTTCGTGGGTATCCGTCGCGGTTGTATCCAATTTTAAGCAGAACTTAATGTTGTGTCGTTGCTCCATGGCTTTTCGACGCACACTCCTAGGAACACTCTGTTTTAATGAATACACTGCTTTATCAGCCTCGTGCACTCCCTGACAGAAGACAAGTCCATGCATCTCCATGAATACCTACGCATGAGTGCCGATATATTAGACCATTCACCGAATTTAATAGACAAGTCGTGTATATTTATTTTGTTTTAATTAAGAATCATTCTAACGAACCAATAATCAGCTTCCTGAGAGTAGCAAGAAAAAAGTAGAATTGATTCTTCTTTAACTAAATACTTAGACTAACAAACTTTAGAAATGACAACTTATACAAGGACCAAAGAATATTTTTATTTGACGTTCTGTTTTCTCAAAAAATAAAGCTCATAAAAGTTTTTGTTCGAAATCTCTTTTTTCCTTGAAAAATAAATGAGATGTAAAAGCGTGGGGTTCACGACTGGCATTCTCTTTAAACATATCGCTCCAAGATAAACACATATTTCGGAATAATATTCAATTACATTCTCAATCGTGAAGTGTTCTACTTTCTTGCAGTACATGCATAATATTTTAAGATCTGAGAATAGTCAGGTCACACACAAACACTATGTTCTGGTTTTCTAGCTGATATTGATATAACATCGTCCTAATTGTTCTGAAAATAACTCTCAATTAATACTTATTCAAGGATCTACAGTAATGTTTAACCAGGTAGTTTCATTAATCAGCTATGTGAAGAAGAAATGCGCATTTCAAAATAGAGAACTAACGGTATCATATACGTTATACAATGACACTAATTTGTTGTGACGTGAAAGCTTTGATTCCAAATGGTGTGAAATATGGGCTTTATGCGTTGAAATTCACACGAGTTGGTTGAATCGATTACTATGTGTTGCTATTTAGGTTAATTGCACTAGATAATTCAATTCAGAGTTTGCTCCATCTTGTTTGTTGCGTTAAATTCCTTCACAGTATACTACAAAAATGGCAGGGCTAATTTTATTGCCAAATATGTCTAGCTTTTCCAAATACATACTTATCTAATTGAAAATTCTAAACGTTTAGCTCAAGATTAGCACCAACGTAAAGATATAGTTTAATCAATTGACAGCTTAATTGACTCTTCTAGTTTAAGCGGCCAGCTGGCAACTTGTCTCAGATAGTAATCCCGTTGAAGTAGCAAAAATCTCCAGCGCCTGTGTTTAGGTTAAATAAAAGTTTCTAATAGGTGCAAATCCATGTGTCACGAAAAGTGAGTATAAAAGCTACAAGAAATACAAATCCTTCATACGTTTCAGCTGTTATTAAATTCTCGAATTCTAGAGGGACATCTCAGCCTTACGCGTTACTGTAAAAGCACATTTCAGAAAAAAGCTCGAGGTATTTATTCGCGACGGTGATTTATTGGATGGAAAAACGCTTGGGGACAAAAACTTTATTATGTAAAAAGCTGGTACGAAATTGTTTTATCAAATAAAACGTACCGCATTGTTACGTTCTGAAAAAGCAAGACTAAATTTCTAACGGAACGGCTTTACTACCATGTAAGTGTGGCGCTTCTACCCATGAAAAGATTAAATGTTTGACTTGTTTTGAAAGGTTGTTTACCGAGACTATAAAAAGTATTTATAACATCTTTAATTAATATTATATCACAAATTATTCGTTCACGAAAACAATTGCTAGAATGTTTTAAAGTGATGCCTTCACAAAATTATAAAACAAAAGGGATTTGAAACTTTCTAATTTTAATACATCATAAAACCCCTAACCTAACCTGCTCAAGAATATACCTCAAGAAAATATTCATGAATGTGTCACTCAAAGTCGATTAGCGTTACGTTGAGCTTCAGAAAGTTTGCAACGCTATAACGATGTAAATAAATTAAACGTCCTTTGTTAATTGGATGAGGTTTTTATTAAAGTGGACATATGTCGCTTCTTCATTTTCCACTTGTATATATATATATATATATATATATATATATATATATATATATTGCTGTGATATGGTCTTTATTATTTTAAGCCCCAATGTTGGGCGTCATTTTTACTGTTATGAAATTCGCCTTTTGATATGAAATATTAATTTAGGATTTTACCCCGACTAGCTCACTGAATAAATCGTATTGAGTTCAAATAAAGCAATTCTAGAACACACAATATAATAATTGATAATATGTACAATACTCAAAATTTTCCTTTTTATACAAAATATCTACGTTTACCAGATTTATGCTTTTCTGAAAGCCAGCAAAAATATCTTTTAATTACATTCAGGAACCTTCGAACGTTCCAAGATACCTTCCCTTGTTTTCATATTTTTATGTGACCTTTTTGATTACTCTTACAAATATACAATGTATAGCAAATATTAAATTTTAATAAAGTGTTTTAAAAATTGCTAACCTGGAATGGTTTCTGGAGTTCCATCCTAGTCTATGGTGTGCATCCCCTTTCCGTGTCCGCTTTACACTTTTTCTTTTTGGTACTTTATGTTTGCGTTAAGACATCAATCAAATTATCTCCACGAAAATGGCATCAACAAAATGCCGTCCCCATATTAGAATCACCTCCCATTAAAATCGCTTCCAACTAAAGTCGTACCCAATTAAAGTACGTCCCAAATTTATATTTCCAAATTAAAGTACGTCCAAAATTTTACGTCCAAAACTATATTTCCAAATTAAAGTAACACCAAATCAAAGTATGTCCAAGATTAAAGCCGTGTTTTGTTAATATTAGAAATAAATTTAATTAAGTTGTTTAACTTACGTCTATCTGTAGATCGGCTTATATTTCGTTGCACAAATTCTTGCACTTTTAAATTTTATTTATTTAATTTACATTTCACCAATTACATGAGTTTTTACCATCTTCGAACATAGTTGTTGCTCAGTTAAATATAGACTAAAATGTTGTTCAGTTTCTATCGTATATATAAGCCCTTCCTCCAATAGTTTTCATTGGCGTGTTTACAATCAAGGCTGGTTTTTTGCCTCATCTGGCAGAACTCAAAATTTTTACAAATTATCTAGTTTAAATTTTCGACGAATGCTCTATTCCTCACGTCCGCATTCAACATATTGCAGCATTATCCTAGGATTTCCAACTTTTGGCTTTTCATCAAGTCACGTATTCGATGTTTGTCAATTTATCATGTAATTGAACCGCCTGGTGTTTATTCGTTTGCCACAGAATGTTGGTTTTTTGAACAAATGTGTTCTTCTCTAGTCACAACGATTTTCTAATAATGAATTATTTACGATGCGTTTACGTTGATATTTTCGACGCAATTGTTAAATATTTGGAATGCCCATTTATCTATGTTTCCCGGTAATTTAATTTTGATACAAATGGTTGCGTTTTAAAATCTTATCTTTACTTGTAAACTATACTTAAACATATCTATGTTCTCATGCATTTAGTTACATATCTTTTATATACAGTGTCCTCTTAATTGGCATTATGTAGAGTAGTCGATTTACTCTTATAATTTCTGGAATTATTTGATTTTCTTAAAGTTAAAGTTGTTTATATTTATCCTACGACCCCCATGACTTAATCTACCCTTAAACTACCCTATTATCATATATATATATATATATATATATATATATATATATATTTACACATATATAAAATATCCTAGACATTTATGCGAAACCTAAATGATCATTTCAAATCTAGCTAGTAACTGAAAAATGGAAAATATAATATACCGGACTGGATTCGAACTTATATCTTCAGCTTTCTCGACCGATGCGTTTACCAATTACACCATCGAAACGGATGAAAATTATATAACTCTAAATCATGTTCACAACCATATATCAACCTAACTTCTAAATACGTTTGGCATCTTTGTCGATCATATTTGACAGTGTAAGTTTTGACTTATGTCAGTTATAAACAGGAAGCGACGCTCAAAATTACGGCTATAAGTTAACTATTAATTACATAAGGTTAGTTGATAAATACCTATGTATTATAGTTAATGAGATGAAATAATAACTTAGACTATTATGCAAAGCTCAAATGCTCATTTTAAATCGAGCTAGTAATTGAAAGTAGGAAAATATAAGGTTCCGGACAGGATTTGAACCTGTATCTTGTACATGACAATTTTCTACTGTGCATGTTACAACTGTAAAGGCCAAAATCTTTTCTTAAAAACAAAGTTTGTTTATAAAAACTATCTGCAACCAACATTACATGTACACATCCAATATTCCTTTATGATACAATTACATAAATTTCTTTAGTATGAAAAGTCATACAGAATAAATGCTTTGTTTTTTTTTGTTAAACAAATAATTAAGTTTCATTTTGTTTACAAGATATCTGTTACAAAATTCCTTATACTAAATTTTAGAATTACATTTAGAACTCACAGGTTAATCTCTGTTTAGTTTAATTGGTCCTAGTTTGCTTAATACACAAGTGGTGTAGTTTTGTGAAACTAAATAATTTAATACTTTGTAGTATCTAAGTTACTCTAATTTTTAATAAACATTCGACTCTAGACTATTATCGTGAAGCCATTCTTAAAGAAAAAAAACACAGTATGATTAGCATGGTAAAACTTGTTATTAAGGTACCAAAAAAATAAACAGGAATTTCATGAAACCCTTGCTTTACATGTCATTATTTAAATAGTGAAAGTCATAATTTTTAGTAAGATCACGTATTTTTTATTTTTAAATTAAATAAAAGATAAGATATTTATGTAGGCAGAAGACAAAAGGCATTTAGATTAAATAATAGATAAGATATAAAGGTACAATTTGATTACTTTATCAAACAGGAACCAATAATTTTTTTTATGTAGACAAAAGACATATAGTTGATTATGTCCAATACGGCTGGAGCTTCTTTAAACCATATGTTGAAAACAGGCAGATTACAGGAACCAAAAGCAGTTGTGTTAACTTTTAACCATAAGTGAATTTAAAGCACGGTGTGGATCAACCATTTTTACAGATGTCACTTCAGACAAGGTAAAGTCGCATCTTGATAAATTTTTTAACAAGATAAATTAAAGGTGATATAAAAATTACAGATGTGGCGTAGCGAAGTACGGTAGTTGTACTTAAAGTTATATTTAGTTGAAGCTTCTGTGCAAGACACAAGACGGAGCACGCTTTTTAAAATCTTCTGAATTATTAATGTGCGTAGTACTTATGTCGAGACATAGGTGACCGGTACGTCCATTATAAACACGATGGTCGGCAAAGCCACTTCGAAAGAACACCGTTGCTTAAAGCTGTACACCACGCTGCACAAGCCAACAAGATAAGGGAGCACGTTCAGCACCAACATACTCAAGATATGACCCCCTGAAGAGGTGCTCGATACAACCTGTCGTTAACATTTTAGAAACCAGAAAGTAGGGTTATTGATATTGATATCAATTTCAACTCCTCAATGGTCAAGAATTAAAATACACCACTAGTGTATTAATCAAACTAGGACCAATGAAATTAAACAGAGATTAACCTGTGACTTCTAAATATAATTATAAAATCTAGTATAAGGGATTTTGTAACAGATATCTTGTAAACAGAATGAAACTTTATTATTTGTTTAACAAAAAAAAAGCAAAGCATTTATTCTGTATGACTTTTCATACTAAAGAAACTTATGTAATTGTATCATAAAGGAATATTAAATTTGTATATATAATGTTGGTTGCAGATAGTTTTTATAAACAAACTTTGTTTTAAAGAAAAGATTTGGGCCTTTACAGTTGTAACATGCACAATAGAAAATTGGCATGCACTCTTAGGCTTTTGAGACCCATGCGTTTTCCAATTACGCCACCGAGACGGGTGACGATAATTGGAAAGTCCACAAATCTAAATGATGTACACAACCATATATCAACATAACTTTCAATTATGTTCGACGTTTTTGTCAATCGTATCTCACAGTGTCAAGTTTTTAACTTATGTCAGTTATAGACAGGAAGCGACGCTCAATTTCTTATCTATAACTGACATAGGTCAAAACTTGACTGTCAGATACTGCATAAAGCAATATCCAAGTAATAGTTCATATTGGAACCATTCAAATAAGCTTACTTTCTTTTGAGGAATTTCTTTAAGTCTTATCCTTGAAATTTTCAAAAACATTAACTAAATTTAAATAAATGTAGATTATACTTCAATGTCCTTCTGTAATTCTCAAGTACATCGTTTATTTTTAAACCTTTACTAATAAAAACGAATATTGTCCAGTTTAGATTTATATTGAATCCTTAAGATTTCTTTTATAATCATAATACATTTACAATTAGCGAAAAATGCTTTTCTTAAGATAATTTATAATTAATCAAAATTAATGAATTTTCTAATCCACAGATCTGGCAATTAGAGTACATAAAATACGGCACAAGTGGGAATGTTGTTTTTTTTTCTAAAATCAAATACAAAAGTTATCTCAGAACAAGTATATTCCTTTTATCATTTCACTTTCTTAAACAAATATTTAAGCATTACTGATTGGTTTATAAAGAAAAAAAGGACAATACATATAATATATATTCAAACATCTTCCTTGATAGCTTTGTAAGCTGAAATTTTTCAACGCATGTTTGCTACTAAAAGGAAACTGAAGTTAAAATATTATACACAATTCAGTACTTTTATAGCAAAAATGAGGATGAAACACTTGTTTACAAATAATTAATACCGTATGTAATTGCGGATGAAACTCTTTGAAAAATGCACTACAACGCGTAAATCAAAGAATAAGAAGGGGACAGTCTTTGACTTGAATATTTTGATTATGCTTATTTTTATTTTATATGTGAATTTTTTGTATAGGTTCAGGAATAATTTGGTACATGAAATATTTGATATTATGTACGAGGTAAGAGGGTCTGTTTAAGTATTTGTGTGCAAAATTGGCACTAAAGGTCAAGGTTTTACTATGAGCTCGTATTGAATCACAGATAGAGTAAGAAATGTGTTGAAGCCCTATTACTTGCCTTCAATGAATACAAAATATATTATCGTGTGTAAATATTGAGCTAGGAATTTTACTGTGTAAGGGAGTATTACAAGGGGGGGTGTATATCACTTGTAAAATGAGGTGTGAAGGAACAGTCTAATTTGATTTGGCTTGTATATTCTTTTTAATTGGAGTGTAAATAAATTGTGTGTATTTATCGTAGGGTTTTTAAGCAAGGAGGACGTGGCAATTAATAGGCACCACAAACGTAGCGTGGCTCGTAGCAATCATTGACGCCCAAGTCATGGGGCTTTCATCGAAAAAGAGCCCGCGGCAATATACACACACACTTATATATATATATATATATATATATATTACGATAAAAGCACGATTGACGTACACAACACTCGCGGAAGTCATGGAAGCTTAAGATTGAACATAAGCAACCTAATATCATTGGGAGAGAAGACTTTAATACAAACTAAGATCTAAAAGTAACAAACTGCTATATGATATCACATTCCTAAAAAGTTACCGAATGTGGATGGAGTAACTTTTCACCAAGACAATCAGCAAATTCTGAAAAGTACAAAAGTACAAACCTGTCGTACATATGGAAATTTATTTATGCTACGAGGCAAAGCTAAGACTGTTCCCACGTCTGGACCTTTGTACCACAGTGCCCAACGGGCAACATCTATTTATTTAAGACACCTTCGAGCAACTGACATACTTTTAAATATGAAACGAAACCAGCAATAGAAATTATACAATAGAAGAAAAAATTTAATAGTTTTCGATGGGAACCAACAATGAAGAACAAAATTCAATATACTACAAGAAAAGAATACGTTACACATGCCCCAAAATTATAATTATCCGATGCAGTAAACAGTGTACCATTGATAGGGCTGAACCACGCCATTACCTTATCCCAGTTACCCGTATGAAACTACTAACACGGAATAGAGCATCAAATCCTTATTTAGAGATCAATGCGACCAAGCCCACGAAGACGAATCAGGAGAGTTTAGGACTGCAAATCCCCTAAAAACACGAATATTTGAAGAAACTAAAAACACAACGGTAATGTATATATTGTGAATTCCTATGAAAATAGCTCTAATAAAGTCTACTTTTGCTTTTTTAGCTTAATTGCGATATATGCGAATGCGAATGTGCATTTGTTACGAATAAAATAATCGTTAGACTGTTGAATTTGAAATTACACAGAAGAACGGAACCCCGTAATAAATTAAGGTTGCCGGAGTGGATCCCTACATAAACAAATTGATAATTGCAAAGAGTAATAAGTAAATGCAAATTACCAACCTACTGTGCTATAAACTCTTGCACTTAAAGGCTTTTGGTACTGTCTTAAATTATGGACCACAACTTCTCTGGTCCAGAATACGATTCTTGGAAGGGCGAGCTTTCCAAGGGGATCCTGCTAATGTCGGCTTCCTAGTAGTATGAAGTTCTCTTTTTACAACCAATCGCAATCTAAACAAAGAAACTAAACACTTTCGTTTCTCTGCGTCACCTAATTCTATTTCACCACAATAGTCAAAGCATTATCCCTATAGACAGATACATAAAATACAAAAAAAAATTCTTAAATAACCTAAATAGATTTAATACATACAATTTTTAAATACATAAGTACAGTCTATTTTTGCAGCTATAATCACTTGCAAGTTACCAACTATAGCAATTTAATCTATTCGTCGCCTTTCTAAATTAAATCTCAGTGTCTAGTGTTTTATATACCATAATTTACCATTATGGTGGACGTGTTATGATTTCATCACTATGTTACAAATATCAATTAACAATAAAAAAATATGTACTATAATAGCTTACAGTTTTATATCTTTTGGAGATTCTAGAAAGAAGCTTCCATAAACCGGACTTAAGTCCCCAAATGTGAAAGGTGATGGAATTCCAACTATGTTGATAACATCTGTTCAACCTGTTTTCGTCTGTCGGGCCCGTCTACTTTGAAGTCTGCGGATATCACCAAGCTGGAATCATTTGCAATAACTATAAGACACAACTGTTTACTTCTACAACCCCTAGCAACAAACTACCTATTCCTCACATGCTTTCTCTTTGTCGGTACAAGAGTAACTTTCTTTGTTGTTTTCCTCAGCTGTCTAGCCTTGGTCATTTCCTCCCACTTTCTATGTTTTGAGGTGAACGCCATTGCATTACGGTCCTCATGACGAGCTTACTGGTATCACGTGAAAAATATGTGGTTGCATATGGATTGATGCCTGATCAATGTTATCCTATGTACTCAAAAGTCGTGCAATTGTGTACATTAAAACCTTTGTGAGTTTCACAAAATTATAGACAAAATCTAAGTGATTAAACTTTATGATAATAATATTATGTGTATCCTATCTGGGCTTGTAATATGCAATTTTTCTCACTAATTATTCTAGAAGCTTCTTAAACTTAAAAAAATACTATTACCATTGGTCTGTTTATACAAATTGACTACAGTAATTAGTCATGCTTGCATCTTTGTATTCGAATTTGTAATGCATAATATTGAAATCTGTTTTCCATTTTGCGGATCTAAACTAAGATATTGACCCGAGTTGAACTTATTAGTCACACGCGAATTTATTCAGCGGTGGTGCTGCCCCAGATACTTTTACTCCTATATTTGATATTTTAATACTTCACCCGAAGGTACTACATTGGCCAGGAAGCAATTTTTTCACCTGAAATTTTTTTATTTTGCCGAACCTTTGCTATTCCAAACAAGGTGGGGATCTTTAGCATACCTGACAACACTCACAAACGGTGCCTATATTTTTTCCTCTTCCGAACGACGACGTATTTTTGTAAAAATTAATGACCTAACTTTTTTTAAGCGGTTCGTGTCGGGAATCGAACCCGCGATATTGGGATTTGTAGTCACAAGCGAACCAACTAAAACACAAAACCGCTCCGTAACCTTTTACCGCTCCTCCAGATGAGGCCAACCAAATAACAGATTTTCATTGAACAGCAGGTGGGAGCTTCTTCAAAAACTTCACCCTAGACTTTGTGGTTCGTTGGAAATATTTACATTGACATTGTCCCAATCAGAGAAATAAGAAGAATTTTAAATTTGCTACCTGTCAATCGAGGACACATTAGTCTTTATTAAAAGCGATCTCCTTCCTCCACTTCAATGGAAGTTAGGTTGAATAGTAGATAAATTCCCCGGCTCGAACGGTATTTTGCGCGTCGCTGAGGTTAATATTTTACGCTGAAACTTCAAGCGACAATTGGTCAAATAGCACTATTTCGTAAACCTGAGAAAAATAAGAAAAATTTTACGAAAAGTTCAAATTATGTAAACATCCATTTCCATAGTAACGTTCTTATTCAATTATTAATGCATAAACCAGTATATGACGAAGTTTCATTCTTATTACATGACTTATTTTTGTTTTTAGATACCGTCAACTGGGGTAATTTTGTCCCAGTTTTGTACGATTTCAAGCTGTAAATAGATAGAAAATGATGTGTAAGTTGCTTTTGATATAAAAATGGCATGGGAATGTAATATAGCCAAACTTTGTATCTCCTAAATTTTTTAATTCTGACCTGCATTCTCTTGTAAACTAGACATCAGCTATTTCAATAGAGTTGTAAACTTGTGTTTTGGAATCGTACTATACTTGAACTCAACCTTAAACTTTTCCACTTCCCAAGGATTGTACCCCATAATTTCTTCATCGGTGCAAAAAATTACATCTAGCGATCGGGTTACATATGTTGAGTTTGGTGGGAGACAAACAAATATCACGTTGTGCTTTTCGCGGAGACTAACTATGTATAAACTAATATGTGAGAACAAATTGTCCCCAATAAATTGCACTCGGACATCTTGCTTTCTAATCGTCCGTTAGAAAATAGATTCAAACCAATCCTCAAAACATATGGTATCAAACCAACCATTTTGGGTCCCATTATATTATACACCTTCAGAAAATATTCGGGCTTATCCAATTCTAATCGTCTGTTAGAAAATAGATTCAAACCAATCCTTAAAACATATGGTATCAAACCAACCATTTTGGGTCCCATTATATTATACACCTTCAGAAAATATTCGGACTTATTCAACATTTCCTTATGAATTTCCGTTAGTTTATTTTCAATGCTAGATCTACTGATGCCATACTTAGTTTCTACAGCTCTTTGAGTTAGTTCATCTGATCTCATAGCTTCTAAACTATCCTCTAAGATCCCCGGTGTAGTTCACATATTCTTTGGTGCCAAGAGCATTTATTCGATTTCTAGGCATTTCTTCTGGTTTGACTAAATTCAAGTTTAAAAATATGAAAAAATATAAAATATTAACAATTGGGGAAACTTTAGCCTACCCACCATTGTGGGTCAGTGTTTCCTCGAACCTTGGGACAAAGTTGTCCTAACGTACAAAAATATAATTTGTGCAAAAACTATATATAATAGAGAATTGTGACCGTAAAATACTTTGAGACAATAAGAAACGATGTAATTAAATCCACTTACCAGTTCCAAAAGGTATACAATTAGCTTCAAAAGTTGTATGCTATAAAAACTTTCATTTTTAAACATCAACAAGAACAGGTAGTAGTGTGTAGTTAAAGACAAACAAAAGTACAAAAACTTGCCCTATTAGTAAAGCCTGTATAACCATCTATTGATAATGCAAAATAAAACGGAATATTTCTATCTAATGGCTATCCGCAAAACGTAAACCTTTTTATTGTATTGGGATAAAGTTAGCTGTAACGAGTCAAAGTTACCCCAGTTGATGGTAAAAATAATGATACTCCGTGAGTAGAAAGATGTTTTTGAAATAGTTCTTCATACATAAATTTCAAGGTACTCGATTGCGAGTAAATGCGTAATTATTGGGATCGTGTTTCCAAAACATTATAAAGCCCAATTTATGTAAGTGTACAATATCTAATTTCATACGGTCGTATTTTGTAGAAAGCAAGAGTATGATATTCAATTGAGTTTTCCTCATAATAACAAACATAAGACCGTGTTCATTGAACTTCTAGAATCGTCCATTACGAAAGTGGAACAAACATGAATGACAGACATAAATCAAGCGATAAGAGCGTAAAAATAACCCACATAGGTAAATGTATTAATTAAAGATAGCCCGCAGCTATTCGAACGTCACACTTCTCTGAATCATGCCTTCAAATCCAACCAATTGAAAAAGGTTGACGAATAAACATGAAGACTCTAGATCAAATGTAAGTTACCGAACCCATATTTTCAATCAATCAAAACGTAGGAGTAGCAACCAGAGGTGACTCGAAGCTTCTGGACATATGACGTTGCAAGACCCGATCCTATAAAACACAACGGAAATCAAATACAGAGGTTAGTTGTTCAATACTCATTTTAAACTACTTTAATTGGAGACTTTGAAAGTTTATTGCTATTCTGAAGAGAGTAGATAATTACCAGGTGTTGAAAATGGAATAAGAAATTAAAATCAATCGAGATGAATTATTTGGAATGCGATGGTTTGTTACAACTTATATGAAACAATTTGCATGGAAAGGCGTATCTGTTAAGACAATTTAAGTGATATTGAAGTTGAGATTAGTGCTTACAATATGGAAGATTGCCAACATAATTTACACGGTAAAATTTTAAAAGGACATTTCTATTATTTAGATAAGTTAAGTTATCAAAGATTTTGTGCACAAGCCTTTGTGTAAGAGTTGTACAAGTAGATAATTTGATTTAAGGCTTGCGAACATTCGGTGGGTTTTGCAGGCGCATAATAAAAATTATTAAACATATCTGATCAAATACACTTAAATCCGATTATAAGGAAAGTTTATTAAAATTATCCTACTTATTTTATAAAATTTTATACATAATTCATGTAAATAGGGAATGATTTGTGAATGAAAATTCTAATTAGAAAGGAGATGTAAGCGAGTGATTATCCAGCAGTTATAATATTTTTATGTTAGATTTATGATTTTGTTCCTACGGCATAACTGTTGTCGCGATTTTGGACACTATCATTAAAGTTGCCTTGGAGGAGAATTCTTTTTTTAGATGTAAAATTTTGTTTGTTAAAAAGCGGCTCTTATGGATGTAGTAATGGTTATCTAAAAGATTTCTTGTTAAAAAATATTTCGTATCATTATAAGTTTGATGTTTGATTGGTTTTAGTTTAAATTGAACTTACAAAATAATTAGGGCTACCCTTTTACTAGAATCATCTACTCAAATTTATATACTTATATAATTGTTTTTTTTCCATACAAACATTTTTACATTTTATTTGCTGATGGAATTGCTTACTGTTGTATACAGTCTCTTTATATTATATTTTTCAGCCCATCCCTCTTAAATTTAGTGAATTTGATGGACAATATGTTTCATCACTGATAAAATAGGTGATGACGGATTAGTTTGAGTGGGTAGAACTGTGTTTTTGTACGCGGCCATGAACATTTATGGTTATGGATCTCACTCCAAAAAGGCAGCATACAGAAGAGTAGGAAAACAATCCATAACAAGACAGTGAGAACAGTCTCACATCAACCTTTAAACCGATAACTCAAGAATTGCGCGTTGCGACTCCGGGAACTTCTTCAACAATAATATGACCCACCACCAACAATAATAAAAATCAGGGTGTGTATCCCTTTTCGGTTCCTAATGGATTGTTTATTACAGCCCGCTACACTATATTTTCATAAATAAACTTAAATTTTTTGACACCCGTAAATAAAGAAAATGACTAACAACAAAATTACTGTAAGCATTTTACTTACCAATATAAAATATTGACCAAATTTGAAATTAAAACAAGTCTATGTTACGTTGTAATTGCCCGCCTGCGCTTTCTAACATAACCTCAGATAGACTTAGTAGTGTTAAATACGGTAATGTGCGTTGATATCACCTTACTTGTGATGTTCCAATGCTCCACCCAAAGGTGCGTTAATATTACCGTGCATTTTCATTTCCAATGCTCCACCTGAAGGTACTACATTGGCCAGGAGGCGAGTTTTTTGTTGCCTGGAAATTTAGAATTTTGCCGAACCCTTGCGTTCCAGGCAAGGTAGGGATCTTTAACGTGCGTGACAACACTCACACACGGGACCTCCATTTAATCTCTCATCCAAACGAGGGCGTAATTTTTGTGAAAAATGCTTTCCTGCCATTTTTCAAGCAGTCGGCCGTGTCGGGATTCGAACCCAGGACCTTGGGATCCGTAGTCTTACGCTTACTACATTGATCCACGGTAACGCCGCGCGTTGATATTACCTTACATGTGATTTTCCAATGCTCCACCCGAAGGTACTACATTGGCCAGGAAGCGAGTTTTTTTTTACCTGGAAAATTTGGAATTTTGCCGAACCCTTGCTGTTCCAAGCAAGGTAGGGATATTTAACGTGCGTGACAACACTCACACACGGGACCTCTATTTTACCTCTCATCCGAACGAGGGTGTATTTTTGTGCAAAATGCTCGCCTAACATTTTTCGGGCAGACCGTATCGGGATTCGAACCAGGGACCTTGGGCGTAGTAGTCACACACATACCACTACGCCACGGAGCCGCCTTGCGTTGATATTACCGTTCATTTACATTTCCAATGCTCCACCCGAAGGTACTACATTGGCCAGGAGGCGAGATTTTGTTGCCTGGAAATTTAGAATTTTGCCGAACCCTTGCCGTTCCAGGCAAGGTAGGGATCTTTAACGTGCGTGACAACACTTACACACGGGACCTCCATTTAACCTCTCATCCGAACGAGGACGTAATATTTGTGAAAAATGCTCACCTGCCATTTTTCAAGCAGTCGGCCGTGTCGGGATATGAACCCGGGACCTTGGGATCCGTAGTCTTACGCTTACTACATTGATCCACGGCGACGCCGTTGATGTTACCACTGATTGTGCATGAATCTTAAATGTACCATTGTAACTCACCTTTCGGTCCCTCTGTCACCACCTTAGTATTACCTGGGAATATGGGGTTGTCAAGGATATGGATTAAGTTTCGGATGGATGAAACTATCTCACTTACCGTAGTGACCACTAGATTGCAGTTTGATTCAAAAGAGAGCTTAAATGTGGGCATGAGCTGATTACGCTAACTCAAAATTCAGAAGAAAGCATGACGCCGCCGCATCTTTAAACATGATCAAAATACATTGGTCTTGAGAGGAGATGCCAAAACTTTCTAACAATTAACTCAAGGCTCACAAATAAATTATCAACAATATACTACGGAATATATTCTAAAATAGATTGAGTACCAACCTGATGTCAGTATTAACTCTGAAAAGAAAGTCACATAATTTGTTTCTTTTAAAATACAAATGTTATAAATTGTTTGTTTATTTCACAGTACTTCTTCAAGAAAAATGTCCGCAACCCCTTACTATTGGTTATTAAGTTGCTTTCCACGTCAGCGCGCACGCGTTATCTTCTTTCGCGTATTAACACGGAGCATTACATTTGAATCAATTTCGGTACAATAATTGACAAACGAAGACTGACACATAGTAATTCTAAAGAAAACTAAAAGAAATACGCTTTAGATTTTATATAGCCAGTGAACAAACAAATGCTATAAGACAGTTAAATTTAAATATTATACAGATGGACAAAATTTATAGGAATGTGAAATCTAGACATACTAATTCCTAATAATCTATAGGAACACTGTGGCACGATTTAAATAAAATTAAATAAAAACCCTTAACCACAAAAAATATTTAAATTACTAGATACGTATTTCGACCACTATGTGGTCATCATCAGTAGGAAACCTCTTAAAAAAAAAAATTAGCTGTTGTTCTGGAACACTTCAGAGGATATTCTCCTCACCACTTAGGCTGAAGTGAACCTTCCCAACCTATAATTTACTATATTGTTGCTTTAAACACTATCGAGGATATTCTCCTCACCCGCAGGCTGGTGTTCTCAACAACAAACAAGTGAATTGTGACATTATAACTTAAATCTACTTAATTTATACTAATTCTAAAACTACTGAATCGGAACCAATTTAATCTTGCTTTCTCATTGGTTGTTGACCAATAGGGAAAGTAAAGCAGATGGCTCTATTGGCCCTTTATCGGTGTTTAAGAGGGGTCCTTTATGTTTAACAATTTTAATTGATTCATAGGCATTTAAGGAGGAAAACGTTGGTACCGCTTTTAACAATTTGACATTTTCTAGTTTAACGGGTGGCTGGTTTCAAATATATGTTTGGCGACCTGAGACCTTTCATATTTACCATATTTGAAGTGAGCAATGTGTTCTTTAAATCTTGTTGTTATATTCCTCTTGGTCTGACCAATATATTTTGAAAACACCCTGGCCCTGCACAACTAATTTCATAAATCCCCGACTTTTGCAATTTTTCCACCTTGTCTTTTGGATTACCTAGCAAATCTTTAATTTTATTAGTACTAGTGAAAGCAATTTTGAAATTACACTGTTTGAATATTTTATCAAGACCCTTTGTGGTTTTGTGAAACGGAAGTTTAACATATTTAACATTATCGTTAGAGGTGGTTGATTGCAAAGTCGTTGATTTACGGATGTTGATCCTATTTTACACTTTCTAAAAATATTACCTATAATATCAGAAGAGAAACCATTGTAATTCGCTATTTGTTTAATAAGAGCAAATTCCTTATTAAATCTGTTTTTATTTAAAGGAAATTCAATAATCTATTAATTAAAAGTTAAATGAAGCCAACTTATGTTGTATGCTATGATTAGAGGAAGACAAAATAAAGCGATTTACATTGATTTCTTTTCTATAAATGTCAAATTCTAATTTATTACCATTTCTAATTACTAATGTATCTAAAAGGGTAATTGTCCATTATTCTCTAGTTCATACGTAAATTTTATGCTTTGAAATTTTGAATTCATTTCTTTAAGAAAATCATCAACATTTGATTTAGAAGTGTCAAAACTGCAAAATATCATCCACGTACCTTAACCATATTCTTGGGAAGTATTTGAGTTTTCTTTTAACTCGGTTTCAAAACGAGACATAAATAAATTTGCTATGAAAGGTGATAAGCTATTTCCCATTGCTGTGCCTTCATGTTGTTCGTACAACTTGTTGTTGAATTGAAAACAGTTCTGGGACATGCAATGCGAAACAAGCTTGATATAGTCCTCAACTTTATCATCATCAATATCACTATCTATAAGAACATCCTTTAAATATGTTAAAGTACGTGGTATTGGAACACTAGGGAATAATGAACTGACATCAAATGAAATTGAGATTTCGTTCTCTTCTAATGTGATATTTTTAATTTTATTAATGAACTCTAAAGAGTTTTGTACAGATAAACTATTAAACTTTAAAATCTTAAATTCATTTGACAGCCACCGTGATAAATAGTAAGTCGGTGAGTTGATACCTGAAACTATTGGTCTCATCGATTTATTATTTTTGTGAATCTTTGGTAAACAGTAAAGTTATGGCATTTCGGGATTTGAAATTGTTAATTTTAATTTTAGTGTGGGCAAAATTAGGTTTGGAAATTCTTTCAAAACAGACTCTGTTGATTTAATCATTTTATTTAAAGGAACTTCATTTTTACGTTTTTTGACTATTGGTCTGTAAGGACCCTCAGACAGCAAAGTCTCTACTCTATCAACATAGTCTTGTTTATCCAGAATAACCAACCTATTCCCCTTATCAGCCTTTAAATAATAACAATTCTTTTATCGTAAATCTTTAATAATCAGATGATCTTTCCTTGTTTGTTCTGAGGCATTTCTTGCGCAAGTGCGTAAGTTGTTCGAAAGTTGAATTTTGCACGCGTTTCTAATAAAGGTTTTGAATTGTCATCTAATTTTGAAATAGATTTTCAATGCCAGCAATAATGTCTTCCAAAGGAGTTTTCAAATGATCTACTCCAAATTTTAGGCCTCGATCAAGGAAAGTCAACTCTTCATTATTGAAGATTTTCGACGATTTGTTAACAACTATTGACTCTAATGGATGTGAAGTAATTTCCAGTTTTTAGAGGTACATTGACATTGTGTTTCTTTAAAAGAAACTTCAACTTAGTGTTTTGACTATTAATTTTGTCTAACAATTTATGATTGTTGACTTCAAAACAAATCTCTGAAATTACTCCATTCCTGAAAACCGGACTCGGATAAATTGCACGTTAGTGCTAGGTGCGATTTATACGTTTCCAGTTCCAATCTACTGAGCTTACTATACAGATATTTGATTTCCAAATTAAGCCATTTATCTTTTGCAAAATTGATTATTGCGTTACTACGTTTACAATTACTGCTGATTTTTACGTTAATGAAATTTGGAAAAACTTTGTGGGCTTTACAACTTTTTAGGAATCGAATATCTGCTTTTACAAAACTAATTTTAAGAGCTAAGCTCCGATACCTATTAAGTTCCGAAGACCGGGAGGTCATAGTTAATAATCTATAGGAACACTGTGGCACGATTTAAATAAAATTAAATAAAAACCCTTAACCACAAAAAATATTTAAATTACTAGATACGTATTTCGACCACTATGTGGTCATCATCAGTAGGAAACCTGTTAAAAAAAAAAAAATCCTTGATCGAGGCCTAAAATTTGGAGTAGATCATTTGAAAACTCCTTTGGAAGACATTATTGCTGGCATTGAAAAATCTATTTCAAAATTAGATGACAATTTAAAAACCTTTATTAGAAACGCGTGCAAAATTCAACTTTCGAACAACTTACTCACTTGCGCAAGAAATGCCTCAGAACAAACAAGGAAAGATCATCTGATTATTAAAGATTTACGACAAAAGAATTGTTATTATTTAAAGGCTGATAAGGGGAATAGGTTGGTTATTCTGGATAAACAAGACTATGTTGATAGAGTAGAGACTTTGCTGTCTGAGGGTCCTTACAGACCAATAGTCAAAAAACGTAAAAATGAAGTTCCTTTAAATAAAATGATTAAATCAACAGAGTCTGTTTTGAAAGAATGTCCAAACCTAATTTCGCCCACACTAAAATTAAAATTAACAATTTCAAATCCCGAAATGCCAAAACTTTACTGTTTACCAAAGATTCACAAAAATAATAAATCGATGAGACCAATAGTTTCAGGTATCAACTCACCGACTTACTATTTATCACGGTGGCTGTCAAATGAATTTAAAATTTTAAAATTTAATAGTTTATCTGTACAAAACTCTTTAGAGTTCATTAATAAAATTAAAAAATATCACATTAGAAGAGAACGAAATCTCAATTTCATTTGATGTCAGTTCATTATTCCCTAGTGTTACAATACCACGTACTTTAACATATTTTAAGGATGTTCTTATAGATAGTGATATTGATGATGATAAAGTTGAGGACTATATCAAGCTTGTTTCGCATTGCATGTCCCAGAACTGTTTTCAATTCAACAACAAGTTGTACGAACAACATGAAGGCACAGCAATGGGAAATAGCTTATCACCTTTCATAGCAAATTTATTTATGTCTCGTTTTGAAACCGAGTTAAAAAAAAACTCCAAATACTTCCCAAGAATATGGTTAAGGTACGTGGATGATATTTTTGCAGTTTTGACACTTCTAAATCAAATGTTGATGATTTTTTAAAGAAATGAATTCAAAATTTCAAAGCATAAAATTTACGTATGAACTAGAGAATAATGGACAATTACCCTTTTAGATACATTAGTAATTAGAAATGGTAATAAATTAGAATTTGACATTTATAGAAAAGAAACCAATGTAAATCGCTTTATTTTGTCTTCCTCTAATCATAGCATACAACATAAGTTGGCTTCATTTAACTTTTAATTAATAGATTATTGAATTTCCCTTTAAATAAAAACAGATTTAATAAGGAATTTGCTCTTATTAAACAAATAGCGAATTACAATGGTTTCTCTTCTGATATTATAGGTAATATTTTTAGAAAGTGTAAAAGTAGGATCAACATCCGTAAATCAACGACTTTGCAATCAACCACCTCTAACGATAATGTTAAATATGTTAAACTTCCGTTTCACAAAACCACAAAGGGTCTTGATAAAATATTCAAACAGTGTAATTTCAAAATTGCTTTCACTAATACTAATGAAATTAAAGATTTGCTAGGTAATCCAAAAGACAAGGTGGAAAAATTGCAAAAGTCGGGGATTTATGAAATTAGTTGTGCAGGGCCAGGGTGTTTTCAAAAATATATTGGTCAGACCAAGAGGAATATAACAACAAGATTTAAAGAACACATTGCTCACTTCAAATATGGTAAATATGAAAGGTCTCAGGTCGCCAAACATATATTTGAAACCAGCCACCCCGTTAAACTAGAAAATGTCAAATTGTTAAAAGCGGTACCAACGTTTTCCTCCTTTAATGCTTATGAATCAATTAAAATTGTTAAACATAAAGGACCCCTCTTAAAGGCCGATAAAGGGCCAATAGAGCCATCTGCTTTACTTTCCCTATTGGTCAACAACCAATGAGAAAGCAAGATTAAATTGGTTCTGCTTCAGTAGTTTTAGAATTAGTATAAATTAAGTAGATTTAAGTTACAATGTCACAATTCACTTGTTTGTTGTTGAGAACACCAGCCTGCGGGTGAGGAGAATATCCTCGATAGTGTTTAAGGCAACAATATAGTAAATTATAGGTTGGGAAGGTTCACTTCAGCCTAAGTGGTGAGGAGAATATCCTCTGAAGTGTTCCAGAACAACAGCTAATTTTTTTTTTTTAACAGGTTTCCTACTGATGATGACCACATAGTGGTCGAAATACGTATCTAGTAATTTAAATATTTTTTGTGGTTAAGGGTTTTTATTTAATTTTATTTATACTAATTCCTCTAAGAATTAATTAAGTTACACCATGGGTCTGGAAACATACTGTTAGAAATACACGACCCACGGTCGTGTATATATGCTGTACTCATAAACACCGCCGATGAACAAGCGATTAAAACAATTTTGGCTTTTTCATGAGGTGCTTTAACTTTTTTTTTGAGCGTTTCTGCATTCAAAGCGTATCACATTTTATTTCATTGTTTTTGAACTCTGTTATTCGCATCCCTACCAGCTAGTCATATTTCACAGCAGCTACATGTGAAATATAGAAGTTTGATTCTGTTTCTTAACTCAGGCGTGACCAGAGCCTGAAATATAGTGCAACTTTTTCCTATTTAGATTTTCTCTAGTATCAGTAAGGTAAACTTAATCTACTCGTTACAAGGGCTTTTTTAGTATTAAGTTGGGATACCTTATGTGATTTTCCAATGTTCCACCCGAAGGTACTACATTGGCCAGGAAGCGAGTTTTTTTTTACTTGGAAAATTTTGAATTTTGCCAAACCCTTGCTGTTCCAAGCGAGGTAGGGATCATTAACGTGCGTGACAACACTCACACACGGTACCTCCATTTTACCTCTCATCCTAACGAGGGTGTATTTTTGAGAAAAATGTTCGCCTAACATTTTTCAAGAGGACAGTGTCGGGATTCGAACCTGGGACCTTGGGCGTAGTAGTCACACACATACCACTACGCCACGGAGCCGCCTGAGTTGGGATACCACTGCGCCTTGCTATTATTATTACGATATTCTACCGTTTGTTACCAAGTAGTACGACAGTGGCTTTGGCTGTAATTAGCGTTAGTGAGTAGCTCCGCTAAATGCAATAGAAATTTCGAAGATGTAATATTTTTGTGGTTATATCAAGAAAGCATAAACTAAATGAACTAAATCTACATGACTGCATCTTAGAAACTTTAAAAATCGGACCAACAAAATGTAAGAACAAAATTGGCGATGTATAAGAACGAGAAAAAGTCTACATGTTTCAGGTGTTATTAAATATTTGAACTCTGTAGAGATTTCCCAGCCTTGCGCATTAGTATAAAAGCGCGCTTTCAGAGAGAAAACTCGCAGTATTTATTCACGACAGTGATTTATTGGACGGAGGAACGCCCGATGGAAACGAGAACTTTACGTAAAAGACCAAAATAGTTTTATCAAATTGTCAGCGCTACTAAATCGTGAATCCGAATTACGGTCTCAAAGAATGTGCTAACTTGAGAATTCGCAAAGTTTATCGCTTTGAACTATTTTACAGTGGTTTACTCAGTGCGAACTCAAGACAGTTGTTTCTAAAGGTAAGTGTTGCTAAAGATTTATATCATGTAGCTTGAACAAGTCAATTAAAAAATTTCCAACTAAACTGTACTTTTCAGAGACCCTTCTATTTTCTCCCCTAAAGGAAATACACCAAACTCAAATTTGTTTCTTCCACGAAATCATCGCTTAGAGACTTTATGCTTTGTCGTGCCATGTTCACAAAATTATCAAACAGAGCAGATAGGAAAACTTTCAAACTTGAGCACAACATAAAAGCCTTTAACTTAACCATCTCGAGAAAATATATCGGAAAATTATATCGCCATGTCACTTAAAGTCGATTAGTGCGGCGTTGAGCTTTTGAAACTTTACGAAGTTTATTCTGTCTCTTTAATAAGATAAATAAAAGTTAGAATGCTGTTTCTATATTACTAGGTATTGCTTATGTTACAAGGTTTTTATATACGTTGTATGTACTATAACCCGTTTTTGAATTATAATATGCAATACGTACATTTAGTACGTAATTATATCGTGTCTCCCTTTCTATTAAAACTATACTAATCAAATATACGGGGAAGATATAGAAAACTAATTTGCACATTTTTAGAATATGTGTTTAACTTTGGAATTTTATATTTCTAAGAGTTTCATATTCCGAAACCACAGAAAAGCTTTTCTTTGATACAAAAAATAGGATTTAATAAAGTTCTTCGCGTTTGAATTGACAAATAAACATATTCTGAACTATTTTTTTTAATACAGCAACTCTATAGATAAGAGAATGATTGAATGTAGAAACACATTCTGTAACTATTCACATTAAGCTACATCCACCTTCTGCCAGTTTGCGGTTATTTGGAATTATTTAATTTCCCATGTGATTTATTCAGTATGGTATGTAAGTCAGTTTGGCCAAATCTGTGAATATTTTTGGAAATTATTTGCTGCTCTAAATTAAAATTAACGAGACACTTATTAGGAATGCTTACTAAGAAATACTATCAGTACTCCACAGTTCATTAAATCCTCTCCATTTTGTCAGAAAGACGATTCGACTTCAATTCAATAGTTCTATTGTAATAAGTTTATTAGATGTTAACAATTCAATTAATAAATATATGCAAGGAGTACATTGTATAGAACTTTATTGCACCCGATAATAAAAAATGCGAATAAGTGACATAAAAGTCTAAGTTATTATTTCATCTTATTCACTGTAATACGATAGTATTTATCAACTTACTTACCTTGTGTAATTAACCATCTAAAATATTTATATATATATATATATATATATATATATATATAATACTGAGATCATCAAAGGGCATTAGCAAGCTCAAAATTATATTTATGTCAAATTAGAAAGTGTATAAATGGGTCACGCAAAGTTTGGGCCATGTTTGAACAAAATCGGTTCGTATTTGACAAATTACCAGTAAATATTAGGGTTAGTTGAATATAGCATAAAATTCGATTGTAAATATTAATTATTAATAATTTAGAAAACATAATTTGATGCGCATAATTTCGTAAATGCATATAGAACGTAAATTACGGTAAGCATAATTAAGATTTGTTTTAATATGCTTTAGTATAAATGGTGTAAATGATAAAAGCTTTCAGGCTTATAGCATATTTAAAGCGGCGGTTTGGTATTCAAGTTGCACGTGTTATAAATTCTAAGAATGTTAAAGTTGTAGACAGATAACGAACATATATTCTCGTCAACAAATAATAGCTGGAAAACTATAATGAAGGACAAAAAAACAGGTGTAGATAGCACGTACAAAAACAATATCGATTTACAGAGAAAGACTATAGTTTGCTGATTTAATAAAGGAAGGAGCATAACAGATGTTTTGTGAAACGTTTGATTTTGAAAGGCTTGATAGACAAAGAAGTTAAGAGCTAATGAGGGGAACGAAGACACGCTATGTTTTCGGAATAGGTGGTGAATTGCTCTCTTCTCTCTTGTTTTTACCTACAATCGCCTACCTAACTACTTAGCAAAGTGATTGAGTGAAGTTTTAGTTAAATTAGCACAAGTGGGTGCTCTAGTACCTTTGGCTATGCTGTAAATAATAAAATTATAAAGCAAGTAAGTACAATTTAAGTACTGGGCGTTTGAAAGCGGCGTATGTACTCTGAGTACCAAGCAAATGTATGGATGGACCAGCAAGTGTACGAGAGCATGGTAGTACTGTGCACTTGTGTGGAAGAATTTAATTAGAAACGGTGTGTTCCTGATGGTGACAGTCCACCTGGAGACAGTATTTGAACGTGCAGTCGAGAAGGAGGATCTCGTTCGAGATGGTGCCCATGTAACAAACCTGGGGACAGTATTTGAACGTGTAGTCGAGAGGGAGAATCATGTTGGAGATGGTTTCTATGTAGAGAGCACTTGAGACAAAAATCCAGGTAACTCTACTTATAAAACTTTTATTTGTTTTGTTGGTGATTTTCTGGGTGACAATTTAGTGATTTTGTGTATTTATTATGTTATAAAGACATTTAAATGATGAGTCAATTTGAAAAGGACTAAATGAAAATTTTATGTAATAATGTGATGATATCACTCGAAGGTAGAAATTTTAATTTTTGTAAAAGGTAAAAGGGTTTTAGGAAATTACAGTGCCGTTGTTAACACGTAGGTCAAAGGAGGTTTACTATGAGCTCGTATTTGACCTGGCGTATAAAGTAAAAGTTGGAAATAAGCCCAGTTACTTTGTTTCAGCATTGATGTAGTATGATTTAAAATTTATTTTCTTTAAACTAAGATATTATTTGCACAAGTAATAAAATGTTGTAGAGCTTGAAATACATGAGGAATATAAATTGAATCGAAATGTAACAAATTGGAAATGTTAATAAATATTGGTGTACTTTTGGCCGTTTCGTGGGGACCCGATTCAAAAAAGAGAGTACTCAGCTATATATATATATATATATATATATATATATATATAGAGAGAGAGAGAAAAAGATATATATATATATATATATATATTGTTGTGATACTGTAGCAATACCCCAATGCGCCCTTTTTGTGAATTAAAAGGGAAAAATTTTTAATCTGTCAATTTTTAATTTTTAATGTATAATTTTAATTGCGTCGGCTAGTTCAGCTTTTAAATTACGCACGGAGCTTGCAAAAATACGACAAACAAAGGATTTAACTTTACCTTCTACCTCTCCTTCCTGTTCTAATCTTTAAACCAAAACACCATTAAGCACAAATTATTGTAATGTTCTCAAAAATATTTACAGCGTATGAAAGGTTTAAAGAATTCTCTAACTGGAATTTTCTTCTAATAATTGAATAAAAAATTTAATAATTATCATTCCCAAGGATGATCAAAAAGCCAGCAAAATCACTATTATTATTATTATTAACTGAAACCTGATGAACGTTCATTCAACCTCTTTAACTATTTACGTAAGTTACAACGTACACTAAAACAAAACAAATCTTGCCGACCCCTCGCATAAATTATCATAAAAGCAATTTTTAAAGTCGTTTAAGTTAGAAATATTCAATGCAATGTTAATTTTATATCATTCAGTTTAGCAATATACAACGAAATATTCACAAATAAAATAATAAAACATTCAGATTGGCTAATCTGTTGTTTTCAGCTTGAATCAGTCCCTGGTCCAACTGTTTTCGGTATTGTCTGCATCCCTCATAGAATAGCCTTCAATCACACTAGCGTCCTTCTTGACAATCCATAGTTGAAGCAAATGCCTGTTGCATTCCCTCATTCGTTCCAGTAATCATTTATAATCGCTTCCAGTATTTATTTAAACTTGTTCCCCAGTAATAATTTAGACTTGTCTCCAGTATTTATTTAGACTTGTTTCCAGTATTCATTTAGAGTTGTTCGCCAGTACTCATTAATACTTGTTTCAGTATTTATTTAGAGTCTTTTTGGTTAAGGTTAATATTAGAATTTAAATTAAAACAACTTTTTATTACTTACGCTTTTTAAGGATAAAACGAGAAACCCGTTAATTTTCCATAATTACAATGGTATTATTTCGCGCTTCACAATTAATCACTTTACATAAATTTCTTTGTTTTAAGAGACGTGAACTATGCCTTACTTCATGGCGAAATGATTTTGTTTACAAATCCGGTCATATTTAAATGCATCGTCTATCTATTAACAAGCGCAAAGTTCGTTGTTGTGTATAAAACTTTCACACCAGGTTTTCGGATATTCCATCGTATTATATTGTATGTTAACATCAACGCGTGACTTTTATCACGTACCATTTTGAGTTAATAGCATTGATTCGCTTGGAGTTTCATACTTCTAGATAAGTAAACCATTGTTTGTTCAAATAAATTTGGTGAACTTTGATTTTAATTACCATGCCTTGCTAGTTTCCAATTAATCAGGTGTCGATTTTAATTTTCTAGTCACGTAGACTTAATACAATGTATGCATTAAATTATATGCGTTTGCTATCTTACGCATTATTAAACCTGCTTGTTTTAATTAGGATCCTTAACGTAATAATGATGCGTTATCTATGCGTGTCGCGTTTCAGCTTGAAATTATGTTGTTTTACAACTTGCGAATTTGTTTATTCAAATAAATCTTTAAAATATTTTTCATTACCGAAATTAATTATGATTATGATTTATATACAGGGCGTTGTTCTTTACTTTCCAGTCTAATTATCGTATTTTTTGTTTTCTTCAGAAAACTGTCTCGTTTTCTGAGCCGTTATGTATTTTATATAAAGTGTGATATACTATTGGTCCTAACTACCCCTAAATGACCTTATTAACACAGCATTTTATATATACATATATATATATAATTAGTTATTTACACAAGGTAAGTAGGTAAATACTATCGTATTACCGTTAATAAGATGAAATAATAACTTAGACTTTTATGCAAAACCCAAGACCTTATATTTTCCATCTTTCAACTAGCTCGATTTGAAATGATCATTTGGGCTTCGCATAAAAGTTTAAGTTATTATTTCAGCTTATTAGCTATATATATATGTATATATATATATATATATATATATATATATAATCATTGATGTAACGACCAGGTGTGAATCAAATATAAATAAATAAATAACAGGTTATTGATCATCAACTAAGTAATAAAACTCTTTTGTTTTCTATCAAGCTTTCGATCTATTTAAGATCTTCATCAGGGTACTAAAAAATAAATGAATATAGTTTCCTTTAACAATGGAACAGTATAATGTTAAAACTGTAAGAAAATACTGTGGTAAAATTGACAAAAAACATTTAAAATATTTTGGATGAACATATATTTACAAAAGTTTATTTTTTTTTAAATTTTGTATATTATCACTAACAACTAAACAAGTCACACAATGCATTTACATATTAAAATAGTTTTGAGCTTATTACTTATGAATTACAACAAGTCTGATAGATAATAGTTCACTGATATTAAATTAATACGGAATATGAACCAAACAGTCTGTCTGAGGTCTATAAAATAGAAGACATGTGTTTATATGGTGTTGTTAAATTTCCTATATTTTAATAAATACATATACATGGTGCTCAAATTGCTCGTGTCAGATTTAAAATTCAAGGCATTCACATTAGTAACAATGTGAGCCATTTCCAAAAAAATCTACACTTGTAAAAATTCTCATTGTCAAAAAATTTTACATTATCAAAATTTGGAAGATGATTGATGTCCTTGGAGGTAACTATATTCATTTATTTTTTAGTACCCTGATGAAGATCTTAAGTAGATTGAAAGCTTGGTAGAAAACAAAATAGTTTTATTACTTAGTTGATGACCAATGATCTGTAATTTATATTTCTGTTTGATACATACCTGGTCGTTACATCAATAATTATTATCATTCTGATGGAGTTTTACCAAGAAATTACAACCAATTATGGAGTAAACTCCACTATACTTTTAAAAATGTGGGCATTTTTTACCAAAAAGCTTGCTACCAAACTCATTAGACGTTATTTCTTATTGAACTGTAGAAGATACAAGATTATTCCTACTCATATCACACAAAATTGTAAGTATTTTATCAACCTTATGAGCACACAAGATAAGCGTTTACAACACAAAATCAATAATTTATAAATAGACAAAGTTTGGTTAATCTAAATTTTGATATAAAATAACTGTTGGAGAAATTCAAATAATTAATAGTGTAGCGGGCTACTGTTAACGCGTTTACCAATTTAGAACAAGTAATAACAAAAGCTTTTATTATTCACTATTCACAAGTTTAATTAACAGTATATGTCTTATTTATGGATGCTTTCTGTTCAATTAACAATGAAGCACTATCACACTAATGCTATTGACATGGACTAATATCTTCCTAAACTAAATTCTTAACAATAAGTCTTCTTAACAACACTAACACTACTATAATTTATTTATTACTCTTTTGTCTATTTATGTACAAGCTGGCGATACAATATGCACGTTCACATAACACAAATTTATATTTACTATAGGACTTTTAAAACGTAATGACCAACTAACTATACACGATATAATTTATATACGACATTTGGATATAGACTATCTGATGTACACTTATCACCGATATTATATATACCCTATAATTAACTAGATTATTCTTAGTCTGGTGTTTGCTCGAATATTCTAGACTTCTGTAAAATACACTTCGGTTATGCAACTTGCGTGTTTGACGGGTTGTCTCACAGTTCGTAACACTGCCGCCTCTTTAAAACCGTTAGTTTCGTAACAATAGTTTGATCAATGTCACTAAGCAATCCGCCCAAAGATTATTACACGTCGAAGTTGTTACAAACTTTGCAGACAAGATGAATGTTGGTTTCAAAAAAAATGTTTACTCTTGCTAAGGATAATAACATAAAAAGTTTGACAAATTAAAATCCCTATCAACTATTTCCAATATGTTTATTAACAACGAAAAATGGCTATATAACTAATACTGATATTTCCGACTTGTTTTCTCTTGGTCCGAAATTTAGTGTATCTCCTACGCCTAAAACGTTAAACATTAATAAATTGCTAGTTATCATAGAGTCTATGGTATCAATACTACCCCAATATAGCAAGGACGAAAAACGAGCTCGTGCTACTAACGTAATAACTAACTACTTAAAAGATACGAGTAAATATCAAACCATTAACAGATACATTTTAAATGCAAGTTTGCGGTTTATAAAAAGTAACCCGGATATTATAATTACTAAATCCGATAAAGGAGCGGCTACTGTAATTATGTACATACAAGATTATTTGACTAAAGATGAGGAATTAGCGAATGACAAACGTATAAATTAATAATAAGCGACCCCACGTTTACAACACAAAAAAGAATAACGAATTAATTAATAAACTATTCAAACACAACTGTATTGACTTATAAACTGAAAAAAACAGCTATGCATAACAAATTCGGTTGGTCCCAAAGTTTATGGGTTACCGAAAATTATAGTTTATCGAAATTTATTGCAAATATTTCGTTGATACCAATAATTATAACGCTAAAGATTCTTTTACATTTGCAGAATAAATGGGGGGCTGCTCTATTCCTGACGATTATGTTCCAATATCTCTCGATGTGGTGTCTTTATTTACGAATGTCCCCTTCAATTTAATAATACAAATTATAAACAAAAAATGGGTTTTGATACAAACATTGCAGTTTTTCATTGGAACTTCTTATAGAAACTATAAATTTTATTTTTCTCAACACTTACTTTTTATTTAACAATAGATTTTATTCACAAATTTTTGATGCTCTATGGGCTCGCCTTTAAGTCCTATTATTGCGACTATAGTTATGGATGATTTATTTGGCAATGTCATTCGTAGTTTGGCAACACCCTGGGCTTTTTGTAAAAAATATGTTGACGATGTGATTTGTCCCGTTCCTAACAATGAATTTGATAATGTTTTAAATAGTATCAATAGTTATAACTAACACATTCAATTTACATTAGAACGAGAAAATAGCAATAGTGTTCCGTTTTTGGACACGAAGGTGATTAGGGATGACAATGATAAGATCCTACTTGACTGGTACCAAAAATCTTCTGGTTCTGTTAGGTATTTAAACTATTTTTCTAACCATAGTATGATTTGCAAAATTAATGTGCTTCTAGGTTTAAAGAACAGCCAACTTTTCATATGAAAAATTTTAATATGCTATTCAATACCATGATCAACAATGGCTTTCCTAAACCTCTTGTTAACAAGTTGGCATTTAGTGCGAGTACTATAAATAAACGTCCAACTAGCGAGGAACCTACTGACACGATCATACACAAAAGGTTACCCTACATTTGATTTTCCAATGCTCCACCCGAAGGTACTACACTGGCCAGGAAGCGAGTTCATTTTACCTGAAAAATTTTGAATTTTGCCGAACCCTTGCTGTTCCAAGCAAGGTAAGGATCTTTAACGTGCGTGACAACACACACACGAGACCTCCAATTTACCTCTCATACGAACGAGGGCGTATTTTTATGAAAAATTCTTGCCGAATATTTTTCAAGCGGACCATGTCTGGATTTGAACCCGGGACCTTGGGCGTAGTAATCGCACGCATACCAACTGCACCACGGAGCCGCCTAACAAAAGGTTACCGCTAGTATATGGTTTAACATCTAATGTTATAAACATTTTGCACCATAAGTCGCTGATTATTTCAAAATATAATTCAATTACTGTGGACAATCTCTCTTTGAAACTAAACGACAAAATTCCTATGCTGAACAACTTTAATACTGTTTATTCCATTCCATGCCAACGCTGTAACATAATTTACATCGGTCAGTCATCCCAATGGCTGCGGTCTAGGGTTGTTGGACATAAGAGTGACTGTCAAATTAAAAAGAACTCATGTGCGTTATCATGTCATACTAAGGACACCAATCATCTTCCAAATTTTGATAATGTAAAAATTTTAGACAACGAGAATTCTTTCAAGGGTAAACTTTTTTTGGAAATGGCTCACACTGTTACCATTTAACATCAAAATTGCATTTCAAATCTATACAGGATTATATTCAAATTAAAACTTTATTTTGCAGTGGTCATTCATTGTTTATTCATTTTACGTACTTCCGATTAACTTTTCCTACTTCTGTACATTTTAGAACACACTTTTTCACTCAACGTGATATATTATCACTAGTTCAACGGCATCGTGACATTTTAATAACAACTCATTAACTGCCCCGTCTTCTTAACTTCGATTAGGTTTTATAGACATACCTCCGTATTATGTCGCCGTTTTGAAAAATCTAACAAACTCTAGTTGTCGTTCCTATGTTCGGATTGGTTGTAGAAAATGGGCTCGAATGATGCAACCTTTAAAATATTGTCGTTTTAATAGTCTCGAGCTACTGATTAGTTCCATTTACCTATGTATTATCTAATTTTTAATAAAGGAATGGAGTTTCGGCTGCAAAAATAAGACGAGAAAATGTATACCAGTAGTTAACCTGAAAGCTGACAATCTGAGAGAGCTTATATCAACATCAAGAGTTGAATTTTATACCTGCAGTAATTCCTGCCTCAAAAGACTATGGAATTTTACGTGAGCAAAATTGAAAGACGTTGAAAATGTATTATACAGCTTGTCGTTTGTTTCTTTGGTATTCAATATCTGTCATAATAATACTAATAATAATGTGTACAGCTTATTATTAAAAAGGATTATTCACGATGGTGCAGGCTTATTTAAAGCTATTGTAAACACAGGATTATCTTTTGGGAAAGTTCAATATTGTAGAGGCAGAGTAGTATATAAAAATTACATTGCGTGTATTTCTATCATTGATATTATTAAACACATATTGGGCCAATTAAGGGTAGATTGTGGTTTTTCTGTTCACTGTTATAATCATGTTTTTCAATATAAGTTAAGTATATAAGGTGTGGCGTTTTTATTTATATTTATTTTAAACAAGTAGAAGAGAAGGGTGTATGTGAGACTCCATCAATCTCTAACAATAGTGATAGCCGCTATACCAATATACGGAATACCCATCTTCCGGGTATGCTTCTACTGTGTTGATGCTTTTCAAGTGAGTTGACGCATACAACTTACCCTACACCACTGAAAGCTAGCCGGTGTACTAATGTACTGTTTTGTCACCCCGCTAATCTGTAGAGAAAAGTAAATTCAGAAACGTAAAGTCAATGCGGCACGTAACAGTTAGCAGGAAATAGAACTCTACATATGTGCCTTCCATGCAATAAAGCTTTGCCAAATGAATCGAAAAAACCTTTTAATATTTGGCCAAAGTTCATAGCGACAAAAAATATACAGATTAACTTTTTTAAAGCTACCATTAATTTAAAGCACAGACATTTTGTTAACTCTCTGCGACAATGTTTCAGCGAGATGACCATACACTTACGTACTTCTTATACGGTTTATTTTTAATTGTAAAGGCCGGAAGGTGGTATACCATTCACGAAAAATTTATTCCGCTGTCTGTTAGTCTAATAACGTGCACCTTTTGGCATAAACAAGGTTTTGATATTATAAGATGAATTTCACTGAATAATAATGCAGTGTAAAGGAGGATTGACGAAATGTCTAAGTGCTTAGAAAATTCATCATGTGAATAATAAAAACATCTAAATTCTTTATACAGCTCAGACGAGTCAACTTTGCCAGAAAACGAAGCTTTCCTTTTGGCTTATGTGAGATTTGTAAAAAAAAGAGCATTACTGTAAAGGGAATTTTCGGAAAGCATGTTCCTAGTATTTATTCGTGCCTGTGATTTATTGGATGAAACGGAAAACGTGCGTAAGAAAAGGCTTTATTACGTGAAACAAGAGGTACACATCCATTCTTTTCAATGTAGTGAACCGCACAATTTGGTGTCAATAATTCAATCCAACAAGTGTTGTTTCAGCAGTTTGTTATCTATTGGTCTTTCTAGTCTGTCATCACAAATTATTTTGGTTGTCACATAAGGCGAATCTTTTCGATGGTCTACTTATAAATAAATACAAATTGTATAAAACTTTAATGAAAACTATTTTTTGGAGATGGAAATACGAAAATAATAATAATTAGATCTTCCAGAAAATCACCGCTTAACAAAAGTTGCTTTTACTCGCTATACTATTAAAGGAAGCAGATAAGAAAGCTTTGTAGATTTAGTGCGGCGCAACATCAGCAATTGAGGTTTTGGGATTTAAGCTGTTTCTAACGATGTAAACTAGGCAACAGATTGCTTTTATTTTGAAAATGAGCTTACGATTTGACACCTGGCTATTTCTTCCGCGACACAGAAGTAATGCTTAATCTGTGCGTATTTATTGTAATGTAACCACAGGAATTAATCTCCAATTTAAATTTTTAATGCATTAATATCCCTTCTTAATCATTTGAAAAAAAAACGGTGATCTTGATTTAAATAAGGGTTTTTCAATAAGGACATAACAATTTTGTATTTAAATAAAACACAGAATAATTGTGATATCGGGCTAAAATTTATTCCAGATGTAGTACACATGCTACATTTAACTATGGAATTCGATCTCGATAATTTGACCACCGCGAACACGATGACAGCGATCGATTCTTCGGAACCAATTTTCCATTACTCCACACATATCAGCCTGAAGGTTGGCAATTTCGCGTTCGATATTGTTCCGGAGTACCTCTTACGTTGTTGGCTTGTTAGCATAAACCAACGACATAACGTGACCGTATAAAAAAATCCAACTGCGTTAAATCGCATGAGCGAGGTGGCCATTCGACCGTACCATTTCTCGGCATACATTATTACCAAAATTTCCCTTCCCTTGTGATATTGTCGACTTTAGTTTATAAAATGACACTGTCCCAACCCGGAACCATAAATATTTATAATTTCCTTTCCCGTCCCTTCAGTAGATCAATTGTTTGAGCAGCTGTGTGGCATCTGGCGCCATCTTGTTGGAACCATATATAACTGATATGATGTCCATCAAATTCTGGCCACAAATAGTCTGCAAGATCGTACGGTAGCCAACTGACCGTAGCTTGGCGATCATTTTCATCCACGAAAAATATGGTCCAATCACACTTCCGGTATGAAATCCACACTACACGGTCGCTTTTTGTGGATGCAGTGGAGTTTCTGGAAGCACATGTGGGTTTGTTGCTGTTCAATAACGCATATTTTGTTTATTGACAAAACCATTAAGCTAAAAATGAGATTCATCACTGAAGCTAGTTTTTCGATGAAAATCAGAATTTTATTCAAACCTTTGCACAGCCCGATCGGAGAAGTTTCGGCACTTCAGATGATCAAGAGGTTTTAGTTCTTAAGTTAATTTGAGCTTGTAGGAGTGTAGGCAAAAATTTGTATGCAAAATTCGCCACAATGTTGACTAAGATATTCCCAATTCTTATGAACGGTGTGGAATTGACTAATTTGGCTCATTTTGAACTAAAGTAATTACGGCTGCGATAGTTTCGGTACTTTGACTGGTGCTTTGTCTTACTGACACAGGAACGTGCAATAGTAAATATGTTGACTCTAAATTATCTGCTATAGTACGCACAGCCTGTTTGAGAGCGGACGATTATTACGACCGAAAATTGAAGTATACGCTCTTAAAATTGCGACAACCGATTCAGAATTTCGGTAGTAAGTTTTAATAATTTCCAAACGTAACTCGTTTGTAAACGTTACTATGACAAAAATGTAAACCTTGATTGACGTTGTGACCTGACAGATCAGAAAAAAGTTCAAGATTAGGTTGCGTATTTAACTACAAAATTGGTAAGACCTTATTGAATAACCTTTTACATTATGAATTCTTGCTAAATATACTATAAAATAAATCATATACCCCATTCGACAGCAATTTAAATCCAATTGAGCTAATTTAGCCTCAAATAAAGCAACGTGTAATTATCAACAATTCTACTTTTTGAGCAGAAAGTAGCGTTGAATTCTAAACTTATCTTTCTAGTCGAAATGTTTTATTACTAAAAGAAAGTCATCAAACGGGTATATGTGTAGAAGTACTGTTGAAGCGAAAATAGTATTGAAGATTCAACTTAGTTTATACTGAATATGTTTTACAACTAAAACAAATTAACCAAACGGGCACATGTGCAAAAATAATGTTCGGGTGAAATTAGTGTTAAGGCGGAATAGAGTCGAGACGAAAATAGTATTGAGCCTTTAACTTAAGTTAGTAGTCGAAATGTGTTACTAAGACCAAACCGTCGAAGGATTACATATGCGAACGTAATGTTGAGGTAAAAATATGTTGTGGCGGAAAGTGTTGAGGCGATAATAGTGTTCAAGTTTCAAGTTAATGTAAAGTGTATAGTAACAATCCTTAAGTAAAAATGCAAAATCTAAGAAAAGATATAAAAACAGTAGGGGGAATTTTCGTGCTCTATGCTCGAATTACTTTCCCAATGTCATGCAAGATTATTCATTACCATTTAACTGGAAATGTATTGGTTTCCGTTGACCAACTTCTTCATTTAGCATTGGGTGGAGTATTTAGCTAAAAGGTCCGCTAGTGTTAAGTAGGTAATCGGTCAATTTTTTATTTTCAATTTTTTCTACCTGTGTAATTGTTTTGCATTAATATAATGTTATTTGAATGCATACATTACTTAAAAATTTAAATTGGCTAACATACGAGTTGAAGAACACCACCACAAAAATACTAAATATTCAACCGACGCCTGTAAATTTTTAAATATTGTAACTAAATTTAACTATTTGAGTAGTGCAAGTCTGACTGAAGCACAAGCGGTACCTACTACCTACTACTACTACCTACTACCTTCTTAACGGGAATGCAGTATACATTTGCGATTTGCGTATTTACTAAAAAAAAATTTTAGTGCTATTAATGGCTGATAATGCCAAAATCTCATTTTTTAGGAATTACAAAGTAAGAGCCATAAAATTTTGTTCTTGTTTGTACTGTCACAAATTGGATTTGTATTAAGTCATATTATATATAGCGGCCAGAAGATACCCATCTACTAGGAGTTTTGAAATTTGAATTAAATTGGTTTTACAATAATGTATGAAATAGCTACTTCTGTTACTTGGTGACTTGGCAAAACGTTTCAAGGTGGAGTTTTGCCAAAAGAGTTAACGGAAACTTTACAGTAAAAGTTGTACGCGGTCAAATAGAGATGGAAATAATGACCAACAGGATTTGTAAAATTTCCGGGGGAAGCTATGGCTAGTTAGGATTAAGTCCGTTGAGGAATGAATGTGGGCGGGGGTGGAAAGGAATAAACTAAGGTTAAAAAAGCGCCACCTAACCAAAACCGGAAAGAAAGTGCGGTGAGGGTTTTTCAATGTGTGAAGAATTTTTTATTGAAAATACTCTGCTAGCAAGTAAGTGAAATAAGTAAAAATACTATAATAATTCACTATTCTCTATCAGTGCGCATTCGATTAAAAACCTTAGCTCAGGCCAAAGTGGCAATAACCTGTAACTAATTCCTGTGCATAAAATACATGTCTACCAGTTTGCGGTACGAATCTTAAACCCCTAATGTAACGCAAACAATAAAAAGATATATAAGTAAACTGAACACACACAGAGGCCTGCATTTTTGTACAAAAATATCATAATATTAAATAGGTTCCTTAACTGTACACTAGACCCAGAAGGAATATCCAATAGTTTTGCCGATCATGTCGATTTATAGATTCATCGTTAATAGACGATTCAAAGGATAAACGAAAGATATCGAAGAAATGCGTTCAGTTGTAATAAGTTTAGCTTAATATAATTATAGTATCAGCGTGTTCTCATTCTCTAAACCTAACATCCTTAACGTGGCTATCGTATTTAAGTAGATACACACAATCTGTGCACAGGACGGAAATATTATATAGCTTATTAGACGTCCGCCGTACCTCTTGTCAGTATACTCGAGAATTGGCAAATGTAATGGACTATGATCATTCTGACAGTCTACAATATTTACTATGATATTCTGGAATACGAATACCAAAACACCAAAATGCCCAAATTCAAATACCACCAATGATACAAATTCAAATATTATTAGTCAAAAGTATTTTTCCAAAACCAACATTTTAAATACATGATCCCCAACTTTTTCTGCACTACTATTCTAATAAACAATCTTTCAAACGCTTGAGAATTATTTATCAATATATTCTTAATTAAATATTTTCACCAGAATTACTACTTACACAAGTTAATTATATTCTCTATTTACAACCTTGTGAATAATCAGTCCTATCGAAAATTACCTAATATAATATCTAATTTTTTATTTTGTATTGAACCTGTTGAATATTCAAGTATGCTATTCTTTTTTTTCATCATAAATTCTTTACGTGAATTTGCCATACCAAATGAAATTATTTTAGTTGACTTTGTACACAAATATCTACTATAAAAATAAATTTTTAACCTAATAAAAAGTGGAAGTGATCCATACCTAATTTTTTAAATCGTTCTTGGGTATTTTATTTTTAAAAAAATCCATGATTTGCCAGCATGCATGGGACTTTAGTCATAAAATAAAATGGGAAGACGCAAAAATTATTGACAAAGAAGAAAACCACCAAAGACGAAAAATCAAAGAAGCTATTTATGTAACCCTGCATAAAAATAACTGCATAGTATACGAATCTGTGACATTCAGTAAACAATGGATTCCATTGCTAAAAGAAATAACAAAAGAAAATTCAAATGAAAATCAAACGACCCCAATATCTAGGTAGCGTTGCAAGTTTTTCCTGGGTTTTCCTCAGATATTAACATAAAATACAGCCTACATGCATGATTTCTATTTATACATACAACAACTAGTTGCATAACAATAGGCATATTAGCAGCCCCCAGCTGCCGATGCCTTACGGTAACGTAATCACACACTTCTTTAATAACCAACCCCTCAACCGTATAAATAGAAACATGTTAAAAACGTTCCAATCACCAAGTTATTGAATTTATATGAAATTTAACTATATAAAAATTTAAATCAGCTGATTTCACGTTAAGCGTATTGGCTACTTTAAAAAGTGGCTCCCAGGGCGCAACACAAATTGAAAGTACTCATTCTTCTAAACTTTAACATTTTCACCTAATGTATTCAAATCAAAGATGCATAAACCAAAGTCACCTTTAATCTGTGTCATAAAGTCAAACTTAAAATTTTTTTATTATTTTGACAACAATCCTAGACCATGGATCGAAACGTAAATAAAGACAATTTTAAAAACTTTGAGTGGTTTAATACTCAAGAAAGATTAAGAGCAATACAAAACAAACCACAACAAACACACAGGGAATATTAACATACCTAAATTTTCGGCGGTAAGTTTTAAAAAACATGCTTGAAGTAGGCGGCTTTTAATATGATTAATTATCTTTGTAGCATTGTCTAATACGGTTTTTAAACCTTGCGGCATCCTTCTAATTGCCAGAGAATACCATATATGACACGGCGCTGCTGGTGATATTTTTTGTCACTTGCTTCATCAGTAGAGTATAATCAAGGATCCCACCCCCACATTTCCTCCAGAATCCCACATTTCCTCACACATCTGGACCAAATAGTTTTCTTCGACTAACCATTTTTCATCTTTCGAGATAAATATATCTTAATTTTTCATCTTTCGAGATAAATGAGCATCCTCATTTGCTCCCACATCTAAACCAAATACTTTTCTTTGTCTAGCCAATGCATCTTTCGAGATAAACCTATCTTGTTTGGTATCAATCAATATTAGAATTTTCTCAGCTACCCAAATCTCTAAGAATTTTTCAGATATCATCACCCCCAAGGGAGCTACCCCAATTTTAAGATTTCTTACCTGTAGCGACTTTTGAGCATTTTTATAAATTTTTTTAGTCATGCGATCCATCTTCTTAGTCTACAATTTTATGTAGAACATAACTTCTCCCGACGTACATTAAAAATTAAGGGTTTTCCTTTTCTTAATAATTTTATGTAGAATCCGAATCTGTAAACAGATTTAAAATCGGGCCACGCCTTGCAAAGTTACACTTTAAGCTCTCAAACCTCTAAATTTTGCTCTTTGCTTTATAAGCAAAACTAACAAATACTTTTCTTTGTCTAACCAATGCATCTTTCGAGATAAACCTATCTTGTTTGGTATCAATCAATATTAGAATTTTCTCAGCTACCCAAATCTCTAAGAATTTTTCAGATATCATCACCCCCAAGGGAGCTACCCCAATTTTAAGATTTCTTACCTGTAGCGACTTTTGAGCATTTTATAATTTTTTTAGTCATGCGATACATCATCTTAGTCTAAAATTTTGCACAGAATTTGAATCTGCAAACAAATTTAAAATCGGGCCATCCCTTACAAAGTTACACTTTAAGCTCTCAAACCTCTAAATTTTGCTCTTTGCTTTATAAGCAAAACTAACAAATACTTTTCTTTGTCTAACCAATGCATCTTTCGAGATAAACCTATCTTGTTTGGTATCAATCAATATTAGAATTTTCTCAGCTACCCGAATCTCTAGGAATTTTCAGATAGCACCATCCCCAGGAGCTACCCTGATTTTAAGATTTCTTACCTGTAGCGACTTTTGAGCGTTCTTATAAACTTTTTAGTCACGCGATACATCTTGTTAGTCTAAAATTTTACGTACAATCCGAATCTGCAAACAGATTTGAAATCGGACTACTCCTTGCAAAGTTACCCTTTAAAGCTCCCAAACCTCTACATTTTGCTCGTCTATGACATATGCTTAAACCAAACAGCTCCAAAATCTAAAACCGCAAGGATTTTAGAAACGACTCCTTTATAAGCCATAAGTGCTTAGTATTTAAAATCATTTTTCAAACAGTAATGTGCTTTTCTCAGAATGTTGCAAAACCCATGACTTAAAATTTTTCTGGTTTTAACATAATTACATGTACAATGCTAAATAGTTGGAAAATACATAGACAAGGACAAACTAATCGCTTTACAATTATGTGACGTATAGTGAAGGTAGCGTAGAGGACAAACTAATTGCTTTACAATTATGTTACGTAAAGTGAAAGTAGCCTTTCTTTTATTAATTAGCAGCTATGTGATTTGAAAAATACAATAGATATGCTCAATGCTAAATGCTTGGAAAATACAAGTCGTTTCAAATCAATTTCTTAACGAGCATGTGAATCACATGTGAAAACTGTATATAATTTCTTTTCTTGGACTTTCTATTAATTATGTTTGTGTATTAGAAATTGATTAATAATTGCAGGATACAAATTTTAAATAAACACTTTGCTAAGGGAACACCGAACTTGTTGTATACAGAATACTTACTAATAAAGCAATTTAATTTTAAATAACTTCTACGCCATATTTTTCGAAAATGGCATGCTTTGGAAACAATCGAAGATTACCGAAGACACTCGAAGAGTGCACAAACGCGGTCAGTAAACCATAATTAATAATCGCCTTTATAGGTTCCACATTTCGACCATTTCCCAATGACTTTAATTTCTTATTAGAGAAATTCTTATTCTCCCACGCACTGCTACGTAGTTGCATGTCCATTCCTTTTGAGGTATATGCTCGTTATAGGTTGTAGCACCCGCGGTTTTATTTAACTACACTTTGAGAGATCCCTTTAATCTTTTTAATCGTGTCCTTCTCGCGTACAATACAGTAGGACTTAGCCTTACTACCTACAAATTCTAACACCAAGTCACCGTTAAACTCGTCTTTAAATTTCCCCCACAACTTTTTGTTAACATGCGGTATATTGTGTTTATTATTTCCGCGTACACCACTTTAAACCTAAAAATAAAAACAGGATAGTTTAATACGTCTATTAATAATTTATGGTAATGTTGGCGATACAAATATGTAAAACAAACTTTATCAAGAAATATGTTTTAATAGAATACATACATGTATTGATAACATCTATAAACCGCTGTGGTAACCAGAGTCTGGCGAATCTGGGATAGCCAAATCTCTAAACATTTGCGCAAGCGATTGCCTTGCAGTTGCATCTTTTAAGTACTGAATGGGAAACATTTAATAAGTTCCAACACTGTCAAGTAATTTAAATTGCTGCAATCATTAGACAGAGAAATACTGGCACTGCTCTCTCCCTCTAATAACGTTTGAACCCTTTCTTCCTCCGTCGTATTTCCACATACTTTTTATATCACCAACAAATTTTCGTAAAATTCTGGAAAGTTTCAACACCGTAACTCAACCATTATAAAACAGATCAATTCTCGCAAATTTAATAGCTTGATGCACTCGTACGCAGGTAGCACAATAACATTCCCATCTTTCGTAATCTCCATATTATATAAATTCTCTTTTCAAAATTGTTCTAAAACCATATACTTTTATTAAAGGCTGTGCTCAGCTGCAATTTGAAATCTTGATCCAATTGTATGTCAACAACATCGTTTCCAGTAGTCAGATCATTTAATCGTACTTGTTTTGAGTCTTGAGCAAATTGGTGAATTTGAAAATCCACTTGAAAAGTACACAATTTCTTCCAATCGAAGTAAGAGAATGTTATCGTAGAATCAGCACACATACCACTACAGCAAATCACTTGGATGGCAGGTTGAAGACCACCATATAAATCAAAACCAACTTCTAATATATGGTGGTGATAATTTGGAGGAAATTCGCCTAACCTATAGGTTGACTTACCAACTAGTTGGTTGATATTTAATTGTGGTACTCGCACATCACTTGTAACGTCAACACAAGAAAAATCCATCTTTTATTTATAATTTTAATCAAACTCGATGATACTTTGACGACTAATGCACTGGAACATGGCTCTCGCCTTTTATGCCGATGGTCGAGCGTGCGCAGCTCTTATTATATTAGTTGGCGTTATATGCAAGTCTTGACTGGAAAAGTGACGTCTATAATTGTTTTATAGTGGGTTTTACCTGTATGTATTTAACCACCAACGCCATTTTAGAATTATTAAACAAAATTACTCTTAGCAGTATTTTTAATATACCATCGTGTAAGATTTCAATTATTATTGTGTTTTTCCTCAGGTTTTCAAATCCTCGGAATTTTTCCAAATCGAATGACACCTTACTGATTTGCAGAATAACCTTGTGCAAGCACCGTATATAATTCATCTTTAATCTATTTCTAAACCGTATCGCTCTGTTTTTGAGATAAATCCTGGTGTGTCCCACAATCGACTTCCTTTCCACCCCAAACACGTTGACACTGATGTTGTTTAATTCCTCGAACCGGTGTATATCCTTTATGGATATCGGGAACTGCAGTCCTGTCAAATTGAGAATGGTGCTGTAATGGGGTAGCTACCGACCCTTTGCGGATTGTGAGCACTGAGTAGAGCGCAGCTATCACGCACCAGGCAAAGCATGCGTTGTCGTCATTTTGTATATTAATAACAGCTCTGGTGTTTCGAACCCATTTGGGGAGCTCGATGTATGAGGATCCACGCAAAGGGTTGTACTTGTTTACATTAATCTCCAAGTACAACGCCTGTTTCAGAGTCCATCCTAAAATTTAAAAATTAGAAAAATAAATTATTGTAGAAACTAACCAGAATCTCGTTCTTGGAACTCCTCTGACTTAGCTAACATCCTCTCCACAAAGGAATTGTAGATCTCCCTAGGTTACTGGAGGAGGTGAGCACAACATTTCGAGTGTTGAAAGATTTAACATCCTCTACACTGTCCATCTTGGTGTAGCCACTAATTAGGTAGTTTACTTTTAAATTAGGAGAAACCCAGCGTCGTTTAACCTTGAGTAACATTTCATACCAGTCTATTCACGTCGGTGAAAATCAATTAACTTCTTGCTTACGCGCTACATCTATAATTATCGGATGTATCAAACGAGAACAAAGTTAGACGGGGTAAATATTTATACATATTTTCGAAATTGTGAAATTGGAATAGTCTGCATTTGCATTTTGATAAGTAAACATCGTAATAAAATGAGCGGGGAAAGAATTATATCCTTAGATGCTATAAAATTTTAGAAGAAGTTGTCAAGGAGATGAAAACAAGTTTATCAAACAATTCAACTAGCCAACATTTGAATGGTATGTCTAATGAATCTCTGGTAAATACTAAAATAGTGCAAGATAAACCTACACATGATAATGTTGATGCGAAAGATCAGAACATAGACTCCAAGTCAGACGTTTCTGACAGAAAAGAAAGAGACAACTTAAATCGTATACTAAAGAGGATTTAAATAAAGCCCTTGACGAAATAAACAAAGGATGGATTACTGGTTCAGAAGCATCCGAAATCTACAATGTTCCAAAAGCTACACTCTATACGAAACTCAGATCAAAAGAAAATCGTGTGCAAAATTTGGATATGTATACTACACATTTGCCAATTAAAAGGAGGAAAAAGTGACTTTTGTGTGTGTGTGTGTGTGTATTAGTTTTAATGAATAAAAATATATTTCTATGTGAAGTGTACCTGTTAAGTATTTGAATTGAAATATAAATATTGTTTCAAACGTTTTGGGTTTTATTTATATATAATGGTATTGTTAGGATACAATTACTCGGAAGCAGTAGCAGAATCTTGGTTTATGTAATATCATAGAAGTTGAAAAAACAAAAACTAAAGGTATGTTTCAAACACGTAGTTGTACTCATTTCTATTAAAATTAAATGTAGCGCTCTTTGTTATAATTCTTTTCATAAGAACTTAGATACCCATTTCAGTTGCGTGGACATTTGAAAAATTAAACAATACCAATGTATGCTTTATATTTTAAAACATAAACAAGCTAATATATACAAAAATAATTTCTAAATTCACATCATTCATTTCTTATGATAACAGTTGCTGTGGTTAAATTTTTATTTTAAAACTTACAATTTAGTATATATTCCATTTGAATATCTGCCAACAGTTTTATAAACCCCATCTCCTCGATTATTTCCATAAAATCATCCAGATCCTCGGGCATTGATAACACTGCAGTACAGTGCTGTATTGCTTCCTCGTATGACTGACACATAAGACATTTTCTCCTTCTATCGAAAAGCATTGCCCACATTCTGCTTTTTACTCGTAGAGCATTGCGAAATCTTCGAATAACCTCTCCAAAGTCTTTATACATATTTGTTATATTGTCTCTTTAAACCGTACAATCAACAAATAATAACTTCTACGCGAACAGTCCTTTTATATGAGCTACTCCTATTCGGATATGTACCGATTGCACCCGATTTGTGTGCACGCACGAAGCAACAGGTAGGGAATGTATTCTATGAACAAAATCATTACATTTCTTAAGAAAAATGCTAAGGACTTTAAAATAATTATAACTCTTGTTAGACCTCTAGCCTCCGGATAAACGTTATTATTTTAGGTTGTGTCACTGTTTTCTGAATCAACTTCCTACACACTTTTCCTAAACTATGCGTATCAATTGGGGGTTATACTTTACTCCATAACCGACTTGTATATATCTTCGTATTCGTCTCTAGCTAACACGTCCGTATAATAAAGATGTACAGGCTCGTCGTCAACTGGTAACTTAATCTTTTTAAAAACTAGTCTTTGTTTTCAAGTTTAACCCTTGTTGTACGTGTAAGGATTCTTTCCGCTATTCCTTGTGACTAGGAATCGGTAATTTTGCAAGGATCAATCAATTGTTTGTGCACCTCTTCGATTTGTAGAGATGTAGCGTCTCCCTTTTGTATACCGCAAAGTTCTTTCGTACAGAATCCTGCATAAAATGAAGCTTACGTTTATTTACAATAAAATTGTTAACGTTCGTCATCATGAAACTTTGGATGAGAACTAACTTTTTGAATAATGTTAAACATTTATATACTCGTCGAAATTCTTCCTATATCGACCATTATCCAAATCAAAATCTTTCACAACAGTTATAAAATTATGTTTTGAGTCACCCCAACACTGTAAACACATTTCTTTAAATTTCGGATATGTCATGTCACCACTTATATGATCCGAAAAGATATGTCCGAGATTGGTTTCATCCTGTTTCCATAATGCGATTACATTGGCGTTATCTCTGAGTCTATGTTTTAAGGCACTAGCGTAAGTTTGACATAGATAGAACGAATCTATTGCTTTATGTCGACCGAACGAGAAAAACTGTGTGATTTTACTTTGCTCGTTTGCAGGTATATCATCGAAAACCATAATTGAATCTTCTTTGGTATCTCCGGGTTCAATCAAATCATCGTAATTTTCAAACTCATGGTACCCAATTTCTTCTTTTAATGGTGTAAAAACGTTTCTTAACAATTCGTATTTCGGTTGATACAAACTCTTCGAAAATACATAGACATTTTGAAATCTAAGACCGTTCTCGTGCAAGATCAGAGATATTAAAGCGTTGGTCTTCCCACAACTCGATGGTCCCACGAATATAGCTCGTATGTTAGACGGGAACAAAGGACCATGTTTACCATCCTCTTTTGCATTAGCAATAGCAAAGTTATCATAATTCTGTATAGGTATTTTAACTTCTGGTATAACATCTCTGGATGCATCGTTGGAATTATGTAATTTCTTCACGTTCTGCAACCTTTTAACATATCTGCATAACGTTGTTCTAGGTACATTATATTTGAAAACCAAGTGTGGACCTAGGTTAGATAAAAGGAAAAATTAATAGGTTAGGTCAGCGCCGCGGCGCTGGCCTAACCTATTAATTTTCCTTTATCTAACCTAGGTCCACACTTGGTTTTCAATGGAAAACTCATTAAAAAGCAATTAGTGCTAACGGGTTTTTAATGAGAAAACTCATTAAAAAGCAATTAGGTCATATGGTCATGTGGTCATGTGGTCATATGGTCATGTGGTCATGTGGTCATATGGTCATGTGGTCATGTGGTCATATGGTCATGTGGTCATATGGTCATGTGGTCATGTGGTCATATGGTCATGTGGTCATGTGGTCATATGGTCATGTGGTCATGTGGTCATATGGTCATATGGTCATGTGGTTATGTGAGCAGGGAGATTAAATTTGGTATATAAGGAACTAGTTTTGGGTTGAGCTTAGTTATAGTAAGACATTTTTCAAAAGATGTCGCATTCAAGCAATCAGTGGTGCTCCAAACAATCTATTACAAAAGCAGCAGAGGATATCCTGTATGGCTCGAGTTTCTACGCTGCTAGTAAAAAATATAATGTACCTAGAACAACGTTATGCAGATATGTTAAAAGGTTGCAGAACGTGAAGAAATTACATAATTCCAACGATGCATCCAGAGATGTTATACCAGAAGTTAAAATACCTATACAGAATTATGATAACTTTGCTATTGCTAATGCAAAAGAGGATGGTAAACATGGTCCTTTGTTCCCGTCTAACATACGAGCTATATTCGTGGGACCATCGAGTTGTGGGAAGACCAACGCTTTAATATCTCTGATCTTGCACGAGAACGGTCTTAGATTTCAAAATGTCTATGTATTTTCGAAGAGTTTGTATCAACCGAAATACGAATTGTTAAGAAACGTTTTACACCATTAAAAGAAGAAATTGGGTACCATGAGTTTGAAAATTACGATGATTTGATTGAACCCGGAGATACCAAAGAAGATTCAATTATGGTTTTCGATGATATACCTGCAAACGAGCAAAGTAAAATCACACAGTTTTTCTCGTTCGGTCGACATAAAGCAATAGATTCGTTCTATCTATGTCAAACTTACGCTAGTGCCTTAAAACATAGACTCAGAGATAACGCCAATGTAATCGCATTATGGAAACAGGATGAAACCAATCTCGGACATATCTTTTCGGATCATATAAGTGGTGACATGACATATCCGAAATTTAAAGAAATGTGTTTACAGTGTTGGGGTGACTCAAAACATAATTTTATAACTGTTGTGAAAGATTTTGATTTGGATAATGGTCGATATAGGAAGAATTTCGACGAGTATATAAATGTTTAACATTATTCAAAAAGTTAGTTCTCATCCAAAGTTTCATGATGACGAACGTTAACAATTTTATTGTAAATAAACGTAAGCTTCATTTTATGCAGGATTCTGTACGAAAGAACTTTGCGGTATACAAAAAGGGAGACGCTACATCTCTACAAATCGAAGAGGTGCACAAACAATTGATTGATCCCTTGCAAAATTACCGATTTCTAGTCACAAGGAATAGCGGAAAGAATCCTTACACGTACAACAAGGGTTAAACTTGAAAACAAAGACTAGTTTTTTAAAAAAAGATTAAGTTACCAGTTGACGACGAGCCTGTACATCTTTATTATACGGACGTGTTAGCTAGAGACGAATACGAAGATATATACAAGTCGGTTATGGAGTAAAGTATAACCCCAATTGATACGCATAGTTTAGGAAAAGTGTAGGAAGTTGATTCAGAAAACAGTGACACAACCTAAAATAATAACGTTTATCCGGAGGCTAGAGGTCTAACAAGAGTTATAATTATTTTAAAGTCCTTAGCATTTTTCTTAAGAAATGTAATGATTTTGTTCATAGAATACATTCCTACCTGTTGCTTCGTGCGTGCACACAAATCGGGTGCAATCGGTACATATCCGAATAGGAGTAGCTCATATAAAAGGACTGTTCGCGTAGAAGTTATTATTTGTTGATTGTACGGTTTAAAGAGACAATATAACAAATATGTATAAAGACTTTGGAGAGGTTATTCGAAGATTTCGCAATGCTCTACGAGTAAAAAGCAGAATGTGGGCAATGCTTTTCGATAGAAGGAGAAAATGTCTTATGTGTCAGTCATACGAGGAAGCAATACAGCACTGTACTGCAGTGTTATCAATGCCCGAGGATCTGGATGATTTTATGGAAATAATCGAGGAGATGGGGTTTATAAAACTGTTGGCAGATATTCAAATGGAATATATACTAAATTGTAAGTTTTAAAATAAAAATTTAACCACAGCAACTGTTATCATAAGAAATGAATGATGTGAATTTAGAAATTATTTTTGTATATATTAGCTTGTTTATGTTTTAAAATATAAAGCATACATTGGTATTGTTTAATTTTTCAAATGTCCACGCAACTGAAATGGGTATCTAAGTTCTTATGAAAAGAATTATAACAAAGAGCGCTACATTTAATTTTAATAGAAATGAGTACAACTACGTGTTTGAAACATACCTTTTAGTTTTTTGTTTTTTTCAACTTCTATGATATTACATAAACCAAGATTCTGCTACTGCTTCCGAGTAATTGTATCCTAACAATACCATTATATATAAATAAAACCCAAAACGTTTGAAACAATATTTATATTTCAATTCAAATACTTAACAGGTACACTTCACATAGAAATATATTTTATTCATTAAAACTAATACACACACACACACACAAAAGTCACTTTTTCCTCCTTTTAATTGGCAAATGTAGTATACATATCCAAATTTTGCACACGATTTTCTTTTGATCTGAGTTTCGTATAGAGTGTAGCTTTTGGAACATTGTAGATTTCGGATGCTTCTGAACCAGTAATCCATCCTTTGTTTATTTCGTCAAGGGCTTTATTTAAATCCTCTTTAGTATACGATTTAAGTTGTCTCTTTCTTTTCTGTCAGAAACGTCTGACTTGGAGTCTATGTTCTGATCTTTCGCATCAACATTATCATGTGTAGGTTTATCTTGCACTATTTTAGTATTTACCAGAGATTCATTAGACATACCATTCAAATGTTGGCTAGTTGAATTGTTTGATAAACTTGTTTTCATCTCCTTGACAACTTCTTCTAAAATTTTATAGCATCTAAGGATATAATTCTTTCCCCGCTCATTTTTATTACGATGTTTACTTATCAAAATGCAAATGCAGACTATTCCAATTTCACAATTTCGAAAAATATGTATAAATATTTACCCCCGTCTAACTTTGTTCTCGTTTGATACATCCGATAATTATAGATGTAGCGCGTAAGCAAGAAGTTAATTGATTTTCACCGACGTGAATAGACTGGTATGAAATGTTACTCAAGGTTAAACGACGCTGGGTTTCTCCTAATTTAAAAGTAAACTACCTAATTAGTGGCTACACCAAGATGGACAGTGTAGAGGATGTTAAATCTTTCAACACTGAAATGTTGTGCTCACCTCCTCCAGTAACCTAGGGGAGATCTACAATTCCTTTGTGGAGAGGATGTTAGCTAAGTCAGAGGAGTTCCAAGAACGAGATTCTGGTTAGTTTCTACAATAATTTATTTTTTCTAATTTTTTAAATTTTAGGATGGACTCTGAAACAGGCGTTGTACTTGGAGATTAATGTAAACAAGTACAACCCTTTGCGTGGATCCTCATACATCGAGCTCCCCAAATGGGTTCGAAACACCAGAGCTGTTATTAATATACAAAATGACGACAACGCATGCTTTGCCTGGTGCGTGATAGCTGCGCTCTACTCAGTGCTCACAATCCGCAAAGGGTCGGTAGCTACCCCCATTACAGCACCATTCTCAATTTGACAGGACTGCAGTTCCCGATATCCATAAAGGATATACACCGGTTCGAGGAATTAAACAACATCAGTGTCAACGTGTTTGGGGTGGAAAGGAAGTCGATTGTGGGACACACCAGGATTTATCTCAAAAGACAGAGCGATACGGTTTAGAAATAGATTAAAGATGAATTATATACGGTGCTTGCAAAAGGTTATTCTGCAAATCAGTAAGGTGTCATTCGATTTGGAAAAATTCCGAGGATTTGAAAACCTGAGGAAAACACAATAATAATTGAAATCTTACACGATGGTATATTAAAAATACTGCTAAGAGTAATTTTGTTTAATAATTCTAAAATGGCGTTGGTGGTTAAATACATACAGGTAAAACCCACTATAAAACAATTATAGACGTCACTTTTCCAGTCAAGACTTGCATATAACGCCAACTAATATAATAAGAGCTGCGCACGCTCGACCATCGGCATAAAAGGCGAGAGCCATGTTCCAGTGCATTAGTCGTCAAAGTATCATCGAGTTTGATTAAAATTATAAATAAAGATGGATTTTTCTTGTGTTGACGTTACAAGTGATGTGCGAGTACCACAATTAAATATCAACCAACTAGTTGGTAAGTCAACCTATAGGTTAGGCGAATTTCCTCCAAATTATCACCACCATATATTAGAAGTTGGTTTTGATTTATATGGTGGTCTTCAACCTGCCATCCAAGTGATTTGCTGTAGTGGTATGTGTGCTGATTCTACGATAACATTCTCTTACTTCGATTGGAAGAAATTGTGTACTTTTCAAGTGGAATTTCAAATTCACCAATTTGCTCAAGACTCAAAACAAGTACGATTAAATGATCTGACTACTGGAAACGATGTTGTTGACATACAATTGGATCAAGATTTCAAATTGCAGCTGAGCACAGCCTTTAATAGAAGTATATGGTTTTAGAACAATTTTGAAAAGAGAATTTATATAATATGGAGATTACGAAAGATGGGAATGTTATTGTGCTACCTGCGTACGAGTGCATCAAGCTATTAAATTTGCGAGAATTGATCTGTTTTATAATGGTTGAGTTAAGGTGTTGAAACTTTCCAGAATTTTACGAAAATTTGTTGGTGATATAAAAAGTATGTGGAAATACGACGGAGGAAGAAAGGGTTCAAACGTTATTAGAGGAGAGAGCAGTGCCAATATTTCTCTGTCTAATGATTGCAGCAATTTAAATTACTTGACAGTGTTGGAACTTATTAAATGTTTCCCATTCAGTACTTAAAAGATGCAACTGCAAGGCAATCGCTTGCGCAAATGTTTAGAGATTTGGCTATCCCAGATTCGCCAGACTCTGGTTACCACAGCGGTTTATAGATGTTATCAATACATGTATGTATTCTATTAAAACATATTTCTTGATAAAGTTTGTTTTACATATTTGTATCGCCAACATTACCATAAATTATTAATAGACGTATTAAACTATCCTGTTTTTATTTTTTAGGTTTAAAGTGGTGTACGCGGAAATAATAAACACAATATACCGCATGTTAACAAAAAGTTGTGGGGGAAATTTAAAGACGAGTTTAACGGTGACTTGGTGTTAGAATTTGTAGGTAGTAAGGCTAAGTCCTACTGTATTGTACGCGAGAAGGACACGATTAAAAAAAGATTAAAGGGATCTCTCAAAGTGTAGTTAAGTAAAACCGCGGGTGCTACAACCTATAACGAGCATATACCTCCAAAAGGAATGGACATGCAACTACGTAGCAGTGCGTGGGAGAATAAGAATTCTCTAATAAGAAATTAAAGTCATTGGGAAATGGTCAAAATGTGGAACCTATAAAGGCGATTATTAATTATGGTTTACTGACCGCGTTTGTGCACTCTTCGAGTGTCTTCGGTAATCTTCGATTGTTTCCAAAGCATGCCATTTTCGAAAAATATGGCGTAGAAGTTATTTAAAATTAAATTGCTTTATTAGTAAGTATTCTGTATACAACAAGTTCGGTGTTCCCTTAGCAAAGTGTTTATTTAAAATTTGTATCCTGCAATTATTAATCAATTTCTAATACACAAACATAATTAATAGAAAGTCCAAGAAAAGAAATTATATACAGTTTTCACATGTGATTCACATGCTCGTTAAGAAATTGATTTGAAACGACTTGTATTTTCCAAGCATTTAGCATTGAGCATATCTATTGTATTTTCAAATCACATAGCTGCTAATTAATAAAAAGAAAGGCTACTTTCACTTTACGTAACATAATTGTAAAGCAATTAGTTTGTCCTCTACGCTACCTTCACTATACGTCACATAATTGTAAAGCGATTAGTTTGTCCTTGTCTATGTATTTTCCAACTATTTAGCATTGTACATGTAATTATGTTAAAACCAGAAAAATTTTAAGTCATGGGTTTTGCAACATTCTGAGAAAAGCACATTACTGTTTGAAAAATGATTTTAAATACTAAGCACTTATGGCTTATAAAGGAGTCGTTTCTAAAATCCTTGCGGTTTTAGATTTTGGAGCTGTTTGGTTTAAGCATATGTCATAGACGAGCAAAATGTAGAGGTTTGGGAGCTTTAAAAGGGTAACTTTGCAAGGAGTAGTCCGATTTCAAATCTGTTTGCAGATTCGGATTGTACGTAAAATTTTAGACTAACAAGATGTATCGCGTGACTAAAAAAGTTTATAAGAACGCTCAAAAGTCGCTACAGGTAAGAAATCTTAAAATCAGGGTAGCTCCTGGGGATGGTGCTATCTGAAAAATTCCTAGAGATTCGGGTAGCTGAGAAAATTCTAATATTGATTGATACCAAACAAGATAGGTTTATCTCGAAAGATGCATTGGTTAGACAAAGAAAAGTATTTGTTAGTTTTGCTTATAAAGCAAAGAGCAAAATTTAGAGGTTTGAGAGCTTAAAGTGTAACTTTGTAAGGGATGGCCTGATTTTAAATTTGTTTGCAGATTCAAATTCTGTGCAAAATTTTAGACTAAGAAGATGTATCGCATGACTAAAAAATTATAAAATGCTCAAAAGTCGCTACAGGTAAGAAATCTTAAAATTGGGGTAGCTCCTTGGGGTGATGATATCTGAAAATTCTTAGAGATTTGGGTAGCTGAGAAAATTCTAATATTGATTGATACCAAACAAGATAGGTTTATCTCGAAAGATGCATTGGTTAGACAAAGAAAAGTATTTGTTAGTTTTGCTTATAAAGCAAAGAGCAAAATTTAGAGGTTTGAGAGCTTAAAGTGTAACTTTGCAAGGCGTGGCCCGATTTTAAATCTGTTTACAGATTCGGATTCTACATAAAATTGTAGACTAAGAAGATGGATCGCATGACTAAAAAAATTTATAAAAATGCTCAAAAGTCGCTACAGGTAAGAAATCTTAAAATTGGGGTAGCTCCCTTGGGGGTGATGATATCTGAAAAATTCTTAGAGATTTGGGTAGCTGAGAAAATTCTAATATTGATTGATACCAAACAAGATAGGTTTATCTCGAAAGATGCATTGGCTAGACAAAGAAAAGTATTTGGTTTAGATGTGGGAGCAAATGAGGATGCTCATTTATCTCGAAAGATGAAAAATTAAGATATATTTATCTCGAAAGATGAAAAATGGTTAGTCGAAGAAAACTATTTGGTCCAGATGTGTGAGGAAATGTGGGATTCTGGAGGAAATGTGGGGGTGGGATCCTTGATTATACTCTACTTTCATCCTAGACCCGACTCCTTTATCTTTCCAGCCATTACATCCGCTCCATCGCTACAAATATCCACCCACTTGTTATATTCCAAATCATTTTTCTGTACACATTTGTCTATAGTTTTGAAGTTTTGTCACCATTGAAGTAAGTTTCAAGCACAACACTAATCAACAGTTCTTCTTCTATTTGTACTTCGAACGATTACCTCACAAACACAAAAAGAGTAGCAAGCCCCGCTACGTTGGTTTTTTCATCATAATGTAAACTGAAAAATTCATAAATTGTCAAACTTCTTCATAAGTTTATTCTCCACATATTCCAAAATTGTGTGAATTCGTTTTCTTTGAGTGCTATTTAGTAGCTGTACAGCAACAATCTTTTTGGCCATGTCTGGACCTAAGATGCTACTTATAGCGTCCTTAAAGTAATGTTAAAACACTGTCTCAGCAACAGTATGGAGTTTTCCAAGTTTTGCAATGTATGAACTACAGATGCGTTTTTATTTTCATTTTTAGAAACTCTCTCCATCATGGATGCCCCTGTTCGAAGAGTTGAAGCACGGCGTTTGAAGATTCCTTTGTATCCTTCATTTATTAAATCAGAATGATTGCATTCTCGATGTCTTTTTAATTTGAATGGAACCAAACAGCCATTTGCAAAAATTTTATGACATCTAACGCATTGCCCTTCCGGTGCATATTCGTTTCCTACTACAACAAAGCCAATCAACGTCATGTAACGTGGATAATATTCTCTTATTCTTTATCTGCCTTTGCGCGAACTGAGGCAGATCAACTTGGATATAGACTCGCAGCTGTCTGCTGGGATATTTCGCCTTTTCCGACGATGCTGGTAGTTGTTGAATCGGTCGTTTCAAAAGCTTCTTAAATTCACCTCATTTCCTATTTAAAAGCTCAGTTCTTAGTCATATGTCCACTATTCTGCAATAAATGTAGTGATTTAAATAAATACATATAATGTTTTCTTATGTTGACAATGGCGCAAAGTTTTGAGAATTTGCTTGAGGTCATTTTTTTTGTTTTAGAATTTTGTGTTGACGGTAGGAACGCGAAGCTATCAATGTTGACAGATTCTCAGGTGAAATCCATTTTTTGTTAAAAATTATATATAGATCAAATTCTTTAATCCGGTATCGACACTAGAAACAACATAAAAAAATGTGACTTTTCTCTTTAATTTCTTATCTAGAGGTAACTATGTTTCCATCGCTTTGCAGTTGAAATGTTGCGCAACAAAAGTCTTAAATTTTTATTGAAAAATGAATTTCTCTGGAATTGTAGAAGCATCGGTAGCTTCACGTGTATATAGCTCGATAATTGTTACTTTGCTGGCAGATCTGCCTACCTTTTTTTATAAAGAATTTAATAAGTTTAGTTTTGTAAAATACTGTGCTGACTGCAATGTTATAGAAATTAAGTTATTGCGGAAGGGATTTAAAAAAACTATTCCGGCGCCCATTTTGCACGATTCTGGAATTAGTACAGCTTAAAGAGTAACATTTTTGTTAATGTTGTTTTTACCGTCGACGCAAAATTTGAAAACAGAATAAAAATTTTACCCCACGCAGATCCACGAAGAAGACCGATTTTTTTCATTGTTCTGCTTAAACTATTTTCTTTCATTCCTTTACTGAAAAATGTAATCAAACACGGCAATTCCAAGAAATTATTTATTTACTTTATGTTGTTAGCATTTTAGTCTACGGGCACTTTATCTAATAAATCATGAATAATTTAAACAACAATTCGTAAAAAAGACATTTTAGATGTGGTATAAACAAAGCACAACAGACTGCCAAAAATACATTTTATTTAGTAAGTTTAATACGGGTACTTGTACCGTTCATTATGAGGCTGGAGTAAAAAGGATTTGAATGTTTATTCGAACGGGAGAGTGCAGTAAGGCTGTCATGAACGAATACAACCGAATTCGCTTTCAATTATCGTTCATACAGTCGTTCGTTTTATGTAATTTTTAGAATATATCGGTCGAAAATAAATTTGAGAGTACAATATTGTAATGTAAAATTTTATATTTGGAGAAGGTAGTTGGAAAAAAGATCCCCTCCTGTTGACGGCGCCTGTGTAAAGTCTATAAGAATTTTTTGTATTTTTATTTTTGTCGCAGACTTTAGGTGCAAGGGCAGTCAGTTGGCTCGAGTTACGGACTCTACAGTGAACAAGAAAAATGAGGAATTGTTCTTTAATTGAACTTGTAAAAGAGATATACAAACTACAAGGGGGTATATAAAAATAGGGGGGGGGGTTACACCACATTCAACTGTAATAATAAATCAACCTTAAGGGAAAATACGGAAACCCGTAAATATAGCTTGATAACGTTGCCTGTAAAAAATATAAAATTTCAATACCGCATAGCAGACCAAACCACTAGCAGGAGCTGTAATAAAAGTTAGATTATTAATTAAAAACACTTTTTGTGCCTCACAATGTCATGAAAAAAGCGTAAACAAATGCACTATTCAATTCCAAAAATCGAAAGTGAACAACTTTTTTATCGACTACTGAATTCACATTATCTAGAGGTAATCATTTGACTTTACAACTATATTTTCTAATGTAGTAATTCAATAAAATTTCTAAATTCAATAAAATTGTATTCGAAAGATTTGTCTTTAATATTTTATAAACAAGCGTACAAGAAGTATATGTTTTAATATATATTAGTAAAATATTGTTTTATTTCCATCTAGTCTCAACTTTCTAAAAAAAAATTATTTATTTAAGGTATATACAAAACTTTGATCATTCTTATTCAAGCACAAGGTTTATTAATATCTCATAGCTAATCTGGTATGACATTTGACAATCTTTTTATAAAGTTTTAGTTGTGTAATGGTAAATATGTTTTAAGCAAGCTAGAAAAATTAATAGGACAGCTTAATACACTAAATACGAATAATAAAACACCTTGCAACGACTATCGATGAAGTTCAATTTATCTACCAGTAAAATCACATAAGAGACAGGTGACTACAAGATGTAATTTGACTTTAATTTTTTGAAGTACATAGCAATAAATTGTAACTTCACTAACAAATTCAAAGAGCTTTAAATTTGATTTTTTACTTAAATGATTCCGAAATGCATAATAAAAAGAACAACTCCAAAATTTACCAGCAAAATTCTAAGAGTTCTATATTTAATTTTTTAGTTCAATGATTTTAGCACTTTATGATTTTCAATTACTCAACTAAAACTAACTTGCTTTACTGTATGCTATGTGATAGTCCACATTTTTCAATTACAATTCAACACCCAGGTATCTATTACAAGTGATTCCAGAAGCTAACATCCAATCTTATTTACCGCGGGCGTCCTTAAACAATAAAAAGTAATTAAAATTATTTCAAATCTAGATGAAATAGTATCTTGATGAAAGCTTATCACTGCAATAAATCCACCACCACGTGGATCCTTGCGAATTACAGTTAAATATTATCCTGAATGTATTGACAACTGCAAATTCTTCCTTAATTGAATTTAAAAGTGTGAACAGTACGGTTAAATTTAACCATCTTGTAACACAACCGTGTGTAACCTGACAAATTGCATTTAAATCTTTCCAACGTGCGCTACAAAGAATGAAATAAAAACAAATACTCACACAATATGTTTACTATCGATAAGTTTATTTGGGAGACCGAAGAATTAGCACCACATCACTCTAACGCTATTCACATTTTTCAGCAACAGGATCTCAAACACTTTGCCTTCTTCAAACGAGACCTTTTATTCAAAAATTGCATATGCACCACGCGAACGTATGAAAACAACGGTCATCTAGCGACGACTTATTATATTTGAACAAAATCAACAAATAGGTATGCAGCACAAAGTACACTTTAGCGTAAAATAGGTATACTAAATTTTTGATGACGTCCTTATAAATATCATTATTGCTTTTTAACAAAAACGATATGCGATGGAATATTAATAGAAGCAGAAATTTAATATAATTAGCTATGACGCGAAATTGTATACGTTACAATACAATTTTGTTGCTTGTATGCAGTGCTTACAATAAATACGTTCACAACTTTATTAAAACCCCACACATTGATACATAAGCGATTATCATTATATAGTCCATTCAAAATAACTTCAGGATGACGTGAAATATAGTAGTAAAGTGTTGGCAACTGTATACAAATAAATACCTAGAATTGCGCATGAAGGATACTGTCATTTAACATAATAAAGGTTGGCAGTTCTGTACAGTGTTGTCATCAATTCTTATTACCAATAGGAATATTCCCATATTTTTCATTAAATCTATTATAACATAAACCAACATTGACAATGTAGCAATTCATCCAGTTGTGAAGACATTCTAAAGTTAAAGCCAATGGACTATACTACCACGTTCAGATTACAATATTAAGGAAGAGACAAGAACTACAAGGATCGAACTACTTACTTTTAGATTTTTTCCACAACACACGCAAAATTAGTCAGAATTCTTTAAGGTTAGCTACTAAATCAGCAAACCCTATACGCGGGAACGTCCAAAATGAGCATAACAAATATGTGCTTGAAGCAGGTAGCTTATGCAGCTATCCTCCAGCCATCATGGCTTGTACCGTCTTGCCGCCAGTTTTCACGAACATTTGGACCACACATGAAAATTATTAAACATATTATAGCTTGTATTAAATGTTAAGATTTTGCAACATCAGTCTTCCAAATTTACGAAATATATTATATCGATATGCTATTCTAGGTAAAAATTGACTACTAGTTTAAATTTTGACTTTATTTAAATGGTTTACATTGGTTTAGCTTTAACCGCCACTGATTGACGCGGCACCTCTAGCGTAGGTTCACAACACGCCAGGGTGACGCGGCACCCGGTTTGAGAACCTCTGGTCTAGATGTGTGCCATGCTGTAAATGTGATACATATTAAATGTCATCATCATCATTAGGTCTTCAGTCCTAGAACTGATTAGACGCGTACCCTCATTGTTTTCTATTTTGAACTAACCTACACATTCCCTGAAATTTGCACAGTCTGCATCTATCACTATCTGAGCTAGGTCTACATCTACCTCCTTTTTCCAATTTTTGCTTGTAATATATCCCGTACTATTCTCCAAAAATGCCTTAAAACGTATTCTGCTCTTCCAATTCTCCTACGTTTTTTCCACAGATATCTTTATTCCCCTATGTGAAATTAATTACTTTCACGGAAATAAAGTCTGAAGAAGAAATTTTGCTATCCCAGACGCAACCAAATATTATAACGCCAAGTTGGCATCCAAAATTTTGAGGTCTATTCACAGTTGACAAATTGCTTTAAATATGTAGAATTAGATGATGACTAAGGGCAATCCAAAGGGAGGCGGAAGATTAGGGAGATGGTCAGATTATGCTTTTTGTAAAAATAGGTTAGGTTAGAGTGAGGGTATTTATGGTCTGAGGATTTCTAATTTTTTACTTTTTACTGTTTCTTTTTCATTGACGAAGGACTAGAGACGTAATACTGAAACTTAACCGACCTAAGGGTTGTTAGGGTAGAAGACTTTTGGAAAAAATCTCATTTGTTAGAGGGGTGTAACGCGCTTGCTTTTCTTTAGATATTAATCAGATAAAACTAAAAAAATTTAATTTTGGATGGACGTAATGAATATGTACGTAACCTGTATATTTATGTTTCACGAATAGCTAATGGTAATTAAGCATGACATTTTAATATATTTTTTTAGTTTCAGATTACAACTTAAAGTTAACTTTATTTCTTTTATAACATATAGTTGAACGTAATTCAGGATAATGATTTATTTAAACAACCGCAAAAGAAAAACAGAAGTCAATGTTTCGTTTACATATCAGAATACAAAGATAGTTTTAGGTACACAGACCAATTGCAATAGTGAATTTTTGTAACAAAGCGCACTTTATTGACTATAAAATTTTAGAATAAAAAATATTAAATAGCAATAAAATCTATATTTATGTATTCATATAATTAATAATTTCGTGTTTAGGATTACCTCTGTTATACCTTTCATTAGAAACAATCAAATTTAAAGTTATAGAAAACAAATGTAGCCACAGTTACATTGTAACCGGATATTATAACAGTAACTTTGTTACAAAATAATCAAGTCACCTAGGTACAGTCGATGACCTAAATGTAATTTACAAATATAATATTACAAACAGTGGTGTCGTCGAACATAATAATAATATAAAATTTAAATGTTTTTAATGTAGCAACTTACAGGGCGCTGAAGACATTAGATAGCAACAATCACGTGATAATAATGTGATGAAATCACAGGGAAATGCGTATTTTTCACGTGATCAAATGTATGTTTGAAATGAAGACCATAATACAATCGCATATCACTCGAAGGCATAAAAAGTGCGAAAGAGAATGATAGTTACAAACTTGACGAATGAAGAACTAATGAATTACTCGTGAAATAGAAGAACAGAAAGTATGTTGAGGATAATCTGTTTCTGGAAGTTGTCAACTGAACACAGTTGGCTAACGTTTTAACTCAAATAATTTCAGCGTATTGTTATCCGCGGATTTCATTAAAGACGGGACTAACAGACGAAAACAAGTTAGACAGAATTGCTTTCAGCAACATAATTGGAATCCCGTTGCCTTTTACATTACGGACTCAGGCCTTGTTTAGGAGGTCTTTCTAGAATAATTTAAAGGAAAGAAATTGTAAGTTTTCCTATTAAATATTTTTCATTATGGTGGCATTTGCAAATTGATATAGCTAAGATAGACAGTAATTAAGGTACAAAACGTCTACCATAATTGTAGGTTATAGTGTTTACTTTACTAGGTATAAAACACTGGAAATTAAACATTAATTTAAAAGGTTTACAACCTGATTAAATAGCTATAATTGGTTATTTTAAAGTTACAACAAATTGAAATTGAGTTTGTTTCATCATCATCATTAGGTCTTCAGTCCTGAAACTAGTTAGACGCGTACCCTCATTGTTTCATATTCCGAACTAACCTACACATTTCCTTGAAATTTGCACAGTCTACATCTATCACTATCTGATCTAGGTCTACATCTACCTCCTTTTCCAAACTCTGCTTGTAATATATCCCGTACTATTCTCCAAAAATGCCTTAAAATGTATTCTGCTCTTCCAATTCTCCTAGTTTTTCCAGAGATATCTTTATTCCCCTATTATTTCTATAACCTATTTGTTAATAATTTGTCTGTCCATGCTATCATTCTCATACTTCCGAAGCACAACATTCCAAATGGTTGCTACCGTTTTTCTAGCTGCTTCTTCTACTGCCTGTATTTTATAGGCATACTGTGTTGTGCTCACACATATGCTTTCAACAATTTTATTCTTGTTTCTATGTTTGTTGTATTTGATCATAGGCGCTGTTCTTTCTTGTCAGATGCAGTTTGGTCTCCTTCTATTGTTTCACAATTATATACCCTATTTCTCCAACATTCAGTGGATGTGAAGGGGGTAACCAGCTTTTTGGTGCCAAGTTCCTCCAGCACTTGAACATTTGCGGATTTAATATTTTTTCCAATATATCTTTTCGCATAGTCAACATTAGTTGCAGATATTTCACAACCAACGGTTGTAGTTGTTTATAATAATCATCAGATTAATCTGTGCTTATTTTTTGTTATTAGGTTTTCCGTCTCAAAACTGCTTGGACAGGTACTTCCAGTTACTTATATTCTGGGTTAGCCTACACAGTTCCCTGAAATTCCCACAGAGCCTATATACAGCTCGGTTCCCCTTCTATTGCTTTCTAATTATATGCCCTATTTTACAGAGATTCAGTGGTATGTGAAGGGGGCGGCTCCGTGACGTAGTAGGTATGCATGTGACTACTACGCCCAAGGTCCTGGATTCGAATCCCGACACGGTCCGCTTGAAATATGTTAGGCGAGCATTTTCACAAAAATACACCCTCGTTCGGATGAGAGGTAAAATGTAGGTCTCATGTGTGAGTATTGTCACGCACGTTAAAGAGTGGGTGGAGCATTGGAAAAATTCATATGTAAGGTATGTGAAGGGGGCTAAGCTGTCCGTGGCTGCCAAGATTCCCCGACATTTGTCGAATTAATAGTTTTCCAGTAAATTCTTTCACCCAATTAACATTATTCGAGAATATTGCACAACCAATACTTGTAGTTGCTTATAATAATCATCCTGTTTGAGTACAGTTATTTGTTTCGTCATTAGTTTATCCATCTGGGGACTGGTTGGATGCGTACCTCCATTGATTTCTATTCTGAGCTAGCCTACACATTTTCCTGAAATTCCTACAACCTACATCTTTCACTATCTGTGTGCATAGTCTAACCTAGGTCTACCTATTCTTCTCTTTTTTCCTATCTCTGCTTCTAATATATTTCGCACTATTCCTTCATGCCGTAGTATGTGGCCTATCATCCTATCTCTCATATTTTTTACCGTTTTCCACATATTTCTTTCTTCCCCTGCCACTGTTACTACCTCTTTGTTCTTAACTTTGTCTGTCCATGACATCTTCATCATACGTCTGTAGCACCACATTTTAGAGGCTTCTACCTTTTTCTTGTCCGGTTCTCCTACTGTCCTGGCTTCACAGCCGTACAGTGCTGTGCTTCACATATATGTTTTAAGCAATCTTTTCCTTGTTTCTGTGTTTGTTGTCTTTGAACAGAGTAGTTGCTTTTTTTTGGTAAATGTAGCACGACCTTGTGCTAATGTTTGTTTTATATCTTTTGCGCTTTTCCCATCTTGCGTTATTTGGCTTCCTAAGTAGCAGAAATCCTTAACCTCTTGTAAGTTCTTGTTGCCGATTTGTATTCTTGTTTTTAATAATTTTCCCCTCCTTTGCATACTAGTACTTTAGTTTTATTTTTGTTAATTTTCATACCGTAACTCTTTGTTAGAACCGTTTCCATTTCATAAAGAGCAGCTTCTAACTCTTCCTTGCTAAATGCTAATACCGCTATATCATCTGCAAATGTAAGCATATCAATTTTTTGTTCCTTCATAGTAATTCCAAATGTCTCCCTGCATTTGACAGTGTTCATTGCCTCTTCAATGTACAAGTTAAAAATTAATGGAGATAGGGCGCATCCCTGCCTCACCCCTTTCCTAATGTTTACTTTTCTACGTTCTTGCTCTAATTCTATTACTGCTGTTTGCTCTTTGTATAAGCTATGTACTATTCGTCTATACCTAGAACTCATTCCAACCTTTTCGAGTACTTCGAACATTTTTTTCCATTTTACATTGTCAAATGCTTTTTCCAGATCTACAAACCCTATATACACGATTTTCCCTTTTTCTATTGTTTTCTCCATAATCACTCTCAGAGCCAAAATAGCCTCCCGTGTTCCCCTGTTTCGCTTAAATTGATCTTCTCCTGGTATTTCTACAGCTCGTTTTTCCATTCGTCTTCGTACAATTTTAGTTAATATTTTTGACACGTGTGGTGTCAAACTTATTTTCACATCTATCTGCGCTTTGCTTTTCTGGTATAGTTACTATGATGTTACGGTTGAATTCTTTGGGTATCTTGCCTGTCTCATACATATAGCTTACAAGTCGGAAGAGACGTTCTGTTACTGCCTGTCCAGTGGCTTTTAGAGTTTTTGCTTGCACTTTATGCGTACCCGGCGCCTTACCATTTTTCAGACCCTTTAATGCTAATTCAAACTCATCTCTAAGTATAGGATATCCCAAGTCATCATTTTCAATGACTGATTCCTGTTCTAATGCTGTTAGTTCCTCTCCTGCATATAAATTCCCTATATATTTTTGCCATCTACCCACTTTCTCTACATTTTTTTAATGTTGTTTCGTCCCGCGTCTTTTATATTTTTGCTATACGGTTTTATATCCTTAAAATTGATTCTAATTAGTTTGTATGCTTTATTTGTCTTCCCTATTTCCATCTTAGTTTGTACCTCTTTGCACTTTTCATCAATCCATTGTTCTTTATCTTTCCTGCATTTGCGAATAATTCCCATTTTATGGTTTTGTATCTCTGTTTTCCTGTTTCGTCTTCTTAATTTTTGTATTTTCGTTTTTCTTCTATTAAATTCAGGATATCCTTTGTTATCCATGGTTTCTTATTTTCTGTTTGTGTATACCCCAGAATATCTCTGGCCGTCATGTCTAAGCTGGATTTAATGTTGTTCCATTCTGTTTCTACTTCCTTAGTGTCAGATACAAATGTACTAAATTGTAAAAACACGATATACTGTTTTTGTGCACGTGATTTTCTAATGAAATACTTTGTTTTAAAACCAAGAATTTCAATTGCACAGCGGTAGGATACAGATCACCCGTTATGTTTACGTTTTGAACCACTTGAAGGTTGCGTGATCTGTTTAAATAGGTACCGATTAAATAGAATCTTTCGTGTTATATAATTCATATATCAGACCTTAAATAGGCACACGAACGCACTGCGGTCGTAAATGATTTGACGCTTTAAATAGTTAAACATGTGTATAGATTTTTGCCTTTTGCAATGGACAGCGGTTTCTCAGTAAACATGTTACAGTATTTATAAGTTATGATGACCTATTGAATGGTAAGAGTCGGAAAGCAAAGAAATTGATGACGAAGGGAACTATTACAAAGTTTTCATCTAGCAAAACCAACGACACGCTTTATACATATAGGTGGAACACGTAGTGCAGTGTCAGAAATTTCCTAACACGTGGTTTCGCAAAGCGTACTTGATGTTGCGCCTAATAGAAGTTTCTCATTTTAACTCAGTCCGGTTATATTGAGTAGAACTATGGTAAGTTTTTTTCGCAGATCGCTATAAAACGATAAGCAGCTACAGAAACATTCAGTCGAGAATGTTTTCCGGAAAACGGTTTATTTAATGCAGAACATTGAGCATTTTAGGTCACTTAGTACAAAAAGTCTTTATTTATAGTCATGTCGTTTTCACTCAATTATCAAACAAAGTTGATGAGAAGACTTCATAGCTTTAACTCAACACAAATGCTTTTAACTTAACCCTTTCGAAGAAACAGGTTGGAAAATATATACAACGACGTGCCACTCAAAGTCGATTACGGCTTTGTTAAGCTTTAGAAACTTTCTTGAGTTGTAGCTGTTTTAACGATGTAAGCTAGCGGAAAAGTTGTTTCTGATTAAAGGGATAAGTTTATGACATCAGCGCTTGGCCTGTTTTTGTACTATTTACCGTTATGCTTAATGTATGTATATTTAGCTTGTTTAAGAGGACGCAGATTAATAGTCAGATTACATTTATGTAAATTTTTTTATCGACTTAACGAATGGCCAAAAGCTCTTTACTTTTGTGTTATGAGTTTTAAAGATGCCGTGTAAAAATACCAAAACTTACATACGAGGTGTCGTAAAAAGTAGGATACTTTTTGTATTTAAGAATTTTATTGATTAAAGATTGATTCGTTTTTCAAAATACCCTCAGTCATCTCAAGAATGCTCCAGAATTACAATTAGTCGAACTATGTGAATACACCGCAAGCTATTTATGCATATTTGAAAATGGGAAGAAATCACAGAGAACCTAATCTGGCGAAAACTTGGAGTATAGTAATAGATTTTGTATCACTTTGGCGTTACGGAAAAAAATTAAATGCAGAAAGAGGAGAATTAATCTAAAACGAACGTTTTACTATTGCTGCACTGAACGTATTCTTTCCTTTGGAGACGAAGGGTCGAACGGGTCTGTTTTTTTCCCATTACTGGAGGTCAGGAATGGGATTTTTCCAGCTAGGCCTAGATGCTATTGTGATAGCCAAATATCTTAATAATTTACAGTTACTATAGAATTGGATTTTATGCTTTTGAAAGCTGAGTGATTTGGTATGGGAAGTTCAAGGTGTGGAATCATACAGTAAGATATCAATAAGAAAGTGCATGTGCAACGAACTCTAGGTTAGGTGTAATCGAAATTATAAAGTAGGCGTAATTACATGATTGCCGATAGGGTTAACCGTAGGCTCTAGTGTTATTGCACAAGCGATGACAGTAAGTAGTATAACTATGGAGAAGCTGGGACAGCCCTTTTTAAAGGGTCATAAATATCTTGTAAAGGGTGTGTGTATTATGGAAAAGAGAAGTATGTATGTTATTTTTTTTTTATTTATTCTAACATTACAATTAGTCTGCTACCTAAAAATTACAGCAAACCTGTTACTCCTAAGAAATCTAACAGAATTATTTGCTACCTTAAATTATATTAGTTAGTTTTATATTATTTGCGTTTGGAAATACTCGTGTGTGTGTTTGTGTCTGTGCGCGCGTGTGGGTGCGTGAGTGTGTGTGTGTGTGTGTGTTTCTGTCTTTGGTAATGTCCTTGGGACTGCTTTCCTTCCCAGCTTCCGACCATCGGCAGCCGGAAATCAGAAACCGAGAAGTTCGCATTCCTGTACGTGTCCTGGCCATCGGCAGCCGGAAACCAGGGGGACCACGTACAGTCCCTGGTGTGTATGTGTATGTGTGCGTATGTGTGTGTGTGTGTGTGTGTGTGTGTTTCTGTCTGTGGTAATGTCCTTGGGACTGCTTTCCTTCCCAGCTTCCGACCGTCGGCAGCCGGAAATCAGAAACCGAGAAGTTCGCATTCCTGTACGTGTCCTGGCCGTCGGCAGCCGGAAACCAGGGCAACCACGTACAGTCCCTGGTGTGTGTGCGCGCGTGTGCGTATATATCTGTGTCGTATGCGTCTGCGTGCAGGTACGTGTACGTGCGTGTTTCTGTGTGTTTTGGTGTGTTTTGTCGTGCCAGTGTGCTATAATGGTGTGTGTGTTTATTGTTTTCATGTTTGTGTGTGCGTGTGCTTATGTCTGTGGTGAAGTCCTTGGGACTGTTTCCCTCTCCCGGTTTCCAACCGCCGGTAGCCGGAAATCAGAAACCGAGAAATACGCGTTCCTGTACGTGTCCTGGCTATCGGCAGCCGGAAACCAGGGAGGCCACGTACAGTCTCTGTTGTGTGTGTGTGTGTGTGTGTGTGTGTGCTTGTGCGTGTTTGTGTGTATTTTGTCGTGCTGATGTGTTGTAATTATGTTGTCAGAATATTTCCTCTGTAGTAATTTTTAGTTGCGCTACAACATTGGATATATAAACATTACGTTACTGAAGCTAGGGTTAGATTTCTTTAAAGCAATTACGAATATGGTTAGTATTTTCTCTTGTTTATTTTAGTTAGTTGTATTTTTTATTTTAGATGGTTAGTATTGAGACCTTATTCTACTAGTGTTAGTATTCTAATGCTAATAAGTGTTCTGGGGGAAACTTGTGTTTGAGGTACGTTTGCCGCACTTTTGCGTTTTCACTATTTTCACTTTGTTTTCACTGGTATCACTCCCGGTCGTCAGGATTCACGAGCCTTCTGGTAGATCTTCAGGAGACACGTGCTTCCTGGTATGTCCTTGGGAGAATGCCGCTTGTTTGTTGTCGGTTCCCATGTGTGTTGGGTGGATTGTGCTTTTGTAATGCACGTTCGATGTGTTACGTCAAACTTCTGTGTTTCGTGTGATCTGTGTTTGTGGTATTTGTGATGTGTGGGGTTTGTATGGTGTTTGTGTGTGTCCTGTCAGAGTCCGTTTGTGTACCTTTGGTGTAGTATAGTAGTAGTTTGGTGAGTGATTCTGTTTAGGTAAGGAAATATGTTTTCGTTCCAAATCATGTCCGAGAGGGTATGTCCGTAGGATTGTCCTGTCCATTCCTAGGTCCTGTTGCAGTTCGGCGCAGTGGAACACCAGATGTTCCGGTGTCCCCACCTCACCACATGTGCAGTTGTTGTTGTCTTGGAAGTCGAAGCGGTTCCTGTAGGTTGGATAAGGACCATGCCCCGTGAGAAAATGAATGAGCCCTTGTGAGGGGACCAAGTGGTGACAGTTTAGCCTGTCTCGGATGTTTGGAACCAGTGCGTATACCCTCCTCCCATTTGTGCTCTGGTTCCATCTATCTTGCCACTCAGTTAGTATTGTGTCCTGAATTTCCTTTTTTATCCGAATTTCTGATGTTACTTTTAGGATTTCCCGGACTTTTTCTGGTTGGTTGTTTTTTAACCAGTATGTCGCCGCTCTCTTCCTGATATACAGATCAAGAGGAAGGACTCCTAATATCACATAGAGGGCGTCGTGTGATACGGTCCGGTATGCTCCAGTAAGTTTTATTAGTGCCCCTTTGGGCACTGTTGACTTTGTTTGGGTTTTACTAGATGTAATCTGATTGCCCAGGCGCTCGCTGCATGACTTATTATTGCTGCAAGTACGCTAGATAAGTATAATCTTACACAGTTTAGGGGGATATTGTACGTACGTTGTGCAAGAGTTGCTATGCATTGCATAGCTTTACTGGCACCTGCAGTCACTGTGGCAATGTGTTTCTCGTAGTTCAGTTTTTCATCAAGGGTTAGCCCTAGGTATTTGGACTCCGTGTTCTTCGTATTCTGACTCTGTTCAGTTTAATGATAGGGTCTCTTTCTAGAGAACCTTTAACTATCATATAAGTTGTTTTGTCATGTGCTATCGTCATCTTATTTGCGTTGCACCATTCTAGGGCTTTGTTCAATGCGGTGTTTGCATTGTGCTGTAGTTCATTTCTGGAACCTCCTTCCACCACCAACAAGATGTCGTCCGCATAAGCTACTACGGATCTCACCTCATTTGCGGTTTCCAGCTGCTCCAAAAGCTCCTCAGTCGCAATGTCCCAAAATATGGGACCGCAGACTGACCCTGTGGGCATCCTTTCGTGATTGATTTTGTGATGTTTTAGTACCAGATAATGTTACAAATCTATCCTGGCAATAGCTTCTGAAGGTATGATGTAGTTGTTTTGGACATTGTATTTCGATTAGCCTATGGAACAGTGTTGGCCACCATAAGTTGTTGAAGGCTCCTTCTATGTCTATCATGATTATTGCCACGTATTTTTTATTTGAAGTTGTTGCAGAGTTTATGGCTTTGTTTACGGCGTCTTCGGTTGATCGTCCTTGTCTAAATCCGTACTGCGCCGGGTGCATGCCTTTCGTCTTCCGATGTTCTTGCATTCTCGTACACAGTAGTCGCTCGAAAGTTTTCCCGAGCGAGTCTAGAAGGCAGATGGGGCGATACGAACCCGGATTTTCGGGTCTTTTCTCGGTTTTAGAGAGTATGATTACGTCTACTTGCTTCCAGCAGTTTGGAAACTTTGTTTGTCTTAGACATTCGTTGTACAGTTTAGTAAGTTTCGGTGTGAGTTTGGTGTCTAGTGCCTTTGTGATTTCTGCCTGGATCCCGTCTGGCCCAGGAGCTTTTTTGTTTTTACTTGAACGAATAGCGTGTCTAATCTCGTCTTCAGTGAAAGGTGTTACGTCGTCCTGTGTTCTATTCCAAGGTGTATTCCCATTTGCGTTTTGTTCGGTGACTCTTTGTCGTTTGCGTATTTGTTCTTGTGTGTCCTCTTCCCAGTTGTCATCAGGGAGGAGTGTATGTAGTAGTAATGTCGCGGTTTCAATCCAGTCTTTGGTTTCTGTTCCGTCGGGCTTGGTTAAAGTCGAGTACGTTGTCGGTGGTGCAATTTTCCTGATACTATCTTGTACGGTACCCCAAGCATCCGTCTGCAAATGTCTTTCGACGAAAGTGTCCCAGGATTTTCGTTTCATGTTGTATAGTTCCTGTTCGTATGTCGCCTTGCGTTGTCTGTAGTTGGTCAGCTGGAAGGCCTTTTCTGCCGGTGTTAGGGCGGATTGATAGCGTCTCCTTGCCTTGCGAGCTTTGCTTTTCAGTATCTGGACCTCTGTGGTCCATTTTAGCGGTTTTGTGGCGCAGTTTGTCTTACTGTTTTTAATGTTTGTTTCATAGTGTCTTTAATTGTTCTTGTTAGGGCTTGGGCGTAAGCGTGTACGTTGTCGTTGCGTTGGATATCAGGGGCGGATTGAAGTTGTCCAGTAGTCTTTGCCAGTTGGCATTTTGTATATTGTATTTTAGTCTTTTTGCCCGTTTCCGCATGTAATGGTATGTTATCCTTGTTTATGTCAAAAGTTATGAGGTTGTGATCGCTTATTGTTAAGTTGTCATGTACCTTCCAGTTTTGTACGTGGAGTACGCTAGTCCGTTTGCTATTGTGACGTCAATGTTACTCTCTGCTCCTGCCCGATGGCTTCTGTGGGTGGGTGGATTGAAGGGACAGTTCATCACTTCAAACTGTAGCTCGTTGATCATGTCCTCTACTCTCTCCCACGCGCATCAGTGTTGCTACAGTGCCACATTGGGGATTTTCCGTTTACATCAGCCATAAAAGTGAGGTTGGTTTGAGTATGTACGTGCAATGTTTTTAATGTTGGTGATGTATGGATCGGGGTCCAACCGAAATTGGAAGTATGTGTTGGTCAGTATCCAGTTGTGTATGTTTTGTCCGGATATTTCTAGACAGACGTTGTGTTCGTTCGTGTATCTTTGTATTGTTGTTGCTTGTATGTTAGGGTTGAATATTATAGTGGCTGCCATTGGTCTATCTCCTTTACATATCTGCCTGGCTGTCGTTGGCATTCCCGGTAATTTTCCGTTTTGCAGTATGGTTCTTGTATACAGATTATATCTAGTCGTTGTGTTTCGGCCAGGTGCCTGATTTCCTGTGTTACCGTGGCGCTACGCATGGCGTTTAGCTGTCCAATTTTATTGTGGTTTCCTATGCGTCTCAGTTTTGTTGTTCCGTTTCTCGTGTTTGCAGTCGGTATTGTTGTTTGGGATTGAGCGTCGATCTCAGCTGTCCGTGTTTCCAGTAGGTATGTCTTAGTTTGGATTCCTCGATAATTGTTGGTTGTGTGTGTGTGTTATTGTCCATAATCGGTTTTGTGTATAAGTCTGTCTAGTAGCATTTTATATGTCGGACAGTCCTTTGAGTTATCGGTACATTTTCGGTGTCTTTTTTGGCATGGAATACAAGCTGGTTTCATTTCCCTTTTTGGACAGTTTAGCTTTTTGTGTTTGGCATCTTGTTCCCCACAGTGGCTACAGGTGTCCGTCTGAAGTGGGCAGTATTTTGAGATATGCCCTAGATCCTGACATCTCATGCATCGTGGGACGACGAGATGATCTTTTACTGTTATGCATCTGTATTCTATGTATAACTTGTTTAGATTTATGAGAATATTACGTAGTTTACTGCTGACGGTTGCCACATGATGTACCGTGGGTTTGTCTTTTGGTCCAGTTTTGAATCTGAGGACGAATTCTTTGTCGAATTCATTCCAAGTTAACTTCTCTTCTAGGTTCTGCTTGTATATTAATGTTTTGACTTCTGATTCCTTTAGATACGTTGGGACATCATACAATATAACCAATGGGTTTCTTTTCCGGGGTTTTCTACCTTTAATACCTCTGTAAGTTTACCATGTTGAAGTAGTTTCCTTGCTTCGCTTTCATTATCCGTGTCTATTATTAGAGTGTTATTGGTGTTTCGAATGTTTTTGATCTTAATGCCATCTGTTTTGGGGTTGATGGTTTTCATGAAGGTGTCCTGTATTTGTTTAATGGATTCCCCACGTACGGAAGTGATGAAAACTGTACCAGTTTGGTTTGTCATTGCCCGTGTGATTGCGTCTTGTTTCGGTGGTTGAAGCCTTGTTAGTGTCGCAATGTTCGCGTATGTTGTCTTGGGTGTGATAGTTTCGATGTGTTGTGTGTTTTCATGTGTGTGCTGTGATTTTAGGAGATGTTGGTTTTGGTTTTGTAATTGCTTGTTTTGCTCTCGTAATAGTTTATTTTCCCCAATCAGTTCTGCTTGACAAAGTGCCCATTTTGCAATACGTTCCTTCAAGTCCTTCTTCATTCCTACTTTTAGACGGTTGGCGGTGTCCATTTCATTAGTTATGAAAAGGTCCAGCTCCAGGTACATCCTGTAAAGTGGGTGTTCTGTTGTGATGTCGTTGGTTCCTTGCTCTGGTTCCATTATTCTTTTTGTAGTTGCTTCTGTTGGATTTGGTGTTTCGCAGTTGTTTCCTATTTTAGCTGTGATAATGACGGCAGCATTCTCGGTGGTTTTTGCTGTTTTTGTTTCCAGATCCGGTGTTAACTCTGTGGTTAGGTCGCTATCACTACTTCCACGCCTAGGAGAGTGTCCTACTGGCATTTAGTAGTTTTTGAATTATGCACTACTTAATTTCTAAGCAATAAGTTTTGTTTAGATTTTGTAAATCGTTCTACTTATTATTCTAGTTCCTGTGTGTGTTTTATATTGCGTACGCTTGACCTTGTTACTGCATTATGAATGCAGCGTATTCACTTCTGTTTCAATAAATAAAATTTTGTTATTATTTCACTGTGTTTGCGGTTATTAATAAGGAAGTTAAATGGTTTGAAGGTTACTGTTACAATTCCGTGCAAAGTGTTCCTTATACGTAATAGCGTACAAATACCATTTGATTAATTAAATATAGTTAAGTAATTTTTCTTGCACAGTTTAACTGACCTAATTTCCAGCTTGAGTTCAGTAATTTTCTTCTATTTTTAACCACATTTGCTATTTTTTAACAGGAAACTAAGAATTAACTTACAAGTCTTTGTTTCTTGATGTTCACTTGATTTACTTTTATTGCGTAATTTGAACGGTTCCAAACCTCACGAAAATCACAAACATATCACAAAATTTTGAAGTTTTAAGTTTGTTTTTAATTTTGTTTACTTAGAAGTTCGTGAAAATGATATAACTTAATTTTGAATATGCCAAAAATTACAACTATAACTAATAAATTACATAATTTTAACAGCCACTACATTTCACGTCTGCTCTGCTTGAACGTTACTGTCGTTACTATGTATGTATGTATGTGTGAAGGTCATGTATGTGTAGGTGTGTGTGTGTGTTAGTATTAGTTAGGTTTGAGGATAACGATAGTATGGCTATGGAGAAGCTGGCCGGCCCTTTTTAAAAGGATCATAAATATCTTGTAAAGGGTGTGCGTATTATGTAAAAGAGAGGTATGTATGTGCAGGTGTGTGCGTGTAGGGTGTAGGGTATGTATGGTTTGTCGGTGATGTTAACGTGGAAGTCGTGCCGCCCTCGTGATAAAAGTGTGTGTGTGTAGATATCGATCGGAGGGGCGGTGTTGTTGTTGTTTTATTTTCGAAAAGAAAGGTATGTATCGTTATGTGTATAGGTGTGTAGGGGGGGCGTGCGTGTTTTAGTCTAAGACGAAATATCGTAAGGGGCGCGCAAGTGGTGCGAACGTGTTTTGTTTTAAGAGTGTGTTTTCAGGATTATCTCATCGGACACGTGCAAGACGTTTCAAGTAATCTTTTAATAATTTGAAAAATGTTACGCTCGATGTGTCGTAGGCAATTATGATGAAGTATAAGAAGAATAAGGCTGGGGGAAATAACCGCAAGGTTTTTATTACAGGTGTCGATAAGAAAAATTGCGTGCTGCGTTTGTATTTGAAAAAATTTCTCCCCTAATACGAATAATAGTTTCGTCGTCTTGGTAAAAAGAATATCCAAAATATTTTTCTATTTATTATTGTGTAATTATTCGAACGGTAAACATCGTGTGTCGAAAGTGTAAAAATGTCTCAAGCTTCGGACGAATTAAAATTCCAGACGCGCCTACCTCAACGCGTGCAATTTTAAAACAATTGAAAAGTGCTTGCAACGTAGGTCGAAAACGTCACTATGAATCGATGCTGCTAAATCTGAAATGTAATCAGATCGTTTCTAATGCAAAAAGCAAGCGTGATAGGGCGATCAGAGGGCAGGTATTAGTAAAAGAATGGATCCGGCGATAATACTAGTGCGAAGGACGACGACGAGGGTTATGCGAACGACGTCGAAGTCGACGATCCTGCTGAAAATTTCGATAGATTAACATCAAAGAAGAATGTCAAAAGACGTAGAACGTCGAACAATATCGTGTGGGTCGATTTGAAATCGGCTTTCGCCCGCAGGATACGTTCGAGTGCTGTGGTCAATTTATATCACATAGATCCCATGCAATTTTAGAAGATGCATTCGCCCTAATAGAGCGACGTTTGAGAAAATGTTTGAGAAAATTTGGATCTCTTAAAATTAATTTCGTGTTTAACGGTGAATACGTAAAGCCCAACGCATCAACATCATCGTCTTCAGAAGCCGTGGATACATCGTCATCATCATCATCGTCGTCATCGCTCAGACATTTTACTACTAAAAATTATAAAATTTTAAAATTGAAGACTTTCAAACTCAAGTTAAACCCGAAGCCATTCAGGAATTGAACAATAAACTGGACGAATATACCGAAAAGCAGAGCGGGTTAGCTCTTTCGAGAATATTAAATTTAGGCGTCAATATAAATCATGCAGGAACCTATAGTATGCATTCTTAAGGAAGGGGATAAGAAAATTGTCTACGAGATGATATGTTTATTTTAATAATCATATACGTTTGTAATATAGAAGAATGTTGACGGTCGAGGATCTTACGAAATTACCGCTCGAGTATATCGAGAGGCATGCAAGTAAAGACGTCGCCAGAAATTTCGATAAATTACCGGAGTATTTGCAAAAACAATTATGGACGCATCGCTATTGTTTAGCGCATGGCTTACAATCGTCGTCGCATGCAGATCAGATAGATGGACCTCCTCTGCAAATAAAATCGTGTCCTGAATGCGCATGTTCTACCCCATATGTACGCGCGCACAACAACACATCGCAGCCCTGCAATAAAACCTATGAATGCAATTAAAATGCTCATTGTTCGAAATGACTCCTAAAGGACCGCCCGCAGCCGTCGCAGCATATCTCGCCTACTCTTTAATATGTAATAATTACCTATACATATTTAAACCGAGCGTGCCCTCCTGGCAAAGAAATCCGGTTCCCGTAGATCCTCCGAATGCATTCGTATGTTTCGAGGTTGTTGAAAATAAAGACGTTTTGGCATTGTCGAAGTCCGAGTCGTCACAACAACAACAACAAATAAGATGCTCTCGCTCTAAAGATTGGAAACGTATGGAATTAATTACCATGCAGCTGCAACAGCAATGGCAGCAGCAGCAACAGAACCATTCGGAAGAGGTTCCCTTATCGCCATCATCAGAGACGTCGTCGTCGTCGTCATCGTCCGCGGTATCGAGAGACCTTTTAATTTATAAAAGTTATCTAGGAGGAGGAGGAGGACGCCTTCAACGACGACGAGAAATAGAAAACGTAGATGGATCCGGCGACAGCGAGGACGGCGACGACGACGACGACGGTGCCGAATGGTTGAACAATGGATGCGCGGGCGATTGTGTCGGAGACGGAGTTGGCATCGATCCTTTTCTGATGTTTAAAATAAGATTTAAATATAATAGCAGTTTTACGGAGACCGAATGGTACGTCATGCCATGGAATCATAAACGAATCGCCTTCGAAAGAGAAAGAGAGAGCGAGAAAAAAAAAAGATCGAGAATTTGATAGTTCAGATGGTGTATGGACGTATTTAGAACACATCGTACTTATGCAATTAATAGGAGCGTGGGCATACTACATCTATTACAAATATAAAATAAACTATGCGCGCATGAGCAACATCGTTTGAGCTCGAACGAAAACCTACGCATGCAAAATAATTTTCAGTTCTAACCGGGAGGTATCTTCGTTCAGGGTGTGTATGTGTGCGTGAAATTTTGCACTTAATTAAATAGCAATTATGGTGAAGTATATTCAAGACGAAAATAATCATACAAGTGGTGACGACAGTCAAGTATTTTTAAATAACGATGATGATGACATAATTTCGTCATCATCATCATCTACGTGTGCTGTATCTGGATCGCCGCAAGTTTTGTCAGGTATTCATGTCTACGATAACGATCAGGCGATGGATCCCCTGATATGTAGCACCGAATACCGATTGAATTCCTCCAAGGAGAATGCGCAATGGTGCGCTCACGGTCATACGATCGAAGTGGGCTTAACCAAACGAAAGAGCAATATGGATTTTAGCCCTGTTATCAGACTTATATGCCCCAACAGATTTTGTAAAGAAGGCGAATTGCAAATGGACGAAAACGAGTGGAAAGATTTGTCGTCTATCAATATCGAACATAAATTTAGAAAATTTTTTTCCAACCGCTCGGATACTGCCACGGTTGCATCTGCAGGCGCTACCGCCGCCTCCGTAGTCGCAGACGTATGGCACTGGAGGCGTGAACTGCATCAGACGATCGACGGATACTTGGAAGTGGAATTTAAAGACGAATACGAGTCCATTCATAGAGTCGAGGTGCAAAAAACTGCTGCGGCTCTCGCCGCATTAGAATCAACAACAACAACAGGATCCGGATACAATGTTGCGCGAATTTCTCTCTCCCGCGAAGAATTTGCAAAAGTGTTTACTCTAGCGCCTCTTATAATGCTCAAATTAGAAATATTGAAAGGACAAGATTTTCAAGAGTTCTACGATAGAAATATAGAGTGCGTCGCCACTTGCCTTCCCGAAGAGTTCGGAGCTTACGCGTATAACAGGTGCAAGAGCAGTAGCGGCGACGGCGACGACGATGGAGGTGAAGGCGTCCCCCTCCTCGAGGATGCTGGACTTTATTCGAACGTGCAGGATCAAATCTTATGTCGAGTCGAGATGATAAGCGAATACGTATTTGGAAATCCATCCCTAAGTACCCTAAACGTTCTTTACGACATCAACAGACTCGGCTTATTAGAAATCACGCGCCATTTCCCTCACGAAATTGTCGATGACGTATTATGTTTATATCAAAAGAATTTAAATGTCGAAATGAAACCTTTGTATTTTAAAGATAGTGTATGATCCTTTTTTGTAAATAAAATTTATTCTGTATGCAGTTATTTTTTATATATATATATATATATATATATATATATATATTAAATTGTTACGTTATTGCAGGAGAGATGTTAGTCAATGTTGGTACACGGGGTGAAGGGTTGTTCAACAACCTCTTAAATAAATTGCCCTTCGAACTGCACCTTCCTGGTCATAACTTCTGCGGTCCCGGAACCAGGCTACAAGAGCGTTTAAATCGCGGAGACAAAGGTATTAATCCTCTAGACGAAGCGTGCAAGCAGCACGACATCGCGTATTCGCATCACAAAGACGTGGAGCGCAGGCACGAGGCCGACAAGGTCTTGCAAGAAGCGGCTTGGCGCGAGTCAAGGCCAAAGATTCTAAGTGGTCCGAGAAGCTCGCAGCGTTGGGCGTAACGGCTGCAATGAAAGCGAAACGCAAACTAGGAATGGGAATAGACAAGAAAATGGCCGTGAAACTGGATCGTCGACAGCGAGGAGGACGACGACGACGACAAAAACGACGACGTCGAGTACGTCGATGCTCGGGTAAATTCAAAGACAATAACGGTAACGTCGGCAGAAAATGCTCCTTCAGAGGCGGTCTTATAAGTAAAATATCTAAAGAAATCAGAAAACAAAGCATCAAGAGTAAAGGACACGGAGATGCTTCGCATAATCGTCTCATTTCGAGCGCGATGAATGCTGCAAAATTATAGTCAACAGGATGGGAGGTCGTTCGAAAATTAAAGTACCGCGCATAATACCGGTGCCCAAGCGAGGAGGCTTATTGCCTTTGATTCCGATATTTGCGGGTCTTTCGGCGCTCGGAGCACTGGCCGGCGGAGCGTCGAGCGTCGCAAACGCCATCAATTCGGCCAAAAATGCAAAGAGGTATTTCGACGAGAACGCGCGTCACAACAGAGCCGTGGAAGAGAAAAAGTCGGCAGCGGATTGTATTTAAAGCCTCACAAGAAAGGTAGCGCCTTGTACTTGAAACCTTATCCGGGGGATTCAAAAAACGGATGACTTCGACGGTGTCGAGGAATGCTAAGCTCGCCACCACCACCACCACCACCACCCTTACACCTCCCATGCGCGCATTGACCGATCTCGATCTGCACAAATATGCTAAAGGTGTTCCGTATTTTAGAGGCGTGTACATGCGAGACGAGTTGCCGCTAAAAGACGCGACGAAAGCTTAGCACCGCCGTGGCGAAACGAAAGTGGTATTATAAATTTAGACGATGGATCCGGTCCGGGCACGCATTGGGTCGGTTATAAAAAGGGCCAATACGGTGATATACTTCGATAGTTTCGGAGACCTGAGGCCTCCGAGGAAGTCTTAAGATATTTTCACGGTAGCGATATATATTATAACGTGGAAAGGGAGCAAGACTTTAACACGATCGTGTGTGGTCATTTAGTGTTGAAATTTTACATAAAGAACCATAATGCCCTCGGCGCTACAGTCATGTCTAGGACATTCACGATATTCGGGTATGGAAATACCATCAGCAGCGGTACGCTATACCCACCTGTGAGACTGAACGATGGCGGCACGTACACCTGCGGCTTGGTGGGTCTTTACACGTGCAACACCGTTCGAAATATTTACGAGGGAAATAATAAGTTCTATTACGATAAAGATAAAGAAATCACCATCGACGAGGGATGCTACGAAATAGACGAGCTAAACACGTTCCTGAGAAAAAGATATTGGAGTCGGCTAAAGCCCACGAAATTAATTCGTCCGTAACTTTGGACGACGACGGATTGGTCGACGGCTTGTTTTCTTTAAGAGCTAATAATAATACCCTAAAGTGCGAAATAAAATCGAAATACTCCGTAGACTTCACGAAGCGCGGCAACATCGGTCGAATGCTGGGATTTATGATCGAATTTTAGAGGAAGGTCGTTCGCATACGTCCGATCGCGATGTGGAAATAATTTCGGTATCTAATATTTTCGTAGATACTAACATTACGACGGGAGCGTACCGCAAACCAACTTTGTCATAGCATTTACGAATTTGGCCTAACCGTGCCCCTGGCTACAGCATAGAACAACAACCCAGCAATATAATTCGTTTCCCTCTGTGCGTGGACGAATTCGATAACATTACGTTGAGACTGGTGGATCATACGGGTGAAGCGGTTAATTTTTGAAGGATACGTACCTTTGCGTTCGCCTAGAGCTAAGACGCGAATAATAAAATTATTATTAAGTTAAAATGGGCGTCGTTTACGATGACGAGCGTCAGCATCAGCAGCAGCAGCAACAGACGTTAGCCGCAGTCGTCAATATACCTAAGAAAAATCCGCGCGTTGGGCATTGTTATCGTCGTTGCTGCCGAAGTCTTCTTCTTCTTCTTCCTCAAAACAAACCTATATAAAACGCAAAAACGTTCTCGAAATCTGCAGTCGCACGCAAATCATCGTTAGGCCATAACAAAATAAAAACGGAAGAGGTGTGAAAAAGCGACATCGTATTAAAAGAAGAGAAGAAGAACCTCGCTCTTAGTCGCGCAGACGCAAGTTTCTTAAAAGCGCTCGGCTACAAGCTTTTGAATACGAGAAAGAAAAAAAGTACTAGAAATGGCTAAACGTGGCGGTAAAATACGTGGTGATTTTGGTAGTAGCACGAATATGGTCGCAGATCACATCTCGTCGGTGATTAGTTCTCCTTTGAAGAAATTACGTTTCGACGAGGTGGCCAAATTAGACGTATTCAAAAGGCCTCGCTACGAAGAGACAATTTCGAAAGAAGATTATTATTCGTATTTACCCTTCACGCGAAACACAGACCACAGCGATAGAGTGATTATAGAAATCCAAAATTCCGATGCTATAACCGCAACCTACGACAGTTACATTAATATTAAGGGAACGTTTTCGGTGAAAACCGAAGGTAAACCGTATACGATAACGAACAACGCAATATTATTCTTGTTCGATGAAATACAGTACAAAATGGGGAGCACGCATGTGGTCGACGTTTGTAAGCAGCCTGGTATAACGTGCACGATGAAGGGTCTCGCTTCGTATCACAAAAAATTCAACGGTTTGAGCAATAGCACCTGGGACCCTCGAGGAGATACAAACGCCGACATTTTTAAGAACGGACGCTTCTCGTGCAATGTGCCTCTAAAGCATATTTTTGGATTTTGCGAGGATTATAAACGAGCCGTCGTAAACATGCCGCAAGAGCTTGTTTTAATTAGATCCAAGAGCGACGTCAATTGTTACAAGAGCGACGAAAACGAGCTAACATTTAAAATTACTAAAATATCGTGGGAGGTTCCGCATTTAAAGCTTAGCGATGAATCGAAATTAAATTTATTCCATCATTTGCATAAAAATCCCAGAATTGTGGTTTACTTTCGTCGCTGGGAGCTTCACGAGTTGCCGTCCTTTCCGTCTTCGAAAATTCACGTTTGGCGTATTAAGAATTCGAACGAATTAGAAAACCTCGATGGATTCTATTTACTCTTCAGCATGGCAAGTATGATAATGCGAAGCAATCGGCAGCCTAGTTCGATCACTGCAATCTGACAAATTTAAAACTATACCTTAATTCCCAAGAATTTCCACTTCAAGATATGAATTCGGACTTTGCCAATAACGATTATTCGACCCCGTTCATGCACTATTCGAAATTTCCGGAAAACTATTATGCAGGCGCGAGCAATTTGAGCTACGCTCTGTGTTGTTTGAACGACTATCAGCAATTTGGCAATTGTCCCGTGTTCGTGATCGATTGCAGTCGTCAAGAAGAATCTATTAAAAATTCGGCCGTCGATATACGTCTCGAAATCGAATCCAGCAACATTTTCGATCAAACCACTAAAGCATACTGCTTAATTTTGCACGACTCTATATTCGAATACGATCCGTTTACGGAAATCGTTACGCGTTATATTAGCGAATAATAGACATGAAGGTTATTAAACAGAAACAATCTCTACCGGTTGCAAATATGGATCTAACGGTCGAACAGGATGATCCTTATTCCTATTTTGGAACGCGCAAAAGCACGGAGATCTCTTACCGGCCAGCATAAGATGCATCGTATGCGGACCTTCTGCGTGCGGTAAAACAAACCTGATTTTGAGTTTGTTACTGGCACCCAACGGATTGGAATTTGAAAACGTTTACATTTACTCCAAGTCGCTATTTCAGCCCAAATACGATTTTTTGAGTCGAGTTTTGAGACCGATCAAGGGACTAGGCTATTACGAATTTAGCGAAAATTCCGAAATAATTTCACCGCAAGATGCTAAGAGTAATTCGATTTTCATTTTCGACGACATTCAATGTCACGAACAAAACGCGATTCGTCAATATTTTTCAATGAGCCGTCATAAGAATATAGACGCGTTCTACCTCAGCCAATCGTATGCAAGAATACCGAAGCATCTTATTCGCGACAATACAAATTTAATTATAGTTTTTGCAAGACGAAATGAACTTAAGACATATCTATTCGGAGCACATTAATACCGACATGAGCTTCGAAGATTTCAAAAGATGTGCCGTCTAGCGTGGGAAAAAAGACGGCGATGGCAATAAAGCCGGATACGGATTCTTAGTGGTAGACAAAGAAAAGCCATAAACGAGGGCCGCTACCGTAAAGGTTCGATCATTACATATGTATTTAAAATCACGACGTTCGAGCGAACTTTCATCAACGCAATGTCTGCGGCTGCGATGAGACGAGGACGACGACGACGTCACTCTACGAATTTAAATCGAGCCGTAGTGCAGGCCACTAAAACGATAAGAAAAAGTTTTAGATTTTAAACGAGATCAAAATCGAGCTCAATTAAAATACGGAATGAAGCATGCTCAATTACTAGAACCGTTAAAATCGCTATCAAAATTCTCTGCAAGTAAAAATCCTAATTATATTCGACGTCAGAATGCGGAGCACGAATCTGATAATGTCGGCGACGGTTCAGATGCCTTACTTAAAAAGTATGCCGACATCCTGTCCAAAAGCGAGGATCCCAATATAGACGATACCGGAATCGGCATTCAATACGACGACCTTTCGAATAAATGGTCTATGGGCAATTCAGAGTTAGCTATTGCAGACGACGGATCTACGATTAATATTAGAAATAAAAATATCCTATTACGGAGGGCTTACTTCGATTGTTAACTTATAAGAAAATCCTTCGAATAAGAAAACGCCTGCTGGCAATCCTTCCGAGCTAGATGTAAAAATTACATCGATATTTTGAAGAAAACCAATGCATATAATAAACCGTTTCGCAAGGATCTGCCTAAAACGCCCAAATATAAAAATTATATCGTTCCGAATTTAACACCGTCGCCCGTGGCGACTACAATATCTACGCCTCCTCCTCGCCGCAGCATGCTTCGTCGCCGTCACCGTCGTCGTTGTCGTCAAGAGAGATGAATACAGCATCGGCGACTCCTACGATTCCCATGCAATTACGATCCAAAATAACGAAGAAAAAGAAAGGTCTCGGTATGGATGATTTATCGAAAAAGACAGCCATCGAGTAATATAAGCAGAATTTGGCGATACAAAAATTCGATAATTCTAATCATGAGATAGAATACGTTCATTGGGACTCGCCGGCGGAGCTGGTGAGCCGGCTTCGTTTGTTGATGGCCGAACGTTCGGCGGGCAACAATAGCTCTCAGAATCAAACGAATTTCTTTCTATTATATCCGAATTAAAGGAGGCGAAATTAATCGCCTAATAAAATATACACGTTCTATAGAATAGTCTCAGAAATAAAATGGTCGTCGATAAATTTGGAAGAGCGTATGTTGCCAGAGACTCTGGAGGCGGAGGTTTGGTAATACCGCTGCGCGCGGGCCTCCTGGTGTAGGCTTTAAACTAACTCCGGAAGGCGATTTCAACATAGAAAATAGAAAACTTTGCAACGTAGGCAATCCCGTGACCGGAACGGATGCGGTAAATAAACGAAGCGCCTTGGTATTGGACGAGGACGAGAAAATAGTTAACTTGAAGGATTTTAGAATAGTGAATTTGGCCGATCCTAAAAATCAAACGACGGCGTAAACTTAAAATTTTGCAGCGAAGAACTCAATCTGCGTATAGGCAAAGCATTGGAAATATGTTTGACCGCTTCATCTTCGGGAAAACGCATGCTAATAAGAAACTTAAATTTGACGCCAAATCGCGATCCATTGTAAATTTGCACGACCCCGCAGAGCTCGGCGATGCCGTTAACAAGAGATACGTGGACTCGACGTTGTCAGAAAAAGCGCAAAATTTTATGAAACTAACCACGATCGACGACGGTAAGGCCAAGAACTTCGACTCTCGAGGCTTGAGAATTGTCAACATAGGCGAGGCCGAAGATAAGCACGATGCCGTTTCTAAGTTCTATGTGAACGCGAGAATACAAAATCTTATCGAAGGTGTCGCCATTCACCGCGATAACGTGATCATTCGAGATGTATTGCAATCGGTCGTTCAAGTGTTGAACGAAGTTGTTTTAAACACGAACTTCCTGATTTTCAACCACTTGAAATTAGACGGGGTCAAGACGTCTGCTGGAGACGATTTACAATTTCACAAAATTAATACCGACGTTATAAGACACCTGCACGTGTTATTGGAGCAAGATAAAGCCTCGTCGTCTAACTCTCATACTCGTGTCAAACCTTAAAAATGCCTAAGAAATATAACGATAAGGAAATACTAGTGGATGAACTGCACAGAGGGGTTAGAATAAATTTTCCACGTCGAAGAACGATCATCAAATCTTATCACGACTTATTCCAAGCCGATATTGCTGAATTTATTCCATATTCGAAATATAATAAAGGGCATAAGTATATTCTACTCGTGATCGATTGCTATTCGAAATATTTATGGACGAGACCGCTTAAATCCAAGAATGGCCATGAAGTCACATCTGCGATGCGCGAGATTCTAAATGAAATTAAAAGATCGCGGCCGCCTTTACCGAAAAATCTGCAAACAGATAATGGTACAGAATTTTATAACGGCCAATTTGCACGGCTAATGAAGGAATATGGCGATATTAATCATTACTCCACATATAGCTCAATCAAAGCCGCCATCGTAGAACGTGCAATCAGAACGATAAAAAACAAACTGTATAAAGCTTTTAGTCTGAGAGTCAAATGGAAGTGGATTGATATAATCGATTCGATTGTATCGAAATACAACGATACGGTGCATTCGGCCACTAAAGAAAACCCAAAATGTGACCGCGAAAACGCGTCTGAAAGTTTACGATAAATTAAAACTGGCGACTAGAAAACCTCGTTATGCCGTGGACGACTTTGTACGCATTTCAAAATATAGAAGTATTTTTCTAAGGGCTACAATGCAAACTGGAGCGAGGAAACGTTTAAAATATGTAAAGTGTTTCGAGCAAATCCGACTACTTATTTACTCGTCGACATGCATGGCGATCCAGTATTGGGACAGTTTTATGAAGCTGAGCTGCAGAAAACGAGAGTTCCAAATATTTACCTTATCGAGAAAATACTAAGGCGAAAAGGAACCAAAATTCTCGTCAAATGGTTGGGCTTCCAAGAGCCTTCCTGGATTCAAAAAGCTGATCTTATATAGATTGTTACATTTAAAAATAAAACATTTGTTTTTATATTTTTATTATATAAATATGTTACGTTTCAAAAATAAAAATTTGTTTCTTTTTTTGTTGATTTTTATTATACATTTTTTTGATCTTGTAAAAATAAGAAAGATAGAATCGCTACAACTGCGATACTTTGACATAGCAGCACTTAAAATGTATTATTTTAGTTTATTTTATACATAATATAAAAAATAAAAATACAATGCAGTTTTTATCTTGGCTTGTTACAATATTTTAATTAATTTTATAATAAATATAAAAATAACAAAATACAATGCTTTTTCTTGATTACAATATAACAAAGAGAGCCTCTACAACAGCGCTTAAAATATATTTTAAATTAATTTTATACATAATATAAAAATTAAAAAAAATACAATGCGGTTTTTATAATATAAAAATACAAAAGACAATGCAATTTCTTTCTCGTTACAAGATTTTAATTATTTTTATAATAAACATGCAATTCACAAAATAAAATATGGTTTTATTCAAAGGTCCTTTATTAGATAGTGCCCATGAGGCAAAGTATCTATTCCGTTAGATAAAATGTATCTTTTATCATCTTGATAACTTAAAGCAATTTTCGTCTGACGTATGGAATATACCTTATGCAAATATGATCGTATGCTATTTTGGTCTCGTTCTATGACTACTTTATTTCGTAACGTATCGAGATAGTGATCGAAACAGATTTGCCGATCGATAATGTACTTTTTAACACCCTTAGCCTTCTTTATTATCTCACGGCCTTCTATTTTTAAAGAGTACATTTTCGATCGAAGGCCTACAAAGTGCGTTAAAATACGACCTCTAGTTTCGTCTTTCATAAGACCAATGACTTTTTTATTAATTAAAGGAATTTTATAGATGTTATCGGGATCATAAGCGCTCGTATCAAATTTTTCTAGATTCGTCTTTATACACTCTTCATAGAAATCATTGCACGTCACACTATACAAAAGGCTGTCGGTGTCCATGTAGCATAATTCGCAATTATTTGCAAATTTTGCCTTCATGAAATCGTAGTGAAAATTATATAATTCAATTTTGATAATTCTAAGATGGCCATACCTATGTAGATAGGTTTGTTGAACTCTATCTCTGTTTTGCTCAATTCGATCGCGACCAGATTTTTGTCAAAAATCGTTGCCGAATGGAAATTTGGTTTGGAAATTAAAGATAGAGCACCATACCGACCGCTCCAATGAGTCACTAATTTTATGACGCGTCTTTTCCTAACATTCTCCATTGTTTTACCAAAAATGGAATTGTTTGCAAATTTATATAGATTTTGTGCAAATTCCGTTTTAGCTTCCGTGCGCATTCTTGTATTTAATTCGACAAACGGTCTCAACCAAGGAGACTGACCGAATTCTAAAACCTTATGAACGCGCGTCATAACTACGCCCGCAGATAAATAAACCTGGAGATTTCTGTAATGCACAACGTAGTTGAACTTTTCGTGAGAGTGCACATTAATTTTGAAAATTTCGAGCCCGGAGGCGTGTCCTGTTCTGGGCACATCGGCAACTCTTTCTGAGCGTCGTGAATGTCCGTAGGAAATTCCAAGTCGCATTCGATAATATAACCTTTATCGCTCGTAATGCTCACCGTTGTAACATTAAATTTTAATATTTCTTCAGGCGTTAGCCATTTGAAATCCCCGTAAGGCAAATAGCAAGATTCGGCATGACCATAGAGATTATTAATATCTCCGTAAAATAAAAATTTATTCGGCTTGGATGGATCATACGTTTGGGGATAATATTTATTATTGGATTCTACATATCGTTTTACGACTTGAGTAAGGCCCCCCCGAATGCCTCTTTCGATCATTAAAAACATGTCGACGTCACAAATTAGTTCTAGCCTGATTTTAGTATATAATAACATGCTAGACCACGAGTAGCTCGCCAAAGTCACAAAATTTAAGGGATCCAATTTGTATGTTTCAAGACAATTTTTCTAAAGTCTTGGAATATATCGCAAAAGTAAAAGAATGTCGCATTTTAAATATAGGTCCGCGTAGTCGCCTAAATTTTTGCATTTAAAAGTGCTCCATACGGTTTGCGCATGAATATATTCCGATTCTTCAATATGTGATTCATTAAGATTGCTATAAAACATTCTATAGGAGGAAGATTTTCTTCGCTTAATTTCAAAATGTCATCCAAATACTCGTAGGGAAAAATACCCTTGCGCATTAGCGGGTTTAGCGAGCTAAATTCCTTTTTTAAAACTTTAAAGTCATCGAAAGACAACTCGCATGCTAATTTTTCCAATGACATTGCCATAAAGCGAAAGGAATCTATGAATCTGAACGTCACATTTGCGTCGTTGTATTTTTTAGAAAATGTTATGTATTTTTCATTATTCAAGGGTATTATATTCATGGGGCCTTCGAAAGCGTTAGCAAGCTCTTTAATAATAAAATGAGCATCATAATTGCTGAAATTATGATAGACTACGGGAATAATTGGAAATAACCTAAAATTTAAATTACAGCTGCTATGCGCAACACCTCTTACAGAACCATTCATGTGATCGTGATCGATAACCTTTTCGTCGTCCGGCAAGAAATCGACTTCGCAAATAAAGCACGTTTTGCCGTCGAGGCATCTATAGAGGACGTAGCAGGCTCGTTTTAAAAATGCGCTCCCATAACATATGGCAATATGTTTTAATTGTCGCACAAACCAAGAAATGCAGTCTGTGCCCGTGTATGAACTGTAATATGAAAGAGATTCGTCATATCCACAATAAAAATAATATCCTATTGAAAACGGAATATGTTCCTGGTATTTGAAAGTGCGTTCTGATTCGGAAGCTCTTTCGGTTTTTTAATAAGGCATTCTATGTCAGAATAAACCACCATCGGCACAGGTATTTTATACTTAAAATCTTTAAATTGTAAATATTTGTTTTTCGGAGGGTAAAATAACACGACACTCGTTAAGTTTTTCGCATACTTGCTCGTGGGCATCGAGACGTTTGCGATCGTAAAAATAGGAGAGACATCTATCGCATACGTAAAAGTGACCCGTATGTTTAGTTAATTGACCTCTCACAAGTGAGGCTAAATTTTTTATAAGACAATAATGATATCTAACGCCCCGTTTATAATCTTTAATATTTTTTTAATTCTTCCAAACTTTTCCAACTTTATCGGCCTCGTCGCCGTCGTCGTCGTCCTCGTCGCCGTTGACGTCTTCGCCGTCGTCAGAATTAAATTTTGACGACTCGTCGACATACGCATCTTCAACAATTAACAGATTAACGTGTTTATCTCGTTTTTGGCTAGTTAATTGTACCGGTGTTACGATGTATCGAGCGCGTTTTAAAATAAGAGCAAAAACATTTACAGAAATATCATTCTGCTTTTCGAATTTCGATATATCCGATATAGGCATGGGGCTGACGAAATTTTTCATATTAAAATTTCTGCAAAATGCGGATACGAAGTTGTGCGATTAGCATGCTTACCTGCTGTAGGCTTAATTATTCCGGCTAAAACGCTCCAATAAAAGCATGAAAATCATTGTTTCTAATGTTTAAACAGGCCTTTTGTTTTGAATTGCGATAGGAAGAGGCATGAAACAACTCGCGTGAAACATATCATAGCATTTATTAATATTAACATTTAAAATAATATTTCGGATAGCGTGAATCCTGACCCGTGCATTGCGTCGTTCTCTATTTTATCCAACAAGCGTGTTGCGATATTGCACGCAAACCACTCGTTAAACTTCTCTAAATTGCCGAAACAAATTAAAAGTTGGGCGTCGAAAATACCTAGTTTGAAACTCATTTTCGTTGAGCGCGACGGAAAATTTGAAAAATCGCACGCTAACACGACATTAATTTTAAGGTTTACCGAGTGATTTTTAAAAATCGTATACAATTTGGATAAAATTAGTTTTTACAATCTTCGATAAATAAATTAAGATCTTTATGTGCAACATTAATAATTTGAGCTGTTTGAATTCTCGATTTAAACGCAGACACGATCGGCTTCAAATCAATTCAGAATGTCGAGGCGTGCTCGAGAATACATCCATTGTTTAGGAACATTCTGCCGCAGTAGTTTTTTAATAGATTTTAAATAGCATTTTATATCTTTTCATATGGCATAGAAGATTTTCGAATAGATTCAGATAACTAGCCGAGAGCGAAGAAGAAGTTTGTTTCACCGTTCTAAAAACGATTCGGTGTTGTGAATGTGTGATTTTAATATTCGAACCCAATTGCGAAATACTTTAGTTTTACGACATTTCGTTAAAATTGCGTGCACTTTTCGATACAACTGTAGCATCTGATCACAACACATCGAAACGCCCGCGTCCGCTTCGATTTTTCTGTTAGTTAACATTTTTTTCGTATTTCAATGCCAACTTTCTGTATTTTGAACCGTGCAATTTTACTAATACGTTCGGCGTATCGTCTTTGGGCGATAAATCGCAGGACCATAAAATGGCTTCTAATTCGGCATGCAGTTCCCGTTTTATTCTAACAATTTGTACGAGTTTAAAATCTTATACAAAAGGATAAGTCTATAGCATATTTTTCTGAATCTGTAATTTTTAGTTGATTTTATAGAAAATACATCTGTCGTTCTAACACATTTACTATAGACAAATAAATCGCCGATTTCATGCAAGCGCATGCGGAGGGTTTTCTGCAAATCAACAAAGAATTAATAAATTGAGTTGAAAACACGAATTCTCTATTTTTAAGTCCACGTATAGGCAATCGGTTCTTAGAATTGCATAAAAGAAAATGTTACTTTCACATTTATACTGAAAATTAAACACTGTTTTTAATGGCGATACGGCAGATTGATCTACAAATCTAAACAACCTAATACCGGCCGAGATGCTTTCGCTAATATTATAAAATGCCCTTCGGTCGTAATTACATAAATTAAAAGCTTTTCTTTCATACGAGACACGTCGGTGAAGCAAAACGCTATTGTGTTAGAATACGAATCTTCTAAGCACGTTAAATTGTCGAACAAATTAAATTGCATGCAAAATAGAAAAAGGGCTCGAGACCCAATCAAAAAACCGTCCCGATATTTAAAGTCTTTTAAATAAGCAGGCAATTCCTTGCATGCGATTCTATAAAATTATGTGGATAATCCGCAATTAGCATATCACGATTGTAATGGGTTGCTGATCTAATTCTATATTCAATACTCATAACTTTAAAAATCAAGATGTAAAAATACTAAAATTATAAAATTAATTACCATGTATAGGTAGGTATTCTAGTGTGATGACGATACGGATGGCTTTTTTTGCTCTTGCCGTTCTTGATTTTCCTTGGGAGGATCCGTGAGGGCTGATGATGATGGATCCTTTTGTTTTTCGCCCATGCAGCAGAAGGAAATACTCGCTGCAGGATTAGGTTTACCTTTAAAATAAACGAATTTCGTATTAGTTTTTTAAATAAAAAATTAAAATATTAAATACTAACCAACTTCGAACGATCCTAGGTAGTGCAAACAAAGGCATTCCTGTTTATTCAGCTCTTCGATATCTTTGTCGCTAATTACGTCCGCGATTCTCTGCGGAAGGAACACAACGCATTCTTCTAATTCGACGAGAATGATCCGAGAATTCTTCTTTGACTGAAGAGATTTGATGCTTAAAACCGGATAAGGGCGCTGTAGCTCGAGATCTTTGACTTTTACGGTCTTCTTCCTATCGATGCGGCTTACTGAATTGATTTTTTTAATTAACTCCATATTTTATTTCTAATTACGAATATAATTACATAAAGTTAAAAATATATTTACAATTATTACCTGTTTTTAATGCAAGCTGCACGATGACAAAACACGTTGCACGACTCTCAAACTTATATTTTACAAGATAAAAAGCCTTACAAGGGATCCTCTATTATATCACTCCGAATGACGTACAATTTATTACGCATCTGAAAACCGCTCCCCACATACACGATTCAGACATTAACGATAGCAATTCATTAGAATTAAATAGCATTGCCCTTGTTTTGGACAAAAAGCTCATTCAAATTAAAACGCCATCTTTTATTATGCGGATATTGAAGTCGCATAAAAATTAATGAGGCATATTTTTATTCAAAGATGTAAGTAACTAAAACATTTTCCCCGACTCGGCATCGATAAAGAATATAAAATCCCAAACGTCTATATTTCGAGGATTTATGAGCCCATATTTGTTAAAAATAATGGGTTCCTATATAATTAATGATGCAAAACGATGTGTACTGAAATTAAAACTTACTCACGAATGATGTAATCATGAAACTACAGTATTTTCTTTACGCGTTCCAAGAAGCTATCTTTTATACATACAATGTTTTAACAAAAGCGATTCCCGACTTCGATAATAAAAAATAATTATACAAACATACTCGATCATTTATATTTTAACTTCCGCTTTATATAATGAATGTATACTATACAAAATTTACGACCACTTTTTATTTCTCGGCAAAATACGATTTCGTCATCGTATATGCTTTGGGTTCATATAATGCACACAAAATTAAGGAAGAACTTTTACCATTTATACCGAAACAATTACATTTAAAACGTCTTGCACGTGTCCGATGAGATAATCGCGACCCCGTTTTTTCTCTTGCCCGACGATCTGAAATCTCTGCGTTATTTTAAATACTTCATCATAATTGCCTACGAAAGCATCGAGCGTAACATTTCCAAATTATTAAAGTTTACTTGAAACGTCTTGCACGTGTGTCCGATGAGATAATCATGACCCTGTATTTGTATACGAATTAAATAGCGCACTTTCATCATCTTCTCTCGGAAGGCAAAAATACACGCACACGTCATCGATCGAACCATCTTGAGCAAAAATACGATTACGTCAGTAGTATAGCTATGGAGAAGCTGAGACAGCCCTTTTAAAGGGCCATCGCAATTTTTCTTATCGACACCTGTAATAAAAAAACCCTTGCGGTTATTTACCCAGACTTATTTTCGATCGCGACCACCACCCCCGAAAACACACTCTTAAAACAAAACACGTTCGCACCACTTGCGCGCCCTTACGATATTTCGTCTTAGACTAAAACACGCACGCCCCCTACACACCTATACACATAACGATACATACCTTTCTTTTCGAAAATAAAACAACAACAACACCGCCCCCGATCGATATCTACACACACACTTTTATCACGAGGGCGGCACGACTTCCACGTTAACATCACCGACAAACCATACATACCCTACACCCTACACGCACACACCTGCACATACATACCTCTCTTTTACATAATACGCACACCCTTTACAAGATATTTATGATCCTTTTAAAAAGGGCCGGCCAGCTTCTCCATAGCCATACTATCGTTATCCTCAAACCTAACTAATACTAACACACACACACACCTACACATACATGACCTTCACACATACATACTTCTCTTTTCCATAATACACACACCCTTTACAAGATATTTATGACCCTTTAAAAAGGGCTGTCCCAGCTTCTCCATAGTTATACTACTACAGTACCTTTATCGAGATTAAACTACAAGAACTGTTTTACATATTTGGACGATTTAATTATTTTCGGGGATAGTTTAGAAAAACACAATGCAAATTTAGTAAAAGTGCCCGATAGATTAAAAAAAGTCAATTTAAAATTAAATCCCAAAAGATGCGAATTTTTAAAGAAGGAAATTGTATTTTTAGGGCACGTTATAACGTCGCAAGGGATACAACGGGATCCAGAAAAAATCACAGTCTTGCAAAATTATCCAACACCACTAAACGCGAACGACGTTAAAAGGTTGCTAGTGTTTGCAATTACTATAGAAAATTTATTTCCAAATTTCCTGAAATAACAACACCGTTAAACAAATTGTCTAGGAAAGGCACCACCTTCCAATGGACCCAAGAATGTTAGGCAGCGTTTGAACTGTTAAAAACATCAACAAATCCACCAATATTACAATACCCAGATTTTTCAAATAATACTACGTTCATTTTACACACGGACGCATCGGGTTACGCACTAGGGGCAGTTTTGTCAAATGGAGACGAGAAGCCAGTGGCTGACGCAAGTAGAGCACTTTACCAGGGGCGAAATGCATTATTGTACAATAGAAAAAGAGTTATTAGCTGTAGTATGGGCTGTAATAGAAATTTAGACCATATCTATTTAACAAAAAAAAAATTCAAATTTTAACAGACCATGGACCGTTAATATTCTTATTTGGTACGAGTAATCCATCTGGTCGATTAACAAAATTTAGGCTAACATTAGAGGAATTTGATTTTACAATAATCTATATTGGGGGTACAGAAAACACAACAGTGGATGCTTTATCTAGAATTATTATAGAGTCAGATTACTTGAAGAATATGGAACGAGCGGTTCCCGAAAAAGTGTATGTAACAAAGCCAAGGTACAAAATTTGACGTCTCCAAAGTCGAATCAAGAGCATCGAAGGTTGATGAGACTGATCACCCAAACATTGTTGAACTTTTGAAGCGTCTTAGCGAAGCAGCAGAACTACAATTTGTATCAGAGGAGGGGTTTAACAGAATAATTAAACCCAATAAGGGAAGTGATTTTGTTTTCATGCATGAATCAATTTATGATAGCTGTAAAAATATAATTTATATGAAGCAAGGTACCCGATCAACGTCAGCCTTCTAAGCGTCGTTGAGAGGCAATTTATTCGTAGAGAATTTACAATTCCAGAATCTATTATTATAAAAACTAGAACGCAGCCATTTTTAAATAACTGTAAAGCCAGCCGCAACGACATATGAATTAGTGTGATTAGAGAAGTTTCTAATAACTCAAAAACGAAAAATTAATCATTAATGATTTTCATTTATTGCCTGCGGGATGTCGCGCGGGCATCAATAGAACATATATTAACATAAAGCAATACTTTTTTGGTCAGGTATGCGAGTGGATGTGGAAACATTTATTAAGAAATGTGACAAATGTCAAAGAATGTCAAATATTAGCAAATAGCCGATGGTAATTACAGCTACATCATCGGAAGCGTTCCAAAAGGTTTTTCTAGGCTTGGTAGGACCATTGCAACCAGATACAAATGGAAACAGGTATATTTTGACGCTGGTATGATTTAAGTAAACTTGTAGAATCGTAACCATTACAAAATACAGAAACTGACAGTGTAACTAAAACGTTTGTCTATAATTTTATATTTCATGCTACGGAATCCCACGCGAAATTTTAACGAATAAAGGTTCTGAATTCCTGGCGGAGATACTTAAGGAAACATGCAAAGTATTAAATTAAAACGCCCAAATTCTACAGCTTACCATCATAAAACTATCGGTGCTTTTGAAAACTCACATGAAAATTTAGCAGCATATTTAAGGATCCAGTGTCCACAGTATTCCAATAATTGGAGCAGATGGATACCTTCTTGGTGTTTTGCATACAATAATTCGGTGCATACGGAAACTAAGTATACCACGCATGAACTAGTGTTTGAGAAAATTAATCAAATACCGTCAAACATGGTAAACTCTGCAAACTCACTATATAGAGGAGAGCAGTCGAATATCGACCACTTAAGCAAAAAAATTCGTAGTTCCGCTCCAGTTGTAGTTAGAAACTTACGTTTATTAAGAGATAACTAAAAAATGATTACGCTTAATACAACCACCAACAATTATTATTGTTTAGTTATAATTCTTTTTTTGTAAAATGAGAAAAATGGAATCTGTATTTTTGGTTGGTAATATCGACCTGTCGGATAAAATCGATCATTAAGTCGAGTAATATCCGCCAAATAATTTTAATAACTTTTTACAAAGTTAAAAAAACATATGTAAAAAAATAAAAATATTTATAATTAGCATTGAGAACAGATATAAGTTAGCTTTCTGGATGTCTGTGCAGTCAGCATGAGCCCAAGAACCACATACCCGACATCTCCACCAAAGCTCATTTTTTACCTCAAAATCTTGGCATATGGAGCATATGTCATCTTTTCCAGCATTATTCTTCTTCTTTCTCGTAGGGGCAACACATCTTTTAACGTTTTTCAACTTTTCCTGTTTCATCCTTTTCTTTTCTTCCTTTTTTTCTAATTCTTCCTTCACGAGAGTGGAAGTCATAATTTTTGAATGTTGAATTTGTTTTGATTGATTTCTAGCTTTTAATCTTGGTAACGGCAAAAGATCTGCAAAGGATTTGCTTGACATTTTTGGTTCAAGAATCTTATCATCGTCGTCAGTCAGTTCGTTATCGACATGCTCCTCGAGCTCTAAATCTATGTCGGTAGAAGTAGAAGATATGCGATGTCGTTTACTCGTAGAAGTAGATTGTCCAGGCTTAGGCGATATTGTTTGCTCATATCTGGATGTTCCAGCTACAGGAGATCTTTGATTCAAACCTTCACTATTCAACTTATCTGGGGTAGAACTGTCACTAGGTACTGCATTCTGTGAAGAAATTGGAATATCAACATCGAGTAAAGCGGTGATAAATTCTTCGTAAAAAGATTGGAACCTATTCATAGGATGTATTTCAGTAACCTCAAAACTACGGACTTCTTTTTCTATAGTTGCTACTTTGTTGTAGGCATTTTCAAATAACTCCACAATATCAGTTTGCAAAATTTATTCATGCTATTTTGATTTAATATATCTATCACACTCTTGATTATAAGCGATCTTAAGTGGACCAAAAACAGACGTGAAGAGATTGAATCCGGTGTAATGTATGAGGTGGGGGTGATATCACTTTAATACCGTTCTCCCTGCAAAAATTATATGTGACTAAGCTGGAATGGATGGAATGGTTATCCATAATTAATAAAACAGGATCAATTGTGGTAGTTCTTGTAAACGTTGCAAAATGCTGTATCCACTCGATAAAAATATCTTCAGTTATCCACCCCGATTTAGATAATTTGTACATGGCACCAGTATGTCCATTCCTTCCCGACGCTTCTTTCATCCGTTTTCTTTTGAAAATGAACAGTGGTGGGACAAAACTACCGGCAGCGCTCATACAAACAACAACAGTCACAACTGCCTTCTTTCACCGCTTGTCAGGGCACCTACTTGTATTTGACCTTTCTTAGCTACAATACGATTTGGAACATGAACATTACTAATACCAGTCTCATCGACATTATAGAGACGATGAGCTTCGAATTTATGTTCACTACAGAGTTTTTCTACATTATCGAAAATAATGCTACTTCTTGTTTATTAAAAGCTAAAACTCTATTCAAACTTGTAGCTTCTGGTTTTCGGAGGCTTAAGGTTGGAGATTCCGACGCAGAAGTGAATACAGCCAATCTTTACCACATATTTTCTTTTCTTTATTGAAGTTATGCTTCAGTCGATTTGCTTCTGCAAATTAATATGCAGGCTGTCTAATTTTAATTGCTGTGCGATCATAAAATACGTTTGTCATGTCAATAATATGGTTTACAAGTTAGCTTCTTGCTCATCATTGAACACTGATTTTCTTCGCAACTTGTATTTTTGTGGACGAAAGCGACCACTTAAACGATCCTGTAAGGTTCCATATGGAACTTCAATTCTTGCTGCTTTTCTTATTGAAACATCCTTCTCTTTTACTGCTGCAAGGGCGCGCCCCATATTGTTCTCAGACCGCGAAGAACGGGTGCTTTTTCGCGTATACCCTTTCCGGGGCATCTGAAAATAATAAACACCATTAATACAATATCGACCTTGGTAGGTTAATATCGATCATTTGTGGTCGATATTAACCGAGAGTCCGTTATACAAAAATATGTAAACAAACAAAAAACTAGGTTAGATATCAGCGTTACGTTTTACTATAAAAGCATTCTAGTTTTATGTCTTGTTTAGCTCACATCACAAAAACAAATTCAAAATCAAAGGAAAATATTGTCTTACAATAATATAAACACGTAGAATATTATAAAAAAAGATCGAAAATCACGCAGCACTTATTCTCCAGGCTAACTCTAAACTAAATGGCAGTCTGTTGATTTCGTCACAGTAGGTACTGTAAATACTTGGCGTCCTGCTCTGTTCTGACGTTGAATCACTTATAAATTCGGGGGTGCGGTCAATATTTGACTGCGGTCGAAATTTGACTACTCTCCCCTAATTTTGATAACTATGCAGCAGAACTTAAGTTTAGGTTGCAAGTCTCTGGAAATGAGCCGAGATATAATTTAATACAATCCAAAAGTAAACGAAAACATGAGTTTGATATCAAAGCCAAACATGTCAGTAATAAATTAGGAGAGAAGTTATTAGTTAAGAATGCATCTCTTAATAAAAGGGGATACAATATTCGTAGGGCCATATGAAGTAGTTTTAGATAAGAATCCTAATGTTATACTTAAGATTGGCTATGAGCTAGTAGAAATCCAAAAGAATAGGACAAAATTGTACAACGTATTGTAAAGCAATTTGTATAGAGCAGTAAGAGACATGTGCTACTAATTTAGAAAATTTTTTTTGGAAAAACAAAAATTTTTTTAGTATCCCATGGAGCTATGATAGCCGAATATCCTAAAAATTTATAGTTATTATTGAATTGGGTTTTATGCCTTTGAAAGGTGCGTGACTTGGTATAGGAAGTTTAAAGTGCGGAATTGTACAGTAAGACAATCGATAGGAAGTACATGTGCAACGAACTCTAGGCTAGGTGTAATTGTAGTTATAAAGTAAGCATAATTGCATAACTATTGTTAGCTGTTAAGAACTAATATGCAATAAGGGACTGGACGAAAAACCATAGAATGTAATGATTGTACTGTACTGTATGTAACTAAAGTAATTTGTAAAGGTCTTCGATTTTGTTTTAATTTCGTGAATACCCTAACCCGACGAGGGGCCCCAAGAAAACACTACACTATTCCTGCAGCAGAGAATGAGAGTGCAGAGTGGATCTATATTCAAAAAACGTATAAAACAGAACAAAACTGTGGAATAATCTTAGCGCCACTGCGTCTAATTTAAACAATAGAAAGAATTTAGAGAGGATGCAGAATTTGATTAGTATTCGTTGTTTAGTTTACGCTAAATACTGCTCCAAAATCACTACCTAGAATAAATGCACGCTATTCATTAATAATTATAAGAAATGAAGCACGATTTTTGTCTCAACAAATTAATCATTAACATCAGAGCACTCAAAATCGTCTCAAGCATCATTATCAAAAAAGATTGCTTTTTGTTTGAAGCTTAATATATTTGGAATTAAATAATACTCTCCTTATACTCTAGATTATTTTTTAAAAGTTAGAGAATATGTATAAATTAAATAACTAAATTTTCGTACTTTTCCGTTCATCACGAGTCTCCAGTTTTATAATTCATTAGATTTAGAAGTATATACAATATTCATACAATAAAAAAGTTTATTAGCATTATCTTAGATTATTACTGAACATTTTAAGCATTAACCAAAGATCTTTGATTGACCTTTACGTAAGTATTAATTAAAAAACAAAATATTTGTGTAATCATACTAGTCCAATCACAACGTTTGCGTTATCAGAGGATAATCTCTGCTTAATATATACGAGATAGAAATTTTACAGTAAAATAAAAAAATAGAATTTCTGTCTTTGACAATCTCCTTCGATATAATTTCTTTTTTTAAACATTATAATTAAAGGATCTACCTTTCGGTTTCTATGACACAAAAATAAAAAAAAAAGCTAATAATACAATAGCCATTAAAACATTAATTTTTAGTATTGTGGATTTTATGTTCTCTATACAAAACAGTCACTTAAATACCCTAAATTCGTGACTAAAAAGAACTTCGCCTGCAGAATTGCAAAGTCTTCACCGAATATTTAAAAGATAAAAATTAACCACAAACTAAAACCTATTTCAGCTGCACAAATACTTTCAAAACCTCATTGATAAATTCCAGTATGACAGCTATTTTCCAAACTAAAACTACAAGATGGATACTACACGTGCCTGTACTACTTATGATAAATCACAATTTCTTATATTGGCGGTTGAACTTTTACTACTTAATATTAAAGAACTCCATAGTATCCATATACAAAAGATCTTTTTTCTGCGACGGGAAAAAAATGTGACATTTAATATTTCTTGACAGGTAACAAAATGTCACTTTATATAAAATTACTTTTTTCCCCGGGAAAAAAATGAGTACTTTTTTCCCTGGTAAGTGCAAATAAGTAAGAACACGAAGATATTTAATTTTAGAATATTTTATTATGTATAAGTTACGTTTCCTTAATGTTAAAAGTACAGTTATTAAATGTACATTGCCTGAAAGACATGTTTTTTGAACAATTAGGAATGTCTGCTACAGTGGAATTTTCTTGATTTGAAATAATATTTTGTGCCACTGACACAACTGCCGTTGATGTACTTGTTCGCAAATTGGATTCTGTTTCAGCTGATGCACTGCCACACAAACTAAACAGTTTCTTAGCTATTTCTGTCTTGTGCACTATCGATTCATCAACATACCCTTCAGCGACCATTGATGACTTCCAACCACCATGTTTCTTTAGTGTCATCAAGTCTCCCCCAGATTCAACTAAAAGTGTAGCAGACGATCTTCGAAATGCATGACCTGTATATGACTTAGCATTTTTAAGTCGAAGAAAATTGGCTACTATTTCAGGTACCTTATAAAACTGATTTCTACCCACAACTTGATTGACGCATTTCCCATTGCGATATGCATAAAACAGGCGGCGATCCTTTGCTGCTGCTGGACGAAGTGCCATGTACATTCTGTAAAATTTAATATATTCTTCAGTAACTATAAATCTCCTATTTACATCATTCTTTGTTTGCTTAAGTTTCACAATTAATGACGTTCCCACGTCTTCAATATCATCTAATGTTACCTGGCTAATTTCACATATTCGACAGGCTCCTGCAATCCCAAATACAACAACAACCTTGACCAATAAATAAACTTCATCAGGAGCATTATTTAAAAATCACTAATATGTGTACTCGTAAATATTGCAGATTTTTGGGCATGTAACCTTTCCCATTTTGTTTCAGAAACGTAATTAGTTTGCAATATTTTGAAATGTCTACGTTATTATTGACTTGTAACATACTTTTTATCATTGAATAATTCGACCACACTGTTGATGGCTTTTGTTGTTGCGCTAGTTCCGAAAAATAAACCAATAACACCGTCTCCGAGTAAGAACTACATGTCTTTTTCGCCTTCCATTCCATGAATCTTGAATACGCAGTTTCGTAAATTTTTCGTGATTTAGCTGGCAATAATTTTATTGATGCTACTTTCGCTGCCTCTACCAATTCCGGTGGAGTAAGAGAAACTTCTGAATCAGTACTGTCCATTTTGAATTTTGAATATTCAAAACAATCGATATAAACAACTTAAGTTCGCAATTTTTGTAACCACTCGCAAAATTAAATTGACAGATATTTGATTACTTTAAAGGTTTCCTTAGCAACGCAGATCTAACTGTCCCTATAAGTACATCAGCCTACCTGTTTGAAACTTCAAATTTGACATAGATTGATTTTTTGACTTTAATATAATTGGTAATATTTTTTTAAATATTAAATCATTGTTTTGCCAGTCACAGAAAAAAATAGTGTATTATACGCGGGTAAAAATGTAAGATTTTAGCTCTCGGTGTTTTGTCTCCCTCCGCTTCGCGTCGGGAGACAAACACACACCTCGAGCTAAAATCTAGTACTTTTTTCCCTTGTATAATAAATAACTATTAATAATTATTATCGCTAAAACATTTATTGACCTAATAAACAATTGATGAGGCCACCATTTTAAGATTTCAATCTTCACATACTAGGATTTGCTAAAAAAACTCTAACATTTTTACAAAAATATATTATCATAAAAATACTGGTCGTTTTGTTTATTTCAGGGTCGTCAATAATTTTTCAATCAGCGTGTAGAATGCACTGCATATTTTCGAATATTCATATACATAATTTCCATGCCTCTAAAGACATAGTTGAATTTCATCTGTCAAGTACTTGTTCATACATCATGTGATCAAGACATTACGGATGAACTTTCGCTATTTACAATCACTCCTGTAAATGTATAATGGAAACATCATCACGACTGGTGTATTAGCAAGAGAACGATCAAATTCATGTGATAGTGGTAACGTATACTGAAATATCGACCTCCTGATAATTTATTCATTTAGTTATATGAGCTGTACAGTGCAGTATTTTGAATACACTTTAGTGCCCTGTATAATTTTTAGTTCGTGCATAATAGTGTTCAGTAAGCATGATTTTACAATAAATAGTTAGTTCTACTAATATAATAAGCTTGGAAACCACGATAGCATTGTTTTATACATATTTAAACGAAATTCAGGTTTGTAACTTATCTAAAATCTACCAAACAGGAAATTAAGAAAGTTCTTTTATCGTTCATCAGAAGTAATTCCTGTTAAATACATATTGAAACGGAACTAAGGGTCACAATTTATTTTAAACCACAAAAAGGTAAACCTAAGCTTGATTTCAGTAAACCTTGATGGTGGAATCATGTCATTTTGATAAGGCTTTAAATTAATGAAGTAACAGTAAATTTATTAATATATATCTCAGATATAGGAGAGCTTCTTACAAATTTCAGTTGAATAAATTAGAGTCAATGTTACATATAAAAAAAAACCCAGATACCCTTTAATGGTTCTATAATGTAATAAAAAAGTATAAACTCTTTGTTGGTAAGGTTCGCGAATAATAACTCACAGATAATTATGTATGTATAAGAGTACGTAGGATAGACGACCATCAACTCATAAGAGAATGAAACTAAACATAATATGCGAAACGAATATCCGCTAGGATACCATCGGATGGATACGATACAACTTAATAAGCGGCAAGTTTTATTAGGCAAACAATGCAGTTATTACTGAAGTAGCTAGTAAGTACAATATTCAGATTCGGCTCGCAAAAGTTCATTGTTCTGCATTAATTTCGATAACCACAGATGGTGAAGAAAGTGGACATGTAAATATGAGCAACGCTTATAATAAGCGAAACCTTCAAGTACTTACCAGTAATAACTTCAAATTTGTTGCAGGCTTATCATCGATATTACACGTAGACACCGTAGGAATAAATTAGAATTTACACGAATCCCTATTACGGAAACATGAAATCACGACCGAGGGCGAACAAAGTGCACAATGGCTCGGAAATAGAACATTTTAGAGGCATACTCGTGGGAACGGTGATATCAGGAAGGTTGTACTTATAAAGCTGGTAGAGAGTAGAAGAGAAGGGTGTTCAATTCTTGTTCATACGCGAATACGTATTGATGTGCAGAGTACGGTATCCACAAAATAAGGTGAAGCGGTATTTTAAAGTGAATCTGGTTATGGCGATAACAAAGTTTAGAACACTATTGCTAAGCGCAGACTAAGTCACAAATACTGACATAGCTTTTGCTTAAATGAAAACTTATTCAATAACTTCTACACTGGCCTTTGATGGAATTCTGAGGAGAAAACCCTATGAGTTTAGAATTATCATTAACCTTAATTTAACCAGCATATAGAATTATATGCTGTTTCTCACAAATGAATGTTATTTATTAACTATGGTAGTGATAATGCATAAATTGTATTAAAATAAACAGGACTACCTGATTCTGTACACGCTCATTTCACTTGTTGTAAGAAAAAAACTATCTAAATCTAACTGTAGCAGGTTCAGTACCTACAATTCAATTGATAGAAATTCAAGAAAATTGAAATATTAATAATTTTCCTTTTAGTGAAACGCCAACTTGACTAATTAGGAATTTATAAGAGTTTTTGTTATTGACTGTTCAAATTATATTATGTAATATAGGTTACGTGTAGAAGAAGTGGAGTTTTTATTTCAAACAAAGGAGAGAATTTTACACGTTCTAAGAGGAACTCCAGCAACCACAAAGGCATTAAGTAACGCTAAGCACTGTTTGAAAACCCACCTTTCAAGTGGACTCTATTTTTGTCAAGTGAGTTGGCGCTCAAATTCCCTAACATAGACAAGAGAGTTGGAATACTTTTCAAGGTAAACATACAGGTATTTAGTGGAGTTTCGCAACTTGTATACCCTTGAGAGAATTATTTTCCTCTCACAGAGCCTGCCTCGCACCACCAGCCAATACACCAAGTAACTGTTACGTCATTCCGCTCTCTGTAGAGTAAAAAATAAATCAACGTATCGCTAATTCATCACGTAACAACTTCTTTTCGGTTTACAGTGTGGGTATTCTTCGACTAATACAATATTCATTTTCTCACAGTGTGCATTTGAGTGACAAAACAAAACAAAACATTATATCGGCCTGTTACGTCTCGAGGATGTGTTTGGAAGACTTACTTTATGGAAATGCAACTCTTTTGCGACCAAGTTACGATTTCGTTGAAACTTACAAACTTATTATTTTGGCTTCCTATATACAGGAAAGCTTTTCAAACTTAGACAGCCGTATCAAATAAAGGTATAAAGTACAAATTTAAGTCGAAGTTCAAATAAAGGGTCAAATTAAATCTTAAGTCTAACTCATTTGAAGGTTCTAACTATTAGTAACGCCACATACACCTCTTCAAGGTTATATCTATATGTAAATTACAAAGACTTGAGAAGCTTTTAAATTTCTAAATCTCGATTGCGCGTGAAGTTAACTAACGTCGAATAGCACAAATAAAATTAAATTTACCAATACTTGGTCTCCAGGATTTGGTGCTTCAACGCAAAGGCCAATCACATAAAACTTCCTAATTAATTGTGAGTAACTTCACATTTAATCACAGGTAGTTATTTTCCGGAACTTTATTTAATTTAAAGTTTAACGTTAGGCAATTTTAATATACTTGTCGGATATGTATCGTCTACTTAACCAAATGATCTTACATTTATTTTTTTAACCGCCTACGTGTGTCACAGAGATTTAGAGGTTGATGGTTAGTCTAATACAGACTTTTGTATAATTAAGTATAGTATCCTATTATTTCATTAAGTAACCATTTTAGTAGAGGATGAGGCCGATTCTGGCACAGATCCACCTTACGGGATCCATTCCTAGATCCTTCTTATGGGAATTTACGTGTAAATTCCCATAAGGTGGACTGGAAGGGGGTGATTTCCTCCTTGCTTCCTCCTTGCTCGGATGCCTCACATCAGCCATTTTGATTACGTTACACCCGGTTTCTTTGATTACGTTACAACGCCGCCGACTCAAATTACTTCACATCCGCCATCTTGTTTTTTACTTCCAAAGATATTTCCACCGCGTATGTGGGGAGTCTGACGCAGATCCACGCATTGGATCCACCGGATCCACCTGATCCACCGGATTCACCACTCGGAGCGTTTTTCTTACGGTATGATACTTAAGCTTCCCAGCCCGAAATTTTTTTAAATCTAAATTACAGGAACGCGAATACTAACTACACCAAGCGTTACAACCCCAAACTTCTCCTTAGCGCCTTAAGATTTCCAAGAATTGTTAACATAACTTTTTCCACACTTCATTTCTTTTATAGTCACCTGTCTTATATCTAGATTCACGATAAATTATAACTTTCCTGCAGCTCAGACCTAAAAGAAAATCCTACAATCATTCTTAAAACTTTTTATTAGACAATTTTTCCTAATGCAGTTTAAATTTTCTAATTCGCATTTCTAAATACATATTCACAATTCTTATTCTTAACTTAGAACTCTTCACATTGACTTATACTTATTAAAATTTATGTCTAAATAGAGTGCTTCCCAATGACCAACCGGACCCACGTGCTTCAAATTCCTCTGAAGAACCCGTACATATTTTCCAGATTACTAGAAGATGTTATAACCATATTTTTTGCATTAAAGGATTTCACATCGGTAGTCTCTTCTCCCATTTTCGTGTAGACGCCGTAGAGTTTGCAATTAACTTTTATTGCTGTATGTTGTGTTCTTTTTTTATTAATTAATCGAATAAGCCGCTCTTTCTGCTTCCAAAGAAACTCGAACACTCCATCGTCGGCACTGACGTTCTTTATGCGATACCTAGCCATACGGTTATTAAACGCTGTGCTAACCATTTCTAGACCATCTTCGTTAGTAGCGATAACTGTTGCATTTTTATGTCTGTTGCTCCTCAAGTGTGCGGCATACGTACTCTTTTCCACTTCCAAATCGCATACTTCACACAGAATTCGTGGTTGTTTCGGACAAAACCCTTCAACAGCTGGCGGAGCTGGACGTTTACGGCTTAATGACATACCGTGCTGTTTTACCTTGTGTCGCAGTAAGTTGTCCTTTCTCGTAAAAGCAAAACCGCAAGACCCATAGTTTAAGTACTTTGCGGCTGACGGATGTATAAGCTTAAACCTGGACGATGTGTCACCACGACATTTGTTCTGATGTCGTTTGAGAGCATTTTTCCAGGTATAGGAAGCACCAACAAGAGTTGCAATTAAAAATATTTTCGGACAACATTTTCCTTCGACCAGCTTCCAAGGAGTATGAATTATAACTAAAGCTTTACATGTAGCGCCATGGTTTATACACATGTTGGAAACAACCTAAGATTGCTGAAGACACTCGAAGAGTGCGCAAGCGCGGTCACTAAACCAATTAGCATTAATACCAAGTATTCTGTACTTTCGTAGGTTGCTCATATTCTAGAACAAAATTTTCCTCATAGCGGTCGGTAGCACGTCATTATTTCTAGAGCCGGCAAGTACTCGATTCCACCCAAATAGAAAATTAGATGCTTAGCGACTGTTAACTTCCGCTTCTCTCGTAAAAGGTAGGAAAATCTCAGTCCATCATCCGTTTGACTTATACTTCGCCCCGACCCCATTCCGGTAATTTCCAAACATTTTTCAAACGACAATGGTCTTAGAATTTGTAGAACTCTGAGGTACCTTTAGTCGTGATCAATTACACGTCCGAGCTACCCGCAAACTAACATATTTTATAGTAACAGTGCGCTGTATAATACATGCTTACCCCTCTCTGTGCGACTGTTATTCTTGTGTTGGTTGAAAAAGTCAGTCGTCTTTTTTACTGCTAGGACCACTGCAATGCACCATTCTATACTTTCTTTATAGGTATAGCACATCGCGCTCTCCTTTTTTCTGATAATTAAATTTTTTTGTTTTAATTAATTAATAGCATCCATTTAAAACCATTCCTGGATAGAGTATCCATACTGGTTAGTAAAATATATACAGTTGAAATGAAATGTATGGTTTTCGCTGAGGAAAGTCCCCCTTTCGTCGCAGTACCTGGATGCTTGATGTAGGAGAGTAAGCAATGGTGTTGTGCATTGTATGGAGTGTGGGATGTGAGGTAGATTATGTATTAGTGTTTAAGTGTTTATTGGGGTTTTGTGTTTAAGATGTCGGTGAGAAATTTGTTTAGTAGTTCAGGATTGTGCGTGATGAGGTGTGTTATGCTAGGGAGTGGGGTATAGGGATCTAGATTTAGTGGAGATTTAAAGTTTGAGCGAGAGGTGGATACCAGTGAACATGTGTAGATGAGGTGGTAAGGAGTCTCAGGAGTGGAGTTGTCGCAAGGACAATATGCTCATGTAGGCTTTTATACTTTTCACATATTTAAACGTCTTAGACGATCGATTGACCACTTTTGACTATTCTAACGGGGACCGCCATGCATTCCGCCGCACCGTTCTTTTTGGATCCAACGATCCGATTGGCTTCCACACACCTAACTTCCCTTTCCTACTATTTGATAAACAAAAACTACCCGCATCGCCATGTCCGTATATGGGTGTAAGCAGATGTGCGTGGTTGTGTACGGGAATATGTGAACATATACATTAATTAGTCTAAGCTATTTTATTTAGTCCAAGGAAACTACTTTTTCTAAACCACTATTAATAATCGCCCTTATAGGTTTTAACATTTTTACAACATTTTCCCAATGGCAGGTGCTACGTACATGGAAACTTTAAAAATGGTCTTAACTTTTAGATTTCTCGGTCGTCCTTTATTTTTATTCCGAAAAGTTCCGGGCATCTATCATTTCTCAAAAACTATTGAACTTAGAATTTTTAAACCCCTGCAATACTAAGTAGAACTGCCGGCATTAAATTTCAAGTCAGAAAGCACTAAATTTTTCCGGTTTATACCCCAAATAAATTCTTTTAATTTTTGCAAGTCTTAGTAACCATAATCGTAACCACATATTCAAAAACCTCTTGCTGCCACAAACCTCTGCATTAAAAAGCTAAAGAAATGCATTCATATTATAAAATAGTTCTTGGTCCATTATATTCTTTTCGTATTACCATAGCCTTCCACCAGGAAAAATTCTTACTATCTAACTTAAACCTAAGCCCAGATAATTCTGACTAACCTAACCTAAGTCTAATTTAAACTAGGTCGAAAACTAATTGTTTTCCTGTGGGCTTAAAATTTAAAAATTATTGTTATGTACAAATTTACAGACAACACTAGCTAACCTAATTCCTGACAAGTACAACTAATCTAACCTAACTTCAGACAACACCGACTAACCTAACTCCAAACAACGTAAACTAACCTAAACCCCCCTCCCTCCATTCATGTGTCGGCAAGAGGCTTTTGAAGATGTGGTTACGATTATGGTTACTAAGACTTGCAAAAATTAAAAGAATTTATTTGGAGTATAAGCAAGAAAAATTTAGTGTTTTCTGTCTTCAAGTTTATGGCCGGTAGTTTTACCTAGTATTGCAGAGGTTAAAAATTCTAAGATCATTAGTTTTTGAGAAATGATAGTTACCTGGAAACGCGTGGACGGGATGCCCTTGTGGCTGAATTTGAATCACTTGTCAATAATTCCTTTTTACTTTGTACTAATTTAAGACTCATTAAAACCTGCTTTTCTTTTAAATTATAACTTTTGGCCATGGAAAAAGGCAGTTGAGCCGGATCTCCTCCGTGCCGACTGTTGCTAAAAACCTACGATGTCAGGTGAAACGAAAAAGACACAAATTGTGAGGTAGGTGATGCTGTACTTTCCATAATGTGTCTGTATTAAATATTAGAACTTTGCTACCCCTGTCCTGATGAGCCCCAATTAGGGCGAAACGCGTCGGCAGGATGCCCTCGTGGCTGAATTTGAGTCATTTGCCAATAATTGCTTTTTTCTTTGTATTAATTAAAGACTCATTAAACCTACTTTTTTTTAAATTATAACTTTTGGCTATGGAAAAATGCAGTTGAGACGGATCTCCTCCGTGCCGACTGTTACCAAAAACCTGCGATGTCAGGTGAAACAACACGAAGACACAAATTGTGAGCTAGGTGATGCTGTACTTTCCATAATGTGTCTGTATTAAATATTATAACTTTGCTACTCCTGTCCTGATGAGCCCCAATTAGGGCGAAACGTGTCGACAAGATGCCCTAGTGGTTGAACTCGAGTCACTTGCCAATAATTCCGTTTTGCTTTATATATTTATATATTATAATTATGTTTGTGGGTATTAGGTCTGCTGGGGTAAAAGAAAACTTTTTTATGGCCTAAATTTTCGCATATATTTAATGCTTTGTCAAAGGCAATAACTAAAAAGTAATACAACTATAATAAAGACACTGGTAGTAATAAACGTTACTTACAGACCAGCAGACCTAATAAAAATTGCTTCCATAAATAAATTTAAACTAAGTTCCTTTATATAATCTTATAAAATTGAATTGAATAAAAAATTTTTTAAGTATAAATAAAATATTGGCATGACATAAATAAAATTTTTGACAGAATGTTAATGAATAGTTGGAAAAGTTGATTTTGATAAAGAATTAGAATAAAAAAAGAAACGTACTTGTGTAAATAAGCGGTGTTATATATTCACATGTATATCTGAATATCATGTAAATGTATATGAATTAATATACATATATGTATACTCTTACACATAAATACATTTTTAAAGATATATATTCATATATGTAAACTAATTTTCTATATAGATGTGCAAACATACACACAGACACATATAATATATACATACACGCACATACATGTACCAAAACATATACATACACATACATATAAACACACATATATACATATATACACATATACATACATATACATATACATACACACATATATATATATATATATATATATATACATATACACACGCATACCCATACACACACATACATACATATATACACAAACATACAAACACACATACACACACATATATACATATAAACATACTATATAAATCCAAACAAATATAAAATAAAAAAAAATAAAGAGAGAGAGAGAGAGAGAGATAGAGATGTAAATGGTAATTAAATATGATTTGTTTTAGATTTAAACTTAAATTTTAAAAGATAAGAGTATATGCAAATAAGATTATCTATATCCTTTTTATTATTTAATGTTTTTGAGTTCATGTAAATGTGACATATTTCCAGAAATGTTCTTTTTGATTTATTCTGTTCAATTTGTAAAATTGTCGGATTATTAAAATCTATTTTATGCTCTTTGCCTAAGACGTGTGTTGTGAGGGCGCAAGCTTTTGGTTTTACTCTTATATCGCTTTTGTGTTGTGTTATGCTTTGTTTTAAATTTTGAGATGTTTGTCCTACGTATATGTGATCATAATTTAGACAATTTAATTTATATATTACGTTTCTTTGATCTAAATGGTTGGTTTTATCTTTAATTTTTGAAAATAATTTATGTATAGTGGTTACATTTCTTTTTGCAATTTTAATTTTACTATCTTTAAATATTTTCATTAATTTCTCAGTTAAGCCTTCTTAGACAAAAAGCATAAAATAAATTTTAATAATCCGACAATTTTACAAATTGAACAGAATAAATCAAAAAGAACATTTCTGGAAATGTGTCACATTTACATGAACTCAAAAACATTAAATAATAAAAAGGATATAGATAATTTTATTTGCATATACTCTTATCTTTTAAAATTTAAGTTTAAATCTAAAACAAATCCTATTTAATTACTATTTACATATCTCTCTCTCTCTCTCTCTCTCTCTCTCTCTCTCTCTCTCTCTCTCTCTCTCTTTATTTTTTTTTATTTTATATTTGTTTGGATTTATATAGTATGTTTATATGTATATATGTGTGTGCATGTGTGTTTGTATGTTTGTGTATATATGTATGAATGTGTGTATATGGGTATGCGTGTGTATATGTATATATGTGAGTATGTATATGTATATGTATATGTATGTATATGTATGTATATGTGTATATATATATTTACCACTGGCGCAATAAGTGAGGTCCATACATATTCCTATATTTGTGAGGACAGCAAGATATTAATGCCAATTTACTATATTTAAGAAGCTTTCCTGTCATTTAATTCTAAAAATTCTAATATACTCTCAGCAAACCATTTGCAGTAACTTAATTTTAATAATTAATGTTTGCTGTATATGACGACAAAGTGAGGAAATACTATATAACGCATAAAGTAAGCCAATGCATATTTTATATACCATTGCAAGCACCATGCGAGTACCAATTATATATACAACTAATAATGCGAGGACCGAACAGCGTTGCCAGGATTTTGTGTTTAGCTATATTCTTTTAAAGTAGGCATCAAACTCGCATTGTTTATTATTGAAAGGTTATGTACGTGCATTGTAGTTCATGTCATGCTATATTGCGTAGTGGGTGGATTATTTGTGAAAGTGCTTGTGCTATTTGCCTCTAGTGAGGTAATTTATTTAAGAATTTAATCTTCTTTCAGTGTCATAAGTGTTTTAACTGAATCACTTATTATGCTGAACAGAGGAAAATATATCTTGGAACTTGCTCTTAATGGTAAGTAACGTCTAAATTAATTAATTTATTTAGAGAATTTACTGCATGTGAAACAGCGTATTTTTTGAGTGCTTCAATGTTTTTAAAACTCCAAGTGCAAGACAAGAAATTATGTTTAATTTTTACTTAAAAAATCTTTAGCAAGTGATGATTATAGATTACATTTAGAAATGTTTTGTTTGTATTAAATCCAATTATCTAAAGATGAAATATTTATGCTTCCGCTGGCAACTTAACTTTAAACATTATTTAAAGTGGCCAAGATACTAGGCAAGACAACACTTTAAAATATAGGTTTAATCATTAGAAAAATTTATGAATTACAATTTTACTAATGATTAAATTTATGTTTGTGTTGTCTTCACAAGCGTCTTCATCTAGTTATATGTTAATGTAACATTTGTTTTCCAGATGAAGGCTGCTTTATATATCTTTTCAAGTTTTGTTTCTGTCCGAAACGTGGTCGATACTTTACCTAGAAACAGTTTGAAAAGAATATGGTCAATGTGTATTAAATTAAAAACAGAGCGCTTTCGACTATAAACTAGTCATCTTCAGTGTTGTTTTAATTTATCTATTTTAATATTGTTCATGGTAGATTTCTTTTCTACAAGAAACAACACTGAAGATTACTAGTTTATAGTTGCAAGCGCTCTGTTTTTAATTTAATACACGTTGACCATATTCTTTTCAGTGTTTCTAATTCTCTTATGTGTACACGGCCAATTCTATATTTGATACTTTATCTGTCACTTTCATGATTAAGGCAGTTCAATAATCTATTCAATTTCACTCAAGTGAGAGCTTGGAACTTTTCTTTGTTGTTATTTTTGACCTTTGAATTGTGTCATACTACATAAAATGTAGTTTTACTTAGGTTGCTAATATATTTTTATTACAGAGTTATTCGCCTACAAAGAAAAAGAAACGATTACTAGAACCATGGACCGAAGTTCAAAAGAAATTGACACTTGATTACTTTCAGAACATTAAACATAAGTTGCCGCCTAGAAAAGGAGAATGTGAGGATTTAAGAAACAAGTATAGGGATGTATTCAAAATAAAAGATTGGCAAAAAATTAAGATTTTTGTTGTTAATACATATAATAAGATTAAATAATAGAGTTTTTACAAAACCTTTGTTTTGCTTATTATTAATTCTCTATCGGATTTTTTTGTAATTTAGATCTTACTGTACCTATATATTACATAACATTTAACACATTCAAAATTATTATAGTCCGATTAGGGAAATTGCTTTTTTCGACCTAAGCATGAGCACCTCTTGGCTAATGTATCGGAAAAAATTTCTTGACTCCTCTAATAATTTCATCTTTTTCAAAACCACCATAACATACAAGCATTGTGAAATGTGATTTTTTATTTGCAGTATTACCCAGCCTTTAATAAATGGGTTGCCACTGTGTGGTGTCAAGATTTGATTAGGCCACCACATATATTTCGATTAATCTTTTCAAGCTCGAATTAAAAATTCATTTCAGTCTTTAGGCTATGAGCTAAATAAGTACTTTAATTTCATACTGAAAATAAACTCCCTTTCGCCTTCCTCGAAAGATGCATTCAAATAACCCCGGTGCTTACGTATTGTAACTATAAATACAATGACACATTTACTTTTAGGATCAAGTACACCGATAGATGGATATATAAGATCAACTCATCTACTTAACTAGTAAACCTTGCACATAGAATATAATAGTTTATTTGAACCCATAAGATGATGGTCGTAAAACACTTACATTTTACAAAATAAAAATCTACTATGATAGGGTGCATATGCAAGTGAATAAATTAATACAATAATTTAACAATGCTAGTAACATCTGTTTAAATTTTGAACTGTCTTTTGGGATTTTATATTTGATGGTACCTTATTATTGAGTGGGAGCCATATATATGAAAGATTTTTCTATTAGTGCAGAAATCGGAGTTACTTTGTATATATCACCAGACTGACGTGTTTTGTAAATGGAAACACCATGAAATAATATATTTATGTCTGCTTTTGAAGAATAAAATGTTTCATAAATGTATAAAGCATAAAAAGTAAGTATTTGTAATTATTTAAACAGTGGTCTGAAGTGTGCATTATAAGGAACCCGAACCATAATACTAACTCCACGTTTATGTAGTTTAAACAGTGGAGAAGTATTTTCAAGTGAAGCAGCACCTCAAAATGCAACCAAACCTTAACTAAGAGTTAAAAAGTGCATAGTATACTTTAAGAAAATATTCAATAGACTTATTTAGCAATAGTTTTTATTGCATAACATGATACATTTTGGGAATATTTCTTAAACATTTTGCTTACTCGTTTCACTATTGTCATTAAATATGTCTGAAATGTAAATTTGGTACATTTTTTAACTAGAGTATTTCAAAATTCTTCATTAAAACAAAAGCATAAGATTATATAACAGCCTAACTTTCACTGTCAAAATTTTACTCCAGTAGAGATGGCAGCGACAAGTGCTTAACAAAATATTTATTGTATTTTAAATGCAACCGAATAGATTTTTCGCAATTTTACGACACATTACAACACACACCCATAGTGTCGACAACAATTCCACCGAAAATTATTAACACCGACAGAAATTCAACTTACACCTGAAATCAATAAAGTTAGAGACTAATAACTTAACTCGCTCTATAATATCATTTGCAAAATAAATTTCATTTTACTTCGTTTCAAAATAAAATGGTACTATACTGCCCTATTAAACCAGAAAGCAGTAACTGCAAAAAGTGGAAGTGGGTGAAGACAGATATTAACGTGATAAGTTTTACGTAAAAGATGAATCATTTTGTACTTTGTAATAAATGAAACATACTTTAATATATGATTAAATCAGAATTCTGCAATTGTTTTTCATAAATTTTAAATATTTTATTTTCAGTTACTGCTTCTGTTCATTATTTATACTAAGCCAAAAGGCAGTAGCTGCACTTTAAAGCCCGTTTTTAGACAAAATTAAATATTAACCAGTGACAGAGACGTGACTTTGGGTTATATGTCGAGATCGAGAGCGCCCTAGTCTCGGTCTCGAATTTTCTATCACTACCTTAGTGATCATCGATGCGGGCTTAGTTCAAACCAGAATTATATTACTTGAATAAACTCCACTAGACATCCACCGAGGCTCTCATTTTACAATCATTCTTTAGACTATAATATATGTAATGATTTCACTTATACAAAATATAATCAATCATAAACGTCAAATGTACATCAATCACATGACTAGTAGATAAACGATTAACCTGCACTAGTGCATTTAACCAGTTAAACTCAGCCACCTTGCTTTCATTTTTCTTTTTGACTAATAAATGTATGACGCGCGCCTACTAATTTTATTTATTCACACTCAAAATAATCTTAACATATACTACTCCTGCATCTAATAATCGGTCAAACTATGTACTCCAATATAATTTTGCCTTTAGCAAATGCTTTTGTGTATAATAATTTTAGAAAAAATCCCTCGACCTCCTGGTCTTGGGATTTTCGAAATTAATATACACTCAAGTCATTGTTAGGCAAAATTATGTGTTATCACAGTTTAACCCTATAGCTTGAATCTTTTTCACAATCCTACACTTCTACATATCCTTGCAATTACTACTTAAAAATAGTCTAAACCTGTTTATTAGTTAATATTTAAACTATTTGTTATTTTTATACTTTGAAATGTTACGTCTATGTTGACAATACACCACTTCTATATAGTATACGACTGCAGTTAATCGATAAACACCAACAAAAACAATACGGATTTTGACAAGTAAATCCATGTTTAAACTGTTTACTTATAACCACAACTTCTGTAATATCTACCTTGTTAAATCTTAATTTGGCTTAAATGTAGTTTTTCATGAAATGAAATTTGACTACTGAAAATAAAATTAATACTCCATTCTTACTTTTGCTATATCATACAATAATGTAAAATACAAAACCAAACTTTGGTTGGAAAGCGGATAATATGCAAAACAGCTATGCTGCGCTGTTGCCAAGTGTATGGGGTTCACTTAGTCAGTCAGATGAAATCATATGTATATAGAAGCAAGAGATATACTCTTATAAGAGCGCCACTACCGGCAAAAGCCTGAACTATAATTTATACACTAACCAATCTGATAATAAAGTGAGGCCCTGCTGAAATTTTTCTATTGGCTTTAAAACCGCTTTCCCCCTCTCATGACAAAATTTTAGAACTTTCATTTGTGAGGTCCGTATATTGGTCCTCGCTTGGTCGCGGTACTCACTTAGTATCAAGTTCTTCATGTATGGTCCTCATTTAATCAGCAGTAAGTATTTATGTATATATGTGTGTTTATGTGTATGTGTATGTATATGTTTTGGTACATGTATGTGCGTGTATGTATATATTATGTGTGTCTGTGTGTATGTTTGCACATCTATATAGAAAATTAGTTTACATACATGAATATATATCTTTAAAAATGTATTTATTTGTAAGAGTATACATATATGTATATTAATTCATATACATTTACATGATATTCAGATATACATGTGAATATATAACACCGTTTATTTACACAAGTACGTTCCTTTTTTTATTCTAATTCTTTAGCAAAATCAACTTTTCCAACTATTCATTAACATTCTGTCAAAAATTTTATTTATGTCATGCCAATATTTTATTTATACTTAAAAAAATTTTTATTCAATTCAATTTTATAAGATTATATAAAGGAACTTAGTTTAAATTTATTTAAGGAAGCAATTTTTATTAGGTCTGCTGGTCTGTAAGTAACACTTATTACTACCAGTGTCTTTATTATAGTTTTATTACTTTTTAGTTATTGCCTTTGATAAAGCATTAAATATATGCGAAAATTTAGGCCATAAAAAAGTTTTCTTTTACCCCAGCAGACCTAATACCCACAAACATAATTATAATCAATTATCGAAAAGGAGGTCGTTATTCCAAAAAATATATATATATATATATATATATATATATATATATACAGGGTGAGTTTTTAGTGTGGCAACGGTCGATAACTCCGTTATTATAAAAGTTATGTAAACCAAATTTGGAGGCATGTTAGGCATGCCTAAAGTGTACATTTTAAAAATATTTGGAAGCATACAGGGTGTTTCATAATTCCAGGGCATATTAAACTTATATTTTTTTAAATAGAACACCCTATATATTATTACATTTTTGAAAAGCCCATGAAAAGAGCTTTATTTCTTTTAGTTTTTGAGATATTCAACTGTTTTTAGAAAAAATGACCCCGATTAAATACATTGCCACTGCACTAATACACAACTTATGTTAATTTTCAAGATGCAGAAAATTTTACCATATACCATAGTATATTTGTAATTATCACTTTTTGAAATTTCTTCCCAGTATACAGGGTGTGTCAGGTTTCGCAAAATGCAATTTTTAAAATTTTTTTTAAATGACACCCTACCAATTTTATTGCTACAATGGATAGTTCATTAAGTGTCCTTTCATTTTTGTTAAGCATTCCCTATACCTAAATGCATTACTTTCTGAGATATTTTTGATTTTCTTCAAATTTTATGAATGTTTTTAATTTACATAACTAAAAATAACTTACTATTGGAGAATATTATAAAACAATTAATACATTTTGATTAACAATCAACTACAGTTATCCAATAACAATTTTCACTAAAGATATAACAACCTACAATCATACGCTATCAACAGAATTCTGCCAGATCAACAATATGCATTTTATAGAAAATGTTCACACAGGAAATCAGGCAGGCTTTGAAAAAAATAACAATTACAATCAAAATGTCATTTAGGTTTATTAATTGTAGTGTGTTGTCATTTAACACATTATCAGTTCTGTTTTAAATGTAATCTTTGAAAGAGTTTTCAAAATGAATTTTACAGTGGAAGAACAAATAAATATGATTTGGGTATTGGGAGCAAGTTTAAAAAATTTCCTACTCGCATCAAGAATATACCAAGAGAGATATCCTGTTAAATGACAACACACTACAATTAATAAACCTAAATGACACTTTACATGTAATAGTTATTTTTTTCATGGACTTTTCAAAAATGTAATATTATATAGGGTGTTCTATTTAAAAAAATAAAAGTTTAATATGCCCTGGAATTATGAAACACCCTGTATGCTTCCAAATATTTTTAAAATGTGCACTTTAGGCATGCCTAATATGCTTCCAAATTTGGTTTACGTAGCTTTTATAATAACGGAGTTATCAACCGTTGCCACACTAAAAACTCACCCTGTATATATACAGGGTGTCCGGAAAATACGTGTACAACGTAACAACAGAGATTCTTTGGCTCGAAATAGATCGATTTGAGCCAACTTACCTATTATACAAGTTGCTTCATTTAGCCGCTAGAGGGCTTCAAAAATCGTGAAAAATATTTGATATTTTAAAATAACTCGATAACGCGTCGATAGATTTTGACCATTTTTGGGGTTCGAGTTTCTACTTTCAATTGACATCTTTAGGTGGTGTACGCAATAATTTTAAAAGCATACGAGTGTCCCAAAAATGATGTATTGTATAAATATCCGACCATTACCTTTTTCCTGTTTATGCAATGACTATCAATTTTTTTTATGAGTAGCCGACTTAATTTGGAAACTTTTTTGTCTCTTGTAAAATTTTAATTAGACGAGCGGTTTGACAGAAAAAAATAATTTCAAATGTCTGCATACTTTCGTCATCATTGCTGCATTAACTGTAAAACGGGACAAATAAAAGGACATAGTATAGTAGTAGGCTTTGCTTTTGATTTGTTATTTAATTTGAATATTATTTAACCTCAATTTGTCTGTCAAGTCATGAATTTTTGCTTAATTCAATAAAAGATTGCATCTTTCTTCTTACATTATGAGTACTTACACAAACAACGAACAGGTGGATATGCTTTTGGTTTTCGGATTTTGTCAAGACAATGGTCGTGAAAGCGTCAGAGTCTATAGGGAAAGATTTCCTAATCGCCGAATGCCAAACCACCAAACATTTGCAAATATTGAAAGACGTCTTCGTAAAAATGGTAGCTTTCAGTCAAGAAATGCGGATCGAGGACGTCAACGTACCACAAGAACTGCGGATCTGGAGGAACAAATTTTGGATAGAGTTGAAGAAGACCCAAAAATAAGCACCAGACACTTAGGACTTGAACTACAAGTTCCTAAAAGTATTGTTCATGACGTTTTAAAGGAACAGTTATTACACCCATACCACGTTCAACAGGTGCAAGACCTTTGCCGGTAATAGATTACATTGCTCCAACATTTTGCAATCATGTTTTTGCATAAAAGCTTGAATGGTATCGTTGTGTTAGAAGTTCTTTAACAAACTGGAGTTCTTTGGTTATTCGATTAAAGGAAGATTTCTTACCATCACACTCAGAGGACGAGATTTGGGAAAAAATTAGGTCACGTCATCAACATAAAGGAGAATCTGTAGTCATATATATAGCTCATATGGAGAATTTGTTTAGTAGGTTACCACAATCACCTGCGGAATGCACAAAAGTTAGAATGGTAAAAAAGAATCTATTACCTGATTTTATTTGTCAATTAGCTCTAACGGAAATTGATAGTATGTCAACGTTAATAAAGTTGTGTAAGAAATTGGAAGAAGCTTATGCATCCAAGCATAAATTAGTACAAAGTCCAGTGAAATATGTTCCGAAAGCGTTAGGAAATTCAAAATTTCAAGTTGAAAATAAGTGGTCAGCTCCCGTTAAAAACTTTTCAGCGCGAACTGGTCGTAGTTTTTATAATCAATCATTTCCCCCTCAAATACAATCTCTTGGTAATAATAATAATCTTTCTAGTAGAGTCCCTGTAAATAAATATAAAATAAATAAACTTACATGTTGGAATTGTTTGGAAGAAGGTCATACATTTTGGAGGTGTAAGATTCCTCGTAAAATATTTTGTTATAGCTGCGGATATAGTGGAGTTAAGTCAATAACTTGTCCGTCGTGTTCAAAAAACGAGTAGGTAGGCAGATGCAGAGTGGCCGGCATCATGCTTTTATGCAAAAGGCTACGGTTATGTTGTGTGAACAGAAAAATTTTTTTGATAAAGATGATTGGTCAAGATGGCTAGGCATCGTTAAAGATTTTTGTCAAGGGAACGTCAAGCCAAAAGCTGACGCGTTATTTTTAAGGAAACCTCAGGACAATCGTCCGTACATTATGGTAAAATTGTTAGATAGAGACGTCACGGACTCTGTTTGTACTACTACCGTGGTTTTAGCATTTTCTGTTCTTGAAGAATTAAATTTAAAAGTTTTTAAAACTGAAAAGAGAAAAGTTTCCACTGCGGATGGTGCTCTTCAAGAAGTTATTGGTTCAGTTGATTTACCTATTAGAATTGGAAGACAATATCGTATTGTTAACGCTTTGGTTGTACCATCTCTTCCTCACACATTTATTTTTGGTAGCGATTTCGCAAAATCCTTCGGTTTAATAGCAGATTTTAAAAACAATACATGGCATATTCAAGATTATGATAACAATAGTATTTGGTATATAGGTCATTCGTCAGTACCCTTAAGTTGTAGTAATCAGTTACTTAGTTTAGATGATTTGTTGGAAACGCAGCGAGTAAAGGCACAAATAGCAATAGAATCCTCCAATGAAATTAGTAGGGAAGAGAGACTAGGGCGTACCGATAAAATTGTTTTAGATATTGATACTGGTGATGCAAAACCATTTCGTAAAAAACCATACGTCATGTCCCCCTTATGAGCAAGATGTAAGATAAAGAGTTAGATGAGATGTTGAGATTAGGAGTAGTGGAAGAATGTCAGAGTCCATGGTCATCCCCCGTACTGTTAGTTAAAAACAAGACAGCGAGTACAGATTTTGTTTTGACGGAAGGGCGCTCAATGATATTACTAAACATGATAGCTACCCATTGCCAAATATCGATAGGATTATTAATTTACTTAGAGGTGCAAATTATACAGTATTGCCCGAAATAAACAGTACTGAAACTAAGTTGGCGGTGTTTTTATGCGTGCGCTGCCACACTCAAGTTAGCTAGTATAGACCTGTCAAGTAAACCTCAAACAAGTAATTAGTAGGGCCTAATTGTTAAAAATGGTGTTAAGTACAGAGGAGAAAGTGTTTCTGGTAGAGCATTATTTTCGTTCATACGGAATCGGCCGACGTAATGGTGCAAGTTTGCTATACGTGTCTGATCAATTCACACAAAGGTTTAATAAACGTTCTCCAAGTAATGCTGTAATTTTGAAGGTTATTGAAAAGTTTAGAAATACAGGTAGTGTATTGTGCCAACTAAAAGGAAACTCAGGGCGTCCCAGGACAGTTAACAACAACAATAACCATGAACGTGTTTTGAGCAAATCTTAGAAAATCCGAAAGTCAGCCAGGCAAGGACAGCGTTACAACTTGATTTAAAAGAACTTCCTTTCAAAGAATCCTGAAGGAGCTGGGTACATTTTCGTATGTGATTCAGGTACATCAACAACTACATCCTCGGGATTATCGCAGTAGAGTGGAATATTGCGCCAGAATTCTCGCGTTACAGTATGAAAATCCAGAATTTTTGAAAAATGTTTGGTTTTCAGACGAAGCACATTTTCACTTGTCAGGCTATGTGAATCGTCGCACAAATCGATTTCTGGGCTTTGCCAGACCCGATGAGGTTCAAGAGGTTCCTTTACATAGTGAAAAAGTGAGTGTCTGGTGTGCTGTTTCCGGACACGGAATCATTGGTCCGTACATTATCGAAGAGAATGGTAGGCAAGTCACACTTAATCAACAGAGGTACAGACAAATTTTAACACGATTTATCCCTGATCTACGTCAATTCTGTCGTGCACGTAACTTGGCATTTCGAAACCAATTTTTCAGCAGGACGGGGCAACTTGCCATACTGCTGCCGCAATTCGTCAATTTCTTCAAGAACATTTTCCAAGCAAATTCATATCACGATTTACTGACTTCCCTTATCCTTCACATTCTCCAGACCTCACACCTCCAGACGCATACATTTGGGGCATGGCTAAAAATGCCGTTTTCAAACGGGCACCACAAACCATCGATGAATTAAAGGATGCCGTTAGAGTCTTCTTCGCAGCCCTGAGACAACCCTTATTCAATAACATGACCAGAAACTTAGAACATCGTTATGAAGTCTGTCTCGAACGAGGAGGTGCACATTTAGAACATATAATAAAGTGTCAATAATATGTATTTTTTAAATATACAAAACAATTACAATTTCAGTACTGTTTATTTCGGGCAATACTGTATTTCTAGTCTAGACCTTAGAAAGAGTTTTTGGCAAATCCCACTCTCCGAAACATCTAAGGATAAAACAGCGTTTAGTGTTATTTCAAGAGGACAATATAGGTTTGTCTCCATGCCATTCGGATTAAAGAATGCTGCTCAGACGCAACAGCGTTTGGTTGATTCAATTTTTGGACCGAAGTTTGAACCACATGTTTTTTGTTATTTAGATGACATTATTTTGTGTTCAGCATCTTTTGAGGAACATTTGAAGTTATTAGAAACGGTGAAGGAACGTCTTAAGGTAGCAAACCTTACGATTAATTTGAAAAAGTGTGAATTCTTTAAGAAATCGTTAAAATTTCTTGGTTATATTGTTGGATCGAATTCCCTTCGTACAGATCCCGAAAAGGTTTCTGCTATGGTAAATTTCCCTAGACCTAAGACCACTACTGAGGTCAAACGTTTTTTAGGAATGTGTAGTTGGTATCGTCGTTTTATAAAAAACTTTTCATCTTTAGTGTCACCGATTAGTGATTTAGTAAAAGGAAGAAAAAAGGGTCAATCTATTGTTTGGACGTCCGAGGCTGAGAACTCATTTGTACAGATCAAGCAGGCTTTAGTTTCCGCTCCATTGTTATCACAACCGGACTATTCAGTTCCATTTATTGTCGAATGCGACGCCAGTGATACAGGACTCGGAGCAGTTTTAGTACAAAAAATCGATGATGTAGAGCACGTTATTTCTTATGCTAGTAAATCACTTACCCGAACTGAGCGAAATTATTCAGTCACGGAGAAAGAATGTCTTGCTGTAATTTTCGCTATAGAAAAATTCCGACCTTGGGTAGAAGGTACTCGTTTTACTGTTATCACAGACCACTTTTCATTGTTATGGCTTAATAATATACAAAACCCAACCGGTAAATTAGCTAGATGGGCTGTCCGTTTACGACAGCATACTTTTGAGTTAGTTCATCGAAAAGGAAAGTTTAATGTAGTTCCAGATTGTCTTAGTCGTGCAGTTCCAGTCGTAAATCATGTGGATAATTTAGTTGAGATCAAGTTGGATAATGTGGATCCCTGGTATGTGTCTCTTCGAGAAAAAATTTTATCTTCACCTGATGATTACCCACAATGGAAGGTGGAAGATAATCATGTATTTAAATTTCTTTCTTCAAATTTACCACTCTCATCGAATGTAAGGGAATGGAAATATTTAGTTCCTAGATCACAAAAGGAAGAGGTTATTCGGATAAATCATGACCCTTCAGTGGCCGGACATTTTGGTTTTTTTAAAACATTGGCACGCATACAAGAGAATTTTTATTGGCCAATATTGCGTATTGATGTGTTGAAATTTTGTAAAAATTGTTTAACGTGTGGTGCACAGAAGGCATCGAATAGAGGACCCCTTGGTTTAATGGGAAAAGAAAAAGAAGTGAAGTTCCCCTTTCAGATTATTGCAATAGACCTCATGGGCCCATTTCCACGGTCCAAGGTTGGACACAAATGGTTATTAGTTATTGGTGATTGGTTCTCAAAATTTACGTTAATGTTTCCGTTACGTAGTGCAAAAGCGCATTTAATAGAACGTGTATTAGAGGAACAAGTTTTTTTAGTTTATGGTGTCCCCAAATTTATTATTTGTGATAATGGCTCACAATTTAGTGGAAGAAATTTTAAGGCAGTATGTAAAAAATATGACGTTCAAAAAATTTGGTTTAATGCAGTTTACTCTCCCCAATGTAATTTTGTGGAAAGGATAAATCGAACAGTCTGAACAGCTATACGTTCGTATATTAAAGAACATGATACTTGGGATATTGAGTTACCCCAAATTCAGTATGCGATTAATTCTGCAAAACATCATGCCACTGGTTATTCGCCAAATTTCTTAGTTTTTGGTAGACATGTTCCCGTGTCTGGAAGATTTTATGGTCTTGATGTGGAACCCTCAGTTGATATAGATATTATTTCTGGTGATAGACCTTCGTATGTGTTAGATCATCAAGGACTATTTAATATTTTTATAGACGTACAAAAAAGGTTACATTCAGCTTACATGCAGTCTAGTAATTCATATAATTTAAGGAGACGTAACATTTCTTTCGAAGTAGGTGACAAGGTTTGGAGGTCAAATAAAGTTCTTTCGAAAGCAAGTGATAAGTTTACTACTAAGCTTTCACCCAAATACGTTTTGTGTATCGTTAGAAAGAAGATTTCTAATTTGATTTATGAATTGAATAATGAAAATGGTTCAAAAGCAGGCAGATGGCACGTAAAGGACTTATAACCTTATTCAGAGTTCAGTAATGATATTGAGAAAGGTGATGTTTCTGAACACTAATTAATATTGTTGATATGTTTAATGGTTGATAGTAGGAATTATTTCTGTCTTATCTTTTTAGTAAAGAATTTATTTATTGTATTGGAATACTGTTTGGTAATCTAAAAATTTAGATGTTGGATATGAAGTAAAGAAGGATAAAGAAATTTTGTAGTGCAGTAAGGTTGATATTAGTCTGCGCTGAAATTGTTAGTTGCAAATTATTTGTTTGAGTTGAGATGTTATAAGTTGCATGTTTCCATAGGTCAAATGTCAGTAAGGAATGTTTATTTATACTTTTGGTGATGAATTTTGGTAAAGTTGTATATATTTAGTTATTATTTTCTTTTGGATTTATGTATGTACGGTCATATTAATCTGTAGTGAATTAGGTATAGACTCATTCACTTGTTTCAGTTAATTCGTTTAGTTTGATTAATGAGTTGATTATAGTGTTTGAAGGTAATATTGTAGTCAAGAGGAAAATTGAACGGAATTGTATCTCTTGAGATTATATTGGGAGTCAAGTAGCTTGAGTCCAAGTTAGATATTGGTAGGAGGCCAATATTGTTAGTGACTAAAATAGTTATGTTGTTATGAATATTGTGTAAGGTGGCAATGTTCTATGTTGTTATGAATATTGTGTAAGGTAGCAATGTTCTATTTTGTTCATTCATGCGTGAGTGAAAATTTTTGAGGAGTAAGACGTGGTAACGTTTTACTTGTCTCTTCATAAGTCGAGATATTTCTACATTTTTGTTAGCATATACATGCGGTAGATTGTTAAACATTCATGATTTCAAGACATGTTTGTTATTTTGGAAATATGTTTGTTATGGATCCCAATGGTAGTGGGAGTCCTTTTTTTCTTTTGTAAGTATGTAAATTATAGTTAGTAAAGTAAGAGTATGTTTGTCATGATAAGTTAAGTCTTTTTTGGTGAAATATAATACAGCAGTATTCTATGTTTTGTTTCTTAAGTTTCGAGTGTAAAATGAGTGATAAAATAAACCCGAATATGTGTTAAATAGGAGTGAAACCATACCGATTACGACTTCCCGAATTCGTCCCCTTGTGGCGTGTAGTACGCGTAGTTACTGGTCACTCATTTTCAAGTATGCAGTATCTTAAGTGATTCCGAAGTTATTTTGTTTTGGTATGTAAAAAGTAATAATAAGTTGTAAATATTAGTAATAAATTCATAAAAAAAAAAAATTCTTCGCATTTATTCCAGAATATTTTCTCGAATTTTTTTCTCTTAGAAAGAGGCAGTGAAACGATTTTATTTCTTATCTAGATGTGTTCATATAATTAATCTATTTATTTAATAATAAACAATATAATGCATAATAATGCTACACAATCCACTAATTAAATATTACCTATTGCCCAATAAAATATTAGCATTCAATTCAAATTAAAATTTAATTTACACGGTGACAAAATAAAGCTTTCCTCTAGAATCATTCCTAGAGCTCCATCTATTAAGAAATTGTGAAGAATCTTGTTGCCGGGCAGCAACTCGCTTGACCCCGACACTTCCAATACAGCTGTGGTGAAAGCAGGTCGATTTGTTCCTTGAATCCGAGGACAATGTTTTTTGCAGTTTTTTCGTGTTGAAAGCACGTACGATTTAAGTTGTTTTTAGAGGAAAATGTCATCTCCGAAAAGCATTTTTGTGTTGTCCACTTGTTGGAACAGCTCGCAGATGACGAGAAATTTTTGTGAAAGGCCGTAGTTAACAGTAAGTAGAATTTGATTCTGTAACAATATTAAGTAAAGATTTTCAGTGCAACTTTATATATAACACGCAATTTTATAAATAGTATTCAATTTAAATTAACATGCAACGTTAGATAATTTTCGTGGTTTAATTTATACGTAAGGCAACTTTAAATTAACATGCAGATTGGTAATAAGATGAAAATTGGAAATAATGTTTAGCTTAAAGAAAAACATACCATCTTTAGTTAACAGGAGTCTGGTTTAACGTAATTTTAATTAAAAAGCACTAGAAGAACATAGAGGAGTTTACACTTTGTTCGAGTGTGGACCTGGCGAAATTTAATTATTCAGTATGGATGCCGAGTAATGTGGAGTTTCAGTATGCAGTAAAATTATTTGTTCTAAATTGGAGATTTCTTTATTTTAATGCTGACGCAACCACGCGTAGCAGGTATTTTTCAGTCAGACGGAGTTCTGGTATGTAGAAATTTGTTTTCATATGTTAGCTGAACTATGGACATAGCAGTTAGATAATTTTTTGGTTTAATCAAGTATTTAAACTTCAAAATAGGTCAAGGACAGACCATAAATATATTTTTCTATATTAAAAATATGACTCTGTAAATTTTACATTTCTTAATATTTTATTAATTCACTGAATCTACGGAAGATGTCATTATGTGATAGAAATTAAATTCTTCTATTTAAGAAAAGAAATTAAACTTCTATGTTTGCTATTTCATTAATAACTATCTGGAATTATGTATTGTAAGGTTATAGTAGATCTACCCAAACCAGCATTTTGTTATCAGTAAGTAACAGTTTGAAAACAACTTTATGCTTTATCAATTTGTTAATAAAACTTGGCTAGATTATTTACTTACAGAAATAACCACATTTAACATTGGTACTTTTATCACGAGTCCTGGTTGTAAATAATTTTCAAAATTAATGTTAGCAAGAACATATGGACATACATGTAAGGATAATTTTGTAAGCACAGTTAATTGAATATCAGAGCGAATAAATTATTTTTTTTAAACAAGACTTATTTTACTTTTTAATTTAGGTATTTCACTGAAACGTGATTCTTATGTTAGAAATTTAAATTTTCTATGTTAGATAAATGACAAACAGTTGCTATTCTTTGTTTAATCATGTATTTAAGGTTAAGTAATTACTAAGGTCAAAGTGAGCCATAAGGTAACATTTAAAAATTATGTTATCTGTAATAAACTTGTATATTTCTTATAGAATAAGTTTACTGATTCACTGATATTACAAGTGGCTTTGTAAGATAATTGTTCTTCTTTTAAAATAGAATAAATACGGTATTTTGTAGCACATTAATTGAATACCTAGATATTCTTAAACAGTATTTTTATATGACTTGAATTGGATCATTTGAATAAAATTGCAGTATCTACCGAAACCTACTTAGTCTTATGTTCTACCCAGGCATTATAAGTTCAGATAGCCAGCTTATGCCTTTGAGATTTCTCTGAAACTGGGCCATTTCCGATCAGAAGTTTGCCGATGGGCTCTATTCTCTTACGAAATTTCTCTGTTAATAAAATCGCCATTAATAATCGAAATGGCTATAAATTCCAACATCTATTTAATATATCTATTTATAGCCTTTCGTTATTATGGGATTTTATTTAACGAGAATTTCCAGTAGAGAATAGAGCCCACGGCAAATTCTGATGGAAAATGACCCGAGTTTGAAATCTCAAAGGCAAAGCTAGTCGAACTATGCTCTGTGGAACATGAGCTGTGGGTCGGGGTGGATTGACCAAATATGAAGAATAAGGCGCCACCGTATTTTTCTATACAGAGAAGACCTTACTCAAGTCCCTTGTACAAGGCGAATGCTGGAAACCTTTATTCTATAACCGCTATACAGTTTATTACAGACAACATAATCTCTAAAGTTTCTACCTTATGGCTTGACTTTGACCTTAGTAATTCACTGCTACACCTGTGAACAGATTAAACAAAGAATAGCACTGTTTGTGCATTTATACTCAAAATTTTAAATTCAAATGGAATCAACTTTCAGTCATCCTAATTAAAAAGAATAGTCTTGTTCAAAATAAAATCTATTCCTCTGGTATTCAATTAATGTGCTTTTTACAAAATATCCTTTTATTTATTATATGTTTTGATAAATTAATTTGTGAAAATTATTTACAAAGGCACTGGATAATATCAGTACCAATCAGTTAAATGTGGTTATTTCTGTAAGAAATAACTAGCCAAGTTTTATTAACAAATTGATAAAGCATAAAGTTGTTTTCAAACTGTTACTACTGATAACAAAATGCTGGTTTGGGTAGATCTACTATAACCTTACAATACATAATTCCATATGTTATTAATGAAATAGCAAACATAGAAGTTTAATTTCTCTTTTCTTAAATAGAAGAATTTAATTCTCTATCACATAATGACATCTTCCGTAGATTCAGTGAATTAATAAAATATTAAGAAATATAAAATTTACAGAGTCCTATTTTTAATATAGAAAAATATATTTATGGTCTGTCCTTGACCTATTTTGAAGTTTAAATACTTGATTAAACCAAGAAATTATCTAACTGCTATGTCCATAGTTCAGCTAACATATGAAAACAAATTTCTACATACCAGAACTCCGTCTGACTGAAAAATACCTGCTACGCGTGGTTGCGTCAGCATTAAAATAAAGAAATCTCCAATTTCGAACAAATAATTTTACTGCATACTGAAACTCCACATTACTCGGCATCCATATAGAATAATTAAATTTCGCCAGGTCCACACTCGAACAAAGCGTAAACTCCTATATTTTCTTCTGGTGCATTTAATTCAAATTACGTTAAACCAGGCTTCTGTTAACTAAAGATTGTATGTTTTTTCCAAGCTAAACATTATTTCCAATTTTCACATTATTACCAAGCTGCATGTTAATTAAAGTTGCTTACGTATAAATTAAAACTACAAATATTATCAAACGTTGCATGTTAAATTAAAGCTGCATGTTAATTAAAGTTGCACTGAAAATCTTTACTTAATATGGTTACAGAATCAAATTTTACTTACTGTTACCACGGTCCTTCAACAAAAAAATTTCTCGTCATCTACGAGCTGTTCCAGCAAGTGGACAATACAAAAGTGCTTTGCGGAGATGACATTCTCTCCTAAAACAACTTAAATCGCACGTGCTTCCAACACGAAAAAACTGCAAAAACCATTGTCCTCGGATTCAAAGAACAATTCGACTTGCTTTCACCACAGCTGTATTGGAAGTGTCTAGGTCAAGCAAGTTACCGCTCGGGAACAAGATTACTTTATAATTTCTTAACAGATGGAGCTCTAGGAATGTTACTAAATGAAAAGTTTATTTTGTCACCGTGTAAATTAAATTTTAATTTGAATTGAATGCTAATATTTTATTGGGCAATAGGTAATATTTAATTAGTGGATTGTGTAGCATTATTATGCATTATATTGTTTATTATTAAATAAATAGATTAATTATGTGAACACATCTAGAAAAGAAATAAAATCGTTACAAGCTTACAAAAGTGTGTATTACATACTGAAATGTTTTTGAAACCCTACAATAAAAGTGCTTTTTTGAAAACTAGGCTCACACCTTTTATCAGCGACGCTAATGCACTGCATGGCAAAAACTTTAATACGTATAAATACAAAAGTACAAAATGATTTTATGCAATAAGATCAAACTAGCTACTACATATACATATTGCGAGGGTTACGAGGTTGAATGATATACGTCTGTTTAAGGTTCAACTTATTTGGGTTGTATTAGTGGGTGAATATTGCTTAATTGTTGCTTCCAAAGTTGAATAGAAATTTTCAATTAAGGTAGAGCGTTCTTGAAACGCTAATATACTTCATTCCTAAAAGGAAAGTTCACCATGTAAAGCTGTTTCCATCGGGAAATCAATGTTTGAGACAAATCGTTCTTTGCCGTGCCAACTTCGTTCAGTTAATAAACAGTTTAGAGAACTTCCCTGCCTTAGTTCAACACAAAAGCCTTTGGCTCACCTGTATTAACAATAGCACGAAAATCGTACACATCGACATGCCATTCAATTAGAACTTTTGACAGGTTCTACAAACCTGGAATTAGGGTTTCGTCTTTGACAATACAAATGGATACAAATACTGTTTCTAGTACGTATGCTTTTAGCACAAATGCGAGTTTTCTAGACGTCTATGTCTCTGATTTCCCATTTTCAAATTCAAAGTTGAAGAGCAACACATAATTTTTTGCTTATATTGTGCAATTTTATGCACACGTATTTTACGAGAATTCGCAATAAATTTTGGACGGCTGAGGACATGCCGCACCTCATTTTGAGATTTCGACTTAAAATTAATGCCAAAACATTGTACTTATTTTGTGCACTTTTGTGCGCATAACCTCTAAGTTTGTATATGTTCTACTTCCGAAATATTAGCTATCAAATCCCTCCTATTCTGAAAGCAGGTGTAAGAATTGTTACCAACTATTTGTTTTAATGTTGTGTCTTGTACCCCACGTTGTTACAACGCCTTTCATTCGAAATACAGCTGTCTAAAATTTAAAACTTCTCCTACCACATCCACCCTCCGTATTGGAATTCTGAGTTGAAAATCCTGTCAAAATGTTTCTTAAATTTTGCACAAATTTATGTTAAGGTATGTGTGTGGTTCATACGTTACCATCTCAAAACTTTGTAACGCGATGCGTTGCGTACGATCAATCAGATAATAAATAATATTTAATTTTGAATGAACTAATTTGTTATCGGAATACACTGAGAATCTTTATTTCATATTAAATAGTGTTTACAAACCAAGTTGGGTAATTAAATCCGTATTTTTTTATTCCAAATTATCCTAAAACCACAGGAATGTAAATAAACCAATTATATTTTAATCATAAAATTTTAAAGTAGAAGCATTGCATGCTCTTTTAAAAAAAATTTCAGAATTGACAAGTTCAGTAAAATGCACCTTAAATTCGAGCTTTAAAGGATTTTGAATAGACGTTGCGATATTTTTAAATAAGGGTAACCATATACACTTTATTACAAAGTTTCACCTAGACATTAAGAATACAGAATATGGTATTACATAAATGAATAATCTTTTCTACCTTTAGACTGCAATAAGGTTTCAGATTTAAAAAAACTTACAAATACGCCTACGTTATATACAGTATAACAGGGACTTCCCATGCGTTATTGAACATAAAAAGAGACAGCAATATTGGGTAATAATATGAAAACCCCGGGACATTAGATGAAATAGTACGGGATTTAAAAATAGTAAAAACGGATTGAGATTTGGTTAGCAATAGTCTTATAGCAACTGCTCATTTGAAAACGTCAAAATGTAGCATGTAGTTTAATCAGGATGGTACCTAAATGCTAGATCCCCCCAGCGAGGTTAATTTAAAGGAAATGGGGTAATAGCGAGTTTTGATAGGGTGGGAGGGGTGGTACAGTGCTACTAAGAAAAAAATGCAGGTTAATTATGGAAATGTACGGCGATCGATATGTTAAATGAAATACCTTTGCAAGAGGCAGGGTATTTGCAATCACATCAGCATCATTCATCATTTTGTTTTCGACCTTACTTAAGGTCGGTTTAACGCTGCTCTAACTTCTTTTCTATTCTGTGCTAATCTAAAAAGCTCTACATACCCTTCACAACCTAAATTTCTAATAATTTGACTAATATAGTTTGGTCTAGGTCTTCCTATATCTTTCTACATATATTTAAAGTTTGCAGGCGAAACGAAAAGATTGCCAAATCATTTCACAGTTCCCGAGCATAGATTGCTTAGGTACCCACGTAGATTTATACGACAAAATTGTATGTAAACATTACACTTTCTTAAGAATATTAACATACACGCTATATTTACGTTATAACAGAAATAAAATCTATTTTGCAACTTCAATATGCACACCATTAAATTCATGAAGGCTTTTTGTAGGGTGTTTCTTAGCAATTGCAAGAAAATTTCGTTAGTAACATTTTCTCCAAAGCAGAGTCGTATTTTTATATACAGATTTATTAACCCATTACCAGCCAATGTCCTTTTAATGGGACACGTTTCTTTTTATAACAGACAAACACGGGAGTATTGAATGCGGGGTTTTCAGAAAATATAATAACGACAAGTTCAATTTTGAAGATTTCGAAAACGGTTGAACCAAAATTTGAGGAAGTATTATTTTAAATAAAGGATTTCGCGTGAAGAGTGGCCGAGAGGTGGCATTTCGATGTGTATAAATACCTTAAGAAAATTAATAGGACTCTCTTAGTATTTTCATTGCTTCACACTACGTACACAAATTTACCACGAGCTTGTAGGTATATAAAATTTTTAATTAAATAGTACAGTGTTGGCCTCATAATCTGATACGCGAAGAGTGTCGAGTCTAAATTTTTTGAGATGCAACATATATCTTAACAAGCTCGTGAAGTGACGTAATGTAACGTAAATTAAATTAAGCAATTATAAAAGAAGTGTAATATTTGGATTTGAATTTGGATGTATCGTGTATGAACAGCATTGCAGCACAACTTAGAGGGTGTTCATCTACAAGTACCTGGAGGCGGGAGCAGAGCAGAACCACGAGACCGAGAGCGAAACAACTTAACGGCGTCGTCAACGGAGAAGGGATCTTCAAGAAATTCCAGGTAACGCTTTAGAATTTGTTGTTTTTGATAAACTATGAAAATTATTGTGATGTGTGAGAGTGAACTATGAAGGTATTTTGCATTATTTTGCGTATTAAAGATAATACGTATAACTAACTTTTATTATGGTACTTAAATACAAATCTCAAGGTGTATATAAAGCTTATTAACGTTGCATCAGGAATTTAAATTTATTGTTAAGTGTACATGGTTTTTTTTTTGTTTACAATAAGAGTATGCAAAGTAAAAAGCATACATTAATCATAAAAAAACTAGGTTATCATGAGCTCACCATACTCCAGAGTGTCCTAAAACAATTAATTATAAATAAAGAAAGAAAAATAAGGTATTATTCAGGGCCCATTTACTCCGGTTACATTCAATGTGTTTGATATTTCAAGTTAAAATTATGGACTTTACAAAAATTGAATTTATTGAGGTGTAACTTGACCACTGAAATGTAAATAATCTTGAAATTTTATTTGTAAATAGTGGTAAATAAATAGTGTATGATTGTTGTATTATTTTGTGGTTTTATTGAGAGTGTGCGTGAACGATAAAGAGTATGATAGTGAATATAGGTATCCAAGAGGAGGCTCTACTGAGCTAGCTAGGGAGCACAATAAATGTGTAAAGCTCGTCCACGTTGACATTAAAATTCTACACTAGTTGTGTAGTTGAAAAAATATTATAAATTTTATAAGATACCAGTAGTGCGAGTACAACGATATCAAGTGATTAAAACTAGTGTTAATGTTTGTTAGTGAAAAAATTACAGGTGCGGGAGAGATGTTTTTGTATGCCATTGAATTAGTTTAGTTAGTTTTCTTTAAACACTTATCTATAAAATTTTCGTGAAGCACTGGCAAAACAAGATTACAGTTAGAATTTACCGCAGGCGTGGAAGGTGTGGAAGGTGCTGCAGATACAATAGAATTGTTTACTACCAATATTGAGAAACCTGAATTGTATAATGATAAATCTATGCCTGCTAAAAAAACGTAAATTATGTTAAAGGTTGCCATCGAACGATAGAGGTACTTTAGAAAATTTGGCAATTATCATTTTGTTTTCGACCTTACTTAAGGTTGGTTTGACGCAGCTCTAACGTCTTTTCTATTCTGTGCTAATCTAAAAAGTTCTACATATTCTTCACAGCTTAAATTTCGAATAATTTGACTAATATAGCTTGGTCTAAGTCTTCCTCTTTTATCTTTTTCCTATCCACCTGGCTCTACATAGATATTAGCAACCTGATGGTAGTTAAAGAACTTCAACATTTACATGATTACTGTTTATAAGAAAATGATATATAACCTGGTTATCCGCTTCAAAAAAGGAAAAGTGTTAAATTATATGTTATGGTAAGGCTTAAGCAACGAATCGCTGCCAACATGCCAGACCGCTACCTACTTGTGAGTTATGTCATGGTGACGTTTATTAAATTATATGTTATTGTAAGGCTTAAGCAACGAAACGCTACCAACATGCCAGACCGCTAACTAATTGTGAGTTATATCATGGTGACATTTAGTTAACCGAGTTTTATTTTTTTTGTTTTGTTTTCGAACTTACTTAAAGTCGGTTTGACGCAGATCTAAATTCTTTTTTATTCTGAGCTAGTCTAAAAAGGTCTACATACCCTTCACAACCTAAATCTCTAATAATTTGACTAATATAGCTTTGTCTAGGCCTTCCTACTCTATTTTTATTTGATAGTCTATAATCTAAGACTTTACTAAATAGTCCCCCATGTCTTAGCTGGTGCCCTATCATTCTATCTCTCCTGACATTCAATTGTTTCAACATACAGGATTTCTCACCTATCCTTCTATAAACTTCCTCGTTTGTTACTCTATCTATCCAACTAATCTTTAACATTCTCCTATAACACCAAGTTCCAAAAGCTTCTATCTTTTTCTTATCTACTTCTTCAATTGCCCAAGTCTCACTACCGTATAGTAGAACGCTCCATACGTACGACTTTAACAAACTTTTTCTATTATCTAAACTAATACTATTAGCTATTAGTAAGTTTTTCTTTTTTAAAAACATTTTTCTAGCTTGAGCTATTCTAGCTTCTACATCCTTTCTGCTACGTCCATCCTTTGTAATTATACTACCTAAATAGCAAAATTCATCTACCTCCTTTAACTCGGGATTACCTATTTTTAATTTTGGTTTAGAACTGCACATAAGTGCAGATTTAATGTCGGAAAACCATTTTAAAAAGGGGTTGGTAGAAATTCCTCTATTAAATTGGTGGAACTGTGAGACCTGTTTTGAAATCAGAAAGCTGCTTTGTTTAGACCCTTAATTCAATAATTTGGAACAATCCTGATGGTGGTTGGAAATTCTGGAATTGAACTTTGTGTGTTTTGGTAAGTAATTAAGTGACAGTAATTAATTCACCGGACTAATTAGTATGTTCCATGTGTAGATATATCATTTACAACAAAAGTATTGCATTCATTTTCGTTAAAAATGCCACTTTGTGAGTTTTAAATAAAAGAAATTTTTTCTTTAAAGGAAGTTAGTTTTGAACTAATTCCCGAATTTCTGTCTGCGTTATTTAATAAAAGAAAATGTTATTTTATTAGAAATGTTATTAGATACGCAATTAATTTTAATTTGTGAATATACGCCTCAATTCAAAGAACGCACTGCTATCAGGAAAGCCATAAAAGATAAGATAAGCGTTTTAATAAGTTTGCGTAAAGCATCAACAAAGAATGGACGACGTTATACAATAGCCATAAATTATACTCACCCCACTTAATTAACTTGTTAGAACGCTAAATGAGCGTAATTATTACACCATCTTCGAGAATAAAATCTAGACTTGAATAGAAAAAATGACGTATTTAAAATTTTAGTATACAAGACGGAATTAGTTAAGAAGGAGGTCATTAATTCGTTTATTATAATGTCAAGCAACATGTAAGTTTCGAGTAAAGATCAATTCATTAATTTATTTTACAACATGCAACATATACGTTTCGGGTAATTTTAATCTATTTTGTCGGCGTTCCACAAGTAACTTTGCATAATTATGAAGTATAATTATTTTGAAGAATACTACGAAAATTAAACGATTTTTGACATAAATAATTTCAGTACAAAAGCAACTGCTAATTTTAAGCTATTAAAAATAAATGCACTTTGCAAACTGATATTTTTACGTTAAGACTGATCGGAAATGAAGGTTTGTAATGAAACCAGGAAATATTCAATGCCGTTAATTACAATCGAAATGATATTTTTATAAGCACTATAAAGACGTATTTGACAATACCAATTGCAAGTATAATTTTGTTTTGTATTTTGTAACCTAATGGTATATTTGGGTAAATTAAGCTAGAATAAGATTTTAATTTTATAAATGTTATTGGTCAAGGAGATAATGTCCAGAAATTTTGTGGTCAGAATTCAAAGCATTTTGACTATTACTAAATTATCCGCCCAGTGTCGTTAGCCAATTACACTGAAAAACGATGTAATAAAAAGATAGGCACATTATCACGAAACTTTAAAGAGAATTCTGTACCTTACATAGGAGATGTTTGGGTGTTTTAATTGTTTACAAGGATTAGGTGAGGATTATTTTAATAAGTAAGTAGTCATTAGGGAAAATTTTCTGTCTAAATGTAAGCTGTAAATTATTTTCATAAGCATTATTTATATCTGTTGAATGTTAGAGATTCTTTAAATAGTGTGTATAAAAAGAAGATGTTTTTGAATGCATAAAAAACTGTTCATAGATGTTTCTTTAAACTTCTGAGTTTCATTTACTTTTGATAAGATCCCCATCACATGTTTCGCTGAGCTAGCCAGACAAGAAAATGACACGGTTAGATCGTAACTTCATATTTTCTATTGCATACTCATTAATAGAATTCAGTTCCCAAAGGTATAGGCGGATCACAGCATGATTTGCGGCGTCCCACCTTAGAGGCTCAATTAAATTGTGGGAAAATTAGAATTTCTTGTCTCGAAAGATTTTGTGGAAATTTTTCTCTTTGTAGTATATCTGATTGGTTTGCAGTATGACTGATAGATTGAAGGAAGTTCGTGAGAGTTTGAGAGCTGAAGGAGTAAAAATTGGTTGCCAGGAAAGTGTTTATATGGAAGAAGATAAAAGAATCCAGAAGCCAAGAAAGAACAGAGTGTAAAAGAGACTCATTTAATCAAAGATGATGGCTTTTCTATTAAATCTAAATCAAAGTGTGCAGAAACAAGAAGAAAATATGAAAAAACGCGTGAAAGGAATGAAAAAGGTATAAAAAAATAAGAGGAAATATGCAGAAACAAAAGTAAATGAGTGAAGGAAATGAAACAGTATGAAATAAATGGGTGACAAATTTGATTAAAATACTCAGGAGTTACGAGCGAAATTTGGAGAGAGTATAACAAAATTGGGGGAAAGTTTAAGATTAGAAAGTGACAGAATGAAAAGGAATTCGAAGAGATGAGTAAAAAACTATCTTCGGGCTTAAAAGAAACTAATAAGACCATAGAGGAAATGCAATTTGAAATTAGAGAAAAGTTGCAGAGAAAATTGTTAAAAAAAGCGAATGAGGATGCACGTTAAAAAGAAACTAGTGCAAATTTAAAAAGTTATAACAGAAAGTAAACGAAATAGAGGGAAGCTGTCAAGCTGGATTCAAAACATTTAGAAATGATTTAGGAAATCTTAAACAGACTTGGGCAATAAGTTTGAAAATCTTGAAGATAGAGGAACCCATGGGATGGAGTCCAACTAGTGTTCCGTTGGAACTTAATCCTAAGGCATTTTTTAATAATGTAAAAACTTTAATACAGGGCAGTTGGGATGAACAAACCAAGTTGAATATTGTGAGGTCCGTGTTAAAAGGGAGTGCGGAGATTTGATTTGGGCTGATTGAAACTGAGTTAAGCTCTTTTAAACACTTCCGAGAATAAATTTTTAAAACATTTCTGGGGGAACAACCAGAAGTTTAAAATTAAAAATAATTTACTTATGGACAAGTATAGAAGTGATTTTGGCATGACAAGGGAGTTGTATGCCATAAACATATTTAATGTTGTCAATCAACCTGATCCTCCTTTAGAGGACAAGCAAATTGTTAAATATATAGCAAAACACTTCAAATCAAAGGTAAGGCAGTGCATCGCCTTACAAAATATCGTAGTTAGAGATGCATTTTTGGAGTATCTTCAACAATATGATGAGATGGGGCAACCAAGAAGGATGGAGACCATACCAAGGAACTAGCCCACGAATGCATTTGGGTTTCAAAGAAATAATGGACAGGAGAGGTACCAGGGCAGAACATTTGAAGGGGGTAATATTCATAGAAATAATTAGAGTCGGCAAAATGCCATCTGGAGAGGCGGGAGAAGAGAAAACAATGAATCCCGTTCTATTAAGAATAGAACCATAACCCAAAGAAGGGAAAATGTTGCAAATATGCAAAGAGATGATATGTACAATAACAATGATAATAGTAGGACAATGCGTATATAGTGAGTCAACCTGGAACATCAAATAGGCAGGATTTTTAGAAACAGACAAATCAAACGACGAAATTATCAAAATTAATAAATATGAACATGCTCACGAATTTATAAAATTTGATTTGGAAAATGATTTGAAAGTTAACGGGAAAAATGATTTACTATGTATAATACAGTTACAAGTAGAAGGAAAAGAGATTAAATTACTTTTAGACACAGGAGTTGAAGCAATATTAGTAAGTGAAGGTTTTATAAAAGATAATTCAGAGTAGTTAGTGCAGAACGTTATACCTTTTAAAATAAATAACTTAGTATCGCCAAATAACAAGAAGTTTGCAGTTATCAACAGCATGGTAATTTTGAAAGTTAAGTTGGGAATGATTGACTTTGAATAAGAATTTTTAATAGTGCGAGGGTTAAGAGTTGGTGCCATTCTGGGAATCGATTTTATTAGTAAAGTGAAGGGGATAATAGACACAGAGAATAAAGCAATAGTTATGGGGGATGATAGAATTAAATGGGGTGAAGAAGTCCATATAGAAATAGAAGGTGATTGTATGAATTTGAATGAATTTGAGAAGGAGATGAAAGGGAAACGGGATAAGAGTTTAAGTATTAGGTGCCCTGGCGAAGTTAGAAAAGTAGCCGTATCATTTTTAGAGAAAAGTTTAGAATTATTTGAAAATGCAGAAGATAATGTTGAAGAGATGGAAATAATAGACGACACGGATGAAAATAGTATACTTGCAGGAGTTGAGGAGATACAAGAATTAATCCACATTTGCATCGACCTCTTCACTCTTATACTATATTTACATGTACTCGGTGACTTTTAATCAAAGTTAATTACAAAGAAGCGTTAACCTTACTTAAAAATTGTAACATTACATGCGAATCTTAATTAATTTTGAAATGGTTACGTTTGAATTACATACATTGCAATATAAATGCAAGAACAAAATTTGGGGTACCATACACAAATTTGCACAAAATGTAATTAACATTTTGACTCCATTCCCAATACGGGATTTCAATGTAGGGGTAGACTTTAAATTCTGGACACTTATATTTTGAAAAGATGGAGGTACAATGCACAAAATTGCGACACATAATTGATAACTCTTCTCACGCATATTTTCAAAATGAGAGCGAAGTGTGAGTCCCAAATTTTTGGTAGTTATATTTCGGAAGCAGAATGCGCACAAAATTTCAAAAAAATAGGCACAATATTATGGCATTTATTGTAAGTTGAAATCTTAAAATGGAGGGCTACACTCTCCGGTTCCCACAACTCATTTACCTATATCTCGTAAAGTAGGTATGCACAAAATTTAAGGTTTTATGCACAAAATTACGTATTTCTTTTCAACTTTGAATTTAAAGATGAGAGACCAGAAACATGAACCTGTTTTTTAATTACAATGTGTGTATATGTTTTTCTATGAACGGTGAATCGCAATTCAAGCGCACCAAATTACATGTTTAACCTTACCCTGTTTTAAGTGTTGTGAAAAATGAGTGTTACTCAATAGTTTTTGGTATAAGTTGGACTAAAAGTTGAGAGCAAATCTTCAATTAACTGGAAAACCTTTATTCCATCTAGAAAATCGCTGTTTGAGAACATCGTGCTTTAGCGTTCGAAGTTCACACAATTAATGAACAGGGCAGATAAGAAAACTTCCCAACTTTAACACCGCATAAAAGCCTTTGGCTTAACCTGCTCGATGAAATAGGTCGGAAAGTATATACATCGACAAGCTTCTCAAAGTCGATTAAGGCTTCAGTTTCACACCCTTTGTAGAATTTGTGTTCAGTCTTCAGCAATGTAAATGAATTTAAATAGTTCGTCTACTAGCAAATTTATTATACACACAGTTTTTCTATTGTAAGGGATAAATGTATTATTTAGTGCACATAAATAAATGACGCTTACTGTCATATTGCATTTTGCCATACTCTTACTCTGTGTCCTATAAGAAATACCTCTTGCGTACTAAAATCATCATGTTCGATACTTTATAATTTATTGGATTCTTCTAGGTAGTAGCATACAGAGAAGACATAATATATTTTAAGTAACGATTTTATGTAAATACACTTAAGATAAAACCCATAACTCAATGCAATAAATAATCTATGGGCTCCTGAGCCTGTCAATCATATAAGATTTTCCAAAAATTATGAGGAGCATTAATGGCATCAAGCCAACTTCTTACAAGTTCTTACGATGAAGATAGATGTAATAAACGAAAAATACATAAAGCAATTTAGTTTGGGAGAAACATCAAATTAAATTTCTGTATAGTGAGTAAATTTTCAAATTCGGTTGGTTGCGTTCTGTGGAAACATTATCCGGGAGCATAAAGGAAACAATATTTTGTTAATTTTAAACGTAGGAGCTAGATGTTTAAGTTTTTGCAGATTAATCATATGTTGATCCGCGGGTATAGAAAATATAGACCCTAAGTGACCAATTATGAAGGTAGATTTACCAGCAGTGCTCTTTTGGGCAAGTTAAAAGTGTACCGATAATTAGTACTGAACGGAGACCTCAACTGAAGGTTGAATTACGTTCAATGTCCCATGTAAGTTTTTCAATCATTTTGTCATTGCTGTGTTTCTGGATTTTTTTGGCATGTATCCAATCAGTACAAATCTTCATTTTTCATAATCCGCGAGGTATAATTTTCGTATCGTGCAAAGTAGGCTGTTACACTTTGACAAATAAATTTCTGCTTGTCAGTGTTTGTGATATTAGTTAAAAAAATTATAGTATTCTACTCGCGAGTTATTGCCATTACTCATTAGGATTACGCCGCGAGTCTTGACGGGCTCGCGGCGCAAACTTTCGAATGAGTAATGGCTATCATAACTCGCTCGTTGAATAACATACTATTACTATTAGCTAAGCGACACTCGTTAAGTAGGTTTATGGCCATACATTTAAGTTGTGTTGTTATGTATATTAAATCTAATCCACAATAAATTAAATTGTGGTAGATTTTTATATTACCTATCGAGAATTCTTATGTAACTGTAACAAGCCCAGGGTAAGGTTAAGATGGAAATTGGCTTTTAGTAAAAGAAAACTCTTAAGACTTTTAGCTAACTGAGCTTTTGACCCACGGTCGCATGAGATTGGGTCAGTGGGTTTTTAAAGTTGGAAAAAACAAGATAATGGACGCCACCTAAATTTTTTTATAAAGCAACTGACTAAATCAATTTACTTAAAGCGAAAATTTGGAAACCTAGGTTATTGCTAACCACTTTAAATACACCGTTTGATTGTCGCAAATATAATACTTACATCTGGTCGTCTTCTTCAATGAACTAACGATGACTAGGGCGACTCTGAAACATATTTACTACCAAGATAGATACCCTATACATCTTAGTATGAGCATGTAATCTTTGATTTAGTTTCAATTAGTTTCCACTATATCGTGGTACATATTCGGGTAAATTTAACCTTTTAAATACCTAACAAACTTTGGAGAAATTTAATGATTACTGAGTAATGAACTGAAGTCAAAAATAATTCTATATTCTCTTTTAAGATAAGTAATGAACATTTTAAATTATAAGTGTTCTAAATAAAAATAAAATTCTTTTGAATTTAGTTTCTTGAATTAGATATTTAACTTTTGGACATTATTTTTCATAATCTATAGTCGTGGGTAGCGCTACTAAGACTTTACAGTTCTTTAAAAATTTACTTAACTTTTGGCAAATATTATCAATTAATTAATTAATCTAAGTTCAAACTTTATTATACAGGACTTAGGTCCTAGTAAATCAGCATGTTGGTATTTGAAATTATGGTAAACAAGATAATTACCATGATTGTTTGTCAGCACATGTTATTATCCTCTACATACAACCGGTGAGATACAATTTCCAAGGTTGTACACACCATTAATTACTAAAAATTGTTATACTCATTGTAACTTTATATTTTAACAAAACAAGCTTTTAGCAAATTAATTAACAAAATTATTCGCACGAGCCATAATGAATTGTTTACAACAACCTGAGGTAATTACAAGTTTCAAAAAAGACTTAATTACATACGAAGATTACGTAATGAACTTTATTACGGCAGCCTTATCTTAAAATTTTAAACGTTGTTACCCACAGCGGCAATGACCTTTAACCTTCAAATGACATGTTGTGCATCGACTAAACACGCCAGCTGTAGCTGCATAGCGAAAGCCACCATATGTCCAACAAATTGCTTACGCATTTATATATTAAACAAGTTTCACAAAATTTGCTTGAACCAGACCAAATAGAATATGTTCAAGATAACCTAAAGGTTTATGGCCATACATTTAAGTTGTGTTGTTATGTATATTAAATCTAATCCACAATAAATTAAATTGTGGTAGATTTTTATATTACCTATCGAGAATTCTTATGTAACTGTAACAAGCCCAGGGTAAGGTTAAGATGGAAATTGGCTTTTAGTAAAAGAAAACTCTTAAGACTTTTAGCTAACTGAGCTTTTGACCCACGGTCGCATGAGATTGGGTCAGTGGGTTTTTAAAGTTGGAAAAAACAAGATAATGGACGCCACCTAAATTTTTTATAAAGCAACTGACTAAATCAATTTACTTAAAGCGAAAATTTGGAAACCTAGGTTATTGCTAACCACTTTAAATACACCGTTTGATTGTCGCAAATATAATACTTACATCTGGTCGTCTTCTTCAATGAACTAACGATGACTAGGGCGACTCTGAAACATATTTACTACCAAGATAGATACCCTATACATCTTAGTATGAGCATGTAATCTTTGATTTAGTTTCAATTAGTTTCCACTATATCGTGGTACATATTCGGGTAAATTTAACCTTTTAAATACCTAACAAACTTTGGAGAAATTTAATGATTACTGAGTAATGAACTGAAGTCAAAAATAATTCTATATTCTCTTTTAAGATAAGTAATGAACATTTTAAATTATAAGTGTTCTAAATAAAAATAAAATTCTTTTGAATTTAGTTTCTTGAATTAGATATTTAACTTTTGGACATTATTTTCATAATCTATAGTCGTGGGTAGCGCTACTAAGACTTTACAGTTCTTTAAAATTTACTTAACTTTTGGCAAATATTATCAATTAATTAATTAATCTAAGTTCAAACTTTATTATACAGGACTTAGGTCCTAGTAAATCAGCATGTTGGTATTTGAAATTATGGTAAACAAGATAATTATCATGATTGTTTGTCAGCACATGTTATTATCCTCTACATACAACCGGTGAGATACAATTTCCAAGGTTGTACACACCATTAATTACTAAAAATTGTTATACTCATTGTAACTTTATATTTTAACAAAACAAGCTTTTAGCAAATTAATTAACAAAATTATTCGCACGAGCCATAATGAATTGTTTACAACAACCTGAGGTAATTACAAGTTTCAAAAAAGACTTAATTACATACGAAGATTACGTAATGAACTTTATTACGGCAGCCTTATCTTAAAATTTTAAACGTTGTTACCCACAGCGGCAATGACCTTTAACCTTCAAATGACATGTTGTGCATCGACTAAACACGCCAGCTGTAGCTGCATAGCGAAAGCCACCATATGTCCAACAAATTGCTTACGCATTTATATATTAAACAAGTTTCACAAAATTTGCTTGAACCAGACCAAATAGAATATGTTCAAGATAACCTAAAGTTGAATCAAAATTACATAGAATTAAATCGGAATTATCAAATTGTCGGAGTTATCGAAGTTGCACTGTAATAAATTGCATAATTAATTTTAATATGATTACACATTTAAACAAACCCTCGCCAAGAAGAGTTTGTACACTACACTTTTACGCAAGTTGTCACGGACAACTTTTAGAATACTGTGCCTTTATTACGGCGTCTCTGCCAGAAAAACTTAATTTCCCTCACCATCTTGAGTGTTGTTTTTAAACACACCAAGCGACCTTTAAGTTCAACGAGGAAACGGAAAGTGACTATCTGTCACGAATCGTCGGAACAACTTGAAAATCTTAGATATTACAAAGACGTAGGAGCACGCGAATCGGTTTTATATATGTTATCAGTAAGGACAATATGATATGTAGTAGATTGTAATTGTAACTAAAATTGTAGTGTGCCTTGAAGTTAGTTGATTGATAAATATGCAATATCCAATGAATGAATAATATAAACGTAGTTGAATAAAGACTAAAATAATAGATGCACAGCGGTAAAGTCAACGAATAAATTTGCAGGAAAATTTATATGTTACAGTGTTAACTATGTTATAACCGGTTGTTCATATATTGTATGTGATAATAAAAATGTTTATGAAGTTTATATTTGCAATACTTAAGCTATTCATTAAAATAACATAATTATAATACAGACTTTAAAAGTTTCTGTGAAAAAAATAAAAATGAGGTTGCTTTATCGAGTACTAGAACAAATTTTGAAGTTCATGGATGTACCACTTAGAATTGATTAAGTAAGAAATTCTGTATATCTATCTTTTAATATTGCAACTGACAAAGACACTCCTGAATCTTGTAGTTCTAAACTAAATAAAAAGTAGTTGTTAAATGTTTATTTTATTAGCTTTTTGAAAAGAATATTACTAATTCTTCAAAAATATAGCGCTTTAAGGGATATAATTATTACCTGTTTTATATATTTTTTTAGAGATTTATTTAAATTCGAAACGCTATTTGCACGCTATTTGCATCCATCCCGCATAAATGGGTATATCGTAAATTTGCGTTCCACCACCCACTTTCTACATTCTACCTTACACGTTCTACCTTTCACAATGGCAGATGTGATGTCAGAAGTTACACGACATCTCTCTAGTTTAGGTTAGGTTAAACGATGTCTCTAGGTTAGGTTAGGTTAGACAAATCTTTCTAAGTTAGGTTAGGTTAAATGACTCCTCTCCTGTGAAAGGTAAAAAAATATATATCCAAAATTTAACAACGCGGGCGCTCTCATCAGTATATAAAGGGAAAGGAGGACTTGTAGATCCTCGGTCTATTAAATATTATCGAGTCGAAAAGCTAAAAAATTGGTTTTGTTGGCGTTGATGTCACAATTGATGTAATAATGTCACAGTTAAACCTCCACAAATTAATTAGTAAAACAAATTATACGTTAAGTGGCTTTAAACCAAATTCCCACTACCATGTTGTGGAAGTTGGGTTAGCTTTATACGGTGGTTTTCAACCCGTCTTCCTAGTTGTTTGCTGTACTAGAATGTTTGAAAACTATGCAGTAAAAAAGGGGTGCTTTGAATGCAGGAATTGAAATAGAATATAACATTAGACATTTTGCTCAAGACACCAAACACGATAGTTTAAATGGACTAGCTAGTGTAGAAGGTGTTGTTGACATAGAATTGGATTGTGAATTCAAATTACAACTAATTATTGATTAATCTAATATATGGGTGGTAAACAATTTTATAGACGAGAATCCTTCAATTTAAAAATTGAGAAAGACTGACATGTTATTGTTTTGAATGCGTACTAAAGCTATTAGATGATTATTTAGAAGATTGGCTATTCCCAATTCCGAATATCACAGTGAATGCTAGTACAATAGTTGTATATATTTTTTCATAAAATTTCTTTTTTTCCTATTTGTAACCTGTTGTTATCATTATTGTCAAGGTGTGAAATTGGTTTACCATTCATTAAGAAGTGTACATGACACATTTAATAAATTATAATACGTATTGCGTTTTTATTGTTAGGTGGGAATTAAATTGGCATTTTGATATATTTGCTATTTTCATTAAACTAATTTATGAATAAATAAAAAGATTACCGAAAGTGAAGGTTACAGTGAAAGTACTCTGTCTGATTTATGTGTTTACCAGAATTCGAAAGAAGTTAAAAAATAGTTTACCTATGCGGTAGGTGCAATGAAAAGGTGCACCCATCATGCAGTGAGAGAAAAGGTGTAATTCTAGCTAATCAAGCAGCCGAAAAATCTTGTCTTAATTTGTACGAAGAAGTATGGAAATAAAACCATCGATTTGTTAAGCAGTCAGCAGTGTGGTATTTCAACATTGGATGTAGAAGAAAAGGGCGCCCTTGATGAATTGATAAAGGTACTAGTTGGTAAAGAAACTTCAGTCTTACTTCAAGAAATTATGGAGTTAAAAACTCAGGTGTTAAATTTAACTGAGAGCAATAAGTAACTAATTAGTCTACTTGCTAAGGTTAAAAAGTTAGTTGATGCAGAACTGCTCAGTGGCAGTATTAGTGTTGAAGAAAAAAGGCTAGTAAATGAGAAAATGATTAGGCCCTATGATTGGAAACCTAAGGTTGGAGATAAAATAAAAAGCTATGCATCACTTGTAAATAATACTAATAAATTAAATACTTCAAAAATGCATGATAATTTTGATAACTCTGCAGATGTTGCAAACAATACTATGGACTTATCTGAAATATAGGGAAAAGTTATCAAAGACATGCACATAACATTGAATTCTACAAATGATGATATTCTAAATAGTGCTTATATTCATACAACTGGTAATAAATCTAGCCACTCAAAGCCACATATTTTTAAAAATAAGCATAACATGATTATTGGTATAAGTGGCATAAATACATGGACAGTGTTTCACTCACCAGATGGATTTGTAGCAGTGGCTACGAGAGTTAGAAGTACTAATCTCCATTTAACTAGAGTAAATCGTGCAATAGACATAAACAAAATAGCAAGCTATGTGAAATCCAGATTGTAGTCATTTCTTTTGATTTAAATCTGCTAGGTTTCAGTATTCAACAACTTGACTCTCGTTTTCCAGAGTTTTATAGTTCCTTCAATATCAGTGTCAATACTGGATATATACTGACTCTCATGAAACCTGAATTTTTTCCCAATGTAATAGCTATTAGAAAATTTTTCAAAAATAGGTTAAAACAAAACTCGCAGAGAATAGCAACACGTTGGATTTTCAAAATCCTATGTCACACCAGAACAAGACTTAGCTAATAGAATCCATAATAATACAGGTATTCAAGGTGTTTGTATCAAAATGTAGAAGGGATTAAATCACGATTGAGTGAAATTAAACTGGCATTATATAATTTTGACTATGATGTGCTTGCATTGTCTGAAACTTGGTTGATGAGGAATTCTGTCTTACAAGCTTTTTAGTATTTAGGTGTGGCAGAAATCATATAGTTTCGGTAAACGGGATGGGACGGGGTGGGGAGGGGGTATATCCGTTTCCTATTTAATAATTCTATAAATGCTTTCTTAACTTTATACCCTATATTTGTGGAGTCAGTTGGAGAAATATGTGTCAAATGGTGGTTGACATTCTTGAAATCTATCGTTGTGTGGTATATTCCATCTAACAGTGCCAGGAAACTATATAAGTTAATATATAATGCAATTGAAAATAATTCACTCGATAAGAAACTAGTTATTATAGGTGATTTTAATATCCCAAAATATCTATTGAAAAATTCTTGTCCATTAATAGATGACAACCAATTTCTTAGCGTTCGCTGATCTAATACAATTAAATATTGTAGTGAATGAAAATGCAAGAATGCTTGATCTGGTAATACCTAATTATGTTGGTCTCTACGTGCCAGGAAACTGACCCCACAGTGCGTCCTGTAAATATCACTCCCAGTTGAAAATAAAATTTTCATTGCTACTAATATGCTACTGAACTGTAGCCCAGACCGTCAGTACCACTATAATTTTAGAAAAGCGAACTTCCCTTTGATGTCAAATATTTTTCGAAACTTTGACTAGGATACATTATTCACTATGAGTGACAGACGACGCGGTATACTATTTCTATGAATGTATAAATAGTATTTTTACTGCATGTGTTTCTCTTACACGTGCCAAATCCAAGTCGTAACCGGTTTGGTTTGATAGAGACATAATAAATCTACTCAAATTTAAGAGAAAGGTTCTGAAATGATAAAGGCTTAGCAATAATAGTAACGGCTACTATAAGCAGCAATTGGCATTGTTGGGAACGCAATTAAAAATTATAATCCAGACGTTCTACAAAAAGTAAATTTCTGATGTTGAGTCTAATAGCAGATGCGACCCAAAAAGTTTTTGGAGATTTATGAACGGCAAAAGAACTAGTATTCACATTCAAAACAAAACGAATTTTAATAATTTTGAACTCAAGGATCCTACCTCTATTGTGAATACTTTTGCTAGCTACTTTAAAAGTGCTTACGCAATCAGTGAAAAATACAGTGTACACAAAAACCTGTAAATGCAGTGTCTCTGTTGGAATGAACAGTATAACCATATTGGAAGTGGAAAACGCTCTTAAACACTTTAATGGTATTAATTCAGTTGGCACTGACGGAATACCGGCATTTGTTCTCAAGGGCTGTGCTGAACATTTATTTAATCCTTTGCTATTGCTTTACAACCTGTCCTTTAAAACAGGAATTTTCCCTATTCCTTGCAAGGTCGGTAGAATCACATCGGTTTTAAAATCAGGATCCATAATAGCAGTCTCTAACTATAGGCCAATTACCATTTGCTCATCTGTTTCGATCGTTTATGAATTAATTCTACATGAAAAATTGCATGTGATGTCACCATATCAGCATGATTTCCTACCATATCGAGGCACAACAACAAATATTTGTAATTTCACCCAGTACATTTATGATGTAGTAGAGGATAGGAGACAGGTTGATGTCATTTTTACTGATATGGAAAACGTCTTCGATGAGGTCTTGCATAATGCATTGATTAGGAGCTGCAAAGAGTATGAGGTTCAGCCTAAAATTGTAGCGTTACTCCCCTCATACCTTGAGAATAGGCAACTGTATGTTAAGATTCGGGGTGTCAAGTTCGATTTGTTTGTTGCTACGTCAGGTGTCCCGTAAGGAATCTATACTGGGATCATTACCTTTTCTTATAGCAATAAACCACCTTCCAACCGTTCTTGACTATTCTTCGTGTCTTCTTTATGCTGATGACTGTAAATTATATAGATGAATTCGACAATTAGATGACCGTATTAAGTTGCAAACAGATACTGACAAGGTAGTGAGTAAAAAGCCAGGTCTAAATTTCAATGTAAATAAGCGTTTGGTAGTCATTTTTGCTAATAATAAAACTAAAATAAAATATAATTATAATCTCAATGGACTTGTTATGTGCCGTGAAAATCATGTGAAAAACTTAGGAGTACATTTACGCACGACCTTAAATATAGCTTGCATACAAATAACACCACTAGGGAAGTATTCAAACCACTTAGTTTTATTATACGCAACTTTAAAGGCCTGAAATTTGATACATTAATTATGTTATATAGAGCATTTGCTGTACCCAATGTTCATCATCATTAGGTCTTCAATCCTGGAACTTGTTAGACGCGTACCCTCATTGTTTCCTATTCTGAACTAACCTACACATTTCCCTGAAATTTGCACAATCTACATCTATCACTATCTGATCTAGGTCTACATCTACCTCCTTTTTTCCCATCTCTGCTTGTAATATATCTCATACTATTCCCCAAAAATGCTTCAGAACGTATTCTGTCCTTCTATTTCTCCTATTTTCTCATCCTATTTGTTATTAACTTTGTCTGTCTATGCTATCATCCTCATACATCTGAAACACAGCATTCCAAAAGGCTGCTACCGTTTTTCTATCTGCTTTTCCTACTGTCCGTATTTAATAGGCATACTGTGCTGTGCTCCACACATATGCTTTCAACAATTTTCTTCTTGTTTCTATGTTTGTTGTCTTTCATCATAAACGCTGTTCTTTCTTGAGAGATGCAGTTCGGTCCCCTTCTATTGTTTTACATATTTCTCCTACATTCAGTGATTGTGAAGGGGGGTTAGCAGCCTGTGGCTGCCAAGTTTCCCCAGCACTTGAACATTGCAGGTTTAATATTTTTTCCAATATATCTTTTCACACAGTCAACATTAGTCGCAGATATTTCACAACCTTTAGTTGTTTATTATAATCATCGGATTTATCTGCGCTTATCTATTCGTCATTAGGTTTTCTGTCTCTAAACTACACTTATTTATATTCTGAGCTAGCCTACAAAGTTCCCTGACATTCTCACACAGCCTATATACAACTAGGTTCCCCTTCTATTGTTTTATAACTTTATGTCCTATTTCACCGAGATTCAGTAAAGGGGGTTAAGCAGCCTGGGGCTGCCAACACCCCCAACACTTGGACATTCGCCGAATTAATAGTTTTCCAGTAAATCCTTTCACACAATTAACATTATTCGAGAATATTGCACAACCAATACTTGTAGTTGCTTATAATAATCATAATGTTTAAGTACAGTTACTTTTTACATCATTAGTTTATCCATCTTGGGACTGGTTGGATAGGTACCTCCATTGATTTCAATTCTGTGCTAGCCTACACATTTCCCTGAAATTCTCACAGCCTACATCTTTCACTATCTGTGTGCAGTAGTCTAACCTAGGTCTACCTCTACTTCTCTTTTTTATATCTCTGCTTCTAATATATTCCGCAGTATTCCCTCATGCCGTGGTATGTGGCCTATCATTCTATCTCTCCTATTTTTTACCGTTTTCCACATATTTCTTTCTTTCCCTACCATTTTTAGTACATCTTCGTTCTTGACTTGGCTATCCATGATATCTTCATCATACATCTGTAGCACCACATTTCAAAGGCTTCTACCTTCCTCTTGTCCGCTTCTCCTACCGTCCAGGCTTCACAGCCGTACAGAGCTGTGCTCCACACATATGTTTTAAGCAATCTTTTCCTTGTTTCTATGTTTGTTGTCTTTGAGCACAGTAGTTTCTTTTTCTTGTTAAATGTAGCACTACCTTGTGCTAATCCTTGTTTTATATCTTTTGCGCTTTGCCATCTTGCGTTATTTGGCTTCCCAGGTAGCAGAAATCCTTAACCTCTTGTAAATTCTTGTTACTTATTTGTATTATTGTTTTTTATTTATTTTCCTCTCCTTTGCATACTAGTACTTCCGTTTTATTTTTGTTAATTTTCATACCGTATCTCTCTCTTAGAACCGTTTCCATTCCATTAAGAGCAGCTTTTAACTTTTCTTTGCTAGATGCTAATACCACTATGTAATTTGCAAATCTAAGCATATCAATTTTTGTCCCTGCATAGTAATTCCAAATGTCTTCCTGCATTTCACAGTATTCATTGCCTCTTCAATGTACAGGTTAAAAATTAACGAGGCTAGGGCACTTCCCTGTCTCTCTCTTAGAACCGTTTCCATTCCATTAAGAGCAGCTTTTAACTTTTCCTTGCCAGATGCGAATACCACTATGTAATTTGCAAATCTAAGCATATCAATTTTTGTCCCTGCATAGTAATTTCAAATGTCTTCCTGCATTTGACAGTATTCATTGCCTCTTCAATGTACAGGTTAAAAATTAATGAGGCTAGAGCACATCCCTGTCTCACCCCTTTCTTAATGTTTACTTCTCTACGTTCCTGCTCTAATTCTATTACTGCTGTTTGCTCTTTGTATAAGCTATGTACTATTCGTCTATCCCTATATCTCATTCCAATCTGTTTGAGTATTTCGAACATTTTTTTCCATTTTACATTGTCGCATGTTTTTTCCATATCTACAAACCCTATATACACGCTTTCTCCTTTTTCTATTGTTTTCTCCATTATCACTCTCAGAGCTAAAATAGCCTCCCGTGCTCCCCTGTTTCGCCTAAACCCAAATTGATCTTCCTCCAGTATTTCTTCAGCTAGTTTTTCTATTCGCCTTTGTACAATTCTGGTAATATTTTTGACACGTGTGCTGTCAAACTTATTGTTCGAAAATTTTCACATCTATCCGCGCTTTTCTTTTTTGGTATAGTTACTATGATGTTACGTTTGAAATCTTTGGGTATCTCGCCTGTCTCATACATATAGCTTACAAGTTGGAGGAGACGTTCTGTAACTGCTTGTCCAGCGACTTTTAGAGTTTCTGCTTGAACCTTATCTATACTCGGCGCCTTACCATTTTGCAGACCCTTTAATGCTAATTCAAACTCACCACTAAGTATAGGATATCCCAAGTCATCATTTTCAATGTCTGATTCCTGTTCTAATGCTGTTAGTTCCTCTCCTGCATATAAATTCCCTATATATTCTTGCCATCTACATTTTCTATAATGACGTTTCCCCCCACGTCCTTTATATTTTTGCTATACGGTTTAATATCCCTAAAATTGATTCTAATTAGTTTGTATGCTTCATCTGTCTTTCCTATTTCTATCTTAGTTAGTACCTCTTGGCACTTCTCATCAATCCATTGTTCTTTCGCTTTCCGGCATTTGCGAATAATTTCCCATTTTATGGCTTTGTGTCTCTGTTTTCCTGTTTCGTCTGATTTATTTTGTATTTTCGTCTTTCTTCTAATGAAATTCAGGATATCCTTTGTTATCCATGGCTTCTTATTTTCTTTTTGTGTATACCCCAGAATATCCCTGGCCGCCATGTCTAGGCTGGATTTAATGTTATTCCATTCTGTTTCTACTTTCTTAGTATAAGATATTTTCCCGATATTTTTCAGCAATTTATTTGACTTTTTTTCGAATCTTACTTGAATATCTTTATCTTTTAGTCTCTCAAGGTCAAAGTGCCTTTTTCCGTTTCTTTTTTCAAATTCTTAAATTTAAGTGCGGCCTTCATAATTATGATGTTGTGATCAGTGTCTATATCTGCTTCTGGGTAGCTTACACTTGATTGCTAAACCGTTGACTAACAAGGATGTAATCTATTTGATATCTTCCTATATCTCCTGGCATCTTCAACGTATATCGTCTTCTAGCATGATGTTTGTGATGGTTAAATTGTTCTTGTCGGAAAATTCTACCAGCCTATTTCCCCTATCGTCTCTCGTGCCTAAACCAAATAGACCTACTACCGCTCCTTCCCTACCCTCACCTACCACTGCATTAAAATCCCTCGTAATTATTAAATTTTTATGTCCTTTTACGTATCTTAATATGTCGTCGATATCTTTGTAGATGGCTTCTACCTCTTCGTCACTGTAGCTAGAGGTGTGCATGTATACTTGTCTTATTACTGTGTTTACCGGTTTAGATTCTAATCTAACTATGAGTACTCTTTCGTTCCTTTGTAAGTAATTTTCTACACAGTATCCTATCTCTTTTCGCATAACTATCCCCCACACCCAAATTTCCTTTCTCTACTTCCGTATGAACTACCCTAAAGTCTCCACTGCAAAAATTCCCCGCCTCTGGCCACCGAACTTCGCTGATTCTAACCTACTTGCTTTATACTTCTAACATTCCTCGCTCCGACTCGCAAAATGTTCCCGACTCTTATTCTTGACTTTTCGATCGCATCCTCCGAAGTAATCCCCTCCCGGAGATCTGTATGGGGGACTGTTTTAACTCCGGAATCTTTTACTCCAGAGAATGCCATCATGGTTATTTCAAATTAGGTACGCTGTGTACTTGAGATTAGCTGATAGCAAATTAGCTATTCTAGGTCTAGCATGGCCAAAGAGCCTAGATGAAGTTGGGGAGGTGACTAACCAGAAGGCATTCTGGACAGCCTTTAAAGAGCTCGCGGGAAGGGTCGCGAGGTTAGACGGCGATAACCGCTCGTAAATCGGAAGGGAGTGGTGAGGAGGATTGGAAATTTTAGATCTGACCTGGAGATAAATGATATGAGTTTGGTAACAGAAAATTGATTTCATATAATTTAAAAAAAACAAAAAAAAACCTGTTTAAAATTTAAAAAAAAAACAAAAAAAAACCAAAAACAAACAAAATTATCATAATATATATAAAAGTTCATATGCACGAAACCCCCGCACCACTAATACAATCACTATCTAACCTTATACGCGCGGGAAATCGGGAATAAATAAAAAACTTAAAATTTAATCCGGGTAAATAAATAAATAAGAACATATAAATCAACACCCCAATTAAATTAAACCAATAAAATAAACAAGGGGAACAAAATAATAAAATAAAATAGAATGAAACCGCACATTCCTCCAGGACTTAAAAATGAAGTGATAGTGATTGTGACCCCCAAGGACGATTAGTGCATACCCACCTAAGCTTTAGCAGTGCACATCGATTTCCCCCTAGCAGTAAGTTTAGATGTATGCAGACGACCAGATCTTCGAAAGCTGGAGAAATATATTAACGAGGTAAGAACAAAATTGTGGCGGTTGTGCTCGCATAAACATTGATTTATGATGATTAGTACATTTGAAATAATTTAAGGAGCAAGTTTTGTGTATAATAGCGCTAGCCGGTATAATGCTTATGCAAGTTCACCTGATAATTTGGGTTATGCTTTTTGCAATTTTATGCACTGCCCAACGCTTAATGCTTATAGATATTTATTTATATATTTACATAAATATTTCTATTTATTTTTATATTTATATTTTTGCCTGCTTTTATTGTGTGTGGTTTGATATTATTTGTTTCACGTTCTGCCGCCATTTTTGGTGGCAGCTTATATATAGGAAGAAAGATTGTCTGAGAAGATTGTAATTACAATATAAATAAGTTAGGGAATGATAGGGAAAGCTAGGGACGGACTTAGGCTAACAAATTACATAGACCAGGGAAGACGAATTTGTAAATTTATAGAGCAGGTAAAATAGCTGGATTCACTATTAATATATTTGGCGTATTCTTAGAAAATTTGAATCCATTTTAAATTTGCTAGCTAAATTTGGATAGTTTTAAGTCGACCCTTCAGGTCGCACCGGTACCAGAGCTGGCAGCTGCTATCCGGCATTAGGAATCCCTACCCATTCATTTTGTTTGTGTCTTGTTCATCGGGCACACTCCAAATTGAATGCTAGGGATACCATCAATCAAATCCTATTTTTAGTTTTTGTACCAGTTGTTACATTTTTATTTAGGATGTGTTAATTTTGAAGTTAGAATAATTAGGAGCACGTTTATATTTTTCGCGTTTAAACCCAATGTAGTACCTTCGGGTGGAGCATTGGGGACGTGACCGCAAACATAGCGGCCCTTAATTAAATTATAATGTGTACTTGGGAGATAATGTGGTGGTTTCCCGTTGTCTTCCAAATCGCAGTAGTGTGTCTTAGACCGCCATACCGACTCCGATATTCTCTGCTAATCTAAGTACCAAAAGAGCCGCTGCCCTCTTTCGGGGACCTGTCTTAGTCTAGTTCCTCACTAACGACCCTACTACTTTTGGTTGGACCTGTAGTTTAGCTCTTTAGCTCATTAGATTATGCAAGCCATTTCACCTGTTCTAGTAATCTAGACCTTCGGCAAGGTGCAGGTCCATTCGAAATGGTTACCCAATCTTATGTATTGCAATTTAATTTGGTCACCTCATTAGACAATTTATCTTGCTAAGCAAATAGAAAGGCTTCGACGTAAATTTTAATTTTTCATTTAATTTTAATCATTCAGTAATATTTGCTTACAAGTTAGTGCATAATATCATACATGATTCCTTAGCTTCTTCTCATTTCGAGTACAAAGACTCCATGCACGCAGTAATGAGGTTTTCTACCTTAGGAGGGCTAGTTCCAAATTGCATAAAACTTGACCTATCCACAAAATTTGTAACACTATCAATAGGTGTACAAACATAGATATATTTAACTTATCTGAACCACAATTAAAACACTACATATCTCAAAGGTGGAATAGATACTATATTAGCTTAAGTATTGATGTTATATATTTTTTTTACATTAATATCGTATGTTTACTCTCTTCACATCTTTAAAATACTTTGTATTGCATAGTGTAATGCCTAAATAAATAAATAAATACTCAAATACTCCAGTTTAAGGCGTCTGTGATCTATACATACGTCCAGAGCGTAAAAACGTCGTGAAAGAAAGGATGTGGTGGGTTAGTCGTGGAAGGTGCTGAATGGAAGGTAGAATATGGAATGAAGAATGTGGAAGGTTGAATGTACAAAGTAGATTGTGGAAGGTAGAATGTGAATGGAGTTATGTGGAAGGTACAATGTTGTAAAACGTAAGACCAGGGATGGAATGCGGGACGTGTGATGTAGGATGTGGTGTAGTGGGAGATAGGAGGTGGGTGGTAGGATGAAATGAGATGCGGGAAGTGAGAGATAGAAAGTGGGAAGTGTGAGGTGGTAGTTAGGAAAGTGATAAGTGCTCGGCAACGGTTGCAAAAGCCCCATTATGCATCTACTCCCAGTATAAGAGTTTACACAAAACAAATTTCGACATAGCTATATTTTTTTAATACTAAGCAAATTCCTGATATCGCTAACATTGACCTGAAAATATTAAAAGCTGAAACAGTAAAGCTAGAAAGATATTTCCTGAAGTCAAGAACACTTTGGTGGGATTATTGGAAGACTTGATGTATACTACACCAACCAAAGTTATGTTTACCAGAATGAGAGCTCAATGGATTACCACTCTCAAATTCGTCGTAGTATATTAACAGTGGTAGAACTAATTTGCTTTTAGCAATTTCATAGTTTTACATGATGGTCTGAAAAGAAGTGACTGAAATGTATTGCACATTAATTCTTCACTTTTCAGTTTGTACACTTGATCAATATTAAATAGTTCGGCGAAAACTAAATGAATAGGAATAAGTTGACCTGTGACCTCTTCGCACTTAATCAGAACTTTGGGCTAGGCCAATCAATTTCTTTTTTTACTTGCCTACAATATACTTCTCCTTAACGTATAATTTATCATTTTCAAATTTTTTGTTCGAAGATGCTACGTTTTATATTCACTAAAAGAATTTATCTAATTATTAAAGATACAACCAATATCAGGAATATATTTCTCTTCTAAATTATGCTCAATGAATTTGTTCAATTCAAATTGATTAAGAATAACCGTGAAACCGCCATTTGGAAATTCAGATTCAGATTCAAATCTACGCTATTCTGAATATATTTTCGAGGAACTAAAGACAGATGGTAATGTTTAGATGAAAGGGCATACATTCATTGTTTAACATGTCGTTAAAGGATTCGACGATTGCTGAAGTTGAGATATTCAGCTTTTCTGTTCTTTTAGCTGATACGAAAGGAGTATCAAACATAATTTGATTTAGTAAAATTATTGCTGATATTGTGAATTTAGTTTAATAAATACTTAGTTTTAAATTGTGTTTAAATGATTTAAGGGTAGAAAATTCTCCTACTTGAATGGCTTCCACAATACTATTTCTCACAGAAGAAGCTATTCTTAAAAAAATTATAAAAGGACAATATTTTGGTTGCCAAGGGCATTTTCAAAAATTCAGCCTATCCATTCTCATCTAACCACGATACACAAAGAATTATAAGAATAAACAATGTACAATAAAGTTACAGTCCTTTTTCAGAAAACATTCTAAACTATAGGTTGATTACAAAAATAAAATAAACACACTTAGATTTTCTATACTAAAAACATCTTATGTTAGGATTTGTACATACCCGCCTTATTTAGTAGACAGTCTCAGTCAAATAGATTTTTTAAATTCATATATTTGTTTTATTATTTACAATATCTAAGAGAACGCCATTAACGAAAATTATAAGTGAAATGATATTTGACAACCTTTGATTGGACTACATAGCTAATGTTTACAAAATCTAGTAATTCGCTAAAAAGTATCTAAATCGCCACATATATTAACGTTGGCATTCTCGCATTGGTGTAATGCAGTTTGAATTAAGAACTATTTAACTTTTAAGATTGCATTTATTATCCTTACACTCAAGTTTGGTTGCAAACAGGCATGCGCAATATTACGATTTGTCAATAAAAAGCACGTCAGGTTGATGCGCGTACTGTGCCACATAAAAGAAACTAAAGCGAACAGGTGTTGCATGCGCAGTTTTTGATATAGGATTATGTGTAAAATGCTTTGCCACTTATCACAATAAACCGGTATAACATTAAAGGTTTCTTGAGTCAGTATTATGCATATTAGATTTTCTTGGCATGTGTTTTTTATTTCAATCAATGAATTAAAGATATTGTATAGTAAGTCATAGACTGTAGTTGAATGTTTAACCACCACTTTCTTTTCAAAATTAGAGAAAAAAATATTTAAAAATTTTCTTAGACACTGCATTTGACTCCTAACTGATTTTATAAAGAAAGAAAAGACATTTTCAAAAATTATTTTCTTGTTCTATTAAGGATTAATATAAGCACATGCAATGTGATTTAATTTTAGTATATCTCATGCAAATTGATCAAATCGGCAAAATCACCTTGGCCCCCCCAACACCAAATTATTTTATTTTCTGTATAGCATCTGATTGCACCAACATTGCACCACATATCACCACAAGCCTTATAGCTAGCACCCAAAAACTATGTGAGTTATTACAGTTCAAAGTTTGGGGGGGCTAAGGTGATGCCAGCCCCCCCACTACACTTTTTTTCAAATTTTTTTCTTGCACCTGATGGCACTAACATAGCACCACATAGCACCACCATTCTCACAGCTAGCACCCAAAAATTGGTGTAGATATGGCAATTTAAAGTTTATGACCTTGGGCGATGTTAGCCCCCCCACTCCACTTTTTTAAAAAAATTTTTCTTGCACTTGCTAGTACTAACATAGCACCGCATAGCACCACCAATCGTATAGCTAGCACCCAAAAAATGGCGGAGATATAACAGTTTAAAGTTTAATCTTTTATCTTGCACCTGCTAGTGCGTCAGCGATCCCCACACACACTTTCTTGACATTTTTCCTCTTGCAACTGTTAGAACTAATATAGCACTACATAGCACCACCAGTCCGATAGCTAGCACTCAAAAAATGACGTAGATATAGCAGTTTAAAGTGTATGACCTTGGGCGATGTTAGCCCCCCCACTCAACTTTTTTTAATTTTTTTTTCTTGCACTTGCTAGTACTAACATAGCACCGCATAGCACCACCAATCGTATAGCTAGCACCCAAAAAATGGCGGAGATATAACAGTTTAAAGTTTAATCTTTTATCTTGCACCTGCTAGTGCGTCAGCGACCCCCACACACACTTTCTTGAAATTTTTCCTCTTGCAACTGTTAGAACTAATATAGCACTACATAGCACCACCAGTCCCATAGCTAGCACTCCAAAAATGACGTAGATATAGCAGTGTAAAGTGTATGACCTTGGGCGATGTTAGCCCCCACTCCACTTTTTAATTTTTTTCTTGCACTTGCTAGTACTAACATAGCACCGCATAGCACCACCAATCGTATAGCTAGCACCCAAAAAATGGCGGAGATATAACAGTTTAAAGTTTAATCTTTTATCTTGCACCTGCTAGTGCGTCAGCGACCCCCACACACACTTTCTTGAAATTTTCCTCTTGCAACTGTTAGAACTAATATAGCACTACATAGCACCACCAGTCCCATAGCTAGCACTCCAAAAATGACGTAGATATAGCAGTTTAAACTGTATGACCTTGGGGGATGTTAGCCCCCCCACTCCACTTTTTTAAAAAAATTTTCTTGCACTTGCTAGTACTAACATAGCACCGCATAGCACCACCAATCGTATAGCTAGCACCCAAAAAATGGCGGAGATATAACAGTTTAAAGTTTAATCTTTATCTTGCACCTGCTAGTGCGTCAGCGACCCCACACAACTTTCTTGAATTTTCCTCTTGCAACTGTTAGAACTAATCATAGCACTAGCATAGCACCACCAATCGATATAGCTAGCACTCCAAAAATGAGCGGAGATATAACAGTTTAAAGTTTAATCTTTTATCTTGCACTGCTAGTGCGTCAGCGATCCCACACACTTTCTTGACATTTTCCTCTTGCAACTGTTAGAACTAATATAGCACTACATAGCACCACCAGTCCATAGCTAGCACTCCAAAAATGACGTAGATATAGCAGTTTAAAGTTATGACCTTGGGCAACTGCTAAGCGTCATCACTTACAACCTTTCTTACATTTTTCTCTTGCACTGTGGTGACTAATATAGCACTCATTAGTCACCACCATTGCACCCAAATGACGAGATATACAGTTTAAAAGTTTATGTACCTTGACGCCTAATAGGTCGCAAGATCAAAATTAACACTTTAAACTGCTATATCTCCGCCATTTTGGTGCTAATGGGATGGTGGTGCTATGCGGTGCTATTTAGTATCTAACAAGTTGCAAGAGAGAAAAGTTAAGAAAGTGATGTGGGGTGCTAGACATGCGCCAAGGTCAAATAAACTTTAAATTGCCATATCTACACCAATTTTGGGTGCTGGCTGTGAGAATGGTGGTGCTATGTGGTGCTATGTTAGTGCCATCAGGTGCAAGAGAAAATTTGAAAAAGTGTAGTGGGGGCTGATCACCTTAGCCCCCAAACTTTGAACTGTAATAACTCACATAGTTTTTGGGTGCTAGCTATAAGTCTTGTGGTGCTATGTGGTGCAATGTTGGTGCAATCAGATGCTGTACAGAAAATAAAATAATTTGGTGTTGGGGGGGCCAAGGTGATCTTGCCGATCAAATCTCTTTTCTTAGCAACTTCATCACTGTCACTGAAAAATATTTAGCTCATTTTAGTTTCTGTTTTGGTAAAAGTTTGCTTGTGATCAAATCGGTTCACATAATCACAAAGTAACTAAAAGGGAATATTCGATAAGTTATGTGAACCACACCTTTTCTTTTAACAGCAAGAGGTTAGAATCAAATATTTTTTAACGTTATTTATTTCAGGATAATTTTAGTTTATTTTACTATTTCTAAGTGATTTTAATAAGTCTGTATATAAACATACGACTATGCTATGGAGAAAATGTTACTAATGAAATTTCCTTGCAATATGCTAAGAAACACCCTACAAAAAGCCTTCATGAATTTAATGGTAATTGAAGTTGCAAAAAAGATTTTATTTCCGTTATAACGTTCATATAGTGTGTATGTTAATATTCTTAAGAAAGTGTAATGTTGACATACAATTTTGTCAAATAAAAATACGTGGGTACATATTCAATCTGCTCGGGAACCGTGAAATGATTCGGCAATCTTTTCTTTTCGCCTGCAAACTTTAAATATATGTAGCTTAAAGAATCGTGGCTTTATCTAGGGTGCTAACTTTCTCCGCTTGAATTTTATACAATGTGCATATCCGTCATGTAGTTTTCTAACTTGGGTCTGAACTTTAAATATAAAATACGTAAAGGCGGAGCAGAACGCTTATACATATATCAGCCGCAGTTTAGTGTCGTGACAATTATTGAAACATTACAGTTTTGACGGTTTTGACTATATCTAATTTATCTAGTTTTTGGTAACACATATTGCGTCATAAACCAAAACAATTATGGGGCAATTTATTTACGACATGAGAAAATAGAAAATTATACTAATATATAACTCATCATCTAAGGCACCGTTCGAGCATAACTGATTTATAAGAAAATAATAAAGATGTTTATAGCTACTTCTCAAAATAAACCACTTCTATTCTTTTAAAGGACTATGGCAAAACTCAACCACACAGGATTTGTAGTACTATAGACATTCAAGGCGCTAGATGTAACGTATCTGGTAGTATTAGAGGGCATAGGAATAAGCCATTATATTACAATTTTGTACAGGAGGTTGTGTAACGTACTAATTGTGTAAGTGTATATATTTGTTACGTTGATTTTCAACATAATTAATAATAAATACGCTGTCCAATACTTTTTAACTCAAATCCCTTTTTCTTTTACAACGAAAATTTATTCTATAAATTAAATAGTCTATGCTTTGTTTTAGGTATCCTATAATCTCTTAAATTCTTCAATAACATCCTGTTTACAATAATAAATACGCTTTCTACAAATTTTCATTTTGAACTCATTTATTTCGAAACGACAAGTTTAGGCTACAAGTACATATATATATATATATATATATATATATATATATATATATTATAATTAGTTTTTTACACAAGGTAAGTTGATAAATACTTACGTATTGAAATTAATAAGATGAAATAATAACTTAGACTTTTTAAGTAAAGCCCAAATGATCATTTCAAATCGAGCTAGTAATTGAAAGAAGGAAAATATAAGGCCTTGGACAGGATTTGAACCTGCATCTCAGTTTTGCCGGAACTGTGCGTTATCCAATTACGCAACCGAGGCCGATGGCTATAATTGGAAAATTTACAAATCTAAATCGTGTACAAGTACCATATATAAACCTAACTTTCAATTACGTTTAGCATTTTTGTCAATCAATCTGAAATTGTCAAGTTTCTGACTTATGTCAGATATAGACAGGAAGCACCGCTCAAAATCACGGCTATAAGCCAAGTATTAATATATAAATATTATAATTAGTTTTTACACAAGGTAAGTTGATAAATACTTACGTATTGAAATTAATAAGATGAAATAATAACTTAGACTTTTAAGTAAAGCCCAAATGATCATTTCAAATCGAGCTAGTAATTGAAAGAAGGAAAATATAAGGCCTTGGACAGGATTTGAACCTGCATCTCAGTTTTGCCGGAACTGTGCGTTATCCAATTACGCAACCGAGGCCGATGGCTATAATTGGAAAATTTACAAATCTAAATCGTGTACAAGTACCATATATAAACCTAACTTTCAATTACGTTTAGCATTTTGTCAATCAATCTGAAATTGTCAAGTTTCTGACTTATGTCAGATATAGACAGGAAGCACCGCTCAAAATCACGGCTATAAGCCAAGTATTAATATATAAATATTATAATTAGTTTTTACACAAGGTAAGTTGATAAATACTTACGTATTGAAATTAATAAGATGAAATAATAACTTAGACTTTTAAGTAAAGCCCAAAGATCATTCAAATGACAGTAATTAAAGAAGAAATATAAGCTTGACAGGATTGAACTGATAGTTTTCGATCATACGCGATGAAATTAAAAACAACATTATTTTTTAAAATATTTGACAAAGACATAAATATTTTTAGATAATTAATAAAAAATTTTAAACCAATTAAATAAAGAAAAGCTGGTTACTTTCGATCATACGCGATGAAATTAAAAACAACATTATTTTTTAAAATATTTGACAAAGACATAAATATTTTTAGATAATTAATAAAAAATTTTAAACCAATTAAATAAAGAAAAGCTGGTTACTTTCGATCATACGCGATGAAATTAAAAACAACATTATTTTTTAAAATATTTGACAAAGACATAAATATTTTTAGATAATTAATAAAAAATTTTTAACCAATTAAATAAAGAAAAGCTGGTTACTTTCGATCATACGCGATGAAATTAAAAACAACATTATTTTTTAAAATATTTGACAAAGACATAAATATTTTTAGATAATTAATAAAAAATTTTAAACCAATTAAATAAAGAAAAGCTGGTTACTTTCGATCATACGCGATGAAATTAAAAACAACATTATTTTTTAAAATATTTGACAAAGACATAAATATTTTTAGATAATTAATAAAAAATTTTAAACCAATTAAATAAAGAAAAGCTGGTTACTTTCGATCATACGCGATGAAATTAAAAACAACATTATTTTTTAAAATATTTACGACCTAAAATAGTATAACAATATTAATATATAAATATTATAATTAGTTTTACACAAGGTAAGTTGATAAATACTTACGTATTGAAATTAATAAGATGAAATAATAACTTAGACTTTTAAGTAAAGCCCAAATGATCATTTCAAATCGAGCTAGTAATTGAAAGAAGGAAAATATAAGGCCTTGGACAGGATTTGAACCTGCATCTCAGTTTTGCCGGAACTGTGCGTTATCCAATTACGCAACGCGATGAAATTAAAACAACATTATTTTTTAAAATATTTGACAAAGACATAAATATTTTTAGATAATTAATAAAAAATTTTTAAACCAATTAAATAAAGAAAAGCTGGTTACTTTCGATCATACGCGATGAAATTAAAAACAACATTATTTTTTTAAAATATTTGACAAAGACATAAATATTTTTAGATAATTAATAAAAAATTTTAAACCAATTAAATAAAGAAAAGCTGGTTACTTTCGATCATACGCGATGAAATTAAAAACAACATTATTTTTTTAAAATATTTGACAAAGACATAATTGATAAATACTTACGTATTGAAATTAATAAGATGAAATAATAACTTAGACTTTTTAAAAGCCCAAATGATCATTTCAAATCGAGCTAGTAATTGAAAGAAGGAAAATATAAGGCCTTGGACAGGATTTGAACCTGCATCTCAGTTTTGCCGGAACTGTGCGTTATCCAATTACGCAACCGAGGCCGATGGCTATAATTGGAAAATTTACAAATCTAAATCGTGTACAAGTACCATATATAAACCTAACTTTCAATTACGTTTAGCATTTTTGTCAATCAATCTGAAATTGTCAAGTTTCTGACTTATGTCAGATATAGACAGGAAGCACCGCTCAAAATCACGGCTATAAGCCAAGTATTAATATATAAATATTATAATTAGTTTTTTACACAAGGTAAGTTGATAAATACTTACGTATTGAAATTAATAAGATGAAATAATAACTTAGACTTTTTAAGTAAAGCCCAAATGATCATTTCAAATCGAGCTAGTAATTGAAAGAAGGAAAATATAAGGCCTTGGACAGGATTTGAACCTGCATCTCAGTTTTGCCGGAACTGTGCGTTATCCAATTACGCAACCGAGGCCGATGGCTATAATTGGAAAATTTACAAATCTAAATCGTGTACAAGTACCATATATAAACCTAACTTTCAATTACGTTTAGCATTTTTTGTCAATCAATCTGAAATTGTCAAGTTTCTGACTTATGTCAGATATAGACAGGAAGCACCGCTCAAAATCACGGCTATAAGCCAAGTATTAATATATAAATATTATAATTAGTTTTTACACAAGGTAAGTTGATAAATACTTACGTATTGAAATTAATAAGATGAAATAATAACTTAGACTTTTTAAGTAAAGCCCAAATGATCATTTCAAATCGAGCTAGTAATTGAAAGAAGGAAAATATAAGGCCTTGGACAGGATTTGAACCTGCATCTCAGTTTTGCCGGAACTGTGCGTTATCCAATTACGCAACCGAGGCCGATGGCTATAATTGGAAAATTTACAAATCTAAATCGTGTACAAGTACCATATATAAACCTAACTTTCAATTACGTTTAGCATTTTGTCAATCAATCTGAAATTGTCAAGTTTCTGACTTATGTCAGATATAGACAGGAAGCACCGCTCAAAATCACGGCTATAAGCCAAGTATTAATATATAAATATTATAATTAGTTTTTACACAAGGTAAGTTGATAAATACTTACGTATTGAAATTAATAATAAATAATAATTAGTTTTTAAAAAGCCAAATGATATTTCAAATGAATTAATAAAGAAGAAATATAAGCCTTGACGTTTAAGAAACAATGCGAAATTAGTTGAAATGAACCGGACATTAGATTGGAAAATTTAACTCATTCAGTTTTGCCGAATGCTTATCCAATTAAACTAGCGATGTAAAATTGAAAATTTCAATTAAATTTAAGTAATATATAAACACTTAATTAGTTGCATTTTCGTATCAATTAAATTGTAAGTTTCGTTATCAGGTATAGCAAAACCGTAAAATAGTAATAAGTCAATATAATTATAAATTTATATTAGTTTTAAAAGTAAGTTGAAAATATAAGATTGAAGTAAAAAGAATATAATTAGACTTTTATAAAGCCAACGGAATTATATCAATTAGAAAGGCATAAGCTTGGAAATTTAACTAATCGTAGCCAATTATTACCATAATACAGCCTTGTAAATGGAAATTCAATTTCTATTAGTACATATAAAACAACTCAATATCAGTATATCAATAATTAAATGATAATTGTTTCAGTAAGAAATACCAAATAATAATAAGTCAATATAATATAAATTTAAATAAGTTCAAATAATATAAATATTAGATTGAAAGTAAAAAAATGAATACAATTGACTTTAATTTAAAAGGAATTAAGCACATATTAACAGGCAATGTTATTGGAAAGTTCAAATCTAATCGTCACAGCCAATTAAAATTTCAATTAGAACGCATGTAAATAAATTACAATTTTATTAGTACATATAGAACAACTCAATTCGTTTAGCAATTAAATATAAATTAATTGTTATCACAGGTAAGTCATAAATACTATATAAATTAATAAGATAAATATAATTGATTTTTAAAAAGCAAATATATAAAATATTATGATGAAGAAAAAAAGCTTAAATTAACTTATAAGTTTACGGAATTAGTTATCAATTAGAACGAGGCATGATATTGGAAAATTTCAATCTAAATCTGTAGGCAATTAATACTTAATACTTAGCATTGTCAATACAAATTACAATTTATTAGTACATATAGAAGAACCTAAATTCAAGTTATTAGCAGTATAATTGAAATTTAAATTGTTTAAGTAAGTATAATATCATTAAATATAAATGAATATTAATAATTGATTTTATAAAGTATTCAAGTAAGTGATAAATAATTGAAATTAATAAGAGAAATATAACTTAGACTTTTAATAAACTCAAAGATATTTGACGATATGAAATTAGAACGGCCGTTTGCGAATTTGACCAGATAAATTACGACGTGTACAAGTACCATAGAGACCATTTCATAGGTACATTGTACAATTAAATTTCTAAGTCATTTAGATAACAGAATCGTAATTTGGCTTAACAACTTTAATTATGTATTAAATATTATAGATAGTTTTTCACAAGAAGGTAATACATAAATTAATAGATTAAATATTAACTTTAAGTAAAAATCAAATGATTAATGATAAATAAAAGTTAAAATTAGTTAGCAATGATCTTCAAATAGTTTAGAATTGCCTTCAATTGACTCACTAGTTTTGCATTGGACAATACCAACCTACGTGTAAAAAGATTCATATTAAACCTAATTAATTGTTTAGCTTTATGTCAATGATCTGAAATTGTCATATGTTTCTGGCTTATGTCAGATATAGACATGTGAAGCACCGTCAAAACACGTATAAGCCAAGTATTAATATATAAATATTATAATTAGTTTTTACACAAGGTACAGTTGATAAATACTTACAGTATTGAAATTAATAGGAGCATGAAATAATAACTTAGACTTTTTAAGTAAAGCCCAAATGAGGTCATTTCAATATTCGAGCTCAGTAATTGAAAGAAGGTAAAATATAAGGCCTTGGACAGGATTTGAACCTGCAAAATCTCAGTTTTGCCGGAACTGTGCGTTAAATCCAATTACGCTAACCGAGGCCGTATGGCTATAATTGGAAAATTCTACAAATCTATATCGTGTACAAGTAAACCATATATACAATCCTAAACAATTTCAATTACGTTTAGCAGTTTTGTCAATCATATCTGAAATTGTCAAGTTTGCTGACTTATGTCAGATATAGACAGGAAGCACCGCTCAAAATCACGGCTATAAGCCAAGTATTAATATATAAATATTATAATTAGTTTTTACACAAGGTAAGTTGATAAATACTTACGTATTGAAATTAATAAGATGAAATAATAAAAAAAAAGGGGATCATTTCAAATCGAGCTAGTAATTGAAAGAAGGAAAATATAAGGCCTTGGACAGGATTTGAACCTGCATCTCAGTTTTGCCGGAACTGTGCGTTATCCAATTACGCAACCGAGGCCGATGGCTATAATTGGAAAATTTACAAATCTAAATCGTGTACAAGTACCATATATAAACCTAACTTTCAATTACGTTTAGCATTTTGTCAATCAATCTGAAATTGTCAAGTTTCTGACTTATGTCAGATATAGACAGGAAGCACCGCTCAAAATCACGGCTATAAGCCAAGTATTAATATATAAATATTATAATTAGTTTTTACACAAGGTAAGTTGATAAATACTTACGTATTGAAATTAATAAGATGAAATAATAACTTAGACTTTTAAGTAAAGCCCAAATGATCATTTCAAATCGAGCTAGTAATTGAAAGAAGGAAAATATAAGGCCTTGGACAGGATTTGAACCTGCATCTCAGTTTTGCCGGAACTGTGCGTTATCCAATTACGCAACCGAGGCCGATGGCTATAATTGGAAAATTTACAAATCTAAATCGTGTACAAGTACCATATATAAACCTAACTTTCAATTACGTTTAGCATTTTGTCAATCAATCTGAAATTGTCAAGTTTCTGACTTATGTCAGATATAGACAGGAAGCACCGCTCAAAATCACGGCTATAAGCCAAGTATTAATATATAAATATTATAATTAGTTTTTACACAAGGTAAGTTGATAAATACTTACGTATTGAAATTAATAAGATGAAATAATAACTTAGACTTTTTAAGTAAAGCCCAAATGATCATTTCAAATCGAGCTAGTAATTGAAAGAAGTTGAAAATATAAGGCCTTGGACAGGATTTGAACCTAAGACATCTCAGTTTTGCGACTGATGCGTTATCCAATTATGCAACCGAGGCCGATGGTTTTTAAAATTTTTTTTTTGGAAAAAAAAGGGAACCCCAAAAAAAAAAGGGGGGAAATTTCCTTTTGGGGTTTAAAAAACCCTTTTTTGGGGGGAAAAAGGGAAAATTTTTGGAAAAATTTTAAAGGAAATTTTTAAAAAAAAAAGGTTTTAAAAAAATGGGGCCGGTTTTTTAAATTTTTTTTAAAAAAAAAAAGGGGAAAAAAAAAAATTTTTTGGGGGGAATTTTAAAGGTAAAAAAAATTTTAAAAATTTAAATTTTGGGAAGGGGGAAAAAAAAGGGGGTTTTTCAGAAACCCCCTTTTTTGGGGAAAAAAAAAAAATTTTTTTAAAAAAAAGGGGAGGAAATTTGGTTAAAGGGGAAAAAGGGGTTTAAAAGGGGGGAAAAAAAAAAAGGGGAAATTTTTTAAAAAGGAAATTTTAAAATTTTGGGGGGGGGTTTTTTAAAAAAGGGGAAAATAAAAAAAAAAAAAGGGGAAAAAAGGGGGGGTTTTAAAAAATTTTTGGGGGTTGGGAATTGGTTAAAAAATTTTTAAAAAAATTTAAATTTTTTAAATTTTGGGTTTGGAATTTTTAAAGGGGTTTTTTGGGAAAAAAGGGGTTTAAATTATTTTTTCCCAAAAAAAGGGGAAAAAATTTATTTAGAAGGGTTAAGGGAAAATTAAAAAAAAAAAAAAATTTTTTAAAAAAATTAGGTTTGGGAAAAGGGGTTTTTTTAAAATTAAAAATTTAAAAAAAATTTTATTAAAAGGGGGGTTTAAAAAAAGGGGAAAAAAAAGGGGGTTTTAAAAAAGAAAAAAATTTTTAAAAATTTTTTAAAAATTTTTTTAAATTAAAAAATTTTTTTTTTAAAAGGGGAAAAAAAAAAAAAAAAAAATTTTTTTAAAAAAAAAATTTTTAAAAAATTTTAAAAAATTTTTTTAAAAAAAAAATTTTTTAAAAATTTTAAAAAAAACCCAATAAAAAAAGGGAAAATTTTTTTTAAAAAAAAAAAAACCCCTTTTTTAAAAAAATTTTTTTTTAAAAAAAAAAAATTTTAAAAAAAAAAAGGGTTTTTTTAAAAAAAAATTAGTTAACAAAAATTTAAAAAAAATTTAAAACCAAAAAGGGGGAAAAATTTTTTTCCCCCCCCCCTTTTTTTTTAAAAATTTTTTTAAAAAAATTTTTTTTTTCCCCAAAATTGGGGATTTTTTTTTTAAAAAAATTTTTTTAAATTTTTTAAAAATTGGGAAAAAAAAAATTTTAAAAAAAATTTTTTTTTTTAAAAAATTTCAAAAATTTTTTCCCTTAACCCTTAACCAATCCAAAAAATTTTCCCAAACCAAAAATTTTCCCTTCCCCTTTTTTTTTAAATTTTTTTAAAAAAATTTAACCTTATTTTTAACCCCTTTTTCCTTAATTTTCCTAATTTTTTTTTTTTCCCCCCCTTTTTCCTTTTTTTTTTTCCATTAAACCTTTTTTTTTCCCTTTTTTTGGGTTGGGTTTTTAAAAAAAAAACCCCCTCCCCTTTTTCCCTACCCCTTTTCCCTTTAAAATTACCCCCTAAAATCCTTTAAAAATTTTTTTAAATTTTTTTTTCCCCCAATTTTTCCCCCCCCTTTTTTTTTTTTTTTTTTTTTTCCTTTTTTTTTTTTCTTCCTTTTCCCCTCAATTTTTAAAAAAATTTTTTCCCCCCCCCTTTTTTTTGGGTTTGGGTTTTGTTAAAAAAGGGGGGGGTTTTGGGTTTTGGAAAATTTGGGTTTTTTAAAAAAAATTTTTTTTAAAAACCATTTCCTTTTAAAAACCGACTATAATGGAACGTCATGTTCCAATTTTAAGTGATGGTACTTATTTGTTCAGAGCAGTTGCTTTAACAGTGGCAAAAGTAGTCGAAAAAATAAAAACAAGAGAAATTTATTTGCAGCGTTTATATTGGTCATCAATCTTATAGACTACCGGTTACTTACGCAGTGGAATATGAATTTAATGTCTATAGATTGAGAATACGCTGGCTATGTGGAATTACATTGCATAAGTCAACTGTTTCCAGAATACTCCTTTAGAGTACATACTGACGGCAACAAGTATATTTTTGAGTATGATGCTGACAACACTTCTGCAATTTACTCTTTACATGTGATATTTGATGGCGGTCATTACAGTGTGTTGGAATTTCGCTCATTACCTAATTCTGCGCAAAATTCTCACATAGTCTCTAATTCTGTGCAAGATAGAATATTTGTAGTCTTTGTTAAAAAGACGAAAAGAGGTTAACTTTTCTACCAGAAGGAAGCAGTACACGAGAGCAAGTTGCAAAACACCGAATAAAATATTCAATTACAAGGTTTTATAGATGTGCAGTCACTGAGACGGTCTGATGTGACTTCATATAATATGAGTTATTTAAGTTCAAGATGCAATTATTGTTCTGCACAGTATTGTTTGTGCGAAAAAAGTTCTTCCGCTTACTTTGCTCTGTGTTGTTGTAATGAAAAATTGCGGCATTTAGTTTATCCGATATTGGCAAAACATTATTTATCAGAAATATGGCGTTTCTAAAATTTTTAGAAACAATGTCCGGAAATACAACAATGCTTATCTCCTTATCATTTGGTGCACACATATCAGCACCAGCAGGATATGGCTCACATTGTTTTAGAATTCTCGGTATAGTGCATAACAAAATTTCATCTTTATATCCTGAAATACAAAATCCACCCTCTTATGGACAGTTGTACATATTAGATTTTTCTGAAGCTCAAGATACGGCTTTGAAATAGAGCAAGTACCTCATCAATACCTTGGAAGAAATTAATCGAGCCGTAGATGATATCAATCCTTATGTTTCTTCATATAAAACAATAGCAAAAAATAGCGGAAAAAAGACCCTAGCTTTTTAAAATAATAGGGCGTTCTTAATCTGATTACGCGTTTTTATCACGAACCGTAAGAGTACACTAGCGGATACAATAATCCTACGTGTGGTGAAGTTTGTAGCGAGATTATTTTTGTAGCAAACCAAAGTTGTTGTACAGTTCGAGCCCTACGTTGGGAATGCCAATATAGGGGAAAAATAATAGGCGGTTGAAACTATAAAATTTGCCGCTTCTGCAGCTAGCTTGGTTATTACTACTGGGAGATCATGAGAAAGGGCAGGGTTGAAATATTCTTCGTTAACCCGAAAATTAAACAAAATGAAGTTGGACGCCACTGTATCTACCAATATTAAAAAGAGTGTTTAAGGGTAGATACAGAAACCCTATTGGAATGAATTTTTTAAAACTTTTCATTTACTTTACTTAGAAAGCTAAACCTGTTAGAATCAGAAAATATCTATTGTATAACAAATTACTTTTATCCAAAAAAATTAAATCAATTCACAAAGTTTAGTGGCATGAAACAAAATTATTATTTTTCTTAATATTTCTTGGGTATTAAACCACTCAGAGTTTTATAATTGTCTTTATTTACGTTTGAATCCATGACCTAGGATCGAAACGTAAATAAAGACAATTATAATAACTCTGAGTGGTTTAATACCCAAGAAATAAAAAAATAAAAATAAATCACAACAAACATACAGAAAATTATTATTTATTATTATTTAATCAATTATCATTCCTAAAGAATCAAATGCCTTGAATAAGAAAATTTGTTTTTTCTGTGACGGGAAAAAATTTGACATTTAATGTTTCTTGACAGGTAACAAAATGTCACTTTTTCTGAATTTACTTTTTCCCCGGGAAAAAAGTACTCAAGCTTAGAAATAAGGCTCATCGAAATATTTTCATGCGAGAATATATTTTGACAGACCTATGGTTTGTGGCTGATCTCCAAAAGGAGATTTTAACCCTGTTAATAATGCAGGAAAATTAACCCTCAATTAATTTTGGATTATTATATTGTCGCATAAAAGGCGACAGAATTCATTAGAAACGAACAGAAAAGTGGAAACTTATACTGGACCTGCAGATGCATTTCAGGCAAAGGCTGAAAATAAAAGTCTGAGAGCGGAGCGTATTGTTGTTTTACTTTTTGTACTGGTAATCTGAGAAAGATGATGCAGAATTATCAGGACACAATGGCAATGATAAAAATATGGCGCACCTAATATTTTTGACATTCACGTGTGATCCTTTATGACCGCGAATAACTAATAGCATACAAGTTTACGAAAGTGCAAACAACAAGCCAGATATTACTGTTCTGTTTTTACGGAAGTAACAAAAACTTTTGCGTTTACTGAATCAAAAATAAATATTCGGTGAAGTTCAACCGCTTACACTGTATAGTTCTAGAAAAGTGTATTACCTCATATTCATCTTCTAATGTGCCTTAAAGAAGAATGTGAAATTCGAGGAATAAGTTATTAGTAACGTAGTTTGTGCAATGAACCAAATAAAGTGACCGCGGAAGAAACTTTTTAGAATTTAGTCAAAACAAATATGGCTCACGCTCCTTGCGGTGCGATAAATCTAAATTTCATATGTATGGTGTACAAAAAATGTAAACAAAAGTTTTCTAAAGAGTTTATGTATAAAACTAGAGAAAATGTTAAAGGTTACCCTTTATATCAAAGAAAAATTATGGCAGGAGCGTCACTAAACATATTCAAGGTATACAGATATTAAAGTTGACAATCGTTTCAAATTTCTCAATAACTGGTTTATGCTACTTTATTTTACTGCTTATGCAAGTGTAGAAATTTGTGCAACTTACATAGCATAAAGTATATCCACAAATATGTGTACAAATACACGATTGTGATAATTTGCAGGCAACCACAGACACTAATAATTTTGTTAATTATGATGAGGTGTCTCTTTTTAAAATAATCGATACGTTAGTTCATGTGAAACTGCATTTCGTATTTTCTCATTTCCGATGCATAAACAATCCCATGCTGTTATTCGATTGCCTGCTCATCTACACAATAAATAGCAAGTTTATTGTCATGGTGACGATGACACTGAAGAATTGTTTAGAGCAGAACTGAGAAACACTGAATTGACTGCTTGGTTTAGCCCAAATAGAAATCCAACTATAAAAAGCACATATTTATCAAGCAACGCCCATTTATTATGTTTTGGTTGATAAAAGTAAGCGAGCCTGGAAAAACGCTTTAGATCTGCTAAAATAATTAGCCGAATGTACAATGTTTTTCCTGTGGAATCTGAACAACATCGTCGCATTCTTTTACTTAATATTGTAGGTGCTAGCAGTTTTGAAGATTTAAGCAGCAGTGCAATGTAGTCTGCTTCAGGTCGACAACGAATGAATACGTTGTTTAGGTGAAGCATCTGTGTTGAAAATACCATTTCAATTGAGACAATTATTGTCTTTCATTTCGTAGGAGTATACAACCAACCATATTCTTAACCAACTCACTAATACACACGCGGCATGCAAACAAATAGCATGCGAAATTTAAAACATCCCTCGACCAATAATGGACTCCTCCAGAATCCTTCAAAATACAAAATAGAACCATCCGAACGTACAATATAAACAAACATAGCTATAGAAACAGCCACAAACGCTAGAGAAAGTTACTTCTTGTGTTCTCTCTTTAAGAAAACAGACCAAATTTCTTGAGAGGAACTTAATAATAGTGCAAGATGGAGGTCACCAAACTCCTCGTGCGTTAGGAGTTTTCCTTCAGATCATCTTATGGTGACAACCAAATCTAATCGAATAAATTTGGACCGATGCCAGTCCAAAGCCACGGTCACCAGGACCGCCTCGTCAGCATTGGTAACACTCCGCCGTCAGCCCGGTTCAATTTCTATCAATCAACGGAGACGACCGTATGCTAGCGACCGCTCACGAACCACTAAGTACAAAAACTCATAGACATACGTCTTCTACAATGTGCCGCATGCATTCAGCATGGACACTATTGCTTCTTGAAATATGAAATAAATAATTTAAAATCCATTACAAGAAGTAGCTGAAACTATCAAGAGAAAATGTACCTGTCTTGAGAAAATTAATACTAAACTAACACTAACCTGGATATAACGCATGCAATCAAGTCTTCCTAAATGTCGTAGATTCACCCTTGAAAAGAAAATAGCGTTACATTGCAAACATGATGTGAGGGTTAGTGCCTCGAATCTGGTTATTTTAAAACTACGTAATTAAACTTCATACGAAATATACAAATATTTAACAGTATTTTTTTACACAAGGGATGTAATATGTTACTTGATACAGAACTGAAGCCTGAAACACGAACGAGTCAACTCAATATAAAAGAAAAATTACTAGAATTTAGTGTATTTTATAATTAATCCCTACATTTTGTTATTTATTGTAGCGTTCTTGCCATTGCTTAAGGACACTAAAATTTACTATTTATTAGTCGGTCGAATATAAGCCTAATTATTCGCAAATATTTACAGAGTATCCTTCACGTATACAAATACCGCTACAGAGAATTTAAAACGTAGGGTAGCGTTTCACTAATTAGAAAGTTATAGCTTATTAAAATTTCCACCTTCAAATATCATGCTTTGACGTCATTGACCTGTGATGTATCATTAAATTTGATTTTGTTGTTCCAAATGTAGAACTCACAGTCTGGCATAGAGATATTGTTTGGATATTTTTGTGCGTAAACTGAGAATAATAAAGCCACAACCCTAAAGCTTGTGCTTTGTTCTGTATATTTAAATACATTGTAGTATATTTGCATTTCTCAGAATTACGTTGTAGTTACTAAATCTTGTGTAACCTTGTAATAGTCTGCCTCTTAAAAACTAGCTATGGGTAGTAGAAAGAACCTGCAATTGCTAAATAAATCGCGCACATGAATCTAACTTAGACTATCAAATTAGAAGATAATTATTAGCTTTGGACAATTGAAGTATATCCTAAAAGTAATAAAGGATGTAATCCGTCCAGAATTCTACTTTTGAGCGTCGCTTCCTGTCTATATCTGACGTAAGTTAAAAATATGATGCTGTCAAATATGATTGACAAAATGCCAAACGTAGTTCAAAGCTAAGTTGATGTATGGTTGCAAAAATGAATTAGATTTATATATCTTTCCTATTGTAATCTCTAATTTTTAAATAGACAATTTAGGTAATTTATAAAGACTCATATTTTAAATTAAGTTTCAGAGTAAGAGCAGTGTGTAAAAGTCAATTTAGTTTAATTTGAGGGTTTCTGGCAAGCCTACAATACAGGTGTTTGTCACTACACCGATAAACATTGAACCTAACTGAATTCAGACAAGGTTAATACGGTTTCTAATGAGACCAATATTAACACGACTTATAAAAGTAATTATTGTTCATTTAACAAGTCGCTGATGAATAATCATTTTATGAATAAAGAGATATACTGGACTCTATATTTAGTATACAAGATGTCTGTAGGAAGGAAGTTACTTTTCATTGATGTTTTATTTAAAATATTGTATTTGAAAGATTGAATAAGGACTTTTTCGTATTATTATAAATCTGATGAATGATTACTGATTTTATTAATCAGAGCGTTAGCAAAATTAAATAGACGATGGGCCAGTATAGATCATTCAGGCAATCCACAGTATTTTTATTAGGCATCCGACTTCGAATGGTCCATAGCAAACAAACCACACAAAACACACACACAACACGTGCACACACACACAAATATATATATATATATATATATGTATGTATTCATAAATCGTTTTCTTCTTGACTTTTCACTATATAACTTGTTTGAGTATGCCTATTTCAACCGATCATCATATAATTATATTGCCTACCTTAAAATATTCTGTCCGATATAAAATTAAAAACTAATATAGGCACATCAACTAGAAATGATATATACACAATTGTAAAATGATCAATGATTGTTTCAACCTATAACACAAGAAAAGCATACTCAAACAAATATATATATATATATATATATATATATATATATATATTACTCATATTTAGACCAGGGTAGAAAATTAAATAATCACATAAAATAATTTTAATCACCGTGTAGAAGCTTTGGGAAAAGGTACGCGAGTTATGTATCCCCCAATTACATATATATATTGATATATTGAATCTAATAGGAATTATTAGAAATTATTAAGTAAAAGTATAAGTTCAATGCAACATTGTAACAAAAATGTGTTAAAGTTTCAACGTTTTTTAAAAAACCAGCTCCAAAGGCCCGAACTTTAACTCGCGTTATTAAAAAAACGTGAAGCATAAAAATTCATTCGTTTCATTAAAAATAAGGGAGTTAAATTATGTACAAGACGCTTGCTATAAAAAAAAAAGGAAGCAGTATTAAAAGCTCTGCGTGTAATTTAATTATTCCTAGTAAAGAAACAAATAGAAAATTACGTGCAAAATTTATATTAATTAACTCAATTTTAAGTAACCGGTATTAAACAAAATGTACAGATAATAATTAATATTTGATTAGGAATCACTAAAAATTAAAGGGTATTAATTTTAATTGAAGTTAATTGAACCAGTAGGAACATATAATACGCATCAAAACTTGTAAAACCCAATAAAATGCAAATCGTAAAAGTGTTATTTAGAAGTATTATGTTTGAACACCTGTGTATTTTTAAAAAGCTCATTCTGCGTAAATTTTGCAGATAATTAATGGTTACAGAGAATCTTGGAGAAACCGTAGCTTAATAGTTACGAGAAATGCTAAAGGTGGGTTATTTCACAGTCCACATGGACTGAAATAATCGATAATAAAGAATATCAATTTGCACCAATAAGAACAGGGTAGATAGAGACAGATAATATGCCAAGACCGAGACACTTATAGTAAAAGGCGTGAGTGGAGCAACGTCACTGGGTTGCGATTGGTTGAAAGTAAAAGGCAAACTTGAGAGGTAAAATAACATTTCTGTATAAAATTTAATTAGTTATTTCCAGAAGTTGCGAGCCGTGTCGAAATTTCTGAGATTTAACAGGGCGAGTGCAAATTTCGTAAAATCGCATGCCGGGCTGCGGAATGGGAACCTAGCATGCGAAATTCTGAAGAATTGTCCGTTTTGGGGACTAGACCGACAGACAGGCTAACCGCTATATATACCCAGGTTAATATGAACAAGCTCTTTTAGATTTTGACTATTAGATGCTTTAAAAGCTCTCTTAGATTTTCGACTTAATTCAATGCGTTAAACAGTGCTTTTTAGTTTTCCGATTTTGATTAAATAATTTAAACAGTTTGCTCGTATATTTTGGTGATTTAAAACAGTTTGTTCTTTACGTGCTACAATGAATGTACTTTAGTGCACTTAGAAAAGAAGATACAAGGTAATAAAGTCTAGTATCACTGTACCAATTAGTCTAATTTGCAACGACAAATGAATACACAAAAGTAGGCAGTTTTGGCGTATATTGGTGAAAGAAGCATGAATTTCTTTACTATTTATCGGGGGTGTTAATAATTAAATGATTCGTAAACGTGTCTGGAGCCACAAAACAAGCTTCTGATATACACAAATGAGTTCCGGAAAAGCACTGAAACAACTTTAGATGAATGGTGGTGTAAATTTTAAAGGCGACCAGTAATCCGAGGACCTAAACATAACCCAGTTGGATTGGTGTGATTAACAGAGGACGATGTTCATTGACGCCACGAGTGCAGTAACCTTCAGGTAACTTATGCTTTGTTGTTGGATTTTGATGTTTTCGTGTGTGTTGAATAACTTTATAATTTATTTACTTAAAATGGACAGTAATGAAGTTGTACTAACAACAAATTTTTAATTTTAAGGTGAAATTTTCTTGTTGAAGTCGAAAGGAGTATTTAGTATTTATGTTCTTGATGAAAATTTGGGTATGTCTTTGAGCTCAATTAGACGAACCTGGTTAATTAACGTAAAGGGGTGGTAGATGCTCCCTTTGTACTCAGACTCAGGTCTGCATATATTGTTTTATTAATTAGTAGGCATCCTACAAGGACTTTAATTCTGGATGCACATTAAAATGATAACAGATTTAATCTTGAAATTTTCTGATACTGAAATTTATGCTGAATTTTAATTTTGAAATTTTAATGTATTGTGAATATTGATGTAAATAGAGTTAACGTTGGTGTTTGTGATAGGAATGTGTTTTTTTTTTATGAATGAGGATGAAGGTTTATCTAGGGGAGCAGCCGAGGCGATGAACAGAAGAAAGTCAACGGACCAGTTAAGTTAATAGCTTTTTGTAGGTTTCACAGCATTCTTTGACGCACAATTTGTGAGGCTCGATTCGAAAACCGTAGTTCCCGGATTTTGGTGGATTCACAGCATTCTTGACGCCCAATTCGTGAGGCTCGAATCTAATACAGGTTTCACGGCATACATGGCGACCCAAAAGTGAGGCTCGAGTTCCAAATAAAATTTTTGTGATTTTATTCCAGGAAACTGGCGATCTGAGAGAGAGAGTTTCTGTGTGTGTATAAATTTAAGAGTATTTTAGAGTGTGTGAGAGTGATTAGAACGTATGCAGAGAAAGGAGTGGTTAAGGAGTCAAGGAGGGAAATTGGAAGTGACGATAGTGCATTGTGTGGGAAAAATTCGAAAATGGAAGAAGCTGGAGGCAGTAGAGATCAGTCGAGGACGGAATCAGGGGATCAAGGAAATGAGTTAATGATGAGAATGTTAGAGGAAATGCGATTAGCTAGGGAGGAGTCCAACAGAAAATTAGAACTGCTAAGCGAAGAATCGAATAGAGCGAGGAGGAGTCCAAAAAATTAGAGCAGATAAGCGGGAAAATTGAACAAAATACTAAAGAATTTAAAGATAGTCTTACCGTGAAACTGGGGGAAGTAGAAAATAGGGTTGAAAAAAATGAGCGTGATATTACAGGTCTTCGACAGGAAATGGGACATTTAAGGTCCGAAGTACGCATTTTTTGTGAAGAAGAGATTAATATAAAAATGACTGAAGTGACGGACTCATGTAGAGATCAGTTAGGCAGAGTAGAACGCGAAGTTAGTATTCAAATATAACATGTGAAGTTTAACGGGGGATGGTCCCAGATTTTATACAGGTGGAGTATCATTGGACCAACACATGAAGTTTTATGGCGATAACAGGGTAAATCCACAAATTTTTATTAATAGTGTAAGAAATCTAGTGGGAAATTTATTTGACGAACAGACTAAACTGAATACGATAAAGGCTTTATTGAAAGACAACGCGGAAGCATGGTACAATTTAGTAGCACAGGACATAGACACCTACACGGACTTTGAAGACAGGTTTTAAAGCACTACTGGAGTGACCACAGACAAGACCAGGTACGAGACGACTTAATCACAGGAAATTTAAGGGAGAATTTTCAGGAAGTAGGGAGCAATATGCTATACGCAAGTATAGCATAAAGCAACTGAACCCACCACTGACGGACCGACAAATTATCAAGTATTTATCACGACACTTCGAGGTAGAAGTAAGACAACACGTAGCACTACAGAACATAGTGGACAGAGAAATGTTTTAGAATACCTGCAGAGGTACGACGACGTAAGTAGTGGACGACCTCGGGATAATAGGGAAAGACAGATCAACACAGTTAGGTTTGACAATAGACGGGACAACTATGCTAGACGGGGAATAGTTACGGATACCAGCGACAGAATTGGGAACAGCGACGACCATACGTTAGAAGTAATAGTTTAGGGGGACCTGCACCGAGACCGGAACCTACCAGAAGGAATAGTTCACCGGACATGAGGGGACTGCTAATACAGACACGGAACGAGTGGAAACGCCTAGGACATACGCTGAGGTGACAGCTAGACCAGGACCAAGTAGGAAAACAGACCTGGACAGGATTTTTAGAACGCGACAGACCACTAGATTTCAGTGTAAATGTATATGAACATCCACGTGAATTTTTCAAAATTGAGGAGGAAGAGGCCAGAAACTGTAGAAAAATTATGTTTGCCAATTATTAATATAGGAATTTTGAGAATAATGTAGAAGTATTACTTGATACAGGGGCAGAGGCGAGTTTAATATCGGAGGAATTCGTCAGCAAAATTAGGGATAAGGTTTGTGATAGAATTATGCCTATAAAGCGTAGCCATTTAGTAGCTCCAAATAAAAAGAAGTTTGCTGTAGTAAAAGGGTTGTGGTGCTTAGGATAGATATAGGAGGTTTAAGCTGTGAACAGGAGTTTAAACCTGGACTGAAGTTTCAGAGCATTTTAGGTGTTGACTGTATGATGCAGTTAGGGTTTTGATAGATATGGAAAGGAAGGTAATAAGGATTAAGGATAGGGTAGTGCCATGGAAGGGCAGTTATGAAGTCACAGAGGATGACACGGGGTTTAGTATTAATGTAGTAGAGGTAGAGGATGATGAAGTTAAACAGATCAACACGATAAGATGTCCAGAGGATAGGAGAGTAGAGGTTCAAGCTTTATTACAAAAACATGCAGAGTTAGTGGGGGTAGAAGCAACAGCAGCATATCGGGAGCAGGTGAAGGCAGAATTAATTAAAGATGCACGAAAAATTAATCAATGGACCAAACCGCAATTCCATTGTCCACCATCCATGGACACATTTTTGACAAGGTTAAATGGCAAGTTTGTTTTTAATAAAGTAGATTTAAGGAATTCATTCTGGCGGATTCCATTACACAAGAATTCTAGAAGGTACATAGGATTTTCCATAGAGGGAAAAATCGATAATTTTAAGGTAGTATCGTTTGGTTTGTCGGCAGAAAGAAAAAAAATAGTAAATGAGAAACAGACATGTGTAGGGACTGAAGAAGAAGTAATATGTAAGAGTCAGGATAATAGGGATGATAAGTTTATTGTATGTGAGATAATAGGGATGATAAGTATAGATATAGAAAGAGGAGAAATAGGGATGAAGAGTATTAGGTTGGTGAGAAGCAAGACTTGGAGGGTCAAGAAGAGAGTTAGATTTAAATAACTGGATGAACAAAGGATAGAGATAGGTGAATTTTAGTATAGATATAGAAAATAAAGCTAAGTATAGGATACATATGGGAAATAGTTAGAAATAGGTTTAGGATGAGAATAAAGAGTAAATGTAGGAAGAAAATAAGATAGGTTAAGTATAGATATTTCATATAAGATTAGTGAAGAGTTAGGAATAGAGTAAGAGTAGGATAGGCATATAGGATTAGGTAGGGGAAGTGAAGTATAGTGAAGATTAGTTAAAAGTTAGGAATAGGATAGGTATATAGGATGTATATAGGATTAGATGGATAAGTAAGATGAAGTTAGGGATAATTTCAGTTTATAAAATTAGGTGAGTTAGGAATAGGATAGGGATATAGGACAGGTGTAAATAATTTTTTTGATTGGATAAGGTAGGAAAGTTAGATAGATAAGGGTAGAGAGAGATAGGCATTTTTTTTTGTAAATTTTGTTTGCGGTTTAAATATTTTATATTTGAATTCAAATAAGTGGGATTATTTGTATTCAAATAGGGGGAAAATACTCATATTTAGACCAGGGTAGAAAATTAAATAATCACATAAAATAATTTTAATCACCGTGTAGAAGCTTTGGGAAAAGGTACGCGTTATTAAAAAACCGTAAAGCATAAAAATTCATTCGTTTCATTAAAAATAAGGGAGTTAAATTATGTACAAGACGCTTGCTATAAAAAAAAGGAAGCAGTATTAAAAAGCTCTGCGTGTAATTTAATTATTCCTAGTAAAGAAACAAATAGAAAATTACGTGCAAAATTTATATTAATTAACTCAATTTTAAGTAACCGGTATTAAACAAAATGTACAGATAATAATTAATATTTGATTAGGAGTCACTAAAAATTAAAGGGTATTAATTTTAATTGAAGTTAATTGAACCAGTAGGAACATATAATACGCATCAAAACTTGTAAAAACCCAATAAAATGCAAATCGTAGAAGTGTTATTTAGAAGTATTATGTTTGAACACCTGTGTATTTTTAAAAAAGCTCATTCTGCGTAAATTTTGCAGATAATTAATGGTTACAGAGAATCTTGGAGAAACCGTAGCTTAATAGTTACGAGAAATGCTAAAGGTGGGTTATTTCACAGTCCACATGGACTGAAATAATCGATAATAAAGAATATCAATTTGCACCAATAAGAACAGGGTAGATAGAGACAGATAATATGCGCAAGACCGAGACACATATAGTAAAAGGCGTGAGTGGAGCAACGTCACTGGGTTGCGATTGGTTGAAAGTAAAAGGCAAACTTGAGAGGTAAAAATAACATTTCTGTATAAAATTTAATTAGTTATTTCCAGAAGTTGCGAGCCGTGTCGAAATTTCTGAGATTTAACTGGGGCGAGTGCAAATTTCGTAAAAATCGCATGCCGGGCTGCGGAATGGGAACCTAGCATGCGAAATTCTGAAGAATTGTCCGTTTTGGGGACTAGACCGACAGACAGGCTAACCGCTATATATACCCAGGTTAATATGAACAAGCTCTCTTAGATTTTGACTATTAGATGCTTTAAAAGCTCTCTTAGATTTTCGACTTGATTCAATGCGTTAAACAGTGCTTTTTAGTTTTCCGATTTTGATTAAATAATTTAAACAGTTTGCTCGTATATTTTGGTGATTTAAAACAGTTTGTTCTTTACGTGCTACAATGAATGTACTTTAGTGCACTTAGAAAAGAAGATACAAGGTAATAAAGTCTAGTATCACTGTACTAATTAGTCTAATTTGCAACGACAAATGAATACACAAAAGTAGGCAGTTTTGGCGTATATTGGTGAAAGAAGCATGGATTTCTTTGCTATTTTTCGGGGGTGTTAATAATTAAATGATTCGTAAACGTGTCTGGAGCCACAAAACAAGCTTCTGATATACACAAATGAGCTCCGAAAAAGCACTGAAACAACTTTAGATGAATGGTGGTGTAAATTTTAAAGGCGACCAATAATCCGAGGACCTAAACATAACCCAGTTGGATTGGTGTGATTAACAGAGGACGATGTTCATTGACGCCACGAGTGCAGTAACCTTCAGGTAACTTATGCTTTGTTGTTGGATTTTGATGTTTTCGTGTGTGTTGAATAACTTTATAATTTATTTACTTAAAATGGACAGTAATGAAGTTGTACTAACAACAAATTTTTAATTTTAAGGTGAAATTTTCTTGTTGAAGTCGAAAGGAGTATTTAGTATTTATGTTCTTGATGAAAATTTGGGTATGTCTTTGAGCTCAATTAGACGAACCTGGTTAATTAACGTAAAGGGGTGGTAGATGCTCCCTTTGTACTCAGACTCAGGTCTGCATATATTGTTATATTAATTAGTAGGCATCCTACAAGGACTTTAATTCTGGATGCACATTAAAATGATAACAGATTTAATCTTGAAATTTTCTGATACTGAAATTTATGCTGAATTTTAATTTTGAAATTTTAATGTATTGTGAATATTGATGTAAATAGAGTTAACGTTGGTGTTTGTGATAGGGATGTGTTTTTTTTATGAATGAGGATGAAGGTTTATCTAGGGAGCAGCCGAGGCGATGAACAGAAGAAAGTCAACGGACCAGTTAAGTTAATAGCTTTTTGTAGGTTTCACAGCATTCTTTGACGCACAATTTGTGAGGCTCGATTCGAAAACCGTAGTTCCCGGATTTTGGTGGATTCACAGCATTCTTGACGCCCAATTCGTGAGGCTCGAATCTAATACAGGTTTCACAGCAACCGATGTGACTGATGTGTTTTCGAAATTTACCAAATTATATCCCACTCGGGATTGTAACACAGTCGGAACAAACAAGAAATTGGAACAATTTTGTAGGGAAGTAGGAACTTTTAAACGAGTATTAGCAAACAATGCTACATATTTTAATAATCAAAGATTTAGGGATTATTGGGAGGGCAAAACATCAAAGTGGTGTTTTGCAGCATAAGGCATCCTCAAGCTAATCCAGCTGAGCGATATATTCAAGAGACAGTTAAATTCTTGCGTTTGGCTTCACATAGGAATCATCGTTTATGGGAGGACAATTTGTCCAAGGTTGAATCTTTATCAATGAAACCCTAGTACCGTGACAGAAACCAGTCCCATTATGCTGATCAAGCAACAGTATCCCGAAAGGCCATGGCAAATTGTGCCTAGGGACGATGAATTTCAACAACTTTTGGTAGATGTGAGGAGAGGTTAAGGAAGAGAGCTGAAAAATATACAAGGAAGATGAACGCAAGAATTAGAAAGAGGGTAAAATTTAAAGTGGGAGACCAGGTAGTAGTAATAAGCTTGAGAGTAGGGAAGAGAGATAGGATGACATGTGCTAAACTACACTTGCCATATGACGGACCTTTTGAGATAGATGAAGTAGTAGGGGAGTGCACGTATTTATTAAGGGAAGTAGGTACGGGAAATGAGAGGGGACGGTTTCACGTCAATCTACTATTCCCTTATACCAGAGAACCAGCACCACAAGAGAAATAGGTGTATATAGAAGAATAGTAGTAGGATAGGTATATAGGATTAGGTAGGGGGAAGTAAAGTATAGTGAAGATTAGTTAAAAGTTAAGAATAGGATAGGTATATAGGATGTATATAGGATTAGATGGATAAGTAGGATGAAGTTAGGAATAATTTCAGTTTATAAAATGAGGTGATAGTTAGGAATAGGATAGGGATATAGGATAGGTGTAAATATTTTTTTTGGATTGGATATAAGTTAGGTAAGATAGATAGATAAGGGTAGAGAGAGATAGGCAATTTTTTTTGTAAATTTTGTTTGCGATTTCAATGTTTTATATTTGAATTCGAATAAGTGGGATTATTTGTATTCAAATAGGGGGAAAATACTCATATTTAGACCAGGGTAGAAAATTAAATAATCACATCAAATAATTTTAAGCACCGTGTAGAAGCTTTGGGAAAAGGTACGCGTTATTAAAAAACCGTGAAGCATAAAAATTCATTCGTTTCATTAAAAATAAGGGAGTTAAATTATGTACAAGACGCTTGCTATAAAAAAAAGGAAGCAGTATTAAAAAGCTCTACGTGTAATTTAATTATTCCTAGTAAAGAAACAAATAAAAATTACGTGCAAAATTTATATTAATTAACTCAATTTTAAGTAAGCGGTATTAAACAAAATGTACAGATAATAATTAATATTTGATTAGGAGTCACTAAAAATTAAAGGGTATTATTTTAATTGGAGTTAATTGAACCATTAGTAACATATAATATCTATAAAAACTTGTAAAAACCCAATAAAATGCAAATCGTAGAAGTGTTATTTAGAAGTATTATGTTTGAACACCTGCGTATTTTTAAAAGGCTCATTCTGCGTAAATTTGGCAGATAACAAATGGTTACAGAGAATCTTGGAGAAACCGTAGCTTAATAGTTACGGGAAATGCTAAAGGTGGGTTATTTCACAGTCCACATGGACGCGTACCTTTTCCCAAAGCTTCTACACGGTGCTTAAAATTATTTGATGTGATTATTTAATTTTCTACCCTGGTCTAAATATGAGTATTTTCCCCCTATTTGAATACAAATAATCCCACTTATTCGAATTCAAATATAAAACATTGAAATCGCAAACAAAATTTACAAAAAAAATTGCCTATCTCTCTCTACCCTTATCTATCTATCTTACCTAACTTATATCCAATCCAAAAAAAATATTTACACCTATCCTATATCCCTATCCTATTCCTAACTATCACCTCATTTTATAAACTGAAATTATTCCTAACTTCATCCTACTTATCCATCTAATCCTATATACATCCTATATACCTATCCTATTCTTAACTTTTAACTAATCTTCACTATACTTTACTTCCCCCTACCTAATCCTATATACCTATCCTACTACTATTCTTCTATATACACCTATTTCTCTTGTGGTGCTGGTTCTCTGGTATAAGGGAATAGTAGATTGACGTGAAACCGTCCCCTCTCATTTCCCGTACCTACTTCCCTTAATAAATACGTGCACTCCCCTACTACTTCATCTATCTCAAAAGGTCCCTCATATGGCAAGTGTAGTTTAGCACATGTCATCCTATCTCTCTTCCCTACTCTCAAGCTTATTACTACTACCTGGTCTCCCACTTTAAATTTTACCCTCTTTCTAATTCTTGCGTTCATCTTCCTTGTATATTTTTCAGCTCTCTTCCTTAACCTCTCCCTCACATCTACCAAAAGTTGTTGAAATTCATCGTCCCTAGGCACAATTTGCCATGGCCTTTCGGGATACTGTTGCTTGATCAGCATAATGGGACTGGTTTCTGTCACGGTACTAGGGGTTTCATTGATAAAAGATTCAACCTTGGACAAATTGTCCTCCCATAAACGATGATTCCTATGTGAAGCCAAACGCAAGAATTTAACTGTCTCTTGAATATATCGCTCAGCTGGATTAGCTTGAGGATGCCTTATGCTGCAAAACACCACTTTGATGTTTTGCCTCTCCCAATAATCCCTAAATCTTTGATTATTAAAATATGTAGCATTGTTTGCTAATACTCGTTTAAAAGTTCCTACTTCCCTACAAAATTGTTCCAATTTCTTGTTTGTTCCGACTGTGTTACAATCCCGAGTGGGATATAATTTGGTAAATTTCGAAAACACATCAGTCACATCGGTTGCTGTGAAACCTGTATTAGATTCGAGCCTCACGAATTGGGCGTCAAGAATGCTGTGAATCCACCAAAATCCGGGAACTACGGTTTTCGAATCGAGCCTCACAAATTGTGCGTCAAAGAATGCTGTGAAAACTACAAAAAGCTATTAACTTAACTGGTCCGTTGACTTTCTTCTGTTCATCGCCTCGGCTGCTCCCCTAGATAAACCTTCATCCTCATTCATAAAAAAAAAACACATTCCTATCACAAACACCAACGTTAACTCTATTTACATCAATATTCACAATACATTAAAATTTCAAAATTAAAATTCAGCATAAATTTCAGTATCAGAAAATTTCAAGATTAAATCTGTTATCATTTTAATGTGCATCCAGAATTAAAGTCCTTGTAGGATGCCTACTAATTAATATAACAATATATGCAGACCTGAGTCTGAGTACAAAGGGAGCATCTACCACCCCTTTACGTTAATTAACCAGGTTCGTCTAATTGAGCTCAAAGACATACCCAAATTTTCATCAAGAACATAAATACTAAATACTCCTTTCGACTTCAACAAGAAAATTTCACCTTAAAATTAAAAATTTGTTGTTAGTACAACTTCATTACTGTCCATTTTAAGTAAATAAATTATAAAGTTATTCAACACACACGAAAACATCAAAATCCAACAACAAAGCATAAGTTACCTGAAGGTTACTGCACTCGTGGCGTCAATGAACATCGTCCTCTGTTAATCACACCAATCCAACTGGGTTATGTTTGGGTCCTCGGATTATTGGTCGCCTTTAAAATTTACACCACCATTCATCTAAAGTTGTTTCAGTGCTTTTTCGGAGCTCATTTGTGTATATCAGAAGCTTGTTTTGTGGCTCCAGACACGTTTACGAATCATTTAATTATTAACACCCCCGAAAAATAGCAAAGAAATCCATGCTTCTTTCACCAATATACGCCAAAACTGCCTACTTTTGTGTATTCATTTGTCGTTGCAAATTAGACTAATTAGTACAGTGATACTAGACTTTATTACCTTGTATCTTCTTTTCTAAGTGCACTAAAGTACATTCATTGTAGCACGTAAAGAACAAACTGTTTTAAATCACCAAAATATACGAGCAAACTGTTTAAATTATTTAATCAAAATCGGAAAACTAAAAAGCACTGTTTAACGCATTGAATCAAGTCGAAAATCTAAGAGAGCTTTTAAAGCATCTAATAGTCAAAATCTAAGAGAGTTTGTTCATATTAACCTGGGTATATATAGCGGTTAGCCTGTCTGTCGGTCTAGTCCCCAAAACGGACAATTCTTCAGAATTTCGCATTGGCCCATTCCGCAGCCCGGCATGCGATTTTTACGAAATTTGCACTCGCCCCAGTTAAATCTCAGAAATTTCGACACGGCTCGCAACTTCTGGAAATAACTAATTAAATTTTATACAGAAATGTTATTTTTTACCTCTCAAGTTTGCCTTTTACTTTCAACCAATCGCAACCCAGTGACGTTGCTCCACTCACGCCTTTTACTATATGTGTCTCGGTCTTGCGCAATTATCTGTCTCTATCTACCCTGTTCTTATTGGTGCAAATTGATATTCTTTATTATCGATTATTTCAGTCCATGTGGACTGTGAAATAACCCACCTTTAGCATTTCTCGTAACTATTAAGCTACGGTTTCTCCAAGATTCTCTGTAATCATTAATTATCTGCAAAATTTACGCAGAATGAGCTTTTTTTAAAAATACACAGGTGTTCAAACATAATACTTCTAAATAACACTTCTACGATTTGCATTTTATTGGGGTTTTACAAGTTTTGATGCGTATTATATGTTCCTACTGGTTCAATTAACTTCAATTAAAATTAATACCCTTTAATTTTTAGTGACTCCTAATCAAATATTAATTATTATCTGTACATTTTGTTTAATACCGGTTACTTAAAATTGAGTTAATTAATATAAATTTTGGTAATTTTCTATTTGTTTCTTTACTAGGAATAATTAAATTAACGCAGAGCTTTTAATACTGCTTCCTTTTTTATAGCAAGCGTCTTGTACATAATTTAACTCCTTATTTTTAATGAAACGAATGAATTTTTATGCTTTACGGTTTTTAATAACCGTACCTTTTCCCAAAGCTTCTACACGGTGATTAAAATTATTTTATGTGATTATTTAATTTTCTACCCTGGTCTAAATATGAGTATTTTCCCCCTATTTGAATACAAATAATCCCACTTATTTGAATTCAAATATAAAATATTTAAACCGCAAACAAAATTTACAAAAAAAAAATGCCTATCTCTCTCTACCCTTATCTATCTAACTTTCCTACCTTATCCAATCAAAAAAATTATTTACACCTGTCCTATATCCCTATCCTATTCCTAACTCACCTAATTTTATAAACTGAAATTATCCCTAACTTCATCTTACTTATCCATCTAATCCTATATACATCCTATATACCTATCCTATTCCTAACTTTTAACTAATCTTCACTATACTTCACTTCCCTACCTAATCCTATATGCCTATCCTACTCTTACTCTATTCCTAACTCTTCACTAATCTTATATGAAATATCTATACTTAACCTATCTTATTTTCTTTCATTTACTCTTTATTCTCATCCTAAACCTATTTCTAACTATTTCCCATATGTATCCTATACTTAGCTTTATTTTCTATATCTATACTAAAATTCACCTATCTCTATCCTTTGTTCATCCAGTTATTTAAATCTAACTCTCTTCTTGACCCTCCAAGTCTTGCTTCTCACCAACCTAATACTCTTCATCCCTATTTCTCCTCTTTCTATATCTATACTTATCATCCCTATTATCTCACATACAATAAACTTATCATCCCTATTATCCTGACTCTTACATATTACTTCTTCTTCAGTCCCTACACATGTCTGTTTCTCATTTACTATTTTTTTTCTTTCTGCCGACAAACTAAACGATACTACCTTAAAATTATCGATTTTTCCCTCTATGGAAAATCCTATGTACCTTCTAGAATTCTTGTGTAATGGAATCCGCCAGAATGAATTCCTTAAATCTACTTTATTAAAAACAAACTTGCCATTTAACCTTGTCAAAAATGTGTCCATGGATGGTGGACAATGGAATTGCGGTTTGGTCCATTGATTAATTTTTCGTGCATCTTTAATTAATTCTGCCTTCACCTGCTCCCGATATGCTGCTGTTGCTTCTACCCCCACTAATTCTGCATGTTTTTGTAATAAAGCTTGAACCTCTACTCTCCTATCCTCTGGACATCTTATCGTGTTGATCTGTTTAACTTCATCATCCTCTACCTCTACTACATTAATACTAAACCCCGTGTCATCCTCTGTGACTTCATAACTGCCCTTCCATGGCACTACCCTATCCTTAATCCTTATTACCTTCCTTTCCATATCTATCAAAACTCCTAACTGCATCATACAGTCAACACCTAAAATGCTCTGAAACTTCAGTCCAGGTACAATTACAAACTCCTGTTCACAGCTTAAACCTCCTATATCTATCCTAAGCACCACAACCCTTTTTACTACAGCAAACTTCTTTTTATTTGGAGCTACTAAATGGCTACGCTTTATAGGCATAATTCTATCACAAACCTTATCCCTAATTTTGCTGACGAATTCCTCCGATATTAAACTCGCCTCTGCCCCTGTATCAAGTAATACTTCTACATTATTCTCAAAAATTCCTATATTAATAATTGGCAAACATAATTTTTCTACAGTTTCTGGCTCTACTTCCTCCTCAATTTTGAAAAATTCACGTGGATGTTCATATACATTTACACTGAAATCTAGTGGTCTGTCGCGTTCTAAAAATCCTGTCCAGGTCTGTTTTCCCTACTTGGTCCTGGTCTAGCTGTCACCTCAGCGTATGTCCTAGGCGTTTCCACTTGTTCCGTGTCTGTATTAGCAGTCCCCCTCATGTCCGGTGAACTATTCCTTCTGGTAGGTTCCGGTCTCGGTGCAGGTCCCCTTCCTAAACTATTACTTCTAACGTATGGTCGTCGCTGTTCCCAATTCTGTCGCTGGTATCCGTAACTATTCCCCCGTCTAGCATAGTTGTCCCGTCTATTGTCAAACCTAACTGTGTTGATCTGTCTTTCCCTATTATCCCGAGGTCGTCCACTACTTACGTCGTCGTACCTCTGCAGGTATTCTAAAAACATTTCTCTGTCCACTATGTTCTGTAGTGCTGCGTGTTGTCTTACTTCTACCTCGAAGTGTCGTGATAAATACTTGATAATTTGTCGGTCCGTCAGTGGTGGGTTCAGTTGCTTTGCTATGCTATACTTGCGTATAGCATATTGCTCCCTACTTCCTGAAAATTCTCCCTTAAATTTCCCTGTGATTAAGTCGTCTCGTACCTGGTCTTGTCTGTGGTCACTCCAGTAGTGCTTTAAAAACCTGTCTTCAAAGTCCGTGTAGGTGTCTATGTCCTGTGCTACTAAATTGTACCATGCTTCCGCGTTGTCTTTCAATAAAGCCTTTATCGTATTCAGTTTAGTCTGTTCGTCAAATAAATTTCCCACTAGATTTCTTACACTATTAATAAAAATTTGTGGATTTACCCTGTTATCGCCATAAAACTTCATGTGTTGGTCCAATGATACTCCACCTGTATAAAATCTGGGACCATCCCCCGTTAAACTTCACATGTTATATTTGATACTACTAACTTCGCGTTCTACTCTGCCTAACTGATCTCTACATGAGTCCGTCACTTCAGTCATTTTTATATTAATCTCTTCTTCACAAAAAATGCGTACTTCGGACCTTAAATGTCCCATTTCCTGTCGAAGACCTGTAATATCACGCTCATTTTTTTCAACCCTATTTTCTACTTCCCCCAGTTTCACGGTAAGACTATCTTTAAATTCTTTAGTATTTTGTTCAATTTTCCCGCTTATCTGCTCTAATTTTTGGTTGGACTCCTCCCTCGCTCTATTCGATTCTTCGCTTAGCAGTTCTAATTTTCTGTTGGACTCCTCCCTAGCTAATCGCATTTCCTCTAACATTCTCATCATTAACTCATTTCCTTGATCCCCTGATTCCGTCCTCGACTGATCTCTACTGCCTCCAGCTTCTTCCATTTTCGAATTTTTCCCACACAATGCACTATCGTCACTTCCAATTTCCACTCCTTGACTCCTTAACCACTCCTTTCTCTGCATACGTTCTAATCACTCTCACACACTCTAAAATACTCTTAAATTTATACACACACAGAAACTCTCTCTCAGATCGCCAGTTTCCTGGAATAAAATCACAAAAATTTTATTTGGAACTCGAGCCTCACTTTTGGGTCGCCATGTATGCCGTGAAACCTGTATTAGATTCGAGCCTCACGAATTGGGCGTCAAGAATGCTGTGAATCCACCAAAATCCGGGAACTACGGTTTTCGAATCGAGCCTCACAAATTGTGCGTCAAAGAATGCTGTGAAACCTACAAAAAGCTATTAACTTAACTGGTCCGTTGACTTTCTTCTGTTCATCGCCTCGGCTGCTCCCCTAGATAAACCTTCATCCTCATTCATAAAAAAAAAACACATTCCTATCACAAACACCAACGTTAACTCTATTTACATCAATATTCACAATACATTAAAATTTCAAAATTAAAATTCAGCATAAATTTCAGTATCAGAAAATTTCAAGATTAAATCTGTTATCATTTTAATGTGCATCCAGAATTAAAGTCCTTGTAGGATGCCTACTAATTAATAAAACAATATATGCAGACCTGAGTCTGAGTACAAAGGAGCATCTACCACCCTTTACGTTAATTAACCAGGTTCGTCTAATTGAGCTCAAAGACATACCCAAATTTTCATCAAGAACATAAATACTAAATACTCCTTTCGACTTCAACAAGAAAATTTCACCTTAAAATTAAAAATTTGTTGTTAGTACAACTTCATTACTGTCCATTTTAAGTAAATAAATTATAAAGTTATTCAACACACACGAAAACATCAAAATCCAACAACAAAGCATAAGTTACCTGAAGGTTACTGCACTCGTGGCGTCAATGAACATCGTCCTCTGTTAATCACACCAATCCAACTGGGTTATGTTTAGGTCCTCGGATTACTGGTCGCCTTTAAAATTTACACCACCATTCATCTAAAGTTGTTTCAGTGCTTTTCCGGAACTCATTTGTGTATATCAGAAGCTTGTTTTGTGGCTCCAGACACGTTTACGAATCATTTAATTATTAACACCCCGATAAATAGCAAAGAAATTCATGCTTCTTTCACCAATATACGCCAAAACTGCCTACTTTTGTGTATTCATTTGTCGTTGCAAATTAGACTAATTGGTACAGTGATACTAGACTTTATTACCTTGTATCTTCTTTTCTAAGTGCACTAAAGTACATTCATTGTAGCACGTAAAGAACAAACTGTTTTAAATCACCAAAATATACGAGCAAACTGTTTAAATTATTTAATCAAAATCGGAAAACTAAAAAGCACTGTTTAACGCATTGAATCAAGTCGAAAATCTAAGAGAGCTTTTAAAGCATCTAATAGTCAAAATCTAAAAGAGCTTGTTCATATTAACCTGGGTATATATAGCGGTTAGCCTGTCTGTCGGTCTAGTCCCCAAAACGGACAATTCTTCAGAATTTCGCATGCTAGGTTCCCATTCCGCAGCCCGGCATGCGATTTTTACGAAATTTGCACTCGCCCCTGTTAAATCTCAGAAATTTCGACACGGCTCGCAACTTCTGGAAATAACTAATTAAATTTTATACAGAAATGTTATTTTTACCTCTCAAGTTTGCCTTTTACTTTCAACCAATCGCAACCCAGTGACGTTGCTCCACTCACGCCTTTTACTATAAGTGTCTCGGTCTTGCGCATATTATCTGTCTCTATCTACCCTGTTCTTATTGGTGCAAATTGATATTCTTTATTATCGATTATTTCAGTCCATGTGGACTGTGAAATAACCCACCTTTAGCATTTCTCGTAACTATTAAGCTACGGTTTCTCCAAGATTCTCTGTAACCATTAATTATCTGCAAAATTTACGCAGAATGAGCTTTTTTTAAAAATACACAGGTGTTCAAACATAATACTTCTAAATAACACTTTTACGATTTGCATTTTATTGGGTTTTTACAAGTTTTGATGCGTATTATATGTTCCTACTGGTTCAATTAACTTCAATTAAAATTAATACCCTTTAATTTTTAGTGATTCCTAATCAAATATTAATTATTATCTGTACATTTTGTTTAATACCGGTTACTTAAAATTGAGTTAATTAATATAAATTTTGCACGTAATTTTCTATTTGTTTCTTTACTAGGAATAATTAAATTACACGCAGAGCTTTTAATACTGCTTCCTTTTTTTTTTATAGCAAGCGTCTTGTACATAATTTAACTCCCTTATTTTTAATGAAACGAATGAATTTTTATGCTTCACGGTTTTTTAATAACGCGAGTTAAAGTTCGGGCCTTTGGAGCTGGTTTTTTAAAAAACGTTGAAACTTTAACACATTTTTGTTACAATGTTGCATTGAACTTATACTTTTACTTAATAATTTCTAATAATTCCTATTAGATTCAATATATCAATATATATATGTAATTGGGGATACATAACTCGTACCTTTTCCCAAAGCTTCTACACGGTGATTAAAATTATTTTATGTGATTATTTAATTTTCTACCCTGGTCTAAATATGAGTAATATATATATATATATATATATATATATATATATATATATATATTTGTTTGAGTATGCTTTTCTTGTGTTATAGGTTGAAACAATCATTGATCATTTTACAATTGTGTATATATCATTTCTAGTTGATGTGCCTATATTAGTTTTTAATTTTATATCGGACAGAATATTTTAAGGTAGGCAATATAATTATATGATGATCGGTTGAAATAGGCATACTCAAACAAGTTATATAGTGAAAAGTCAAGAAGAAAACGATTTATGAATACATACAATATATATATATATATATGTGTGTGTGTGTGTGTGTGCACGTGTTGTGTGTGTGTGTTTGTGTGGTGTTTGCTATGGACCATTCGAAGTCGGATGCCTAATAAAAAATACTGTGGATTGCCTGAATGATCTATACTGGCCCATCGTCTATTTAATTTTGCTAACGCTCTGATTAATAAAATCAGTAATCATTCATCAGATTTATAATAATACGAAAAAGTCCTTATTCAATCTTTCAAATACAATATTTTAAATAAAACATCAATGAAAAGTAACTTCCTTCCTACAGACATCTTGTATACTAAATATAGAGTCCAGTATATCTCTTTATTCATAAAATGATTATTCATCAGCGACTTGTTAAATGAACAATAATTACTTTTATAAGTCGTGTTAATATTGGTCTCATTAGAAACCGTATTAACCTTGTCTGAATTCAGTTAGGTTCAATGTTTATCGTGTGTAGTGACAAACACCTGTATTGTAGGCTTGCCAGAAACCCTCAAATTAAACTAAATTGACTTTTACACACTGCTCTTACTCTGAAACTTAATTTAAAATATGAGTCTTTATAAATTACCTAAATTGTCTATTTAAAAATTAGAGATTACAATAGGAAAGATATATAAATCTAATTCATTTTTGCAACCATACATCAACTTAGCTTTGAACTACGTTTGGCATTTTGTCAATCATATTTGACAGCATCATATTTTTAACTTACGTCAGATATAGACAGGAAGCGACGCTCAAAAGTAGAATTCTGGACGGATTACATCCTTTATTACTTTTAGGATATACTTCAATTGTCCAAAGCTAATAATTATCTTCTAATTTGATAGTCTAAGTTAGATTCATGTGCGCGATTTATTTAGCAATTGCAGGTTCTTTCTACTACCCATAGCTAGTTTTTAAGAGGCAGACTATTACAAGGTTACACAAGATTTAGTAACTACAACGTAATTCTGAGAAATGCAAATATACTACAATGTATTTAAATATACAGAACAAAGCACAAGCTTTAGGGTTGTGGCTTTATTATTCTCAGTTTACGCACAAAAATATCCAAACAATATCTCTATGCCAGACTGTGAGTTCTACATTTGGAACAACAAAATCAAATTTAATGATACATCACAGGTCAATGACGTCAAAGCATGATATTTGAAGGTGGAAATTTTAATAAGCTATAACTTTCTAATTAGTGAAACGCTACCCTACGTTTTAAATTCTCTGTAGCGGTATTTGTATACGTGAAGGATACTCTGTAAATATTTGCGAATAATTAGGCTTATATTCGACCGACTAATAAATAGTTTTATTTTAAGCAATGGCAAGAACGCTACAATAAATAACAAAATTGGGATTAATTATAAAATACACTAAATTCTAGTAATTTTTCTTTTATATTGAGTTGACTCGTTCGTGTTTCAGGCTTCAGTTCTGTATCAAGTAACATATTACATCCCTTGTGTAAAAAAATACTGTTAAATATTTGTATATTTCGTATGAAGTTTAATTACGTAGTTTTAAAATAACCAGATTCGAGGCACTAACCCTCACATCATGTTTGCAATGTAACGCTATTTTCTTTTCAAGGGTGAATCTACGACATTTAGGAAGACTTGATTGCATGCGTTATATCCAGGTTAGTGTTAGTTTAGTATTAATTTTCTCAAGACAGGTACATTTTCTCTTGATAGTTTCAGCTACTTCTTGTAATGGATTTTAAATTATTTATTTCATATTTCAAGAAGCAATAGTGTCCATGCTGAATGCATGCGGCACATTGTAGAAGACGTATGTCTATGAGTTTTGTACTTAGTGGTTCGTGAGCGGGTCATACGGTCGTCTCCGTTGATTGATAGAAATTGAACCGGGCTGACGGCGGAGTGTTACCAATGCTGACGAGGCGGTCCTGGTGACCGTGGCTTTGGACTGGCATCGGTCCAAATTTATTCGATTTTTGGTTGTCACCATAAGATGATCTGAAGGAAAACTCCTAACGCACGAGGAGTTTGGTGACCTCCATCTTGCACTATTATTAAGTTCCTCTCAAGAAATTTGGTCTGTTTTCTTAAAGAGAGAACACAAGAAGTAACTTTCTCTAGCGTTTGTGGCTGTTTCTATAGCTATGTTTGTTTATATTGTACGTTCGGATGGTTCTATTTTGTCTTTTGAAGGATTCTGGAGGAGTCCCGGATTGGTCGAGGGATGTTTTAAATTTCGCATGCTATTTGTTTGCATGCCGCGGTGTGTATTAGTGAGTTGGTTAAGAATATGGTTGGTTGTATACTCCTACGAAATGAAAGACAATAATTGTCTCAATTGAAATGGTATTTTCAACACAGATGCTTCACCTAAACAACGTATTCATTCGTTGTCGACCTGAAGCAGACTACATTGCACTGCTGCTTAAATCTTCAAAACTGCTAGCACCTACAATATTAAGTAAAAGAATGCGACGATGTTGTTCAGATTCCACAGGAAAAACATTGTACATTCGGCTAATTATTTTAGCAGATCTAAAGCGTTTTTTCCAGGCTCGCTTACTTTTATCAACCAAAACATAATAAATGGGCGTTGCTTGATAAATATGTGCTTTTTATAGTTGGATTTCTATTTGGGCTAAACCAAGCAGTCAATTCAGTGTTTCTCAGTTCTGCTCTAAACAATTCTTCAGTGTCATCGTCACCATGACAATAAACTTGCTATTTATTGTGTAGATGAGCAGGCAATCGAATAACAGCATGGGATTGTTTATGCATCGGAAATGAGAAAATACGAAATGCAGTTTCACATGAACTAACGTATCGATTATTTTAAAAAGAGACACCTCATCATAATTAACAAAATTATTAGTGTCTGTGGTTGCCTGCAAATTATCACAATCGTGTATTTGTACACATATTTGTGGATATACTTTATGCTATGTAAGTTGCACAAATTTCTACACTTGCATAAGCAGTAAAATAAAGTAGCATAAACCAGTTATTGAGAAATTTGAAACGATTGTCAACTTTAATATCTGTATACCTTGAATATGTTTAGTGACGCTCCTGCCATAATTTTTTCTTTGATATAAAGGGTAACCTTTAACATTTTCTCTAGTTTTATACATAAACTCTTTAGAAAACTTTTGTTTACATTTTTTGTACACCATACATATGAAATTTAGATTTATCGCACCGCAAGGAGCGTGAGCCATATTTGTTTTGACTAAATTCTAAAAAGTTTCTTCCGCGGTCACTTTATTTGGTTCATTGCACAAACTACGTTACTAATAACTTATTCCTCGAATTTCACATTCTTCTTTAAGGCACATTAGAAGATGAATATGAGGTAATACACTTTTCTAGAACTATACAGTGTAAGCGGTTGAACTTCACCGAATATTTATTTTTGATTCAGTAAACGCAAAAGTTTTTGTTACTTCCGTAAAAAAACAGAACAGTAATATCTGGCTTGTTGTTTGCACTTTCGTAAACTTGTATGCTATTAGTTATTCGCGGTCATAAAGGATCACACGTGAATGTCAAAAAATATTAGGTGCGCCATATTTTTATCATTGCCATTGTGTCCTGATAATTCTGCATCATCTTTCTCAGATTACCAGTACAAAAAGTAAAACAACAATACGCTCCGCTCTCAGACTTTTATTTTCAGCCTTTGCCTGAAATGCATCTGCAGGTCCAGTATAAGTTTCCACTTTTCTGTTCGTTTCTAATGAATTCTGTCGCCTTTTATGCGACAATATAATAATCCAAAATTAATTGAGGGTTAATTTTCCTGCATTATTAACAGGGTTAAAATCTCCTTTTGGAGATCAGCCACAAACCATAGGTCTGTCAAAATATATTCTCGCATGAAAATATTTCGATGAGCCTTATTTCTAAGCTTACCTCCTGCTGGCTTTCAAATGTGCCATCGGGCTTTTCACATGGCCAAATCAATACACAACGCATTGGATCACTATGCATACTATCATAATCGATTCTTTTTAACAAAACAACAAGTTCGTTATTTTCTAATTTGATTCAATCATAAGGTAAAATTTAAAATTTGAAATCCACAATTTTGCAGAATACAATCCATCCGTTATGAAACCTGGTTGGTAAAGTCAGAAATAACAATTTAATCTTTTAAAAGCCCGTATAAACACTTTATGGTTCAGGAGGTACCCCATGGTTTCCAACTTGTTTCATACACACGGCTAGCATTGAAGGTTTTGTTCTGATAAGAATTCCCCCGTTTGAACTGTCCTGGGAAGTAATTTCCTTAATCCGCTGACTCCCATTACATCTTCAAGGCAAGCGAGCTGGAAAGTCGTTGATGCGAAAACCCCCTATAAGGTTAACTATCCCAATACTGAGACAACCAGATCGCAAATGTTGAAGAAGATCCATCCCATACTGCGTTAGCTTGGGGTCTACGCCTTGTGACTATACAACCCGGTCCTGTGCCAGATTAACTTGAAGGCCGCCGCCAACCACTAGTGATTAAGGAACGGTGACATTTTGCTGGTTCCCAAACGGGTATATATCTTGTTTTGGCAACCCTCTTTTCCACTAGGGCTAAGTCCCGAGTCAGCAAGTAGTAATCCGTAAGACTCGACATCCCATGGTTTAATGTCGTAACCTAGTACTAACAATAGTTATTTATTATACAAGGGAAAAAAATACTAGATTGTAGCTCGAGGTGTGTTTGTTTCCCGACGCGAAGCGGAGGAAGACAAAACACCGAGAGTTAAAATCTTACTTACTCTTAGTTTCAAACAAGTAGGCTGTTGTATTTATAGGGACAGTTAGACTTGCGTTGCTAAAGAAACCTTTAAAGTAATCTAATATCTGTCAATTTAATTCTGAGAGTGATAACTTATTTGCACATACCCGGGAAAAAAGTACTCATTTTTTCCCGGGGAAAAAGTAAATTCAGAAAAAGTGACATTTTGTTACCTGTCAAGAAACATTAAATGTCAAATTTTTTCCCGTCACAGAAAAAACAAATTTTCTTATTCAAGGCATTTGATTCTTTAGGAATGATAATTGATTAAATAATAATAAATAATAATTTTCTGTATGTTTGTTGTGATTTATTTTGTATTTTTCTTAATATTTCTTGGGTATTAAACCACTCAGAGTTATTATAATTGTCTTTATTTACGTTTCGATCCTAGGTCATGGATTCAAACGTAAATAAAGACAATTATAAAACTCTGAGTGGTTTAATTAAAATATTAAGAAAAAATAATTTTTTTCATGCCACTAAACTTTGTGAATTGATTTAATTTTTTTGGATAAAAGTAATTTGTTATACAATAGATATTTTCTGATTCTAACAGGTTTAGCTTTCTAAGTAAAGTAAATGAAAAGTTTTAAAAAATTCATTCCAATAGGGTTTCTGTATCTACCCTTAAACACTCTTTTTAATATTGGTAGATACAGTGGCGTCCAACTTCATTTTGTTTAATTTTCGGGTTAACGAAGAATATTTCAACCCTGCCCTTTCTCATGATCTCCCAGTAGTAATAACCAAGCTAGCTGCAGAAGCGGCAAATTTTTATAGTTTCAACCGCCTATTATTTAATTCCCCTATATTGGCATTCCCAACGTAGGGCTCGAACTGTACAACAACTTTGGTTTGCTACAAAAATAATCTCGCTACAAACTTCACCACACGTAGGATTATTGTATCCGCTAGTGTACTCTTACGGTTCGTGATAAAAACGCGTAATCAGATTAAGAACGCCCTATTATTTTAAAAAGCTAGGGTCTTTTTTCCGCTATTTTTTGCTATTGTTTTATATGAAGAAACATAAGGATTGATATCATCTACGGCTCGATTAATTTCTTCCAAGGTATTGATGAGGTACTTGCTCTATTTCAAAGCCGTATCTTGAGCTTCAGAAAAATCTAATATGTACAACTGTCCATAAGAGGGTGGATTTTGTATTTCAGGATATAAAGATGAAATTTTGTTATGCACTATACCGAGAATTCTAAAACAATGTGAGCCATATCCTGCTGGTGCTGATATGTGTGCACCAAATGATAAGGAGATAAGCATTGTTGTATTTCCGGACATTGTTTCTAAAATTTTAGAAACGCCATATTTCTGATAAATAATGTTTTGCCAATATCGGATAAACTAAATGCCGCAATTTTTCATTACAACAACACAGAGCAAAGTAAGCGGAAGAACTTTTTCGCACAAACAATACTGTGCAGAACAATAATTGCATCTTGAACTTAAATAACTCATATTATATGAAGTCACATCAGACCGTCTCAGTGACTGCACATCTATAAAACCTTGTAATTGAATATTTTATTCGGTGTTTTGCAACTTGCTCTCGTGTACTGCTTCCTTCTGGTAGAAAAGTTAACCTCTTTTTCGTTTTTAACAAAGACTACAAATATTCTATCTTGCACAGAATTAGAGACTATGTGAGAATTTTGCGCAGAATTAGGTAATGAGCGAAATTCCAACACACTGTAATGACCGCCATCAAATATCACATGTAAAGAGTAAATTGCAGAAGTGTTGTCAGCATCATACTCAAAAATATACTTGTTGCCGTCAGTATGTACTCTAAAGGAGTATTCTGGAAACAGTTGACTTATGCAATGTAATTCCACATAGCCAGCGTATTCTCAATCTATAGACATTAAATTCATATTCCACTGCGTAAGTAACCGGTAGTCTATAAGATTGATGACCAATATAAACGCTGCAAATAAATTTCTCTTGTTTTTATTTTTTCGACTACTTTTGCCACTGTTAAAGCAACTGCTCTGAACAAATAAGTACCATCACTTAAAATTGGAACATGACGTTCCATTATAGTCGAAGTTTATTAAAAGTGAAATATTTACTAAACAATCCTAAATGTTAAATAAACAAATTAAATAAACAAACAAAAGATATGCGTCCGTCTGATGATCTGCAAGAACAGTGAAACCTGTCACGGGCTTGTCTTTTTGCAAAATAACCAATACTTTATATATTGATTTCGATCCTCTATGCTCGAATTACTTTCTTCATGCTAGACAAAATGATTCATTAATCCTAAATGTAATAACCTCAAAAGAAAAAATACAGTTATATAGGCACTGTAGGAATCTATAGAACAGATATAAGAAGCAATGGACAACCGATGAGTATAAACTTCGATTTCAAACTGTAATATGTTTTTAATGATTCAATATAATGTAACATATAATAGCAACATATACTAATTATATTTTATAAATCCAATATAATAAGTAACACGCTTTTAAGCTCGCCGACGCCATGTGCCCGGAGGTGTCTCTCGCCCCGTTGCACATACATATATAATAACTAAAGCGCAGGGGTGCGCATCATAGAATATGTAACACGCCCCTTCTTTGAAAAGAAATAAACTAAAAAAACAAAATGTTTACAGTGCAGGACCCTAACCTATAAAACTACAAATTCACAAATTTAATTTTACCGGTTGTTTAACCACTCTACCACTACGCGTTGTTCTTTGAGATATATCGGGTGTATCCTCAGACAACTTTAGAGGTGTTGAAGAACAAGCTTGATCAGCTTCAACTTTTTGTTTAGGCGAACCCATCTTCTTGATAGGAGAGGACTGCTGTAGTTCATGATTCATATCATCTGAAATGTTTTGACTTTGTTCAAGAATTTTTAAAGGTCTCAATAATTTTCTGTTCTTTCTATATATCCCTTCATCCACCTTCACCAGATAATCATTATGTTCGGACTCTTTAATTACAATACCGGGTTTTCAGGATCGAGTTCCTTCATATAACAAAATCGGCTCATCTTTATGTAACGTTGACAATTTTTTACATGTTCTGTCGTGCAACTTCTTTTGAACCAATTGATTATGCTTTAATTGTTCTTTAACTTTTCTTGCTGAATACTTCGGACACAATAAAGATTGGGAAGTAGGCAGGGTTGTGCGTAACCTACGACCCATTAATAGTTGACTAGGAGAAGGTAAATTTCTTTTTGAAGTTATATTGCAGGTAAGAATTGATAGAAACGGATCATTACCTTTTTGATACGCCTTGGTAAGCAATCCCTTTCCGGTTTGAATAGCACGTTCGGCCATGCCATTAGATACAGGATAACGAGGACTTGAAGTTCCCAGTTTAATATCACACTGACTTGCAAAACTTATAAATTCTCTTGAGTTAAAAGGTGGACCGTTATCTGTGAATATTTCCTGCGGTAGTCCAAGAAAAATTTAATTTTTGAAATTTCGGGGTTTTTTTTTTCCCCCCCCCTTTTTTTTTTCCCCCAATAAAAAATTTTTTTTTTAAAAAAAATTTTTTTTCCAAAAATTTTTTCCAAAAATTTTTTTTTTTTTTCCCTTTTTCCCAAAGGGGGTTAAATTTTTTTAAAACCCAAAAAATTTTTAAATTTTTTAAAACCCCGGAATTGGGGCCCCAAAATTTAAAACCCAAAACCCCAAAAAGGGAAACCCTTTTCCCTTTTTAAAAAAAAAAGGGAAAAAAAATTTTTAATTTTCCTTTTTTTTTTCCCCCTCCCCCTTTTCCCTTCATTTTTAAAAAAAACCATTCCTTCCAAAACCAACCCCCTTTTTTTTCCCAAAAAAAAAAAAAAATTTAAAATTAAAAAAAAAAAAAAATTTAAAAAAGTTAAAATTTTTTTTTTAAAAAAAAATCCTTTTTTTTAAATTAAAATTAAAAAAAATTTTTTAAAAAAAAACCCCCCCCTTTTTTTTTGGTTTTTAAAAAAATTTTAAAAAACCCAAAAAAAAAAATTTTTAAATTCCCCAAAAAACCCAAAAAAAAAAATTTTTTTTTAAAAATTTTTTAAAAAATTTTTAAATTTTCCCCAAAAAAAAAAAAAAAAAATTTTAAAAAAAAAATAAAATTCCCCAAAAAAAAATTTTTTTTTTTTTTTTAAAATTTCCCCCCTTTTTAAAATTTTCCAATTTTTTTTGTTTTTGGGGTTAAATTTTTCGTTTTTTTTCCCCAAAAAATTTTTTAAATTGAAATTTTTTTTTTTTTTTAAAAATTTTTTTGGGCCCAAAATTTTTTACCCCAAAAAAAAACCCCCAAAATAAAAAAAAAACCCAAAAAAAAAAAAAATTTTTTTTTTTTTTTTAAAATTAAAAAAAAAAGGGGTTTTTTTTTTTTCCCTTTTTTCCCCCAAAAAATTTTAAAAATTTCCTTTTTTTAAAAAATTTTTAAAAATTTTTTTTAAAAAAAAAAAAACCCCCTTTTTAAATCAAAATTTTAAAACAAAATTTTAAACCTTAAATTTTTTTTTTTCCCCAAAATTTTTTTTAATTTTTTCGGTTTGGGAAAAAACCCTTTCTTTTTTTTTTTTCCCCCGGGTTTTTTTGGGGGCCCCCCCTTTTTAAAAATTTCCCCCCTTTCCTGGAAAAATTTTTAAAAAAATTTTTTAAAAAAAAAAATTTTTTTAAAAAATTTTTTTTTTTTTTTTTTTTTTTTTTTTTCCCTTTTTTTTTTTAACCCTTTTTTTTCCCAAATTTTTTTTAAAAATTTTTTTTAAAATTTTTTTCCCTTTTAAAAAAAAAAAAATTTTTTTTTTTTGGGGTTTTTCCCTTTTTCCCCTTTTTTTTAAAATTTTAAAATTTTCCAAAAAAGGGTTTTTTAAAATTTTTTTTCCCCCCCCCTTTAAAAAATTTTTGGATTTTTTTTTAGGGGTTTTAAAAAGGTTTTTTTTTTAAAAAAATTTTTTGGTTAAATTAAAAAAAAAAAAAAATTTTTAAAAAAAAAATTTTTTAATTTTTTTTTTTAAAAAATTTTTAAAATTTTTTTTTAAATTAAATTTTTTTTTTCTTTTTTTTTTTTAAAAAAATTTTCCCCAAAACCCTTTTTTTAAATTTTTCCCCTTTTTTTTTAAAACCTTTTTAATTTTTTTCCCTTTAAATTTTTAAAAACTTTTTTTTTTTTTTTTTTAACTTTTTAAAAATTTTTTTTTTTAAACTTTAAAAACCCCTTTTTTTTTTTTTTTAAATTTTTTTCCCTTTTTAAATTTTTCCCCTAAAAAAAACCCCTTTTTTTTTCCCTTTTTTTTTAAAAACAAAATTTTTAAAAAAAAATTTTCCCCTTTTCCCCTTTTCCCTTTTTCCTTTTCCCCCTTTCCAAAAAATTTTTTTTTTTTTTTTTCCCCCCCCCTTTTTTTTAATTTTCCCCCCCTTTTTTTTTTTTAAAACCCGGAAAAAATTTTTTTTTTAAAAAAATTCCTTTAAAAAAAAAAAAATTTTTTTTTTTTTAATTTTTTTTTTTTTTTCCCCCCTTCCCCCCAATTGGTTTCCTTTCCCCCCTTTTTTTTTTTTAAAAAATTCCCTTTATTTAAAATCTCCAGAGTTTGAGACATAAATTTTGAAAAACTTCTGGCGACGATGATAATCCATACGGCATCCTAACATAGCGATATCGCCCAAATGGTGTTGCAATAGTACATAATAACGAACTATTATAATCTAGTGGTATTTGCAAAAATGCTGAAGAAGCATCAAGAATTGAAAAATATTGTGCACCAGCAAGTTTCGCAAATAAACTGTCTTAGGTAGGAATTTGAAAAATCTCACGCTTTACAAATTTATTTAATTCACGGGGGTCCATACATACACGTATATCACCGTTATTTTTTGGAACTATCACGATGGGATGAACCCAATCAGTGGGTTCAGTCACTGGAACAATAATTTTATCAACAATCATCTCATCGAGCTTTTGTTTTACTTTATTTTTCAGAGCAATCGGTATTTTCCGTGTGCAACTAACATGACTAACAGTGTCATCACTAAGAGTAATTTTGTATGTTGTTGATATTTTACCAATACCAATAAACACATTTTTGTACTGCTTGAGAATGTCCTCTACAGACTGTAATTTATTACCATAACCATTAGTAGTAGGTATCTGAGTATGAACTTCTTGCACAGCACTGCCTGGTACAATTCCTAACATTTGCTGCACTTAACCCTAAAATTGAGGATGGAGTTTCTGTACTCAGAATGTAAAAAGGTAAACACTTATACCGTTCATTAAAACTAGAATCAAGTTCTAATTGTCCCATAACACTAGTAGTATGACCAGAATATGAGGTTAAAAACGAAGTAGGTATTGAAAGATTATGTTTTCCGATGTTTAATCTATTAAAATCCCGTAAATTTAAAATATTTACTTGACTACCTGTGTCAATTTTCATTTTTACCGCAGAACCAGCAATAGTGAGTACTTCAAACCACTCGACTTTGCTAACTATACATTCGGAATTCAATATATCATTTTGTGTGACTGTCCATACAATACATAGGTTCCCAACGGGGGCGGTACCGCCCCCCAGTGGGCGCTGTAGCTTTCAAAGGGGGCGGTAGCGAGTACAGGGGCAAAAGGGGGGCGTTAGGAGGATCAAGGGGGGCGTTCGTGACGTACTTACCTTTTTAGAAAATAAATATATTAAAATACTTTGAAAATACCTAGTTGGCATGAATAGACAGTTTATTTAGCTATCTAAAATGTCTATGTTATTGTTATCGAGAAAATATACTTTAAAACATTTAATTCAGCATTAGGTCTATGAATACCTAATTCCGTTTAATATTGTCCGCAACAAGTCTTTGCAAGTTGATAAGCAAAGACGCGATATGACTTGCTTACAAAGTGCACCGGCATCGCAAACAAGATAAAACATACAAGTTGATGCTTGTATGAAATCAAACGTATAAAAGGCAGGGATAGCTCTAGGAATGTGTTATTATCTTTGTGCTTCGCAAATAATCCATGTTCGTGAGTGATAAGTTATATAAGTCATTATAACCATTAATTTTATAATTATCTATAAATTCGTTGAAAAGTTAATTTATTTTAAACCGTGGCAAGTTTTGGATTTCAAAATGTCTGAATCTAAGAAGAAATGCCGGCAGTACAGTCTTTTGTATTTGAAATATGGATTTACGCACTCTCCTGTAAACCCATCATTACCCATGTGTTTACTTTGCCAAAAGTTTTCTCAAATGAAGCCATGAAGCCTTCTAGGCTACAAGAACATTTAAATAAAATGCATACTGATAAAAAGGACAAAGATTTGTCCTATTTTCAAGAACTGCAGAAGAAATATTTGAAACAGCCAACTATATCAAACCTATTTGCGTCGTCTTCTAAACAAGGAGATGATGGACTACGAGCATCATATAACATTTCATTGTTAATCGCAAAAACGGGAAAACCACATACCATTGGCGAGGAACTTATCTTGCCGGCAGTCAGAGAGGTAATAAAAACTGTTCTTCATCATAAGACATCGACAGATGTCATCAGAAAAATTCCTCTGAGTAATAACTCAGTGCAAAGGAGAATAGACGAAATGGCTCAAGACGTTGATATGCGATTACTTAAAAACTTGCAATTTTTCCATTCAACTTGATGAATCCACTCTACCAAATAACGAAGTACTGCTGTTATCATACGTTCGGTTCATAAAAGACGAAAAAATTTATCAAGAGTTATTATTTGCAAAAAATTTGGAAACTGATACAAAGGGAGAAACGATATTTAATACCATGAGTACGTTTTTTCAAGAGAAAGAAATACCTATGCATAATATTTTGTCGGCAGCTACTGATGGTGCTCCAGCAATGACGGGACGTCATAAGGGTTTCATAGCTCATTTGAAACAAGCAGTACCAAATGTACTCGCTATACATTGTATTATTCATCGTCAGCACTTGGTTGCAAAAAATCTGAACGAACGTTTGCATTCGTCGCTTCATTACGTTATTAGAGCAGTAAATACGATTAGAAGCAATTCATTGCATGACAGATTATTTAGCCAACTTTGTAGTGAAAATGATGAAGATTACAATCGCTTGCTGCTGCACACAGAAGTTCGTTGGCTCTCAAAAGGTACTTGTTTGAACCGTTTTTTCAACTATTTGATTCAGTACTGGACTTTCTTGAAAACAGAAACGAAAAATTGCGCGAAAACCTGATTATACATAAAATGACATCGCTTATTTGACAGACTTGTTTAAAATATTTAATGAAGTCAATTTACAATTGCAAGGTGACGAATTGAATTTAATTAAAACAAAAACGTCATAGCTGCTTTTGTGGGAAAACTTCTTCTATTCAAACGAAATCTAGGAGAGGTGAATACAGCCACTTTCCCACATTATCAGCAGTCTCTGCAAAACATGAAGATTTACTTACTTACTGCCAACACTTGGACGTTCTTCATGTTGATTGTGTGGAGCGATTCCAGGATATTTTAAACATGAATATACCGGGTTGGGTTTTAGATCCTTTCGCAAATGCAGATACAGCAGAATCATCAAATTTAGAAGAGGAACTCGTAGAACTCACAACTAACGAAGAACTAAAAGTAAAATTCAGAAATGGATATCAAGAGTTCTGGCTTCAAAACCAATACCAGTTCTTTACCCTGGATTGTGGTCAAGAGTACAGATATTTTTAATTGCATTTCCTTCATCTTATTTGGCTGAGCGTGGGTTCAGTGCAGTAGCTAATTTATTGTCTAAGAAAAGGAACAGACTGCACATTACTGAACGTGGCGATTTGCGGCTGATGTTAACGAAATTGGAACCCGACATTAGCAAATTGTTAAAACTTCACCAGCCTCAACTATCTCATTAATTTTTCTTCTTAATCTTTTTCTGTTCATTATGTATTCATATTTAAGTTTTTAATAAACAAGTTTGTACTACATTTGATAGTCGTTTTAATTAAGGTTTACTTTTGCGATTTTTAATATATACCTTGTCCAACGCTTTAGTGAACGCTTGTAATAGCAGTCAAAAGTGCAACTTTCGTATATGAGTATCTATGTATATATATATATATATATATATATATATATTAAAATTACACTAAGATGAAATAATAACTTAGACTTTTAAGTAAAGCCCAAATGATCATTTCAAATCAAGCTAGTTAATTGAAAGAAGGAAAATATAAGACCTTGGACTAGGATTTGAACCTGCATCTTAGTTTTGCCGGAACGCTTAGTGCGTTGTAACTCAATTACGCTACTCGAGAGCATGGCTATAATTGATAATATTTACATAATCTAAATCGTTAAGTACATATATAACCTTAACTTTCTAATTACGTTTAGCAATGTTTGTCAATCATAGTCTGATAATTGAAAGTTTTGACTTATGTCAGATATAACCTGCACTTAGTATGCAACGCGTTACAATCACGGCTATAAGGCCGATAGGCTATAATTAATATATAAATATTATAAGTAGTTAATTACCAATAAAATAATTTTGAGCGTTAGCATTCTGTCATCATATCTGACATAAGTCAAAGACTTGACAATTTCAGATATAGTTGACAGGAATGCTAAACGCTATGAAAGTTCAGGTTTATATATGGTAACTGTACACGATTAAATATTTAAGTATTTTACCAAAAATTTTAGCCGTTCGGCTCGGTAGCGTATATCTGAAAGTCAACGTTCCGGCAATTAGATGCAGTGATTACAAATCCTGTCCAAGGCCTTATATTTTCCTTCTTTCAATTACTAACTTGATTTGAAATGATCATTTGAGGCTTTACTTAAAAGTCTAAGTTATTATTTCATCTTATTAATTTCAATACGTTAGTATTTATCAACTTACCTTGTGTAAAAACTACTTATAATATTATATATATATATATATATATATATATATATATATATATATATATAGATAGATAGATAGATACTATGCAACAATATTTTAATATTCGTTATAATGCACTATGATGAGGAGGGGGGCGTTGGAAGTTTTTTTTCCAGTAGAGGGGGCGGTGGTTCAGAAAAGGTTGGGAACCTATGATACAATAGAACTTCCTTGCTCATCATCTGGTTGTGTACTAACCATATTAAACTCATCAATATCATGAACATTTCGGTTACGACAAAATTTTCTATAATGCCCTTTTTGTTTACATCGACTGCAGTAACGATTGTAGGCTGGACATTTGCCTTTAACATGCTGCAGACCACAAAACTTACACAGGTCATCGACTTCACTATTGTTACCCGTATTAACACTATTACGTGATCTGTTTACCACTTTCTGTACATGCTTAGTAGCATTAGAAAAGTTTCTGGCAGTATTTGCACGCCTATTTTGAACAGCATTTACGTACATTGCATTGGATTTATTATCATTAAAAATTTCTTTTTGTTGCTGTGCACTGCTTTCTAGAGATCGACATATACATACAGCTTTTTCTAAAGTTAAATCACTTTCCTGTAATAATTTTTCCTGCATTTTTGGATCTTTAATCCCTAAAACGATACGATCCATAATCATAGTATCTTTCTCTTTGAATTCACACGAACTGGACAATTGCTTTACAGCAGTTACAAATTGGTCAACGGTTTCACCAGTTTGTTGATCACGCTTAAAGAATTTATAGTGCTCGTACACTAAGGTTTTGATCGGATTACAGTAATTTTCAAATTTAGCAAGCACTACATCCAACTTATCTTTGTTTTCCTGAGGACCAAATTCGAACGTATTATAAATTTGTATAGCTTCATCTCCTAAATGATTGAGTAGAAGAGCTATTTTAATATCCTCAGACTTAGCACTTTTACCGCTAGCAAGTAAAAATAAATTAAATTTCTGCTTCCACAATTTCCATTTACTTGAAACATTTCCATCAAAAACCATTTCATTAGGAGGTTTCGCTTCCGCCATAGCTTTTTCCTATGCGTAGTTTCCAAGTTTTTTCCACCTTAATGAATTTAACAAAAATTAGAGAGTAAGTTAACCTCACTTTTTGTAACCACGTTTTTTCTTTTTTTTTAACGTAGTTCAACGCGACATTTACCAGCTGCCACCATGTAATATATTTTTAATGATTCAATATAATGTAACATATAATAGCAACATATATTAATTATATTTTAGCAATCCAATATAATAAGTAACACGCTTTTAAGCTCGCCGACGCCATGTGACCGGAGGTGTCTGTCGCCCCGTTGCACATACATATATAATAACTAAAGCGCAGGTGTGCGCATCATAGAATATGTCACACAAACCTTAAATGTTCATACACGTGCATCGCACAATCTCCCTTCCTATTAACAGCACACTTCGTTTCAAATCGGCAGTATCCCACGTTTTGTGCGTTTAATGTGAACGAATACATTTAATATAATGATTACTTTAAACATCGTTTTCAGCAATAACACTACGCTTTCTGTAAAAAAATACCTACTGCGGGCACATCTACAAATAATAACCTTTATTGTGGTACTCGAATGATATAAATCCATTCAGTATATTTCTCAAACTAAACGTTACGAGAAATGGCTTAAAGTACCTTTAGTGCTATGGAGATTTGGCGATTTGGATATTTGGGAAATTAGATATTTTCGCTTTTAATCATCTAGGGTATTTTCTGTTTTAGGTATTTGGAGAAAATAGTTTGACAGATGACATTTGTTATTGTTTTGGGTTGCTGGATGTTAAGTTTTCAATGTTTGTTACTAAACTATGAGTATCTAAAGAAATAACGGATTTGCTATTCATTTCCAATATGTTTAATAGGCAAAACGCAAAATATATAACGGCGAACTACACGAAAATGTAAGATAAAACAAATTACGGGCCTTTCTGAACAAGCACGCATGCTCCAATCTCAAAATACCCAGAAAAGTTGAACTTGAACCAACTTTTGGGAGTTCGGAGATTCGGTGTTTCTGACGTTTTTCGGTGGTGTCACGTGATCACTTTAACCAATAGGATCATTCTCCAAATTTTCAAATCGCCAAATCTCTGTAGCATCAAAGCCACCTTTAGTATTTTAAATATACAGAATAACATAACGTCATATTGCACGTGCACTGCCATAAGGAGAAAATTTTAACTTTGCCATAGATACGAGGCATATCTTTGGTTTTTGCATACTGGGAGATAAAGGGCGCCACTAATCAAATGTCAGTACTAATAATTAACCTCCCTCTTTAGTTAACCTAAATCCAAAGTTTCAGTGAGACTGTAGCATGTAACTACAACGAACTGTTAAAGTTAACAAGTATATTGAAAAATATAATTAAACCGTAAAAATCTTCCCGCGATAATTTTTTATAATGTTCGAAAACAATTATCTCAACAAGAAAGCCTCATCGAGTTGGGTTCTGTTTTTGGGAATGAAGCAGCACATCAGTCAACAGTTTCTCGTTGGTTAGAGAATTCAAACGTGAACAGATTAGTCTTAACGATGACCCAAGAGCAGGTGCAACAAAAACGACAGCTCATCAACGAAGATCGACATGTGATGCGAAATTAAGGCATCATTGGGGATTTCCATTACTTCAAATCACAAATTTTGCATGAAGAATTATGTGTAAAGAAATAAATTTCCCGTTGGATAACGCATCTGTTGACCGAAGAACAGAAAGCAAGCTAGGGTGAATTCTGCCCTTCTAAAAAAGAAGGCGGTGTCTACACCAACCATACAAATGAGAAAAATGTGCACAAAGATTTTCACTTGGCCCTCTACAGCAAGCCATCTATAGCGGTAATGATGTGTGATTCCATAGTCAATTAAACATTAGAATTTTACTATGACCTTAAAATAATTAAAATTCTGATCAGTTATAGTAAAAAATACATTTTCTGCTTTTTCAATAAGAATTTTTTTATGTGCTGCAAGTTAGCTTGCTAGGTAACACATCAGTAAGTACAAAATACTAGATTATAATGTATCATCTACATCAAATCAAATGAGGAAGTGGCATTCTTGATAAGTATTCTACTTCTTTTTGCCTAAGGAATATACTCGTAGTTTGAATAAACATAATTCAAACCAATATATCATTTTTTCGATAATGTCACAATACTTACGATAAAAGTATAAATGGATTAAATTTAAAACGGCAATTTTCTTATTTATTTTAATACTACACTCAAAACGCATTTTATTGCACAGATTGATGAATATTGATAAGGAGTCATATAATATTATATTCTGTTCTTGTCCACCGACAAGTTTAGCAAAAAATGTTTCCTATTTTCAGGAATTATCCTGTCCAGAGTCATTAGAATAATTTCTTTCTTTTCCTTTGCACAACCGCATGGTTCAGATAATCTGTCCACTGGTGAAGGAAGTACTTTCTTTTCTATACTTAGTTTTAAAAGAAAATCTAGTGATTTTGTTTCATGTCCATCATGCATAGAAGTTTTGTACAAGAGAACGAATTTTTTATGTTTTATTTTTACTTGTACAATATCTACTAAATATGGGCGATTAGGATTGCGGTTAAGTTTTTGTTGGGATTATAGGTCTTTCCATATGTTTAACAGCAACAATCCGCTTATTTGCAGTTTGAACTGCATTTACAAAATCATTGAAATCATAAGTTTTGAACAATAACTCCCCCTGGTGGTGGAAGCTATCAACGGACATAAATAAATGACTAGATTCAAAATACTTTTCTGCTGCTATTTCGCTTGAAATGATCACTTTCACCAAAAAACTAAAAAAACGTCAATTTTGTTCTGACTGGAACAATTATACAGCCACATTATTATTTGGAAAGCATTCTATTGCCATTTAAGGAAAGCATAGAAGGTAATTGTTTCGTCCGCTAGTGGCCTCACGCCATATTACAGAGCATGGAATCAAATTAAAGTTTTTCTTCAATGTTATAAAACTTTCGTGATACGCAATTAATGTTTTATAAAAATAACTTTTTTAAAACTATCTACGCGTGGAAGCATAATGACTTTCTGCAAATTAACAGAAACGCACACGATACCAAAATCAAATTTCGGCTGTGATTGGTCTTTATAAAACAATATTGACATGTTACACCGAACGATATGCTTAATCTAACCCACACATGTTTCACAATCTGTGTGTCATGTAGTTTAAACATTTCACATGATTTGTATTCTTTGTTGCCTAAGTTTACCTTCACTTTTAGACGGTGTATTTCATAGGAAAGTTCTATAAAAGGATATTTGGCCTTAAAATCGAAGGACAATATTGAAATTGAAACATCTCTCGGCAGGTACCTAATATTGGACGCATGTTCACGCCTGTAATGAGATATTACGGGATTGAATGATTCTATATGCTGATCTGTTTCAGTGTCATCAAATTTTCGTTTTGATGTACTTTTTCTTCGTAAATCTGGTAGAGGGTGTAGATTTCCTTTTGGAGTATTTTTTAGGATGTCATATCCAAATCTGTCATTGCCTCCTTTATAGCCAAGCGTTGTTAAAAAAAACTTTACAAATTTCAACAACAATATCGTTCTCATTTTTGAAGTAGAGTAGTGTATTTATGGTGTAATCACCCCCTCATTTCCACCAGCATCCTCATTTCCACACACATCTGGACCAAAAAGTTTTCTTCGACTAACCATTTTTCATCTTTCGAGATAAATATCTCTTAAATTTTTTATCTTTCGAGATAAATGAGCATCCACATTTCCTCCCACGAGATAAACCTATTTTTAAGATTTTTACCGCTAACATTCTGGACCAAAAAGTTTTCTTCGACTAGCCATTTTTTTATCTTTCGAGATAAACCTACCTTGTTTGGTATCAATTAATATTAGATTTTCTCAGGTACCCGAATCTTTAGGAATTTTTAGATTGCATCACCCCCAAGGGAGCTACCCCCATTTTAAGATTTTTTACCTATAGCGACTTTTGAGCGTTCTTATAAATTTTTTTTAGTCATGCGATACATTAAATTAGCTTAGAATTTTACGCAGAATTCGAATCTGCAAACAGATTTGAAATCGGACCACGTCCTGCAAAGTTATACTTTAAGCTCTTTTGCTCGTATATATTTAACTCCATTTTTTAAAACCTTTTTCGCTACCCAAGGTATATGCTTTAACCAACACAAAAATTAAGAACACAAAAGTTTAATAATTTATTTATCCAATTTACAGTTTAATAAACTATTACAATTTTTACAAAGTATAACATTATTTCCTGTGCGTAGCCGAAAGTTTAACCTGTAACAAAAAAAAGATTAATGGGTTGTTTAAATAGACCTGTAACAAAATGAGATTAATGTAAAAGAAAGGAAACGTGTTTTCAGTCAATAAGACATATTGTCGTTAACAATATGTTTTACCGTCCAGCGACACCACGTGGAGGTAAACACATGCCGCCGGGAACAAAGGAAATTTAATTAAAAGCAGAAAGTTTTGTCCGGAAACGCTACTGTAAAATATATAGAGCAAATAAATTATTCCCTGAATGTGTTTTCAATTGCAATAACTGACTATACAATCATTTATGAATTTTAAATTACACTTTATTTAACTAAGTTACTTTAAACAAGAAATTACCGCATCCAAAAATTCCAATGCATGCTTAACAATAATGTAGAAATGGCAAGGTCGACTTTTGGTGTAAGGATCGCGTGGTTAATAATGGTATGAAATCTATGGAATTTCTCCTGTAATGAAAGAAGAATGCATTCGTAATTGAAAATGCCTGCTACAACTTTCGCTAGATACCAGCCATGTATGTTAATTAGAAATTTTGTGTATGACATCATTAACTACCTAAATTTCAGAATTAACAAAATGTAATAAACCAGATTAAGTACTGTTCAATAATAATGAGTGAAAGTAAATGGGTCTTATTACATATTGAAATCCTAAATTACCTTACGTGACGCGGTAGTAGCATTATAACGCAAATTCCGGAAACTTCCAATGTGTTATTAATTTCATTTGTAACTCGTAATCCAACAAATATTTTAGATTTTAACGAACATGTGAATCACATTTGAAAGCTGTTTAAGTTTCTTCTCTAAACAAATGCGGTTATTACAATACGAAAGTACGCTAAAATGCAAGTCAATTAACAGCAATTAAATATTGCTTACTGACCTACCTTAATTAGGTTGCTGTGCTATTAGGACCAGGGTATGCAGACTTTAACACCTCCATCTCGCACGCTTTACAAGGATGTTGGTTGTTTCGTACAAGACCCTTTAACAACTGGTGGAGCTGAACGTTTACTGTAATGACATACCGTGCTGTTTTCCTTGTGTTCGCTGTAAGCTATTCTCGTAAAAGCGAAACCGCAAGTCCCACAGTTTAAGTACTTTGCTGTTGACGGATGTATAAGCAACCTTGGACGATGTTACACCACGACATTTGTTCTGGTGCCGTTTGAGAGCATCCTCCTGGTAAAGTAGACGTCACAGGGCTCGCATTTAAAAACGTTTGCAGGTACCATTTTAGTACAAAACAAAACCCGCACTATAGCACTTTGGTTAAACTTGTAATCGAACTAACTAAAAAGCTTACTCGAGCGTACCTGATTTATGCTCCTTATAGAATGCAAACCGAAGGTTTCGAAGATACCGAACGAAGTTGAGGATTCAGCGGGGAACTAAATGACGTCATAATCCTCGCTGCTCGTCCAATACATTTAGCGCCAATGCATGCGCACCTGGTTCGCTTTGTCCATGCTGCGAATGCCGTTAGTAAAAACATCGGAAACGTCTTCCATGTTATACGGATCGCGTGCATATTAAAAATCCAAAGGGTGGTAGCACACAAATTGTGTGCAAGTCGTGCTGTAGAAGATGCAGTGCTACTATAACCAAAAACACTTTAAACCATTACTAAGAAAATACCAACTTGTTGTCTACAGGATACTTACAACAATTTAATTTTAAATAACTTCTACGTCATACTTTAGGTAGGCTTGAATATTTTCAAATGAATCACCAAGCGAAAGTATATGCTTAACGGTATTAAATTACCCATTAATTTCCCATTTTACGACCGTGGTTAATTATAGATTGAAATTTAATTTGTGCACGTTCGAGCTTCTCGTAAACTAACATATTTTATAGCAACAATGCGCTGTATAATACATGCATACCCTTCGCCGCGCTACTGCTATTCTTGTAATTGCTAGAAAAGTCACTCTCCTTTTTACTGTTAGGACCGATGCAAAGCACCAATTTTTTATACTTTCTATAGCACATCGCGCGCTTTTCGTCTGATAATTAAATTTTGCTTCTGTAGGCTTTTACACTTTCGCATAGCGGTCGATCGCACGTAATGATTTCTAGAACCGGTAAGTACTCGATATCGCCCAAATAGAGAATTAGATGCTCGATGTCTGTCAACTTCCGATTCCTCGTAAAGGTAGAAAAACTCGGTCAATCATCCATTATACTTCGACCCGCTCCTGTTCTGATAATTTCCAAACATTTTCAAACGACAATGGGCTGAGAATTTTAAACCTCCGAGGATCTTTAAGTCGTGATCAATTACACATCCGAGCTACGCGTAAACTAACATATTTTGTAGCAACTGTATAATACATGCATACCCTTCTCTGCGCTACTGCTATTCTTGTAGTTGCTTGGAAAAGTCAGTCGCCCTTTTTACTGCTAGAGCCGCTATAAAGCACCATTCCATACTTTCTTTATAAGTGTAGCACATCGCGCACTTTTGTCGGATAATTAAATTTTTGTTTATGTAGGCCTTTACACTTTTGCTTATTTAAACATCTAATACGATTGATTAACCACTTTCGATTATTCTAACGGAGACCACCATACACCCCGCACCGTTCTTTTTTAAATCCTATGGGCTTCCGCACACTAACACCTGACGTATCTTTCCTACTATTTGTTAAACAAAAACTACCGGTATCGCCATTGTGGACGTAAACAGATGTTTGTGGATGTGTACGAGTATGTAACCATATACATTAACCAGTCTAAGCTATTTTATTTAGCCAAAACTACTATTTTCTAAACCACAATTAATAATCGTCTTTATAGGTTCCACATTTCGACCATTTCCCAATGACTGGTGCTACGTACATGGAAACTTTAATTTCTTATTAGAGAATTCTTATTCTCCCACGCACTGCTGCGTAGTTGCATACCCATTCCTTTTGAGTATATGCTCGTTATAGGTTGTAAGACCCTCGGTTTTACTTAACTACAATTCGTGAGACCCTTTAATCTTTTTAATCGTATCTTTCTCGCCTACAATACAGTAGGACTTAACATTACTACCAACAAATTCTAATACTGGACCCCCATTAAATACGTCTTTAATTTCCTACAACTTTTTGTTGACAAGTGTTATATTGTATTTATTATACGCAGGGTAGTCACTCTTTTAAGATAAATATATTTTGCTAGGTATCAACTAATATTAAATTTTCTAGGGACCCCAAATCTGTAAATAGATTTTAAATAGGACCACCCATACAAAGTTATGCGTTTTAAAGACCCAAATCACTAATTTTGCTCATCTTTATTTAACACCATTTTTAAAACCTTTTTCGCTACCCAAGACATATGCTTTAGCCAACCATCTCCCGAGAAATCTAAAACCGCCGTGTCCCGCGAATACCACGTGGAGATAACACGTATACTCTGTCAACCAGGATAGAAGCCGGAAGGATTTGGAAGGTGGAGAAGAACTTAAAAATTATGGAATCTTAAAACTAATATATACAATAGATTTACAAAATCCTTACAAATATAAACAACTATCTTATATCTTTACGCCCCATGCGTAGATTGTTGTACTATTAGGAATGATGTACCTTTTGTCATCTTCGCTCGATAAACTAATTTTATTAATTATCTGCGTGTACAAATCGTTTCTTTACTCCGGTACATACGCAGGCAAGTACTCGATACCATCCAAATAAAGAATTGGATGCTTGGTGACTGTTAACATCCGCTTCCTTCGTGTACGCCCAGACACATCCCAGCCCATGCGCACCCCTGCGCGTACGCACCCCTGCCCATGCGCACCCCTTTCTGTGCGAGTGCTATTTCGGGGTAACGTTACAGCCTTTTTATAAATAAAGAACAATGTTATATACTATTATAAAATGTTTATTCTGACATTATACATAACAAATTTAAAAATATTTAATGCCAAACATGGAGTCATTTAAACTTAATTTTAATACAAAGTTATACACAGAAGACAGTCCTTTCTTTATGTTTGTTTGCAGTGGTTTTAATTTTATCTAATTTTATTCGCAGCTTAAAATTTAAATCGACACCCAAGTCTTCTATCTCCTTTTCTAACCAATAGTTTGATACATAAAGACCGTCTAGGTTTTCGAATTGTAAAATGTACCGAAGTTTGCCTCTATATTTAAAGTTTTTGATTCCGCCGACAACCAGATCCATTCCTTCGTGTAATTCTTGCAGCTTGTGACAATCTTTTAATCGCAGCTTTCCCACTATATCCTGCATACGTATCTTGTTAGCTTGATCGACTTCTTCTTGTCGGTATTGGAGAAATCCTTTTCTCCACACACTGTTGCGTAGTTGCATGTCCACCACTTTTGGGAATATATGGTTGTTATAGGTTGTAAGACCCTCGGTTTTAAATGATCCGAAAGGTTCTTTACTAGGAAATATACAATGTTTAGCGGAACCCCTTTGCGTGTGGTGTACGCCAAGTTACGAAACCCCATTCCTTAGTTCGTCTTTGTTATCTGCCATTTTGATAAATACGTTTTAGAATAACCTTTTAAAAAGTATACGGATTTAGACCATCCTTTTCTGCAAGAACCCTACATAACTAAAGAGTCTTTCTTACTAACCGCAAATGCATACAGCTTGTACAACCCGGATGTATCTAAGTCAGTCCATCGACACATAAAATAATCTTTTAATTCTTCCTCATTTTCTCTAATAAGATGTTCTTTGTCTAACACATCTTTGTATTGTTCGCGTATTGTCGCAGTGTTTTCCATGTAGTCCAATTTTCGCCTTTTGCATCCATTTCCTCTAATTCCAGTTGTCTTTTCCTTCCACTTACAGCGTATGGCATACATAATGGGCAATTTCCTTTAGCGTAAACGGATGAGTTTACTACCAATATTTCGCGTTGTCGTACAACCTCTGGACGAATGTTGGTGTATTTATCAATCCCAATTCCGAAATGACTATTTCTTTTGGAATTGTAGAATAAGTGTTGCAGATTGTGTAAAATATGTACTACCTGCTTTAATGTAGCACTTGTGTAAGATTTTTATTTTATCTTGGCTGTCTTGATCCTCTAATCTCCAAATAATTTACTGGCTAACAATAAGCAAAATAAGATTACATACTTTATATGTTCCATTTCTTTTGGTGTTTCGGACAACAACTTGGCAATCCGTAATTATTTGTATTACCATTCCCCAATGTACGTAAGGTAACAGGTTTTCTACTAAACAGCAGAATTATTGTAGCTTGACGATAGCTTACTCCACAACTTGGCAAGTTGGTAACTAGTACAGTTGGCGCTTGGAAGTATAACCTACTATCTTCCAATAAGGTTTAAACCTTTTGAAGGGTTTATACCCCAAGCCGCAATGTATAGTACCACTTGCACAGTTGTGGATTGTCGCTTCCAATCGCGTAATACCATGTTCTTTGGCCAAAGTAGACGAACTGTTTCCCTTAAACGTGTATCTGGGAAACGTAAAAATCTAGTTAATGATTGCCAAGTTGTTTTAAAACCAGGACTTGTTATCTGGCACACAAATTTGTTGTAAATCTTAATTCTTGTTAACTTTTAGCCATGTTAAATTATAATAGTAGAGTTTTATCGTTGCCAACTATAATATTAAAAATTTTTCGTAGTCCTTAAAGCAAGTTATTGTTAAATAATTACACATCTCCATCTTGCTAAATCAAAGAAAATCTTGGATTGGATCCATGTCAAAACCAACATTAATTTTCGACAACGTCTAATATATCTGGTAGTTAAACCAATAAAGTTTCCAAAGGAACATCTGCTAGTTCCACTTTGTATGGAACACATATAGGAATTTTGGAATAAATGCATTCGAGGACTTCTTTTCCGATAATTTCTTTTACTCTCTGGCCATCTTGTTAGTGCTTTCCAGAAAAACGGGCTTAGCTTTAACACCATGCCTAGCGAAACAAATCGGTTGAACTTTCTTCGTAGATAGCTGTTAAATGCACCACAAATTTCTTTTTAGGATAAACATCCTTTTGTTTGCAGATGCTTGTTCGGTGTCAGAAAGGTCAAATTTTAACCAACATTATATTGTCACAAAATGGTTCTGTAATTCGTGTGTGTGTAGTCCACCAAGTCAGCATCTGTTCGCCTTCGACATAACAAATATTACCAATATCTGTTTACCAGATTATTGTTGCACATATTTTCTGTCAACAGCCATAATCCAAATCGCTCATTTGTCGGTTTCACTTTATTCCCAGAAGTTGAGAAACGTTAATCACCTTGGAGACGCTCATGTTTACCGTTCTAAGCTACTACGAATACTAAATTGAATACGAAAAAATTGTTCTCTTACGTATTCTACAGAGTGAGGACGTATATTGCCGAAGATAGTCGAATATGTTGTTATCCAACCTAACGACTAGGGATGCGCATCGACATATATCCGGAATATATGAGGTGTAAGGAAATTGATAAATATAGGATGAAATTGTACCACTTGACTTCGAAAACTGACCTATGTACCATATGTACGCAAATGACCATATGACACATGACCATTGACCAATCTATGACCACATGACCATATGAAAATAAACCACTGAACCAAAATACAAATGACCTAATCTTTTTATGACTTTTTCATTAAAAACCCATTAACACTAATTGCATTTTAATGAGTTTTCCATTAAAAACAGTGTGGACCTAGGTTAGATAAAGGAAAAAATGGTTGGTGCGCGGGGGAATGAATTTTGGCACAGCTAATGAAAACTTATATATAAAACTGTGCGATCTGATGAATGGCTGTGTCACATGTCGTGGTCATGGTCGTGTTCGCGTCATTGGTGTCATGTGTCGTCGGTGGTGGTTGGAGTCATGTGCGTGTCTGCTCAGTCTATGCTCATGCGTGGGAACTGTCGAGCGAAATGGTGAAAGGTGGACTACATGGAAATGCGATCGGTACAGTGTTGCAAATCTTTGGAAAATGGAAGATTAAGATTATTTATTGTGGACTGACTGATACATCGGTTGAGTGATGCATTTCGTTGTAAGAAGCTTGTTGTAGGGTCTTGCGTAAAGGAGGCTAAATCGATATTTAAAAGTTATTCAAAACGTATTTTCAAAATGGCGTAACAAGCGACAAGAATGTTGAACTGGCGTACACCCGCAAAGGGGTTCGAAAATTGTTATGCTAAAACTTTCGTATTTAAAACGGGGTCTTACAACCTATAGAACCTATCCCAAAAGTGGTGGCTGAATCAACGGTTGTGGGAAAAGGATTTCTCGATACGAGAGAGAAGTCGTAGCAACAAGAAGATGCGGATATTGGAAGTGCGATTAAAGTGACAGTGAGATTACACGAAGGAATGACTGGTTGTCGCGGAATCAGATAAATAGAGCAATTGTATTTTACAATCGAAAACTGACGGTCTTTATGATCAAACTTTGGTGAAAGGAATGCAAGCTTGGTTCGATTTAAATTTTAAGCTGCGATAAAATTGTAAATTAAACCCTGAACAAAGCATAGAAAGGACTGCTTCTGTGTATAACTTTGTTAAAATTAGTTTAAATCGCTGGCTTAAATGTTTATTTGTTAGATATCAGAATAATTTTGCTGTCAAACATGTGCTTTATTTATAAAAGGCTGGTGTCCGAATGAGTCGCACAGAGATGCTGGCGCAGGTGGAGGGCGGGAAGGAGGTGATGGCGGTGATGGCTGAGTTTAGGCTACGAGGGAAGGATGTTACGACCAGATCCAATCTTTATTGATGTATCGAGTCTTGCCGGTGTCCGAGTAAAATCGATTGATTGCAGTATTAAAAAATGTTTTCGAGGAGATGCAAGCGACATTTAATGAAACAGCTGGGGCTACGAAAATGTGTTGAATGATAGTTTTGTAATGAAATTAGTTTTAGATTGATATTTGGCTTGCCACCTTCAAATCTCCGCGTCATCTGGTACAGAGTAAGATATGTGGTATGGAAGGTTTAGATTTCGTGATGGATGACAACATGTCGGGTCAAAGTTAGGGTTTAGAAGATCAAGTGTAGTCCTAAAATGCATAACTTTGTATGGGTGGTCCTATTTAAAATCTATTTACAGATTTGGGGTCCCTAGAAAAATTTAATATTAGTTGATACCTAGCAAAATATATTATCTTAAAAGAGTGACTACCCGCGTATAATAAATAAATATAACACTTGTCAACAAAAAGTTGTAGGGAAATTAAAGACGTATTTAATGGGGTCCAGTATTAGAATTTGTTGGTAGTAATGTTAAGTCCTACTGTATTGTAGGCGAGAAAGATACGATTAAAAGATTAAAGGGTCTCACGAATTGTAGTTAAGTAAAACCGAGGGTCTTACAACCTATAACGAGCATATACCTCAAAAGGATGGATGCAACTACGCAGCAGTGCGGGAGAATAAGAATTCTCTCAATAAGAAATTAAAGTTTCCATGTACGTAGCACCAGTCATTGGGAATGGTGAAATGTGGAACCTATAAAGACGATTATTAATTGTGGTTTAGAAAATAGTAGTTTTCGTGGACAAATAAAATAGCTTAGACTGGTTAATGTATATGGTTACATACTCGTACACATCCACAAACATCTGTTTACGTCCCAATGGCGATACCGGTAGTTTTTGTTTAACAAATAGTAGGAAAGATACGTCAGGTGTTAGTGCGGAAGCCCATAGGATCGTTGGATTCAAAAAGAACGGTGCGGCGGGTGTATGGTGGTCTCCGTTAGAATAATCGAAAGTGGTTAATCAATCGTATTAGATGTTTAAATAAGCGAAAAGTGTAAAGGCCTACATAAACAAAATTTAATTATCCGACAAAAGTGCGCGATGTGCTACACTTATAAAGAAAGTATGGAATGGTGCTTTAGCGGTCCTAGCAGTAAAAGGGCGACTGACTTTTCCAAGCAACTACAAGAATAGCAGTAGCGCAGAGAAGGGTATGCATGTATTATACAGTTGCTCAAAATATGTTAGTTTACGCGTAGCTCGGATGTGTAATTGATCACGACTTAAAGATCCTCGGAGGTTTAAAAATTCTCAGCCCATTGTCGTTTGAAAAATGTTTGAAATTATCAGAACAGGAGCGGGTCGAAGTTTAATGGATGATTGACTGAGTTTTTCTACCTTTACGAGGAATTGGAAGTTGACAGACATCGAGCATCTAATTTCTATTTGGACGATATCGAGTACTTACCGGTTCTAGAAATCATTACGTGCGAGTCGACGCTATGCGAAAGTGTAAAAGCCTACAGAAGCAAAATTTAATTATCAACGAAAAAGTGCGCGATGTGCTATAGAAAGTATAAAATGGTGCTTTGCATCGGTCCTAACAGTAAAAAGGAGAGTGACTTTTCTAGCAATTACAAGAATAGCAGTAGCGCGGCGAAGGGTATGCATGTATTATACAGCGCATTGTTGCTATAAAATATGTTAGTTTACGAGAAGCTCGAACGTGCACAAATTAAATTTAATCTATAATTAACCACGGTCGTAAAATGGGAAATTAATGGGTAATTTAATACGTAACATATACTTTCGCTTGGTGATTCATTTGGAAAATATTCAAGCCCCATTTCCTAAAATATGACGTAGAAGTTATTTAAAATTAAATTGTTGTAAGTATCCTGTAGACAACAAGTTGGTATTTTCTTAGTAATGGTTTAAAGTGTTTTGGTTATAGTAGCACTGCATCTTTACAGCACGACTTGCACACAATTTGTGTGCGTGTGCTACCACCCTTTTGGATTTTTAATATGCACGCGATCCGTATAACATGGAAGACGTTTTCCGGTGTTTCTACTAACGGCATTCGCACCATCGACGAAGCGAACCAGGTGCATGCATTGGCGCTAAATGTATTGGACGAGCAGCGAGGATTATGACGTCATTTAGTTCCCCGCTGAATCCAGACTTCGTTCGGTATCTTCGAAACCTTCGGTTTGCATTCTATAGGGTACATAAAGCAGGTACGCGATAAACTCTTTAGTTATAAGTTAGTTCGCTTACAAGTCAAGTCTTATAGTGCGGATTTTGTTTTGTACTAAAATGGTATCTGCAAACGTTTTAAATGCAACTCTTGCGGTGCTTCCTATACCTGGAAAATGCTCTCAAACGGCACCAGAACAAATGTCGTGGTGCAACATCGTTCAGGTTAAGCCGTCCGCAGCAAAGTACTTAAACTGTGGGACTTGCGGTTTCGCTTTACGAGAATGGACAACTTACTGCGACACAAGGAAAACAGCACGGTATGTCATTAAGCCGTAAACGTTCAGCTCCGCCAGCTGTTAAAGGGCCTTGTACGAAACAACCACGAATTATGTGTAAAGTATGCGATTTCGAAATGGAAAAACTACGTATGCCGCACATTTAAGGAGCAACAGACATAAAATGCATCAGTTACCGCTACTAGCGACGATGGTGTAGAAATGGTTAGCACTGCGTTTAACAACCGTATGGCTAGCTATCGCATAAAGAACGCCAGTGTCGACGATGGAGTGCCCGAGTTTCTTTGGAAGCAGAAAGAGCGATTTATTCGATTAATAAATGAAAAAGAATACAACATACAGCAGTAAAAGTCTATTGCGAACTCTACGGCGTTTACATCAAAATGGGGGAAGAGGCTACCGATGTGAAATCCTTTAACACAAAAAATGTGGTTATAACGTCTTCTAGTAATCTGGAAAATATGTACGAGGTCTTAAGCGAAACCATGCGAACAAAATCAGAGGAATTTGAAACATGCGGGTCCGGTTGGTCTTTGGAAAAGGTGCTCTATTTAGAAATAAATATTAATAAGTACAAGTCGATATGAGAAGTTCTAGGTTAAGAATGAAAAATTGTGAATATGTATTTAGAAATGTGGTTTACAAAATTTAAACTGTATTAGTAAAATTGTTTGTAATAAAAAGTTTTAAGAATGGTTTTTAGATTTTCTTTTAGGTATGAGCCGCAGGAAATTTATAATTTAAAGGGTGTGTGTAAAATGGTAAGGGGTCGTTCGATTTTAAATCTATTTAGAGATTCGGATTGTGCATAAAATTCTAGACTAACAAGATGTGCTACATGTATAAAAAATTTATAAGAACGCTCAAAAGTCGCTACAGGTAAGAAATCTTAAAATGGGGGTAGCTCTCTGGGGGATGGTGCTATGTGAAAAATTTAAAGAGATTTGGATAGCTTAGAAAATTCTAATATTGATTGATACAAAGCAAGGTAGGTTTATCTCGTGGGTGGAAATGTGGAGAAAGATTTATCTCGCAGAGGGTATATGTGTAACTTTGCAGGGCGTGGTCCGATTTCAAATCTGTTTGCAGATTCGGGTTGTGCGTAAAATTTTAGACTAACAAGATGTATTGCATGTATAAAAAATTTTATAAGAACGCTCAAAAGTCGCTACAGGTAAGAAATCTTAAAATTAGGGTAGCTCCCTTGGGGATGGTGCAATCTGAAAAATTCCTAGAGATTTGGGTAGCTGAGAAAAATCTAATATTGATTAATACCAAACAAGATAGGTTTATCTCGAAAGATGCAATGGCTAGACGAAGAAAACTATTTGTTAGGTTTGCTTATAGAGCAAATAGCAAAATTAGAAGATCAGGACTTTAAAGGGGTATAACTTTGCAGGGCGTGGTCCGATTTCAAATCTGTTTGCAGATTTGGATTCTGCATAAAATTTTAGACTAACAAGATGTATCGCATGACTAAAAAAATTTATAAGAACGCTCAAAAGTCGCTACAGGTAAGAAATCTTAAAATGGGGGTAGCTCCCTGGGGGATGATGCAATCTAAAAAATTCCTAGAGATTCGGGTAGCTAAGAAAATTCTAATATTGATTGATACCAAACAAGATAGGTTTATCTCGTGTGTGGAAATGTGGAGAAAGATTTATCTCGCGGGTGGAAAGAATGCGGGTGTGACGTAATCAAAATGGTTGTTGGGGTTTCCGAGCAAGGAGGAGAGCAAGGAGGAGTCAGGAGGAGATTCCTAAAAATAAGACTTTATAGTGCGAATTTACATGTAAATTTGGAGCAAATGAGGAGCAAATGAGGGTTTTGGGAGCAAATGAGGCGGTGGGATCCTTGATTTTACCCTACTAAGTAGTATTTAAACTTTTTTTTTCGCGTCAGTTTCAACAGTACGGCGTTTTACTGTAAGGCGTGTGTAGGCGTGTAAAACAAATGTTTTCCTTTCAAGATGTGGCATCTTTCAAAATTCATGGTTGATTACAGTACATCGAATTTCTGATGTGAGCTAAAGTCATTTCCTTCTATAATTCTTTCCACAGCCTTGTATAGTTTTGTGTTTTTCAAACAAAATTTTAAGCTTCGCTTGCTTTCTGGTTGCCAGGTCAAGTGATTTTTTTTACGATTTCTAGGATTTCAGCTTTTGGTGTAGCCCTTGTTTGAAAATTATAAACAATGTAAATTAATATCATAATGTTTTTTCTCAATCAATAGTCCATATCATTGCCAATCATTGATGCTTTTTTCACTATGTTTGTAACTCGCACTTCCCTTAATTGCTCTTCAGCAAGTATATCAAAAATTTCTGTATCTATGCCTGCATGTTTTATAAATTATTAATTTTGCAGGTACCATTGAGTAGGAAAGATATTTATTACCGCCATTGCCACCAGCTAATTCTAGATCTAGCAACTGCGACTGCATAATTTCCTCTACAGTATTTTTGGTGTTATCCTTCAAAGCAGCTTTTTTAATGATGGTGTAATTGACAGTAATAATAAACCAAAAACATCGATAATCAAAATAATTAATTAATAGTTCTCGGAAGCACGTTGCTCGGCAACAGACCGACGCCGAAGGCGAAGTTCTATTGCCGAGCATCGTGCTTAAGAGAACTGTTAAAGTATTGGGAATTTATCGATGTTTGAGGCTTATTGGTACGAAAATGTGTAGCTTAAGTTCAAAATAAAACAAAGTAACGTAGAACAAAATGTTTAATCAAATGTACAATTATTATAATCACAGTTAGAAAAACAATACGATGAACAAGGCAAATTAGTTTCTGAAAACGACTAAAAAGCATTTCCGCGTATGTACCTAATTATTTTATTATGATGATCAATCTTCAACTATGGTTTTATCGAACTTGCGCGATTATGACCCCTAATTTTTATGAGTTCTTGCTTTTGAACACCGTTTTTTATAATTCAGTCACTGTTGTAGATCTGTTAGATTGGTTGGCAATTTTCTTTTTCTTTATCTTAAGCCCAATAGTTTCGACAGACGATTTTGTCCAATTTTGAATGTATTTTTTTAATAGGCATATTATCGTATCGGCGATCATTTTTAGTTTTCCAAAGACGATTTGGTCTTAAAAACATACTGTTGGATTGAATATTCAAACTTTGTTTTGACAATTTTCAAAATAATCTGACTGGACAAATGCTGCTACTTTCGCTTTCTACTAAGAATTTACGTTATGCACAATATTTTGACGCACCTTGACAAGTTTTAGTGAAAATGGGATTATATTGAACCCAGTTGGTTGCAGAACCATTGTTATTTGTTTCGCGTTTAAAATAATCTGTCAAAGCAGCAGCTTCTCCACCGCGTCAAACCAATTCTACCGCTGCGATATGGTGAAACTTACGTTTTTGTCTTTCAGGAATGTTTTCATCCCATAAACTAATCGTTTTGGTTATTTCGTCTGTACTTAAAACTGTGGCACTTTGCTTCCTTTTAGACGGATTTAACTGAAGTTTTCTACGCACGGCATCTCGAGCACTTCTCGCTTGTTGAAATACAATACTCTTGAATGGATCCATTAAAACTTTCTATTCCTGATAATACTGTTCCTGTAATAGCTTACTTGTTTCATTCCATATTGTTTTAACAGTAGCTTCTTTAAATTCGAATCCATCGCGTTTTCTCATATATACAGCCCAATCCTTTAGAAATAGACGCTGTCTCCTCGGCCGTCTTCTTTCCATTTAGTTAATATTTTCTAGCATCACAAAAATACACAAATGTTTTCGAAATAGAAAAAGTTTGAAAAGAATATAATGGTCAACGTTGACCATTATATTCTTTTTAAACATTTTCTAATTCTTTCACATGTACACAACCAATTCAATATTTCATGAATGTCTTCCACACAAATTTTTTGCTATATTTTGTATTTTTTGGAATATTAGAGGAAAACCTAATGACGAAAAAATAAGCACAGATAAATCTGATGATTAGTATAAACAACTAGTTGTTGGTTGCGAAATATCTCCAACTAATGTTAGCTGTGCGAAAAGATAAATTGGAAAATATATTAAATCGCTAAATGGTTAAGTGTTGGGGGAACTTGGCAGCCACAGGTTGCTTACCTCCCTTCACAACCACTAAAGGCCGGAGAAATAGGACATATAACTGTAAAACAATAGAAGGTGATCGAACTGCATCTAGCAAGAAACAACATCGTCTATGAGGAAAGGCAACAAACATAGAACAAGAAGAAAATTGTTGAAAGCATATGTGTGGAGCAAAGCACAGTATGCCTATGAAATACGGGCAGTCTGAAACGCAGACAGAAAAACGGTAGCAGCCTTTTGAAATGCTGTGCTTCAGATGTATGAGGACGATAGCATGGACAGACAAAGATAATAACAAATAAGTTATAGAAATAGTAGGGGAACAAGGATATCTGGGGAGAAATAGAAGGGCAGAATATGTTCTAAGGCATTTTGGGGAATAGTATGGGATATATTACAAGCAGAGATAGGAAAAAAGAGGTAGATGTAGACCTAGATGAAATAGTTATAGATGCAAACTGTGCAAATTTCAGGGAAATCTGTAGGTTAGTTCAGAATAGGAAACAATGATGGTACGCGTCTAACCAGTTCTAGGACTGAAGACCTAATGATGATGATGGAATATTAGACCCAATTATATCAATAATTGACTTTCCAGTGTCGGAACCAAATCGTGAGATTTTGGAAAGTTTAGGCTTCAAGTTAATTTATTGAAATTATCAACATTTTAAACACGTCCCTAATATAGTTGATAATTAACCTAGGTCTCTGTTATTGCTATAATTTTGTTATGGTTGGCTGTTTCATAGTCATGTGATCCAATACTAACGATTTTTATTTGATTTCAAGTTAAGTTAAAAATTTTTATTATAATTAATAACTTCTATCTCAGCATTACTCAAAACATGCACAACATTCTGAGAACCACTATCAATATAATACTAATAATAATTAATTTGATTTTCGTAAGTAATTAAACAGGATAAATTGAGTGCCATAAATTCCTGACATTTTTTTTTCGGAATTCATTGATGCCGGAACTAAGGTAGTTATCAAGACAGGTTCATCAAGTTTGCCATATGATTTACCAGAAATATCATTATCCTTTAAATAAACACCATCTTCCGAGACTACTGGGGTGTTGTTCACATAAATTGATTCCTCCCATAACACTGCATGATTATTTGATTCATTCAGAAATTCATAGGAAATATTCGATTGTTTGCGGGCTAATGAAAGAATACGCTCTATACTAGTCGACTTTTTCAACTGAAATTCTAAACAAACTAAAATCTTGAATCTGAATAACAATATGCAAATTTTCAACATACCAGTCGAAATTATAAACTACAAAAGATAATTATTAAATATTATTTCCAATTAACAGTAAAGCATCACTGACTAAAGACAGGAATGCCAACGAATTGATGTATGAACTAAATTGCACTGATACAATAAATTTGCCAGTTACGACTTGCGAAAAGGGCGCGTAAACCAGTTCATTGCTTAACAATAACGCGGCATGTGCACGGTGCTTAGTAAGAACACTGCATCTACAATTCAATTTCATGTAAATGCCGCGTTCCTACTTGGAAATATGTGTATACGGCCTTTTTACCAAGCATCATATTGCAATCAGGAGTAGATACACCAGCAATGAGCTTATTTTAAGTAACTTAGAACGTAGATCCGACTATTTTACTTAGACGAAACACAGTTCTAAATGTCGCAGGATTGCAATAATGACAAATACTCAAATGTTGTTTTTGTTAGATACGGTGTTCTTTCTTAGGAGGGCAGGATTAATGTCAGAAGCTCTAGATCGTTTCAACGCAGTAAACTCAAAAATGTGTAGAACATCGTGAGTGGTAACGAATCTTGGAGTTACTCATACGAGGCAGAATGTAAACGCCAGTACCAAGGTGAAGAAAAGCCTACAAAAGTCATTCGTTCTCGAAGTGTCTCCAAAAAGATGATCGCAACATTTGTCTCTAAAGCAGGTCATATAGTAACAATACCTTTGCAATATCAAATAACTGTTACTGCCGCTTGGTATACAACCATTTGTTTCCTGCAAGTTATAGTAGACCTTCAACAACCAACCCCAAACGACGAATCATCCTCCTCCAAGACAATGCAAGTTCGCCCACAGCTCACAAAACAATTGAATTTTTAACGCAACAAAACGTCGAGTTGTTAGACCATCCACCGTACAATCCCGACCTAGGTCCCAACAATTTCTATACCTTTCCAAAAATCAAGGACGGACTGCGTAGTCACAGGTTCCAAAAATGCAATTTTGAGTGTACAAACGAGTGCAATAACTGCTTCCAGCGTTTGTTCGAACGCATTCGAAAGTGCATTAATCTTCGTGGAGAATACTTCGAAAAACAATAATATCTTTAAAAGCTATCTGCCGTTTTATTCCAGCTCTATATGCAAAATTTTAAAGACAACCCTCCTAAGATAATAAAACTATAGAAAGTGTTAAGCAGTAACACAATTTTTCTCAAAAGTAAATTTATTTGTTACCGCAAATGCAAGCGCTTCTACAATACAATTTCTGTAGTTTTTTGAGAAAATTGAAAACGTATTGTTACCAACTTTGTCGTATGATAAATAAATATTCCACGAACCTTTTCGTACATGTTTCCTCCGTAATGTGCACGGTTGAAAAATGTTTGTTCATTGATTTTTCTATTCAGTGGGTTGCTTTTATTCGGTTTGAGGGTTAACTTTTCAATCCTGAAGCTACGCATATTGACACAACAGATATTTTTACATGCCGTTAAAAAGCAAGTCAGTAAATCTCAGAAATGGAATGAATTGAGCTTGTAGAATTTTAACTATGGTAAGGCCCATTCTACCCTTCTCTTGCGTTTGAAGGCTGTGAATCATAAACTTGTGAAGTTTAAACAAGGTTTATTCTTAAATACAGGTCAAGCTTGAACTACTAATACACGAAAACTTGTTTAATGTATACCCGTACTTACTCCCTCTGCTAACCTTAAATTTGGCGACGTACGTTAAAGGCTTGAAATATTTTATACATCCTACAGCGCGGTAGCGCAAGATAGACTATACACTTCTAAAGTGTATAAAAATTATTTGTGGCGCCTAATCATACTGCCATTCGTACACTTTACATAAAATGCACGAACTTTTTCATCAGGATCGTAAAATACATCGTTCACTAATCCTAACTTCTACAATAGCCGGCGCTTATTATTTTTTTGCACTACTACGATAGGGCCTTGCTTAATCGAACTCTCTCTCACAGTCTTACACAGTCTATGGTTATAGTTCACTGCTTCCATTGTTTACGATTATTTAGGGCCTTAAGCATTGGGGGGGGGGAGCATGCCTATGTGTAGGCATTATGCCTACACATGCATTATTAGTTTCGTCGGCCAATTTTCACCACAACGCACCCCTAGATAACATGGTCTACTTAGATCCCTGCGAATATCATCTCTATCACCAATTCTACTAAGAAAAGGAATGGTAGTTCAAAAGGAATCCAATAAAAGAAGTGAATAGCTTAACGGCATTCGATCTTTAATTGTTGCTTCCACCTCAGTAATAAGGACGTCTTTATCTGGCCCTAATGGCGTCTTTTACACTATTGCAAGTTGTTTGTAAAATTTACCGTACCATGCTGCTCCCTGTACAATGAACTTCCAGTTTATTTGACGACTGTTCACAAATTCCATTAATTCTGTACTCGATAACACTTTATATGTCAATACTTAATACGATAGTGGTGTTCTGAATGTTTGTAATCACCTTGTTAATGCTTCGTAGCAACAGATATAATATTTATTTGCAAATTAAAATATTGATATAAAATTAACATTAAAAGCATTACACAAACAGGAAATATGTACAAATATTTTTATGTGCGTGATTAAAGGGCGAATGTCTAAAGTTTGTAAAGTTGTATAATGAGTTTCTATGCTGAAGCTTCACGACGGTGGTATTAGGTGAAGCTGATCATGCTTACAAGTAACTCTGACGCGGGTTACGTTGAATGCAAGTGGCACCTTGTAGAAGTCGAATGTCTGTGCATAAGCTTCGGTGCCTAACGGCTGGTGGGCGATTGCTTGCGTGCTTGTTGGCCTTACTTGCTCTATGAGGTGGTCCTGATGCTGCGGATGTGGATCGATCCAAGCTATAGCGGAATCCTATCCATAGTGTTGTGAGAGTTTACATTATTTTATCCCATTAGATTTGGCGATCACAGTGAGATAATCTGAAAGAAAACCATAGTGCACGATGAGCTTGATGACTTTCGTTTTGCACTATTCTTAAGTTCCCTCCAAGAAGTTCTTTGGCCTTCTTAAAAATAGAACAGTAAAAAATGATTTGCTCTAGCGTTTGGAGCTTCTTCTATATCAAGGTATGTTTGTATTATACATTCGGATGGTTCTGTTTTGTATTTTCAAGAAGTGTTGAACAAGTTTATTATGGTTTGGGAGGTGTTTTAAGCGCGCATGTTATGTGTTTGCATGTTGCGTACCTATGGATCAGATAATTAGGAGTATGGTGGGTTGTACACTCCTACACGATAATCTTTTAAACGTTTTAGCGTTATCAAAATTAATGACCTTAAGAATTCCTTTACGTGCAAAGAATTTTCGCACGCAACATCCATTTTCAAAACAGTTTCAGTATAAGTAGCTTGAATAACAACACAAGTAAATAAAAGCACATTTTACACTTTTGATTGGTTATTTTCTTTAATATGCGTTCGGCAAACTCCAATCCTGTTATTTCAAAAGGTTTTCATTGGTGAATACGTTCCCTAGGTAACTGAGCGAAGGTATATGACCCTGACTTTCCACGAGCTCCTTTACAGGTAACACATTTTGCTAAAACTGCTTTATTAATTGCCGTTCTCGTTTAATTCAAAAGCGCTTACGTAATTCATAAAGTGTAGCATTCACACCCACTATGATGAAAAATTTTGTGAAGTTTGTTTATTAATAATTTGCTTAAGTGTGTACTTCTCCGTAAATTAACGAGTTCTTTTAGGTCAAAGCCTTCTAAATTTTGAAGTCAACCACCTGAACGCAATAGCTTATGTTCATCTCGGAAGAAACTCAAGTTTGCAATGCTAGATTTCCATTCAATTATATCGCCCTTCTTTAGATTGGTAACCTCCAAATAATAAATTTTCTGATGCACTTGCCTAACTAAGCAAACATCTTTCTACACTTTGTATTTCGTTTGCAGTTAAGTTAACCATTATTCTATTATTCTTGGTTTTTAAATTATACTATATACGTAGAACATACGCAGTAATCTTGACTAAATGATCAAAACACACGAAAGTTAAATATAATTTTAATAGAGTCTGCACTTAAATTTGACTCGTTTTCTAATAGGTCATTCAATGATTTCTGTCCTCGAGCATGCGAATAGGCATTAAAAAATACGTGCAAACGGACGCTATTTGTGGCTTCACTATCACCGTTAGGAATCAACTCCGCATATTTTAGTTTTTCTCGTGCTCTACCCGACGGTAGTACATTGGCCAGGAAACAAGTATATTTACGTGGAAATTTGGAATTTAGCCGGACCTTTGCCATCACAGGTAAGGTAGGGATCTTTAATATGGGTGACAACACCCATACACGGGACCTAAATTTTACCTCTCACGAACAAGCGTGTATTTCTGTGGAAAATGCTCGCCTAACATTTTTCAAGCGGTTCGTGTCGGGAATCAAATTCGAGACGACCTTGGGATTAGTAGTCATACTAGAACCTAACTAACCCACGAATCCGCCCAAGGAATCAGCTCCGCATAATTAGTTTTCAACATTTCTTTAGTAGCAACGTTATATTCGTATATTTTGCTAGTATTATTCAATTTATATTTTATTCTCTGAACACAAACTCGCGCACTAATTAAATTATCATCATGAACAATTGTATCCTTGTTTTCTCACGGCAACGTTACTATATATCGTTCATCATATCTTCGTCTGCAATTTTAGTTATTCCTATTGTTTCCAAATCCCAGACACTGTCGATGGCAGATTCCGTATTTATATCTGTCACAGGTAATACTGTGCGCAGATTTTCTGTGCACCCCTACTAAACTTTTATTAAAGCAAAGATTCTTTTTTGTTCTACAGCTCAGTAACTGCCTATCCCTATAGGTATCTTAATTCCTTCGATAATTAACATTCGATCTGCTTAGGAAGGGATACTGTCAGCAAGCAGCAAATTTCGATATTCTGTTATTCTTTCTCTAGGTATTATTGAATTTTACACACATTTTTTGTAACTTCAACTGCTTTAATCGTTAAGGTTTGATCTTTGTATTGTCCCTTTAAAGTATTCAAAACGCGATTGTGGAGTTTTGACGGTGTTGAAGCCCTATTTCTGAACGCGGCAATATAAATTCGATATTGATTAACAAGTAAATTTAGAATTCTTGAACGGCTTTCTTTAATAAATGTAAATTGACCATCACGACTATGACTAATCTAATTAGCTTCTTAAAATTTTCACCAAACACGTAAACAGATGCCGTGTGTAACAGAACGATATTGTTGATGTATGTATCAAACTGGACACCGATAACGTTCAAGTGATCATTGCAATCTTACCTCTTTTAAAATTCACTTAAGTACCCCTTGTGTTAGCGATTTGGTTGTTTTTTACTTGACATGAAACCTGAATCGTACATTGATGTTGCCTAGTTACTCTTGTATGTTCACGTCTTAAAAATTTACGCTTACAATATCTAACATTGTGGTTATTTCTCGTAGAATGGAAACAATTTCCTGCTGCCCTTGGAATTGGTTTGTGTGTGACTACTAAGCCCAAGGTCCCGGGTTGCATTCTCATCAGCGACCGCTTGAAAAATGTTGGCGAGCAGTTTTCACAAAAATACGTCCTTGTTCGGATGAGATGTACATTATCTCGTGTGTAAGTGTTGTCACGCACGTTAAAGGTCTCTACTTGGAACAGCAAGGGTTCGGCAAAATGCAAAATATCCAGTTAAAAAAACTCGCTTCGTGGCAAATGTAATACCTTCGAGTTGAGCATTAGAAAACAAAATGTAGTGCCATTGAAATTGGTGGGTCCGTGGCTTAGTTGGTTTGTGTGTGAGACTAATAAGCCCAATATTCCACGTTCGAACCCCACACGAACCACTTGAAAAATGTTAGGGAAGCATTTTTCACAAAAATACGCCCTCCTTCGGATGAGAGGTACAATGTAGGTACCGTGTGTGAGTGTTGTCATGTACGTTAAAGATCCATACCTTGCTTGGAACAGGAAAGGTTCGGCAAAATTCAAAATTTTCAGGTAAAAAAGAAACTCCCTTACTGACTAATGTAGTAGAGGCAAATCACTTTAAGAAGAACCCAACGTCATATGCCAGATTGCGCAGAAATCTAATAACAGTGGCGTAGTTGAGTTATTACAGTATAAACCGAAGATATGGCGTTAAATAGGAAAAAATAAACATAACCAATTAAATTATAATTTAAAATTTTTAATATAATTTCGCCATATGAGTTGTGTGCATCAATATCCCTAAAAAATACTGCTATAGCAAGGTTATTTTGTAAAATCCGATAAAGCAAATGATTGAATACCATGGCCTACTTAAGTGGTTTCTATCTCATTCTAGTGTTCTGCAAACACATCTGTTGAGTAACTTATTGTTAATTGTTATATAAAAGATATTTTATATTAGTTAGATGGCGGTTTAAAACTGTCCGTCTGTGTATCAAGTAAAAATAAATAGTAATGAAATCTAAAACTTTTACAAGGTAATATCCGATTAGTTGATCATAAAATTCAACGCCACTGAAACCTGAATACTGCCATCCCTAATTACATATAATGAACTGTTCCTAACCAATTTTTGCTTTGTGCGCATGATGACGTTGGGTTCTTCTTAAAGTGATTTGCCTCTCTCTACCTTCAGGTGTAACATTGGAAAATCAAATGTAGTACCATTGGAATTTCTCTCTCCTTTGGCAAGAGTATGTCTACCTTAAAAACTTCGGTTGTGTGTTCTTCCTTGCAGAAAGCACAGTACTCAATACGTTTATTGAAATTGACTAATAAACTAGATGCAGTCCTTTTATACTGATTTCTCTTCTCCATTGGAGACATTTTTTTACTATTTGCAAAAGATTGCATACCTACATACCGGAAAAATAATAATAATAACTACAGACCAATGCATTACATATAATCAAATAAGTATAATCCCAAGTTATAACACACAGACATGTACATTAAGGTACTCTACAAAAGGGTTCACGTAACGTAACCCAATGAAACGACGGTAATGCCCCTAAACACTAGTACTGAGATTAAATAATTCAAGTTTCCCTATTACAATAACTATCACTACAAGTGACTGACTGCTACATCTTTACACGAGCATGACCAAATCAAGCTAACGATATTATCAATAAACAAGAACTATAACTATATATATATATATATATATATATATATATATATATATATATATATCAGGGCTAACACCCGCACACACACAATAATTATATGGCCACACAACCGCTGTAAATTATTCAGTAACCTTGTTGCCCCTTTTGTCTATAGGCAAACTACTCGTGTATAGATTCACGCGTTATTTATTTTGCTAAATAATTTTGCATTAAACGTTAAAGATTTCAAATTCAAATAATATGTGATACTCTAGTAATTAAAACAGTAAAACATAAGGATTGCTATTTTAGTAAATAATTAAAATAGGAAAAATAAGAATATTTGCAATTTAGTAACAACGAGCCAAACGACTCAAGACCTTTTATATTATACAGTATACTAGCATACAACCTCAACACACGAGGTCTACGGCACTGGATGTAACAGCAACTTCCACTCGCACCATCCAGGGGTCGGCAGGTGAACTTCGTCGAAATAGGAATCCTGGGGTCCAGTATGTGAAGTTACATTTACAACAACATAGAACGTATAACAAAAGAATCCAATCTATAACCCAAGTCTAAAACAAGACGTAAGAAATCAGCAACAAACGGTACGACACCAGTACAAGGAAGCACAAAAACCCTGCAAATTCATAACACAATTAGATTCGAAACACGATTAGGCAGAACAGAAAGTACAAAACTACTTACCACCAGATATGGGAATAAGGATAATCAGGTGCTCTTCACACTTTCCATAATTTAATTACATATTCTAGTTGACAGAAGGCAATCAAATCCGCTAAAGCGTAATGACTATTCCATATTAAACACAAAATGGCATCAGTAAATATCAACCCAGAATGCTTGCAAAAATCCCCAATAAGAGCGTTTCAAATAAGTGTAGCATTCCAAGTATAACCTTCTTTAAACGATGACGGCACCAATAATAATTATTATCCACATGAATTCGATGCATATTTAAATATTGAAGTGATAACAAAGTTCGCTCTATCAAACAACTTTTTACAGTATTAATGCAGAAAGTATTCGTTCTAACAATTCCAAGGTATCAATATAATCAAGGTTACAATTACAATTCCAATCTTTTTGAGTATTTCGAACATTTTTTTCCATTTTACATTGTCGAATGCTTTTTCCAGATCTACAAACCCCATATACACGCTTCCCCCTTTTTCTATTGTTTTCTCCATTATCACTCTTAGAGCTAAGATAGCCTCCCATGTTCCCCTGTTTCGCCTAAACCCAAATTGGTCTTCTTCTAGTATTTCTTCAGCCCGTTTTTCCATTCGTCTTTGTGCAATTGTAGTTAATATTTTTGACACGTTTGCTGTCAAACTTATTGTTCGAAAATTTTCACATCTATCCGCGTCTTTTTTTTTTTGGTATAGTTACTATTATGTTACTTTTGAAATCTTTGGGTCTTATACATATAGCTTACAAGTTGGAAGAGACGTTCTGTTACTGCTTGTCCAGGGGCTTTTAGCGTTTCTGCTTGCACCTTATCTGTACCCCGGACTTTACCATTTTCAATGTTTTATTCCTGTTCGAATGCAGTGAGTTCCTCTCCTACATATAAATTCCCTATATATTCTTGCCATCTACCCACTTTCTCTACATTTTCTATAATGATGTTTCCTACCGCGTCCTTTATGTTTTTGTTATCCGGTTTCATATCCCTAACATTGATTCTAATTAGCTTGTATGCTTCATCTGTCTTAGTTTGTACCTTTTTGCACTTTTCATCAATCCATTGTTTTTTAGCTTTCCTGCATTTGCGAATAATTTCCTATTTTATGGCTTTGTATTTCTGTTTTCTTGTTTCGTCTGATTAATTTTTGTATTTTCGTTTTTCTTCTATTAAATTCAGGATATTCTTTGTTATCCATGGTTTCTTTTTTTTGTGTATATCCCAGAATATCTCTGGCCGCCATGTCTAGGCTGGATTTAATGTTATTCCATTCTGTTTCTACTTCCTTAGTATCAGATATTTTCCCGATATCTTTGAGGAATTCATTTGACTTTTTTTCGAATCCTCCTTGAATATCTTTATCTTTTAGTTCCCTTAAGTTCAAGTGCCTTTTTCCGTTTCTTTTTTTCAAATTTTTAAATTTAAGCGCGACCTTCATAATTACGATATTGTGGTCAGTGTCTATATCTGCTTCTGGGTAGCTTCCACAGTCTTTTACTTGATTCCTAAACCGTTGTTTAACAAGAATGTAATCTATTTGATATCATCCTATATCTCCTGGCATCTTCCACGTATATGGTCTTCTAGCATGATGTTGAAATAATGTGTTTGTGTTGATTAAATTGTTCTTTTCGCAAAATTCTACCGGCCCATTTCCTCTTTCGTTTCTCGTGCCTAAACCAAGTAAATCTACTACCGTTCCTTCCCTATCCTCACCTACCACTGCATTAAAATCCCCAGTAATTATTAAATTTTCATGTCCTTTTGCATGTCTTAATATGTCTTCGACATCTTTGTAGATCGCGTCTACACCTTCGTCGCTGTAGGTAGAGGTGGGCATGTATACTTGTATTATTACTGTGTTTACCGGTTTAGATTCTAATCTAACCATGAGTACTCTTTTGTTCTTTTGTAAGTAATTTTCTACACAGTATGTTATTTTTTTCCGCATAACTATTCCCACACCCAAATTTCCTTCCTCTACTCCTGTATGAATTACCCTGAAGTCTCCACTCCAAAAATCCCCCACCTCTGGCCACCGAACTTCGCTGATCCCTACTATGTCTAGTGATAACCTATTCTTTTTAGGTTTTTAAGTTTTTTAGCTTGCCTACTTGCTTCATACTTCTAACATTCCACGCTCCGACTCGCAAAATGTTCCAGACCCTTATTCTTAACTTTCCGATTGCATCCTCGGAAGTAGTCCCCTCCCGGAGATTCGATTGGGGGACTATTTTTACTCCGGAATCTTTTACCCCAGAGAATGCCATCATTTTATTATAATTTAGGTACGCTGCGTACTTGGGAGATAATGTAGTGACTTCCCGTTGCCTTCCACATCGTGGTAGTGTGTCTTAGACTGCCATAACGACGCCTATGGTCTTTGCCAATCTAAGTACCGAAAGAGCCGCTGCCTTTTTTCGGGTGTGATTATGAAAGGTAAAAGATTAAGGAACGAAATTTAGAAAAACTAACAGCAAGGAGGTTTATCCAAAATAGCCATCTTCCGGTTAGCAAAAATATTGAAGGAATTGCTAGGATATGACGGTTTGGCGTCCTAATTTTGGACAATTAAAGGAGCCTTTCGAGGTAAATGATACTTTTAATAGTAGTATTATATTTCGGTCATTTTATATTTTAGATCTTATTATTTTAAATGCAACCCACTCCCGCAGAAAGTTAGCCAATGCAGCCATAAAATTCTTAAGGGAATCCCGTCCCTGCTAGGCAACTCGAAATTCATAACGTAACGTCATTTCTACCCGAAACAGTTGCTTCCATAACTTAATCGATTGTGCACCGCTTTAATATTTGCAGATTTAATTTTATGTAAAATGTGTTTATTCTTATTGCAAATTCCAGGGCCGAGGTAATTGAAATTTCCGCGAAAGTGTCCTATATGGATAACTTTATAGTAACTATTGACATACGTTTCAAACTTAACAATTAATCGTTTTTTAAAGTAACTTTAATAATCGAGAATATTCCTTACAATATCAACAGTTTCTATTACTTCTCGAGTATGCATATGTACGTGTAATGGCGTTCACGCTGCTGCTGTGGAGCTAAAAAATTGCAACCCCTAATACCCCCAAAAATATACATGCAATCTTTCATTTAACGTTTGTTAGCATTCTACAAAAACTGTAGAAGATAGATACTTGGAATGGTCTGCGTATTGATTTTTCATTCAAAGTTGACACTTTTATCGGTTTGACGGGAAACTATTTGGACATGAAGCGATATACAAGGTTATCATAAAGTAAGGGATATATTTTAAATCATTACAACTTTTTAATAAATTAAGTTAGTAACATAAAATAAACGAAATCTAGTTGCTTAATGAATGGGATTTTACCGTATCTATGAGAAACAAAAGCGTTGTCATAACAATTGTTGACACTAGTGTCAAAACGAAATTATTCAATTTGAAGTTTTATTTTGAAATTAAAACTCAAGTAAACGTTGAGTTCAAACGACTCAACTGTAATAACATGGATTTACAAACAAGAATTGGTTTAGTTCAGTGCTATTATGAATCCGGCAGAAATTACACCGCTGGATTACGAAGATTTCGCACGAGAATGGGTTTGAGAGCGGGACCCTGTCAAATGAAAGCGTACCGCAATTTGATACAAAATTTGAAAGAACAGGGTCTGTAACTGACTTACCAAGATCAGGAAGACCAATAATTAGCGATGTTCAAGTTGCAGAAGTTCTTCATGAAAATCAAGACATAGCCAGAAGCAATTCACTCGCAATCAGCAGTGCAAATGCGATATCCAAGCGATTGCAAATGCCGTATACCACGGTTTGGAAAATTTTACGCAAAATTCTAAACATGTATCCATATAAACTGAAAATGCTGTTTGAATTAAAGGACGCAGATTTGGCTACTAGGTACGATTTTTCTTTGCGAGTAATGGCTCAGATGGAAATTGAACCCGAATGGTTATCCCGTATTTTATGGACAGATGAGGCACGTTTTACTCTGAATGGTGGAGTCAATACTCAAAACTGTAGAATCTGGTCTGCAGAAAATCCGCAACAAATCGTTCAAAAGGTCTTCATGACAAGAAAGTCACCGTTTGGTGCGGTTTTACAGCTGATTTTATTATTGGTCCGTATTTCTACGAGGAAATGCAGAATGGACAAGCCGTATCTGTAACTGTAAATGGTGAACGATACTTGCAAATGTTACAAAATTATGTTATTCCACAGCTGCAAAACGAGCACTACGGAATGAAAACATCATTTTATGCAGGATGGAGCACCCCGCACATTTTCGACCAGTCAAAGAATTGTTAACCAACGTTTTTCAAGATCGCGTGTTAAGCAGACATTTCGTAAATTCATGGCCACCAAGATCACCTGATCTAAACCCAGCGGATTACTGGCTGTGGGGTTATTTAAAAAGTTTAGTGTTTAGAAGACGACCAACTACGCTACAAGAATTAAAAGACAGTATTACGGAGCAAATTGGTACAATTCAACCAGAAATGTTACGAAATGCTGTGTACAATTTGGAGGTAAGGATGGTGATCTTACAACAACAAAATGGAGGTCATTTTGAGCAATTGCCGTAACCTTTTTTTGGGCATACTAAATCCCATTTCATAAGCAATTAGATTTCATTTATTTCTTGTTATTAACTTAATTTGTTAAAAAGTTATCATAATTTAAAATATATCCCTTACTTTATGATAACCTGATATATTGACATTCTATCATTCTTATATAATACACATCGGGAAATATAATCAGTCAGTCTCAGTTATAAAATTAAAGTGACTTTGCGGAATTTTAATTATAATACAAGCATACACTTTAATTCTAGCTTCGTCATTTCGTTATATGAAAAAAAGAAAGTGCCTGTTATTCAAGTTCGTACCGTACTAGCACACATTGTACTAGAAACCACACATGGTTCATTTCTAAAATTGCATTACAGATTTGCAACGTGCCTATTCGTTCTATAAACAATTATACACCACAAGAAATCAATAGTTGTATAAAGACTCGGATTGCTATTTAATTGCCTTTTTAAAGCGATAGCAAGACTCAGAAGTATTCATTTTGGTCTGTTTTCGTTTGTACAATTTTCTGGACATGCCATTTCTGTTTCTCGATAGCTGAATGAAGTAAATCTGGGCTTAGCAAACTGGAACATAATGAGGCTCCTGTTCAATGTAAGATATTGGAAATATATATTAAATGCCAAAATGTAGATGGAAAAAAGTGATGCTGCCCGAGCATATTATTTCTTGAAAGCGAAAAAGTTATGAAAGGCGTTTAGAAACTTTTCATTTTCAAGTAATGAACTTTTTTTCTAAAACTACACTATTGCTATGGAAAATATTCGGATGGGTTTCGCTATATACTAAACTAATTGTTAGTAAGCTAGATTTCTAGGAATAAATTCGACGAAACTTTGTTAAAGGTTTACATAAATGGCACTCAATCAAGAGAAGCAATCTACATTCTCATTCAAACTAATGGTTTCTAACTCATTCCATTTTGGAAGTTCATCTATAGAACCCCTATATTTATTCTTCAACTCCATTCGAAGACACGACATTGGCCAGGAAGCTAGATTTTTTACCTAATTTTTTTTTATTTTGTCGAACCCTTGCTATTCCAAGCAAGATAGATATTTTTAACGTGCGTGGCAGCAAACACACGGCACCTACATTTTACTTCTCATCCGAATGAGGGCGTATTTTTATGAAAATTCTCGCCTAACATTTTTTAATCGCTTTCTGTCGGGAATCGAACCCGAGACTAGTACTTAGTGGTCACACGCAAACCAACTAAGCTACGGAGTCATACATTTATAGAACCCGCTGAAAAGAATTATATATTTTATTTATTTATTTATTTATTTTTTTTTTTTATAAAAGTTAATAATAAATTTAATTAAATACTACATAATCATTAAAAGAAAACGAACAAAAATATGTTAGTACTACAATTACAATTCATCTCGCCGTGCAGTATCATCATTTTCAGTCTCTTCTTCAACTGGCTCTTCTGCTGCACCATCCTCAACACCACCTGACTCTACAAACTTAGATAACCCTTCAAAAGTCCTAGGACCATTGTAATTTATTTATTTATTTATTAAGGGGCAAAATACAATGCAATTGCTCTAAATTTTATATTTTAATAAAAAACGGAATTTGTAGTTATCCAGAAAAGAATGATGATATAAGCACCGCCGTTGTGAAAATCGAAATCCAGTCACATTTACAAGGAATTTTTAATGTGAGACAATTTGGTACAAAACAAACTCTATTATTCAAGTTCAAATACTTTTTACAAACATAATATTCACACCGCCCCTATAAGTTTTACTATATCACACTACGACCTAAAGAGCAGTCGCAAATAGAAAATGTTCAAAAGTCCCCATATACCTAGAATTCTCAGTTTAGAAGGGTGTGGTAGGTGACTAAACCGGGAGGTAGGTGCAAACAGTAAATTCATTGAAAACTAGTGTTTGAAGTGTGGTTAAGGAATGACGCTTCATTCTAATAATTATCAAAACTAGACGCGCAAAATAAACAAAAATGGGTTCAACTTCCTCGAGAATTTTTGCATTTGTCGGATGGTATATGCGATAAAATATATTTTTATTACAATAAAATTGAACATTTCAAAATTCTCCTTTAAAATCGTTCCTCATAACAGAACAACCGCTTTAATAGTTAAAAATTAAACAGTTTAAAGTATAGACCAAAAAAAGTTAGAAGATGGTCAACTTCTTATTTCGAAGTCAAACAATAAAATAAATAGACTTGTTTCATGTCAATATAAAATAAAAGATTTGTGTGGCTGTCCATTATTTCTTTGCCTTGATTTATTAATAAACATTTGGTATAAATCACCGCTTCGTTATAATGGCTACAATCAAGTAGGTGACGGCTGTCACTTTTCAAAAAATATCGCTGTTTAAGTTATATGCGGCAAGAATTACTGAAATCTTGAATCTAGCAGAAAAGGATGTATTGGAAAAATTTCCACATAATTTACTTAAGTTGAAATGTCGAATGATGGAATCGATCTACTGAATCGGGTACTACGTCTGCCAGTAAGCCATGTGTTATTTGTGCGCCCAGAGTAAAATTACCAAAAATTATTCTACTGCGTTTTGATATGATCAAAAAACTTTAAATCATTTAAGAATTTGTTTGATATTTTGGTAGATAAACAGTCACATTTGAGTGACATCGAAAGCTCTCGTATCTTTTTTCTAGTTTGTATGACATAATCAGTCTATACCCCTTTGTCAGAAAAATTATAAGTTAGTCTATGGCACTGTGTTCTAAAGATAACGATAAACGTCTTTTGACTAATCACCATGGGCTTTAATAGAAAATTACCCACCGTTACATTTAGAAAATGCAAAATAACTTAGAAATTTAATTGATTGTTTTACAGAAAATTTATAAATTTTGCGATTGTTGCAGTTTGGTATGATAGGTTGGAACTTTATTTTAACGAATCTTTTATTATTGTGAAAGATTTGAATTGCACATCAATTCTTCTGGTGTGCCTACACATTGTAACAGTTGGTAATTAGTTACAAGTTTATTTTGATTTTGTTCCAATTTAATTATTAGTTTAAATAAGATATTGTTATTCAAACATTTGGCTTTGGCTTATCAAGGTAGGTGTTACGTCATCATCGAACAATTCGGTATTTTGTGACAATAAATACCGTCAGTGCGTGCATCCTACAGTTGTCAGTGAAACATTATATACCGGCAGTGAGTGCGTGAAGTGACAGTCGTACTCGAGCCGTTACAGAAGCAAGTCGCATCTGAACCCTTGCAGAAGACGGTCGTGTGAGAGCTTTTGAAAGCGACACCATCACCCGGTCGAGCGTGTTACTGGTGCTCCGTCGAAAGCTTTGTGCGTGAACGTTTCATTTGCCCACAGCGGCACAGGATAAAAGGTATTTATACCCTTTTATTAAGTAGTTTGGTGTAGTTGTAGTTATTACATAACCGCTCCACTGCTATCGTTATTGCTTGCAAAAAGCAATTGGTCCTTCCCTATAATAGCATATCTTTATCAATTTATATCACTCCTTAACTCCCCCCCCCCCCAATCATTGGTCCTATAGTCGATCCGGATTCATCAGTCCTATGTATACGCTAAATATCATTTTGCACACCAGCGAGCTTTAAGTAATTATTTTAGTTTTTAAATCTGTGTTCAAACTCCATATTTAGCGGGTTAGAATATGTACAATATTAGCTACATACTTTCGTTAAATTAAATACAAATACTTTAGTGTCAAATGTGTTAGTTTTCAGTTTAAATTTATTTTAGCGGCATAAAACACAAAGCAACCTGAAAACTATAAATCGCTTTATACTTCTTAAACGAAAAAGAAAAGGGATTTACTCTGTATTTAAAAGCTATTGCACGTTTTTAGTATCAGTACAAACCTTTCAGTCGGTTTACGGTAAAATATTGAACATCTGCAAAGGGTAATATAATGTAAAAGCTGCATTCTTCTTGCAAACACGTTAAGCTGCATCTTTCGGCAAATACTTTAAAACCACGTTTCAGTGAGCTTTGAAGTAAAGGCCGACCGTAACCGCTCGGGTTGTTAAGCGGTACATCTTATCTAAACACTTTGTTTGACGAACCGTTAGTCATAAAACGTGATTTATTGGTTTATACGCTGTCTTACCTTTTCGTGCTTTGAACAAACTCATAATATTTTAATATTTCTCAGTGCACATTTAGCTTTACCGTTTTACAACAGTTTATTGTAAGTCTTTCAAATAACTGTCAGAATGGCTTTAAAGAAGGCACATGTGGTAGAACTAGAATTACTGAAAACACGTATTTTAGAAATGTTTGAGCTTTGTAATACTATACAAAGTGACCCAACTTTAAAGGCATTGTTCCTTATTCAAACAAGGGGAATACATGACCTTTATACAAATTTCAATACAATTTTAGTTGCTGTCTTGGCGTCCTGTGACGAGGTAGAATCATTAAAATACAACGCCTTACGGAAGGAAGTAGATTCCGCTTATTATTGCATACTGCTGCATTTCGAAACGTTGCAAGAAACGCGGGCACAAATCACGGAAAATGCTCCAAGCAGCTCGGGATCAAAATTGGTACCGTTAAAGCTCACACCCTTTAATAATGAGGTAACGGAGTTCGTGTCTTTTATCGATTTATTTGACAGTCTGGTCTATAATAACGAGTCCTGTCCAATATCGAAAAATTAAATTACCTTATCAATTCTTGTACCGGGGAGTCTTTAAAAATCGTTAAATCTGTACCCATTTCGGGGGATAACTTTATTATCTCATATAACGCCTTGCGTGAGAGATTTAGCAATCCGCGTTTATTGGCAACTTTGCATTGGAAAGCAATGAAAGACTTTCCACCTTTAAAATCAGAAGACCCTAAGAAACTTAGGGCACTTATTGATTGTTTTTCGGAGAACCTTGCTGTTCTAACTAACTTAAAGTTTCCCACTGAACATTGGAACTTTATTCTGGTCGATTGTCTTTTAGAAAAACTCGATCCGTTCACTAGAAAACGCTTCGAACTCCAATCGGATCCGAAGCAAATACCCAATTTCGAGGATTTGAAATATTCTTTAACCCAACAATGTGCAGCGTTGGAAACCTTTTCTTCAACCGCACCTGTTTCTTATTCGACGACTGTCCATACATCTCACACATCAGTGCCTAAGAAATCCTCAGCGTTTCAATTTAAACCAAGAGTTTCTTCTAACGTAGTCTCACTGGACACACCAAGTAGCTCCAGTGACTCAAAGAATTCATTTTCGCACCATTGTCCTTCTTGCAAAGGCAATCACTTAATTTACAAATGTCAATCGTTTCTAAAGAAAACTCCGACGGAACGTTTCGACATTGTTAAACGCTTACGCCTTTGTTTAAATTGCTTACGAACACACCATGCGTCCATGCAATGCAAATCTTATAATTCCTGTCGAACTTGCGCCAAGCCGCATCATACCTTGCTACATTTTGAACCGCAACCTGCTTCTAGCCGTTCAGCTGAACCGATCGCTACACATGCATAAAAATGCCAATAGGACGCAGTCAGCCTCTCTATTCCGGCAAATGTTTTGTCTTCACAGACGAATTCAAATCTTGGGGTTACTGTCTTACTCTCCACTGCTGTTGTGGAAGTTCAAGATCGTTCTGGTAGATACAAACCGATCAGGGTACTCTTAGACCCTGGCTCCCAAGCTAGCTTTATTCGAGACGATTGCGTGAGCAAACTTTGGCTTCCACGCATACGTTCTCAAGTTCCGATTTATGGACTTGGGCAGACAACTTCAGCAGTCAATAGGGTGCCGTCAGCTGCACCATTCGTTCTATGTTAGACTCTGAAAAATCTCTAGAAGTCACAACTTTTGTGCTTTCGTCAATATCTGGCAAATTACCTAGCGTTGAAGTTCCTAATAATTGGGAACACTTATGCGGCCTGCACTTTGCAGACCCGACCTGGAACTCTCCAGGAACTATTGACATGCTCCTTGGAGCAGATGTTTATCCGTTCATCATCAATGGCGGTGTTATACATGGCAAATTTCTTCAGCCTGCCGCCATAAATACAATTTTGGTTGGACTATTCTTGGTCCCACAAAAGCTTGCAGTCTGATACTGTCCAAGCATTTTTTACTTCTGTAGAAGATCCTATCGACCAGACCCTAAGGCGGTTTTGGGAGATAGAAGAACTGCCATCCAAGCCTTATACTTCTCCAGAAGAAGAAAAGGCAGATTTGATTTTTGAAAACACGTTTTCTCGTGACCCTAGCGGTCGTTTTATTGTTGCGTTACCGTTCAACGATACTTTGCCCATTTTTGATAATTCCTTTGACATGGCTAAAAAAAGACTATTTTCGTTGGAGCGCAAATTGCATGCTCAACCGGAGCTACGCGCCCAATACAACAATTTCATGCAGGACTATCTTGATGCGGGTCATATGGCATTACTCGATTCTCCGCCCGTTGGGAACGATAATTATTTTTTACCCCATCACCCTGTGTTCAAAGAGGAAGGTCATACTTCTAAAATTCGTGTGGTTTTTGACGCCTCTGCAAAGGCTAAAAACAACGTGTCACTTAATGACACTCAATTGGCTGGACCTAGTCTCCAAAATGACATTTCGTCAATCTTACTTAAATTTCGCTCTCATCGTTTCGTTTTTACTTGTGATGTTCGCCAAATGTATCGACAAATTTTGGTTACCGAAGAACATCGAAAGTTTCAATTAATTGTTTGGCGGTTCTCCGCAGAAGAACCCATCCAGACATATCAGCTTAATACAGTGACCTACGGTATTAAGTCATCGCCTTATTTAGCATTAAAACTCTTCAGCAATTAGCCATTGACGAAGGCAAAGGTTTCCGTTAGCCGCTGACGCTATACGGTCAAATCTATATATTGATGATTTCGTCGCCGGTGGAGATTCTATACAATCGGCCCGCGAAATTAAAGATCAACTCATCCAACTTTTACAGTTGGCTGGTTTTGAACTTCGAAAATGGAGTTCTAATTCAGTTTCTATTTTGGAAGGCATTCCGTCAGATTTTTGCCAATATACTTCTCTCGATTTCGATTCTGACGAATCAATAAAAATATTAGGTCTTCAATGGTCACCTACAGAAGATGTTTTCTCATTTCGGGTTAAACCATTAAACCCAATATGTACAAAGCGCAACATACTTTCGCAAGTTGCCAGAATATACGATCCATTAGGGTTTTAGCCCCACTAACACTTTTGCAAAACGCCTAATCCAGCATCTGTGGATGTTAGGTTTGAATTGGGATGACATCCCACCAGCAGACATTTCGTCTCAATGGCAGCAGTATCAAGAAGAGTTGCCGTTATTATCGTCATTAAAGTTACCACGTTGTTTACCCCCTTCGGATCCTTTTACTTGTCATTTGCATGGGTTTTGCGATGCTAGCGAGGTAGGGTATGCAGCGGTAGTGTATTTCAGTTCATAAATCAAACTACTGGAGAAATAACTGTACAATTTGTAACCGCTAAAACAAAAGTAGCTCCAATTAAGCGCATTTCAATTCCACGTTTGGAATTATGTGCCGCCGTTTTATTAACCGATTTACTTTCTTTTACCATTCGTTCTTATCAAGGCTTGATTGACATCTCCGATGTTTCAGCGTGGAGTGATTCTACGGTCGCTCTCACTTGGATACGTTCTCCACCTTTTCGTTGGAAAACTTTTGTGGCAAACCGTGTTAGCCACATTCAAGAGATCATTGCACCTAGCCGATGGTTTTATATTAAATCTTCGCATAATCCGGCTGATCTTGCATCTCGGGGATTAATGCCAAGCGCGGTTATTTCATGTTCGCTATGGTGGGCGGGGCCTGAATGGCTTCACTACCCTAGTGACTCGTGGCCGCCTCAACCAACATTGTCAACCTCAATTGCTAAGGTAACTACGGAAAAGAAGATCCTAACATTTGTCGCTCAAACAGATCCAAACGTCATTGACATTTTACTAAGTCGTTTTTCATCGTTATATAAAATCCAAGGCATCGTGGCTTACATTTATAGATTTTCTAAACCCATGGCTCAACGTCATACAGGTCCCTTAACAGACATTGAATTACACAATGCTCTCATGATTATCGTTCGGCATGTACAAAATGTTACATTTTCAAAGGAAATAGCTTCGATCAAGGCAAACCGTAAGTTACCTAAAAGCTTGCGAAAACTTTCTCCATTTGTTGATCCACAAAACATCTTAAGAGTAGGTGGGCGCTTGACACATTCTTCGCTTTCCTATTCCGAAAAGTTTCCTGCGTTATTGCCTCAGCGGCACCGATTAACCGAACTTATCATTCTGTCAACTCATGAAAGGTATTGCCATCCTGGTGTTAATACCACAGCGTATCTTATCCAACAGAATTTCTGGATCCTTTCTATTAAAAATTCAATCCGAAGTTATTTATCATCATGTCATAGATGTTTTCGTACCAAACCGGTCCTGGTAACTCCTCCTATGGGAGACCTACCGGCAGCACGTATTACCCAAATCAAACCGTTCAGTATTGTTGGTGTTGATTTTGCTGGCCCTCTTTTAATAAAGGCTAACCGCCTACGAGGCTCTAAATCTCTTAAGGCCTATATTTGTATTTTTGTTTGTTTTGCCACTAAGGCCGCACATATTGAACTTGTTTCGGATTTGTCGGCAGACGCGTTTCTTGCTGCTTTGCGACGATTTATAGCACGGCGAGGACGCTGTTCTCAAATATTTAGTGATTGCGGTACTAATTTTGTAGGTGCCTATCGTCAGCTTACGAGTTATCTGCATAGTGCAGTAACCTCAGAAAGGATAAAGTGGTCGTTTAATCCACCTAGCGCCCCTCACTTCGGTGGTTTGTGGGAAAGCGGTTTTAAGTCGGTAAAGACACACCTAGCTCGCGTAATCGGCGAACAAAAACTTACCTTTGAGGAACTGTACACAGTTCTTACACAAATTGAATCTGTTCTAAATTCAAGGCCACTCTGCGCTTTGAGTTCGGATCCAAATGACTTGCGTTGCCTAACACCAGGTCATTTCTTCACCATGGAGCCTCTTTCTGCACCACCAGATGAGGACCATTCAACCAACGTTTTACCATTAAAAAACAGGTGGAAACACCTGCAAAAACTCCACCAAGATTTTTGGGCTCGCTGGAGCCATGAGTACTTACATACTCTAAATCAAAAGGTTAAATGGCACTCTAAGGTAGGTGTCCGACAAGTGGAAAAGGACACTATTGTCCTCATCAAGGACGACCAACTTTCTCCACTTTAATGGAAGTTTGGTCGTATTATTAATACTTTTCCCGGTGCGGACGGTATTATACGTGTCGCTGAAGTCAAAACGGCACATGGCACACTAAAACGACCTTTGGTCAAACTAGCGCCGCTACCGGTATTTTAGTTTTATTTTTATGTTTAGAGGTATATACACATTTTTTACATGTATAGTAGTATATTATTTTTACATATTTGCTTATTTACATATATATTTTTATTTTTGCATAGTTGGTAATATCGCTCGCTGTAGTGCACCACCCTATCTTTCGTTACCGGTTTTCCTAGCAAGGTCAAATTCCATGTGATTTCCTTCACCCAACCTACTTCCCTCCTTTTCAAAATTCTATGAATTTGGTGGGCGGTATGTTACGTCATCATCGAACAATTCGGTATTTTGTGACAATAAATACCGTCAGTGCGTGCATCCTACAGTTGTCAGTGAAACATTATATACCGGCAGTGAGTGCGTGAAGTGACAGTCGTACTCGAGCCGTTACAGAAGCAAGTCGCATCTGAACCCTTGCAGAAGACGGTCGTGTGAGAGCTTTTGAAAGCGACACCATCACCCGGTCGAGCGTGTTACTGGTGCTCCGTCGAAAGCTTTGTGCGTGAACGTTTCATTTGCCCACAGCGGCACAGGATAAAAGGTATTTATACCCTTTTATTAAGTAGTTTGGTGTAGTTGTAGTTATTACATAACCGCTCCACTGCTATCGTTATTGCTTGCAAAAAGCAATTGGTCCTTCCCTATAATAGCATATCTTTATCAATTTATATCACTCCTTAACTCCCCCCCCCCAATCAGTAGGGTTATCTTGGTTTTGTTATAAAACTGGTGTGACAGGTCAAGTTGAGAGTGTTAATAGGCATTGTTGATTATACCGTACTGGAAGGTTGGCATTTTCCAGATCAAGAACCTGTGTGTGCTTAATTGACACTTTGCAATTATTTAAAAACATTTTTTGAGTGCCTGTTGGTTGGGGTAAGGTTTCAGAGGTTTTTATTTTCCATTTGACACATATCTGTTGTAGCGCTAATTAAATAATTGACTAAGGCCAGCAACCCAAGAAATTATCAGTTACTTAATTTGGCAGCTGGCAATTCAAATAGTACAGCATCTAGTGGATCTTCTGCAGGTTACCAGTGCATATGAAGGCGACTTATGAAAAGAGTGGTCTGAGTCCCACATAACTGGATATCATGTATTTATGACCTTAATAAAACTCTTATTATCACAAATTATTTACTTTCATATGAAACGTTATAAATACAGGTAGCATTTATTATTTCACTGATTAGTTAAGATTCGCCAATTGTACTATATTCAGAAATATTACGAGTAGACATTTATTTACAGCATATTTATTAAGACTATCATCCTCAGAATCATCATCATTAGGTCTTCAGTCCTGAAACTGGTTAGACGCGTACCGTCATTATTTCCTATTCTAAACTAACCTACACATTTCCCTAAAATTTGCAGTCTGTATTTATCACTATCTGATCTAGGTCTACATTGACCTCCTTTTTCCTATCTCTCCTTGTAATATATACTATACTATTCCCAAAAAATGCCCTAAAACGTATTCTGCCCGTCTATTTCTCCTATTTTTTCCACAGATATCTTTATTCCCCTACTATTTCTACAACCTATTTGTTATTAACTTTGTCTGTCCATGCTATCATCCTTATAGATCTGAAGCACAACATTTCAAAAGTTTGCTACCGTTTTTCTGTCTGTTTTTCCTACTGCCCTTATTTCATAGGCATACTGTGCTGTGCTCCACACATACGCTTTCAACAATTTTCTTCTTGTTTCTATGTTTGTTGTCTTTGATCATAAGCCCTGTTCTTTCTTGTTAGGTGCAGTTGTTTATAATAATCATCAGATTTATCTGCGCTTATTTTTTTCTCATTAGGTTTTCCGTCTCAAAACTGCTTGGACACGTACCTCCACTTATTTATATTCTGAGCTAGCTTATACAATTCCCTGAAATTCCCACACGACTTATATGCAGCTTGGTTCCCCTTCTATTATTTTCTAATTATATGCCTAATTTCACCGACATTCAATGGTATGTGCAGGGGATTAAGCAGTCTGTGGCTGCCAAGATCCCACAACACTTAGACATTTGCCGAATTAATAGTTTTCCAGTAAATCCTTTTACACAATTAGTATTATTTGAGAATATTGCACAACCAATACCTGTAGTTTTTTGTAATAATCATTATGTTTAAGTACAGTTATTTTTTTCGTCATTAATTTATCCATCTTGACACTGGTTGGATGCGTACCTCCATTGACTTCTATTCTGAGTTAGCCTACACATTTCCCTAAAATTCCTACAGCCTACATCTTTCGCTATCTGTGTGCAATAGTCTAATCTAGGTCTACCTCTACTTCTCTTTTTTCCTATCTCTGTTTCTAATATATTCCGCACTATGCCCTGATGCCGTAGTATGCGGCCTATCATAGTATTTCTCTTATGTTTTTATCGTTTTTCACACATTTCTTTCTTCCCCTACCGTTTTTAGTACCTCTTTGTTTTTAACTTTGTCTGTCCATGATATCTTCATCATTCGTCTATAGCACCACATTTCAAAGGCTTCTATCTTTTTCTTGTCCGCTTCTCCTACTGTCTATGCTTCACAGCCTTACAGTGTTGTGCTCCACACATATGTTTTAAGCAATCTTTTCCTTGTTTCTATGTTTGTTGTCTTTGAACACAGTAGTTGCTTTTTTTGTTAAATGTAGCCCGACTTTGTGCTAATCTTTGTTTTATATCTTTTGATCTTTTCCCAACTTTTGTTAGACTGAAGACTATATTATTTGTAAATGTGCTACTATTTCAAATAGCCTAATTTGTTATCATAAGCAATATATGAGATGGTACCAGACCATTCAATAGTGTATATTTTATTTTGATAGTACTTATATAAAATACCGTTACATACTAATTGTGACTTTCATTTGACTATGTTTAAGAGCTTAATAATATAACTAACTAAGTAATTCATAATCGACAAACAACAAAAATAATCCAAAGAATCCATTCCCTGGGATTTGAATACACTCCCTGTGTTTTTTTAAAGTCTCTATCAGTCACTTTAAATCATTGAATAGTGCTGTAACACTATTTCTTGTTTTAAAATTAAATAAAGTGTCACAACATGATTACCTATAAGATTTCTTGTCGAAACAATATATGGCTTTGCAGACCATTATCTCAACACTTTAAAGTGACGTCATTAAAGGTATCACAAATAGATTAGGTAGTGGTAATGTTTCCACTCGTTCGTATTTTGATTTGAAGCCGAAAACAATTTTAACTCAAATTACCATATCGCATTGGAATAATATTTTGTTCTGCATTCTTTGTAGGTGCAATCGTTTATTGTATTTGTGCGAAAAAATTTCTTAAGTTGTCTTCTAATAAGCATATGAACAAGCCAAATATCATAAGTTACGTGTTTAAATTATCTCCCACAAAATCATAACATGCGTGTCTTTCGAAAGCGTATTGTAAAACTTGATCAGACGGCATCATACGTTGTAGCTCGTCATACCCTTCACTGTCATGTCACAACTCTCTTTAACTTTTATCCGTGAAAAAAATTTGCAACCTAGTACGTCTAAGAATGTAGTTTGTACTAGTGTAGTTGGGTCTGCGTCTTACAATATGTCTTGAAGCTCTTGACAGAGCTGTCGTGCTGTCGTAGCCACATGAAGTCAAATTTCGTTTATTACTGAATCGTGCTGTAAGACTATTGGTATATCGTTTCATCCTTTTTCGGTTCCTATTTCTGGTTTGGACCAGACTCTACATCAAAGTTTCGGTATGATTTTTGGTACGATTCGTCCCATTCAGGAAAATACTTCGGTCCCTACGGACAACAATTTTAAAGTAAACTTTATGGTTCTACCTTCTATGTGTGGTAATCCTACATCTAAATTTATTCAATCGTATTGATCTCATTTGGAAAACATTATTTTGACAGATATGCAATGAAGACAACCCGCTCGCTCCTGTTCAAATATTAATAAGCGCTATTGTTCTCTATAGTATCTTACTCGATGGGAAAATTAGTGACAACAGACTTTTTCCTATTTCTGTTAATACAATATTTGATTAAATGATATTAGGCACTATCAACCCATCTCACCTAACAGTATTCATTCATTTTTCGTTTCGGTCAATCCTTGTGTGGATGTTAATCTCAGACAGTTTTGCGAGCTTGAAGACATTTCTTCGAAGTGCTTGTCGTCCTCAGAATATGATATTGTTCAACAATCTTTTAATAACTTGTTCTTTCGTATACATAATGGTAGACTGTGAGTGAGCCTCCCCTTCAAGAAAAATGTTCGTGATTTTTCGGACTATAAATCCATTGTAATTAAATGTCTGTTGTCTTTGGAGCGTCTAGTTTAATCCAATTTAGACTTGCGTAGCTTGTATTTTGATTTCATGCTAACATATGCTATATTTTTTCTTTTTTATCTTCAACAAATTTGATGCGTTAGATTGATTAAAAATTCAACGTTGCCGACTATTCTAACAAATTAATGTTCAATTAAAATAGTAATGTTCCAATCGATATTTCATTTCTTGTTGAACGCTAATTGAACAATACACTAAAATATGTACACATTATTAGCGATCTAAGATTAACTAAGTACCCATGTAATTTTGTATAAAAAATGTCTCTATTAACTAAAATCAATAAAAGAAAGCTGGCAAAACATGAATCATCAAAAAAAGTAATTGATCGATTTATTATGTGCTTACCCAAACCATACAAGAAATAGGATGTGCCTTTTTGTTTTTTCTTGTGTATTTTCGTTACTTTAGTTGTATTTTTTATTTCACGTTACATTTGAATTACACTCTGTTCTTTTCAGAATTAACATTACTATTATCGTGTATTGTTTGCCACAATGTGGGGGCATCATCCGGGATCTACCGGAAAACAACTTATTGCTAATCTAATTAAGTTCTTTCAACGAGAACGTGACAACGGTGGACCGTTTATATTCGTTTGTGCATTTCATTACTGAATTCTAATAATATTGATTTTTTTGCAGGGCTTGGCAGTTGCGTTAGAAATTAATATTTCGACAGTTTAGTTCAGTGTTTAGTTACCGTTTAATACCTATATTTTCCTGAGTTTATACTCTAGCAAATAAATATTTCTACTCTGATATCTAACTACTTTTAAACTTGCATCTCTTCCGATGCTGATTAATTTAACAACACTACAGCAAAAACTAGGCAGTGCTCGACTTTCAACAAGTCAAGTGTACATGCGTTCTGTGTCGTATAACTCAACGATTAAAATACTAATCCTTATATATTTAAAGGTTCGTGTGGTTTATGTGAACAGTCAAAGATAAATAAAATCAGTTATTATTCAAATTTGAGAGTTGTTCACCGAGACAGTTCAATTCACACCAAATGCCGTGCACTCTTGCAAGCAACAATCTATAATTGAAGCACTCATTGCGTGCATTTTAAGGTTAATAATCTAACTTGTGATTATATAGTCCGCCTGTTATCTACATTATTCATAATTTGCTGTTAGCAGCTTGACCTTAGAGCAAAATGTCCTATTTTTAGCATTTATTCACAGCTAACCTTGTCATCCGTTCCTTTATTCTTATCACACACCAAACCAGAAAAAATGCATATTTTCCAATACATACGCTATAACTTGGTGCTTCAAGCCAGATTTGAACCACTCCTAGGAGATATTTTAACTTGCTTTAAAAAGCAGCTACATTTTCATTTCACTTTTGAAGTGTTTTTAAAACATTATTATATAAATCACTCGTGTATGTCTTATCCACTAGATTTTGAAAGAACGCGCATTTATTTATTTCAATTATCGTGTTCATTTCAGCCGTTTAAGTGTATGATAAACGGCTTTGCAGTTCATATATGTATTTTTAATTTTACCGCGTTTTACGTTTACGACAAACAAAATACTTCAAATTATTGTTGCTTACAGACTTGCAAACAGATGTTCTGTTCTTGGTTGTGCTTAATATGTCGTGCTTATCTATTTTACAATCAACCAATCTTTGTATATCGAGCACTTGTCAATCGCGTTTATGAATTCAGTTTCTGGAAATTTATATTTCTTAAAAACAGAACATCTGAACTTTCAGAATCGGTGGACAATGAAGCGTCGCTCTTACCTATGTTTAAACTTAAATGCAAATTTATTGTTGACATATATACCCAATTCATTTATGCATATTCATTACTGGTTGTTTCAACTTTTGAAGCCGAAAAGGAGGCATTCGAAGATATGCGGAAGACTGCAGACTTTCAATGTTTCTCTATTTTAAGGAAATACGAATCCCTAATGGGACAATAGAAAGCCAACAATAATACTGTTGTCCCACCCTCGCTTTCAAGTAGAACACAAACAAATCAAAATATCCTGTTTCAACCGCTTACGTTAATTATATTTGATGGCAATTATAAAACTTGGCAAGGCTAAACTGATTTATTGAACGTATTCGTGCATAACAATTCATCTTTGTCCGATATCGAACGTCACAATTACTTAATTGAATCATTGACTGGAGAACCGTTAAATTTTATAAATTTTATCCCATTAATAGCTACGGAATACCGGGTTGCATATGATGACGCGTTAATTGAGAGTTATGCCAATATTTGCCGCCAAGCCACAGCACATTAGCATGCCATAAAAACATATCCATCTGTGCGATCGGAAAATTCTAATGATTTGCGCAAACTGATATATAACTGTTCGGAACTTCTAGCTATCCTAGATACCCTTCTTAGGATTTTATTTTAATAAGATCTCTTGTTGGAAAAAATCGATCCTTCTTCGCGAGTTTTGAGTTAGAAAACAACAGTAATGAAATTCCAATAGTAGATAGCTCAAAAAGTTTCTTATTTCAACAATGTGCAGCGTATGAAACTATTGCTAGTAGAACATTTAATGTGCGCTTTGATGAGTATACAAAAACAATTCAAACTTGCAACGGGAACGCGTCTACATTTCCGAGCAGCGGAAGGTGCACTCCTCAAGGTAGCATTTCACATTGATTCTATTAACAAAACTAATACAACTGCGACATTAAAAGAGCCCGTAAACTGTATTGTTTGTCAATAAAATCATGACCTCCTTAGATGCAATTCATTTTTATCTAGCACGCCTTCTGATCGTTCCAGAACGGCACAAAGCGCAAATTTGTGCCTATGTTGCATTCGTGGTAACCATACAGCTCTAGACTGTAAATCTATTTCTTCTTGTAAGAGCTGTAATCAACGTCATCACACGTTATTACACTTCACGAAAGCTGTACAGTCTGCTATTAAATCTGACTCACGATCAAATGATTCAGTGCAACAATAACTGCACACCATAATACAACTAAGGAGCACGCATAACTAGCTACCAATGTTCTTGCATCCTTATCTAATTCTGAAAATGGTATTACAATGCTATTATCCACTGCGGTTCTGGAAATAAAAGTAGTCTTTGGCAATTTTTATCCAATACGCGCTCTATTGCATCCAAGAAGTCAAGCTAGCCTACTGCGTGACAGTTGCGTACATAATATTTCTTCTTCTCGTCGCGCATTTCAGCTTTCATATTTGGGCCTCGCGAAAATATAATCTTCTTCAAACCGTGGTGTGGCTCATTGTACTATTCCTTCGTGTTCAGATATTCAAACAGACGTAGAGCCATTCATACCTTCAAATATTTGTTCCAACCTACAACGAAGGCACACAACGAAGGATTGTAAGGTCGTAGCAATTAATCACGCCCATAACGTGGGACACAGGAGTGTAAGGTCGTAGCAATCAATGACGCCCAGAACGTGGGAACAGGAGATAGGTCGTAGCAATATATATCATCATCATCATCATCAGGTCTTCAGTCCTTGAACTGGTTTGACGAAAACCCTCATTGTTTTCTAGTCTGAACTAACCTACACATTTCACTGAAATTTGCACAGTCTGCATCTGTCACTATCTGCGTGCGAAAGTCTGATCTCGGTCTACCCCTACCTCTCTTTTCCTATCACTGCTTGTAATATATGCCGCACTATTCTCCAAAAATACCTTAGACCGTATTCTGCTCTTCTATTTCTCCTATTTTTTGTTTTCCACAGATATCTTTATTCCCCTACTATTTCTATAACGTATTTGTTAATTACTTTGTCGACTCATGCTATCATCCTCATACATCTGAAGCACAACATTCCAGAAGGCATCAATCTCTTTCTTTCTGTTTTTCTTACTGCCCCTATTTCATAGACGTACTGCGATGTGCTCCATGCATATGCTTTGAATAATTTTCTTCTTGTTTCTATGTTTGTCTTTGAACATAGTCGCTGTTCTTTCTTGACAGTTGCAGTTCGGTCACCTTCTATTGTTTTTCACTTATATACCCTATATACCCGATATTCAGTCGTATGTGAAGGAGGGGTGGGGAGCAGCTTGCGACTGTCAAGTTCGCTCAGCACTTGAGCATTTGTCAAACTTGAAATTTTTATTATTTTGACAACGATCCCAAGTCATGGATCGAAACGTATATAAAGATGATTTTAAAAACTATGAGTGGTTTAATTCCCAAAGAAGATTAAGAAAAATGCTATACAAACCACAACAAACATACAGGGAGTATTTTCTTAATATGTTTTCGATATCTCTGTAGATCGCCTCTACCTCTTCCTAGAGGTGGGCATGTATATTTGTATTATTACTGTATTTACCGGTTTAGATTCTAATCTAACCATGAGTACCCTTTCGTTCTTTTGTAAGTAGTTTTTTGCTTAACTATCTCCAAGCCCGATTTTTCTTCCTGTGATCCTGTTTGAATTATCCTAAAGGCTCCGCTCCAAAATCCCCCGCGTCTGGCCATCGAATATTGTTGATCCCTACTATGTCTAATGCTAAACTATACATTTCAATTTTCAAGTTCTCTAGCTGACCTACTTGGTTCATACTTTTGACATTTCACACTCCGACTCGCAGAATGTTCACGACTCTTTTTATATACTTTCTGATTACATCCCACGAAGTAATTCGCTCTCAGAGATCAAATGAGAGCTATTTTAACTCTAGAATTTTTATCCCAGCGAATGCCATCATCTTTAATAACAACTTAAGTACGTTGTGTACTTGGGAGGTAATGTGGTGGTTTTCCGTTGTCTTCCACATCGCACTAGTTTGTCTTAGAATGCCATGCCGACCCCTATGGCCTTTGTCATTCTAGGAACCTGTCTTAGTCTCATTCCTCACCAAAGACCCTAATACTTTGGTTGGACCTGTAGTTTGGCTCTTTAGATCAATGAAACGCGCAAGCCACTTAACCGTTTTAGTAATCTAGAACTTCTTCAAGGTGCAGGTCCATTCGGAATGGATATATATATATATATATAAATCTATATATATATATATATATATATGTATCATATATATATATATATATATATATATATCTATATAAAAAAACAAAGACAAGTTATTTGCAGTCCGCAATAAGAAAATAGTATATAAAGTAAGATGTATCTGTAAACAAACTCTTATGAAAATAATAAGAGCCATTGACAAATACAAATCGGGCTGGTAGTTATATAGCCATTAACAAAACATTAGCTTTATTAATTCATAGGGAGGAAACATCCACTGACCAATGGTTTCGGCTTGTTAGCCTCATCAGAGTGGACTGTTCCCAAGAACCCTATGAAGTAATCGAAGCTATTATAATGATATAATTTCGAAACAATCACTGTACTATGGCAAAAGTAAATAAAACCGCCATCAGGTGATAAAACACCAACACTACTAAAGTGTGGAAGTACAGAATTGAACCGAAACTACATAATAAATTTTGAAAATGACTATAAAAGTACGTTGGGCCTTTGAGATTTGCGGAATGTTACAGCAAAATTTATTTGCTAACGTAACAAACCTTCTCGTGGCGACACCCGGGTTCATGCCCCAAAGGCAATTCAAATAAACAAAGACAAGTTATTTGCAGTCCGCAATAAGAAAATAGTATATAAGTAAGATGTATCTGTAAACAAACTCTTATGAAAATAATAAGAGCCATTGACAAATACAAATCGGGCTGGTAGTTATATAGCCATTAACAAAACATTAGCTTTATTAATTCATGGGAGGAAACATCCACTGACCAATGGTTTCGGCTTGTTAGCCTCATCAGAGTGGACTGACCATTGGTCAGTGGATGTTTCTCCCTGAATTAATAAAGCTAATGTTTTGTTAATGGCTATATAACTACCAGCCCGATTTGTATTTGTCAATGGCTCTTATTATTTTCATAAGAGTTTGTTTACAGATACATCTTACTTATATATATCTATATATATATATATATATATATATATATATATATATATATGTATAACAGTGTATACGATGTATAGATAAACACCCACTTTACGATGAATCGAAAGAGGGTTTTTAACTGTACAAAGTAAGCTAGTAATTTGCATAGCCATAAATGAAAGAATTTGTTTGTTTCATAAAGGGAATAAACATTCATCGACTAGTTTCGTTCTCATTGGATTTCATCAGGATGAAGTGGTTTATAACCCTTATGAAACAACCAAAACAATAGGCAAAATAACTGAAAGAACTTCTGTAAGATGGCAAGAGTAAAATAAGAACGCCATCAGTTGAGTAACCACTAGTATTAAACTAGTCAAGTACAGAAGTAAATTCGAAATTAAGTCAATAATTCATAGATGGCCATAACAAATTCGTTTCACCTTTGGGTATTTGTTATGGCCATCTATGAATTATCGACTTAATTTCGAATTTACTTCTGTACTTGACTAGTTTAATACTAGTGGTTACTCAACTGATGGCGTTCTTATTTTACTCTTGGCATCTTACAGAAGTTCTTTCGAAGTTATTTTTGCCTATTGTTTTTGGTTGTTTCATAAGGGTTATAAACCACTTCATCCTGATAAAATCCAGTGAGATCGAAACTAGTCGACAAATGTTTATTCCCTTTATGAAACAAACAAATTCTTTTATTTATGGCTATGCAAATTACTAGCTTGCTTTGTATAGTTAAAAACCCTTTTTCGATTTATTTATTTATTTATTTATTTATTAATTTAGGGGTATATTGAGTCATAATGGTTACCCAATAAATGTATATAGTACTAGGAGTTAGAAAACCGCACTTATTTAGCATTAAAAATGCATAATTTGTATATTATGCAAAGAGCAAACATTTAACACCCCGTATAGGGATCGCAATTGTCTTTAAATAATGCCGAGTAGCATATTATTCAACAATAAACACACATGTAACAAAAAAATAACTCTACACGCAATCAAACTTGTCCTATATCAACAATATTTATAAATTATAAATCAATACGCGTGAAATGCAGTAAAAATTTAGAAAATCATAATACAATTCACATTAAACAAGCGATAATGAAAGCAGATAGCATAGCATTTTGATAAGAAACGCGTCCTTCAAATTAAATACACTTCGGAAACGCAAAAATGTAAACAGAAATATGTTAATTTACGTCACTTTGTCTACGTGATTTTCTACATAGAGTTAATAATATTCCCAATGTATTATCTTAACAAACAAAGCCATAAGTGAAATTACGTGCCAAAGCGAATTAGAAATTCCGGTAACAACATCAAAACAGACTGTATAAAATAAATACAAACAAGAAATATACAAGTACGTACCTCTTTAGGGAATCGTTTTGACAAGGCAGTATCAGAGCTAAACCTGTAAAAGGCCAAAAATATCCAAAACAACCGATGGTTGGTCGTACACTTAGAACAACAGCTCAGATAAACCAATGAATTTTTAGATGGGGCGTAGGCTATATCATGCTCAAGTTTTATAAGTGGACAGTCTTAGTTTGAACCACGTACAAGCTGCATCACTAATACTTAAGAATTTACGCGACGAGTAAATATTCAAATTAAACAATAAAGATTTTGTGAAAAGTGATGTTATAAAATATTTTAAATTAGTTATAGTGAAAATATATGAGACAAGCTTAGCCGTTTGCTTGAAAACGGCTCTAGATCTAACTCTAAGTAACAGTATAAAAATTCCAAGTCGAAGAGATAGTACAAATATTCTAAATTAAACACTAAGTGATAGTACAAAAGTTCAAAATCTATGTCTAAATACGAAAAATAAAATATTACAAAATACTGAGAAGCATTACGAAAATTCAGGGGACATTACAACATTGTGAAAATTGAAGATAGATCACATTAAACAGGGTAAAACTTGGAGACCAAAATAAACTCGGCTGAATGCAATATTGGGGTGCTGATCCACAGCATGCAGCAGAAAGACGCACAAGGAAAACTACAGGTCATAACTATCTAGCATAAGGCATTATTTACTATTTACTATATTTGAACATTGATCATATTAAGGCATTGTTTTCTATTTAGTATTTTTGAACATATTTTAAACTTGAATATTTTTTTGTAAAGAATCATCAAAAATTTATTTTTATACATGAAAATTTTGTAAACAAAGGAAAATCTTGAACGTTCAGAAAAGTTTCCAGTAGAGTACAACGTCATTGTGCTGGCTTTAAAATAAGGAAAGGGAGCTTTAATTTTTGGAGATAAACAATTTAAAATTTATTTTTATTTGATTCAGGAGCTAATTTTATCATACAGTCAAACAGATTAAGCTGTGATAGTATATGATTTTTCTTTTTCATTATACAAATATTATTCGACTTCGTTTTATCATTCAAAACAGGTAACGTTTTAGGGAAAAAGGGGTAAAATTGTTTAATTATCGTAACGTTGTGCACTCTGTGTGAATTAAACTGGGCTAGCCAAGACAGATTTTAAATTTCAGGAGAATAAAATATACAGAGTGGTGGTGATCAGAAGAAAACTCAGAGAAAATAATTACATCGACGTGCAGCGTCATCATATCAATATATATAGATATATATATATATATATATATATATATATATATATATATGAAGATGTATCTGTACAAACTCTTATGAAATAATCATTGACAAATACAAATCGGGCTGGTAGTATATAGCCATTAACAAAACATTAGCTTTATTATTTCATAGGAGGAACATCCACTGACCAATGGTTTCGCTTGTAGCCTCATCAGAGTGCAATAGTTCCCAAGAACCCATGAAGTAATCGAAGCTATTATAATGATATAATTTCGAAACAATCACTGTACTATGGCAAGTAAGTAAAACCGCCATCAGGTGATAAACACCAACACTACTAGTGTGGAAGTACGATTGAACCGAAACTACATAAAATTTATTATGTAGTTTCGGTTCAATTCTGTACTTCCACCTTTAGTAGTGTTAGTGTTTTATCACCTGATGGCGGTTTTATTTACTTTGCCATAGTACAGTGATTGTTTCGAAATTATATCATTATAATAGCTTCGATTACTTCATAGGGTTCTTGGGAGCTATTCCACTCTGATGAGGCTAATGTCGAAACCATTGGTCAGTGGATGTTTCTCCCTATGAAATAATAAAGCTAATGTTTTGTTAATGGCTATATAACTACCAGCCCGATTTGTATTTGTCAATGGCTTTATTATTTTCATAAGAGTTTGTTTACAGATACATATTACTTCATATACAATTTTCTTATTGCGGACTGCAAATAACTTGTCTTTGTTTATTTGAATTGCCCTTGGGGCATGAACCCGGGTGTCGCCACGAGAAGGTTTGTTACGTATGCAAATAAATTTTGCTGTAACATTCCGCAAATATCAAAGGCCAGACGTACTTTTATAGTCATTTATAAAATTTATTATGTAGTTTCGGTTCAATTCTGTACTTCCACACTTTAGTAGTGTTGGTGTTATATCACCTGATGGCGGTTTTATTTACTTTTGCCATAGTACAGTGATTGTTTCGAAATTATATCATTATAATAGCTTCGATTACTTCATAGGGTTCTTGTGAACTATTCCACTCTGATGAGGCTAACAAGCCAAAACCATTGGTCAGTGAATGTTTCCTCCCCTATGAAATAATAAAGCTAATGTTTTGTTAATGGCTATATAACTACCAGCCCGATTTGTATTTGTCAATGGCTTTTATTATTTTCATAAGAGTTTGTTTACAGATACATTTTACTTCATATACAATTTTCTTATTGCGGACTGCAAATAACTTGTCTTTGTATATATATATATATATATATATATATATATATATATTGTAGTGGATTTAAAAGGTTAAATTTGGGGTAAGTAATGCAATTTTATACACCCTGTATAGAGAAAGGAACAATTTATATACGCGCAAAATTTATTTCATGTATTTAATTTAAACGAAGAAGTATTGACGTATTTTATAATTAGGGAGTGAAAAGTAATAGGTTCATAAAAGAAACCCAGTTTTAAAAGCATATAGAAACGCATAATAAATTTGATTTATTTTAATTCAACGGGTAATTACGTCAGAAAACGCACCAGGGTATATAAAATCAATAATTCCAAGGCAAAAAGCTTTTGTTGAAACAAACAAGTATATCGGTTGGGTTGAATACCATGAAATATAAACTCCAAGAAATGTTGTTTTAAACGAGTCAATAATTAGAAACACCTGCATGTTTGAAAGGTCAGCTTCTTTGTATTTGTGAACATAATAAAGCGGGTTTCATAGAATATATTGTTCAACCGTCAGGGGCTTCGCATAAAAGCTAACAAGAGTTTCTTAAAGAGCAGAAGGGATGCACAATTAATAAGATGCCACAGATAGAGACGAGTATAAAAGCATTCGATTTCTAAATACGTATTCAATCCACTTGGACGCGGTCAGCAATATCGATTTTCTACCACTCAAGTAGAGTTGGAACGCTACATCCAATATGCATAAGACAGAGATAACAATATTACAGGCGGAGTTTTATGTTGACATAGGACTGTGTCTTTGATTGAAATAGATAGTTTTACAACAGACGAACACGCGACAGGTAAATGCGGGTTTTCGGATTATATAGCGTGTTCACGAGCTAAATTTCTGGAAGTTTTAAAGCGGTTATATCCAAAATTTGCAGAAATATTATTTTCAGTTAAGTATTTCGCGTAATGAGTGGCCAAGGGGGGCAGTTTTAGTGTATAAATACTGAAGGAAAATTTAAATCCCTTTTTTTTACTCTCTTGACTAGTCTTGATGTTCGTATCGCTTTAACTACGTAAACCGACGTTATAGTAGAGTTGTGAGTATTAAATTTTATTTGTAACATAGTAAGGTAGTACTAGCTCTTATAACTTGGTGTTTGGGTGCCTTATAGTTATTAACGCGAGTAGTGGCAATTGATTTAAATTAAACTGAGGTCCAACCTAATACCATGTCAAGCTAGTAAATTAATAAAGAAATAAACACAAGTGCAATATACGTGAATATGGATGCTGGGATGGTATGGTAATTGGTAGCTCGGAACTCAGTGTAGACTAAGTTATCATCTATAAATATCTCTTGGAGCAGAGCGCATAGTCAGTCGAAGCAAAGGGGTTCTGGATAGCGTCATCGTAGGAAATGGAGTCTTGAAGCATTTTCCAGGTAACTCATTTGAATTTGCTGTTAATTGATAAACTGTTGGAATTATTTGTGATATGTGAATGGACGTTGGGGGTTATTTATGGTTTTTTTTAACGTATTGGAAAAGATACGTGTACTTGACTATTATGAAGGTATTTTAAATATTAAAAGAAAAAGGTGTATGTAAACTTTACTAAAGTGCATTACGAATTTGAATTAGATTGTTAAGGGTACATGGGTTATTAACTTTGTAGTAATTTTATGCAAAGTAGAAAGCATACATTAATAAACTGGGTTATTATGAGCTCACCATACTTCAGTCTGCAATCATAAATATAGGGTATTATTTGAGGCCCATTTACTCCTGTTATATTAAATGTGTTTACAATTAAAATTTTAAAACAAGGACTTTACAAGAATCGCACTTATTGAGTGGTAACTAAAGTACCAAAAATGTACATATCTGTGAATAATTTTGTAAATAGCGGTAAATAAAGATTGTATGAGTGTTGTATTATTTTGTGATTTTATTGATTGGTGTGTGAATGGGAAGGAAGAATGATTGTAAATTTAGGTATCTGAGAAGAGGCACAGCTGAGCTAGCCAGGGAAGCTGCTGAAGATATTTTGTTGCAGCAGAAGAATCCAGGTAAGCAATATTGTTTTATAAAATTTTATGTTTTTTTGAAAATCGGTTGTTGACGTTGGAGAGGTTAAACCCATTAATCCCCAATCCGCAGCACTCTTATGACGGACCAACGTTGGGGCTTGAATGATTTTTAGAGTTCCAGAAATTGATTCCCGATCCGCAGCAATCTATATATATATATATATATATATATATATATATATATATATATATATATATAATATTGAAATTTCTTGGACGTTGGTCAATGTATACCTATAGTTATTTCTAAGAGTAGGTAGAATAACTATAACAATTTGTAGTTGCGTTTATTATTCTGACGCGTTTCGATCTTCAGGACCATTATCAATTACGTTCTACAAAATATTACCTATAGAATATGAAAATATTTTAATAATTACATACCTAAAACTTAATTGTAGATTGCGTATTTAAACTAAAGTAAAACATTTAAACATTTGTCACAATTATAAAATTCTTAGATAATTATTATTTCATAAAGATAAAATTAAAATGATGTTTTTCGTTTAAAAATACACGAACGAAGAACACTTTAAAAAGTATACGAATGTAGTAATATTAATTATTTAGTCTGAACTGTTAAACAATATAAAATGTAGTGTGTGGTGATAAGTAAAGCCTGTTTAATAGTGGTGGTATATGTATGAAATATGTGCAAAAGGATATTTATAACAAAGTGCAACTATGCTATTAAATTTTGGTAGAACTGTGTGAAATTTTCTTGATCGTTTTTTGAATTTATTGCTTGTGAATTTTTTTGGATTTGGATAGTTTCTAAAAATCCTCTTTTACTGTCTTTTATTTCAGTACCTAAAATTTCTACATTATCAAAATCAAATGTGTGTAAATTTTCTAAGGCATGGGCCGCTAGAGCGGTGCATTTTTTGTTGTTAGTTTTTATAGAATATTTATGCTCGTATATTCGTTTATGGAGGTATTGCTTGGAATTTCCGAATTTCTAGCGGCCCATGCCTTAGAAAATTTACACACATTTGATTTTGATAATGTAGAAATTTTAGGTACTGAAATAAAAGACAGTAAAAGAGGATTTTTAGAAACTATCCAAATCCAAAAAAATTCACAAGCAATAAATTCAAAAAACGATCAAGAAAATTTCACACAGTTCTACCAAAATTTAATAGCATAGTTGCACTTTGTTATAAATATCCTGTTGCACATATTTCATACATATACCACCACTATTAAACAGGCTTTACTTATCACCACACACTACATTTTATATTGTTTAACAGTTCAGACTAAATAATTAATATTACTACATTCGTATACTTTTTAAAGTGTTCTTCGTTCGTGTATTTTTAAACGAAAAACATCATTTTAATTTTATCTTTATGAAATAATAATTATCTAAGAATTTTATAATTGTGACAAATGTTTAAATGTTTTACTTTAGTTTAAATACGCAATCTACAATTAAGTTTTAGGTATGTAATTATTAAAAATATTTTTCATATTCTATAGGTAATATTTTGTAGAACGTAATTGATAATGGTCCTGAAGACCGAAACGCGTCAGAATAATAAACGCAACTACAAATTGTTATAGTTATTCTACCTACTCTTAGAAATAACTATAGGTATACATTGACCAACGTCCAAGAAATTTCAATATTATATCTAATACAGATGGTCAAGATATTAAAATAAAGTTTATATATATATATATATATATATATATATATATATATTGCCGTGGTAGGTCAGGAACAAGCTTTAACATCGAGCCCCAGTGTTGGGCCGTTATAAAATTACCGTTGAATCGGGAATTATGCTCTTAAAATTCGTGCCCACGCATTGGGCCAACATAAAATTTTCAAAAAAAAATTAAAAAAATTTCTTACCCTACCTTTTGAACGCCTTCGTAATTTCTCTGCTCACCCTGGCTAGCTCAGAAATCGGCTTCTTCTTGAATACCTAACATTTTAAATACATGCCTTTCTCTCACACACACAGTCAAATGAAATTACCAATCAAATAATACAACAACCATACAACCTTTTAATACCTATTAACAAGTTTCCATTATTAATAAAATATTTACACCTCGGTACAGACAGTTTGTTACAACTGTTACCAGCTCAATCATTACATACTTTTAAGTCCTTGGTTTTAATATATTTCAACAAATACTATATAATAGAAGTAGATGGGCCCCACCTGCAACCCTAGTTTGACTTTATTCTGGTCTATTTTGAGCTCATTATAACCCAGTTTCTGTAAATGCTTTTACACCTTGCATTTTTATTACAAACAAATTTAAAGACCCGTTTACTCCTTTACAACATTTTATATCACGAATACACCTTTATATATCATCAATAAACCCTTTTTAATAATCAAAAATTAATTGTCCAGCACATATAGCTCTTTAAACAAGTTTTATGGTAATAAATCCACCCCAATAAGTCAAAACACACAAACACAAAAATATCAACACAAATGTTTATACAAAACAGGAAATTAAGTATCTTTACCTGGTGTCGTCTTTGTTCCTCGTCACCTGTGAAGATGGTTACCAGAAACCCTCGTCGTTGTGTCCATATACTTCTATTATGCGTGGATCCAACTGATTCCCACCTATCCAAATCTCGGCCACCACTACTATTTTTCTGTCCAGATATTAGCCTTGTACAGTATGCTATACGAAAGTATAGCATAGCTAAGCAACTAAACCCACCGTTAACAGACAGACAAATTATCAAATACCTTTCACTACACTTTGAGGTTGAGGTTCGGCAACACGTAGCGTTGCAGAATATAGTTAATAGAGAAATGTTCTTAAAGTACCTGCAAAGGTATGACAATGTGAGTAGTGGACAACCTCGTGAAAATAGGGAAAGACAAATGAACACGGTAAGATTCGAAAACACAAGGGACAATTAGCAAAGACGGGGCACGAATTTTAATTTCAATAACAGACCGAACTGGGAACCATGACGGACATTCTTTCGTAGCGACAGTGTAAGTAGAGAACCTGCACCAAGACCTGGGGTACAGAGACAGAACAGTTCACCGGACATAAGGGGGACACAGACGACGACTAATAACAGAGAAAATGAGAGGACAAACAGCGTAGAGACGACACGGACATATGCGGAAGTAGTCGGAGGACAGGGACCAAGTAGGGAAAGCAGACCAGAACAGGATTTTTAGACAAGGACAAACCACTAGATGTAATTGTGTACAAGTACGAACATCTTAGGGAATTTTTGAAAATTGAGGAGGAAGTTGAGTCTGAAATTAAAGAAAATTTTTGTTTGCCAATAGTAGATGTTAAAATTTTTGATCAAAATTTAGGAGCGTTGTTGGAGTCAGGAGCAGAGGCGAGTTTAGTATCGAAGGAATTCGTCAATGAAATTAAAGAAAAGGTATGTGACAGAATTATGCCTATAAAAGAAGTCATCTGGTAGCGCCGAATAAAAAGCGATTTGCTATATTGAATAGCGTGGTAGTTTTGAAAGTAGAGTTAGGTTCAGTAAGCTGTGAGCAGGAATTTATAATTGTACCAGGATTGAAATTTCAAGGGATATTAGGGGTCGATTGTATGGTGAAGTTAGGAGTAGTTATAGATATAGAGAGAAGGTAGTTAGGATTAGGGATAGGATATTGCCCTGGAAGGCAAGTTATGAGGTCACAGAAGATGACACGGAGTTATGTATTAATGTTATGGAGGTAGATGAAGAAGAGGAGAAAGAGATCGACACAATTAAATGTTCTGAAGGAAGAGTAGAAGAGATACAATCAGTAGTGAACAAAGATTCGGAGTCAGTAGGGGTAGAAGTCAGCGCAGCGTTAGGTTACACACAAGATTTGAAAGTAGGCATAAAGAAGTTAAATGGCAAGGATAATTTTGATAAATTGAATTTAGGAGATTTTTACGAAGTGACTATAGTACATAAAGAGTCTAGAAGAGATAAAGAGTTTTCTATAGAGGGAAAAGATGAAAATGTAAAAGTGGTATCGTTTGGTTTGTTCGCATCCAAGGTAGTAATAGTGAATGAGAAACAGACAAGTATAGGAACGCAAGAAGAAATATGTAAAAATCAGGACAGTAAGGATAATTTTATTTTATGTGAAGCAATAGGGATAACGAGTATAGAAATAGGAGGAAAGACGAAGATGAAGTTTATTAAAATTGTAAGAAGAAAGACATGGAGAATCAAGAAAAGAGTCAGAATTAAATAAAGAGACGTGTTAATAGAAAAAAATAGAGGGATAGGTTAATAGATAGAGTCAGATTTAAATAAATAGAGATAGAGATAAGTATATATAGAGACGTAGAATTAGGAATAGTATAACTAAGAGGAAATAGTTAGAGGTAGAGATAAAATTAGGTGTGAATAGAGATAGTAACAAATAGTGATAGGTGTGAATAGATAGTGATAGGTGTAATAGATAATTGTAAATACCAATAGTTGTACATAAGTAGAAAGAACTTGAATAAATAGACAGAAGGGAAGATAGGTATAGAGGAATAGAAGTGAGTTGAATCAAGAGATAGTGATCGACAAAAATAAATGTAAATAAATAAAAATAGGAGGTGAAGCGTTAGTGATAGATAGAAATAGATAGTTAATAAGTAGTGATAGGTGTGAATAGATAGTTATAAATAAAGAGAGGTGTAGATAAATAGAAATAATTAGAGATAGATAGAAGTAGGTAGGAATAGGTTAGATAAAGAGCGATAGGTTGAATAGATAGGTAAAGGTAGATTATAAATATTTATAGTTCCGGGTTGGGACCGTGTCATTTTATAAATTAAGATCGACCTTTCGCCCACCTTTGTAAGGGGCTTCATCAGGACAAGAAAAGAAATAAGTAATAAAATAAAATAAAATAATAAAATATAAAAGATAATATTAAATAGACAAGTTAAAGTGTAAAAAGCAGAGTTACTCCTGAACTAGCAAATTCACTAGCCCATTCAAAGCCAAAAGGTATCTTGCGGCGCCATAAGACACCTTTTGGCTTTGAATAGGCCAGTGAGTCTGCTAGTTCAGCAGTAACTCTTCTCTTTACACTTTAACTTGTCTTTTTAATATTATCTTTTATATTTTTATTATTTTTATTTTATTTTATTACTTATTTCTTTTCTTGTCCTGATGACGCCCCTTACAAAAGTGGGCGAAACGTCGACCTTAATTTATAAAATGGCACGGTCTCAACCCGGACCATAAATATTTATAATGACTCCGGCCGTAAAAGCCTCCGACGATATCCGGTATAGGTAGAGTTAGGTGAATAGATAGGTGTGTATAAATATTATATAAGGTTAGTTAGTAAGTATTAGTCTTCTTATTTAAATTCAAGAAAACTTGAGGAGTTGTTCTTTGAATTGAAATAGGGGAATTATGTCGTGGAAATTATAGTTCAAGGGGCATAAATAGGTCAAGAAAATAAATTTGAAACGACCGTGTATATAGGAAATAGGGATAATTTATGTACGCGCCAAATTAATTAGTTGTGACATTGAAAACGGACGGATAATAGCATATTTTTGTATTTATAAATCGGAATGTTAAATTTGCATAACGGGTAGAAGTTGTAAATCAAGTACATCAAAGAATAAAGAGAGCTTTTGGGTATATAAAATCAATAATCTAAACGCATATTTTCCATTTAACTAAACAAAGCGTTCGTTAAATACAAATCCTAAGAAACTCTATAAGTTAAACAACGTGGAAAATACGAGTTTAAACGGACTCTTGCTTCATAGGAAACCAGACAAATAGATAAACAGGTTCAAGGAACTGAAATGAACGTTGGAATATAATTCTGTAGAAATTTAATTAACGGTCGATACGAAAACAACAGATGTCTTGAAAGCAAATTGAGATGGAATGTCCATAGCGTAAAGCAGATAGAGAACACATATAATACACGTTGGGTAAAACACTCGTTTAAAGTACGCGGCAAGCTTGGAGGTCAACCACAATATCGATTATATGTTGCTTGAGTGGGATTATAACAGAGACAACGAATATGGGTTAAACAAGGGAAGATAGTGGAAGGCTGAACATAGAGAATGCGGGAAAGGTGTGTGATTGGTTGAATGCTAGAAATTTTTAAGAAGATTGCGACGGTTGTATTTTGTTGACCAGTTTTCGGGTTTATGCGACGTTGGAATGAGAATTCTTGGTTTTACAAGTCCGTTACGTGCAAAATTTTTAGAATCAGTTACGATAGGGGAGCTTTTCATCTGAAATAGGTTACAGGAGGTGTGGATTGACGACTATAAATACACGAAGAGACGAGGTAAAGCGCTCTCTTACTTCGCCTATCCGTTTGACTACGCTTAGCTCTTAATGTAACATCCTAGTTTAAAATTGTATAAAACGGTGTTAGTTCAGTCGGTCGAAAGTGAAATAAATGTGTGAATTGCACAAGTGGGTGCCATTTAATAGACGAGGCTGTAACTACATTTAACAAACTAACGAGGGAAGTTGCTAAGATAAGCATGGTGAGAAATGTTTGGAACGAGAATGCTTGGTATTTGGTAGTTACGGAAGGTGATTTGCTTGCTCTGGACAATCATCTGGTAGAAACTTTGAAAGCGTATGCAGAGATTTGGATAGCGATTGGAAAATGGTTTGATCTACACGTAGCAGCAAAGCATATAGAAGCAACGGCGAGGTTTTATTGACGACATCTTCGGAGGTGACGATGGAAAAAGCTTACTCCAGGTAACGAAATTAATTTCTATTGCTTGAACATTTTGTGCTGTTATTTTGTGCTTGAGTAATTTGACACATTGAGGGGTGTAGTTTATGAACATAAAAGCTCATTTGAAGGGTATATGTAAAGGAAAATTTGTATTTATTATTTAAAGGTGTAAATAAATCACATAAAAAATTTTGTAAGGAGTAAACGGGGCTTTAAGTTTGTTTTAAAGATGCGATGTAATCAGGCATTTAGAAGAACTGGGTTTATACTGAGCTCACCATAGACCAGAGTAAAAGTCAATTTAAGGGTTCAAGACGGGCCCATCTACTCATATAAAACAGAAACTGTCGGAATAAAGTAAAGTTATGAAATTTTAAAAGGATTAATAATTGAGATTGTAATATGTTATAAAGCTGTATATTCGAATGTGTAAATATTTACCTTTATTGGTAATTTTAATTTGTATGAATAAATGGTTGTATGTTTCGTTGCATTATTTGAGTGGTAATTTTATTAAGCAGTATATGTGAGAAAGAGCGAACTTAGGATGGTAAGTATTTATGAAAAAGCAGATTTTAGAGTTAGCCGTGGTATGCAAAAATAAGGAGGCGTTCCAGAGATATGGGAAGGTTTTGTTTTTATTTTTCAGAGAAAATATTTAGGTAATTTTCAAAGGGGCATAACCAGAGAATTCATAGCAATATTTATACGGCCCAACGCTGGGGCACGAGTCTAGAGGACTTCCACAGCAATATATATGTTTTATATATATATATATATATATATATATATATATATTGATTGCTGTGATTCCTCTCATATCTCTAGGTACTGGCCCTTTAAAAAAAAAAAAACATTCGAGCCCCACAGTTTGGGCGTCAAGAATGCTGTGAAACCTTTTAAATCACCTGGTCCGTTGATTCCTTCTGTTAATCGCCTCGGCTGCTCTTCTAGATAACTTCCATTCTCAATCATAAAAATTAAACAACACATTCCTACCACAAACATCAACGTTAACTCTATTTACATCAATATTCAGAATACATTAAATTTTCAAATTAAATTTGAACATAAAATTCAGTTTTTAAAAAGAATTTCCGGATTAATTTTATTATCATTTTACTGTGCATCCAAAATTAAAGTCCTTGTTGGATGCCTACTAATTAATATAACAATATAAGCAGACCGGAGTCTGAGTATAAAGGAGCATCTACCACCCCTTTACGTTAATTAACCAGGTTTGTCTAATTGAGCTCAAAGACCTACCCAAAGTTTCATCCTATTCCCGAACATCAAAACAAAATACCCCTTTTACTTAAACAAGCAAATTTCATCTTAAAATTAAATTTTATGGTTAGAAAAATTCCACTAATGTCCATTTAAAGTAAATCAATTATAAAGTCATTCAATACACACAAAATGTCAAACAAAATAGTACAATTTACCTGAAGGTTATTGTCCTCGTAGCTTCAGTGTAATCGTCCCTTTGTAAATCACACCATTCCAACCGGATTCTATTTACAGCTTCAAGTTGTCAACGCTTTAAAATGTTCTCCATCACCATTAATTTAAAGTTGTTTCTAGGCTTTTCCGGAACTCATCTGTGTATATCTGCCTCTGGTTCAGTGGATGCAGACACATTTACGAACCATTTAGTCATTAACACCCCGCAAAATAGCAAAGAAATTCATACTTCCTTTTACCAATATTACCAATATACGCCAAAACTGCCTACTTTTGGGTATACATTTGTCGTTGTAAATTTTACTAATTGGTACCGTGATAATAAACTTTTATTACCTTGTATCTAAGTGCACTGAAGTACATTCATGTTAGCACGTAAAATAACCAACTATTTTGAGTCACTAAAATATACTAGCACACTTTAAATTATTTAATCAAACTAAAATGCACTGTTTAATATCAAGTCGCGGATGCACGAGCTTTTAACGCATCGAATCGTCGAAAGTCTAAGAGTCTAAGAGAGAAACACATATTCCCGCCTGTATATATAGCGAATAGCCGACACGTCGCTTTGTTCCCTAAAACGGGTAATTCCAACGAATTCCTCATTCTACGTTCCCAGTCTGTAGCCTGCACGTCGATTTTATGAATTTAGTCCTCACCCCATTGAGATCTCAGAAAATTTCAACACGGCCCGCAAAGTTGTCCGAGAAAAACTAATTACTTTTATACAGAAATTGTTGTTCTACCTCTGATATATGCATCCTATTTTTAACCAATCGCAACCCCTTGACGTTGCTTAAATCCCGCCCTTTTACAATATGTGTCTTTGCTTGACGCATTTTCTTTCCTTTTCTAACCTGTTGCGTATTGGTGCAAATTTAGATTCTTTATTATCGATTATATTTTAGTCCACGCGGACTGTTATCTGGGTTTAATAAACCCGTATCGCACATTCTCGTGAATACTAAGTCCCGGTTTCTCCAAGATTCTTTGAAACATTAATTATTTGCCAAATTTACGCAGAATGAGCTTTTTAAAAATACGCAGGTGTTCTGTATTTCCTGCTAAAGCATCTGATCGTTTCCAATATCCTTAGAATCAACATGTTTATCCAAACAAATTAACTTGAAATTGCCTTTTAAAAACACGCAGGGTGTTCAAACGTAACATTTTAAATAACCTTCCTACGATTTGACTATTATTGGGTTTTCACAAGCTTCTATAGGTATTATGTTATTAACGGTTTAATTAACTCCAATTAAATTGATTTCTATCCTTTCATTTTTAGCGAATACAACTTAAATATTAATTATTATATGTACACTTTGTTTTACTACCGGTTACTTAAAATAGGGTTAATTAATATAAACTTTGCACGTAATTTCCATTTGTTTAGGAATAATTAAATTATCCACTGCGCTTTTCAATACTGCTTCTTTTGATGTAAAGCGTCTTATAGATAATTTAAATTTCTTATTTTACTGAAACGACCGAGTTTATTTATGCTTCAAGGTTTTAATAAAGCGTATTATTTAATGAAATTCCTTATACACGGTAATTAAAATTATTTGATTTGATTATTTAATTTTCTACCCTGGTCTAAATATGAGTATTTTCCCCCTATTTGAATACAAATAATCCCACTTATTTGAATGCAAATATCAAATATTTAGACTGCCAAAAATCTTTACAAAATTTTGCCTATCTCTCTTATCCTTATCTATCTAACTTACCTACTTTGTCTCCAATCCAAAAAAATATTTACACCTATCCTATATCCCTATCCTATTCCTAACTCTCACCTACTTCTATAAACTGAAATTATCCTTAACTTCATCCTACTTATCCATCTAATCCTATATACATCCTATATACCTATCCTATTCCTAACTTTTAACTACTCTTCACTATACTTTACTTCCCCCTACCTAATCCTATATGCCTATCCTACTCTTACTCTATTCCTAACTCTCCACTAATCTTATATAAAATATCTATACTTAACCTATCTTATTTTCTTCCTACATTTACTCTTTATCCTCATCCTAAACCTATTCCTAATTATCTCCCATATGTGTCCTATATCTAGCTTTATTTTCTATAACCACTTACTTCTACTCTTTTATATACACCTATGCTATCCCTATCCTATTTAAATCTAACTCTCTTCTTGACCCTCCAAGTCTTCCTTCTAACTATCCTATTCCTAATTCTCCTGTGGTGCTGGTTCTCCGGTATAAGGGAATAGTAGGTTGACGTGAAACCGTCCTCTCATTTCCGTACCTACTTCCCTTAATAAATATGTGCACTCCCCTACTACTTCACCTATCTCAAAAGGTCCCCATATGGCAAGTGTAGTTTAGCACATGTCATCTTATCTCTCTTCCCTACTCTCAAGCTTTTTACTACTACCTGGTCTCCCACTTTAAATTTTACCCTCTTTCTAATTCTTGCGTTCATCTTCCTTGTATATTTTTCAGCTCTCTTCCTTAACCTCTCCTCACATCTACCAAAAGTTGTTGGAATTCATCATCCCTAGGCACAATTTGCCATGGTCTATCGGGATACTGTTGCTTGATCAGCATGATGGGACTGGTTTCTGTCACGGTACTAGGGGTTTCATTGATAAAAGATTCAACCTTGGACAAATTGTCCTCCCATAAACGATGATTCCTATGTGAAGCTAAACGCAAAAACTTAACCGTCTCTTGAATATATCGCTCAGCTGGATTCGCTTGAGGATGCCTTATGCTACAAAACACCACTTTAATGTTTTGTCTCTCCCAATAATCTCTAAATCTTTGATTATTAAAATAAGTAGCATTGTCTGCTAATACCCGTTTAAAAGTTCCTACTTCCCTACAAAATTGTTCCAATTTCTTGTTTGTTCCTACTGTGTTACAATCCCGAGTGGGATATAATTTGGTAAATTTCGAAAACACATCAGTCACAATCAGCACATGTTTGTGTCCTTTTGTACTTCGGACTAGATTGCTCAAATAATCAATAGCAACTAAGTCCAGGGGATTTTGTACGTGTATACTTTGTACCACATCCTGACTCGTACTATTTTGTACTTTCCTAAAGTACATAAGTGACAAGTGTTGATGACTGACTTTACTAATCCTAAGTCTTTAGTTGAAAAAAACGTTTCCCTAAAAATTAACCATGTCTTTCGGATTCCTATGTGACCATATCTTAAGTGCAGATCTTTGATAATTAATTTTGCTTGTACCCTATCCACTACATACACTTCTAATTCTTGAATTTTTTTACACAAAAAGCCGTTTCTCATATGGAAATTTTTAAATCCCGGTTCGTTTTCTAACTTCGTTCTAACAATCTGTAGCTCCTCACTCTGCCTCTGGTTCATCAAGATTCCTCTTCTCCATATACTGAATCATTTTGTAGTAGACTGTTCATGGCAATCATGATGTCACACGGTCTTTTGTTATCCATGTCCCTGTTTCTACTAAACGCGTCTGCTATAAAATTATTTTCTCCTTAATATATTTAATCTCAAAGTCAAACTCCTGTAGTAACAACCCCATCGATATACTCGATTGTTGGAAAATCTCGTATTCATCAACGCACACAACGCCGAATGATCCGTTTCGATTACAAAATGTCTTCCTATCAAAAAAAATTTTAACTTCGTAACACCAAACACCACTGCAGCCATCTCCTTTTCACTAATCGTGTAATTTACTTCATGCGGCTTCAGTGTGCGTGAAACAAAAGATATGGGCACCTCTTCCCCCTCTTGTACTTGATACAACTCTGCTGCTAACGCACTATCCGATGCATCCGTCCTCAGTACGAAACCTACATCAAATCTGGGATGCCTCAAAATTAGTTGGTCGTGAAATTGTTCCAACAGTGTTAGATATGCTGCCTCTTGACTTTCCGTCCAACTCCATCTTACCCCTTCTTCAGAAGTTTAAACAATGGACCCGCTTTTCAGCAAATCCCGGTACAAACTTTTTATAAAAGTTAAGGACCCCCAAAAAAGCTCTTAATTTCCTAATGTTATTAGGTCTCGGATATGTCAAAAGTTCGGACAATCTTTCTTTATCGATACACATACCTTGAGTGTTCACCACATACCCCAGAAATTTAACGGTTTTGAAAAATTCACATTTTCTATATTCAGCCTCAATCCTGCTAATTTAAGCTCTAATAATATCCGTTCTAAATGAGAGTAATGTTGTTCCTCAGTTTCACTAAAATTAAAATATCATCCACATAGTGTATGCAGAATTGCTCATATGCTCCTAAAATTGCTTGCATTGCCTTAATTAATGCTGCACTTGACGTTGACAAACCATACGGTACTACCTTAAAATTATAGATTTTCCCTCTACGGAAAATCCTGTGTACCTTCTAGAATCTTTGTGTAATGGAATCAGCCAGAATGAATTCCTTAAATCTAATTTACTAAAAATAAACTTGCCACTTAATCTCGTCAAAAGTGTGTCCATGGATGGTGGACAATGGAATTGCGGTTTGGTCCGTTGGTTAATTTTCGTGCATCTAAACATAAACGAATGCTATCATCCTTTTTCTTTACTACCACCAACGGATTTATGAAATGAGTGTTTGATACCTCTATTATGCCATCTTCCAACATTTTATTTAATTCTGCCTTCACCTGCTCCCGATATGCTGCTGGAATTGGATAAACCTTTGCGTTGAACGGTTCTGAATTATCCACTTCCAATCTGTGCTCATAGCCTAACGCTGTGCTTGCTTCTACCCCACTAATTCTGCATGTTTTCGTAATAAAGCTTGAACCTCTACTCTCCTATCCTCTGGACATCTTATCGTGTTGATCTGTTTACCTTCATCATCCTCTACCTCTACTACATTAATACTAAATCCCGTGTCATCCTCTGTGACTTCATAACTGCCTTTCCATGGCACTACCCTATCCTTAATTCTTATTACCTTCCTTTCCATATCTATCAAAACCCTAACTTCATCATACAGTCAACACCTAAAATGCTCTGAAACTTCAGTCCAGGTACAATTACAAACTCCTGTTCACAGCTAAAACCTCCTATATCTATCCTAAGCACCACAACACTATTTACTACAGCAAACTTCTTTTTATTTGGAGCTACTAAATGGCTACGTTTTATAGGCATAATTCTATCACAAACCTTATCCCTAATTTTGCTGACGAATTCCTCCGATATTAAACTCGCCTCTGCCCTGTATCAAGTAATACTTCTACATTATTTTCTAAAATTTCTAAATTAATAATTGGCAAACATAATTTTTCTACAGTTTCTGGCTCTACTTCCTCCTCAATTTTGAAAAATTCACGTGGATGTTCGTATACATTTACACTGAAATCTAGTGGTCTGTCGCGTTCTAAAAATCCTGTCTCGTCCTGTTTTCCGTGCTTGGTCCTGGTTGTCCTTCTACAACCTGTGCGTACGTCCTCCTCGTGTTAATGTCCGTGTCCCTATCTCTATTCGGCGTGCTGGTCACAGTCCTGTTTACTTCCGGTAAACTGTTCTGTCTCGTGTAACTAGGTCTTGGCGTCGGTCCCCTAGTCGCACTATTGCTCCTGTATTCCTGTCCTCGTCGTTCCCAATTCGGTCGAAAATTTCTGTTGTAGTCAGGCCGTCTCGGATAATTCGGTGTCCTGTTGTCAAACCTAACTGTGTTAACGTTTCGTTCTCGTATCTCTCTTGTCCGTCCAAACATACATCGTCATATCTCTGTAAATACTCTAAAATGTCTCCGTTCTGTGATGTTTTGTAAGGCCACGTGTTGTCTAATTTCCAGTTCAAAATGTCGTGATAGGTACTTGATTATCTGTCTGTCCGTCAATGGTGGATTCAGTTGTTTGGCCACACTGTACTTGCGGATGGCATATTGCTCTAGATCCTGCAAACTCTCCCTTAAATTTTCCTGTAATTAAGTCGTCTCGTACCTGGTCTTGTCTGTGGTCACTCCAGTAGTGTTTTAAAAATTTGTTTTCAAAGTCCTGATACGTGTCTATGTCCTGTCCTACTAAATTGTACCATGCTTCCGCGTTGTCCTTTAATAAAGCCTTTATCGTATTCAGTTTAGTCTGTTCGTCAAATAAATTTCCCACTAGATTTCTTACACTATTAATAAAAATTTGTGGATTTACCCTGTTATCACCATAAAACTTCATGTGTTGGTCCAATGATACTCCACCTGTAGAAAATCTGGGACCATCCCCCGTTAAATTTGACATGTTGTATTTGATACTACTAACTTCGCGTTCTACCCTGCCTAACTGATCCCTACATGAGTCCGTCACTTCAGTCATTTTTATATTAATCTCTTCTTCACAAAAAATGCGTACTTCGGACCTTAAATGTCCCATTTCCTGTCGAAGACCTGTAATATCACGCTCATTTTTTTCAACCCTATTTTCTACTTCCCCCAGTTTCACGGTAAGACTATCTTTAAATTCTGTAAATTCTTTAGTATTTTGTTCAATTTTCCCGCTTATCTGCTCTAATTTTTGGTTGGACTCCTCCCTCGCTCTATTAGATTCTTCCCTAGCTCTATTAGCTTCATCGCTTAGCAGTTCTAATTTTCTATTGGATTCTTCGTTCATCCTCTCTAGCATTCTCATTATCATCTCGTTTCCTTGATCCCCCGATTCCGTCCTCGACTGATCTCTACTGCCTCCAGCTTCTTCCATTTTCGAATTTTTCCCACACAATGCACTATCGTCACTTCCAATTTCCACTCCTTGACTCCTTAACCACTCCTTTCTCTGCATACGTTCTAATCACTCTCACACACTCTAAAATACTTTTAAATTTATCCACCAACAGAAACTCTCTCTCTCAGATCGCCAGTTTCCTGGAATAAAATAACAAAAATTTTATTTGGAACTCGAGCCTCACTTTTGGGTCGCCATGATTGCTGTGATTCCTCTCATATCTCTAGGTACTGGCCCTTTAAAAAAAAAAAAACATTCGAGCCCCACAGTTTGGGCGTCAAGAATGCTGTGAAACCTTTTAAATCACCTGGTCCGTTGATTCCTTCTGTTAATCGCCTCGGCTGCTCTTCTAGATAACTTCCATTCTCAATCATAAAAATTAAACAACACATTCCTACCACAAACATCAACGTTAACTCTATTTACATCAATATTCAGAATACATTAAATTTTCAAATTAAATTTGAACATAAAATTCAGTTCTTAAAAAGAATTTCCGGATTAATTTTATTATCATTTTACTGTGCATCCAAAATTAAAGTCCTTGTTGGATGCCTACTAATTAATATAACAATATAAGCAGACCGGAGTCTGAGTATAAAGGAGCATCTACCACCCTTTACGTTAATTAACCAGGTTTGTCTAATTGAGCTCAAAGACCTACCCAAAGTTTCATCCTATTCCCGAACATCAAAACAAAATACCCTTTTTACTTAAACAAGCAAATTTCATCTTAAAATTAAATTTTATGGTTAGAAAAATTCACTAATGTCCATTTAAAGTAAATCAATTATAAAGTCATTCAATACACACAAAAATGTCAAACAAAATAGTACAATTTACCTGAAGGTTATTGTCCTCGTAGCTTCAGTGTAATCGTCCCTTTTGTAAATCACACCATTCCAACCGGATTCTATTTACAGCTTCAAGTTGTCAACGCTTTAAAATGTTCTCCATCACCATTAATTTAAAGTTGTTTCTAGGCTTTTCCGGAACTCATCTGTGTATATCTGCCTCTGGTTCAGTGGATGCAGACACATTTACGAACCATTTAGTCATTAACACCCCGCAAAATAGCAAAGAAATTCATACTTCCTTTTACCAATATTACCAATATACGCCAAACTGCCTACTTTTGGGTATACATTTGTCGTTGTAAATTTTACTAATTGGTACCGTGATAATAAACTTTTATTACCTTGTATCTAAGTGCACTGAAGTACATTCATGTTAGCACGTAAAATAACCAACTATTTTGAGTCACTAAAATATACTAGCACACTTTAAATTATTTAATCAAACTAAAATGCACTGTTTAATATCAAGTCGCGGATGCACGAGCTTTTAACGCATCGAATCGTCGAAAGTCTAAGAGTCTAAGAGAGAAACACATATTCCCGCCTGTATATATAGCGAATAGCCGACACGTCGCTTTGTTCCCTAAAACGGGTAATTCCAACGAATTCCTCATTCTACGTTCCCAGTCTGTAGCCTGCACGTCGATTTTATGAATTTAGTCCTCACCCCATTGAGATCTCAGAAAATTTCAACACGGCCCGCAAAGTTGTCCGAGAAAAACTAATTACTTTTATACAGAAATTGTTGTTCTACCTCTGATATATGCATCCTATTTTTAACCAATCGCAACCCCTTGACGTTGCTTAAATCCCGCCCTTTTACAATATGTGTCTTTGCTTGACGCATTTTCTCTTTCCTTTTCTAACCTGTTCGTATTGGTGCAAATTTAGATTCTTTATTATCGATTATATTTTAGTCCACGCGGACTGTTATCTGGGTTTAATAAACCCGTATCGCACATTCTCGTGAATACTAAGTCCCGGTTTCTCCAAGATTCTTTGAAACATTAATTATTTGCCAAATTTACGCAGAATGAGCTTTTTAAAAATACGCAGGTGTTCTGTATTTCCTGCTAAAGCATCTGATCGTTTCCAATATCCTTAGAATCAACATGTTTATCCAAACAAATTAACTTGAAATTGCCTTTTAAAAACACGCAGGGTGTTCAAACGTAACATTTTAAATAACCTTCCTACGATTTGACTATTATTGGGTTTTCACAAGCTTCTATAGGTATTATGTTATTAACGGTTTAATTAACTCCAATTAAATTGATTTCTATCCTTTCATTTTAGCGAATACAACTTAAATATTAATTATTATATGTACACTTTGTTTTACTACCGGTTACTTAAAATAGGGTTAATTAATATAAACTTTGCACGTAATTTCCATTTGTTTAGGAATAATTAAATTATCCACTGCGCTTTTCAATACTGCTTCTTTTGATGTAAAGCGTCTTATAGATAATTTAAATTTCTTATTTTACTGAAACGACCGAGTTTATTTATGCTTCAAGGTTTTAATAAAGCGTATTATTTAATGAAATTCCTTATACACGGTAATTAAAATTATTTGATTTGATTATTTAATTTTCTACCCTGGTCTAAATATGAGTATTTTCCCCTATTTGAATACAAATAATCCCACTTATTTGAATGCAAATATCAAATATTTAGACTGCCAAAAATCTTTACAAAATTTTGCCTATCTCTCTCTATCCTTATCTATCTAACTTACCTACTTTGTCTCCAATCCAAAAAATATTTACACCTATCCTATATCCCTATCCTATTCCTAACTCTCACCTACTTCTATAAACTGAAATTATCCCTAACTTCATCCTACTTATCCATCTAATCCTATATACATCCTATATACCTATCCTATTCCTAACTTTTAACTACTCTTCACTATACTTTACTTCCCCCTACCTAATCCTATATGCCTATCCTACTCTTACTCTATTCCTAACTCTCCACTAATCTTATATAAAATATCTATACTTAACCTATCTTATTTTCTTCCTACATTTACTCTTTATCCTCATCCTAAACCTATTCCTAATTATCTCCCATATGTGTCCTATATCTAGCTTTATTTTCTATAACCACTTACTTCTACTCTTTTATATACACCTATGCTATCCCTATCCTATTTAAATCTAACTCTCTTCTTGACCCTCCAAGTCTTCCTTCTAACTATCCTATTCCTAATTCTCCTGTGGTGCTGGTTCTCCGGTATAAGGGAATAGTAGGTTGACGTGAAACCGTCCTCTCATTTCCGTACCTACTTCCTTAATAAATATGTGCACTCCCTACTACTTCACCTATCTCAAAAGGTCCCCATATGGCAAGTGTAGTTTAGCACATGTCATCTTATCTCTCTTCCCTACTCTCAAGCTTTTACTACTACCTGGTCTCCCACTTTAAATTTTACCCTCTTTCTAATTCTTGCGTTCATCTTCCTTGTATATTTTTCAGCTCTCTTCCTTAACCTCTCCCTCACATCTACCAAAAGTTGTTGGAATTCATCATCCCTAGGCACAATTTGCCATGGTCTATCGGGATACTGTTGCTTGATCAGCATGATGGGACTGGTTTCTGTCACGGTACTAGGGGTTTCAGTGATAAAAGATTCAACCTTGGACAAATTGTCCTCCATAAACGATGATTCCTATGTGAAGCTAAACGCAAAAACTTAACCGTCTCTTGAATATATCGCTCAGCTGGATTCGCTTGAGGATGCCTTATGCTACAAAACACCACTTTAATGTTTTGTCTCTCCCAATAATCTCTAAATCTTTGATTATTAAAATAAGTAGCATTGTCTGCTAATACCCGTTTAAAAGTTCCTACTTCCTACAAAATTGTTCCAATTTCTTGTTTGTTCCTACTGTGTTACAATCCCGAGTGGGATATAATTTGGTAAATTTCGAAAACACATCAGTCACAATCAGCACATGTTTGTGTCCTTTTGTACTTCGGACTAGATTGCTCAAATAATCAATAGCAACTAAGTCCAGGGATTTTGTACGTGTATACTTTGTACCACATCCTGACTCGTACTATTTTTGTACTTTCCTAAAGTACATAAGTGACAAGTGTTGATGACTGACTTTACTAATCCTAAGTCTTTAGTTGAAAAAACGTTTCCCTAAAATTAACCATGTCTTTCGGATTCCTATGTGACCATATCTTAAGTGCAGATCTTTGATAATTAATTTTGCTTGTACCCTATCCACTACATACACTTCTAATTCTTGAATTTTTTACACAAAAGCCGTTTCTCATATGGAAATTTTAAATCCCGGTTCGTTTTCTAACTTCGTTCTAACAATCTGTAGCTCCTCACTCTGCCTCTGGTTCATCAAGATCTCCTCTTCTCCATATACTGAATCATTTTGTAGTAGACTGTTCATGGCAATCATGATGTCACACGGTCTTTTGTTATCCATGTCCCTGTTTCTACTAAACGCGTCTGCTATAAAATTATTTTCTCCTTAATATATTTAATCTCAAAGTCAAACTCCTGTAGTAACAACCCCCATCGATATACTCGATTGTTGGAAAATCTCGTATTCATCAACGCACACAACGCCGAATGATCCGTTTCGATTACAAAATGTCTTCCTATCAAAAAAAATTTTAACTTCGTAACACCAAACACCACTGCAGCCATCTCCTTTTCACTAATCGTGTAATTTACTTCATGCGGCTTCAGTGTGCGTGAAACAAAAGATATGGGCACCTCTTCCCCCTCTTGTACTTGATACAACTCTGCTGCTAACGCACTATCCGATGCATCCGTCCTCAGTACGAAACCTACATCAAATCTGGGATGCCTCAAAATTAGTTGGTCGTGAAATTGTTCCAACAGTGTTAGATATGCTGCCTCTTGACTTTCCGTCCAACTCCATCTTACTCCCTTCTTCAGAAGTTTAAACAATGGACCCGCTTTTTCAGCAAATCCCGGTACAAACTTTTTATAAAAGTTAAGGACCCCCAAAAAAGCTCTTAATTTCCTAATGTTATTAGGTCTCGGATATGTCAAAAGTTCGGACAATCTTTCTTTATCGATACACATACCTTGAGTGTTCACCACATACCCCAGAAATTTAACGATTTTTGAAAAAATTCACATTTTCTATATTCAGCCTCAATCCTGCTAATTTAAGCTCTAATAATATCCGTTCTAAATGAGAGTAATGTTGTTCCTCAGTTTCACTAAAATTAAAATATCATCCACATAGTGTATGCAGAATTGCTCATATGCTCTAAAATTGCTTGCATTGCCTTAATTAATGCTGCACTTGACGTTGACAAACCATACGGTACTACCTTAAAATTATAGATTTTTCCTCTACGGAAAATCCTGTGTACCTTCTAGAATCTTTGTGTAATGGAATCAGCCAGAATGAATTCCTTAAATCTAATTTACTAAAATAAACTTGCCACTTAATCTCGTCAAAAGTGTGTCCATGGATGGTGGACAATGGAATTGCGGTTTGGTCCGTTGGTTAATTTTTCGTGCATCTAAACATAAACGAATGCTATCATCCTTTTCTTTACTACCACCAACGGATTTATGAAATGAGTGTTTGATACCTCTATTATGCCATCTTCCAACATTTTATTTAATTCTGCCTTCACCTGCTCCCGATATGCTGCTGGAATTGGATAAACCTTTGCGTTGAACGGTTCTGAATTATCCACTTCCAATCTGTGCTCATAGCCTAACGCTGTGCTTGCTTCTACCCCACTAATTCTGCATGTTTTCGTAATAAAGCTTGAACCTCTACTCTCCTATCCTCTGGACATCTTATCGTGTTGATCTGTTTACCTTCATCATCCTCTACCTCTACTACATTAATACTAAATCCCGTGTCATCCTCTGTGACTTCATAACTGCCTTTCCATGGCACTACCCTATCCTTAATTCTTATTACCTTCCTTTCCATATCTATCAAAACCCTAACTTCATCATACAGTCAACACCTAAAATGCTCTGAAACTTCAGTCCAGGTACAATTACAAACTCCTGTTCACAGCTAAAACCTCCTATATCTATCCTAAGCACCACAACACTATTTACTACAGCAAACTTCTTTTATTTGAGCTACTAAATGGCTACGTTTTATAGGCATAATTCTATCACAAACCTTATCCCTAATTTTGCTGACGAATTCCTCCGATATTAAACTCGCCTCTGCCCCTGTATCAAGTAATACTTCTACATTATTTTCTAAAATTTCTAAATTAATAATTGGCAAACATAATTTTCTACAGTTTCTGGCTCTACTTCCTCCTCAATTTTGAAAAATTCACGTGGATGTTCGTATACATTTACACTGAAATCTAGTGGTCTGTCGCGTTCTAAAAATCCTGTCTCGTCCTGTTTTCCGTGCTTGGTCCTGGTTGTCCTTCTACAACCTGTGCGTACGTCCTCCTCGTGTTAATATCCGTGTCCCTATCTCTATTCGGCGTGCTGGTCACAGTCCTGTTTACTTCCGGTAAACTGTTCTGTCTCGTGTAACTAGGTCTTGGCGTCGGTCCCTAGTCGCACTATTGCTCCTGTATTCCTGTCCTCGTCGTTCCCAATTCGGTCGAAAATTTCTGTTGTAGTCAGGCCGTCTCGGATAATTCGGTGTCCTGTTGTCAAACCTAACTGTGTTAACGTTTCGTTCTCGTATCTCTTGTCCGTCCAACACATACATCGTCATATCTCTGTAAATACTCTAAAATGTCTCCCGTTCTGTGATGTTTTGTAAGGCCACGTGTTGTCTAATTTCCAGTTCAAAATGTCGTGATAGGTACTTGATTATCTGTCTGTCCGTCAATGGTGGATTCAGTTGTTTGGCCACACTGTACTTGCGGATGGCATATTGCTCCCTAGATCCTGCAAACTCTCCTTAAATTTTACTGTAATTAAGTCGTCTCGTACCTGGTCTTGTCTGTGGTCACTCCAGTAGTGTTTTAAAAATTTGTTTTCAAAGTCCTGATACGTGTCTATGTCCTGTCCTACTAAATTGTACCATGCTTCCGCGTTGTCCTTTAATAAAGCCTTTATCGTATTCAGTTTAGTCTGTTCGTCAAATAAATTTCCCACTAGATTTCTTACACTATTAATAAAAATTTGTGGATTTACCCTGTTATCACCATAAAACTTCATGTGTTGGTCCAATGATACTCCACCTGTAGAAAATCTGGGACCATCCCCCGTTAAATTTGACATGTTGTATTTGATACTACTAACTTCGCGTTCTACCCTGCCTAACTGATCCCTACATGAGTCCGTCACTTCAGTCATTTTTATATTAATCTCTTCTTCACAAAAAATGCGTACTTCGGACCTTAAATGTCCCATTTCCTGTCGAAGACCTGTAATATCACGCTCATTTTTTTCAACCCTATTTTCTACTTCCCCCAGTTTCACGGTAAGACTATCTTTAAATTCTGTAAATTCTTTAGTATTTTGTTCAATTTTCCCGCTTATCTGCTCTAATTTTTGGTTGGACTCCTCCCTCGCTCTATTCGATTCTTCCCTAGCTCTATTAGCTTCATCGCTTAGCAGTTCTAATTTTCTGTTGGATTCTTCGTTCATCCTCTCTAGCATTCTCATTATCATCTCGTTTCCTTGATCCCCCGATTCCGTCCTCGACTGATCTCTACTGCCTCCAGCTTCTTCCATTTTCGAATTTTTCCCACACAATGCACTATCGTCACTTCCAATTTCCACTCCTTGACTCCTTAACCACTCCTTTCTCTGCATACGTTCTAATCACTCTCACACACTCTAAAATACTTTTAAATTTATCCACCAACAGAAACTCTCTCTCTCAGATCGCCAGTTTCCTGGAATAAAATAACAAAAATTTTATTTGGAACTCGAGCCTCACTTTTGGGTCGCCAAGATTGCTGTGATTCCTCTCATATCTCTAGGTACTGGCCCTTTAAAAAAAAACATTCGAGCCCCACAGTTTGGGCGTCAAGAATGCTGTGAAACCTTTAAATCACCTGGTCCGTTGATTCCTTCTGTTAATCGCCTCGGCTGCTCTTCTAGATAACTTCCATTCTCAATCATAAAATTAAACAACACATTCCTACCACAAACATCAACGTTACCTCTATTTACATCAATATTCAGAATACATTAAATTTTCAAATTAAATTTGAACATAAAATTCAGTTTTTAAAAAGAATTTCCGGATTAATTTTATTATCATTTTACTGTGCATCCAAAATTAAAGTCCTTGTTGGATGCCTACTAATTAATACAACAATATAAGCAGACCGAGTCTGAGTATAAAGGAGCATCTACCACCCTTTACGTTAATTAACCAGGTTTGTCTAATTGAGCTCAAAGACCTACCCAAAGTTTCATCCTATTCCCGAACATCAAAACAAAATACCCTTTTACTTAAACAAGCAAATTTCATCTTAAAATTAAATTTTTATGGTTAGAAAAATTCCACTAATGTCCATTTAAAGTAAATCAATTATAAAGTCATTCAATACACACAAAAATGTCAAACAAAATAGTACAATTTACCTGAAGGTTATTGTCCTCGTAGCTTCAGTGTAATCGTCCCTTTGTAAATCACACCATTCCAACCGGATTCTATTTACAGCTTCAAGTTGTCAACGCTTTAAAATGTTCTCCATCACCATTAATTTAAAGTTGTTTCTAGGCTTTTCCGGAACTCATCTGTATATCTGCCTCTGGTTCAGTGGATGCAGACACATTTACGAACCATTTAGTCATTAACACCCCGCAAAATAGCAAAGAAATTCATACTTCCTTTTACCAATATTACCAATATACGCCAAAACTGCCTACTTTTGGGTATACATTTGTCGTTGTAAATTTTACTAATTGGTACCGTGATAATAAACTTTATTACCTTGTATCTAAGTGCACTGAAGTACATTCATGTTAGCACGTAAAATAACCAACTATTTTGAGTCACTAAAATATACTAGCACACTTTAAATTATTTAATCAAACTAAAATGCACTGTTTAATATCAAGTCGCGGATGCACGAGCTTTTAACGCATCGAATCGTCGAAAGTCTAAGAGTCTAAGAGAGAAACACATATTCCGCCTGTATATATAGCGAATAGCCGACACGTCGCTTTGTTCCTAAAACGGGTAATTCCAACGAATTCCTCATTCTACGTTCCCAGTCTGTAGCCTGCACGTCGATTTTTATGAATTTAGTCCTCACCCCATTGAGATCTCAGAAAATTTCAACACGGCCCGCAAAGTTGTCCGAGAAAAACTAATTACTTTTATACAGAAATTGTTGTTCTACCTCTGATATATGCATCCTATTTTTAACCAATCGCAACCCCTTGACGTTGCTTAAATCCCGCCCTTTTACAATATGTGTCTTTGCTTGACGCATTTTCTCTTTCCTTTTCTAACCTGTTCGTATTGGTGCAAATTTAGATTCTTTATTATCGATTATATTTTAGTCCACGCGGACTGTTATCTGGGTTTAATAAACCCGTATCGCACATTCTCGTGAATACTAAGTCCCGGTTTCTCCAAGATTCTTTGAAACATTAATTATTTGCCAAATTTACGCAGAATGAGCTTTTTTTAAAAATACGCAGGTGTTCTGTATTTCCTGCTAAAGCATCTGATCGTTTCCAATATCCTTAGAATCAACATGTTTATCCAAACAAATTAACTTGAAATTGCCTTTTAAAAACACGCAGGGGTGTTCAAACGTAACATTTTAAATAACCTTCCTACGATTTGACTATTATTGGGTTTTCACAAGCTTCTATAGGTATTATGTTATTAACGGTTTAATTAACTCCAATTAAATTGATTTCTATCCTTTCATTTTAGCGAATACAACTTAAATATTAATTATTATATGTACACTTTGTTTTACTACCGGTTACTTAAAATAGGGTTAATTAATATAAACTTTGCACGTAATTTCCATTTGTTTAGGAATAATTAAATTATCCACTGCGCTTTTCAATACTGCTTCTTTTGATGTAAAGCGTCTTATAGATAATTTAAATTTCTTATTTTTACTGAAACGACCGAGTTTATTTATGCTTCAAGGTTTTAATAAAGCGTATTATTTAATGAAATTCCTTATACACGGTAATTAAAATTATTTGATTTGATTATTTAATTTTCTACCCTGGTCTAAATATGAGTAATATATATATATATATATATATATATATATATATATATAAAAGACAAGTTATTTGCAGTCCGCAATAAGAAATTGTATAGAACAATATATAATATAAGATGTATCTGCAAACAAACTTTTATGAAAATAATAAGAGCTTATTAACGAATACAAATCGGGCTAATAGTTGTATAGCCCTTAACAAAACAATAGCTTTATTAGGGGCAAAAATCAGGTGTCGCCACGAGAAGGTTTGGTACGTTTGCAAATAAATTTTGCTGTAACATTTCGCAAATCTCAAAGGCCAGACATACTTGTATAGCCATCTATAGAACCACGATGTAGTTTCTATTCAATTTTTGTACTTCCACGCTTAGTAGTGTTGGTGTTTTAGCACCTGATGGTGGTATTATTTACTTTTGCCATAGTACAGAGATTGCTTCGAAATTATATCAGTATAATAGCGTCGATTACTTCATAGGGTTAAAAACTAATTCGCTCTGAAGATGCTTAAGGAAGCTGAAATCGGGTGGTTAGTGGATGTTTCCTCCTCTGTAAAGTAATAAAGCTATTGTTTTGTTAATAGCTATACAACTATTAGCCCGATTTGTATTCGTCAACAAGCTCTTATTATTTTCATAAGAATTTGTTTACGGATACATCTTATATTATATATATATATATATATATATATATATATATATATATATTTCTGTGATAAAGGGTTGTTTAGGGGTGTATTGAGTGGTAACGGTCGCGTAGTAACTGTAAATAACAATAGGAATCCGAAAACTGCATTTATTTAGCAGAAAAATAAGTAATTCGTACATTATGTAAATAGTAAGCAATTAACACCCTGTATATAGACCGTAATTAACTTTAAGCATTGCCAGCAAGCATATCTTTCAATAATAGAACGCGTATTCAGCAGAGAAATAATCTTACATGTAATTAAACTACGTTGGGAAGTGTTTAACAAGTTTATAAAATGAAGACGCAGAAGATCAGACAAAACCTAATAAATCCTCATGCAATCACGCTTGTGATAAAGAACGAACAATGAACGCTTTGATAAGAAAACGCACTTTCAGGGATCAGTTTAAATAAATACGAAAACAGCATTAGAGTTACATCATTTATTTTGTACAATTATCCAAAAGCATTATCCACACAAAACAACAGACGTAAGTTAAAAGTCCGGCCAAGATAACAAATAATAAGGCAATCAAAGATTGTAAATAAACAGCATGACACGGAAATACAAAGGAGTTTCATCAGAAATCAGCTTGAAAACACTGGACAAACGTGGTTGGTCGGAACAATCTGTAAGACTGCTTGAAAAACCAATCCGAAGGTAGTGGGAAAAAGCTATATAACACCCACAGATAAGGCACCCTGGTCCCAATTTGATGCGCGTTGAATCCACAACACTTTTAATTAGAAATCTACGCGTCAGATAAATAAAATTTATGTTATAGTGAAAATAGTGCTGTGCAACAATTGCGTTAAGAATACATGAAGAGTTTTTGCCGTTTTTTTTCAGAAAACGTGAGTAGATATTGCGTAATTAATTTAAATTAAATATTTATAATGATATAGGGCTTCTGGACTATTTCTGGTTCAATTCTAATTCGCATAGGAAATAATTATAATTCTAATCCATGGTTCTAAGGCGATCATTCTAATTATGGGACAATTCTAATACGCTGCTAATTTATGATCCGAAGTCTGGAATTTCAAATGGTATTTAAGGGAAGAGATTCAAAACCTATACAGAGAAATATCGAATAAAGCAAGAGGTGATTTTGGAAACAAGGGGTAACCGTACTGAAATGTTAGTTCAACGTATGTTAATGAGCATAAAGCAGAGCATTAGTTTCGATTGAAGATAATGAGGGGGTGTTGATCCACAACACAAAACAACATATCAGGAGATCGCAGGCTAGACCTACTTAATTTTAAGGAACCTTTTCAATTTAAATTTTAATACTGAATCTATTGAATTTATCTAAAACTTGTAGAGTCAACAGGAACATTGCATACGTTGAAACTTACGTAACAAATCATAAAAAGGTTTCCAACGTTCCAGATTTTTTTTGTAAAGGTGTAGTTTAGGTAACTTTATATTAAATTAAAAGGATATAAATTTTGAGATAAATAATCCATATTATATTAATTGAATGAAGGGTGTATTTAAAGAATTGCAAAAATTGTGAAGTACGAATATTATTTCCTTCCATTATATGAATGTTAATTGACTTCGTTTTATCAATTCAAACAGGTAATCACAAAGGGGTGAAAGAAAATTGATCATCGTAACGTTGTGCACTCTATGTAGTTTAAAAAGGGCTAGCCGTGGCATAATAATAATAAAAGTAAAAGATTAAAGTGAGAGAAACACAGAGCGGTAGCGTTTAGTAGAACGTTTATTACATCCGACTGTACAAGTAAAGGGGGTATTACAGCAAGTTTATGACGCAACAACGTAGGGGCGGAAAAATACATAGCAAAATATAAGGCGCACAACGCGGGCGGAAACTACATAGCAATATATATATATATATATATATATATATTGCTGTAATTATAGGGTTAATTTAGGGGTAGGTTAAGTCATAGGGGTCGTAGAATAAACAAGGGAAACTCCCAAATAACAGAAGCACAGAATTACAGATATTAGAATAGTAAATAGGTCATTATAAATATTATTAGTTGAGAGCACACTGTATATAGCAGTACAAACGATTAAAACAGATATCCAAGAGTAGCTATGAGCAAAGATAAGAATTTGAAAAGGTGACGAAACGCATTGAAATTAAATCAGTGAAAAACCTGCATGAATTGGCTAGACAAATATTCAAAAAGTGCGTGGATATATCATCTTAAATGCACTTAGAAATTATGCATTATTTGAAAAGCGTACGTGATTTAAAAGTATCACATTTGCTCAAAAATCCAATTTATTAGGAAATAAACAAACACCTAATTTATTCGATTCAGATTAGAATAAGACCAACAAACAATACGACGTGATCGATTGAATAAAGATTCCTGGGATTTCTGAAGTAAATGCATAGGTATAATAAGAATTTACGTGACAAAGTGAGCATCGCGTCATGCTATTAAACTAGACAACTGGTAAAATTCCCAAAATAACAAGTGATAATACACTTGGTCTCGCCCAGCACGTGGAGTCAACGAATCAGAAACTAAAGGGGGTCGATCGTATAAATATCTTAACAATTGAATATTGAGTTAGGATACTTTTAAAACTGGGCAGTCACTATACTTAAATGTGATAAATATTTACGTGAAAAGTTAAGTGAAAATTATTTTAAAGAGTGTATAATAGTGCAAAGGGAGCCGTACTTCTGAGACGGTTCTTAATTACCATCTTAATTATCATCGTAATTAACATCCGAAAACTACCATTACAAACTTAAATTACAATCAAAATAATGTTACGATTCTTGTTAAAACTTTAAATAACGATCAAGTACAATCTGAAATACAATTTTTGGATACGATACTTTGGAGAATGCTGCCTGTTCAAGCAAATTGATGGTAAATATTCTATTGTGGAAATGAAAAACCTTTTATTGCAATAACGATTGGGATATTAATTTGGTTGTATATTGACTTCAATTCTTAGGAATGCAGAGCCTACTAAACCACTTCAGGTCAGATATTTTTGATATGATTTATTTTAAAACTGTTTTATATATTTTTGATGATTTATTTTTAAAACTGTTTTACCTCAATAATAATTTAAAGTGCAAGAGCCGACAAATTGAGGTTTCTGGATAAATTTTATGAAAAGTTATAGACATCTTGAAACGTTTCAATAGGTCTCTAAAGGTAATATAAAAGCTCGTTTTGCTGGCTTCATTTTCTAAAAAGCTAATAGATGTAAATAATTCAAAAAGGGAGAAGATATTTAAAAAGGGAAAAAGTTGTAAATATTTAATCATTATACTGTGTATTGTGGAATTGCTTTATTTAATTGAATCAGCTAGTCGGGGCAAAAGAAAATTATAAATTAACATTTTCACAAGTGTTTGAGCAACATAAGGGTTATATCACAACATTTATGGGCTGGCCAACCATGGGGCGGAATTAATCACAACATTTATGACATACCCAATCCGTGGGGCGAGTTTAAGACAACAATATATACACCTGAAATATAACCATCAAGCATTGTTAACACATAATATGAACGAAAATGCGTGTTATGCATAATAACTTACGGTATTTTAGGAGAGGTAACGAAACGATCTTCTCGCCCGTAGCTTATATTTCGAAATAGCGCAATTAGTAGTTTACGTTGTTAAAAACACAAATTGAAGTAGTTGTTTCCATTTCAATAATTTTTATTTCCTAAAAGTTTTCTTGTGACATTAACCCGGCAGAGATCTTACTTTAAAAAATTCTAATCATTGTCTGCATATATTGATTATCCTGTATTTGTTCTAGACTTTGGAAAACTTTTTCAATATTTTCTGCAATTCACATTTTGCAAAATTTTAATAGGGGTTAATTTAGCTATAAAAACAAAAACACACGTTTTGCTTAATTTAATCGTAAACATAATCTTTTTTTGCAATTAGTGTCTTTAATACGCCGCTCTGTGTATCAGTTGTACAATAGCAGTGTTTAAAATTAAAGGTTTTTGTTTTTAAATGCAAATGGTAATGCTAATAGTAGTTGTTTAGCAAATAACTTGTAATGTCTACTTTCTTGTGATGTAATAACACAGTGTGAGAACACCGAATTTACCAGTCATTCCCCTCTGCATAGTTACAATAAGAAATCGATAAAACTATTTAACCGCCAATCATGCTTGTAGGTACCCTAATATTTTCCTAACGGAAAAGGTGCTTCTGCATGACATCAGAAATGTTAATTACATACATTTGATTTTAGATTGCTCAAACTATATCAACCAAGTTTTCATAGTGGTTATATAGTTATTATGCAGCTTGCGCAACTACTATTAGCACTTAATACGTTCTGTATAGGATGTAGTCTGTGTATTTCTCCTATTTTCTCTTTACCATTAGCACCGATACATAAAGTACGTCACATCTGATTGCTAGCTGTAGATTGACACATCATACACCTTTTTAATGTCTTGAAACAGAAAATATCACTCTTCCATGAAGATTGTGGAAACTAGACATTGCGTAAATCGCATTATTTTTAACGGAACTAAAACTCAGGGTAACACAAAAACATAATTTCCACAGGAAAGATTGCGTAAGAACATTCTATTCAATTTTCTGTACTTACTTAAAGTGCCATACACGCTTGGAAAATATTTGGCAATTGGTTTTTCTATTCAATGGCTTGGCTTTTATTTGTAAGGAGTTTTCAATCACGAAGCTGCACAGGGTATTTACATTGTAACTTTTTCATACAATAACATCGCTTGTGTATCAGATCAATAAATCTCAGATTAAACATTTGGTGCTTCGTTATGGTATAAGATTATAGACTACGAGTATAGGAGAAAAAGGAAAATATTCATTTGCCAGACGTTCACGTATTACAAAGCGGACAGTAATAAAACCAGCACGTGCAATATTTGGTGGTAATACAGCGCTGGCTAGTGGTCTATGTTCACAGTTTTATCGGTTTATTACACTTTTTGTGACTGTGTAAACATGGCTGGAAAATTTGTGTGTAAACATGTTTTGTGCTTTTAAAAGATAGTATAACAATGTAGCAGTAGAATGGGGTTTTCAGAAAGTAGTAGCAGAATTTGCTTTTGTGTTTTTCCTAATAACCAAAAGTTATTAGTATAAGATTTAGAGGTAACATACAAAGTGGCTGTTCTGATATTAAATTACCAAATATGTGTATATGAGTTATAGCACGTTTTCAAGGGCCATAGCTGTTCGATTGTAATTATGATTATTTTGAATTAAGTGCTCGTCACAGCAGGTTACCTACCACCTGCTGTAAAAGCGCGGGTTGGGGGGAGATAGCATAGGGCGGGACGAAATTTGGAGATGCACAGATTCATTAGAAAAGGATATAAAGTATAATACCCGCCTACTTGATTTATGAAGTGCCTGAGAGCACATATAGATGGCAGTGTTGTGGAACTTATTAGTCCAGTTATAAACCTCACATATTTTTATTATACATATTCTCTAACATTTATAACCAGTGAAAACCTTTGAAATTCCGATATCTATTGTAAAAAAAATTATTAGGGAACAAGAAATCACAAGATTTAACATTCCTACAATGGCATCGCACAATTATTTTACAATTTCTAATATGCAATTGACAAAGCTGTTATATTAATTAATTGGCCAATAAATGGAAAACAGAATAATGGTTTAAACGTATCTCTAATAAAAAATGATTAGGTAAAGTGTCAAGTGGGTTTTAATTACAGTTTGTGAGAAGCTACAAATATTGGTTTGGTTTCTTTTCTTATATCACACCTTCGTTTTTTTTAACATTCTCTACCGACGGAATAATAAACAAAGTGTACTGAGTCGGACACAGTAAACATTCCTCTAGTAGAATAAAAATACATGTCTTGCATTTTTAAGTAGTCCAAAGCTTGTTTTGCTTTTAATTATTCACGATTTGCATGCAGCTTGTCATATTACGACCGTCTCACGCCAGTAATGCCGTGGCTGCAATGACAGATTAGGTGACTGTTAGAAATAGATATTATTATTAAAACACCAATCACTTAACATGCATATCAGAACAGTTGTTGCTAAAACTATTGCAGACTTCTAATATGCGTATTCAGTGATTTGTGTTTTTTAATAATAGTGTCAAATTTGTGTTTTTTAATATCTATTTATAACAGTAACTTAACTTATCATTGCAGCCACAGCATTACTGGCGTGAGACGGTCGTCTTTAAATTTATCCCAAAACATAAAACTTAAACATCTTTGTGTTTATTCTTTTTTACAATAACTGCTGAGGCCCAAATAATATCCATAATGAAAATTTTAAATAGATTTGCGAGCAATTACGACTATAGTCGAAAACATAATGATAGTTTGACATCAATAATATAGCGTTTCCTGTATGTGTGTTGTGTTTTGTTTTGTATAGCATATATTTAAACCATTTCTGTTTTACAATAGTGTGTGACATGGAAGTTCTGACTTTTTCCACGGCAGCACATTGCAGGTACATTTTCTAAAGAATACTAATATTTGATTTATTCGATAAATAAAGTGAATTGGGAAGGTTACTGGTTTTGTTTAAACCGCTCTATTATCAGCAAAAAAAATTTTTTAGTTAAAAAAAACCTAAATGACTTTCCCACATAGACAATTATTTAATAAGTAACTTTTATTAAAACCGTGTTTAGTTTGGGTGCCTAATAGGAAAGAAATTTGAATCTTTAGAAATTTCAAGATGGCGCTACTGTGATGAGCTCTTAAGATGGACTAAAAATTACAAGTCGAAACACTGAGCCTGAGGTGGTTGCCAAAGGAGGTACAACTCACCTCTATACTCATAAAGGCCACGAAAAAGCTGTAATTTAATCCGTTTGAAATAACGGCCTTTGGAATCTTTCGGACTAACTTGGAACTCTAGCTTCCGCGGTTGTTTGAAAAGACTATCAGGGGGTATATATTAACGGATAATATCAAGGCACCACTATTTTATTTATTTTTATTTCTAGCGAGAAACACTAATAGAAAAAAGTAGAATCCACTTAGTGTACAAACGCATCTGAGCACAACAACTCTGTTGTCGCACACCTAACCTTGTACCTGTAAGAAAAAGATTAAATATTTAAAGCAAAGAAGTCCCTCATAAACAAAGTTTCATTTTCGTTGTTTGCGAGACAAGGCCACGCCTGATATTGTTTGTTTCGAAACACGACACCGACCTGCAACTTTCCTATCTGTCGTAGAGGAAGGATGTCTTTCCTGACTTCTAGGGCAAGCGATTGGAGAATCGCATTAAGTTTGCGATCTCCTTAATATTAGTTAAGTAAAAAACCGGGTCATGTTAATCAATGGTTTGTATATTTTTTATTTAAATATCCTGTCTAATCTTCCCGCTTTCTTGCAGCGCAGTTGGGAAAAGTTATGAATAGTTAAACAACGTATGCAAAGTTAAGCAAACGTAATTTAAACTATGAAATTTTATAATCTTTACGGCTAGTAATGAAATAAATTTTTACAACTGCAAGACACCTTTAAAATATGTTTCAACTGTAAATGATGGTATATCGTACAAAAGCCTCTACGAAGGCATTTATGTCAAGGCGTAACTCGGTGGTGATTTGGATTGGAAGAAAATTCCTACCTCACATCTTTTAAAGTTGGTCTTCGATGTCCTTGGCTAGCATTGACCTGAGTACCTGTTCTACTCTCCTCGTTTACATCTGTGATTGATGTTAAGAGGCCCTAATGGGATACGGTTGTTATTTTGCTTGTCCATACTTCAAGGTTTACCACAGTTCATGACGTAGGTTTACTACATTTTATGACATAGGAAGACAGATGGTGAGTGTTGAAATAAAAGGCTCCTTTGTTATTCAAGTCCAACGACTTTACTTCCAAAGGTTATTTGAGTGTAAAAATGTCATTTTTAAATAAGTGTAATCTATTTAGAGGTTCAAAGTATTAGACTTGAGGATTGAATAAATTCTCAGTAGAAATTAAATAAACATTTAGTTTGATTAACTATTGCTTACGTCAATTTTATATACTTTATAAATAAAAAAATATCAAGTACTAGTGTAAATCGTAGATACCAGATCTGCTCTTTTCGATATTGTCGAGTAATGTAAATAAAATTTTATAAAGGCCTAAATATTAATTAGGAGCGATTTCAAAATTTAAATAATCAAATAAATATTGTACCGATAATATTTCCGTTATAATATATGTAAATATTTTTGTATCAACACTTATTATTCTTGTGTTAAATGTATGAGGAATTGACAGCCATAAAATTTTACCAAAAAAGAGTTTAATCTATTAAGAAAATGGCTTTCAAAATTTAAAAGTACTTACAGAATTAGAAGGCGTAAAAAATAATTATGTCCCACACAGCTGCGAACAAAGGTATATTTTTATTTTTAATGTGTTATTTAAGGACGCAAACAGCGACCCCTTTGCTTTAAATATTTAACCTTTTTCTTGCAGGTACATGGTTAGGTGTGCGACAACAGAGCTTTTGGGCTCAGATGCGTTTGTCACTAAGTGGTTTCTACTTTTTCCTATTAGTGTTTCCCGCTAGAAATAAAAATTAATAAAGTAGTGGTGCCTTGATATTATCCGTTAATATATACTCCCTGATAGTGTCTTCAAACCACCGCGGAAGTTAGAGTTCCAAGTTAGTCCGGAAGATTCCAAAGGCCGTTATTTCAAGCGGATTAAATTACAGCTCTTTCGTGGCCTTTGTGAATATAGAGGTGAGTTGTATTTCCTTTGGCAAACACCCCAAGCTCAGTGTTGACTTGTAATTTTTAGTCCATCTTAATTCAAAATAATCATAATTACAATCGAACAGTTATGGCCCTTGAAAAACTGTTATAACTCATATACACATATTTGGCAATTTGATATCAGAACAGCCACTTTGTATGTCACCTCTAAATCTTATACTAATAGCTTTTGGTTTTTAGGGATAAACACAAAAGCAAATTTTGCTACTACTTTCTGGAAACCCCATTCTATTGCTACCTTTATGGGCTTCATAGTATCGTTGAATTCTTGTTGATGAATTTCTAATTGTCTGCTTGGATAGGCGCAGAGTACTAATTCCATTATCCCACACCCTTGGTCACCGTACAGAACATACATCGTTATTAAAAACAGCTTTTCCTTCCAATTCATCGCACAATTGGAACTCTCTGAAAATCCCCGATAGCGCCTTCTTCCCTAATACGCTCCTTTTAAATTAACAATTATACCATCTGGACAAAACCCCGATGATATTTTATGCAGTGAAATCGCTTAACTCCAGAATAATACTCTTCCTGATTTACAGAGGGTCGGCACACTTGCCTAGCTGTTCCATCTATAAAGCCCCAACAATTAGACACTGCACCTCCTTTATAATGAATTACCTACAATGGTATATTTTAGTATATACTAAGCTTTTAATATTCTCAGTTACCCGTCAATAGTATTGCAATTTCTCTCGAGTTAATCACTCAAAGCATTCAAATTATTGCGATGATTTTCATGATTCTGTAGAATTATTACAATGGCTTTAGTTATTATTTGGGATAATGACTGGGAAGAGAGACCAAACATTTTACTAATGTCGCACATACGGTTGGGATATGCAAACCTTTTGAGCTATAATGTATAATGCCATTAACCCTTCAACACATCAAAGTACAGGAAGTGTTAGCATAATTAAACATATTTCAGCAATCAACCACTTAGCGTTTGCTCTTTTACGGGTATCAGTCTTGACTACATTGGGCAATCTTAAGGCTTGTACAAGCTTAGGAAGGTCGTCTCGTTCAAATCGAAAATAAGTTTAATTTCTAGATCCGACATTACATTTAAATTAAAATTGCCGCCCTTTTCATTGCATCTCTATAAATTACAATATTGTCCAAAATTACATATTATATATCGCTATCATTTTCACCAGCTAAAATTAGTGCTTGTAAAGCTTCTTCCATTTATAAACACTGGCTAGGTGATGATAACAATTTATACGTTAAGTTATATGTGTGGTTGTGTTTACGAGTGCGCTTTAAATCCACATGCAATAACTCTATTTTATGTTTTACATTAATAAGGGAATCGTTATTTGAGTGTAGTCTGCACTTGCTCAAATGTCAATATAAGGTAAACGTTATTTCTGCAATGCATCCGTGCAACAACTCGAATATTTCCTTGAACAGCATCTATTAAGTGGATTATTAGTGTTGCAAGAAAGTATTTAATAATGCAATTCAGTTAACGAAACACATCATTTGTTGAGTCACATTTCAAGGACCAAGAATACTGAGAAAAGAACATGAAATCTGAACACAAAATTACAGAGCGAATTGGCCCTCAAAATAAGACAACTAATAAAAAATTATTCTGATAATTTGTATTTGATAATATCTTTTTCAAACAGCGTGATACTAGTAAGTAACAAATAAACTGAAGGGTGTTTTGTATTCCACTATACACCCCTTAAATATTCTCACATAGTTCAGGATAACAAAAGTAAGTGGCGTTTAACCACTGTAATTGATAACAATATGTATTGTCACGGCAAACAGCTAATTAATCATATTTACACAGGTGTATAAACTTAAATATAATAAATATCGGCAGAATCTTAGCTACTTACTTTATATTGACGAAAACCTAACTAATTGCTATATTGAAGTAGACCGAGTGCCACTTGAATAGAAGCTACTGAAACAAAAAACACACAAAAATAAATATTTACAAAATTACATTTAAATACAATCATCAAATTATTGGACAAATCTTAAAGTAATCCACTTAACATTTCGAGAATGTAGGCAATCTATACACCGTTAAGGAATGAAGTAAATGGTTGTCAGTCACAGTGATAAAATATGTCTTCATGCAGGCTGTGAATCAGGTTAAAATTGTATTTCGATTTTCTAAAAGTTTATTGGGTTCATAGTTAATAAATAGTATAGTAATAAAGAAACTAGTCACAATTTTTATTTAAATAACGCGTTTCATACAAAACAAATGCGAAGAACACTCTATATAGAAAATTTTAACGTTTTAGTAGAAACGCTGCACTGCAAAACCAAAACACGAAATTATTGTTACATCAGAATAACAAAACCCACAATGATTTTTTAATTGTATTTTAAACTAGAAACATTCAGGAAATTCTTATCGAACACATGCCTAGGTAAGAAACCAAAAACTGTAATATAAACATATGAACTTGTGAATTAATTAAATGACGAACAACCTAGATTGCCCAACTGAGCTAACTTAAAATAATAAAAGTGTAGCGAACTCGTATATTAAAATAAGTAGAATTGAAATGGTTTTTAAATTAAGTAGGCACTAACAAATGGAACGTAACAAACGAATAATTAAATATCAAAAGTGATACCCGTTATTTCACAGTTATTGGCTTCAGCATCAAAATACTGATCAATAGAAAATTAGCAATGCTATAACGGCCTTTAAAAAAATTTAGTCGGTAGACACAATATGACTACATTTATACATAACTGATATCTTCCTTTTATCTAAAACACAATCCTACATGAATTTAACTCCTTTTATAACCACGGTCTATACGTCAAATGTAAGCAATAACTTTACACGGGGCATTTCACAAATGCGTTTCTATACACTTAATGTCTAAACAATTTGTATTTTTTTAATTTTCTCGAATTTATTAAGTAAAATCTTTAAAATTCGCTGCAATATGACCCTGCTATAACCTTAATTAGAGTAATATATTGCTACGATACCGCCACTTTGCCAGGTGTGCAACGATCGATTGCCTGCTGATCGCTACCTCTCTGTGCCGTTAAAATAATTTAAAATTAACACAATCAAATTTATGCCTCGACTAGCTCAATGATACCAAGCACAGAGTGAAACGATGATATAATAACAAAGAATTTTTACTCTCCTCTCCAACACTCAATTCACCTGAATAAGACAAGCGAAATTCACCAAAAATTGTATAATGAACTAAATAAAATTTTTATTAAACTACAAACCTTTTTACCTATTTACAAACCTACGCCCTTTTTAATATCATTTACCTTTTATAGAAATTTTATATCATAATTAAAATAAATATTCCTATCAAATTAGCTCTTTACCAAGATTATACATTTTTACACCTTTTTAAAGAATTAAAGCGAATCAAAAAATTATCTTACCACGAATAATTTCGTTAATCGTTCAAAGAAATATCTCTCTTTTTAACATAAATCTACGTAGCAACCAAATTTTTGTTGACCTTTTACACACTATATTTTAATCACATACAAATTTATAAACTCACTTCCGAATACACAAATTATGTAAGATTACAAATGCTACGTGCTATAAATTGAATAAATAGTTCTGACCTTATAGTTCTCCCGAACAACTCCTTGCTGGAGTTTCCTGGTCCAAATTCCCACTTTTTCTGGAACTTCCGACAATTCGGCTTAGAGATCACTCTTAATTTTAAATAACGGTCGTCGGTATTACCAGGTGCTATTTAGCAATTTCAGTTATGAATTTAATTATTTCCCAGTTTCTTAATGTGTTAACCAACAACTTAGTGTGTTGATCAATAACTTAGTGTGTTGACCAATAACTTAGTGTATTAACCAGTAACTTAGTGTGTTAACCAATGACTTAGTGCCCTAAATTAATAAAATTGCAAGAATTTTTGTTTAAATTAATTATTTCTAGACTTACGTTTATATCAACGTCAAAATTTATATATAATGTTATTACAACACCTACTTTACTGTTTATATCATTTTTCGTTGGAATTTTATTAAATTCAACTTTTAAAATTATAAACTTTTACTAAAAATTGTATTCATGTAATAATCTTCTTTCAAAATAGTACAGTCGGCGCGCGGATTATGAAAATGATCCTCCTTAATCTGCTTCGTTAGTTTTGTAGAATCAAGTTCTTTCCCGAATGTTCCATGCATTCTCATTGGTTGGCGGAACGCTATCAGTTAGTCATACTTGGAAAAGGCGTTTCAATTATGGTTATATCTCCAATGTGTTGGATTTTGGTTGATCTAATATCGGAACTTTCTAGAGGGACTTGATTAGCAAATGGTATTAAATATGGCATTTTATGTACGTTCTAAATTGCACGTATGTGACATTTTATGTACGTTCTAAATTGCACGTATTATCATGCTTCGCCGTCGCCTCAAATATTCATATTTTATTCAAATATGCTTGTTTTTAGGTGTTTGACTATTAGAAACTGCTATAAATTACAGGCATTTATTAATTTCTTTACGCATATATGTTTAGATTGAAAAAAATTTCATTTCACGGGTTATTTTTCTTCAAATATGTTGAATTTGTATGTGTTTTGAGCTTAAGAATATCCTTAAATGTTCTAAAATTATTGAATTGCTTCAGCAATTATTTATTTTAATAAAATGTAGTGAAGTTATAACGGAATGAGCTTCCTTTAATTAATTGTAGCTTGTTATTGATTTTATACTAGGTGACTTGTATTTGCTTTTCCATAATGAATGAATTATGTACATTTTTGGATTTAAATGTTTGGTTTTCGTGGTTTTTATGATATTTGCATGAAGTATTCCTCCTTTGTGACCTTATATGACCTTATAATCACAGCAATATATATATATATATATATATATATTGCTGTGATATTCTCCTGTGAATGCGGGAACTGGGTCCTTTCAACAACAAAAATTCTAGTCCCACAGATTGGGCGTCATAGAAATGCTGTGTTTCCCTGTATCATTGTCGAGCCTCACAAATTGGGCGCCATGAACTGCTGTGATCCTGTTTTCGCCTCGGCTGCTCGCTCACTTAATTTTATAAACCTCCTCATTCATAAAATTAAACAACACATTCCTACCACAAACATCAACGTTAACTCTATTTACATCAATATTCAGAATACATTAAATTTTCAAATTAAATTTCAGCATAAAATTCAGTTTTAAAAGAATTTCAAGATTAATTTTATTATCACTTTAACGTGCATCCAGAATTAAAGTCCTTGTTGGATGCCTACTAATTAATATAACAATATAAGCAGACCGGAGTCTGAGTATAAAGGAGCATCTACCACCCTTTACGTTAATTAACCAGGTTCGTCTAATTGAGCTCAAAGACATACCCATATTTTCATCATAATTCAGAACATCAATACTAAATACCCTTTCTACTTAAACAAGCAAATTTCATCTTAAAATTAAAATTTTATGGTTAGTACAATTTCACTAATGTCCATTTAAAGTAAATCAATTATAAAGTTATTCAACACACAAAATGTCAAACAAAATAGTATAATTTACCTGAAGGTTACTGTCCTCGTAGCTTTAATGTACATCGTCCCTTTAGTTAATCACACCATTCCAACAGGATTATATTTACGGCTTCTAATTCTCAACGCTTTTAAAATTTTCTCCATCACCATTTATTTAAAGTTGTTTCTGGGCTTTTCCGGAACTCATCTGTGTATATCTGACCCTTGTTTCGTGGATCCAGACACGTATTTGAACCATTTAATTATTAACACTCCCGAAAAATAGCAAAGAAATTCATACTTCTTTCACCAATATACGCCAAAACTGCCTACTTTTGTGTATACATTTGTCGTTGTAAATTTTGCTAATTGGTACAGTGATACTAAATTTTATTACCTTGTATCTAAGTGCACTGAAGTACATTCATGTTAGCACGTAAATAACAAACTATTTTGAATCACTAAATTATACGAGCAAAATTTTAAATTATTTTATCAAACTAAAATGCACTGTTTAACATCTTGAATCAAGTCGCGGATGTAAGAGCTTTTAACGCATCGAATAGTCAAAAGTCTAAGAGAGCTTGTTTATATTCACCCCGGTATATATAGCAAAAAGCCTGTCTGTCGGTCTGTTCCCCAAAACGGGTAATTCTAAAGAATTTCTCATTCTCTGTTCCCAGTCCGTCGCTCGCGCATCGGTTTTACGAATTTTTCACTCGCCCCATTTAAATCTCAGAAATTCACGGCACGCAAACATGTCCGAGAAAAACTAATTAATTTTGTACAGAAATTGTTGTTTCTACCTCTGATATTTGCATCCTATTTTCAACCAATTGTGACCCTCGTGACGTTGCTTAAATCACGCCTTTACTATATGTGTCTTTGCTTGACGCATTTTCTCTTTCTTTTCTAACCTGTTCGTATTGGTGCAAATTGATATTCTTTATTATCGATTATATTTTAGTCCATGTGGACTATCTGGGTTAAATAACCCCGTATCGCACATTCTCGTGAATATTAAGCCCCGGTTTCTCCAAGATTCTTTGAAACCATTTGTTATCTACACAATTTTCGCCGTACGTGATATTTAAACTACGCAGGTGTTCAAAATAATATTAATTCTCAGAGCTTTTAAATAAACCCTGTTTTGTATTTCGTGCTAAAGCATCTGACCGTTTCCAATATCCTTAGAATCGACATGTTTATCTAAACAAATTAAACTGAAATTGCCTTTTAAAATACGCAGGTGTGTTCAAACATCCTACTTCTAACTAACACTTCTAGGATTTGCTTTTCATTGGGTTTTACAAGTTTCTATAGATATTATCTGTTACTAACGATTCAATTAACTTCAATTAAAATTGACTTCTATCCTTTCATTTTTAGCGAATACAAGTTAAATATTAATTATTATGTGTACACTTTGTTTTACTACCGGTTACTTAAAATAGGGTTAATTAATATAAATTTTGCACGTAATTTCCATTTGTTTCCTTATTAGGAATAAATAAATTACACGCAGAGCTTTTTTTAATACTGTTTCTTTTGATATAAAGCGTCTTGTACATGATTTTAAATCTCTTATGTTTAATGAAACTAATAAAATTTTATGCTTCACGGTTTTAATAACGCGTATTATCTAATAATATTCATTATACACGGTGATTAAAATTATTTGATGTGATTATTTAATTTTCTACCCTGGTCTAAATATGAGTAATATATATATATATATATATATATATATATATATATATAATGCTATGTATCGGCTGCTCGCGTTGGGCGCCACAAATAATGCCGTGAATCGGGTACAGCCGCCCTGTATCAATGTAAGGTTACCATAGAAAATATGAACTTTTACCTTGCCGCGCCTTTTTTCCTGTCTGGCTAACTCAGCGACAATATGTTGTGGATTTTATAAAAATGAAATGAATCACAAAAATCGTAACAGGCATTTGTGAACTATCTCATATACATTCAAATACATCTTTCTTTTATACACTGCATACACAGATATAAATAACGTTTATAAATACAATTTACAGCTTAATTTTAGACAGAAAATTTATCTTATGACTACTTACGTATTAAAATAATCTTCCCTGCTTAATTATTTGCAAGGTCCTAACATTTTCGAATCAAAAGATTTTCATTGACAATGTTCTCCACAATTCAAATATTTTTATTGTTGTTTTTATTATTATTCGAGTCGCCGTAGTTGATAAACGGCGATGTACAGAAATTTTTGTAAGGGTCAAAAACGCCTCCCGCTCTGTTGCTAAAATTAAATTATCGATTTTTAGGTAAATTTTATACATCAAAAAATTAAAAACTTATTCTAGCTCGGTCTATTTAATAATATACCAGCTGAGTTTGTAGGTTTGGAACAACTTTGTACAGTGTGTCCCAAATTGGATGTATTAAATGGGTAACTTAGTTGTTATTAAAGATACAATAAAACTGTGTGCGCAGTCATGTGCCAACTTTTTGAGATCAATTCAATGGTGAAATCACAAATGAGCGATCTTCTTTTGTTTTCGAGTTATAGCCAAAAATTGATATTTTTAACAATTCTATTAATTCTCATAACTCGTTTGTTTACAAAAATATCCAAAAATACTGTAATAGTTTATTATACAGTTTTTTACGTAGAATACAGTGGCGTACGCAAATATTTAATATTTATAATACTTTTGAGGTTATAATATAAACATGCATTTTTTTAAATGGAAACCACAATCGGTTGTAGCTTTATTTAAAAGCTCTTTTTGACAGCTTTTCAAAAATATATAGTTTAATATAATTATCTTTTCAAATGGCCGAATTATTCCATGTTTTTGGTATAATAAAATAATTTATTATATTGGTAATAAATAGTTGGCCGCGAAACAAAAGGTAAACAAAAAACGACAATTGTTTGTATAACAAACGTCAACGAGCTTCAATCATATCTATTGCACATGCAATAAATTGTATTGTTAGTTTGTAAGTGAAGCATCAGTCTGTTACTAAATGGCAAAATTTGAAAATTACGAAAAATACGATATGCTAGTTGCATTTATTGAGTCTGCGAGAATTCCTCTATCAGTAAAAACTTTATATTTTAACAGGTAATTGTGTAACTAATAGCAAATAATATTACTATGTCGTTTGTAAATAATACGGATACCCTGAAAGACAACAACCTAATATTAACATGTTTAAAAGGATAGATAGTAATTTACAGCAGTTTGGCTGCTTTGAAAAACCTAGAACGAAACAGTATGCAGTTTTTAATTAAGAGCAAACTACTGTTTCAACCATAGCATGTGTGGTAACAAACCCAAGAACATCACATAGGAAAATGTGTGTTTCTAAATCAGCAGCTTCAAGAATATTGAAGCGTAATAAATATCGACCCTATAAAAATCAAATTATTCATAGTTTGTTTTCCGACGATTTTCAAAAAAGAAAGCGATTTTGTCAATGGTATCCCCGTAAATGTTCTGCTACTAACAATTTTGGAAATAACATTATATGGTCTGATGAAGCACTTGCTGGTCGAATGAAAATACCTATCAAACATACGAGGCGTCAACAAAGCCGTTATGGTTTGAATATTTGTTGCTACATTGTTGGTGGCAAATTTCAAAACCATATTTTTGAAAACAATCATTCAGCTTGTCGCTATATTGAAATTTTGTATACCAACTTGCACGAATTACTGGAGGACATGCCTCTCGAAAAAAGACAAAAAGTGTGGTTCCAACAAGATAGTGCACCTCCGCACAACGCTATAGTTACTCGTGATTATTTAAATAGAGAATATCTCAATAAATGGATGGGTACGTTTGGACCTGTTCAGTGGCCGCCTAGATCTCCTGACTTGTCGATATTGGACTATTTCTTGTGGAATTTTTTGAAAGAGGATATCTATAAAACCCAGAACCATAGTATTGAAGAGTTGCGGAATTCAATTGAAGCAGCATTTCGTAAAGTTAAGGCGGTTTATTTATTAAATTCTATTAAGTCTTTAATAAAACGATGCGAACTTTTTTTAAGAGAGAATGGAGGCCAGTTTGAACAATATCTCTGAATTATCAGTAAATAAAACTATTGTAGTATTCCCATCTGTGTTCTAGTGTTTTATATATATTATGTGTGAGGGTGTGTGTAGGTGAAGGGGTGTGTGGTTGTGTGCGCATGCGTGCGTGCATGCGTGGGCGCGTGCTTGTGTGTGTGTGTGTTTGTGAGGGTATGAGGTGTGTGAGTATGTGTGTATTTGTGTATTCATATATGGATTATAGACTGTTTAAATGTGGATAGGAAAGTATAATTTTCAATTTAAGATGTAGTTATATTAATTTTTGTGATATATGTAGTTATGATATTGTATTCTTCTAGCTTTCAAATTTTGTTGTGTAGAGTGGTGTGGTACTATAATAAACTCTTGTTTTGTGTTTACCTTTTGTTTCGCGGCCAACTATTTATTACCAATACAATAAATTATTTTATTATACCAAAAACATGGAATAAATCGGCCATTTGAAAAAATAATTATACTAAACTATATAGTTTTGAAAAGCTGTCAAAAAGAGCTTTTAAATAAAGTGACAACCGATTGTGGTTTCCATTTAAAAAAATGCATGTTTATATTATAACCTCAAAAGTATTATAAATATTAAATATTTGCGTACGCCACTGTATTCTACGTAAAAAACCGCATAAAAGACTTCTACAGTATTTTTGGATATTTTTGCAAACAAACGAGTTATGAGAATTAATAGAATTGTAAAAAATATCAATTTTTGGCTATAACTCGAAAACAAAAGAAGATCGCTCATTTGTGATTTCACTATTGAATTGATCTCAAAAAGTTGGCACATGACTGCGCACACAGTTTTATTGTATCTTTAATAACAACTAAGTTACCCATTTAATACATCCAATTTGGGACACACTGTACTTGTGGTTTGAATCGTTAAATTCTTCTTTACGGCTACTTGTCTTGTCTTATAACGCGTTATCTAATCAGTTTTATAACCCTGTAGATAGTAGCGCCTTTTTTGAACCGACGTATATTTATTTACAGGATGTAGTATTCCTTGAGTTTTTTCAAATGACATAACTTTATCAAAGTCTTTCGTAATGGTAGTTTATTTAAGCAAATAAATAGGTATTTACGTTTTGGATTAAATGATATAATTTAATCTAGAATTAACCCGAAATGAGCTTTTTTGAAAAACTATTCTCATAAAAATGGAATTTTAATGAGGATGCATTAAAGCTCGCAATTTTACTATAACCTTATGAATAAACAATGTTTATCGACTGGTACTTTTAAAGATTTTAGCAAAATATGGATTGCAATTGATTTAGTATTTTTAAAGTAAATGAGATTCGTTTTACGATGCAATAAAAACTTGTTGTTAGGAAGTATTCTTTCACAAGCATCAATGTTTACACACGGATCGGAATTAACATGATTAATAAATGCTTTTATTTTCACTAATTTTAAAATTGGGCTTCGTCCTTATGCTTTATATATGCAATAAGACGTAGTTTACAAGAAAATATGAAGTTTGTGCGCAAAGTAATGGGACTGACAACACTACGAGCGATCTGACAACGCTGTGTTGTTCTACTTGTCTAGACCTCTGCGTTCATCCTTTCCAAATGTTCAGTCCGAGTTTTAGTTCAGTACAGGTAGGACGTAATTTTTTAGAGCGCTATTAGTGAAGTTGTGCTTGTCTTGTGTGTTACGAAAATGGAACAGCGTAATTTAAAGCAACGTTATGCCATCAAGTTTTGGGTTAAACTTGGAAAATCCACGAGTGTGACACTTGAAAAATTAAAACAAACCTATCAGGAACATTCCTTATCAATAGCACTAGTTTTTAGTTGACACAAATCATTTTTGGAAGGTTCAGAACATGTTGAAGATAAAACTCGCTCAGGAAAACTTTCAACGTCAAAAACGGACAAAAGCGTCGAGCGTGTGTGTGTTGTTGTGCAATTGGACCGACGTTTAACAATAAGAATGATGGATGACCTGCTAAACTTAAACACTTTCACCGAACATCAAATGTTGACCAAAGATTGCAAATTCGAAAGATTTGTGCCAAAATTGTGCCGGAAAACCTCACAACTGAGCAAAAGGGCAATCGACGAAACGTGTGCGTTGATCTTCTTGAGACGATTGCAAATGACATCGGATGATTTAGTCGTGTGATCACAGGTGACGCATCCTGAATGATTGAGTATGATCCTGAGACAACGCGGCAAAGTGCGGAGAGGCACACTGAAACGTCTCCGCGACTGAAAAAAGGCTCAAATGAGCAAATCCAAGATTAAAACAATGCCGATTTACTTTTTTAACAGTAGGGGTATTGTGCATAAAGAATTTGTTCCTCCAGAACAAACTGTTAACCAAGTATTTTACAAAGATGTTCTTGAAAGACTCGGGAAAGGGGTGAATCGAGTGAGACGGGACATTGCAAAAAACTGGATGCTGCACCACGACACGCCCCATGTCACACGGCCACTTCCACCACAGAATTTTTGACTTCAAAAGTGGACGCTGTAGAACTTTCAAAAGAATGTAACCGACATGTTTAAGGCCCTACCAGTTGAAGCCTATCTCCTCTGGTGTATAGCTGCCGAAGGGAGCTACTTTGAAGGGGACAATATTGTTATTTAAATAAAATAAAACTTTGTTAGATAAAAAGTCAGTCTGATTACTTTTCTGACACACCTCATATTTACATAGCAATACATTTGTCTTGCTGACAAATATCATACAGGGTACAGTTAAATATTGGGAAATTTAATTTTTTCCTTTTTGGGTCGGTTTTTCCGTGCTCATTGACTCTCGTAACCTTATTATCACATGACGTGGCAATGAGGTCACGAGAGTTCATTGAAACCCAAATTCTATAAAAATAAAACCACCAAACAAAGAGATTGAAATTGAAATTTCTGAATGTTTGTTTGTTATACCCTGAACGTATATTTTGTCATTAAAAGACAAAACCCTTACTAATTATGTGATTAAATTTTCGCGTATTACATTTATAACAGACTATGAATAGATCATAATAGTTCATCAGTGGGGTGGTTAAATATCCTTTCACAAATTTACCTATTTTTACTCATAAATAAGTTCAAATAAAATTTAACCTACACTTAATCTCTATTAACATTAAATAAATAACATAGGAATACAAATAGTTTTCAAAAAAAACTTTCCTGACATATAACTGGCTAGGTATTAAAAAAAAAATAAAACCTTAAAAAAGCACCAATACTACTATTGTCTTAGCTTTACAAATATTTGTAGTTAAATTTTGAATGCCATTCCTGGATGTGTCGCCTTAACAAAACATAAAAAAACCCTGTCAATACATCCTTTCATGTTCATATTCTATAGGCTCTTAAAAATGACAACTTATTGTTATTCACTTCTTAGCTGACACTTTACAAAACATTAAACCTACCTTAACAATTATCATGTGCATCTTAATTAATCACTAAAAAGAATGTTTCTGTTTCCTACACTAGCATACTTGAAGCTGAACAAGGTCTACCTCTAGGCACTTTAGCCCATTACTATTTAGATAGCCCCACAAAAGAACTCTGTTAGCATTATGCCAACTTCCTATTAATGAACGGATACCACCTACAATTCAAATAGTATATTTTACAGCCTCTGACTAAGTAAGGACGTCCAGGAATACAAATAGTTTACATTCCTTCTAGGTCAGCAATTTGCGTAAAATGATAACAAATTTTCATTTCTAAGCGGGTAAACTCGCAAATTTCAACCCTTACATGTATTTACGATCCCATACGTTATGGATTTTTTTCCGCGGCGCGACAGTAAAATCCACAAACACGCGAAAGCGATTTATTACTTTTCTGCAAATCAAGAACACCACGGCCACGCACGGAACACCTTTAACCCTGCGTCACCCTACTACTTTATATGTCGTGGTTACACCTCGACTTCTACTTTTGACTTCCAACTTGTTGAACTTAGTTGTTATCTCTTATGCACCCTTCTACCAATTTCACTTTCGCAATTCAACATATTTTATCTATGCTGAATAAAAGGTTAATGTCATGCCTTAGGTATGGTTTTGTATTTTAATGGTTTTTTTGTATCTCACGCATTAATTTATTTAATCAATGTATACTCTGTGGTTTTCTTTATTGCACGATGCCCCAAATTTTATTTATTTATTTATTTATTTATTTATTTATCTATCATAACTTTAGTCTCATATTTAGCAATCTTGTATTACAAATAACAACGTATTCGGTACATTGTATGTCTTATGGAACTTTTATTTCTGCGACTTAATGTTTATGCGGTTTGAGTTGTCGTGGCGTTTATTTTACTCAACTCCATTATGTCATCTTTTTATTTTAATAAAATGTACTAATTTATTTGAAGAAAAGTCATTCTCATTGCTTCAATTATACTAGCGCATGTAATTGAAGTTATATTTTCTAAAAACTAAAAAATTGAAATATCGTACTTAATTACCGTTAATTGTTTGTAAAATCTTAGTATACAGGCGCATCCACCTTCATCTAAGCGTGCAAAGTTATTTTTTTCCTTTCTCGTATATATTTAAAGCAACGCGAACGCGGTACAAACTAAAAGAAAATAATTTTCCAATTCGTAATTTGTGGTATACAAAAGATATAGTCATTTCCTTGGTAAGAAAATTATATTAGACGAAGCAGCATTTCACTTAAATGGAAATGTATTTGGAGAAACCCTAGTAAAAGAGTATTATTAAAAGGGAAAATAAATAGGTTTAGGCATATACCTTCTCTGAAACATTGAACTGTATCTGTAGAAAAATGCCTCACAAGAATCGTAAAACACTTTATAAGTTGTGTAATTCAAAATGCGGTATACTTCTTTGTTTAAGTGGTCAGAATTGGTACTGCTAATTATACAGAAGACTGTGCGCAATGTACATTACGCTAATGCCGCTAAAGGTAGACAAAGGAAACTTGTTAGACAAGTTATGAACCGCGTATAGTAATGATGGGAAGAAATGTTACACAATAGCAACAGAAACTACTCGAATAAAAGCTTTTGAAATGTCGAATCAATATGTGATAATCGAAATAGTTGATATGTTGCGTCTTAGGATGAAGGATAATCTTATCAAGCTAAATTTGCTCATAAAATAACTAGACAACGTAGATTGAACTATATTGATAGGCCATTGAAAGAATTTAATAAACAAAATTTTCAAATTCTTTAAAAACTATTGATTACAGGTTTTTGCAGATGACATCAGGTTATACATGACCATTGAATCCACCCTAGATCGCATAGCATTACAAAATAATCTGAATAAATTGATTTCGTTCTAATGTGGTATGAATATTTCTTACTTATATAAAGAAGTAAAATACAATATTTACCAAAGAAAATCAATTTTGATTACAAATAATAAAAAGGGAGGTTACTTCTTACTGTTTTAAAAAATTTTTGTTAAAGCAATACGCTACTTTAGACGAGAATCGAACCTTTCACCATTTTTTGATCTATAGCTATTAAATTTTACAATTTTTAGTTTGTTTTTTAGGACTAAAGCCTTTGTAAAAGCTAAAGCTAAATATGTTATTTTTTCATAAATGTTTTAACATTTTCCTAGTATAAGTCAATTTTTATTTTCAATTGAACACATCACAAAGAGTTTGTTTAATTTTTGTAATTACCTGGGGGGTTGCAGCAGCCCTAAACATCTTTTGATTGAAAGGGTAGGTAAATTAATTTTCTATATTAAATCCTTTTCAATTGCAAGTACACCTACGCAAGTAAAATAGGTAAAACTTTTTGTATTAAGCTCCATTGAGAATAAAAATTTGTTTTAGGAATTTTGCGACAAACCTTTATCTATTAAGTTACAGAATTTGTTCTAGTTAAAGTTTTCATGTGTATTTAACTTGCCCATGGACAATGAATTTGTTTATTATTGTACAAAAATCTAAAATTTGGTAGGCTTTTTGATGCGCAAGTTTTGCATAATGTTTTCCTCGTGGATTTGCTTTCTTTTTGTGTAACTATTGACTAGGGTTAGCATATAATCCTAAGAATTTGCATATTAAGATAAATTTTAAGTGCTTTATGTTAACATTTGTTACATGTAAGACGACCGGGCCAGGAGGAAAAAAACGAAATCAGCATCGGAACGCTCGCTCCAATTACGGTAACAGAAAGTGAAAGAAAGAAAATGAATGTCACGCAAACCTGTCGGAAATTGAAGGTGCTAACGAACAAAACAAAATTACACACAACCCAATTTGCCTTGAAAAAAATGATTAGTATATATACAACAAATACATGCAGACGGAATACTAATCTGTCCAATACAATAAAATTCAACACTCAATTAATAGTACTGAAAATAAACATAATAATTATGAGGTGTATTCCAACACGCTTCTACATATTAAAAGCCAGCAACACAGCAATAAAAAAATATAATATATAAATAGAAACATAACAAAAATCTTACCTACTTATTTACTACTTTGAATGTAACGAGCTCGTCCCAAGAGAATCTACTAAACCTAAGAACCAAATTAAGTAATTTACAATAGTGCCTTTAGGCGCAATCAACAAACCAACACCAATAAGTAATCAACTACCACAGCTGATGGATAATTATCAAGTGTATATATACTTTCGAGACCAATTAACTCAGTTATCCATCAATATAAAAACAATATTACACAAAACCTACACTAATATTTTCATTCCACTATAACAGCACTAATTAGTCAAAAATTGCTTGCTCATCTTAGTATTTATAATACAAATTAAATCCACATACTATAAGTGAGCAAAGAATCATCACCTGTTGTCCACCATGATATTTCCTCACGTAAGTTGTTAAGGGTTTTGGCAACTGCAACGTACTCCCCTTTTTACAACTCAGCGTGCAGACAACGGCAGCCAGACAAAGTGCGTAGTAACGTCAATTGAGATTTCTATATTAAGATCAAGTAAGCATTCGTTCATAGAACTTAAGAATGTAGGTTGAAATCCGGGCTAAAGATGTGTATTAAAATACGGGACAAAAAATGGGTTTGAATCTAGGCTGAAAACATTAAGATAGCTGTTAGAGAAACATCGCGCTGCAATTATCTACCGTCACATAAAATGAAAGCAAGTTTTAACCAAAAAAAAATTTTTTGACTACCCTCTTGCGTTTATAATATTTATCACAAAATAACCCAGGCACCAGTACTCAAAATATAGTGAACTCGTTCAACTAATGTATTATGAAGTTATTTTCTGATAATTTTAACTAAAAACCAATACAAAATAGAAATCAGTTTAAGCATATTTCTAGCATTACAGACAACACAACCGCTTTTCTCTAATTACACTAAAACTATGCTATTTATCTACAATAAATATCGAATACTATAACGTATCGTAGGCCGTTCGTAAAATTGAGCAAATTTTCAAACGCCATAACAAACATTTATTAGAACAAGGTAGATAGTGTAAAGTGTAGAAAATGTTCAAACTTCGAAATGAAACCTAACCATCTTTGTACGGTTAGTGCTCAAATACTTTAATTGTATCGATTTTCGAGATATGTGGCTAGACGATACTAGCAATTATACTTTGAAACAAACCCTGTCTATCCAGGTATGAATACCTTTTGATAAATGTAATTTTATTAATTGCTGTTCGTGTTGGTCCATTTTAGGGTTTATTTAGTTATTCCGCTGTCTCCTTCGTTCTGTTTTTCTTGGATTCTAATTAGCGCTTGATCGGCGTTACGATTGTACACATAAATTGTTACGTATCGAATTGACGTTAAGTAACTGCATTAATTTACTCTTTAAATGCGAAATGACGTAACAATAAATAGTACACTAGCAAGTATGAATTGTGGGTTCCATAAAAGCAAATGCAAGTCATTTATCTAAATTTTTTTTTTAAATTCTCAGTCTAAAAAGACTTTCAGCGCCAACCCATCTGGATAATTTTAAATGCTGCCCAAAAGATGAGTGTTTCGAGAGATGATTTAACGGTTCTTATTGCGGTATCAGTTGATAAAGCACTGTATACATTGTATTGTTACCTTCTATTAATTTAGAATAAACACAAATAATATAAAAACTCCTAGTCTTCTTTAGCTAAGCTATAATATTAAACATGAATATTATAGTAAATAACAAAAATAATAACAAACTAAGCTCTATTGCTAATAGGCCAAATATGCATATGTTTAAATTTATCAATTACAGACATCCAACCAAATTAGTTGGTACTTATAATTTATGCGAATATAAGTGTCGTTCTTTTTCATATAAGAATTTCCCGTTTTCAATACGCTTTTACTAAGCATATACTAACGTAAAAGTCCTCTTAATAATAAGTTTTATACCTCCGTATAATTAAAACCAGTTACAATTATTGAACATGCAATTACATGAAATGTGTAGCAGTTGGAACACAAATTTAAATGACTTACGGTTTGTTGGTCTTGTGCAAAGCTCAAAACACTTTCTTGTGTAGAGAAATGGTTAGAAGTAATCCATAATTTCAACTTAGCGTTGAAAGAAAACTTCCAACATAGAGCCATTTTTGACTGTAATGGTGTATTTATCGCGTTTCACTTGCATTTGTTAACTTATTTTTCTAACAGTCCCGCAGTAAATACGGTTTCTTGAATTATTCAACCTTTAACCCGCTCGGCGATGATTACGCGTCAATTTAATTTGAAGCTGAAGAAGAAAAGCTCTAATGTCTCATTTATTATTGTCCGTAGATTTTTATAAGTTACTACTTTCGATGCAATTGTCCAGTTAGCTCAATCATAAGAGTTGTGCGTCTAAGGCTATCTTATTGTCGAGTTCATTGTTTTTCTGTTTGTGCCCATCTTGTTATTACACTTTTGAAAGCGGCGTCTTTGTTTATGTTCGCATCGTATTTTTTTATTAATGTAAGTTTATGAGTTTATGATTATTCGGGTAATTTACTAGGGTTGCAGTATTTTTTAATTCGTGTGAATATGTACAAATAAGCCTTCCTATGGCAGTTATTTACTCGGATCTATCGGAATTCTTCTAATTTAATGCGAAAAGGCAAAATCCCAATCTATATGACTTATGACTGGTTGTATTTAATATATATATATATATATATATATATACATATATATATATATACATATATATATATATATATATATATATATATTAGGCAGTTTTCTGTTTATTCCTGTGTCCTAATTTAACATTACAATAAAATAGCCACGTTATTATTGCAGCTCTTGTTTTTGTTATTATCTACCCTGAGCTACGCCGTGTTCGCATTAAACTTGATCAATAGCAAGCGCGTTCAGTACTATCGGACCGTTATTACCTGTTGTACGTAACCCCACAAGATCCTGTAGCCGCTGGCAAAGAACGCAAGTTGCAAGTTTGCCGCAAATAAATTTAAAACGTTACCTCCTGCTTCTACGGGATTTCCTAAAAATATTCTATATTAGATACTTTTTGTAGTCGGTGAATAATTATGCAAATATTTTTAACCACGGACAAAAAGAATTTGTATTTTATTTACATCATTTTGAAAAGCTATAGAACCACTGAAGTATGTTTCATTCTGTTATTTTTAGTTTTAGTACTAACAAATGAAAAAGAAAAGAGGGGGTGTGGTGGTTATAGAGTTCTAAGGTATACAGATTTCATTTAAATGTAGGAGTAGATGACAATGTCTCGATGACAAATATGCAGAAAATGTGCACAATGTTTGCACAATTACAATCATTTAAGTTAAGGAAGTCTTTAAAATTGTATAAAGAGTATTTGCTGAATTCAGAAAACAATTCGGAGAGTTGAATAGTGCACTTTGCACTGGTAAATTGATAACAAACGCTGTAGTTTTCCTCAACACGTTGGGGAACTGCAAACTCAATAACGCAGACTTTTATGATCAATAAAAGGGAATTTCATCCTTTATCTGTTGCGGAATTTGATCAAGCAATAACGAAAACTTTAACGCAATAATGGACGAACAACAAACCTCAATGTTTTAAATCAAGCAAACCAAGTTACTTGAATAGCTATTTGATTTCGTTCGTTCCGAATTTAAAGGAAATTATATTTTCCAACCTCCATTATTACAGATGTTGTATCTAGATACTTACACAAAGTTTATCGGGAAATTATATAGTCTTGTAATAATATTAGTATAATCAAATACTAGAAATCAGTTTATGAAACTTCATAAATTACAATTTCCAATATATCCTACATTTGATAAAGACTCTTAATAAACGTAGTTCAGCGCACTTTCTACACCCTACATAAACGTATCCTAAATCACACACACACACACACACACCCACACACGCACACACGCACACGCACACGTACACGCACACGCACACGCGCACGCACACACACGTACAAGCACAGGCCACCGAGCGAGCGCGCGCGCGCGCATGCGCAAGCACGCACGCACACACACACATTTATACACACATATACATACACACAACATATGTATATATATATATATATATATATATATATATATATATATATATATATATATATATATGTATAGAAAAGATTTTGTTTTTGGTTCTTGGTATAAAGTCGCTCATAAAATTAAACACAAAACATTAAATGTGTATCATTTGTATTAAATCGTACGTTTCGGTGATAATTTACACCTTAATCATCGATCTACATGAAAAAGTATATAAATAGGTAATTCATATAACAGGTAATACATGTTTAACCTACTTATTACTTGATAAAATTATTTTATGTATTCGCACATAATAAAAGTAACAGAAGGAAGCTTGTAATATTACTGATTAAGAATTAAAATTAATTTTAAATTTTGAATAAAATGTCAGTTCACTTATTTGACAAAAATGTAGGATCAAGGATGTCATCAATCAACAAATTATGACACTATTTGCTTATATTTTTTTTTAATTTAAATAGTAGTATGTGGTTTATTTGTAAAAAAATTTTTGTATGGTGGGTTGCATAAAAAATAGTTAGATTTTAAAATCATATATTTTTTACAGGTGTAGTAAACAGGTTGACTTTTGACTTAAATTAAATAGAATTCTGTGTGTAAGCAATATCATTATAGTTAGTATATTTTTTTGGATTAAAAGTGTATAGGTATGAGTAAACTGTATGTAAATTATTGATGTCTTCTTTGTGATTGATGGAATTTTGTTCTTGGTTTATATGAAATAATTCTAAGAAAAGTCTTTTTTTGTAATTGCTTTCTATATCTACAATTTTTACATTATCATAATTGACTTTGTGTTGTGTATTGTATAAATGTATAGAAAAAGCACAAGAAGTTTTTCCTAATTTTGCATCACTTTTGTGTTGTGTCATGCGATTTCGGAGCCACTGTTTGGTTTGGCCTACGTAGGAAGCTTTACATTCACATTGAATTTTATACACTAAATTGCTACATAAAGCTTTATTCGCTTTTTATTTCAGTTTAGTAAAAAAGTTTCCAATGGACTTAGCATTTGAATTTATTATAGTTACAAAAGGTTGTTTTAGTAATTTTTTTATTAGTGGTGAAAGATTAGTAATATATAAAAGTTTTTTGTAAATGATATCAGTATGTTTATTTTGAGATGGGAATATGATTGTGTTAGTATGTAGTAGTTTTGATAAAAGTGGTTTAGGGTAACCGTTGTTGATTAAGATTGATATTAGTTCTTTAAGACTTTTTTCTTTAAATTTGGGTTCACAGATAGAGACCATACGATGTTTCAGTCCTAATATGGTGTTAATTTTTTGTTTCATGCTATGATTGGAATGGTAGTTTAAATATCTTTCTGAATTTGTAGGTTTTTTGTAAATATCAAAATTGATCTTGTTGTTAGAGGTTTCACACATTGATACTCAATTCAGTTTCAATTTATAATGTTCTTTATTGATGCCTATCTCTAGACCTTATACCCTTCTTAGCAGTACGTTCTAAATAAGTAGGAAACACTCCTAGAATACAAAAATGAATATTAAATGATTTTTGGAGGATGGTCAATAACATTTGACATTTAAAACATGCTCCAACTATAAATGATGGTGTGCCGTATGAAAGTTACTACGATGGCACTGTAACAAATACGATTTTGCCCATCATTAATATACACCTTTGTTATAATTATTTAATTCACAAGGATCTTTTACAGTATTGGAAGCTTCTATTTCTACTTCATTAAAATAATATTTATTTGTCCCATAGAACTCCATATGTGTTCGTGGTTTAAAAATAACATTTCAGTTACTTTGACATCCGTGTTGATGCGAGTATTTGGTTCATTGCGCCTGCCCGCATAGTAAAACACGAGAATGCTTGATTCCATTTTTTTAACATAACATGTGATTTTTCCAATGCTCCACCCGAAGATACTACATTGGCCAGGAAGCGAGTTTTTTTACCTGGAAAATTTTGAATTTTGCCGATTCCTTGCTGTTCCAAGCAAGGTAGGGATCTTTAACGTGCGTGACAACACTCACACACGGGATCTCCATTTTACCTCTCATCCGAACGAGGGTGTATTTTTGCGAAAAATGCTCGCCTAACATTTTTCAAGCGGACCGTGTCGGGATTCGAACCCGGAACCTAGGGCGTAGTAGTCACACACATACCACTACGCCACGGAGCCGCCTTCCATTTTTAACAGCAGGATGTAATTAAGACAGACAAGTTTTTGACGCGTGGTCGAAAGGTTGTTTCAAAGATGTTGTCCGACCAGCATGTGGCTTGGTCCCGGAGGATTGCTTGGTCTGTTTGAAATAGAAATCATCACCAGGTCAGTCGGCCTTTAAGATGATACAAATATAGTGGGTTTGAAGAACATCATCAAAGGTAGGTAGCTATTTTCATTTTTATATTTAAATTAATTCCGTGGTTTTTATAGTGCAAGTTCAAACACGTGTTAAAAAGTATCAAAAATTTTTTAGTTATGGGATATTGGAAGTTTTAATTATTGATTATGGAGTATTGCAAAGCTTTCGATTATTAATTATTCTGAGTAAAAACGTTTTAAAAGTATCTTTGTCGTGAACAATAAATGCACACTCTTTGTAAATGGAAATTTAGTTTGTAATCTCAAGAACAGGCGAAAGTCGCACATCTGTCGTTATAATTGTACAAGAAGTTGAATGGACGAAGGTACAAAGTTCAAGTTCATACGAATGGGTAACTATTTCTTACTGAAAGTAATTATATATTTGACGAAATCTAATGGTGAGTGTTTTCTGTATTTAACTCCATACCATAATGAATATGTAGTGACTTTTGTAAATTTTATATAGTAGTTTAAATTGGCGTTCGTAATTTTTTTGTTTAAGATTAATTAGTTTGATGAATATAAATGTTCGTAAGAACATATAAAATTAAAGATAGCTTTCTAAGAAATTAATATGCTACACAAGAAGTTGTTTGTAACAAAATAAGTGACATTTTAGAGTTTGTTTGTCACATTTTAAGAACCTGTTTTTTATTGACGTATAATTATTATACAGACTATTTTATACCCTAAGGGAATTTGACCTTCCATACATAGAATAAATTTTTCTAAAAAAATAAGTTCAACAATATATGAAAAATCAATTCATTTACTTATTCACTTGTAAACCAAAAAGGATCCTATTTCGGTAACAATAAAAAGTTGTATCATATTAATAAAAATCTAATATCTTTCACTGAGAACTTTAATAAATAGTTTTTTTTTTAAATACATGAAATTTAATAAGAAATAACGTATAAACATTTTTATATTTTGATGGTTAACAAACACTAACACATGTAAAGTGGTATAAACGATGTATATATATATATATATATATATATATATATATATATACACATATACTTGGGATTAAAAAATTCCTACATCACATCTTTTGAAGTGGTCATCAATGTCATTGGTTAGTACCGGTCTGAACACCCGCTCTACCCTTTTCGTAAAATCCGAGATTGATGCTAAGAGACCCTAATGGAATACGGCTGTTATTTGTTTGTACGTACTTCTAGGTTTGCCACATTTTATGACTTAGGAATACATATGTTGAGTGTTGATATTAAAAATCTCCCTTGCTGTCCAAGTCCAACGGTTTTACTTTTGAAAGTCATTAGAGTATAGACATTTATTTTTTAAATAAGAGTAACTTAATCAGCGATTCAACGTATTATATTAGGGGATTGAATAAATTCTCAGTAGAAATTAAACATTTAATTTGATTAATCATTGCTTACTTCAATTTTATGTATCATATTAATACAAAACCAAATTCTGGTGTAAACCGAAGGCCCAAAATTTAACTAGGGGCGACTACAAAATTTCAAGATCAACTAAAATAGTACCGATAATGTTGTAGTTATAATAAATGTAATTATTTTGTATTAACACTTATTAATGGTGTCCTAAATCACATGTGAGAAATTATCAATCATAAAATTTTATCTGAAAGGTATTGAACCTAGCATGTAAATATCAATCCAATTTTAACCGTATTTACAGATCAAGTAGGTGTATAAAATTTAGGTCCAGTACAGCTGCGGACAGTGGTATATCTTTCATGTTTCTGTTGAATTATCTAGGGGCACAAATAACAGTCCCTTGTGATTTAAATATATCTAACCTTTTCTTGCGGGTACAAGATTAGATGTTTAACAACAGAGCCTTTGTGCTTAGAAGCGTTGGTGCACTAAGTGGTTTCTACTTTTTCCAATTAGCGCTTTCTCGTTAGAAACAAAAATTAACAAAGTAGTGGTGCTTTGATATTATCCGTTAATACATATCCTCCCCAGATAGTCTCTTGAAACAACCGCGGAAGTTAAGAGTGCCAAGTTAGTCCGGAAGATTCCAAAGGTCGTCATTTTAAACAGATTAAATTACAGCTTTTTCGTGGCCTTTGTGAATTTTAAAGTGGGCTACTGCTACCGCGTTTCTTTAATTTAAAACAAGTAATAACAAGAGTCTTTATTACTCACTGTTCACAAGCCTAATTAACAGTATATGTCTTATTTATAGATGTTTTCAGTCCAATTAACAATGAAGCACTATCACACTAATGAATTTACAAGCACTAATATCTTCTTAAACTAACTTCTTTACCATAGGTCCATTAACAACACTAACACAACTATTCTTTATTTCACTTCTATGTATTTATGTATACTACAAACTGCATGTACATTAGACACGTGCACTTAACATTTATGTTTACTGTTAGACTTCCACAAGCTCAACTACGTTTACTGTACACAATATAATTTATATTAGACATTCTAGTATAGACTGACTCTTGCATTTATTAGCGGTTTTATATATACTCTGCATTAAAAAAGATGACTCATCCTCCAGTAATTGCTGGAAGAATTCCCGAATCCTGGAGTATATGCAGAGCTTGCGGCGTTTTTGGGTGTTTGATGGGTTGCCCAATAGTAACTCGCAACAATATAAAGATGTGTTATATTCTCTTTGACAACCACCTCAGATCCAGTGTTCCGACTTGTAATATTTATTCCACCTTAGTTCCAAATTATAATAATTACAGTTGAACAGTTTATGATAACGTACACGCTACACAATGTCGCACAACCCTACTAAATGACACCTTACAACTGTCCATTAATTATCTACTCCTTACAAGTCTACTTAAAGATTCATTTTGCAAGTTTACGGCATACCGCATCGGCAACAAGACCACGGAAGACGTTTAGCATATAATCCTTAGTTTTTCCTTGTTTATGAAAATGGTCAAGTAAATAGGCAGTTATTGGACACAAGACAATTATTGGACATTACAGTCTTAGCTTAACATCATAAGATTTCTACAAGTGCTAAAGAGACCATATTTCACTAGATGGCAGTGTTTGTTCTTAATTTGCTTCAATTCTTATGCCTATCTTCTGATTTTAACCTTACTTGTGATTGTTGCGGTAAATATTACTAGGTTATGTAAGTGGCATGTCAGCTAAACATTGTGTTAAGCATTGGTTCTGACTTGTTTTGTAAACCAAGTGTTATTTATTGAGGTAAGCTTTTATTTTTTGTTACAAGTGTGTATTGAACATACTTCTACTCCCTATGTTACATTGTGTAGAACAATAGACATATTCAGTTTGATGTAATTATGACTGTCCAAAAACTAAACTAAAAATTTAATTAATTTGGAATGGGACACCTGTCCAATCACTGGACAAATATACTATTCTATATTCCTATAATTTTCAATGTATTTACGTATACCTAGCTACAGGTTGAAGTATAAATTACTTATTAATTAATTTGACAGTTATTGGATACCGGTCCAGTAACTAGATTGGTTTCTAGGATTGTGGTATTAACTAAGCCGAAACTTAAGAAATACGAAAAGGTAAAACTTAATGAACCTGTTAAGAATGTCCAAAATGGCATTGAATCATATCGAACAGCTGAAAAAAATATGGAATTCCAAAATCCACTTTTGAATTTAAATTAAAACATCCTGAACATAAAGATACGTTAGGACCGTCTCTTATTTTAACTTGCGAAGAAGAAAATACTCTGGTTAAGTATGGTTGTCGTTTTTAATCTTAGTCTACAGCATTAATAATTGCAGATGGATAAAAGACACTGCTTCGAAAGGATTCCCAAAGAAGGCTAATGATTTAAAAAGCAGTGTAAAACGATTTTTGAGAGAAGATCCGCGTTCCAACAAGTTTAAAAATAATCGGCTTGGTGATGGATGGATAAAAGTAAGTAATCAAGACACGTACTTTAATCAGCTTTTGTGATTTGATTTATTTTTAACACTAGGGATATTTGAAACGACATCCAGAAGTTTCTAAAAGGACAAGTGAAGGAGTAACGGAAGCTAGCGCATGGGTATCGGAGCAAGATATAAGAAACTGGTTCACCAACATTGAAGGCTATATGAAAGAAAAACAGCTAGAAGATGTTATTAAAGATCCATCAAGAATTTTTAATGGGGATGAGTCGGGATTTCAAATATGCCCTTCCACTAGAAAAGTATTTGCAATAAAAGGTTCAAAGAATGTTTATAGTGTCGAACAAAGCAGTTCAAAAGAAAACATCACTGTTATGTTTACGTTTTTAGCAGACGGTAAAATTTGCGTGCCCATGGTTATTTATCCTTCTCAGCGTATCCCCGAAAAAGTTGTTAACAGCATTAATCCTAAATGGGGTGTGGGCAGAAGCAATGATGGCTGGATGACAGCAGAAACATTTTATCAGTATATTGCAAATGTCTTTTACCCCTACTTAACTGAAAACAATATTAAACTGCCGGTCATTCTTTTCGTTGATGGCCACAAGAGTCACTTAAGTTACCAGTTAAATCTTTTATGTAATGAACTGCAAATTGAAATATTTGCACTTTATCCTAATGCTACAAGGGTTTTACAACCCTGCGATGTTTCTATTTTCCGTCCAGTTAAAGAAGCTTGGCGGCAGTCAGTAAGAGAATGGGAAGAACAACATCCAGGTGAAGTGGTGAATAAAGTTGTATATGCTTCTATATTAGAACAAGCTATGAAAAAAAGCTTTAAAGTAGAAACAGTGGTGAAGGGTTCAAATGCTTGTGGGTTATTCCCATTCAAAGCAGATGCCGTTAACTACACAAAATGTTTAGGTAAAGAATTAACTCAAGATTTAAAGATTCCAGAAGAATCTCAAAAGCAGCCCAAGCTTGTCTATACCAGCTTTGTAAATATCTGAGGTCCTCAAAAAATTCAAAGTTTACAGGATATTAAAAAAAATCCAAGGAGTAATCTGCATATCGTTTCAAATTTGAGTTTGTTATTCAAAATTTGGAATTTTTTTGAACATGATCCAAAACATTCTGGGAAACTAAAATGTACTAGTGAATCAAGAAACAAAAATTAATATTATACAAAATATAGTCACCTCAGCTCCCGTTAAGAACATTCAAATTAAATCAGAACAAATTGGTATTGTAGATATAAATATTTCTCTTCAACCCGATACTAACGACTTCCCAACTCAACAAAATAACCATAATATTTATGACGTACCATCTACCAGTAAAATTATTGTTAAACACAATTTGTTAGGCAGTTTCTTAACTTCTCCGTGTGCACCGGAAAGAAAAGGTAAACGTAACATCGAACGACTTCCCTTTGCTATAACGTCTACACGATACCAAGAAATGTTACGAAAAAAGCAAGAGTTAAAAGAAGAGCAGGAAAAGCAAAAACAAGAAAGAAAACGGAAGAGAGAGGGAAAATTAAATAAAAACAGTCTAGCAATAAGAAGAATTCGAAACAAAAAGTTCAGTGTTCTATTTGTTCAAAAGATATTAAATCCAATAAACTAAGATGCGATGATTGTCATCTTCATTATCATAAATTTTGTATTCTTGTTGACCATAAACAGCACATACCCAGCGAGTATGACTTATTGATATGTCATTACTGCTACAACCTAAAGGATAGTGACTTAGACGACGAATCTGATGAAGACATCAATGATGAGGAAATTGATGAACTTTTCACGGAATACAAAGAAACTCGGAAGCAATTATAAAGTTTAACTTAGTTGTAAAAATTAGTTGTAATGCATAGGTACCTCAAACACTTTTTTTTTATTAGGTTTTAGTTCGTTTCTATATTATTTTTCAATGTGGCAAAATCAGTTGTCCAATAACTAAATTTGAGTGTCCTATTACTAAGCAAACTGTCCAATAGCTGTAATTTTTGTATACTTTTTTATTAAATATGTTTAAGAATTTCTTTAAAGCTTTACAGACATTTTATAATAAATTGTTTTAGCTTTTGTTTTGTATAAATTTTAATTAGATTTCCTGAAAACTCCACCATTTGCGTATTTTTGAAGTTGAAATTTTCTTAAGTGTTCAACAATTGCCAATTTACCCTATTAAAAATGTTGAATCGTATTTATTTCAGCGACGAGTCGTAGGCATTCTAAGATGATTACATTAATAGTCGAAACTGCTGGAAGTGGATCACTGAAAATTTTTACAGCTTCCATGAACAACCACTCACGTTTTTAAATTGGTGTTTGGTAGACAATCTCTCGGCCTTATTTTTGACAAATTCTTGGTTGGTGTTTAATCGCAACTTAATCCAAAATTTCTATTGCAATGATATGTTCTGTAATGGTTTGTTTTGACCCGGCTATATTATTCACATGGGAAGCAGCACATCTTCGTATAGTCCTGCTGCAGATTAAAATCTCCACAAATCTGCTACGCATGTTTTTCATGCATATAAATGAGTGTCTCGTATTTTCATAAGTTTCCTTTATATGTACAGCATGATCTATAGGAATTAAAATGTTTTCATACTGAAGTAGGGTGGTCTTCAGGCTTAACTTTAAGCTGCATATATTCTTATGGTTTATGATTTATCCCAAAGTGATTAATAAACCATTTACGTTATTGTAAAAACCAAATCTCCGCAAACTTGAAACACATATTCAATCGTTTTTAACAGCTAGAATAAATTGTTATTACTTCATAGTTTTTTAACAGATTCCATTGCTTAAACCTACACCTTTTGGCAGATTAAGGTTTCTTAGTAAATCATTTAATTCACCTTACGATATCATATGTGCCGGGTACTTGGAGCATTTTGTACAAAACTAGGATCTCTAAAGGTTGATGGTGTGTGTGCATCATTAGCAATGTCACTATCTTCTTCAGAATCTAATTCTCAAGTATGGAGGCTATGGAACTAGTACGTCATCACTAGGTAAAATAAATTGTATTGTAAAAGGTATGTTAGAGTATTTAGCAACAGAGTTTGGTTTTTTAGAAACATCTGCTCCATATCCTACTTGTGGTGGAATACAAAAATCACTTACGTGATCTGAGTGCTCTCTTCATACTATTGGAACAGCAAACCACGTAAATTTTTTTATTCAACCAGTTTTGAAGATATTATTGCAGTATATATGTGAAATACCATACTTGCCCTTTGGTTTGAAAAATAAAAATAATTCTCTATTTCACCATCGGAATTTGGGGGCATTTTTGCGATGCAAAAGTTATTTCACCACAAGTGTAACAAGAATAATCAGCATTACAAAGCATCTTGCTCAAACTTTGATCTTTATCATATACATTTACAGAATAATGAGTACTATTATTAACCCATTCTTAAATACATAAGAAATGCATTACTGGATAGTCGTGGGAAAAATACTTTAACCTGTTGTTTAGTATTATCTTTGGGTCTTAAACTTACTTTAAGAAAAGACTGGAAAAATTTTCAAATGATAAATTAAAATAGTTGGAAGATATGCAATTACTCTTACTCATAGGAGAATAGTTTGACACTACTTTACGATTAAATAGATTATTTGAGTGTAATAGGAGTTTGGAATTTTCACCTTTTAAATATCTGTAGAGGTTTATGTAACTTACGCTCATATAATATTCAAGTTTTTATTTTACTACATGAGTTACATATCCCCCAAATCAATATATATGTATAATTAAATAAAATTATTACAAAACTTAAGTTAGATGCAACAATGTATAATTGAAGGACAGATTACTAAAGGTTAATGGAAGTTCATAAACCAGGCATGAGAACGAATGTAAATACATTGTATTCCAGACATAACTTGACACTACAAGTGCAGGTCACAATAGAGTGTAAGAAACTTATTGTTAGAATTAAGATTACCAAGAAGTAATACTTTGTATTCTATAAAAAAAAATAGCAGACATGAGCTGTGCAGTTCTCACAAGCAATGTGAGGGCCAGGGATAGCATAAATACCCTCAGGAGCAAGATGGCCAGTCAGTCTAGAGTTTCACAACTTTAACATTGTTGGTAGTTCAACCTACTCAATTTAGTTTAATTAATTTAATCAGTGAAAACTAACTTTGATTGTTAAACGTTAATGAATATAACGCAACCACTTGTTAATTTTCATTGTAATTTCTGTTTTAATAAAATTGTTAGAGAGTTTTTGGGAGAAGCCTTTTCAAAAAGCCGCTCCGAAGCCCAAAATCTAACTCATTTAGGATTCAAATGTGTTTGACCTATTGCTTCTGAATCGCTAATTTTGTATTAATTTATTTCCAGAAAAGTTAAACTATTGCACAGTTTTTGATTTAAATGGGGGTCATAGCACGATGGCTATTATATGGCTTTTCATGTTCTCAAAGGATAAAATCTTCCTCAAACTGCATGTACCTGTATTATGCAGTGCGCTAATATTATTTAATAGGAGCTTGTTGCATATCCAACAAGTCATGGAAAAATTCTATGGTAAATTGTCAGTTGTTTTTGTATCCGTAACTTTTCCAAGGTTGCTGTTTTGATACTCTGGAAGTCGCAACCTCTCACTATAAAAATCCAATGTTTAAGTTTGTTTAAGGTTAAGTAAGGTATTGTAAATATTTACGTCTCCTTAAACGTTTGCAACTCTGTTAGTTACACTATTTGCGACGATGTCACACACTCACGTTATATTAAATGCAGCATGAAAGTTTCCAATAGATAAATTTAGAACTTTCTTTTACTTCTATGGACTCGGCCAAGATGATTTCTAATAATTTCTCGAACCAAAACAGTTTCCGTGGTTATGTAATTTTTCAAAAGTTTGTGCAAACGCTAGAAAAATAATAGCTAACCTTAATGAACGAATGATCTTGCAGACTATAATAATCAGAACTAATCTGAAAATATAAAAGGACGTGGGCTTTAGAGTTCATAGCAGATTTCATGTGATAGGAAAAATAAAACGTCAGTTACTCGATTTTAAATCTATCAGTTATACTTATAATGTGCAAACGTTTGCACCTCTAAACTTAATAAAGTTCTTGACAATGGTATAGCGAAGGTTTCCGGAACGCAGAAATATTGGCCCAGTTGAATACTGCGTACTGCACGTGTATAACCAAATTATGAATAGCGTTGCAGTTCCTTTCGACGCATTGGCGCACTTGCTTCACGATTATGCAAAAAGAATTTAAATTTCTATCTGTGATAGAATTTGATTAGGCAGCAAAGGAAACTTTAAATTCAAGTTAATAGAGAAGACAAGCGAATGTTTGAAAAAGACAAAACCAAATTACCAACTTTGATATTTGATTACAGTTAAAGCAATGTCTAGAGAAAATTATATTTTTTCTTCAATCGAGTTTTATGTTTTCCTCGGATGCTCAATCTAGACGTAATACAAAATTTATTATGAAAAGGTATAGTTAACCTCTATATTGTGAAATAATAACTTAACAAGAACTGAAAACAATATCTCGATCTCAATCGAATTACAATTTCCATTATGTTCATGTCGTTTTTAATAGAAACAGTTGAGCGGAACTATCTCCTTGAACATTCCTTACACATATTTTTTTAACTTAGTTGGTAATTGGTTATTTTTACATCTTCTTTTTTGTTTGATTCACTGTTACTTACAGTGAATTTGACGTCCTCCTAAAAACCAAGTTTGTATTCCGCATGAGAAAGGTGTATTGTACTTCGGTATCTTGCTAATATACATTTACTTCCTAATGATGAATCTACACAAACATCCTAGAGAAACTAATGTTTTAGAATTCCCATCATCGGGGTGATCTATTGACGTTAATTTGTAATCAGTGAAAAATAAGGTCACTTCAACTATTTGTTAAAATTCAACTGAAATAATTCATTATGCTACTTCTCAAAGGTTCCTGTATAGCTTGAGAGGTATTCCAGTAACAACTGTATATGTTTTAAAATCGGGTCATTTGATATTTGATAAACGCCATGTACTTGTACATGGTTATGTGCAAAAGATGCACTACTGGCTTGATCAACGTTTATTAATTATGAAAACGCATTTTCGTAATGAAGAAAGTTTTACGATCACAAATCGTAAACCGGTAGACATCATCATCTTACTGTTGTGTATTTTCGATTTGGTGGAAAAAATAAACGTTTGCTTTCTCTTAACCACGAAACAACACTTTTGCGTCGTCTTTCTGGTTGTTTACAAGAAAGCGTAGCAGCAGTTAAGACGTGTCATAGGTCCCATACACACCTCATAGGGCATCGTTCTAAACAATTAGTTGTGCCTTTGAATTTTGTATAAACATTTTCACCTCAAAACACACAATATCTAATTGATGCAGGAATTTAACTGATTGACCAAGCTTTGCGAATACATTTGTAACAGGTCACTCCTGTATTATATTTTTACTAGCAAATAAGATAACGCGGATGGAAGTGAATAATTAAGTAGGGTCAAGACGTAGGATGCGGAAGATTTGGCCATATGAACAAGAATGTTGCATTTAAAAATTGTTAAAGTTGATTATAAAGATATGAAAATAGAGGAGATAGTGAATTGATGAGTAACTGTGCTGCAGGCGGATTACCTGTTCCAACAAGGAAAGGTATACAGAATACAGATAAGCTCATAGTTTTAATATTGTATTATTGTTTAATTGGCTCCAGAAACGGATGTTTAATTATATGAAAATTTGGTGCTAATTTATACAAGTGCTGATTCTAAATGTATTGAATTGAGTCTATGTATTTATTCTTCTGTGCAATTTGAAGAGGTACTAATTTAAACTATTAAACTCATCAGGGTGATTTGCGCGTTAGCTACGGCATTCACCATCAAAAGCAACCACTGAGTGTATGCTTTCAGGTATAGAGGTAAAGGAAAGGTGGTGGATGATCGTTAAACACTTTGTTGAATGAGTGTTGGAAATGATACAAGGTAGGACTGATTTTCATCATAGAATAATCGTCGAGTATGAAGTCATTTCCACCTGGGTGTTTACGTTAATTCGCAAAATTGACAGAATTTGAGAGAAAAATATCCACATGCCATTCATGAACCGCCAACTCCCAAAAGTGAAGGTTTGGTGTGTATTTTTGTCCCGAGTCGCGATTGGACCATAATTTGTTTTCAAAATAATGCTGACTGGATAATCATGATTAATAGCGTTTCTCATCGTAAAATCATAACCAACTTCTTTTTGCACCAATTTAAAAACGTCGATGTGGAAGATGCTTTCCTCCAAAAAGACGTTATTAACTCCTACACAGCGAAAGGGGCTATGCAATTATTGCAAAACAAACTCCAGATCGAATAATTTTTCATTTAGGAGGCCGAAATTGGTCAGTATGCTAGTGCAACTTAGTCCCTTTTGACTTTTTTTGACGTTATTGGGAAAATCGCCCCTACAAGAATTATCCTCAAACAATTCTGGACCTAAAGAATAAAATCCAACGGCACATGACTAAAAAGAGCCAACTTTATGCCAAAACGTAGGGTAAGATTTATAAACGAAACAAGAGGATACTTGTCCTTGTTGATTAATCACTGCCTAGATACAGCTCGGTTCCTCTTCCATTGCCTTTTAAATATATACCCCTTTTCACCGATATTCAGTGGTATGTGAAGAGGGTTAAACAGCCCGTGGCTACCAAGATCCCCCAACTCTTGAACATTTGCCAAATTATAGTTTTCTAATAAATCCTTCCGGAAAATCAGGATTAGTTGAAAATGTTGCAAAACCAACACCTGTGTTTGTTTATAGTACTCATCAGATTTAAATGCAATTATTTTTTCGCTATTAGGTTTCTGTCTTGAAACTGGTTGGACGCGTACCTTCACTGATTTCTATTCTGAGCTAGCTACACAGTTCCCTGACATTTCTACAGCCTAGATAGAGCTCGATTCTCCTTCTATTGTTTTCTATATATATGCTCTATTTCACCGATAGTTAGTGGCATGTAAAAGGGGTTAAGCAGTTTACGGCACCAAGATCCTCAACAGATACATTTACCGAATTAATAGTTTTTCAATAAATTCTTTCACACAATTAACATTACTTGAGAATATTGCAAAACCAGATTTGACTCTCTCGGGCTTTTTCTTCTGGGGACATGTGAAGAACCTCGTGTATTCAAAGAAAATTCGAGAACTGTCCCATCTCGACCAACGTATACTCGCTTGCATAGCAACCGTCACTCAAGACATGCTGGCCAGAACCTGGCAAGAAGTAGAATGGATGTATGCCGTGCCACTAATAGGGCCCATGTTGAAATTTATTAAATTGTAATAACATCTTGAGAACATTACATTTAAATTCATGTATTACACATTACACTAAGATTTTGATTTAGTAAATATATTTAACCTTAAACCCTGTAAAAAAACAATGATCAATAAATGCGCAATAATATAAAATTAAATCTTATTTTACACTAATTTTCAGGTAAGATGCACAAATTAGTCACAAGACATTTATGCACATCGCTTACAGATTTCAGCATCACCACTCGAAATACACTATCTTATCAAGCATGAATATGTACAACACGTCCTGATTTCTATTTTGCAGATGGTAAGTTTTTTCTGTCATCAATACGTACGAGAAACAATGGTGCATCCATAATTTTTAAACCACTTGCCATTTGTTACGCCAACCCGTGCGAACAAGATAATAAGTAGTAATGTAAGCGAAAGAATAGCCCCCACCGAATACCGCAACAAAAAAGGAATAGAAAGAAGTAATGTTGTGCTAGCTAAAACGTCGAAGAGTGAAGTCAGACACACAGAAAGAAAAAGCAAACCTTAAGGAAAAAAATTTATTAAGAAATCAACATGTTATAAAAGGAAAACCAACTCGCGTAAAAAACAACATTGATCCAGCGTATTCCGAAGGATTTACATAGTGCAGAATTTTTCGCAAAAATAATTAATACCCTTCTTTAGTTACCTTAACCTAACATTCTACCTCAATCTTAATATTTATATAAAACAGAAATTAAAAAATAAATAGTGAATGGTTTTCAGTAACTACTCTCTATTTTAATATTTACACTTTAACCATCAGTTACTATTTTCATAAAACAGTAATTAAAATAGTCATACAGACACTATACTTACACATTGTCCACAAAACAATTATAGCGGTAAATTACAGTAATTAACAAAAAATCTCTATACGAGTCCAAGTTCATTTCCTCGTAGTTGAAAAAGATATTAGCAAAACGTCACATACTAAATACTCTAAATTTTGTATGGATAGAAAATTATGTTTCATACTTAAGACCCAAACAAGAAAAGCTGTCATACGCATATTCCGACAGTTTGAGTTAAGTAAGTTTAATTTTAACACCGTAATGCCTCACTTTGTGCGATGATCAATGTGAAAAACTTAACAAAAAAAAAGCCAAACCCAATTCTTTATACTATAGGTAATCAAAGCGACGCAGAAAAGAAAAAGGAATTTTTACAACTTGGACGGACGTTCCGTTACGGTCCAACAACTAGTTATAGTCGACATCTGCGGGTTCACATGGCATACCATATCAAATTCTTTCCCTGGAAAACCAAGTGAATCAAATTCAGAATAAGTACAGGTGAACGTAGTAACTATTTACTTACTTTGAAATAGCTAGTAGTATATCATTATCTGACCCAGAATATATGTCTATACATGTTACCTAGTGATGGTTTAAATTAGTTAAAAGTGAATTAGTACCAATATTACTAAATATTTTTGTTATTGAAAAAGTTCCTTCTCTCAAAGTAACAACTTCGTGCAAACTAATTTCAGAATCCTATGTTGTAAATTCGTTAGCTGTTGCGTTTCACTTACTTATTTTAGGGACCAGAACGTACTACCTCTGCCCTATCACCAAATCTTCCGGACAGTTACAAGTCATTAGATAGATTTACAATAAAATCGACAACAACAAACTTAAACCAACAGCCATTGATAACGGGAAACCCATTTTATAATTTCTTTTTTATCGCATTGTATATTATTTTTCAAGGAACATCCATATATAGATAAAGAAACCGGCAAATTCGAATTGAATCGTACGCGCTATTTATACATATAAAAACCCATTTTACAAAACACGTAGCTAAATGATTGCAATATTTCCGAAAACAAATTTTTTTCAATTGAAAGCCACTTTGTAAACGTATTATAATCTTTAAGGAAAATGCCATATTTAATACTATATTGAAAGAGTAAATTTGCTATATTTGAATTATAATGGCATGTACTAATAAAACCTACAGGTTGTTTAATAAGCAATTATTTCAATTTAGAAGGAAGTCGGAAACGCTTAACCGTTTCGCAAATTACCGTGAATACAGTAGAGAATATAAAATTTAATTACCTGAAAAAAATATTTACCGACATAGACGGCACGTGACACATTTGGGACGCTGCTGTAGCTCATATACGTATTCCTTGTACTGCTCTTTCAAAAAATTTTATCCAATTTTTTGCACTTTTTAAAAGTGTAAAACACTACTTTACATTATCATAGTTAAGTTGCGGTTTGACACAGCCATGCGACAACGATCGATTAAACACATCACAAAAAGCTAAAAATTCACTTATCTGTTAGCTTTTTAAAAAAGAATATTGGGTATCAAACTTGATGAGTACATATTTGAGATGTTTTTAAATAAAACATTACCAACGCTATACTTTAAGCAGACTAAAAAACTGTATTATTTACAGAACATTAAAAACATGGCTGAAAATTGTATTCACATGCTTAATCTTGGTACCAGAATTTGATAATTTTCCATTAACATTGAAGCTTTGCAAATGTTATCGTTTTTCGAATTTGAATTTAGCAAATCCCGCTAGTTGCAATTGTGCTTGTTCAGGTGGCAGAATGTCGACTAATGACTGTCCATTAACAAGTTGTGGAACATGGTTATATTAGATTTGTTGCTGCTTAATTTAATAATTAACGTTGTAAATATGTAACGCTAGCGTGTTATGTAAATCAACATTAAGAAGTAAAAAAGAATTTATTAATATCAGTTTACATTTTATAGCGTGGCTATTTCAATGTATATCAAATTAGGATACACAAATAAACAGGAAAGCACTTAAGATATTAAACACAAACAGTAATAAAGATCGGGACTTTACACTCTTTGTATTGAATTTAGAAAAATAAAGATAGATCTCGTTAAATCATCGGGCATAGGAAGGTTTATTTGTACACATTCACACAAGTTAAAAATAACCCATTGAATAATGGAAGTGTATTGATACACTCTATAATCACAATAGTCACAAAACCCACCATCAAAATTAATACGTTACATGCAAACCGTAAGAGGAATTAAGAGCTCATACCGATTTAAAGTAACCGCTACCATAGTATTTTACCCTTAATATTCATGTACCCATAAGTTTACAGCCATAAAAAATGTGTTCCGAACGCAAAGAAAGGTATGCCGCTTTTAAAAGTGTAGGAACAAATGACCGGTTAGACGAAGAGAACGACATTAACTTAGGCCTTAAGACACTCTGGAACGAAAAGCTTATAAAACTTCCGAATAGTAAAAAGAGGGGAATCACTTTAGATCGGATTACCTGACACCCTTCAGCAACCTCTCAAAACTGGATCGAGCGCGAGTAACAGGTAACATAAAGTACGGGACGGTATTTCAAATATCGAAACTGCCAGTGATTGGACAGATCTTTGAAAGCGATTAACGTCGACATTAAAAACCAGTCGCGTAGGAAAAGTGACCAGTGTTGAAGAACCTTTATCAAGCACAATAGGTTGGACTTTTACCTGTGAGAAGCGCTGTTCGTCGAAATGGATGGAGTTCTAAGGAATAAAATCAAAAAAGCTGTAAGTTAAATTGAATTTTAACCATCGCATGTTATTAATTGTGTCTAGGAATCGAAATTGATTGTTAATATTCACACCTGTTAATACACGCTTCCGTACATTTTGAGCAAATTGCACCAAATTTGTATACATATAAGCTCGTTAGCTTAAAAGGAAGTTATTCCAGCCGGCTGTGTACACGTTTATTCAATGTAAGTGAAAGTTCTGAAGTATTGGTGTGTAAAAATGTATTAGAAAAAATTATTAAAATCGCTAAGTGCTTTCAGAAAAAGCCATCATCAGTGCCTCTTTGCCGTAATTTATACAATTCCATCATTGGCACCAACTACAATTACTGCTTAAATTACATTTAAAATATGACAATTATTATTTGCTTTACATATTTAAAAAACAAACGGAACGTAAAAATAGGTAGATATTTTAGAACCTCCTGGAATTATGATGTAAAAGGGGTTTGACTTGTTTAAAACCAATACAGACAGCCGTTATTAATCAGTGTTTGTTGAAAAGTCGACGCGAGCATGTCGTTTATAGTTTGGAGGAATTATGTAATTAAATTCATACACGAAATGGACAAAATTTGGCAGCCAATAATTATTTAAAATACATCGAAATGGAAAATCGAAAATTTAAAACAAATATAAACTTTTCGTAAGATAGAGCTTACTTAAAAATTGGAGATTAATCGCAATGAACGTATAAAGTTTAAATGATGCAGTATTAATGTATATGAGAAGTAGGTCAATTTGCATAAAAATTGAACTTCATAAAACTGTTTAACTGAGGATTAATATTTCAGAATTGGTAGTTATTATTTTTGGAAGTGTCCACGCTGGTAAATTAAAACCAATAACCAAAAGATGCTTAACGCTAAAAGTAAAATATATTTTTTCAATTGAGTTACTCAATTTTTTTAGATTAGGCATTTAAATTTCACAATAAGATTTGTATGTGCAGTCAATTTAATTTAATTTTTAGAGGTTTTTGTTGGCAAATTCGTGTATAGTGCTGGGCGTTATATAAGGTAAAATAAACATACCTAATTCAGCTAAGCTTAACACGGTTTTTAAGGAAATCGGTGTTAAATTGGATGACTTCTGAAGGTAAATGCTGTACACAGTAATAATTATAAGGAAAGTTTAATTAAGAATTTATTAATGAGTGATTATCATTTGTTTAAGATTTGTTTATTAGACCCTAGTGTATAAAATAATTGAGAACGATGTGTAGCAGAAAAAAGGATTTTGAGATTCATTATTTTAGTGGTTGGAATATTTGTTGTAAGAAGGAAATGTTGTGGACTTATTATATTAGTACTTAAAATATTGTATGTGAGAAGGATAATTGTGAAATGTGTATTTAAAATATTGTTTGTAAGAGAATATTGCTATAGACTCATTATATTTCTATTTAACACAGATTGTTTGTAAGAAGATTATCTTAATCGGTATGTTTGTGTTTGTCACAGTGACTTCATTAATTCTAAAAGATAGAATCTCGGAAAACATTTATTGACCAATGGTTTTAGCCCTTTAGGTCTCATCAGAATAGAATAGTTTAACCACCTATGACGCAAACAAATACTACACATCACACAAAATAAAAGGAACATCAATAAAACGGAAAAAGTATATATATATCGTCATCTAGTGTCTTGACCAGTAATAAGCCATGAAGGTGAATAAGTTGTTTCAGAACAGTTTCCAAAAATAGCCATGGCTATCTTAAGCAAAGGTAATAATTTACTCGTAGGTTTCTTATTTTTGGGAGAATTTCAAAAATAAATTAAAGATGGAGCCCATAAAAAAGAATTGACTACCGTTCCTTAAAAAATATCGCAGCTATCTCAAAATGCAATATTAATATTCCCCGTACAAAAAAAGAAACTCTAAGTACTATAAATAATGGAAATACCGTTGCATAGGCGAAGTGATAAGAAAATAATTAGAAATTGATCTCCAGTTTTTACAAAATATTTTGTGAGCTGTTGAAGATAATTAACCTACTTGGAGAGACTGTAAAATACCACAACTTTTCTGTGGTTTAACCAAAACTATATCTCTTATAGTTTACAAGATCTCAATAGTGAGCTATCTTAAGTTGGGCATCCTGTTTAAATACAAATATAAGATAGTTGAGCCTTTCTAATTCGATATTAGTTAATAATATAAAATTATAACTTAAATTTCTATGCAAAAGCTTAAATATAAAGTCTCGTGCACTATACGAACCATTAACCGTCCAAACATTAACCTAACTTTAAATTAGGTTTAGTATATTTGCCAACCACATCCAATTTGTCTATTATGTGTTTGCACCGTTTTACAAATTAGAATAGGAAGTAAGGAGGTTAAGGGCTTGCAAAGTTTAAAACAAAAAAAAATAGTTTTAGTTTATCGACACCGTCATAGCAATACGTCATGACAAGAATATTCTAAAGGTCTTCAAGTTTCAGTTTTCGTGCGTATATCTGCAGACTGAAAAATCTATATTTTTAGAAATAGGCTTTTAAAATTATATTTTCATTGAAAAGTTTGTAACACGTTCGCGTTACGCGAACTATAAATCAGATAAATAAATGAAAATAATAAATTTGGATGAACAGGCTAAATTTGGACGCACTCTGTATAATAAATTTCACAAATAGCTGTTATTTCCGAGTTTAGTTAAATTACAAAGCTAAATTCTACATTTTCTACCTACAATAATACAGAATACATTCAGGTGTTTTGAAACCTTACTTGAAAAGGCTTAAATAGCATTCTAATCTTTTAAAGTTCGTGTAAATATCTTATTGTTCACAATATACCTTAAGGTTTTCAACTTGTTTCATACAACAGGCTCGTGCCATCGCCATCAAGCATTTGTTCTGATAAGATTTCCGCAGGTCGAGTTATTTTTTCAATCCGCTTACTTCAACACAATCTTCGAGTCAAGCAGGATGGAAATTCGTTGATGGTGAGAATTAGTGCTGAAAAATTAAGTGTCTTAATTTATATTCGTTTCAGCACAAACACCCTCAAGCCAACGAAACACTTGAGTCTACAAACACCCACAAGCCGAAAAAACCCCGAGTCTACAAATACCCTGGAACTTATAAACACCCACAAGTCATCTACTTTGAGATCAGTCTGTTAGCAAACGGCTGGAACATGAGCACAACCAACTAAAGGGTAACAGTTAGCGGCCAGTGGTTGAGGGCCAGTTTATTTTTGCCGAATCTCTGAAAGAATTTGTTCCATAATCCCTTTGAAACAGATAGTTAAGCTGCTAGCCGCGAAAATCTCTATCATACCAGACTGTAGGATCCGACATCCAACTGAGAATCATAATCAGTAATGCTTATTTTTTGCTACCGTATACTTTGTTCCTTAAAGGAAAAATCGGGTCCGTCAAGTTGCCCCCCCCAGTTAACCGATTTGCTCCAAAACCTAGCACCCGTTTGCTTATAGCTAGCACCAGCTAGCACCAAAGTTGTAGAGCTAGCACCAAAGCAGTTTCAGAAATATGACCAATTATATTCAGGGGGGGCAACTTGACGTTAACCCCTCCCAGTACTCCGATTTGCTCCAAAATCTAGCACCATGTAGCTTAGAGCTAGCACCAGCTAGCACCCAAGTAAGAAAGCTAGCACCTTAAAAACAAGATGACGGTGATTTTTTAAAAAATTTTGCCAGCCCCCCCCAGTTGTCCGATTTGTTCCAAAACCTAGCACCATGTAGCTTAGAGCTAGCACCAGCTAGTACCCAAGTAAGAAAGCTAGCACTTTAAAAACAAGATGGCGGAAATTTTAAAAAAAAAATTTGCAAGCCCTCCCGTTGTCCGATTTGTTCCAAAATCTAGCACCGATTTGCTTATAGCTAGCACTAGCTAGCACCAAAGTTGTAGAACTAGCGCCAAAGCTGTTTCAGAAATATGGCCAATTATATTCGGGGGGCCAACTTGATGCTAGCCCCCCCAGTGCTCCGATTTGCTCCAAAACCTAGTACCTTGTAGATTAGAGCTAGCATCAGCTAGCACTCAAGTAAGAAAGCTAGCACCTTAAAAACAAGATGGCGGCGATTTTTAAAAATTTTGCCAAACCCCCCGTTGTCCGATTTGCTCCAAAACCTAGCACCATGTAGCTTAGAGCTAGCACCCAAGTAAAAAAGCTAGCACCTTAAAAACAAGATGGCGGCGATTTTTAAAAAATTTTGGTAGCCTCCCAGTTGTACGATTTGCTCCAAAAGCTAGCACTAATTTGCTTATAACTAGCACCAAAGTGGTAGAGCTAGCACCAAAGCTGTTTCAAAAATAAGCCCATTATATTTGGGGAGAAACTTGACGCTAATCCCCCTCCCCCTCCTCCCCGTGCTCTGACTTGCTCCAAAACATAGCACCATGTAACTTAAAGCTAGCACCAGCTAGCATCCAAGTAAGAAAGCTAGCACCTTAAGAACAAGATGGCGGCGATTTTTTACAAAATTGTGCCAGCTTCACCCAGTTGTCCGATTTGCCCCAAAACCTAGCACCAATTTGCTTACAGCTAGCACTAGCTAGCACCAAAGGTGTAGAGCTAGCACCAAAGCAGTTTCAGAAATATGGGCAATTATATTCAGGGATGGCAACTTGACTATAGCTCTCCCCGTACTCCGATTTGTTCCAAAACCTAGCACCAAGATTTGTTCATCTTCACAAATAGTTTCTACCTATGTGTAAATAGAATTGTTATATGATATAGATTGTTATGATATCAATTAAACGCCAATATTCTATTTGCAGTTCTCGTAAGTTTCGTTTTGGTTCTTCTTACGAGCAGTAAGCAAACCATGTGATTAGCAATATAAAGTGACAGTGATAATAAATTACTCAGTATCTTAGTGTTTGAATTAATGTTATTCAGTTAGCTTTCAATTGTGTTAAGGCTCGCCAATTTAAAAATAATCACCCTGTTCGTGTTAGGGTCCTAGCAAGTTGACAGCGATTCGTTGCTTAAGCCTTACCATAACATATAATTTAACACTTTTCCTTTTTTGGAGGGGATAACCAGGTAATATTTCATTTCCTTATAAATGGGAATCGTATAAACATGTTGGAGTTCTTCAGCAACCATCAGGTTGCTAATATCTATTTAGAACCAGAAAGCCCTGAAAAATATAGAAGAGTATAAGAAGACCTAGACCAAGCTATATTAGTCAAATTATTAGAAGTTTAGTTTGTGAAGAGTAGGTAGAACTTTTTAGATTAGCACAGAATAGAAAAGAAGTTAGAGCTGCGTCAAACCGACCTTAAGTAAGGTCGAAAACAAAATGATGATGATGTTCGTGTTTTTGAGGTGTTAATTTTTTCAATTGAGCGACAGCAAGGTTAGACCTACTTAGTTTTGGAACATTTCGGAGTAGAGATGGACTTGAACCGAACCAAACTGAACCTTGTCGTAGGTTCGGATCGGTTGGAAAACTTTTTAGTACGGTTCGGTTCGATTTTTTGAACCGAATCGAATCTAGGTACGGTTCGTGTCCGTGTATTTACATTTCCAATGGTCCACCCGAAGGTACTGCATTGGCCAGGAAGCGAGCGTTTTTTTACCTGAAAATTTTGAATTTTGCCGAACCCTTATTGTTCCAAGCAAGGTAGGGATTTTTAACGTGCGTGACAAAACCCACACACGAAACCTCCATTTAACCTCTCATCCGAACGACAGCGTATTTTTGTGAAAATGTTCATCTGCATTTTTCAAGCAGTCGTTCATGTCATGATTCGAACCCTGGACCTTGGATCCACGACGACGCCCGTACGGTTCGTGTCCATCACAAAACCGCATATAATTGACCACATTTCTGAAAAGACTATGGTACTAGCTCTACAACTTTGGTGCTAGCTACTTGCTAGCTATAAGCAAATAGGTTCTAGGTTTTGGAGGAAATCGGACAGCTGGGGGGCTGGCAATTTTTTTTTAAAAAATCGCCGCCATTTTGTTTTTAAGGTGCTAGCTTTCTTACTTGGGTGCTAGCTCTAAGCTACATGGTGCTAAGTTTTGGAGCAAACCGGACAACTGGGGGGCTGGCAAAATTTTTCTAAAAATCGCCGCCATATTGTTTTTAAGGTGCTAGCTTTGTTACTTGGGTGCTAGCTGGTGCTAAATCTAAGCTACATGGTGCTAGGTTTTGGAGCAAATCGGACAACTGGGGGGGCTGGCAAAATTTTTTAAAAAATCACCGCCACCTTGTTTTTAAGGTGCTAGCTTTCTTACTTGGGTGCTAGCTGGTGCTAGCTCTAAGCTACAAGGTGCTAGGTTTTGGAGCAAATCGGAGCCCAGAGGGGGCTAGCGTCAAGTTGCCCCCCCCCCAAATATAATTGGCCATATTTCTGAAACAGCTTTGGTCCTAGCTCAACAACTTTGGTGCTAGCTAGTGCTAGCTATAAGCAATTCGGTGCTAGATTTTGGAGCATATCGGACAACTGGGGGGCTGGCAAAAATTTTTTTAAAAATCGCCGCCATCTTGTTTTTAAGGTGCTAGCTTTCTTACTTGGGTGCTAGCTGGTGCTAGCTCTAAGCTACATGGTGCTAGGTTTTGGAGCAAATCGGAACACTGGGGGTAGGGGGCTAGCGTCAAGTTCCCCCCCCCCCCATATAATTGGCCATATTTCTGAAACTGCTTTGGTGCTTGCTCTACAACTTTGGTGCTAGCTGGTGCCAGCTATAAGCAAACGGGTGCTAGGTTGTGGAGCAAATCGGTCAACTGTGGGGGGCCAACTTGACGGACCCGGAGAAATCGGTATTTGAACTTTATTATGTTTTAAACTCTCACTTACAAGAAGTTTAGAAAAGATTAAGCTTACTGATATAGTGAAATTAGATTTATTTTAAGATTGCTTACAATTTCAGCTTTTATTCTTGACTTTCAAATCTGATCCTCATTAGTAGACTTGACTGTTATGTAAGGAAAATTTGTTAAACTATTTTTTAAAAAATAACTAAAGCATTGAAACTATTTATTTGTTAAATATTGTTATTGTTTGGTGCAAATTATTTATAATGGAATATAATTATTCCTATTCTGCTAATTTTCTCTACATTAAAGAGCTCTGTTCAATCTTCCAAGAAATTAAATCGAAACTTTTATAAATATCTACTCCGAAAGTGTTTCTGTATCTATTCAAAAATTATAACCTTTGATTAATTTTTGCTAGATTCAGTGGCGTCCAACTTCAATTTAATTGTTTTTATTTTAACTAGGAAAATTTACGACCTGCCTATCTCGAACTTTTCCTTGGAGTAATAGCTAAGTTAGTCGTCGGCATAGCGGTTTTTAATCTTTCCACCTAATACCCATTCTTGGATGTTATATAAGGCTTGTTTTTATTTAGGTTATTGCATGTGTGTTTATAATTTAGAAAGTAATCGTTAATAGAGTTTAAGCTTAAATGGAATTCTATTTGCAGTTATTTATAATATAAGAAATGTTGGTAAATTTATAAAAACATACTCAGCCACCCCAGTGATGTTGTTATATTTGGTACAGGCCTTGATTTAGAAAACTTTTTTAATTATGACAAAACTTAATGTCTTATAAGATATTGTAGAGCAAAGTATAGTATAATGTGATAAATTTAAGAATCCAAAAGCAAAAGAGCCCTATTCAGAGTAACAGTCTTCCGTGTAGAGAAAATATCGTAAGGATTGTTGAAACTAGACGGTTTGACACCCCTTAATTATGACATTATAATTTGAATAAGGGCCGCTATACTTGCGGCCACGTCCCCAATGCTCCAGCCGGAGGTACTACATTGGGTTTAAACGCGAAAAATAATCGTGCTTCTAATTAATTCTAACTTCATGATTAATCCACTCTAAATAAAATTCTAAATAAAAACCTAACAAACTTAAATTTAACAAACCTAACAAACTCTAACAATCTAACAAACCTAAAAATCTGACAAACTGAAACAAAGACTAAAAACAAAATCTAAAAACAGGGTTGTAAATAATGGTATCCCTAGCGCTGACTCTGGAGTGTACCCGATCAACAAGACACTAGCAAAAATGAGAGGTGGAGGGATCCGTAATACCGGATAGCAGACGCCGGCTCTGCTTACCAGTGCGACCTGAAGGGTCGTCTTAAAATTATCCAAATCTAGCTAACTAATTTAAATCCATCCCTAGCTTTTCCTATCATTCCCTAACTGATTTATATAATGATTACAACCTTCACAATTCTATACTCTTTCTTCCCAAATATATACTGCAACCAAAATGGCGACAGAACGTCAAACAAAACAAATATGCCACAAAATGCTACAATACATGCTAATAAATAAATAAATAAATATAAAGTGTAAATATAAAATATAAATAAATATAAATAAATATAATTATATAAATATATAAATAAATGTCTAATAAGCGTTAAGCATATAGCAGTGCACAAAAAAGCAAAAGCATCACCCTATTTATCAGGTGCACTCGCCCAAGCATTATGTCGGCTACCGCCATTACACACAAAACGTGCTTGTTAAATTTTTCAAAAACTACTAATTAATGTAAATCAATGCTTGTGCGAGTACAGCCGCCACAATTTAAATCTTACCTCGATAATAAAATTCTCCAGTATCCGAAGATCTGGTTGTCTGCCTACATCTAACTGTAACTTACTTCTAAGGGGAAGATGGGGTGCACTGCTAAAGTCCTGGTGGGTATGCACTAAATGTTCTTGGGGGGATCACAATCACCATCACTATCACTTAACTTTCAAGTCCTGGGGGGATGCGCGGTTTCACTCTATTTTATTATCTTTATTTATTTATTGATTTAATTTAATGAGGGTTTCTGATTTATTTGTTATTGTTTATTTGTTGTTATTTATTCCCGATTTCCCGATTTTCCGCGCATAATTATGAAGATAGGCAGTGATTGTATTAATGGTGTGGGGGTTTCTCGTGCATGCTGGACATTTGGACATAATTATCAAGTTTTTTGTTTTTTTTTTTGTTTTTTTTTTTAATACCAGGTTTTGGTTATATCTATACTCGTATCCTTACTCACGCCAAGTCAATCTAAAATTTTTCAATCCTCCCACCAACCCCACCGAATTTTAGACGCGGTTGTCATTGTCTAACCTCGCGACCTTTCCCGCGAATTCTTTAAAGGCTGTCCAGAACGCCTTCTGGTTAACCACTTCCCCGACTTCCTCTAGGCTCTTTGGCCATGCCAGACCTAGGATAGCTAGTTTGCTATCAGCCAACCCTCGATTTCCCGCCTCAAGCGGGCAGTCAAAGAGCACGTGCTCTGCGCTTTCCGCGCCCTCACCGCATTCGCAGCGGTCGCTGTTGGTTAAACCGGAGCTATGTAAATACGCTTTCAGGGCGCCGTGCCCTGTTATCAACTGAACCATTTTATGATCAGTTTTACCTCGATCTTGCCTCTAGCTTCTAAGCTCGGTATGAATTTGTGGGTCAACCTGCCCGTGGCAGCGTTGTTCCACCTCTCTTCCCATTGTCGGATTGACTTTTCGCGCAGATTTCTTTTAATCCAAGACTTTGGTATCGACGAATGTGATATTCGAAAGTCTCCCGTCGCGGCCTCTTTAGCTAATTCATCTGCCCTATCGTTTCCTACGTTACCATTGTGCGACTTGACCCAACAGAACTTTAAACGTCCCCTTAATTATGACAACAGAAAAAGCCTTTCATGGTAAGTGAATAGTTTAACGTAGTTTTTGCAGCGTTCCTCTATTGTCTCGTTAAAAGTAATGAGTAGAGAGTAAACTCGAAATAACGGTCACACATTCAAAAATTACTGTATTCAAAAAAGTGGATAAATTAAATGTTCACATAGCAGTATACATAACGTGCTATTAACTAACTAATTACAGGGCGTCGATTAAACAGCAAGGCGCAACATAAACGGCAATTAAACAATGTAAAAGTACTTACAGAGTCACTCCAGAGCGCTAGAATCCACGCTGGGCAAATTACAACTTAACTTACAGCAATGGAATTCCTCGAACCTCAATCTTAAAACATGACGATGCGCATACGTACTATGCACAGCAGACACAATTACTACACGCTTACAATTATGGCGTAACTAAAAATTAGTATAATCTCGCCCGCACATTTACACTACTTTAGTAATTTAATGATATTACAAATCAACAATTGGTACATAAATCGCTTTCAAAACTAACTACACGCGTAGAATGCCCATGCTAAGGGCCTATATACTACCGCTTGCGTAGCTAGCACCCGACTGACCCCCCTGCTATCCGACAACCTTGATGATAACATACCCTTCTCTAAGGCAGGCAGCAAACAATATAATCTACGTGCAATAACCACTAGCCGACGTTCTACTTAACCTAACGGAAATACAATATTCTTACAGCTACACATTTTAAAGAAATAATACATGTAAACAACAGAATGTATTTCGTTATTAAATACATTTTGTTTTTCATTAGAAATATCCGCACATTAGACTATCAGTATTGTGGACGCCGAAACGGCGCGCGCTACATTTTGTATTTCAACCTTTTCAAACTTCTCACTTATTTTTTTTATTATTTTAGTTTATTTTTATTATTTCTCTCATGGAAACCCACTATTGCACTACTGTAATTAACCGGTGCATCCTTAAATTGTTAAGAGGTCCCCGCTCCTCAGTACAAATGTGAATTTATAAGGTAGCTGTCACTTTATCCGTAACAAGTTCAAAATTTTAAAAGCTTTTTAGTGTAAGCATATTTCTATTTAGCAAATGTTTTTCGATGTCTATATTTTCTACAGTATATTTTTAATTATACATGTTAGACGTCTACAAATATTACTTGAACATTATTGTAGTTTTCGTAACCATCAGATATGATTCATTACACGCTGTTAAAAACCGTAGAATCCAATTTTTAATTTTTTTCTCAAATATTAATAATATTTATTTGTCTCTTAAATTAGTAGTTCAAGTTTTCTCTCACCCGGTTAACATTTTCATAAAATTGATGGTTGGTAGCCCAGTATATTCATTTATTTTGTTCTGTTCTAACGTATAGCTAAGAGAATGAGGTATTTAAAAAGATCCTCAGGAACTGTAACTCATAAATAGATTATCTACTTTGAACTATTTTTCAGTCGTTTATTTTATATAACATTTAACGCCTCTTGACCCTAATTATTTAAACAATTATATCTTGGTTTATTATAAAATTTAGTAGTTAAACCAACTTATTTATACTCTACAGCAAAACTTCATTTCAAATTATTTCAGCTTCTTAAAAAAATACAATGCCTTGTACGGCATTTAATTTGAAAAAAGCACGGTTTTGTATAAGATCGTGTATAGATGTTTTATATTCGCCTACATATTAGCAATCGTTAAACTGCTCCCGGAGGGCGATTTCTTTCGTTACAAACCAACGCCAACATCAATTTAAATCTAATTGTTTTATTTTTCAAAACATTCTTTCAAGAACTTATTTTAACAAAAGCAAAAAGGTTTCAGAATTACAAAATCTATAGCATTAAGTTGGATTATAAAAGCCGCCTGCAGTATATTTCGTTTTGTAATGGAATATCGGTATACAATTGACAATTTTCACAAAGAAATATTGCAAATTTGTGTTTGTTTTTCAACAGCGTTATACGTAGAAACGTTTGCTATTTTTCGGAATTTTCGTGTCCGAACCTAGTAGAACTACTTTTTCTCTCGTTGTATATCCTTATAACGCATTGAGTTTCTAAAAATTTAACAGATACATCATAATATCCGTCAAATACAACGTGAATTTGCGCAACTTTTTAATGTGAAAAAACAAAAGAACTTTATTATAAAAGTTTTCCAAATTCTTCAAAGATAATAAATTTGTGTAATTCTAACGTGTGAACCAGCGGCATACCATCAATAAGATATATTTCCGGATTATTTGTATTCAATATACTGGTTTAGTTGGATTTACTTTTACAACTGTGTTGTCTTTCAATTTTATCCATCAAAGAAGAATTCACGGACTTCCGATAAAAGCTTTCTCTGGTAAAAAGATATTTATGGTAATTTAGTAATTTAAATATTGACAATCTATATAAATCAAATTCGTTCTGAGCAGCTAATAAAAATATCTGGTGAACATAAGCAACTTCCTTTGTTTCATCTAATTTTGTTCTGGGTATAGAATTATACATTTTCTTTATATATTTACAATTATAAAAAGGAACATAAGTTATTCGATTGAAAACGCTTTTGCAGGGCCGGCGCTGATTATTTTGCCCCCTGAGGCAAACATCTTGAATAGTCTTCTCCCAAAAAAAATAACGTCAATTTTCAATTTTATTTCTACAGCAATTTATATTATGTTGTTCAGCAGAATAATATACTTATTGAAGGGAAAGATCATTTAACCACACGAAAGATTCGAAGAGAAATTAACATTTAATTCTTCTCGACTTTTGTTTGGCAAAGTTGTTTAATAAGTATTTAAAATCCATTGTGTTGGCTAATTCAACTTCAATTGCTAATATAGCTAAGTTAGATAATATTTTCTGGGCCATTGTCGACCGGGGGTAACTTTCAAAATTTTTAATTTGGAAAATGATCTCTTCCATAGCGACGGTTTATAGGTGAAGCTAATCGAATTCTTAACGGTCTAAACACATTTGGAAACACTTCGATTAACTTATTTGTATTGATATAATTTAAAATATCAAGAGACGATATTCCAATTTGAATATATCTTGTCAAATCAGCAATTTGCCATGCAAATTGTGCAACTCAATGTCGTCCGTCAAATATTGTTACGATAATCCGTGCGGAATAGATAGAAAGTAGTAAAGTAAGCAAAGAAAATAGTCCGCATCAAATACCGCAACAAAAAGGGAATCGAAAGAAGTAATATCGTCGTAGAGTGGGGTGAGTTACAAGAAAGAAAAAAAGACACATCAAGAAAGAAAATTTATTTACAAACCCTTACGAAATCGACATGTTATAAAAAGAAAACCAACTCGCATAGAAATCAACATTTATTCAACGTATCCCGAAGGATTTACATGGTGCAAAAATCTTCGCAAAATGATTAATAACTTTCTTTAATTAGCTTAACCTAATTTTCTACCGTATTCTTAGTGTTTATATAATAAATTAAACAAATATATGTAGAGTGAACTGTGGTTACCCAATATTAAATCTTTGATATCAAAAAGACATAGTATCACATCCTTACGTATTGTCCACACGTAATTCTCGAAAAGCAATTTAAAAAAAATTGCAACGCTAAATTACAGTATTAAAGAAGAAAACCACCTACAAGTCGAAATGCATTTCGTCGTAGCTGAAAAAAATTATTAGAGGAAAACATTACACTAAAATCATAGTGTGCTCTAAATTTTATATAGATGAAAAATTGTATATTATAATTAATACCCAAACAAGAAAGGCTATCATCATTAGCATATTCCAACAAATTGAGTGAAGTAACCAACTACATGTTACGTTAAATTTCACCCTACAGAATATTGTCGTTCAATTTCCGACTTTCTCAAATTTCTTCGACACTTTGTATAACTACCTGTTATGAGGGACGCTTCTGGTCAAGTATTACAATTTCGTAATTTACTTTGTGCATTTTATAAGTCTACAATAATTCGTTAGTCAACCAACCTTACACCTTTATATCGTAACGTCCTAATTCATACGAGTATTGATATCAACCCATACTATACAGGATTTGGATAGTCTAGAAGTTTTCTTTCACATTTGGTTGTTAATTTGATAATGCGCTTATCGCGTTATTAAACATTCTTTCCCAAATATTTGAAAGTGTAAGAACATATTACCCAATATTTCTTTACAAAGTTAAAAGTATTTGCAAGTTATGTATTTCAAATGAATTAGATAAGGAAGTAGTATAAATAGAGGTAACGCTAGGCTTAGAGATTAGATCATGTATGACATCAGTGTTGTAATGTTCTCACGCTAATAAAAATTTTTAAAAACCTTTTTGAGAGTGATAAACATAATTGGCGCAGTCAGTACGGGATTTTGGAAATTTTCGAATCGCCGGAAATTTTTCGTTTCAACGATTAACCAAAATCAAGAACCTTGAAAGTGATATATCCATATAGGCAAGCGAAAATTGCTTTGGAAATTGCTTTTAGGAAAATCAACAACTGTTTGTACTTTCGAATTCGAGAAACGAAGATTTTGTTAGCAGTTTGGAGAAGGAACGAAATCGTCCAATCCAGACACCAGCCCAATTTTGGAAGGAACAGAATCGTCTAACCAGGGCACTTAGTTTAAGAAAATCATGCGAACTCAATGCATCATATTAATGTAAGCTAACTTTGAATTTCTATTTCTGATATCTTATAATTGATTTTCAATTGATGAGTGATTGTGATATAAACGACTTAACAGTCTTGATAGAACGTATTAAAATAAGTAACGAAGAAATTTTAGAAGCAAGTTCAGATAACACGAACGTAGATATTCTAGGAATAATTCAAGGGCTCGTTCAAATATTTTGGAAAGCTCAGAAAATAGTATCAGTAATTTAGATAACTTAATTAATTCAAACATGGCAACTGAACAAACAAATTATCAATTGCTAAAATTACATTTAGATTCCATCCCCTTACGATGGAAACCCTCATACCTTGACAATATTTATCGCAAATTGCGAGAACGTAATTAATGTATTTGCTAGTCAAACAAATATTCAGTTAAATAGTTTCTTGCTTAGAGCAATTATAGGTAAATTGATAGGTAGAGCTCAGATATTAATAGGTTCGCGCATAGAGTTAAAAACTTGGGACGAAATTAAAACGCGTTAAATTTATCTTTTGGAGATCAACGCGATATTGATTGCCTTATCCAAGATTTAATTAGTTTAAGACCAAATAAACATGAAACGCCATATAATTTTGGAATGCGTTGCCAAGACGCAAGGAGTTTAATAATTGCAAAATTAAATTCATTGACCATTTCAGCCGAAGAACGTACTATTAGACTTAAAAGTTATGATGACCTTTCGCTTAAAACATATATTCGTGGATTGCCAATAACCATTCAAACAAATGTTAGATTACGCAACCCTAGTAGTTTAGAACAGGCTATGGGATTAGTTATCGAAGAAGAAAATTTCTTATACTCAACACAGAGAAATAGTAACTTAAATTCAAATTCAAATTTCAAACCCATTTCAAGAGTGACGCCTAGTAGCTATTCAAATCACTCTAACATTCCATTCAGACAAAATTTTAACAATTTCAATTATAGGCACCCAAACACATTTCAAAATAACCAACCTTCATATTCGAAATTTCAAACGCAAAAGCCTCATTTTCAAAACACACATTCGAACAGATTTCACACCCCTGTAAACCATCAAAGAACATTCAATCCAAGTTCCCATTTTAATAACAGGTTTGGTATGCAAAACACGCCATTTAGTAGCAAACAAAATTTTGCAAGTTCATCTCAGAGATTTGCTCAAGTTCATCCAAATAACATATCCAATTTTAATAAAGACGAACCGATGGATACATCTTCTGGAAATACAACTATTAAACCTCAATTTCAATCTCAAAGGTTATACAATCAGAATATAAATAGTTCAAACTGCAATGACCCTTATTTTATAGACCGTGAGAATGATTGTAATACTGCAAACTATAGTGCTTATTGCGATCACGACGACCCGTTCATTCTATGGAAACACACGAGACGTTTCAAACTCAGCCGCTATATAACACCGCTAGAAACTATATCCAGTTTCCTGATAACGCGTGTGAGAATATAAATTACGATGTTAATGATGTAAATCCTACTCAGCAAAATTTTCCACAGGTCATGCCTTGGAACAACGAGAGATAATACACGTAAACACATTCAAGCAAGATTTACCATTTATTATTATTCCTGAAATAAATGCTAGATTTTTAATCGATACTGGTAGCACCCGTAGTTTGATAGATCCTGAAGTAGCACACAAATTTTATACGAATTTCATTTATCCGGAGTTTTTTAATATTCAAACAGCACACAATATCAGCTTTCACAAAGAAGTAGCACGTATACCACTTTTTCAAATCTTTAACGTAAAGGACTATTACAAATTTTTCCTTTTCAAATTTAGTAATAATTTTCAAGGTTTAATTGGAATCGATTTACTTCGACAATTAGGCGCAAATCTTAACTTAAGCCGGAAACAAATAATAACCCCGCATGCAACGATTCCTATTATTCTAAATTTTGAACCAGAAATGAAAAATAATCAATTCAAAAATTATTCAATAATTGTAACCGAGCGTTGCCGACAAATAATAAAAATCCCAGTACAAATACGTAATGGAGTCGGAATATTAAACCACACGAATTTTGGAAATGGACTTGAAACACAAAAAGCTTTGGTTAGTGTTACCGAAAATTTTGCGACCATTGTAGTTACAAATATAAATGAATATCCCGTTAAAATTTCTATTTTTCAACCTTTCGAAATTGAACCCATAAACGATATTGATGTAAATTTTATCGAAAATTTGGAAACAGACCTAGAATTAGACGAACCACAGGACGATAAATTAAAAGGAAATTTGAAAGATCTTCGACTTGATCACTGCAATAAAGAGGAAAAAGATGCTATAAAGAAATTGTGTTTAGAATACCGTGACATATTTTATTGTGAAGGAGTTCCCCTCAGTTTTACTAGTGAAATTAAACATAAAATAAATCTAAAAAATGATTCTCCAATTTTTACAAAATCATATCGCCTCCCAGAAATTCACCGCAACGAAGCAAAAACACAAATAAAGAAAATGTTAGATCAGGGCATAATTGAAGATAGTGTTTCGCCGTGGTCTTCCCCAATTTGGATAGTAGAGAAAAAGATTGACGCATCTGGTAAACGAAAATGGCGACTTGTAGTAGATTATAGAAAATTAAATTCTGAAACAATTCCTGACAAATACCCATTACCTAATATTAATGAGATTTTAGATAGGCTAGGCCGTGCAAATTATTTCACGACTCTAGATTTGGCCAGCGGGTTTTATCAAATCCAGATGGACCCCCAAGACGTACAGAAAACAGCATTCAGTACCCCGCAGGGACATTTTCAATTTAAACGGATGCCTATGGGTTTAATAAATGCCCCTTCGACATTCCAACGTGTAATGGACAGAGTTTTACGCGGACTGACAGATCAATCGTGTATAATTTACCTTGACGATTGTCTAGTGTTCAGTTCATCTCTTCAAGAGCACTTAGAAAAATTAAGAGAAGTTTTCGACAGATTTAGACAACATAATTTAAAAATACAGTTAGACAAATCAGAATTCCTACAAAAAACCGTAATGTATTTAGGACACGTAATTACCCCTACAGGAGTTAAACCAAACCCAGACAAAATAACAGCCGTAAAAATTTTCCTTTACCACGCACAGCGACTGAAATCAAAAGTTTCCTTGGACTATTAGGTTACTATAGACGTTTCATAAAAGACTTTGCAAAATTACAAAACCTATGACGAAATGCTTAAAGAAGAATGCCAAAGTAATACACGACAAAGATTTTCTAGACAGCTTTAGAACTTGTAAAGAAATTTTGACCAACGGACCTGTACTTCAGTATCCCGACTTTGAAAAAAATTTATTTTGACGACAGACGCGAGTAACTATGCGATTGGAGCAATATTATCGCAAGGAACCGTACCCAATGACCGACCAATAGCGTACGCATCTAGGACACTAAATGAGACCGAAACAAAGTATTCGACAATCGAAAAGGAACTTCTTGCAATTGTTTGGGCATGCAAACATTTTCGACCGTATTTATTTGGACAAAAGTTTTATATATATACTGACCACAAACCACTGACATGGCTTTTCAACTTAAAAGACGCAAACTCAAAACTGACAAGATGGAGGATAAAATTATTAGAGTATGACTACGAAATTCTTTATAAGAAAGGAAAATGTAACACCAATGCCGATTGTTTATCCCGGATACCAGTCAATGCCTTAGAAACAGGATCTCTTGCAAATAATCCAGGTGACATAGATGACTATATAACAGAATTTTTAAAAGTTTAGATAATGAACCGCATGACGAAAATCAATTTCAAACAGAATTACCTGAAGAACCTCAATTAAACACTCCTGAACCTGCATGGACAATACATATTCCTGACGACGACAACATATCTACTCAACATTCTAACTCTAATGGAAACACGAATAAAGGAATTGCTATTTTAGACGAAATTATAAATAACAAACCACGCCAGATTTTAGTTTACCCAAATTTGTATTACAAGACGGACGTAACGTTAGAGAATGAAAGCGACCCCACAATTATAAAAGTCAAAATTCCAGAAATTGCCAATGACAAACTAATTTTGGATTTTCTAATTCAGTACACAGACCCTAGTAACACTTATTATTTACATTTCAACAAAGACAAATTGTATAATGACTTCAACGATGTATATCAACAGCATTTTTCTGAAAATAGACCAAAGTTAATCAAATGTACCAAATTGATTAATACACTTAAGGATATCGAAGAGCAGACAATAGTAATTAGAAACTACCATGAAGGTAAAACGACTCACCGAGGAATCAACGAAACCTATGAAAGACTCAAACAAAATTATTACTGGAAAAATATGAAAACTAGTATAACAAATTTTATAAATGAATGTACATTGTGCCAAAGAAATAAATACGCTAGACAGACCCCATATACCCCAATAATGCTAACAGAAACGGCAAAAAGCCCATTCGAAATTGTACATATGGACGTATTTACTTTTGATGGGAAAAATTATTTAACATTAGTAGATGCTTTTACAAAATTAGCTCAAGCTCTAATTATAAGTGGAAAACGGCTATAAATATTAGTCAAGCACTTATAAAATATTTTACTTCTTTCGGTATACCCCAAACCATTGTGACAGATAAAGGAACGGAATTTAACAACGCTACAATTAAAGAAATTTTAGGACTACACAAAATTAATGTACATTTCACAACATCCGGACATCACGAATCCAACTCCATAGTTGAAAGAACACATTCCACACTAATTGAACACTTAAGACTTTTACGCGATATTTACCCCAAAGAAAGCGATTTAATGGACTATGCTATAATAGGTTATAATAACTCGATCCACAGTGCGACAAAATATACTCTCTTTGAATTGACGTTTGGACATACAAATTCGAGAGACCCCAATGAAATCTTTTTAACCCCTAACTTTTATTCAGACTACGTTAATAACCATAAAGAAAAATTAGAACACGTATATAATAAAGTAAATGAAAAATTAGTCGAAAATAAACAGAAAGTAGTAGATAAGAAAAATACCAATGGAGATACTAATCCAGAATTTAAAGTAGAACAAATAGTTTTAAGAAGAATCCTAAAAGAGAAACAAAAAGATAAGGTGTTTTAGGACCGTATAAAATTACTAAAATATTAGATAAGAATAGGGTAGAAATTTCAAGAGAGAAACAAAAATAAGGAAATTACATTAAGTAAAGAAATTATACATATTAAGGAACTAAAAGACCCCTGTTACAGATTCGCCCTCTGCACAGTCACAAGACGAATTGCAGCCCAGTTCTTCAATTTAGACGACAACCCCGGACTTCTTCCTCTTCGTTTAGGCACAGCCCAAATAAAACCGATTTTTGGACATTTATTCAAATTTATGATATTGCTAATATTACAAAAACTTTTTGACTTTAAAGGCTCAATATGAAGAAATTCAAAATACACTATCATTATCCCCACATGTATTCCAATTCAATCAATCATTTCACAATTCGTATCACACAGTCCAAATTTTAGAAAATAAAATTGAGATACAATTAAAACAATTAAATCCGCTTTGGAATAAACGAGAAAAACGATCTCTTTTAACGGTGTAGGCTCAGCATTAAAGTTTCTCACCGGAAATTTAGATTATAACGATGGAGAAAGATATGACAATGCCATTTCATCTTTAACTAATAACCAAGAAAAATCAAATCTTTAATTAATGATCAAATAACTCTATTTCAAACTTCCTTCAGAATTTCGAAAATAACTCTAAAATATTAGCTCACAATCAATATATTCTAAAAACCGAATCGAGGAGATTTCAAAAGAAATTAAAAATTTAAGTATTGACAAAGTAGAAACTTTTCATTATTTTGCTCTAGAAAGATTAGCTTTGCAATTTTCCACAAATTTTCAGATTCTATATGATCTATTGGAACGAATCGAAGTTGCTATTACTTTTCTAAATTAAATATTTTTCATAATGCTATGGTAGAACCCCATGAACTATTTTCTGAACTAACCACAGCCAGTAAACAGTTACAAGGCAAGAAATTCCCATTCGAAGTGACAGTACTCAATACGTTGCTATTCGAAAAATCATCAATATTAAAAGCTACAGCAAAGATAACAGTATAGTGTTTATTTTGGAAGTACCAATTGTTGAAATGGACGATTTTATCTATTATCATTTGTATCCACTACCTACTCCACATCAGACTTCTTTTAAGATGATCATCCCTAGTGCAAAATACCTTTTGTTAAACGACCACACCTATGCAGTTTCTGACACAAATTGTTATGAAGTCACTCAGGCAGAATTCATTTGCCATCAACTACAAACATCAAAAATTACTTCAACAGCACCATGTGAAATTGAATTAATAAGATACGCCGATAATATACGTAATTGTCACCAAATACCGGTGAAGATAACCACAAAGAAGATTCAAAACTGGAGAAGAACAAATGGATCATCGTAGTGCCTCATAATTTAGTTGTTATATACAAGTGCGGAAAAGTGAAAAACAGCATTCCTATAAACGGTAGCTATTTGCTAGAACTTAAAGATTCTTGTGAAGTGTCAATCGATGAAGTAGTGTTAAAAACTTTTGTTAATGAAATTTCTAGTTATAAGAATATTGTATTACCACGCTTAGAAGTTTATGCCAATAATTCAAAAATGCCAAACTTTGACCTTAAACCTTTAGAAATAGATCCGATACATCTCAATGAATTAAATGAGGTCTATCGAGTTTTAGAAAATGAAAACTAGAATTAAGTAAATTAGAAAGTCCTGTAATCAATTTTAAGAATATTAGCTTTTATACGATAATTTTGTATGTCACTATTATTTTTCTGATATTATATTTAATTTATAGATATTTTTTAAAGAAGTCAATAGCTAAACATGTAAACGAAGATAGCACAGAACATGAGACAAGGAACTTTCCTGGACTTTCGAACTCTGGTTCCCCATAGTTCTCATTTAGGGCCGGAGGAGTTATGTATTTCAAATGAATTAGATAAGGAAGTAGTATAAATAGAGGTAACGCTAGGCTTAGAGATTAGATCATGTATGACATCAGTGTTGTAATGTTCTCACGCTAATAAAAATTTTTAAAAAACCTTTTTTGAGAGTGATAAACATAATTTGCACCAATTCTGTTCTACGCTTATCCTATTGATTTTTCCTTTTTTGAAATACATCACGGAGTATACAAGGATTGGATTATACCCGTGGTAAGTGCGTTTTGATTTAGAAATTTACTATACCGTTCGACGTCGCCTAATTCTGAAATGATTTTATAGCTTTCGTTACCGCCTGATATTTCTACCGCCCACTACTTAGTTTCCCTTCTCCTGTCTATATTAATGGTTTATTCCCCTGATTATTGGTTGCTATCCGCTGATTCCGAGGTACTGTTTGGGTTGCTGCCATACTGTTTAATTACATACCATCTTGACTGTTCCACCTCTGGCACGGATTAATTTTTGTGAGATTGGTATAAGGCGTTATGGTAACTACATCTATACTGTGACTTATGATACCTGTTAAACGTCCGTAATTTAACTGGATGTGTACTAAATTCCTATTCTATTTATTCTAACATATACACACATATTTACAATAGCCCGGAGCACAACATTTGATGTATCTGTTTAGTTCTGTCACTCGTTAGTAAACCCTTCCTCGCCACGCAAACATGATGCGGATTACATTTTACTACGTGAAATATCTTTAACTGTTTAATAGTAAGCAATTTTATTCTAAAAAAAGAAGACAATATTTTATACAGGTGCTGATAGTACAAATATTTTATTTACTACTTTAGTGTTGCAGTATACTTTGTAAAGCAATGCTCCGTGAAAACGTTTTCATTCGTGCCTTAGGCTACAGGCATAGTCATTAAACGCATGCATCAATATCACTTATTTGTTAAGATTCACTCAATTGCCTGAAAGATGCGGAAAGTGTTTAGCGTTTTGATAAACTGTTAATATATGTCTATATTGTTGAGTTTTTTTATTACTTGGGTGGAGGTATTAAAATGTTTACTAGACAGACTAACGCTCTGTCCTAATCATTCCTTTATTAATTATTACATGGTTGTCTTTATTTCAGCACAGCGATTTATTATGTTCGGGTTATCGTATACTACCCACCCCAATCTCCGATTGGTCTAGCACGGCAAATCCGTTCGGTAGTGATACGGGAAACTACCGTAACATTATGGTAACAACCGTAATACCTCCACTTGTGCGATGAGAAACCTGAAAAACTTAACAAAAAACCAGACTCCTGATGGAGGTCATCAAAGCGACGCAGAAAGGATATAGTTATTTTTACAGCTTAGTCGGACGTTCCGTTGCAGCCCAATAACTGGTTATAGTTGACCTCTGCTGGTTCACATGCACACCATGCTAACCATTTCATATAAGCTTCTGGTAATACTTTCAAATAAATCGAAAATATCATTTCAGAAAGCTCAGGTTGCCAATAACCGAATACATTTTCAACGCTGTATCAAACATCGAGATAGATTGAAGCCCTTTAACTTATATTAAATATACTCATAAAAATCTACAAGGCGATGAATAAGTAATCATTTCAATTTAGAAAGTAGTCGAAATTGTTAATGAAAATTCGCGAATGACAGTGGATATAGTGGTAAAATTTAATTACATAAGAATGAAAATATCAACCTACAGGAACGGCACGTAACAATGTGTATAAATATTTTGCAATACTTAACAATTTTTTGCGGTTTCTTGGTTTAAAGATTGGTTGACATATAGGAATTTAAAAATATTGTTAATTGGGTGAATCGCTGCAATATTGAATTTACACAAACATCCACAAGATAATTAAACAGGTACTTCAACTTCGAATTTCTTAGCCAGTTGATTAACAGGTGTATCCTTGCCCTCATACGTACATAATATGCTTTTTCTTCTTATTTTTAAGTAACGCATGTTTTCGAATTCACAGTTTCATAGTTGGTTTACACGTCACTGGCGATTTCTTTTGCAGTCGTTAAAATATCTTTATAACTCTTTTAAAGAAGAGAAAACCAATTCTAAAATTTACAAAAATCTTATATATCTATATTAGGATTTTGTGAAAGTTTATACGCTACGTTAATTCTGCTTAAAATTTCATACCAAAGCAAAACGCTACATTACATGTGATTTTCCAATGCTCCACCCGAAGGTAATACATTGGCCAGGAGGCGAGTCTTTTTTTACCTGGAAAATTTGGAATTTTGCCGAACCCTTGCTGTTCCAAGCAAGGTAGGGATCTTTAACGTGCGTGACAACACTCACACACGGGACCTCCATTTTACCTCTCATCCGAACGAGGGACCGTGTGGGGTTCGAACCCGGGACCTTGGGCGTAGTAGTCACACACATACCACTACGCTACGGAGCCGCCCAGCAAAACGCTACAACTGGAATTATATTTAGAAATCATAGTCCAGAATTTGCTTGTTGTCATCGTTTCACTCTTATTTTGTCCAAAATAATTTCTATGAGAGCATCATAAATGTTGGGTAAATCGTACCTTAGAAGTTTTACAACATACATACGAGTTTCTCAACGAGTTGTATTAGTACGTTTAACAGTTAGGGAGGTGATATGTTGTTCCAATATTGCCCATCTAGATGTAGAGGAAAAAAATATACAAAAATTTATTGAATTAATGTAAAAAACTTGCAAAATTCTCCAGATTGTTTTCCATCATCGTTAACAATTAAATTTAGGGAATACTTTGAGGTTTGCAATTAAAATTCGTTTTTCGACATCTAAGAAAGTTTAAATCCGAAAATTTAACAGGCATTCAAATTGCAGACAAAAAACCGCTAAATAATCGTAGTCCCAAATTAGAAAAAGTTTTAACAAGATATTTTGAAAAATTTGAAGCAGCACATGAAAAATCAAAGCTTAATTATGATTTAAGACAACGTGAAGTTAATTACTCACACGGAAATAAAGTCTGGTGAAGAAATCTTGCTCTTCCAGACGCAATGAAATATTTTAACTCCAAATTGGCACCCAGATTTATAGGTCCACTCGCAATTGTGAACAAAGTTTCTACAAATATGTGGAATTAGTTGCTGACTCTAGACAATCCAGGGGGATTTGGCATGTAAAAGATATAAAACCGGTTGCGATCTGTAATGATAAAGAGGCGAAAAGTTGGAGAAATCATTCTATTTCAAAAAGTTAATGTAACATGGTGGTGTGAATTGGAGGAGATAAATCCGCGAATTTATCCGGACAACTTTCCTAGTTATGCACTACTCTCACTATCATTTACTGTTGATGTTGTTGCAATCTTTCTCTAGGTTATTCATTTTCACGGGTGTTACAGTGTCACCATTACCAAAACGTGATAATGCTGTACCAACGGTGAACGTGGAAGATTGAGAGCCCTTACTTTAGAACTCAGGCGTCTTGTAGGGTCACATTCTGACAAAGCATGCATTACTGACAATGTTTTGCCAACATTATTACCTAGCGATACTGCAGTTACAGCGGCAATCTATGAGACGAGCACGTTTTGTAAAACACATATTAAGCCACATTGCTTCACAGTTTAAGCATAGTTTATTCCAGAAATGAATTCCTAGCATAAAAATATCAGTATTATTAGCCTGTAAAATAATAACACAATTATTTAAATCTTTTACAGAATAAGATATAACTATATAATCTACTATGGGATTTTAAATGAGGTAATTTTTAAATCAGTAATAGTAACAGAATTAGTATTAAATTCGATCATAAAAGCCACCCGCAGCATACAGTCCGTTTTGTGTTGAAATATCAGCATGCAATTGACAGCCGACGACCTAAGGTAACTTACAAATATAATATTATAAACGAGATCGTCCGACATAATAATAACATACAATGTAAAATATTTTCAATGTAACAACTTACAGACTACTGAAGACATTAGATAACGACAGTCACGTGACAATAATATGATGAAATCACAGGGAAACATTTTCACGTGATCAAATGTATGTTTGAAATAAAAGACCATAATACAATCGCATACCCCTCGAAGGCATAGAAAGTACGGAGATGAATTATAGTTACAGAGTTGACGAATGAAGAACTGTCGTGAACACACTTGACTAACAAATTAGCTTAAATAATTTCAGCGTATTGTTATCCGCAGACTTCATTGAAGACGGGACTGACAGACGAAAACAAGTTGGACAGAATTTCTCTGAGCAACATAGTTGAAATCTCGTTACCTTTTACATTGCGGACTCAGTTTTGGTTTAGGAAGTCTTTCTAGAGTAACCTAAAGGAAAGAAATGGTAACTTATCCTATTGAATATTTTTCATTATAGTGGTACAAAGAAAAGACTCATCAATTATTACAAGACGGTTCCTACACTCCTATAACAAAGGATCCCACTTTAATGCTTGAACGGGAAATTTCAGCACTTATCAAGTCTTCTAATATTCCCAAAACTATCCAAAAACGCATAATACCTCGCGAATCTAAACCACCTCGCCTGTACGGCCTTCCTAAAGTCCATAAACCTGATGTCCCTCTCCGTCCGATAGTTAGCACAATTGACTCGCCAACCTACCATCTGGAAAAATACCTAGCAAATTTCTTAAAACCTTATTCCGGTAACACCCCTACTAATGTTTTAAACTGCACTCATTTCATAGAACTGTTTGCAAATATTGAGCTAGGCCCTAATGATATACTAGTCAGTTTTGACGTAACATCCTTATTTACAAACGTACCTGTAATAGACACTGTCTCCATTATTAAACAACTCCTGCCTCAAGAAAACTAATTTGAGCACCTGGCCCTACTCATAGAAAAATGTTTTACTTCTACCTATTTTTTGTTTTTGACGGACAATTTTACAAACAAACTTCGGGCACACCAATGGGCTCACCTCTGTCCCCTATTGTGGCCAATATATTCATGAAGTCTTTGGAATCCATGGCTCTAGAATTCACAGACCTTAAACCAAAAACTTGGCTCCGTTATGTAGATGACACTTTTGTAATCTGGCCCCATAGACATCAAACGCTTAATAATTTTCTAGATCACATAAATAATCAACATAAAGATATTAAGTTCACTATAGAAATTGAAAGGAACGGAACTCTGCCATTCCTTAACGTTCTGGTAGAGCGCAAACCTAACGGACGACTAGGTCATTCTGTATATCGAAAACCCACACACACACACACAGATAGATACCTACATGCGTCGTCACATCATCACCCCTCACAAAAATCATCGGTAATCAACTCTCTAATCCACCGTGCAATTAAGATTTCACAACCAGAAGACTTGTCTAATGAACTGGCCCATCTTAAAACTAGTCTTATAAAAAACGGCTATCGTAACTCGGATATCGGCAGAGTAATAAACCGACATCTGCATCCTACACGAACCCCCAAACCACGTTGTAATCCCGATACACAATCTTTAGCAATCCTTCCATATATACACAGAGTAACAGGCCGAATTGGCAAAATTCTACGTAAACACAACATCAAAACAATCTATAAACCCACTAATAAAATTTCACAAATATTACCAACCCTAAAAAATTCCGAAAATAGTCTTAAAGCCCCAGGCGTATATAGTATACCTTGCAGTTGCGGTTTAGTATACATAGGAGAAACAGGACGGTCAGTACAGACTAGACTAAACGAGCATAAGCGATGCTTAAGAACAAGCCAGTACAATCGCTCAGCGGTGGCCGAACACCAACATGAAACAGGCCGTACCATCAACTTTGACAAGACGAAACTAATTGCCAGAATTCCAGTTCTCTACAATTGAAAAATTAGAGAATTCATAGAAATCAATAAAAATTTTAATAATCTAAACAAAGACGATGGCTACTACCTTTCCCCTATTTGGAAAACAAGCCTATGTTCACAACAGCGGAACCGTGACGTTCACTGATCCACTACGACACTCCTCTCTATGCATGATCAGTCATGCATCAACCACCACTTTCGCTATTTTCACCAGTTACTTCGCCACAAGACACCTTTTGGCTATGAATAGGCTAGTGAGTCTGCTAGTTTAAGAGTAACTCTTCTCTTTACACTTTAACTTGTCTATTTAATATTATCGTTCTGTACGCGCCATATCTGTCCCCGTTCGGGGCATTCCCTCTCTCCGCGCGAGCGGGTCCGAATAGTTCGCGCTAGTTAAGGCGAGTCGGTCGTCAAGTCTCGTGATAGCCACAACTAATAAAAATAAATCCGCTCTCTTCTTCTAATCCGGCATTGGACTCTTCCTTTCCTGTCTCGCTCCTTTCCTTCAACCCTTGGCCAAAAGCGTTAGTTACAGTGTTTAGTGCCTCTCAAGTGCCAAAGGAACTTTCAGTAAGTGTTTTTTATGCCTTTGTATGATTCTACTCCTATAAACTGTTCTCACCCTCACCCCTTAATAATTACAGTCCACGCTCTATCTCGGAACCCCTTGTTTACGGCTTTTTGCACTCAAGGTGGTTCTATTTGTATCCCGTTACGGAAAACGGGTATTCGATACAAAACATTTGCTCCATCGACCGGATCTAGAACTACGTTCATATCGTTCTCTCTTTCTCGCCTTATCGATTCAAAGACATACAAACGTAGGTCTTTATTAATTTACAAATTCGTAAATAATTTAGTACTTGATAATAGAAACGATTTGAAAGTGTTATCTGTACGTTTCAATTTGTTGTTAAATCGCACGTGCATTCTTTCGAGTTCAAGTTCGTTGCAATTAGATTATTGTTACCATATTCCAATATCAAGATCATTGCACTCCATTCAGAATTTGTTTGTTTACAAACAAGCCGTCCTTTAATACGTACGTTATTTTACTTAACTATTGTTAATTTATTCATAAAGTTCCTAATTATGGCAGAAGGTGATATTTTAAAGAAAAAACTTGAAGACTATTTCGCGCGCTTAACCGAAATTGCCGGTTATGTTCGTACCGCAACCCGTTTAGCTGCCGTAGAAGCGAGATATCTACGTATGCAAAGTATTGAACGACAACTAGATGTTGTCTACGATAAAATTTTAACTTATAATTCGGTTGTTGACGAAAAGGATGAGATTAAAACTCAAAGTTCTTCGTTTGACAATCTGTTAGACGTTATTCGTACGCGGTATTTAGATATCAAACAAAATGCATCCAAATCGGTTGATGATACTTCAACTAATCACTCTCAAACTTCTGTAAGTTATTTAAAACCTCTAAGTATAACCCACTTTGATGGATGTGTAGAAAACTGGCAAAATTTCATTTCGCTTTACAAGAGTCTGGTTCATGAAAACGACCAAATCCCGCTAATTCGTAAGTATCACTATTTGCGTAGCTATCTTAAGGGTGAAGCTCTCGCCCTAATTTCGGATCTAGCCCTTGAGGCTGATTTGTACCAACAAGCTTTTGATAAGCTAGAAGAACGCTATAACTCACCCCGTAGAATTACTAGCTATTATTTAAATAAAATATTACAATTTAAATCATCTGGATCTCTCTCAAACTTCATCAATATTCACTTTAACGCTGTTAACACATTGAAGGCGGCGGATAAAGTCGAAGATTTGGCCCACTTTATACTATTTTCGTTGTGTTACCGTAATCTTGAGTTCAAAACGCAAAATGCTTTTGATCTAAAAGTAGGTTCCGAAGTGCCTACTTGTTCTCAGCTCTTCGATTTTTTATCGTTGCAAAGCAAAACCTCTGAGCTTTATGACGATATGAAAAAAGATAGGGTTATTAAACCTAATGCGCATCCTCGTTTCAAATCCAACTTCAATCAGTCCCTCTTAATGAAAAGTTCGCAAAATGCCGCTACGGCTAAAGCTGCCCGAGTTTCATGCCCGTGCTGTGGTGAAGCTCATAAAATTTATGGTTGTTCAACATTTCAAGCACTTAATATTGCCGATCGTTATTCCACTATTAAAACTTTAAATTTGTGCTTTAAATGCTTTGGTAATCATACTCGAGGTTGCAATTCTGAAGGTAAATGTAAAGTTTGCCATTCCTCATATCACCATACTTTGTTGCATAAACCCCTACCCAACGAGGTGGTGCATAATTCGGAAAAATCCTCTACTGCAATAGCACCCGAAATAGTTTCGGCTTGTAATGTTTCGAATTCTCATGAAAGTTATACTGTGCTGTTGGCAACAGTGCAGGCTTTTATTTTAGATATAAACCAGGATTTACAACCCGTAAGGTGCGTTTTTGATTTTGGATCTCAAATAAACGCAATTACGAGTACATGTGTTCAACCTTTGGGTCTTCAGCGTACTAGGGATTCCCGCCAAGTTAGTGGAATTTCCGACGCTTTAATAAAGTCCAAGGGGACTGTTTGTTGCACAGTCTATTCTAAATATTCTCAAAATAGAATTCAATTCAAGGCTTCAATATTTCCTAAAATAACAGGAAATATACCGGGTAGTTCATTGCCCATTTCTGTTTATAATAAATTTAAAAATATGCAAATGGCTGATAAATGTTTCCATCAATCCTTGCCCGTAGAAATTCTTCTAGGTGCCGAGATATGTGCCGAAGTACTGTTTTCCGAACATTCCGCTATTATTCCTGGCCGCCCTTTGGCGATTCAAACCATGTTTGGTTACGTGCTGCTCGGTCAAGTTCCGTGTATTAACCCTACGGTTAATGCTACTTCACTTTTATTCAATCTGATTCTATAGATAAAGAAATAAGAAATTTCTGGGAATTGGAAGAAATTAAAATTCCCATGGAAACCTCCCAGAAGATGTGTTTTGTGAGACGCATTTTCTCGCAACCCACTCGCGTGACGATTCTGGTCGTTACACGGTTGCTCTTCCTTTCAATCATAGTATTGAACCGCTTGGTAAAAATCGTCGGGCCGCTTATAATTGCTATTTAAATTTAGAAAGGCGTCTTTACTCTCTCCTGAAAAGCTAAATGCTTATAATGGCTTTTGCAGGAATATTTTGATCTTGGTCACATGTCCGTTGCCAAAACCCCTCCGATTATGTACTATCGCATCATGCAGTTTCTAAAATAACAAGTAGCACTACGAAGCTACGCGTTGTTTTCAATGGTTCTGCTACTGATTCATTAGGAATTTCTCTTAATGACAGGTTATATTCTGGCCCTAAACTACAAGGAAATCTACCCGAAATAATATCCGCATTTCGTTGTCACAAAATTGTTGTTTGTGCGGACATCCAAAGGATGTACCGTCAGATTCTGGTTTGTTCCTCGGATCGTCAATTCCAGCACATTTTTGGCGATCTACTTCTCAAGAAAATATTTGTGAATATGAACTCAAAACTCTCACGTATGGGTTAGCGCCCTCCGCATTTCTGGCTCAAAGAGTACTTCAGCAATTAGTAATTGACGAGGGTAAATCTTACCCTATGGCCTCCGAAGCTATTATGCATCACACATACATAGACGATGTAATTTTTGGTGCCTGTAGTGTCACAGAAGCGAGACAGCTACAGCACGAGCTTATTAAGCTTCTCTCTCTCGGACAATTTCATTTGCGTAAATGGTCAAGCAATGCCGTGGAATTGTTACAAGATTTTGAAAAGGCGGAATTAGAAACTCTTATTACGTTCTCTGATCAAGTGAGCGGTATAAAAATATTAGGTTTAGTTTGGAATCCTTTATTAGACGTATTCACTTATAACGTAATTCCCTTTGAAGGCCCGTTTAATAAACGCGCCGTACATTCTTATATGGCTCGTATATTTGACCCGTTAGGTTGGTTAACCCCGGTAATTTTTATTGTCAAACACCTGTTACAACGGCTTTGGTTACAACAATTAGGTTGGGATGATGTCCCCGACCATAATTGGTGTTCTGAATGGCAAGATTTTTGTAACCAAGTTACAATATTATTGCAGCTAAAAATTCCTCGTCTTTTGTCTCCATTCACGGGAACCTACAGATTGTTAGGATTCTGTGATGCGAGCGAAAGGGGTTACGGCGTTTGCGTCTATTTACATATAATTTGTGGTGATTCAGTGAATTGCAACCTAATTCAAGCTAAGAGCAAGGTTGCTCCTCTAAAATATTTAAGTATCCCCCGCTTAGAACTTTCGGGTGCCCTTTTATTAGCGAAATTAATTCATTCAATTACTTTAAATAAATTTTCTTACCCAATTTTGGAAACGAAACTATTTTCTGATTCTCAAGTAGTACTAACCTGGCTACAGACTTCTTCATATTTGCTCAAGCCATTTGTGGGAAATCGAGTTAGCCAAATTCTGGAATATACTACTATTTCTCAGTGGCGTCATATTTGCGGGGAAAATAATCCCGCAGACGTGGCTTCAAGAGGTCTTTCTCCACTTCAACTATTGCACAACGAATTGTGGTGGCATGGTTCGTGCAATTTCAATTACGATTTTATCAACCTCAACAGCTCTTTCCTCCTATAGGGAAGTTCCCGAATTGAAACAAATTCCTGTCTCGCTTATTGCTACAGAACAAAATGAATTTTGTGATTTTATGGAGCGATTCTCTTGTTTATCTCATTTGCAATACAGCATGGCCTATGTGAATCGGTTTATTCACAATTGTCGCCACCCCCAAGAAAAAATGTTAGGCCCCATTTCCTGCGACGAATTCCGAAATGGTCTGATGATTTGTGTAAAGTTGACTCAACGTCAGTTTTTTACTTCAGAATTATTATTATATGAAAAAAATAAGGATCTTCCTCTCTCGTTTAGAAAGTTATCGCCCTTTATTGATTCCCAAGGCTTGTTTAGGGTGAGCGGTCGCTTGAAACATTCTCAGTTGCCCTATACTAGCAAGCATCCTCTATTATTGCCTAAACGGGCGAACTTATCTAAATTAATTTGCAAACATTATCACTTACATTCAGGCCCCTCTATGACACATTCTCTTATTCTCCGAACTTATTGGATTTTTGGTCTGCGCTCTTTAGTTCGGCAAACTATTTACCATTGTTTGTCCTGTTTTCGATTAAACGCTAAGCCCCCTCAGCCAATAATGTCCGATCTGCCTTCTTCTCGTGTACAATTAACTCGCGCATTTGCTCACGTCGGAATTGATTTTGCTGGCCCCTTTTTAACGAAAGCTTCGTTAAATCGAAATTCTTCTAATCGAAAATCTTATCTATGTGCCTTTGTTTGCATGTGCACCAGAGCTGTGCATTTAGAGCTGGTTTCTGAACTTTCTACAAACGCCTTTATGGCATCCTTTAATCGTTTTGTTTCTCGTCGCGGCGCTCCTGATTCCATTTATTCAGACTGTGGCAAAAATTTTATTGGCTCCGCTCGCATGCTGAAGGAGGCCAGTGAATTTTTGCGTCAAAATCATGAGGAAATATTTTCTGCAATGGCTGTTCTTCAAGTTATGGCAATTTAACCCCCATATGCACCTAATTTTGGTGGCATTTGGGAAGCTTGCGTAAAATCCGCAAAAGCCTTATTACTGCGAACTATCGGTCATCAGGTCCTCACATTTGAGGAGCTCACAACTATATTTGCTCGTATCGAAGCCGTGTTGAATAGCCGACCTCTAGCTTTCTACTCCTTGGACGCTACTGATAGCCCTGATTACCTAACCCCTGGTCATTTTCTGATTGGGGTCCAATTCTGAGTTTGCCAGAAATCACTCTTCCCGAGAGTATCAAATTACATTCACGTTGGCAACGCTTATGTCAAATCATTCAATCTTTCTGGCGCCGGTGGTCGAACGAATATTTACTCACACTCACGCAGCGGACAAAGTGGAACCGTTCCTTGGATAACGACTTGAAGGTGGGTCATATGGTTTTCTCCTAGGAATAAATACCTCGCCTTTGTCATGGCCGCTAGGCCGTATCGAAAGCTATTTCCCGGTCGCGACGGAGTTACTCGTGTTGTTTCAGTAAAACGTCTCGTGGTACCTTCGTTCGTCCCGTGAATAAAATTCTTCCCTTCCTTTAGAAAAGTAATGCTCAAATTTTCGTTAGGATATTTTTAATTTTTTACGATTTTAGTCACTCTTTGGTTGTTTTCTTTCTCTTTGTTTTCTTCTCCCCCACCCGAGTATCGGCGGGTTAACCGTACTCTGCGGCTAGGAGGAAATGCCTAGCTCTAATTATATTTCGTTTTTTTTGTAAAAATTTTTCTTAATTTTAGGTGGGCGGTATGTACGCGCCATATCTGTCCCCGTTCGGGGCATTCCCTCTCTCCGCGCGAGCGGGTCCGAATAGTTCGCGCTAGTTAAGGTGAGTCGGTCGTCAAGTCTCGTGATAGCCACAACTAATAAAAATAAATCCGCTCTCTTCTTCTAATCCGGCATTGGACTCTTCCTTTCCTGTCTCGCTCCTTTCCTTCAACCCTTGGCCAAAAGCGTTAGTTACAGTGTTTAGTGCCTCTCAAGTGCCAAAGGAACTTTCAGTAAGTGTTTTTTATGCCTTTGTATGATTCTACTCCTATAAACTGTTCTCACCCTCACCCCTTAATAATTACAGTCCACGCTCTATCTCGGAACCCCTTGTTTACGGCTTTTTGCACTCAAGGTGGTTCTATTTGTATCCCGTTACGGAAAACGGGTATTCGATAACAAAACACGTTCTTATTTTTTATATATTTAAAAAAAAATATTATTTTATTGTTCTAAGTAAGCGAAACGTCGGCCTTAATTTACAAAATGACACGGTCCCAACCCGGAACCATAAATAATTATAATGACTCCGGCCGTGAAAGCCTCCAACAATATAAACAATATTAGGGTTTGAGCATTGTTCGGCTTGATTTGAATTTTACCCGAACTGCTAGCCGAGTCTATGGCATTTCAGCCCAAACTTGGAACTGAGCTAAATTTTTAAAATTTCCGTACCGAGCTAACTCAGAGTGGCACTCAACTTGACTCACGTCTATTTCTAGAACGTAAGTAGTGCAAAATATAAACATAACTAACAGCTAAAGACAAATACTTATTAATTGTATTTTTTTATTTATTGAAGCATTTTAAAACTTTAAACATATTTTTCTCTAGTCCTCTTAATTTGGAAATATATTTTCAGCAGAAATGTAATTTTTTGATTTTTATCCCAAAATGATTGTGGTTGTAACACAAAACAAATTGCATATAGAAGCTTCGGCAACGACATCGCCATCAAATTTTTGTATCCTGGGTGCTTTTTTTAACAGTCAAAATAATCAAAATCACAGAGGGATAGCTAAGTAGGGCACCAATAAAGTCTAGAATAAATACAGAATATATATATATATATATATATATATATATATATATATATATAGTGTTGCGAGCTTCTACTAGGCAACCCATCAAACACACAAGCGCTGTAGACTCTGCATACTTTTCAGGATACGAGAATTCTTCTAGCAATCAATTACATACAAACGCTCGGGGCACAGCGTATTCTCAAGGATTCTAGAGTTCTTCTAGAAATTACGGGAGCATGAGTCATCCTTGTAATCCAGAGTATATATAAGACCGCTAATGAATGCAAGAGTCAGTCTATTCTTGAATGTCTAATATAAATTATATCGTGTACAGTAAGCGTAGTTGAGCTTTTAGAAGTATTACATAAATGTGATATGCTGTGTCTAATGTACATGCAGCTTGTAGTATACATAAATAAATAGAAGTGTATAAATAAATAGTTATGTTAGTGGTTAATGGACTTATGGTAGAGGAGTTAGTTTAAGAAGATATTAGTGCTTGTCAATTCATTAGTGTAGTAGTGCTTCATTGTTAAGTGGACTGAAAACATCTATAAATAAGGCATATACTGTTAATTAGACTTGTGAACAGTAAGTAATAAAGACGTTTGTTATTACTTGTTTTAAATTAAAGAAACGCGGTAGTAGTAGCCCGCTACACTGGTGTCAGGCATTTGTGGGGTATATAGTGATTAATTTAAAACACAAGTCTAAAGACATTTAAGTAGTTTGCATATGCCAGTTACAAGAAGTCAAAATAAGATGGAGGCAGAAACTTTAATGAATTTCCTCAAGGATTTTAAATCCGGTATGGAGAAAAGGTCGGCTAAACTAGAATTGACACTTAGTGAAAATGCTGAGAGAATGGAGGAGAGGTCGGCTAAACTAGAATTGACACTTAGTGAAAATGCTGAGAAAACGGAGGAGAGGTCGGCTAAACTGGAAGTGACACTAAATGAAAAGTTTACGGAAAATGCTGCGAAAATGGAAGCAAAGTTGAATGAAAATACAGCTACGCTAGAACAAAGATTGATGGAAAGCTCCATTGCATTGAAAGAAGATTTCACTGAACGGGTAAAAACAGTTGAGCAAAAGTTGGACAGTAAATTGGTAAAAATGGAAGAAGATATGATGAGGCTGTAAGAACAGGTGATTTCACTAACAACACGGCCACTTGAAACGGCAAATCAAGTTGTAAATGAGAACATTCCAGATATAAGAACCATGGAAAGAAGCGAGGCCATACCGTCTAAATTTAAAGTGAAACCACCCACATTCGATGGCAAAACACCTTGGCCCACATATTTGAAACAATTTGAAGCTGCTGCAATAGCCAACGGTTGGTGCAACACAGAGAAGGCTATCTCCTTAATAGTGGCCCTGCGGGGGGAGGCTCTTAACATCTTACAAACAATTCCCGATCACCAGCAGAATGATTACGGCCTCTTAACATCAAAGCTTGAGATGAGATATGGAGATGCCCACCTTCAACAGGTTTACCACGCACAAGTTAAGAACCGCTCGCAAAAGACAAGTGAAAGCCTGCAAGAATTCGAAGCTGACATCGCCAGATTAGTTAGATTGGCATATCCAACGGCACCAGATAGTTTTCTCGAACAACTGGCTGTACAAACATTTGTGGATGGCGTTAAAGATGGCGAAATACAGCAAGCGCTACGATTAGCACGGCCAAAGATGTTAGATGACGCACTAGCTCATGCGCTTGAATTTGAAGCAGCTAAGCAGACATCACACAGAATGAGTCACAAAGTTCGGTATGCCTTAGAGAAACCTGATCAAGCGCAGAACAGCATAGAGGAAATAATCAACCGTGTGGAAAAGCTTGAAAGAGGACGACCGCGGAGATGGGGTCTGCGATGCTGGAACTGCGGCGAAGTTGGTCATATACAGGGACGCTGCACTCTAAAGCAAGTCGACGTAAGGGGGCGAACGTCGACAGCACAACGTAGTGCCCCGGAGATTATCATCCGTGCTGCATCGTCAATGGAAAGTCTGGACAGCATTTATATCGATGGTAGAATTAATGGTAGGGTTGTCCGATTACTTGTGGATACAGGAGCGACAAGAACTATTGTGAGACCAGATTTGGTTGGTCGTGGAAAAGTGCTACCTGTATCGGTGTGTCTCCGAACGGCAAGTGGTGAGAAGATTGGTACTCACGGAGAAACTGCCGTTATGTTGACAATTGGGGACAAATTAATTAATCATCGAGTGTTGGTAGCTGATATTACAGAGGAAGTGATCTTGGGAATGGATCTCATGAAAGAATATGGGTTTCATGTAAACATGAAAGAAAATGTGCTACGGATAGATGATGATGAGATTCCATTTCAAGGTACGAGTAATCAGACGATGCATGTTCGAATGATTTGCGATATGAAAATACCCGAGAAAGCGGAAATGATAGTAATGGGACGCCCGGATGATACGCTTCGGGAAGGACAAGTATGCATGATGGAAGCAACTGAATCGGAATGGGTCAGGAGGATTACTGATTGGAAGAACGCTGGTAAAGTTTCGAAATATGGTACCAGTAAGGGTGCTGAACATTAATCCGCATACGGTGACCCTGAAGAAAGACACGATTGTGGGAAGTTGCATTCCAGTATGCCATATTAAACGTTGTGTGGACGACATGAAAGATAAACCAGCCAACGGCTGCTCACAGAAATTGCTGGATATGTTAATCCCTTCGAGTCAAGGATTAAACGGCGACCAACTGGGCAAGGTAAAAGAGCTGGTCGGACGATATCGAAATGTGTTTGCACTGGATGATAGTGAGAAAGAAAGGACGAATGTTGTGCAACATAAGATCAACACTGGAGATGCGCAACCGATAAGACAACACCCCAGGCGGCTTCCTTTGGCAAAACGTAAGGAAGCCGAGCAAATTATCACCGATATGGAAGAACAGGGAGTGATTGAACCCTCGAATAGTCCATGGGCATCCCCGGTAGTACTTGTTAAGAAAAAGGACGGGACGACAAGGTTTTGTGTAGACTACCGGCGGCTTAACAATGTGACAAAGAAAGATAGCTATCCTTTGCCCAGAATTGATGACACCTTGGATACTCTATCCGGATCCAAATGGTTTTCGACCTTGGACTTGAAAAGCGGATACTGGCAGGTAGGCTTGGAGCCAAACGACAAAGAGAAGACTGCGTTTACAATTGGAACTGGATTATGGCAGTTCAAGGTCATGCCATTTGGATTATGCGATGCCCCTGCTACTTTTGAACGATTGATGGAGTCGATACTGCGTGGACTGTCTTGGAAGACTTGTCTGGTGTACCTAGACGACGTGATAGTGTTAGGCCGGTCTTTTGAGGAACACCTTAAGAACCTAGAGGAGATATTCCAAAGATTACGGGGGGCAAACCTTACATTGAGCCCCAAGAAGTGTCACCTGTTTGGAAAAGAGGTGAAATACCTAGGACATGTCGTTTCGGAGACCGGAATAAGAGCTGACCCTGACAAAATAAAAACGGTACAAGAATGGCCTACACCAGCAGATATACACCAACTACGCAGTTTTCTAGGATTGTGCACATATTACCGACGGTTTATACTTGGGTTTGCGAACATTGCCAAACCGTTAACGAAATTAACCGAAGATGGACAAGAATATGATTGGAATGACGACTGCCACAGTGCATTTGAACAGCTGAAACGGCTGCTAGTTACAGCACCAATTTTGAGTTATCCACGGATGGAGGAAATTTGTGTTGGATACCGATGCCAGTAACACAGCTATAGGAGGCGTTCTTTCTCAAGTGCAGGACGGACAAGAAAAAGTTATTGGGTATTTCAGCAAGGTCTTGTCGCGGCCAGAAAGGAACTATTGTGTGACAAGAAGGGAGCTGTTGGCCGTCGTCAAATCCGTAGAGCACTTTTATAAGTACTTATACGGCCGTAAATTCCTGTTGAGAACAGACCATGCTGCACTAAAATGGTTATTGCAGTTTCGAAATCCTGAAGGGCAAGTGGCAAGGTGGATAGAGCGGCTGCAGGAATATGACTTTGATACAGAACATCGTGTAGGAACTAGCCATCGGAATGCAGACGCTCTATCAAGGAGACCTTGTCCGGTGGACTGTAATCATTGCTCCAAGATGGAAGAGAAAATAAGTGTCATCCATAGAATGACGGTAACCGATGATACTTGGCAACCCGAAAGAATGCGAGAAGACCAGGAGAATGACGCCGAATTGGGACGAATTATTGAGTGGAAAAATAGAGGACAACGACCAGCTTGGGAAGAAATTAGTATTTTAAGTAGGAGCATGAAGGCATACTGGGCACAGTGGGACTCCTTGATGATGGAAAATAGAATCTTGAAACGACGGCTGGAATTTGAAGATGGCACTAAGAGACTTCAAGTGATAGTGCCGAGAAGCAGAGTGCCGGAAGTGTTGCAGCACTTGCACGATGGTATTTCCGGAGGGCACTTTGGCGTGAAAAGAACTCTCGAGAGAGTGAGAGAAAGATTCTATTGGCTGAACTGCAAAGATGATGTGAAGGAGTGGTGCCGGAAATGTGAATTGTGTGCCTCTGCAAATGGCCCGGTCTCAAAACGGAAAGCCCCAATGAGACAGTATAACGTGGGGAATCCTTTTGAGAGGGTAGCCATTGATATAGCTGGTCCGTTTCCTGAATCAGAGAAGGGAAATAAATACATCTTGGTTGCAATGGATTATTTTACCAAATGGCCGGAGGCATATGCTATACCTAACCAAGAAGCCGAGACGGTTGCAGATGTACTAGTGAAGGAGTTGTTTTGTCGCTTTGGAGTTCCGTTGGAATTACACTCCGATCAAGGTCGGAACTTCGAATCAGAATTGTTTCAAAATGTCTGCAAGCATCTTGGAATCAGGAAGACTAGAACCACGCCACTTCATCCCCAATCGGATGGAATGGTTGAAAGAATGAACAGGACGTTAGGGAAGTACCTGGCCAAAGTTGTCTCTGAACATCAACGAGACTGGGACCAATATCTACATTTGTTCCTACTGGCGTACCGATCTTCGGTACATGACAGCACAGGGTACTCGCCCGCATGCGTAATGCTAGGACGTGAATTGCGGCTACCATGTGATCTACGGTTTGGATTTAAGCCTGGAGAAGAGATCGCAGGTGAAGATTACGTTAGTAAGCTTCGTGAAAGATCAAATAGTATTCACGAAAACGTCCGAAAGAATATACAGGCAGCAAGCGATCGAATGAAATCACAATATGACACGAGAGCACAAGAAGGTGGTTATCAACCTGGAGATTTAGTGTGGCTGTACAATCCACAAAGAAAACGTGGATTGTCGCCAAAACTACAAAGACAATGGGAAGGGCCGTACGAAGTGTTAAAAAGGATTAATGATGTAGTGTACCGGATCAGAAGATCCCCCCGTGGTAAACCGAAAGTGGTACACTTTGACCGTTTAACATCCTACGCTGGCAACAACCAGGAAGGCTCGAATAATGATAATGGTGTTCGGCAAGTTATTAATCATGAGCCAAATGTAGATTTTGAGAGCTTTATGGCGGCGTATGGTGGTTCCGCTAAAGCGAGATTTGGCGTTGTTGTTGAAAACAGCAAGATCTGTTTAGAGCACCAGAAGAGTATTCCCTTGCACATTGCGTAGCTCAAGATTTGGCAATGTCAAGGGAATAGCTGTTGTTTTCAAGAAAAGTTTGGATGTGTGGATGAATTAGTAAAACAGCAGCCAACTGTAGGAAAAGCTTTGGTTCTTCAAGATAAAAATCGTTATGTTTACTATCTGGTCACCAAAAATTCTTCATGGCAGAGACCTAGTTATGGACATCTATGGGAGGCTTTGCTAAATCTTAAGGCGCAGATGATGGAAAATGGAGTAACGAGACTAGCGGTGCCCAAGCTGGGCTGTGGACTGGATCGCTTAGACTGGAGGATAGTCCGAAATATGCTAGAAGTAGTTTTCCAGGGAACCAACGTCCAGGTTCTTGTTTGTTGTTATCAACCGGTTGCCTACCAAGACCAAGAAAAGAGTGTTGACTGTTATTTCCAACGACGTGGTGGATGCACCAGAGGAGATAGCTGCCGATACCGTCATCAGTCATCGAATTGGCGCCAAAATGTATCTACAGTTACGAGACGTAACGGTTTTAAAGAGGGGGCAGTGTTGCGAGCTTCTACTAGGCAACCCATCAAACACACAAGCGCTGTAGACTCTGCATACTTTTCAGGATACGAGAATTCTTCTAGCAATCAATTACATACAAACGCTCGGGGCACAGCGTATTCTCAAGGATTCTAGAGTTCTTCTAGAAATTACGGGAGCATGAGTCATCCTTGTAATCCAGAGTATATATAAGACCGCTAATGAATGCAAGAGTCAGTCTTTTCTTGAATGTCTAATATAAATTATATCGTGTACAGTAAGCGTAGTTGAGCTTTTAGAAGTATTACATAAATGTGATATGCTGTGTCTAATGTACATGCAGCTTGTAGTATACATAAATAAATAGAAGTGTATAAATAAATAGTTATGTTAGTGGTTAATGGACTTATGGTAGAGGAGTTAGTTTAAGAAGATATTAGTGCTTGTCAATTCATTAGTGTAGTAGTGCTTCATTGTTAAGTGGACTGAAAACATCTATAAATAAGGCATATACTGTTAATTAGACTTGTGAACAGTAAGTAATAAAGACGTTTGTTATTACTTGTTTTAAATTAAAGAAACGCGGTAGTAGTAGCCCGCTACAATATATATATATATATATATATATATATATATATATTGATTTTGAGCCGAGCGTTGTTGTGAAGCAGTATAGCGTCTCGAGTCGAAGATCGCACTTTTTTGACGATATCTAAAGTTTACTTTGTTTAAAAGTTTACTTCGTCTAAAAGTTGACAAAAGTTTGTGTCATTTACAGTATAACAGTTTTAGAGCAAAACTTATTTGAATCAAAAATACGCTGTCGAGAACCATTCCAACCGAGTGTCCAGTTTTATCTTTAGCAGGTGAGAATTTTTCATTCTTTCGTCACCCAGTACTCACCAGTTTAGCTTCCACGTTTCCAAGTTTCATTGCAAGTAACGATACGGCGCGAGAGAGTATCCTTTCAGCCTGGTAACGATTCAGTAGCCATTACTACACTTCGAGACGCTTGTGTTTATGATCTTCGGTGAAAAATCGAAATCCCAGATCTTCAACAATTAGTACATGAGAACTGCCATAGTCTATTCTAATCTTAGAAGCAATTTCAGCAACCGCTAATTAGCGGTCATTTTTAATAAGAACAACGTACGTGGATTTCATCTTCACTGCTTTTCATCTTTTTCAAAATTGTGAGACATTTGTGCACTCGAGCTTCTAAGGCGCTGTCTTCAAAATACCCATTAATTCTTTTAAAAATTTCAGACAGTTTTGCACCCTCTCGCAAAAGGTATTGTAATAATTCATTCCGCAAATCACTAAGGTGGCTCTTGTGCTCATTGCGATGATGACTAACGAGACCGTAGCGTGATGTCGCGTACAGAAGTAATCCCCCCAATCATTCTTACCTACAACGTTACACAGCTGCGCTCATTCCCCATTCACCTCACAAAATACTAAACAAACTTAGGTTTTTGCTTGATTGACCCCTCGTATCTAGGGAGTGTAACAAAAATATTTTAAAATTTATAAAGCTTGCCATTTATAATTGTTAAGTTTCATAATACGTTGTGCTTATAAGCAGAAAATCGGTTGAAAATGAAAAGAACGGAAACGCAAACCTCGACCGTAAATCGCTTTAAATAATAATGCGAAAGAATAAAACGTTTAGCTTTTAGTTTTTAAATGGGTTGTGTTTCTCTGTTACGAAGCACAATGAGAAAGGAGGGTTTTCTACAATAAAATCAAAGAGATGCTGCAATAAAGTTTCTCGAAACGCTTGATAACGTTCTGCAAGTTAAAGGATGCAATTACGTTTATAAATTGGCAAAACATGTCAGTTTTTAAGCGACGGAGCATTTAACTTGATAGCGAAAAGCTTGGTGGGTAATAGTAGGTTTGATTATTTTATCCACACGTGAATAAGGCTAAAATTAAAACGAATAGCTTATTAAAATTGAAAACACGGTTGGTTTTGTGGCTTTTTGTTTTCGAAGTAAATAGTTCTTGACAAGGTCGGCATTAACATTAATTGAGAACGATGTTTATCAAATCGAACCATAACAAATTGTGATGTTCCAATGTCACGATATTTATTTATACCTATTTTTTTACAAAATTTTATTAAAATTGTAATACGCTGTGTAATCTTCAGCTTTTGGTAAGCAAACGCAGTTTACTACTTTTAACAAAATCATTGCAATATATTAAAGGTATACGTTCAAGTAAGTCACCTTCGTTTGTTTATTCTTGTAGATGCGCGTTCTAGTATCTTGCTTGTTTCCCATCTGAAGATGTAAGCAGTTGTACTGTAGTTCTTTATATTCTATTTGATCGCCATCTGGCTTCTTAACTAAACTAGTTAAATTAAAAAACGACGACTTTTACCTGACCAGAGTCATCTGTGAAGGTTGTTTTGTTATAAGTTACTGTAGCTGCTGGATCAACATTGTTACGCTCAGTTTCGGCAATAATTGGTTATTTTATTTACATAAATTCCTTTTCTAGTATTAAATTCTCCAACGATACCCGAAATATTCTACCTGTTCATATAAGCTCGTTTTACTATAATTTTCAACTCAAATCCCTTGTTAATTCATTATCCGTTCGTATAAATTCCATGTCTATTGTTAAATCCTTCGGCATAATTAATAATAAATACCCTTTCTAAGAATTTCTCAACATAAATCTAGTTGTTTTGAAACGACAAGTTTATGTTACAATTAATTAGTCAAGATCTTGTTTAGGTGTCCGTGAGCGCGTTATACCTTGCGATAACGTATAATTGCGTTCTAGTGGGTGTCCCATCTAAAGATTTGTCGAAATAATATATCCTATTATCCTCCTGTAAAACCGTGTTTTCCAGTTTCGATCGCGTTTCGCTAACGCGGATGTTTGCTTTTCGAGTTCGTGTTATTTTGAACTCCTTTTATACTTTGACTCTGCAGCTCGTGCGTTGATGCACTTGTAAACACTACTCGTTCTGTTACTTAAAGAGTGATGCACGTTTCCCCTCCGTCAAATGTGTAGATTTGTGTGTATCGATAAGCGCTCCTTAGTTGTTAATATTAGTAAGATTTCCCTTTTTTTAGCTCTTCGCTGGAGGCTAAATTGCTTGCTGCGTAGCCCGATTATTCCTTGATGTAGATCAACTTCTCTTGCATGTAGACCACCATTGCAATTACGGTAGTAGCATAGTTGTTGCTGACTACCGCAGCGATGCTGTGTCAATTTGCTTCTAAGGGCTGACAAGATAAGTATCCTGACACATATATGTGACTTGTTTTCCTTTTCTAACATACCCATGGATAAACTCAATTTGAAATTAGATACGCTAATGTTTGTTCTGGTAAAATCCTTACTAGAAAAGTTTCGAACTTTAATGCTTTTGCTTTTTGTACTTAACCCATCTGCTTATACGAAAGTATCAGCAGTATTCTTTTTTTACTGATTAGAGTTATAACAAATGCTTCGTATGGTAAAATCCTTACTAGAAACGGTTACTAAATTTAACGTTTTTTAATTAACCCATCCGCTTATACGAAAGTAGCAGCGTTATTCTTTTTGGTACTGATTAGATTTATTGCATGGTAGCTACGAATTGCGCACTTCGTGGACCAATTAGTGAATTTGTCCATAGAGTAAAATTGTTTTATGAAATAGTAACCTTAGTTAATTTTATTTTGCTGTTTCGATAAAAATTTCTATATTTGTGTTTTTATTGTAAATATAAAATCGTTGGCGATGTATTATTTTTGTATTGCTAGGAACCCCTCCTCTCTCCGCATTGGTAGTTAACCTGGTATATTTACGTTTTCTTCCAGCTACGTCATGGTACGTAGCAACGTTATTTAAAATAGACATCAAATTATCGAAATATTGGTTGATAATGCGAAGGCTCATTTTTGCTGAACTTTATTTAGTGGTATGTGACAGTCTCTTTGAAAGAACGTCTTTCAACAAAGGCTAGATTCCACTCCCTTCCCGGCATGTAACAACATAGCTGTAATATCACGTCTATTTAAGTAACTTTTAACTAATTCTCTTATGTCCTCACATTTTAACGGGAATTCCCAATCAGCAGCTAACGCAATGCAATTTATAATTGCAGATTCATCCACACTAGACAATGCAGATTGACCATCTGGTGTTTTTTGGTGTAAATGTTTTACTTTACCATATAAAGTGGCAACTGGAATCCCATATTTTTGTCCAATAGCTTCAAGACTACTTCGCTTAATACTGTAGTCACTACCTGCTTGTTATACCGAACCTCGTTGAATAATTGTAGTAACTTCAAGAGCCCACAAACCGTTGATATTTTCTGAGCATGATTTTCAAGTCCCCTAAAGGTACAAGAAAAATGAAATAATTTGCCACTGTTCAACAATAGATTTTAAAAATTATTTTTATCTCACCGAACACGCGTCGAATGAGACTGAAGCGATTCAATGGATTCCTTAGTTAACAAGCGACGTGGCCACTGCTTCGAAATTTGCAACGCTTTATATTTCATGTCACCCCATTCTACGGTAGTTGATAAACAAACACAACAGTGTAACCCGGATTTATAAAAAAATTTTGTACAAACAATTACCACAGCTTCAAACTCTTTTTAGCATTCACCCATATCACTGACAAATAAGCACGTGTTGATTTTTGTCTAAAAAAATCGGGCCGGGCGTGGCTTTTCAAACTGAAAACTTTAAAAGGCCCGGTCCGGCCTGGCTAGAGTACATAAATGCCCGACTTGACCCAGTCGGAATACATAAGTGACTGGGTCCGAAAGCTCTGCCTCAAATCGCTCTGAACCGAGCAGGTTTTCGGACTTTTGGGGTAGTGCTCGACCATCCCCAAATGTGACAGACTAACTAGCACTAGAACAGCGTATTATCTTTTGTATGAACACTGTGAGATTTCTAGAGAGCATACTTTATGAATGGATTAATAAGGCATAATAACACCGAAAGTAGTAACCCTAACTAAAGCTAATTTAGCACCAAGAGTTTTGACGCTAAAATTGCTTTGGAAGCAGTGTGAAATACACTTCTTAGACTGAGTGGGTTAAATGTACAACATTAACTTTAAATGAGGGTCCAATCAATTAGTGTTAATTGAGCATTACCGTTTGGAATACAATGTCATTCTTCTTTTTAAATCTGTAAAATTTGCATCTTTTCATATTGATCTACAAGGTGATAATTAATTTCAAATCACAAGTTTCTGTACTAAATAGCACACTATGCTAGCGCTGAAGTTGTAACAATAATAGAATTCTCTGGATTTTACTCAGAGGACTAGCATTACACGGGTGGTGCAGTTCTGCGATGGTAAAATTCCAGAAGTGAAACGAGGATTAGGTTACTAATAAAGGAACAGATAGCGTACTATTATTGATGAGCAAGTAACCGCTATTTTTTCTAATATAACAAATATAGATAAAAAAACATTTATCTTAGAGATAGAAATAATGAAAAATTTCTCTCTGTGGAAAAATAACCCATAGTACTGTACAAATATATCCTCTTTTAGAACTAATAAAATCCTAAGAAAGGCGCGGTGAAGGTTTGTTAGACACGCGAAGTATACAAAGTACACATGTACAAATTGCACCAACAGCTTAGAAAGAGCATGGCAATTTTGGATCCGCTGACCGCTAAGAGACCTTTTGGGCGTTTCTTATGATTCATAAAAGAAATGTTATGTTTAGATTATACTCGCCTAAAGTTTTAGATGTACAGTTGCCTTAATCTATAGGTAAAGGTCGTGGAAAGCAAATTGTGGTTCTAGTTGAAAGATTACAGCACTTTTTAATACTTATAATAGCTGCTCCAAACTATCAACGTTGTTTAAATTGTCCGTCCAATCTATTTTCTAGGGTTGTGTTGATTTAAGCGCGGATGTAATACAAATTACATCAGAAATGTTATATCCTATCCATCCTGTAATAACAAAATCAATATCCAATACGAAAAATGATAGTCCCAAACCCAGTTAAACAATAAATTTCCAATATACCAGAAATGTAATTATACCTGTTCTAGCAAATGACATATGTGGACATAACCTTGTAATGTTTTGGAAATAAATAACTCTACAAACTCAATTATCTTCAAGTAAATGACGCGAATTTTATTTCAAGCTACTTTTTCGTATTGCAAAGAAAACATGGTCTGTAACGTTAACTCGGAAAACATCTTACATATCTGTCGAGAATAAGCACAATGTCTGTTTGTTTACAGGCGCAAATCGTTATATTGTCCCCATAAGACATTTGTTTTAGTTAGAAATAAAAGCTAAGGGCAGTACCCACTTCCTTACTTTATAGTACGACCGTTCACTACGCGAAGGTTAATTTAATAATATAAGAAAGGAATTCAGTTTTTCTTTTAAATTAGAGGTTACATAGATTATTATTAAATTGTGCAACATTTAATTTGCTTCTTTATGTCTAAGGATTGTTTTTAACACTTTCATAAACTAGTTGAACACTAATTAGCAAAATGAGAGGCCACCGACTGCAAACTTTTTTTTTGCGCTTGGAAAAATTAATGCTCTCCTAATACTTTAGTGATGTAACGCGAGTTATGTAATCCCCAATTGATATATATATATATATATATATATATATATATATATATATATAGTGGTTTTAAAAGATCAAAAATAAATATAAACGAAGCAATTTCAAAACACCCTGTATAAAGGAACAACCAGAAATTACGTGCGAAAGTTATATTAGTTAGTTCATTTTTATGTATCAGGTATTAACGAAATTTTATAAATAATTGATGAAATTTAAGTAGGTTTGCAAAGAAATTAAATGGTAGAAGCCAATGCCATTAATTTGTTAATTAATTTGAATTTAATTGAACGATTATTGATGTATAATTTGCATAGAAGCGTGTAAAAACCCAATGATACCAAGATGAAACGCGTTGCTATCTGACAAATATATCAGTGGAGTAGAAACTCTAAATCGTGGAAATGTATTTAAAACGTTCGTGTAAAATTAAACACCTGCGTATTTTCTAAATGTCAAGTTCTGTTAAATTTGTAGATAACGAACAAATTATTCTACGGATTGTTCAAACGGTCGGATGTTTTAGCATGAAATGCTAATGAGAAAGTCCACGTGTAGTAGACAGCGCACAAACAAGGATATTGATTTTCTACCACTCAAAGCAAGGTTAGAAGGAGACGTAGAAAACGTATAAGCATGAGACCACAATAGTATAGGAGGGATTTGAGAAACGTCATTCCGTCTACAATTGGTCGATATGTTTAGTTTGACTTGATATAGACACGAGGATAGTGTAGCGTAATTTTCTTAAAATATTATAACGAGGACGGAAATTCGCGGATTTGAAAATGGGGTTGAGTGCAAAATTGTGGGAATGTGTTGTTGTAAGCAGGGGATTTCGGATAAATGTGGCCAGCAGAGGTTACATGGGAAAGATATAAATAGTTTAGTAGAATATTATTAAAGCCCTTATTATTTCGATCGTCCCAAAAAGCACGTATGAAAGTTAACACGAGTTGTAAGTATTATAAAATCATTTAATTTGTATTGCTTAGTGGTAGCCTCTTAATTAAAACGCGGTTAGTGTGCCGAGATTAAAATTTTTATTGAGGTACCACCTATAATTTTTTATCAACTCGTGTCGGGACATTAAGTAACGTAGATTACTGTGAAAAAATTATAATTGAAATGAAATTTGGAATTTGGTTACACCGAGAAGGCGGCGTTGGCGGATCAACTTAAACGGAGTTCGTCTAGTAATAGCGAAAAACGACCTGCCGACCAGATAGAAAAATACATGGCATCATCTACAGAACGGAGATCTTCTAAAAATTTCCAGGTAACGATTTAAAATTGTGATTCCTATAAACTGTAAATATTGGAGTGGCGTATGTGAGTGTTTTTTAAGGTAGTGTGAATTATTTGCGTATTGAACAGAATATGTGTAAATAACTTTATTACGATATTCAACTAGAAATTGAAGGTGTCTATAAAGCTTTTAAACGTTCCATCAGAACGTGAAATTTTTGTGAAGGGTACATGGCTTTGTTTTTTTTTAATTTTACGAGTATGCAAAGTAGAAGGGCATACATTATGCAGAGTAACTTGGGCTATTATGAGCTCACCATACCCCACAGTTTACTTAGATTATTAAAATAAATAAATAAATTATACAGAAGGAATTTTAGAGATGGTATTAGTCAAGGTCCATTTACTCCGAGTACATTTTATGTGTTTGATGATTTTAAAATTAAATACAGGACATTACAAAATAAGAGTTACTGAAGTGTAACGTAAACAATAAAATATGGACAGTGTTGAATTGCATTTGCAAATAGGAATAAATAAAAGATTGTATGTTGGTTGTATTTTGTGGTTTTATTGGGAGTGTGCGTGTATGATAGAATTTGAGAGTGAATATAGATATCCAAAAGGAGGCCCCAATGAGCTAGCCAGAGGCAGTTGAAGAAGGCCATTCAACCGAGAAAGAGAGGAAAACGGGTAAGGATTTTTTTTTGGTATTATTTAATTTTTGAATTTTCGAGTTTTGAAAAATATATAAAATTTTAGAAAATATTTTGGTTGGTGAGGATTTTACCCGAGTTCCACGGCAATATATATATATATATATATATATATATATATATATGTAAAGAAATAGAAATTATTAGAAATATTAAGAAATGCGCTAAGTGATGTGCAACATTGTAAATGGAGGGCAATTCATACAGTTAATTAACGTTCATGGGAACGGAAGCGCTACTTTGTAGCACAGACGATAAGTTACACTGCAGATGTCAGGTCACAGACGGTCGCAGGCGGTCACGTACTAAGATTACTTAAAATTAAGATCGCAACAATGTATTAATGAATAGAGTAGAGAATAAGCAGACATGAGATCTGCAAGTTCCCACAGCCATGTGAGGGGCAGGGATATTATAAAAGGCCCGGGAGCTCCAGTCGACGACAGTTAATCCATCGTTCAGCTTTAACCTTGCAGTTCGTTAGATTACTCATTTTTGTACAATTAATTAATATATTTCGGATCTCAATTCAAACTTTGTATAATTTCATTATTAATTTCTGTATAAATAAACAAATTGTTAGGAAGTTGGAAATGGTTTTTTAAAAGGGGCCGCTCCCAGCTACGAACTTTAACTGGCGCAGTCGTAACGGATGTCAAAATGGCACTAGGAAATACAAAATCGAGGAACTGGTGGTCTGGAATTTCAATTCCGAATTTGGCAGAAACCAAAACAGAAGTTGGAGGCGAAACAAGAATCGTTCAAACCCAGCAAACAAAACAGAAGTTGGAGGCGAAACAAGAATCGTTCAAACCCAACAAACAAACAGAAGTTGAAGACGAAACAAAATCGTTCAAATTCAACAAATCCAATAAACGGACGAGGAGAAAGACTCCATGAAATCAACAAAGCAACTAGTGTAAGTTCATTTTCCTTTAAACCAATTGAATTTTATTTTTATTTTTATTTTACAAACATATTTGATATTTGCTAGTTTATGATTTATATACGTATATTGATTATTGATACCATTGTTTTATGCAATTTTATGAAAATAATCTACTTAGCTATTGCAAGAAATTATTTTCAAGTTAATTTTGAAAAATTATTATTCTTTGTGTAAGAGAGACAAATAGAAACTTGAGACATTTAAAAAGTCGTAATTTTAAGCGCACTTGAGACCAAATTTACGATTTTAACTGGCGCTAAAATTTTTAGAAACAAAACAAAACCAAAATTCTAATTTAACAACACGGTATTAACAACACTATACCTCGAAAGTAAAGGCAAAAATTAAAATCACGAATTTAAAACAAAAATCTTATAATCACGAAACAAAATAACCAAAATAAACCAACCAAACGCAAAACTCATCGTATTCTGTAAAATAATAGACAATTTGCAATCTATTATTAAAACCACTTCTTCATTACGAGAATTAACAAAGCACAAATTAAACGCAAAATTTCATCATTAAAAGTGAATAAAGTCATTCACCTTGAACGCAACGGATATATCTAATTATAACTGCGAAACAATACTATCCTAAACTCCACAAAACGATTCTAAACGCATCGCGAAATCTAAATATAACCATACGAAAACCTTCACTATAAAAGATTCGAGCATAAATTACGACCGGAAATTTCTATAAAACCTTATATTAAACACGTTTAATTATAAAATCAACGTAATAACCTATAAATAATTACGGTACTAAAAACGCATATTGCAACCTCATTCAGACTTGACAATTATAATACTTCAGTAAAAATTTTATTATTCCCAAACACAACATTGTATAATTAAGTATTTCATTGACGAGATAATTAATTATAAAAAAGACGCAATCTATTCAAACAAAAGCTTTCAGGAAAGATTAAATAAAATATAAATTGTATTAAATCACAGCAGTCACTGAATAACACCTAAAGTGTATTTAAAAATAACCTTGCAACAGAGACACTGCTGCAACCAATTAACTGGCAACATTCTACAGTAGATTACAACATTGTAATAAAACGAGAAGCATCGCAGACACCTTACAAATTACATAAACCCACGGGAAGAGATAATTATTACAGACAGAATTAAAATCAGCGGAATTAAAATAGAAAAGCTTTAACAGACGCAAATCAAGCAAGTAGGATACATTACCACAAAAATCACTGTCGTATTGAAACTTCAGAAATCAAGCCTACAGTAAAAATAACATCGGCAAATTAAAAATAAACGTAACCAAGACAATACCAAGCGTAAAACCCATAAAATAACTACAACACCGTGCAATTAAATACAAAATAAGCCTTTCAATTCTTTAAATAATCCAAAACGACCAAGCTAAAAATAGCAAGTAACCCGACGCAACTTAAACGGAAAATTGATAAATCCAAGCAAGGAGGTGGGTGAAGGGATGCGGCGGTTGGTGGAGGGATGTGGAGGTTGGTGGACGGATGTGGAGGTAGAGATGGGTAGTGCAAAGGATCCCGGACCAACTACCTCTCACTACTTTTCTACAAAACTTTAGAAGTTTAAATGGAGTAATATGTTATAATTTTGCACCGTGTAGTTCGTCAAAAACTTGTTTATAGCAAGTGTGACGCCGTGCTAATGTATATTATTAAAGCAGAGCAGTTACTTGAGCTTCTAGAAGTGACAGGGAGTATTGAAGTGACTGCTATACCAGAGCCTTCAGTTGTCGAAAATTGTTACTTTAAGCTAGAGGGGCCCATAGAGTCGTTTCTGAATGTCAAAAAATATTATGTTAGAGGTTGGAGTATAGTCGGTAAAACTTGCTACGAATTTCTTATTGAACATTATTGCACCAGCCCTGCACTGGGTGCCAGTGAAACGAATAATGTTTTTTGAAGCGCCTGCCCTACGTTTATAGAAAGCCAGTCAGGCGAATCTTTCCTACATACAACTGGTCTCACGTTATGAGCAAGTGTAACGAAGTCTTCCGACATAACTAGGGGTCTATTCCTCGGGTAGAGCTATGAGAAATGGGGTGGTAAGTCGAATTCTGATTGTATACTGAATCTAATCTAAAACAAATAGGGCGCCACCATGTCCTGACTTAATTAGGGTAATTGCGTGGTATAATTCTAGGGGCGGACGTGGAAACCCAAAGAAAAAGAAATCGCCTTCGATGACAGGGACCCGTCTTAACTGAATAAGACGCTTCTCCTGAAAGAAATGGTAATAATTAATTCAACAGAAGGGTGGAACACTATTTGTGTGCCACAAATATACCTAAACAAACATCAAAATAAATAACTCCTATATAAGTTGTCATCAAAATTCTGCTCATATGGATGATAGTTTCTTGTAGTTAGTTTTGACCATCTTTGATCAAAATAAAAAAGCTTTAATTTTGAACTACTAATTTACTCAAAAAATTCTCTTTTAAAACAAAATTCAATACTACAAGGTTTCATAAATAATTAAATGAGGTCAAATATTTTAAATAAAGTTTCATCAAAATAATTTCTCAGCAAACATTTTAAAAGTTAGTGTTTACATGTTACAAAGAAAAGCCGACTCTGGCAGATCTGTCGAGAGGGTTACAAAAATAAAGCATATTAAATCACTTTTTCTTAATCTTAATTAATTGTTTCAGTTTTAGTTCTCATAAAGAAAGATTGTAAAAATATTCTTATAAGTTCAACTTATGCGAGCATTATTCAAAGCATATGTTATTTGAACACAGGTGTCAGCATTTAACTGCAAGCAAACAAGTGACGTAACAAGACATCTGTCGTTGTTACTAACAGAACAAAATGAACCACGTGTATGGTTTCTCAAATCATTATAAATGCTGAATTATAATTTTAACACTGAAAATTCAGTCCAACAAACAATCTAAAATTTATATTATTCGTGCTTTTATGCACTAAACAAAACTAGCGTGTTTCTAATTTAGAACACGAACAAAATTCTTAAAGCTATCTACGAACCAGAACTGTATTAATTGGATGTTAACAAGTGTTGCAAAATCAAACATAGTCGCCAAACTTCCATCAGGTTTGTGGTAATATGCTCTTCTACCAATTATTCACTTACTAAATTACCAAAGCCGCTTCTTACGAAACGCAATACAAAGTCGTTCTCCATCAGTAGTTGGAATTGTGGTTACTATAGTTGGTTTTATGGTGGTGGAATACGCGCTAAACAAAATACCTTAATTAAACAAAGTAAATATTCATTATAGGATACCAACCGCTATTTAAAGATGGATCTCTAATCGTCGAAATGTAACCGCAAGTTCGCGGCCTGCCTCCAATTGTACCTGGTCATTTCACAAGCTTGCAGGACCGACTCTCTTATCACCTCGCACGAGCGACGACGTAACCCCCAGCAGAGGCCTTCAAGCAACACGCGCCTGCGAAACGTTTTATACATAGAAAACAATATGTAGATACGACCTTAGCGTATTACTAAACTCGTCGCTTGTACTTTACTAATAATTTGAATAAAAGCGCTTTATGACTTTGCTTTTTATGATTGGATTTAGTAACTGCGAAATAAACTTGTTACAAACTTTGTATGCTAAAATAAAGTTTTTTTGCATAATTGCTAGGAAAATTACAGTTAATTACCTTGAGGAGTGTCAATCTAACCGAGAAAGGCTTCATAATATCTCGCCCTCGTCTCTAAAAATAAGTGTCCATCAAAAGTGCAGCCTCCTGAATTTCTGTATTCTAGTGTATGTTCACAGTTAGAAATTCATCACACGATCAGCAACACATCAGTATATAAGGCATAAAACTGGAATGCAGATATGTCAAGCAGACTTCTTGCAATCAAATCCAACCTCTATCCATCTGTTATAGTAATGAGTACTTGCTCATTTTTTATTCTCTCTTAAAGTTCAATAGCTACAATACAAAACTAGACACTTTCTACTACGCACTCGTCACGCAATCTCGTGTTGAGGTTAACCCTGCTTAAGTTCGTTACTTAGTTTTTGAGCAATTTTTTAGAATCTTTATTTATAGTGATACTAATCACTAAAAGATATTTCATTTACTAACGTTGGAAGAGCTATTAGTTGAAAATTTAATATAACTTCTTTCTGGAAAGAGATATTTTTACAACTTCTCATAATCACAGAGAGTTCTTGGATGTGAACTTTATCTTTATGTATTTAAGTGCTCGACGCCGCATTAGCTGGATTGTTTCCTATGTAGTACAATGTGTTTTATATCTACTTCATGTAAACACCGTTTCCATTTCATATCGAATTTGTCCATTTACCGCTACAAAGCCGAATTGATTCAATATTCAATCACTGTCTAGAAATCTATAGGAGGGTTGTATACACCAAAACACTATAGCTATCTGGAAGAACGTCGCTTCGGAAGCTTCTTGAAATTATAGCTGTTAATTAAAATAGCACTTCCTGTTACTCCAATTTCATCATGGCGTTCAACAGTCATTTCCAATTAAGATGTCGAAGAAAATGACGAGTAGAAGTGTGGCATACAAAACAAACGTTAAAAGCATGCTGAAGTTGAAAACCTCTAACGAAATCACAATTTAGCTGTGAAGCATTTTGTTAATTAGCTCAATAATCGAATTCCATTTTTTTACATTTTTCAATTGCGGTGAATAATGGATGCGTAAATTAAAGCACCTTTACCAGAAACCGTAGCACAATGGCGTTGAACCATTACCAGCAAAATGAAATAGCACGCCCATGTTCAATTACCGGTTTGATTTAATATGTTGAGTGTCTATGTCTATATCGTATCAATGCCGCTGCAGAGTATATAATTAGCTGTGACTAATACAGGCAAAGACACTAATTGCTGTTAGTTGAGTAGGTCTTTTTATGTACTTTCAATATGATGTCACAGCAGAATGTTAAATCTCATCTGGCAGACGTCCGTTTACACGTTTGCACGTCCAGACACGGATAGGTGTATCACATAGCCAGTGGAATTGACAAATTCAAATCCTGCCCGAGACCTTATATTCTCCTTCCTTCATTTACTATCTCCATTTGAAACGATTATTTAGGTTTTGCATAAAAGTCTAAGTGATAATTTTATATTATTGCTGTAATCTCGAAGCCCCGCACGTTGATGTGCCATTTTCTGCTGTGATCTTGATGCCCTCGCTACACCTGGATTTCAGGAAAGTCACTAATATCGCTACTCCTTATGCACAACATTCACAGAATCTTAAACCTAAATTCAGGAGTCCACTTCCTAACTAGCTCAGTAGATAAAACGCATAAAAAGACTCTCAAGGACAGATTGATTTATGCATTAACACTTCTTCCAAGATGTTTTTCTAGTACACTTTCAAAAATAATAATACAATCAGGTTTGTAAAGTTGTAATCAAATAATAAGTCATATGTCAAAGACACTACTTGTACTTAAAAATATTGTATGTTACTTTTTATTTAAAATATAACACCCACACGTCAGAGTAAACTCATACGACAGTCGTTACTCATTTTTTCCGTTTAAATGTACCCCTTTACTCTACAATATAAATTGCTGTTGTTACACTATCAACTAAGTTCTAAAATATATATTTAAGGGTTGCGCATAAATTGGTTAACCACAAGACAACTTTTTATTCAATAAAAAGTACTTTAAGTAAAATACATACTGCAAAGAAACAAATTTATGATACTTTAAAACAAATTTAAATATTCAGTGTTTATATTATTAAAGTCTTTTATTGCAAGAAATCCGATCAATAACTCACAAAACTTATCATCTATGATGACCTTTAAGTTCCTACGTTTTAAAAATCCTTGTTTTGACCATTCCAGCAATTCGATATTCACCGATATGATCCCAAAGAATACAAACCAGTATCTCATCCTCATATAAATTAGCGTTGATATTATAATTAAAATCAAAAGTAATATTAAAAAGTAATATTTCAAGATAGTACTTGAAAAGGTAGAATTTAAAGTCTATTGGAAGATAGTTTAGAAGCTCTGAAAAATAATCCCACATACTCAAACTATTACCTACCTGTTATCTACCAGAATTGCACAATATTAAATCAAAAAACACTTTTAAAATTTAAGTTCAACTTTAATATTAGCGCAACATTTCACAAATTGCAGATAACTTTTACTACATTCACTGTCCTCAGAAATGTATATCATCGAAAAGACTCTCCGGTTTTTTTATAAATTAGGCCCCAAATTAAACACCACACGTTCGTTAAAGGAATTTACCATCTGAAAGGTATTAAAACACAGCTGAAACAAGTGTCATGCACAGTACCACCAACAGAAATAATTCATTTTTTATGTACAAATTTATCTACATACAAAGTATTTCATTCCAATTAACACACATGAATTTTACATATCGGGCAATGACGTCGACTTTGCATTATCTAAGCGCTCGACAAATGAACTAAGTGATTCTTATTTGTAAAAATACCTACCTCTTTACGAGTTTCAATATTAGGATAGAATGAAATTTCCTGAAACAAATGGTTATTGAATTACACGTTTAATATAGGTATAGATTTATTTTAAAATGATGATTTCTGTATTTTTGCGAACAGTGCAGGTATTTGTAAATAGTTGAGTTCTATAAAATAAATTCAAGCAGAAATATAATTAAAAGTGTTGTTCAGTTTGATTTTCGCCGATTTAAAAAAGTAAGTAGACTTGTATATTTTAAATTGATTAGCTTGTAGCATAATTTTTATGCCAAAACAAATTTTAAACTTGATTTGGCATTTCAAATATAATTTATAATATTGCTCCGTATTCCTATTTCAAAATAAGTGACATTCGCGAATGTCAGTTTTATACTATTAAAATAATTCAGTACAATTAAAGAAAACACGATAATTTAAACTTTTGTGCAATATATACCCAACAAAAGTGCTTTTATTCATATACTATATGGATTTGATATATTATAAAAAAAATAAAAAAATATTTGTTATAGAAATTTGGATTATGACACTTTCTTTGACATTTTATTCGAATTTTATAATATATGTCAAATCATGGCTACATTTTACAATACGTATAAAATATTTGAAATGATAAAAATGGTAAGAAAATCCCAACGGATCAATGCTGCACACAGAGAAAAATTTATTAAAACAAAGGAATCAAAAGAAAACGGAACTGCCATTAAAGATGAAGATGTAATAAATCTGAAATCAAAAGAAAACAAATTTGTAACAACAGATAAATTTCTCAACTGCCCTTTATGCAACAATAGTTTCAAAAATTGAAAATTTACATGACCAGGATTCATAATAACGAGTCTTCATACACACAACCACCTAGAGAATCATATATTATAGATGGCACTGTTTAAGAAAAATTCAATTATCATAAAAAGAATTCCAAAGTCTGTGAGGACATCTACAGCATAATCACTTACAAGTTTAATTAACGAGTGTGTTGAAAAGAATTCCTTCTCATCTTGGGAAAAACTATTACTTTTTCCATACCGCAGTTTATTTATAAATAACCAAAACAAGAGTGATAACATCAACAACCTTTCTTCAATCATTAGACAGAATTTAAAAAATTTATTTCCACCGAATATAACATCAAACAATAAGAATTTTAAATACTCTTTGAATAAAACAATAATCAGTGATGTATCAGATAGAGACCTATCAGCAGCTGTGCGTCTGATATGTTCAAATGATATATTGGCAGAAGTCAATAACGACACAATTTCAGAAATGAATTTAAAACACTCTCGTACCAACAAAACAGATAGTTTCTCTCAATTTACTTCTTCAAATATTTCCAAAAGCACTTTTGAAGAAGTTATAAATGCGATCAGATCTTTCCACGCTAGCTTTGCAGGTGAATTAAATTCTCTCAGACTTTCTCATATTTAAGATACGTACAGCTATAGCGTTGGTTCCTGTGGCCAAAGCCTTGTAAAAGCACTAACCGCCTTATGTAACCCAATGCTTTCAAATAGAGTACATCACCAAATTTGTCCCATACTCTATGGTGCATCATTATGTGCGCTTAAGAAAAAAGATGGAGGATTAAGACCAATAGCAGTGGGAACTTTCTACCGACGGCTAGTTGCAAATATTTGTTGCTGTAAAATAATGGGAATAAATAAAGAAATTCTACAACCTCACCAATTTGGTATTGGAATAGCTGGCGTAGTAGAAGCTGTAACACATTCTGTAAAAATATATCTCTCTAACATGAAAGAAAAAAATTTTTTAAACTAGATTTTAAAAACGCATTTAATATGACATATCGATACAAAATGTTAAATCAAATAGTAATTCTAGCTCCAGAAATTTATCCATACGTGGAACAATGTTATCGAACAGAGTCATTTTTGATGTTTAGAAACCACTTAATGAAATCTCAACGTGGTGTCCAACAAGGAGGTCCCCTTGGCCCTGCTCTTTTTTGCTTAGCTACAGAATGTATAGTGAAAAATATTCACACAGAATTCAATTGCTGATATCTAGATGACGGGTCAATAAGTGGTAATAAAGAAGATATCTTAAAATCATTTAAAAATATAATACTCAATTCTCGTAATAGAGGCCTTGAGTTAAATTTCGAAAAATGTGAGATTCTATTAAAACAATCAAATCCAACATTCATAAGAAAAATATTAGAATTTGCTCCTGGCATAAAAATATCAGCTACATCAAACTGGTAATTGTGCCCCACTTGGAGATTCTGGACAACTATATCAATTTTTAGAGAGAATGGGTTGGCTCACTCTTGTAAAGTAAATAAGGAATAATTATTTCATGGGGCATCTGAGTATTTTGTGGGTAATTATTTACTTTGGGATTGTAGTGTTCGTAGTTTTTTAGAGGATTGGAATTCACTTGTTAGTCGTTAAAGAGAAGATATTTTACCGGCGCACTCAGAAGATGGTGTATGGCAGGCTATCAAATTTCGTTATCAAAAGAAAGATGAACGCGTTGTTTTGTTAATAGCTCATGTAGAAAATCTGTTTAGTAGACTACCAAGTGCTCCAGCGGAGTTTACTAAGGTTAGGTTAATTCGAAAAATTTATTACCCGAATATGTCACACAACTTACCTTGTTTGATATAGCAGATATGAATACATAAATTAATTATGTAAAAAATTAGAAGATGCTTCTCTGGCAAAGTAAAAAGTAAATTATACTTCACCTAATAGTGTCCGAGAAAGTCATAATAATTTTAAATCTCAGTTACACGATAAATTTTCTGCTGGTACAAAAAATTATTCTACTTCTGGTCGGACGTTTAGGAATAGTTCTTAAAAATAGTACTTTTAGTCCTGTTGTTGAAACTTCTTCATAAATGTCTAAAGTGAAAGCATCCAGGTGCTGGAATTGTTCTAATTTCGGTCATACGTTTAGAAATTGTAAAGTCCAAAGAAACTCTTTTATTATGGGGTCATTAGTCCTAATTGTTCTTATTGTTCAAAACACGAGTGAAAAACTGACACGGAGTAGCCAGAATTCTGTATGGTCACGAAAGGATACGTTTAAGAAACAAAAACAAAGGTTGCAATTATGAAAAAGAATAGATTGATTGGATACGTATAGTTAAAAAGTATTGTAGGTCTTTTATTAAACCTGAGGCTGACGCATTATTGGAGAGAAAACCTTGTGACAATTGTCCTTATATTAGAGTAAAATTATTCGATATAAATATCACTGGTCTTTTAGATTCTGATTGTACCTCTTCTGTTGTTGGATCGTGGTGATTCCTTTAATGGAAGAATTAAAACTAAGAGTTTTTAAGTCTGACAAACATGATGTCACTACAGATGATGATTTGTTGAATTTAATAGTAGGTTCGTTCGATTTGCCGATCCGAAATGGTGGGTGAGCAGTGTTGCATCGTTGATGCTTTCGTTGTGTCCTCGTTGCCGGAATATTTTATTTTTGGTAGCAATTTTGCTAAACTTTTTTACTTGGTAGCAAATTTTAAAGATAATTCTTGGTATGTTCAAGAAGAAATAGGAAATAATATTTCTTATATAAGTCTCTCTTCAGTATTCATAAAATTTAAAAATTAATTACTTAGTTTGGATAATTTGTTACATACACTGCAATTCAAGCTCGGGCCGCCATAGATGCGTTAAAGAAATTAGCAGTAAAGATGGGTTAGGGAGAACACAAAATCGTAATGAAGATCGATACCGACGATGCAAAGCCTGTTCATAAAAACCTTATGTCGTGTTTCCTTACATGAGTGAGATATCAAATCAGGAACTAGATGACATGCTGCGTCTTGGGATAATGAAACCTGTTAGAGCCCGTGGACACCGTCCATGTTGCTCATAATGAAAAAAATATAGCAGAGAATTAGATTCTGTTTTGATGATCGTATGCTAAGAATTTTTCAATCTTTGATTTCACCTATCAATAATTTAATTAAAAGGGATAAAGAGAGCAAGCTATTGATTGGAATTCGTATGCTGTTTTCATTCATTGAAGTAAATCAGTCTTTGGTTTCTGCTCCATTGTTTGTCCAGTCTGATTATTTACTTACACTTACTATTGAAACTTATACCAGTGGTATAGGTTTAGGTGCCGTTTTGATTCAAAAAGTCGATAATGTAGAACATGTAATTTCTTACGCCAGTAAGTCTCTTAACCGAACAGAACGTAATTATTCCGCACGGAAAAAGAATGTCTGTCAGTCCTTTTTACCATTGAAAGATTTCGCTCATTGGTCGAAAGTACGCATTTTACGGAGGTCACATATCATTTTTCACTTCTATGGTTGAATAATATACAAAACCTCTCAGGTATACTTACTTGCTGGATGGCATGTTCCTTTGATTTTGTGCATCGCAAAGGAAAATTTAATGTGGTACCTGATTGTCTCAGTCGCGCACCTCACCTAGAAAATCATGTTGTTAATTTAATTTAGATAAAGTTGGATAATTTGGACCGTGGTAGTGTCTTTGTGAAAAAAGATTTTATCCACGCCAAAAGACTATCTCAGTAGAAAGCAGAAGATGATTATGTTTTTAAGATTCTTTCGTCCAATTTACCTTTGTCGTCGAAAATTGTCCAGTGGAAACTACTTGTTACAAAGTTACAGAGAGAGGAAATAGTTCGCCCATGTCATGATCCTCCTACAAAAAATATAGCTCGAATTAGGAAAAATTTTTATTGGCCGAAAATGAATCTCAATGTTTTAAGTGTTTGTCGGAAATATTTGACAAGTGGAGCGCAAAGAGCTTTGAATGCAATTCCACGTGGTATTATGGGAAAGGAAAACGATGTAAAATTTCTGTTCCAAAATATCGCTTAACTTCCCGATCCAAATGGGGCATAAGTAACTTCTTGTTGTTGGCAATACAATATAATACAGTACTTTCTCATGTCAGCATTCAAAAAGTAGCAAAAGTAACTTCCATAATTTTAAACCGCGGTCAACTGGTATATCATTTTGAAGCTAACTTAATTCTCTTTTCATTGATGTTTCATTCTGGATAGTCTTGAATATAATGTTTTTTTAACATTGAAAGACGCAGTGTTTTGTTTATAGCTTTTATTGCAATAATTTAGTATAAATCTAGTAATGTTTGTCTTTAGATATTAATTAGGTTTTTATTGTTTAGTCTTAAAATCTTATCAACGAAGACAGTGCTTTGTAACTAGTTTTCCATCAATTAGAAGTAATCCTTTTTGTACAATTCGTTCTACCTCTTAGAAGAAATTGCTAGAACGGCCCTCCAGTCTTTTTCAGTTGACAGTGTACCGTTTGTTGGATTTAGGACATAGACGAATACGCAACACGCTTTTCCATTAGTATTTTCAACCCCCGAATGAGTAGTTAAATCCGGCCACAGAGTTTCTTTTCACATCTGTAGCTACCTTCTGGTGAATGTTGGTATTTTTTAAAGATCTATTCTCCGGATGAAACGGGTGCTATGGATCTCAAGCCACACTATTTAGTTTTAAAGTTATTCCTACCTGGAGATTTGATTGAATTGTAGTTGTCGAAACAGTATATTTGTAAAGTTTTATTGGTGACTAAACTTTAAAGTAAAATTATTATCCTTATGAGTGATATTTACAATTAATGTTGTATTACCAACGTTGCTTTACCGAGTTTTACATGGCCTAAGAAACACCGATGATGCTGAAAGCTCTAGTCGCCCGAATTTGGCAATTATTCCAAAAACATGAAAATGTGGTGATAATCGTTTTGGAAGACCCTAAAGTGATTTACGTGACATAGCTGACGCCTAAAGATATTAAACGACAGTATGTACACTATTTTGCATAAACATTTGTCCATTAGAAAGCTGTGTTCAAAGTGCAACGCGTCGAAGATTGAGAGTGCTGTTTGGAGCTGTAATAAACCTCATTCTTTACGCTGGTATGTGACAACGAATAAAAATGATGAATCCACTACTACAGTCCGCAATTACATCAGCAGTCAGCTGAGAAGGCAGCAACCAGTGAAATCGACGCAAATGTCGACCTGTAAGATTTCGATCTCTGTATTTTGGTATGCGTAAGGTGTTTTATTCGTCGGCTATTTTGAGAAAAGAAACACCATCATCAGCAAACGCATGCCCTTATTGGTTGTGTTTGAAGGAAGAAATTGCGAAAGAAATGCCCCAAAAGGAAAAAGTGCTTTTTGCCCAAGACAATGCACCGTATTCGTTATCTATGATAACAAAAGTGTGAGCTGCTTCTCTATCCACCGTATATTTCGGATCTGGCTCCCAGCTGCTACTATGAGTTTGTAGATTTGAAAAAAATGTTCCCTATGAAGAGATTACCGTCAAATGCTCAAGTCTTTGCCGCAACAAATACCTATTTTGAGTTCATAGATAAATGGTTCTACGAAATTGGCATGATAGTATTAGAGAAACGTTGAAATGAATGTATCACTTTCGAAGTAGACTTGATGAATGAAGTAGAATTTTGCAAAAAAAAATTTATTTAGTAGTTGACTTGGGAACTTATTTAGTGATGCGATATCTATTGCTGCTCTCTTGGTCCAAAAGGTTTCACTGTTCACACTGTATGGTCTGGTGCATTTGGAAAAATTTTATGTATTTTATTTTATGATGGAAATTATTTAAATTTGTTGTTTGTGGTGTTGTAAATTTTTCTTGTTTATTGAAATATCATCAAAGTGACGTCGAAACTGGAGCTCGCCATTTTAAGAAGCGATTATTTTATTTTGATTTCTATTTTTATGTCCATCCGACTTGTAATTTATAATAATTTTAAGTTTTAATTAGAACTTACAGAAACTGTGTTACGTAAAACACAAAATCAACCGTTACACTCAACCAAATATTTCACCATACAACTTCCCTTAAACCTAACTGAACTAGTCTCCTAGTTATTGATTTTGTCAATTTCGTGATAAAAATAATTTTTGGACCTCGCGGAGATGTTCAATGTTGCTACTTTATTGCATTTTGTATTAATGATATTAATAGAGTAATGGATTTTTTTATTCTGGAGGGTATTCTTTTATGACAGATAGCCATAGTCACCTGCAGAAGCCAGTCTTTTTTGGGTTTGTAACTCTGTGTTCATGTTTGGGTTTTTTTTCAAGTAGTTGGTAACGTTATGACGCTTCGTGGTGGAATCACAGAGCTAGGTGCTGTATTATGATAATCTTTGGCACCTTCCAAATTACTTTTTATTGTTTTCTTTTCAGCCCACGCTACTCCCCGCTTGCGAGCCGCTTACTGAAGCCGGGCAATTTCTCATACCAGCTCTACCTTTCGTCGCCTGGATTGTTCTGTTTACATTTTTTTTCTTTCTCTAACTGTTACACTTAATGTCAGCACGACCTTCTTTGGGACTAGTTCTCTATTTGCCGAATTTTTCTTTCTTTTCTCGTTCTCGAAGTTGGTGTGTTACAAATTTCAGCATTAAGCCACCTTTCTTCAGTAAAATATCTTTACATCATCATCATCATCAAGTCTTCAGTCCTGGAACTGGTTAGACGTGTACCTCCATTTCTTATTCTGAGCTAACCTACACATTTCCCTGAAACTCCCACAGTCTAAACTTTCCGATCACTTCCTCAGAAGTAGTCTCCTCTCAGAGATCCGAATGGGGGAATATTATAACTCGGGAATTTTTTACCCCAGAGGATGCCATTATCTTAAATAACAATTTAAGCACGCTGTGTACTTGAGAGTTAATGTAGTGGTTTCCCGTTGCCTTCCACATCACAGTAGTGTGTTTTAGAATGCCATACCGACTCTTCTAGTCTCTGCCACTCTAAGTACCGAAAGAGCTGCTGTCCGCTTTCGGGAATCTGTATTATTCTGGTTCCTCATTTAAAACTCCACTAATTTGGTTAAACCTGTAGTTTCGGTCTTTAGAACATTGAAACTTTCAAGTCATTCTACCCATTCTAGTAATTTAGAACTTCTTCAAGGTACATGTCCATTCAGAACCTACACATAAATTGCTAATAAGTTCCTCGAAAACAAGGATTCAAAAATAAATAGGTAAATTCGAAACCTGTAAGCAACAAGTTTTTGGTGATTTTCATCCCTAGCTTATCAACATCATCCACACTATGTTATAAGAATTATACCTGTAAGATGTATGCTATTCAGATGAAATTGGTGGTAGAAAGATAAGCGTTGCACGCAAGTTAAACATTTCCTGTAACTGAAAAGCTTATATTAAGTTTGATACAATATAGGCCGCTTAAAAGGTTTTCGAAAGGAGATTTTTAATTTATAAGTTTGCTGAGTTTGGTTCTTATTAAAAATTCTTACAAAATTAATACTGCTAGAAAATTGTGGGCATAACTTTGTTCTTACGCTGAAAAAGATTTGGAAAATAAATAAGTGGAAACTTAACCGAGATTAATATCCTGGATGAGTGCGTCAGACTCATTTATAAGTTGCTTTCAACTAACGTGTTTAGAACTGAATGTATAAAACAGTAGCTTCTAAATCGCAAGAAATGATCTAAAGTTAAGAATTCTTAACAATGTTAAAACTTACTAGTAAAGCAATTTGCTGATTGGTTTAACAAAGCTAATCCATTTCACTGAATAATGAATTCGACAAACTTTTCTTGTTATTATCTAGAATAGTCTCTTTCAATCCTCGAGTGGTTCCCTAACTGGTTCAGCCATATTTCACAACTAATTACAAATAATACTTTATAAAAGTAAGATGTCAACTGATTATTTCAGTAACCGATTTGCAATCAATTGTTGGTTGCATGGGTGCAAAATTTTATGTTAGACGTTCATCCCTGCCATATATATGCGAGACTTAATTAGAAACAAATATCTTCATGACTGTAACTTTTTTAATCGTGAATATATTTGAAAAGTTTTTTTTTTACGTAGTAACTTATCATATACTCTATGTAAAGTATTATTCATTTTTAAACGTAATCGGCATGCTTTCCCATGCATGTGCGGCAACGCCTACGGGTAAGCCCATCAGACAAAAATGGCTCTTGTTGGTGACACCAAGATAGAATATTAGCTTTCACTACGCCGTCAGTTGAAGTGTTAACCTTGATACCAGGGTGGGTGGTGTATAGCAGGATACACTACTGCAACATATAAGTCGATATATTGTAAATTTTTTATTATTTTACTTATAGAAAAAACATTTCGAGACCTTGTCCCAAGGGCCTCACAAAGCGAGTGTCATTGTAGCGGTTCTGCATTTTTTGTTATAATATTGAACACGTTTAAAATAATAATGCGGTAAATCAGAACTTCAAAGGAACTTAAAACTTTTACGAGTACGAAATGGAACTGCGGTGCTGACCGTGTTAGTTAGTCTATCACCCCAAGGGAGAGTTAGAGATGAGCTGGGTTAAAATATTCTTTACAAAACTGAAAACAAAATAAATTAAAGTTGGACACCACTGTATCTAGCAAGTATAAAGAATATTATAATTTTAGGGTTCCTACAGAAACCCTATCGGAGTAGATAATTATAAAATTTTCGATTTTAACTTTATGGTAAATTGGCCAGACTAGGATCAGTATTCTTCTATTCTATAATAAATAATTTGTATCCAGTAACAATATTTAGCACAAAAAAATAAATAATTTCACACATTTTAATCATACATAAAAAATTATTAGTTGAATGAAATTTCATTACTTAATATTTAGATGAGCATCAGATCTGATAATTACGTACAAATTTAATCTACAACCGTCATTCAAGTAATCTTAAAATAGTAGTGAGAGTACCAAATATAACTGTTCCGTCCAAGCCTGTATATATTCATTTAGTTTCTTTATATAATTACTATAAATTTTAAATTTATTTGTTAATGGTAATATCTGCTCTTTTATTTAAATTTGATAAACCTGGGGTCACGTTTTCACCTTCAATGTTCTATCTTGTTTGCCATATGTTTTGGTGACTGCGCGGCCTAACACAGTCTATTGTCACCGCTTGGACAATAAGTTTCTGTTTCGGAGGTCAGTCCCTGTATAGGACTACCTCGCCGCTTTATATTATTTTTCGAGTGTAGTAACAAGTTTTCTGGATCCAAGAATCTTCACCGCTTTAACTGGACATCAGGTAAGAATATTGAAGGCCACATTTGCTTAATATTTGTTTAGTTATACTCCCGCTTTTCTCTCCTGAGTATCTTTTTATGTACTCAACAATAACAAGGTCGATTAAGTTGATTACCGGAGCTTACAGATTGGAACAAGGGAAGTTTTCGCGGCTCTTAACTTAGCCGTTTGTGAAAAAGGAGGTTGAAAAATAAATCCGTTGTAGGATTTGGCAAAAGAAATAACTCACCCCTAACCACTAGTCGCCGACTTTTACCATTAAATTGAACTCAGATTTCAACTGGTTGATTACGGTGTAAAAGGCAATGGCTTCAGACCGATTTCATAGTACGTAACGGGCAAACTCGAAGGTGTTTGCAAGTTTACGGATGCTTGAACATCAACGATGCTTGTAAGCTGGAGGGTATATTTTGGCTAGATAGTGTTTATCGGCTCGAAGGAATTTTCATGCTCGTAGAAAATTTGTGGCTCGACTGAATTTTTTAGCTCAAAGAATTTTGTTGACCTTAACAATTAAGGCACTTAATCTTTTTCATCACTAATTCTCACCATCAATGGCACCTTGTTTTACTCGAAGATGATATGGAGGTGAATGGATTGAGAAAATGACTTACAAAGACAGTTTAACAGGGGGAAATATTATCGTATCAAATCCTTAATACCGACGCGCCGTGTGTATAAAACAAGTTGAAAACTTTGAGGTATATTGTAAACAATAAGGTATTTACACGGACTTTAAACAATTTTATTGCTATTTACGATTCTCCAAATTAGGTTTCAAAACAGATAAATAGTTTTCTACATGATTCTAGGTACAAAATGTTGAACTTATCCAACAATAGATCGCATGTGGTTTCCCAAATTTGCAAATATATCTTGACGAATTTTTCATGCTTTTTATATTGCCTTAATACCTCTATGTTGTTTCGAAAAGAAATTTTTATTATATAGCCAAAAAAAGTTGTTACAATATACATAAGCAAACAAACATACTCACAATATTGGCAATTAATATACGAAACTATAAGTAATTATTTACAAGATTAACACGTGTACGTTTTAATAAGCACAAACAGGGACAAATATATAAACGCACAAACATATATACGTATAACAAATACTTAAGTTAGTTAATGACAAGTATAGTTGAATATTTACAGGATTAACACGGGTGCGTGTTAATGAGCACAAACAAGAACAAACGTTTATATATTCGTATATATAAGCAAGCTTAGACATATATACGTGTAACAATCGTCTTAAAGCTGTAAATATAGCACGAATAATTTCAGGATTAACACGAGTGCGTATTAATGAGTAGAAACAAGAACAAATGTTCAAATATTTCTTATATCTATAAAGCAAATTAACTCGGTTAATAAAATATGAGTATTTACATGATTAACACAGTGTCTATTCTTACAGATAATAATAGCACAAACTTACAGTTAACAGCATCATTAAGGCAACCGAAAACAAATGCAGTATGTACATGATTAACACGGGTGTGTGTTAGTAAATATAAACAAGCGCAAATGCGAAGTTAATTAAGGCAAATATAATATCAACACTGGATTAACACGGGTGTGTGTTTATAAGTATATAAGAGAACCAACGTAAAATTAGTTAAGCCTAATACAATATGAAAGGATTAACGCGAGTGCGTGTTATTAAGTACAAATAACAACAGATATGCTAAGTTAATTAATGCAAGTACAATATAAATAGAAAGTTTACACGAGCACGTGTTAATATAAGCATAACGAGAAGAAACGACAAATAGACGTGGAGTCTGTCTCGCTATACATATGTAAACTTAACCTAAGGAAATGTTATTATGGCCTAATAAAATATTATTATTAGCCCAGAAGAAGGTACAGATGCTCAGGAAGTGACGTCGCGACGGTGACGGAGCTGGTACTTCCACGGTTTATTATGGGACGACTTGGATCCGCTGACAAGACCTAACTGGCTAACGTCGTTGTCGAGGTAGTGATCTGGTGTTTTCATTCGTAAGCGAGTGGTGAAGTTATTGTCAGGATATAAATCACTGTCCTGTAAAAACTAGAGTAATAGAGTACTGTCGGGATACAAATCATCGACGATGTAGTGTTTGAACTGGGATACAATTCACTCGCAGTGTGATGAGGTAAATGCGTGTAAAACTAGGATAACAATCACTGGTTGTGTGTAGTGTGATTTAATTAACGTAAGCTTGCGAGTAGCGTAGTACTTTCTAAATTCTTAGATAACAAACACAAACGTGCTAGCAGGTACTGTTCCTTGGATAAAAATCGACAATGAGTGAATTTTTGGTCGATTCGGAGCTGTTTATATATTTTTTCCTGTTTGATTGCAGGCATGGTTATCGTGAACGGGGCAAGATGAATTACGTTTGTCTGACTTTTCATGTCTGGTAAACTATTTTATGTCTGGTAGTAAATTTGCATATGGTTGCAACCTTTTGCATTCGTACGTGAGCACCCGTGTGACACAACACTCACACGTCGTGTGACACTAAGTAGGATGCGGTATACAGCCAAATGTCACGGACTGCGCTGTATCCGGCTTCGCACGTGCAGATTGAATATCGTCACTGCAGCGTATGCAAGACTCCGCCATGGCTGAATACCCAAAAAGTGGGGATCAAACCGGGGCTTATGACAAAAAGCTTTAAAAGTTCTTAATTAGTGTGTTGGTTATAATAAAAAGATATAAATAAAATACTAGACAACGATGTATATGTAACAAAAAAGATAAAGATTAAATAATAAAAGTGACTCAATAAATTCTCTGCCGAATAAAGACAGGGACATCCAACAGATAAAAATAAAATCAGTTGACATTCATGCTATGTCGATAAAAAGATAAAGTTAATAAAATTTGTGTGTGAACAAAAAAATTGAACCGTCAAATTAGTAATGAAATTAGTAATTATATTAATATAACAAAAATAGCATGCGGCGTTTGTGCATGGCTTTGTAATACCTCACTGCTGTTGACAGTATACCATACGCATAAAGCGTGGATTAAAGTGTATTAAAATGATCAGAGCAGTAAAGATATTTCTTCCTCGGATATTTCCGGTTCAGATGCCTGACCATTTCCCTAGACGTCTAAGTTATAGAGATATCCCATCCAATGCTGGAGCAGATTGTTCCGCGCAGCTGTATCCGTCACCCAAATTTTTCATACTGTTATCTGAGAAAAGGGTCGCAAAAAGACATAGGAATATATATATATATATATATATATATATATATATATATATAAAGACAAGTTATTTGCAGTCCGCAATAGGAAATAGTATATAAAGTAAGATGTATCTGTAAACAAACTCTTATGAAAATAATAAGAGCTATTGACAAATACAAACCTATATTATCAAATATGATTATAACAACAGAAAAACTAAACTCAACCCCAAATTGATCAAATACACATGTTGTTAAAACAACAGCAATTTATCAATTAATAGGCCTTCAACCAATTTAATTTTTATATATCAACTATGCGGATACAATTGTTAAGTTTCTGTATGAGAATCTTGTGTTTACAGTACCTTTTAAATAAACGTGGAGCGACGTAAAAAAATTTTCTTAATAATTAGTATTACACATTCCTGTTATTACGACTAATTACACTTATTAAATACTAAACAGCATGTAATGTTTAGAAGGTGAAAAGCGAAATTCAATATACTGGGAGTTTTTGCTTGTCCTTTATGAAGCTCCGACAACCTTCCAGTGTAGGAAATAGTTTCAGGTAAATTACTTATTCCAAGATGATGTTGAATAAAAGTTCCCAACAAGATTTGTTTTTCCAATGTACTACATTACTTAAAAAGCGAGTTTTTATGTGGAAATTTAGAATTAGGTAGGAATCTTTAACGTTTGTGAAGACACACATACCATACATACATTTTACCTCTTATCTGAACGAGAATGTGTGTTTGTGAAAAATGCTTACCTAACATTTCTCAAGCAGTTCGTGTCGTGAATAGAACCCGGTACCTTGGAATCAGAATTTATAATATTTTTATATTCGTGTTTTACTCGCGTTTGGGAATCTGTTTACAAATAGTTCTGGGGATTAATACCGTCACCTTAATTACCCGATAATCACCCATGTCCCGCACAGCGGTGGTTGCGTGTCAATTAAATTCAAAGCTCTGTTTTAATTTCTGTTCTCGAATAACTGAAGATGATCGCCTCCTTTATTATCTGTGGGTCTTACAAGTTTTAACAGCCCATGGCTTTTCCACTAGCAATCGTTATCACGTGGTAGTAAGTTTAAACTCTTTTATTTTTGAGGTTAATGTCGTTCTGTTTACATGAACGGTCACCTTATGCTCACCCTTCTATATATAATGCTGCAGGCATTTGTTTGCGTTCACATAACAATTTTTTATAGCTGTAATTTATTAGACATAGTTTTTAGTGTGTAATCGGTCCAATCCTATGGT